>JAPFBL010000501.1:7392500-8757500 GCA_026182355.1 Hermatobates lingyangjiaoensis
CTTCTCTCAACAATGGAATACAATTATTTCATTGGTATCTAATTAGAAAAGGAAACTTTGAGTTTTAAATTAACATTGCCAATTTTCATTTATATTCATTTGTTCAGTATTAGAAATGGAATAAAAAAAACTTTCTGCTCAATTTCAGAGTTTCATTTGCACACAAATTCATTTCAGACTGGTTAAGAATTATTTAAATAATGCCGTTTGAAAAAAAGGATCTTTTTATATGTTGCTTGCATTATTCATGAATTCTGGAGAAAGGAGCAATGTGACAACGTGGGTATAGACTCCCTACATTGAGACATTAACAAGGAGCTGTGTCTGTAAGCAGCTTCTCTTCAGAGAGTGTGTTTCTAATTTAACTATATAGAGTGAAAATAAAATGTTTAAAATAAAACAAAAATCAACATATTAACCAACGGTCAAAGCAAGTACTTTAGAATAGAGTAAATTATCTCTTATCATCTAAAGAAAATTTCCTTTCTTTAAAATAAAATAATATATACATTTGAAGAAAGGAAACTTAATTAAATATACGAGTATACACATATTGAACATTGATATCACTAACATGGTAATAATTATTGTTTTATCATGTTTATATATTATTTGTTCTTTAAAAATAATATTGTATCTCTTTAATTTTTTTATCTTTCTCATACACATGCGTGCATACGCATATGCATACGCATTAAAGTGCAGTGTTTTTTTTCTATGTATTAAGAATAATTAAATGTTCCAAAATATCTCCATTGAAACAAGTATAAATGCAAATTATATTCCCACATGTATTGAAGCTTTTGTGATATGTTATCAATAGCTAATAGAGAGAAATTAGAGATATGCCATTGACGGTGCCCATGGAAAGTCTTATCACTATAGTAGATTGGTAGACTTTATAATTTAATTTTCTTGTTTGAATGTTTACATCAAAAGTTGAATTCTTGGAAGGTGAAATAGAATTCATAATTTGATTTTCTTGTTTGAATGTTTACATCAAAAGTTGAATTCTTGGAAGGTGAAATATCACTCATTGTGTTTCACATAATAGAAGGTTGAGTGTGCCTTTATGGACTACATTATATTAAATTATAATTAAACAATTGTTTTTCATAGGACGAATTTCGCAGTAATAATCAAGGAGAAAACTGTAATGCTACAAGTGCTTAATTGGTGCAAAGGCAAGATGGATCAACTTGCTACGAAAGCGACTAGTGATTAACAACAATAGAGGGTGTGGTTGGATTGCTCTAACATATTACATGCTACAGGTTAGCAGAAATAAGGCATGAAGGCAACTATCTTGAATAACAAAAACTTAACGTGTAGTTGTGTTTGATGAAATCAGATATTAGACATATATATGAAATGAGTGGGAAAGAATGAATGCAACATAATGGAGGAGGAGGAGACGAATGATACAGTAACGTTCATTCAAACACTTGATGCATTGGTTGCCCATTGTGCTACAATGCACTCAATGGTATAAAAATGCAAACTATAGAAATAAAAGGAACGTTTTTTCTTCACATTGCTTTGAACTGACTCAATTAAAGTTATCTTTATGTTCATACATTAGTGAAACCGAATCTCACGTTAGAAAAATTTCTGTCTGTCGGTTTGGCTGCAACATTTTGTCCCTGTATAAACTCAGCTTTATTTTGTGTGCAGGAATAGTTGAGAAAACTTTTATTAAAATTATATTCCTGTTGTAGTAAATTAAATTTCCTGTTTTCAGAAAATTTTGTTGACGATAAACAACTCATTAAAAAACCATGAAATTTTGCCAGAAAATTTAACAATTAACAAAAAAAAGAACTAATGAAATTTCAATTATGTCAATAAAGAATAAAGATATAAAAACTGAATATTGATCCTGAACTAATGGTTTACTTGCTATTCTTCTATTGGTTTATATTTATTTACATTGTATACATAGACTTAGAAATTTTTTTCTAAGTTAAAACACTAAAACTGATGTTTAGTGGTTTAGTGAAAAAAAAAATCGAAGAACTTAATATAAGATCAAAAACAATAAAATGTTTACTTGTAAACAATCAACGCCAATCAAACATATAATCTTAAATGCTTTCTATGGAATAATGGATTTGTCCCACCCAAAATGCTCTAATCATTCTGTATGTTGCACCCTTGAACACAGCTTAATATCAGATGTATTTTTTTTTGTGTGCATGAATCATATTAACTTCGGGTAATATTGGAGTGTGAAAAATAAACTCATTACTATTATGTTGACAATTATACAGTTGTTTTACTATTCTAGTCTAATAGTCCAATCCTATTATATTCAAAAATTCAAGCTACTAGCTATAAATATTTTAAATTATTCTGAAACGCCACCTTTGAATTAGATTTGAGTATGCTAAACTGACTAATTATTATTTTATTTTTTCACAATATATATTTACAGCGTTTTCGTAACGGAGTAAAGAGATAACACTCGCTCAGTAAATTGGATTTTTGACAAAGAAAAAGAAAAGTGTTTTTTTTTTAAAAAAAACCCTAGCTTCCCATAAAATTCCCAGTATAACAGCTTTATAAAAGACCAAAAATGTAAAACATAATTCAATATTTAATATATTACTTTTAACATGATAAATGAAGTTATCCTATATCTTAAATTAAATTATCGTATAATGAAATTTTTCGTTAAATGTTTCTCACTTTTTTCACGCATAATAGCAATATTTTCAAGTTTTATATGGTATCTTTGTCTTATGTCCTCACTATAGAAGGAGGTGAGATAGACTATGCAAGAGATCCACTGGCTATTGGAACAACAGCCATGTCTCCTGTAAGAGATTATTTTATAACGCGAAATCTACACTTTTGCTCTTCAAGAATGTTATTACTGCTGTAGTTATACTAATGATATAATATACCTCAGTCGCATATACCAAAATAAGTATATGTATTGATTAGTGGGTCAATCACTATCTGTACTACCTCCAGGAATGAAGAACTAATAAACCTCTCCTATTTATTGATTTATATTATGCCTACATAGAATATTATATATTATATACACAAGAAGTTTGATATTTCGTTTACTTATAGTAAATTTGAGTGCAGCCCACTACAGATTTCATTATTTGATACTTATTTCAACAACATTCTTAGCAATTTAATAATTTATTTATATAGTTTTCGTGTTTTATTTATTCAGTTTTATGTACTTTTGTTTTATTTAGTTTAGGTAGTATTTTTATTTATTTTTTTTCTTTGGTTTATTATGTACTCTGTTTTTTTCTATTGGATGAATGTTACTGGGATTTACTAACATAAACTAACTATATTTTACTTATTTAAGTAAGCCGTCTTGACGAAGTAGAATTAAAATGAGCCAACAAATTTAGGGAGTTGCAATTAATTAAAGACGGCCGGGTAAATTAATTAGCTAAGTTTGTTCTTTACATTCATCTGAGTATTGAGAAGTGATGTACTAAGGTTGAATATACTTCCAATTATCAAATTTTCAAAAGAAAGACAAAAGCTACACCACTAAACATGTCTTGAAAAGTAGAACAGAACTTAGTTTCTAAAGATCACCATCATTGCTTTTATAACATCTTATTTGAAGTAACTTTGAATAGAACAAGGGGAATAATACGAATTTCTGGTCAAATTATTGGTAAATATTACATAAATTAATCGTGTAATATTTTCAAAAGTTATCAGCATACTTTTCTGAATCTTTATTAGTATTTCTTGGAAATATTTCAATATCATATTCTTATTACATTTGTTTCTTAAATGAACCTGACTTGATTACAAGATGTGTTTTTTCAGTTGTTATTTATTGCTAAGTCGTATAATTGTTTGAAAGGTATTAATTACTAATTGAATTATAGAATTTAAATAATCAGAACTTTATAGTCATTCAAAGGAACGAAACTGTGATTAGATAACAAGTAATATCTATGTGACCATATAAATACAGATATATAATCGTGTTTCATATGTGATTGCAAAATTTAATCAGAAGGAATATTGAGTTTATTTTTTTGTGAGAACGGTGGAAAGATCTCATCAATATTGGCAACTTCAAAACTAGACAATCATCTGGTCAAGTAAAACAGATAAAACTTGATTTATTATATTATCTGAAGCATGGAGGACTCTAACTCACATATACTCAAGACAGAAATCATACATTTTGGTATGCTTTGGCAAAAGTAAGATATTATAAGTATGAAATCAGGTTTTTAATCAGTTATGCGCTAATCACAGAAAAAGTCAATTATATTAGGCACATTAGGTATATGGACACTTTTTTTTAAAATTATCTATCTTAAAATAACGAATACATTCTTTTTTTATGTTTATTCATTTGTTCTCTCTATGACAACATATCAGAATAACCAAAACAGCCAGTCAAACCGACCAGTGGTTCCTCCTTTACAGTTTGACTCAATTTGTAAGTTGTTTCAGCTGAGCTTGAAAAGAAAGAGACATGATAGCAAATGTAAAAATTTACATGATGACACTTGAAAAAAAAATATTAAAACTTCATTGGCTTAGATTGAACTGCAGAAAAAATTTTTGTTGAAAATTGTTGAGAAGAAAATTTTTAATTGACTTAGTGTTTTCAGATTTTCTCCACGTCAATTGTTGGAACAATATTTTAATATAAATATTTGGTGATCTTCTTGTATATATTTCATCATCTATAAACCATATTATTTAAAATCGAAGAGGAGTAACGAAATAGTGAGGAAAGAAACACAATTAAAACTCAAAAACTCCAATTTTATAGCAATCCCTCTCTTTTTTTACCTGAAGATGGATTGTTAAAAAATCCGTTGAAAAACATCCGTTAGAAATGAGTTGTAAGTGTGTTTCTTTAATCAGTGTGTTACTTTTCTTCAATTTTGAACTCGTATTGCCTCCAGATTGTATCATATTTCCGATCTTATATTATATTATATAAATAATATTTAAAATATTATATAAATTTTCACCTTTATACGTCATAGAACTCTTTAGATTTACAATACCGTTATATTTTAGTATAAGGGTAAATCCTTGAAGTCCAACTGATAAAATATCGATTAATCTCACAGATATTAACATCTCAAGTCAGTCATTACAAATTTGGACTTGATAAACGACCTAGCCTCAGGGGGATTATAAGCCAAATCTCTGTTGTCAGGAGAAATGAGCTTACTCAGTGATTAAGGACCGAGAAGTCCCTGATCCCTTCACAACAGAAATATATCACCATGTTATTAATTTAAAATAGTTTCTTGTTGAAATCAAGGCAAGTGATATCAACAACAATTTTATCATAAGTTTGGCGATCAGAATTCTAAAATTTAGGTCTATAGACAAAATATAAACTGTATATTTTGATTGAAAGAGAAAAATCAATCAAAGAACATTCATAAAGAGAAGTTCTACTGGAATTAATAAAACTATTGTGATGATTGTGTGAGAGAATAAATATTGGGAAGAGTGTGGCTCTGCGACAATAGGAACATTAGGTTAGGCAGGGCTGTCTCACTGCGGAACTAGCACTATAATTCACTGAGTGTCAACCATTAAAAAACAATTCTACCCAGCCATGTGGCAGTTTCCTCCAAAACGTATTTATCCTGGTGATAATGTTCTCAGGAAGTACAGTGGTTTTTTGTCTGCCTCCAAGCACAATGCCGCAAGCTATGAAAAACCAGAATCAACTCAGTCCCACAGACTGAAAAACACTTCCCTGTTTCCACTACATTTTTGGTTTTCAAAGTAAAAAGGTTACTTATTCCAATAATATGTAATAAAAAATATATATGAGACTAAACTAAAGTTCATTAATTACAATATATATATATATATATATATAACAGATTCAATAATATATCGACCGTTAGATAGAATAGGTATGTTCTCTAATCGGGGTTCGGTCAATTTTCCAGGATAAAATACTCTATCTAACGGTCGATATATTATTGAATCTGTTCTATATATATTTGGGTTTATATAAGAAGAAATATGGGTTTTTATGAGGATATAAGAAGAGTGTATGGAGAAGATGTCTATGAAAATGGTTTTAAATAAAACCGAAACGTTGGCAACGAGAGTTTGATTTTTTATCCTGGAAAATTGACCGAACCCCGATTAGAGAACACACCTATTCTATCAAACGGTCGATATATTATTGAATCTGTTATATATATATATATATATATATATATATTCCTATTTAAGAAATATATCTTTAATAAAGTAAAATACAATATCTTTAAAACTTTGTATAATAGAATTTCTGAAAGAATATGGTTACGTTAGACACACCATGATTCGAGATACAGTTTATATCATACTATTGCGATAAATCAATTGTACAGAAATTTTCAAAAAGTATAAAATTAATACTTCTAATACTGGTATGCTCCTATAAATCAGTACTAAAAATTGTCTTTATTTAATAAAAGTGTTTAAAATATTTGCATTATTTCTCATATCAGGAATTCTAACAATAAATAAGGCATTAAAGTATTTTGAACTTAACCATTATTTGACCATTGAATACTTAACTGTTATTTCTTCAAGAGGATGATCTTTTTGCAGTTTTTAAAAATATTTTTTTTACCATAAATTATATAACAAAAATAAAAATAATACAGAATAAAAATATAATATAAAAAGAAGATAAATATTTGTACAATAATAAACGAATAAAAGTAATTTTTATACGATAATGAAATATATTTTAAATTATTTTTAAAATAAGCTCTACTTAATTAATCTATAAGTGCTTCTTAATATCCTAAACATACTTTTTACTTTGTGATATTTTTGCAATGTTTCATTTTCTAATCTACATTAATTAAATCTTTGAGTTTATACATAATGAAACTTGAATCAACGGTCAAATATTCTATTGCACTTCAATCAAGTTATGTATTACATTATAATTTTAATATAATAAATATAATCTGTCATTAATTGATTAGAGCGTTACCATTTAAAATAAAGTAAATTTGAAAACTCTATGCCTAACTAGTTTAGAGAGGTCAATGAATATATTTACACTCATTTTAAGCACAATTAAAAATATGCAGAAACTGTTCACTATTTGATAGAGAGAAAGATAGGAAGGTAACTACCCTATTCAGAGAACATATTTACTCTTTCAAAAAATATAAACATAATTACAATTTTGCAAATGACTTAATAACCAATGGAAATGAACCTAACAAATTAGATAACTCGATGGGCATACTATATATGAGTGAGACTAATAATAATAGGAGCATTATGGTTACGTATACACATAAAATTTAACAAGACTGTTATAAAACATGCTTTAATATTCACATAACAAACAGACAGGTCAATATATCGTGTGTTCTTAAAAAAATATACATATAAATTATAAAAAAGTATATACACTTACATTGAGATGCATGAAATGATGAACTATAATATTACATTACAGGAGCAATACATATTAATATAAAATAAGGTTGTTTACGTAATGGAATTTCAGAGTGCACTCTGAAATGAAAACACATATTTATGCCAGTAATACATAAGTAACCAGCAATGAAACTCAACCAATCCACACTAAAATTAAAAAAAACGGCATTTTAATGGAAACCACTTGGAGAATAAACTTAATACACCTGAGGATATACTATTTAAATGTCATTATACCAAACCAAATGGGATATTTTCACAATATTTTGTCAGAAAACTAATTAAAGTAAGCTAGTAATGTTTTTAAAATTAAAATAGGTGGAAATTAGGAAAATTATTCAAGAAAAAATCTTACTTATTTACAAAGAATTGAATTCATCTTTTTTGGGCTAGGTATTCGAAAGAACAGCAGAAATGCTCAAGGCATGAATTGATTTCTATGGTAGATCAAAAGAAGAAATATTTGGAATTTCCATGTGCTGATGTATTTTTACTATTGGCTAGCAAATTTTTAAGCGTAATTAACCTGACGTAACTCTAGCATCTTAAAAGAGATAAGAAATAAAATTACTATTTCTAATTTAAAAAAAAAGTACGGAATGCATTGTAGTGTAGCCTGTGTTACAAAAGATACTGTGGAGAAAGGAGCTGTTTTCTGAAAGAATAGGGATAGCAATATAGTTACAAGAATATTAATTTTCCTTAATTATGTTGAGAGAACTTGTTCATTCCTATTTCTTTTTTATGCCGTTATTAGTAAAGTAATATATTACTCACTGTCTTCTTTAAATTAATTTGAATAACTCGGCACCAACTGGAATTAACAGGTATTCCAAGTTTCCACAAACATGTATGGAAGCAATCAAGTTCAATGGAGCTTTATAAGTACAAAGATTAATTGCCAATTGTAGCTTTATCCTAGTAGTGGCTCCGCCCTCTTGGACTTTCTATCGGCAACCATCTTGCGCAACCATTTCTGCCAACTCATTTCACTCTGTTACTATCATTTTGTCTCTATATCTTCTCTCTCTCACACACACATGAAAGAAATGAATTTAAAAATGGAAGGACATGCACCATCTTTTGACCAGGCTACATAAGGCCACGCCTTCCTCCTGTCAGCTCCATTCATAATTTTGTCAACACCAACCAGTTTTAGATAGCTGAAATATATATCTATTTACCACATATTTATAAGGAAGCCTAGTGGTAAGAATCTAGCGATTATCAAGTGTTCATAATTTATCATTTATACAGTAAGCAATCTGTAATCCATCAAATCAGGGGGGGGGGTTCTGGATTTATTTCCTTTTCATTTAATTTCAGATGTTCTCCTATTTTGTAGGCCTTGAATACAATGCAACAAAAAGGTCTGCACTTACACTTCTTAAATTTATCAAATTTTAATCGGTCATTATTTTTGCTTACTATATATACTAGTCGAGATAATAATCAATTTAACATTGGTTCAAATAAATTGCAATGTAATTTAATGATGACATGAAAATTAATGGTACTTGGTCCGGATAGTATTGAAATAAAAAAAAACCTGATAATTAATTTCTGTTTAAAAGTTTGCCGTAAGAAGAGATGTGTCATTTCATTGAGTGATGAGGAGATGAAACAGTCTTATCGACGGTGTAGGATTGAATCCTGCATTGCGGAAGGATGAACACTAATGCTATCACCATTAGAGCTTTCAATAGCACCGCAAGCTTATCTATCAATGCCACATCAGGGCATTCTTTCTCTAAATGAGATAGTCTTCTCCCGCTCTTCACAACAGTATCCCTTCCAGCCTCTGTTAAGAAATACTACTAAAGATAGAATTTTCGTCTATCAGTCGCTTTTGATTCAGAACACTCATTGATTACTGCCATTAGAACATTACTAGCTTTTTATGTAATTGTTTATTATTAAATAATTACCACTCTTAAGGCATTTTAATGCTAATTTATTGTATACTATAAAATGTTATTTTATTTTAAACTTGTCATTAAAAAATTGATTTGGACCACGTAACTGAAATCAGTGCATAGATTGGGTTTCAAACTATTAACTATAGATTGTGATTTTTCTGATCTCTTGTCACAGGTTTTAGATCAGCAGACTTACAATTTAAATTCTCTACAGCAGTGAATGGGCAACAAAGCTATAAAAACTGAATATTAATTAAGGGCTAATGGATTACTTATTATACTTGTCATTTATTTTATGTTTATTTAGCTTGTTTACATTGACTCAGATATTTTTTAAGACAACCGACTCAACTAATATTGATGTTTAGAGGTTAAATGAATTACATTGAAATGATTTATGACAATAATATGAGGAAAAGAAGAATAAAATTCATACACATAAAAAATCAACACCAAACAAACATATAATTTCTATGCTTTCCATGGTATAATGGACTTGTCTAACAAAATGCTGTAATCAATCAATCTCTACGTTGCTCCCTTGAAGAGAACTTAATACCAGGTGTAAATTTCTTTGGTTATGTAAATCATATTATCTTTGGGTAATATTTAATAATGATGAATGAACTCTTTCGTTCTAAAGAAATGCTGCTATGTTTTTGACAAAAATCCAGTTATTTCACTATTCTAGTCAAATAGTTCATATTTAAGGGTTTTAAAAATTTCATGCTTCCAGCTATAAAAGTTTTAAATTGTATTGTAAAAAGTGGCTTTCAATTTCATCTTAGTATGCAAAACTGGCTAATAAATGATATATTTTTCCCTCAATATATGCTGACAGCAAACTTATAACAGTGCAGAGCGCAGAAAGAGTTACTTACAACACTTACAAAGAATAAATTGGGCTTTTATGATTTTGTCAAAGAGAAATAAGAGTGATTTTATGAAAAACAATAAAGGTATTGAAAGGAATTAGTGAAATTATTTATAATAAAATAATAACAAAACGCTGAAATCATTGATAACTAAGAATAAGAATAATGACATTAGTAATAATAATCCAATGACAAAATGTATTCAGACGATAAAAATTATAAAAAGAAAAATATTTAGAAACTAATTAAAAAATGTAATGAACTTGAAAAAAGTGAATAAACAGAATTATGAATGATACTTATGGCAATTAGGTATAGTGTTAAAAATAGTATTTTTTTCAAATTAGGTAGTTGAGTAACGCTAACTGATACTAGATTCAATTTGTCTGTCTGAAAGGGACTAATCACTAATCTTCATAACAAAATAATATTATTTTTTATTTAAAATTATAAATTTTGGGAAATAGTGATGGTAGGGTTAACTATACCTAACTTATATATAACTTATACCTAACTTATAACTTATCATAATAAGTTATGATATCATTATATCATAACTTATAACTTATAAATATACCTAAATTACTTACAGAGTTTATTAGGAATGGTTTGTATTGTTAAATATAACAACTCATCAAGTTCCAAGTGGCAGTCTGCGGTAGGGTACGAACGGGAAATTATATACGATGAATACATGCCTCTATTATTTATTAACTTTTATTCTCTATGATAGTATGGATGGGTCACGATGGGACTTTATCTTCTTGTATAACAAAGAATTAGTTATTCTCTTTCAGAAAGGCTGAGATTATAAGGAGGAGTAGGTTAGGTTGCAGTGGCAGTCCCACAAGGGAACACACTTAGGCCGAGCATTGGCCCTTTGTGATACCCCACAATGAAGATTGATTCTACAGTGGGAGTCCGAAATTTTGCCTAACTCAAGTGTATTTAGAGTAGGGATTTTAACAAGTACCTGACATCGTACAGGCTCGGGACCGATAGTTTAACGTCCTTCTCTGAGGGACGACGTGCTCAGATTTATTCACCTCCCGCGTGGATAAATCCAGAGCCAGGTGGGGATCGAACCTCGGTCCTATAAGTTCAGAGGCGAGCACGTAACCACTGAGCTAGCCTGACCCCCATAAGGAGGAGTAAGTGAATCAGGAATTAAATCGGAATGTCTTGTTGACCAAGAATGTGAATGATTTTTATTATGATATAAGTAAGAGAGGAGTGAGGTTCACTGGAGGAGAAAGGTTTGAATTTTCTTTGAGAATATTTTCACTCTGTTCATTCAACTCCAGACCATCGATTTAAGAATTAAATGCTCAGCCATGTCCGGGATCTGCAGCAATTTATCATCCTAGAGCAGTTTTATATAGTTAACCTTAGGAATACAGAAAAAGGAAAGGGGAGAGGTTGGCAAAATATTGGCGAAGTTAAAGTGACTATCCTAACAGCTTCTGACACCACTAATATTTGTTTTTCTGTCCAATCTATTCCTTGGCCAAAATTAAGCAAGTTTATTTTTATTTTTTTTTTTTTTGGGTTACTGTTTTCATTTTGAGTGTTGCTATTCATCTTTAGGAACTAGCAGTTTCGTAGAGTAGTCCTGTCTCTCACTGCACCCACTATATCTCTTAAGGACGATCATGTAATCCACTTGTATGGGGCCAGGTTACGTGCTCACTTCTGAACTGATAGGACCGGGGTTCAATCCTCACCTGGCCCTCGATTTATTCACGCGAGAGGTGAATAAATCTGAGCACGTCGTCCCTCGGAGAAGGACGTTAAACTGTCGGTCCCGAGCCTGTACGCTGTCAGGTACTCGTTAAAGATCCCTACTCTAAATATATTTGAGTTAGGCAAAATTTAGAACTCTCACTGTAGAATCAATCTTCATTGTGTGGTATCACAATGGGCCAATGCTTGTCCTACGTGTGTTCCCTTGTGGGACTGCCACTGCAACCTAACCTAACCTAACCTAATCCACTTGTATTGATTTATTAACATAAACTGAATAAAAGTTAGTTTTTTTCAGCCGAGACATTTATCTACACGTGATGAACCATCACCTGATAATTATTAAACAAATTATTGAATAAAAGGCAGGCTTCATAATAATTGTTGATAACACTTTACATAATTATATAGTGTATTTAATGAAGTACAGTTTGTTCAATCTCCCAGTGTTTGAACCAAACACATACTGTTTGTTTAACTGAATCGCTATTTACTAATCCAGTAAATTACTAAAGTTCGAACAGTTTCTTCAACTTTCACAGCTTCAAATCTTTTAAAGCGTTATTAGTTTTTGCTTAAACTAGATTTTTGTCGTGAGATTTCACAGTTTATAAGTTGCCAATTTATTTAATTAGCAGTTTTTATCAGTTATGAGAATGTTGGTGTTCCAAGTGATACTAGATACATACTTGCTAAAACGCATGGACTTTAGCAATGAAACTCTCATTATCTGAGTTAACTAAATTTTAAACTAGTAGTTAACTTGGTTAACTTCAAAAAACTGCTTTAGGAGTTGTAATCCATCTTCATCCTATCTCTCTACATAGCTAAACGATGTCAAAAACTAATGGGAAAAGTTTCAAGAGATACTATGTAGACTATAGTGTCATGCGACGTTTTAAAAATCACAGACGAGATATATTTAAAGATGATTACGACATCCTCAATTCAAAGACAGAATTGTTAACCTGATTCAATTTCCAAGGATCTTTCCTTACACTTACTGAAGCTGAAAAGTCATTGACATCTACTAATAGACCAGCTAGAAATACACATTACTGAGATCCTACATTTCAACTTTCATCCTTACAAGATGCTGTTATTTCAAATCAAGAATTTCATATAGATATGATTAAAAAACATTTACTTTTGTGAAATGAAGGTTCAAGATGCATATTAGTTCAAGGTTCTGTTATTTTTCATTCTAGAAAACCACGTATCCTTCATGTCTTCGATTTATCAAATAAGTCCATCAGTGCATCATCCTATTCATCTCTTCCTCAATATCTGCCATATCAATGCTCAAAGAATCATAAGCTATTTCAGAAATACAATTCATCAATGTATCTACTATTGTATAATAGTTTATTTCAAGGTCTCAATTTTTCTTCTAAACTCTTTGCATGTGGACAACAAATCCCCAGATTCTTAAATCGTGTGTTCAAGATGTTGTACAAAGAAGCACTACTATTTTATTAGCCTTTTTAAGATCCGGGAAGTTCATAATACGTAAAAGTCTTGGCTGTAAAAGGCAAGCTGAAATAAATAGCATGGTGATCAAACAGTACAGTTACAATATCTCCAATATTCACACAAACAAAGTCACCACGCTACATTACATACAACTGAACCAACTCAATACAAATCAGTTGTTCTAACAGACATGTACGCATCATTAATTCTAATAGCTATAGCACATCTAACGCTCTAATGGTCTCTGGCCTTCAATCTAGCCAGATTGAACTATTTCAATCTATAAATGACGATGATGCCAATGGCAAGCACTTACTAAATCAACGAAAACGTTTCTGTTCTTAGACATAAATCCAATCAGTAACGTCTTAGCTTCTATACAGGTTCATCAGCAATCTCAGAAGTCGTATATATCCTGATAGAAACCAGAACAGACTGAAATCAAAATTTCAGTAAAAGAGTTTTGAGTTTTTGTTGGTTAACGGGGGGGTCACAAAGGTACTTATCGGTAAACAGAGGCATTAAAAAACAATGTAAATAAATAGAAATGCACGTAATAGCATATATAAATATATTATAATTGAATATATATATATATATATATATGCATGTTTTTTATTGAGGGCTAGGTCATATAAAAGAAAATAAACTCCTTCCTAGGCCAACGTTTCGATGTATTTGTACATTATCTTCAGGGCTAAAATTGGAGTAAGAACTATAATACATACAGAACTAATTTTAGCCCTGAAGATGATGTACAAATACATCGAAACGTTGTCTTAGGAAGGAGTTTATTTTCTTTTATATGACTTAGGCCTCAATAACAAAACATACAATAGAATGGAAGAGGTCAAGAACCATTTTTTGAGTATATATATAACACTTTTTCTTCTTCTTGGAATTCGGTCAGGGTTAATATACGGAATCACCTTTTTGCCAACGTTTCGTCTTTATTTTAAGACATTCTCAGAGCTATAAACAAACAAAAAAAAAACAAAAAAGCAATGGATATTTGTCATTTCTACTGTAAAATCATCATAATAGCGAAAAGGTGATTCCGTATATTAACCCTGACCAAATTCCAAGAAGAAGAAAAGTGTTTGTTAGTAATTTGTGGTCAAGAAAACAGTACCGTATTATGTATATATATATATATATATATAGATTCTCCCTTATAGACCTTAGTTTTTCCCCTATTTCATATTAAGGTTTGATCATAATCATACAAATAAATACAATCATAACACATAAAAATGTAAACACTGGTTAATCAAAATATAAAAAGATAACAGTAATAAAACATAACCTCCAAACAAACATAGACAGTAGCCTGGCTTGCAAAAGAAAAGAAAAGTTGTTATTTATAGATTGTAGAAGTGCTATTTGTATGACAATGTAATTTCCTTATTTTTTAATATCGCTCTTTAAATGTATCGTCTTTCGTTAACTGACAAATATTGGTTCCTACATCATGGAACTCATATTTCTCTGCTAAATCGAACTTAAATAGTTATTCTCATTTGTCAATTCCCCTGGCAAAGAATAACATTCACCATCAAAATATATGTTATAATTGGCTTCATCAGAAAATCTTTTAAGAAAGATTACAACGATATTGTCCAATACAAACTAGCCCCAGCTCGATCCATATCTTGCCTCAGAAAGTCTTACTCTTTCCTTCAGAACCCACATTGTATGATATCGTTTACTACAAAAATAGAATTGGTAGTTTTTGATGTACGATGTAAAATTGACTGAAGTATATCTCTCGACGGTTTTAGCATATTCGTTTCATTCAGAACTCGTTGAATTCCTTCTTTTTTTTTTCGATACTTGGAGAAAATGTTTAAAGAACTTTAAAAGATCAGATTTAAGTTCAATTACAGTTATTCCAATCTCAGCCCAAATATTTCAATGTGTTAATCGCTTCAAAGTCCAGATTTTGAATTGAGTCCACTGTCTCAATGAATATGTGATCTAAGGTACTAAAGAAATTCTCACCTTAAACACTTATTATTTTTTTTCAAATTACATATTTCAGGAGTATTTAATTTATTTTATATTTTTGTTGCTTATTTTCCGCTGTAATATTATATTTTTTCTTAGTTGATTCAAATTATTTTTTTCTAGCCGCTTTACTTCTAAGTTCACCACTAGACTGCAGTATTAGTCTCTTGAACTTGATACTTGGATTATAAGTCTAATTATTATGTCCATTATTATCAGACTTCAACATAAATATATTTCGTCTCTATCGTGTTTAAAAATGAATTCTTCACAGAACTACTAAACTTCAAAAAACTACTAAAATGAGTTACTTATTTCAATCTCAGTGTGTAGTACTTTCTGTTTGTTAGTGTTTCTGTTCTTTAGACTGTATGCACTCATATTTATACATAGGATATGATTTGATATGTGTTACTCAAATATAGCATATTCTATAGGATCAATATTCAGCTTTTAGCAATGTAGGTGTAAAAAAATTTCAATGAGTTTATACTTTTTTTATTTTTTTTTTTTGTTAGAAAAAAGCATTTACCAATTACAGGAAAATTCATTTTCGCTGTAAAAATGTGAAATACATTTACACAAACAGTGCTGGACTGTTGGATAGGCTAGAATACCAACTAAAACACACCCTTTTCTTCTAGGACAATACTTTAGAACAGTTTTTTTACATTACCTCAGACTAGGTAATTGATTTTATTAGTTAAGACAGTATTACATTAGATTTACTTATTCCATTTTTTTAAGTATAGCTTTTTTGATTGTTAGTATATTTCTGACCAGCCAATCTTTTGAATTTCAAACCTCAGCACTCCAATATTTTATTATAATCATTTTATAATAAAAAAATTAAAATCATTAAAACTAATTAATTTTTGAATTTCTGAATAGAAATACCACAAATTTGACTTCTTGTACAAAATATTTAGAACAATACATTCAGCAGAAATACAAGTTACCACATTATTTACATGGATATTGCTACTACTAAGATTGTTCAAGGGTGGGAGAAAATGACAAATTTCCATTCTCTGAAACTTGTATAACCTAGACGACCAGTAGTTAAACAGAGATTAACTGTAACTGATTGTAGTAAATTTATATAAGACAATTCGTCAGTATTTCACCATTGTAAGGGGTGGAGAAAACTTATTGATGGTGGGGATATCAAGTTTTCACCTTGAAGAGTCCTTGGAAGTAAGTCTATGTTAGAGAGCGCTCAAAAACTGTAGCCAACTTTCGGAGAGTAGGAAAACAAGGAATATAAAGAAACAAAAGCCAAATAAAGATGAAATTAATGAAAACATTTAAATAAAAATAAAATTAATAACTATTAACAACTTGTAAAAACTACACTTAAAATTAAAAATAGAAAATGAAACTCAATAAGTAAAAAAATACTAAAATAAATGAAAGGAATAATTAACGATTGAGACTAAGCCCAGGAGCACATCTACAATCCAGAAGACTAATAAGTGCTTCTTCTACAAGCTATCGCAGTGACTTTCGAATTAGTGCATTCATTTGACTCAGGACCTGCACATTGTCTTGAAATTGAGTCTGCGAGAATTGGCATGAGTTACAATGGGAATGTCACTGGATTTATCATCACGGACGACCTGTGATGGTTCATACGCAGGCATAGCTTTGTGGAAGGCAGACCCTAATAAAAGGAATCAGAGTGGGCAATCCAAACAGTAAACGCTGTTACCTTCACCTTTACTTTTACCTTTTGACTATCTCATTGATTTTGCAAAACATGTCACTTGTCAAGCTCCTTTCTAGTTAAATCCTGTTAGCAGGAAGTTAGTTTGTTAACTCGAATCTCTCACTCTGAAGATCGTGAATGCCAAGACTTGTATTCACATTAATGATACGAATACATGTTTGAAAAAAGATCTGATGCCTTTTTATACCGATATAACATATTTTGTTCTTTGTTGAGGTTGTAGTCTTATGATTGAAACTATTCTTTTCGCAAACATTTCGACATAAATGTCATCTTCACGGTTACAACATGTTTTTTTTACAATTAGCACCATCATTAGTACAATTTTGGTTATTTTTTTACATTTTATTTTTTACATACAGGGTAATAGAATGGTATTGATGAGATACATCAGGTATTACTATAGATTTTTATTTTGACATAAATATATTTTTATTATTTATTTACTTTATTGCTCTTAAATTATTCCAAAAGTATACCGATGAATCTTACCTGAGAGTTCTGTTCCATTTGCAACATTACATGTTTTGTATATCCAGGCTACTGTCTATGTTTGTTGAAGGATATGTTTCTTTACTGTTGTCTTTGGAATTTTGAGTACCCAGTGTTTACATTGTTATTGTGTTTGCCTATTTTACGTGTTTATTACCTGCGGTTTCTTTCACATTGTATAAAACTGTTTGTGTAGATTTATTTTTTTTTAATGTCCGGCAATTACAAGTAAACAAAACAAAAATGTAAACACTGGTTTACATTTTGAGTTATTTACTCAAAATTTAAAAAGATAACAGTAATAAAACATAACCTCCAAACAAACATAGACAGTAGCCTGGCTGTATAAAACATATAACATTGCAAAAAGAACGTATTTAAAAGTTAAGATTGATCACTTTTGAAATAATTTAAAAGCCATAAAATATAATAAAAATATCTTTATGTTGATTTGAAAATCCATGATTATGATACCAGATGTATCAAATTACTACCTTTCTATTACCTCGTATGTAAAAATGTAAAAAAATAATCAAATCTGTAGTAATAATAGTGATAAGTGTAAAAAAAAAATGTTGTAGCTCTGATGATCACATATATACATGTCGAAGCATCAGCAAAAGAGTAGCTTCAATCATAAGACTTCAATCCTCACCAAAAAAAAAAAAATATATACATCATATGAATATTGGGTCAAAAAAAAAAAAAAATCGTGATGAATATACCAATATATATGTCAATATTGGGCGTCAATATCATGACACTTTCAATTTACATTTTATTTCACCATATAAATTGTAATAGTGACACGTTTGAATTAGGAATTATATAACATTATAAATTAAATCTGATTAGGAATTAGATATGATAAGTATAATAAGAGAGGTAAATTTAATGCTAACTTAATTTTGTAATGGCATGAAGAAGTGAATCATGTTGGATGGAATGGAAGTGAGGAGGGAAGTCTATATCTGATCTGAAGGAATGGTTTGTCGCTATGACAGGAGGAAACAGTGCTCTTTGAAGTCAATAAGTGGGGCAGTCAACTTGCTGAATAGGAGAGTTACAATTTTTCTTGCCATTTTCTTTTTATCTTTTACTCTCTTTCCTTCCTTAATAACCTGATTATGTTATACCTTTAGAGGTATTGGACTAATACATTGATTTCTCCAATAAACTTAATTTATTACATTTTAAATAATTTTATTTCTAATGATAATATATTTAATTAAAACTCATTATGAATAACTTGTTATGCTGTAAATATTTGTTAATATAATTTCTGTAAAATCGTTCTTAAGTTTTGCAAAACCTCCAAAATATATTTTCAAGAATTTACTGTCTGATGTAGAAATACTTAATAGCATTAAATATAGTTATATTAGATAATATAGTACAGATATATTATATTATATTTACCTATAATACAGTCTTATTTTTAGTACCTAAAGGTACCCAATAGCTTAATAACCTTGGGTTAACTGAAGATACACATAAAACACTATTATGCAAATTGTATCAATATGAACACGTTGAAGGATATTAATGAAAGAAGAGATTAGTATTATCAAATAGTAACTTATCCTTATGTAACATATTTACCTTAATCAGCAATAAGTACTTCTTGCTTATTCATTACAATCACGAAAAAAATAATGGAGTTCTTGATAGCTCAATGAATACATATCTGACAATTTGATGCGTTGAAGAATACAACATTCTCTCTAAATAACCTCTCTCAGTCAGTTCAGTGTTGCTTTTATTTTAGTCCTGCTATCATATGGAAGTAGTATCAAACTGAAAACAACTAATAATAATCCCACGGATAATTAATAACATTCCCGTATGTCTATTATGTTCCCTCATTTTTATTCATCGGGATTCTGTGTGTTATATTTAATTATACTCCATTGATCTAGCCATTTGTTTTTTCAATCTGTAAATTAATTGCATTCATTAGGATGTTGTACATATGGCTCCAAACAGTACAAGGTTATATAAAACCTTCCAACTAGATTGCGTTCTCTTTACCCTGATTTAACTTTTATCCGTGTTATGGATACCCAAGATTGTTGAGTGATATTGAACTATTAACCAAAAGCCTTCAGTTTTACTTGACTGACGCATAAACTGTAAAACGTCAACTATCATAGTATTTTATTTTTTAATAGAATAAGCTAAATACACTTCATGGTCAAAAGCATTACACTTTGGCAATTATTGGTTACTCTTGCTTGAAGCTTTAGGAATTTCGAAATGTGTTTTATAATACACGATGGCGTTTATTATTCATTTTTCACCCACATTTGCACAAGAAAAGAATACCTTTGTTGAAATAGGTTTGACTACAATCCATAATAACATTTATTACTTGACAGCTCACTACAAAATTTTCGAAGTGAGACATTGTACCTAGCAACATAAAAGCCAATCTATTCATGTTTAATGTTATTACATTTTTCATAATATTTTATATTATCTATAATATTTTCCATAATATAAATACTCTATGTTCCATAAAAGCATTTCTACTTCTAAACAATCTCATTTATATTGAGATTCTTGTTAAAAATATTAAATAATTAAACAATAATAGCTTCTGTAAGCTTCATATAGAGCTGCTAGTGCTTACTAATCGTATCCTTAGACAAACTTGTCTTTGTAGTTTACAAATTCTAGTTTATTTATCTAGCCTTTAGAGAATAAGAGTGCAGATGTATATTTAAGACGAATACTCGCACTATGTAATAATTCACTTTTCTGTTTGAGTCTTTAATCAAAAGTGACTCCAGATATTTCTACAGTTTGGGAGAATTATGTTTGCATTTTGAATACACGTACTTTCATTACTAATTTTCTTTTTCCTTGAGAACACCATAAAAACAGTTTTAGCCGATTTTTATCCAAACCGCTTTCATAAAAACCTTTCATTAATATGGCGAGCAGGCTACATATATTGAAATAGAGTCACATCAAAAGTTCTTCTTCTTATAAAAAGAAGTTCATCAGTTTACCCTTGCTTAGTGCAATGGATTATTTCAAATGCCTAGTCATTCGTTCGCAACTCAGGACAGAACACTAACCTGCGTACAACCATTTGCGACCTAAATTATTTAAGTCATTTAGGATAATCGTTCTTGAATGTTGAATTACAGATTTCAAAGAGTATTCTATAATTGAATCACACATAATCTGTAACTCTTTTGACTATGTTTACGACTTCTACACTTCTAGTTTAGATCACAGATTATATGATGCACATCCTATCATAACATCATTTCAATCTCATTAAGTTTTAATTTTTTTTGTAATTTTGTTATAAATACAGTTTTTATTTTTCTGGGGCTATGGAAGGCTGTGGCTTTTTTTGAGTCTATAATAAGAAGATACTAGCTATTAAAAGAAGTTTCCTGTAGTCACATTTTGAATGTATTTAACTTTGATTCAGTTTAACTTAAGCTAATTCCTGTAGAAGTATTTTTGCAGAAATCCATACAATTAGTGAGAATCACATATGATACAATTATTCTTCACCTGATATGCATGTATAGGCTGTGAATCTAAATTATTGCCAGTTATAGTGGAATGGTTCATTTTGATATGTTCGCAAAATCATTCCCCACTTTACTATTATGATTTCTTACGTGATTTAAGAAAAATAATTCTTTTTGCCTTGAAAAAATGTTTAATCATCAAACAAAACATTTTTTTTATGAATTTAAAGCTTCATGGTTGTTTTCAGAACGTATGATACTTATTTGAATCTTCCCATTCCATAGTGGTTTCCAAGAACGATTACGAGCTAATAACATTAACGCTGTATGTTTCCAGCATTCGTGCTAAATTTTGAAGTCTTCTTAATATAATTAGTTTTATAAAATTAATATTTATTTTTAAAAAAAATTTTATCATTAAAATATGGATATTGATCATTTGAAAAAAAGTTTGTAGATCCCTTCTTTCTTGGAAGAATTTCATCTTTGCTACAATAATCTAGCTCATAGTGAGATGTGTTGCATACTCGTATATAACATTAAGTCTTCAAACAGGTCCCACAAGCGATTAACCTCCAAAGTAATTCAGCATCCTCTTGTGAACCAAACAGCGAACAATTGTATTTTATTTCGCATAAAGTACTATAAGCTAACCATTGAATATTTTTATCAGAAACACATACAGCAATTTTTCCAGGGGTGAAACTTAGTTTTTTCGTTTTCCTTTTGAGCATTTCAGATCCAGTTATTTATGAAAGCGACTTTATTTTCACCCGCAATTGATTGCCTGAGTTCAAAGTGCAGTTTTGATATTTTCTATTCAATTTCTTTTCCATCTAATCGGTTATTCTGATGGCAATGTTATCAGTGAAATAATAAATTTTCCAGAACAAGGTGACATTTTATTATTTTGTAAATTATTCAAGAAATATGTTTCCTAACTACTTAACATTTACTCGGTTTGTTAATAATTTTAATTGGTTTCACTATAATTTTTTTGGTAATTCACTCAAAATTTTGAAAGAATAGTATTACATTTCGTACAATATAGAACAATAAATAAAAATTATAAATAAATCAATGCGAATGCATTGGCTTGAAATAAAAAAAAAACTTGTTTTAATTAGCATCTTTAACAGTTGTATAATAATTGATTGTTTAAACATTTTCAAAACATAATTCAACATTCATTAATTTTGGAATACCGTAAGAATAATATATCAGAGAAAGAAGCTTTATATCTAGAAGACATACACTTTTGACTATTAAAATAAATTTTGCTATAAACATTTTTATCAGTGTATTCAGCATAAGGGTAGTATTTAGAATTTTCGAGCTCAAATTGAGGTATAAAAAGTTATTTTATTAGTTATGACAGCTTTCAATAATACATATATGAAACAGTAGTTTGTTTCAGCCTTGAGGGCACATGTTGGAAAGTATGATTTAAAGAGACTATAACAATGTTAGAAAAAGTAAGTGCATATATTGAAGGGAACCATTAAAGTGATAAATACGGAGGAAGGTGATATTAGAAGAATATATATAGGTGTGTGTGATAGGAGAGGATTTGTCGTCCCACTAGAATCGTTCAAATATATCCGGCAAGATTCTTGTTGATGCCAGAAGTTTATCCTGCCCGGTGAGAAGGGGGGTATACTTCTTTTATGAGTTAACTTTAGAGCTCCCTTGGGATCGTAACGCTCTAGGGTTTGTCGCATTTCCTTGCCCTCCTCTACACCCGGTCCCGCACCCTCGCCACCTTCTTAACTAGAATATTATTTATTGCAGATGAACAAGCCATGAAATAAACTAAAAACAACCATTAACACCTCCTCACAGCTGCTTCTTATGAATAATTTTCTTAGAAAATCTAATTATTAATTTAATTTTAAAAGCATCATTTATAGTAAGGAATGTTATCACAACATTGCGTTTTATAATACAATAAACTGTCTTATTAATGCAATATCTTCTATGGAAGTTTTTAGATGCTGTATGTATATATACCTCATTTTCTTTAGGGTAAACATAAAAAAACCTGAAACCTTCTTGTAGTCCAATTTAATATCACGTAGAATAATTAAATATTTTCTTAATTTTATTTAACAAAAATTATGAAATCGTACTTTTATGTTCAGAGATAAAATTAAAAAAGAAATTGCAAACAAATGGAATGCTTAAATATCTATATTAAGTAAATAAATTGTACAATTTGTATTTTTTTGTAGTCAACAGAAAGATTTGCTTAACTGAAAAGGGTAGGTCAGTAATGTAGCATTATTATTATAAAAATGTCGTTACATAATGCAATTGTTATTATATTTGGGTTTTAATTACTTATTTATTTATTATACCCTTACGATAGTTGGTAATATGTTGAAATATCACAAAATTATTATAATGATACATTTATATTAATAATAGCAATCTGTTTTCAGATATTTTTAAACTAATAAGTTAGAATGAGATCAGTATGCAAAAATAAATGGAATATAAGAAAAACTGCATATATTTGTAGAATTTTTCAGCGTCACATTAGACTAAACAAATATTAATCATAAAAAAATCGTAAAAAAAGGTGGAAGAGTCTATTTTTGAATATTTTATTTTAATAAATTTCTCTCATAGCTTATACAGAATATTGATTTCCATATTTTTTTACGAATTGATATCATTCTCCTAGAAAAAACATATTATATGCTGATAGAACAACAAAATAATTTTATAACTGCGATCTCTGCCTATTATTGAAATTGTCCATATTACCTTAAAACTATTAAATTATTGACTTTTTTTGACCTAATAATAAATACTTGGTCATTCAATACTAAATTTTATACATGCATATTGTTAATAATTGTTAATAATATTGTTTTACCTATTTCTAATATAAAACTAAATTTTATGCTTATTAGGGAAGTTCAGAAAATTAGATTTCGGCTTTATGGTCAAATAAGCTTTATGGAGAATTTAAGAAAATAAAATTTTTTTGTTTATGTCACACTAAACAAAACATGATTGTAACATTTGTAACTTAAATGCATGCAGCACTATTTTATAATTAAATTTACAAAATTGTGTATAAAAGTATTCACTGCTTGTTAGAATAATAAAGCTTGCGTATCACAAGTTTAATTAATTTGATTACCTTTGGTTAGTTTATCAAGATATATGTTGTTAACATAGTTACATTACAAACATCTTTTTGTGAACATGAAAATACTAATATCTGAAATGAATGTCAAATATACTTGCATTCCTAGAAGTTTAAATGTTTCATTTTATTCAAAGAACTTCATTATAAGTAAAACTTCATTGGGCGCTTTAATTTTATACTTGAAAAGGTCAAATTCAATTTTATACACAAACAATTGTTCCCTATTAATAATTATCTACTTTTATTTTATAGAAATTAATGAATACACTGATAACTTGAAGAGTAGGCCCACATTTGACTTACCCGTTAAAGTTGTCGCTTAAAATCAATCTTAATGATTTTCAATGGCCTTTGATTTGTGCTATAAGTCTTTTACAGTTTTGATGATTTTAAAAGACGAAATTTGTTCTCAAAATTATTGCAAGACGCGCCGAAGTAAGTTCAATGCTCGTATAGTTCGGTGCAGAAAAAAAAATTAATGTTCTGGAGCAAATAGAGTGCTACATTTCTCGAACAGTAACATTATTCACTTGATTTCCTAAAATAGTGTGTACTATGAGAAAAAATCATTATTGTGAGGAAGAACTTAAACAAAATCTTCCAGGTTATATTACTTTTTGAAACCAAAAATAACTCGAGAATAATTTGTATCAGTTATATATTATAGAACCTGATCATACATTTTTAGCAAAATTATTGGTTGATTTTTTTATGAGAAATGTTTTAATGTTTAAGATTACAAAACTATACAGTCATGAATGATTTCTAATTAAATGTATGAACGTTCTACACTGTAATTATACTGTAACATTCACTGTATTCTATGCATATATATAAAAACATGGCCTGCTAGCCAAACAAAAGATATAAGAGAAATAATTTACTCGCAACCATCTGAAAGAGTCATAACCATTGGGCAAACACAATAGTACGAGTAATTCTGATAGAGTTATTGTAGCATTCAAGTGAGCAGTAAAAATGTACTAACACAATAACAGTTGGAAGAAAAGGGCTTTTTTGCCTTCAAGGAACCATAATTGCCCTTCTAATCCCTTACTCAGTGAAATATTAGGAAACTGCTATGTCTGCTAAAAGGTTTAAGTAACGGTAGTGGTTTAAAAGAGATGAAGGTGTAACCTTTATTGTAGCTGCTGAAGATAGGTTACCTAATAGATTAAAAATATTTATGCTTTTACCGGGACAAAAAGCATAAATAGAAAATTGGAAGTCTAGGGAATTTCAAAAGGTCTAACGCCTCGGGGGGGGGGGGGCAGGTGGTGGTTACGTGCTCGCCTCTGAACTGATAGGACCGGGGTTCGATCCTCACCTGGCCCTCGATTTATTCTAGCGGGAGGTGAATAAATCTGAGCTCGTCGTCCCTCGGAGAAGGACGTTAAACCGTCGGTCCCGAGCCTGTACGATGTCAGGTACTCGTTAAAGATCCCTACTCTAAATCCATTTGAGTTAGGAAAAATTTAGGACTCCCACTGTAGAATCAATCTTCATTGTGTGGTATCACAAAGAGCCAATGCTCGGCCTACGTGTGTTCCCTTGTGGAACTACCACTGCAACCTAATAGCAGCTTGGCAACATATTGCTTTCGTTATAGTCTATCAACAGTTATAGTTATAGTCTATCAACAGTTATAGCTATAGTCTATCAATAGTCCTACTTTAAACTAATAATTTCAAAAATACCAATCCCTGTTTACATAGTATGAATAGAAATATCACATTTAACAAAAAAATGTGGAATCAAGGACAGTTAGAATCAGATAAAAGCAATTACTATTAATCCAGACTTTCCAAATACTCTTTTATTAGACATACTACAGCCTAATAGTGGAGGGACTATGACTAAGTAATGAAGAACGTGAAAAACTTATGTTATCTATTGACGTACGCCAATTTATTTATTATATCTTTATTGATACCTTTCTACACTTGATATGAATTTCATTGTTAAATGAGATACTTCAAACCAAAACGTTATAGTTTTAATCATACACGTAACTTACAAGGTATAAACCATGATCGTCTACAAGTGCGATTACTACACATCAATAAAATCCACTTTAAATATTTCAATTGAAAGTTTGAAACTCTTTTGTTTTTTTTCGCCGTTGGCGTTTATTACAAAATAAATTGCTTAAAAAGTGGTTGTCTTTGTTTCTGTTGAGAGTTTTGATATTTATTGTATTTATATTCTCTTCGTACCCAGAAGTCGAATAAGAAAACGAAATATCACCCCAACATGTCACCACCTAGTATTCAGTGAATGGTGTAAAAGCGGAGATGACTCTTTGCGTTTTTTTTGCAGCGGATGTAATGATTTATTCAGGGGCGCAGCGTTATCTGAACGGCCCTGGGTGCTGGGCGATGAAACAGGGTTGGCTGCGGTCACAGAGGCCACTAATTGCATCAGTCCCGTCGTGATTTATCGGCCAACTCCTACCTTACCCTCTGCTCACAAATCAACCTTCCCTACCCACTATTTCCCCATGCTTCTGTTATCGCTCATATGTGTTATATCAAAGCCTGAAAAAGTACTCTATTTGAAGTGGATTAAATACATATATCTTCATCGATTCTGACTCCAATGCCCTTTTCTACCTGGCTTTTTTTAACCAAATTATCATGCTGCTAAAATTAAAATAGAAAATACGATCATGAAGTTTTACTTATGAAATAACAATAATAATGGTGTTATTACCATTACAATGGAAATATTTTGTAGAAAAAACAAAATACATGCAAGTAAAATTCAGCTTCGAAGACAAAATACAACTTACCGTGCTAGACGCTATATGAAAACTCACAGGGATATAAGACACACCCCTATTTGAGCAGGTTATATTTAGAAAAAAGAGGTTTGTGTTTATTTAGTTACTTATTGCTGAATAACGTCTGCCAAAATACTTAAACATACAGGTAAAGGAAAAGATAATGACAGATACTTCAATACTCAATAATCATTTTCAAACGAGAAAAATTATAATTTGTATCATGCTTAAAATATGCTACCATATCGTGACTACTGCTAGCATCACTATCTACAAATAGTTCATCATCTTCTGTGCCATCAAGGCAATTGATGTCATATTTCTTGAGAAATTTTACAATGATTTCAGGCTTGATATCATCCCAAGATTCGTTACCCACTCACTCACTTGACCAATAGTGGGCAAACTTTTTCTTTTTGTGAAGCTATGATGTGGTTTCGTCATCCACTTGTCTAAATGGTACTCATCATGTTGAACGTGAACAGCATATTCGCAGATAGTTCTAAAGGGTTTAATTTGCTTGTCAGTCCTCGAGGAATGAAATACAACTGGGTCTTATAATCTCTCACAATATTTTTAAAAACTGCAGTTCTATGTGCTTTGAACTGATTCAAAACCACTCAATAATCATCTCAATTAGTGAACATAAGCTGGGTTTGTGAGCATCAAAGAATGCTTGACCCAAGTTCACTGGAAGGTTCCAAAATTCACTGTCATTCTGCTATTTTTCAGTCAAAATCTTCGAACGAAAGTGTGTCTTACATTGTGTCAAATACGGCACATGCTTTTTGTGTACATAACTTCACAAATTATGATGTTCTGTTTTCCAATTATATATAGTACTGCAAGCAATGAACATACAATTTTTAGCCATCAGAATTTTCTTTGGTACGTTTATATTATATTAATAAAACAAAATATAAAAATCTTCACCTAGAAAATATTTGCTTTTACAGCTTATTACTCAAGACGTATAAATACTTTCAGTCGAAACTTGAAATGAATATAATCAAACGTTAGCTGCTATTATGATTGGATATATAATGCAAAATTATAATTACTCTATTGTCGTATGCCAATTTATTTATTATGTCTTTATTTATACCTTTGTGCACTTGATATTTATTTCATTGTTAAATGAGGTATGTTGAACCAAAACATTATTGTTTTATTCATACAGGTAAGTTACAAATGCCTAAACAATGATCCTCCATAAGAGCGATTAATAAATTATAATATTATCTCTTTATCCAACGTTACAACTAATGTCAAATTAACGTTATTTTATAGTTATTTCATAGTTATATAACATGCGAAAGTTTATTTAACCTTTTAAAAAATAATGGTTTTTAATTCATTAAGCGAAAATAAATGTAAAATTTAAACTAAGCAGAAGAAAAATTTCTGCCCCTCCATCACTTTCACTTACGACATCTCCGACAGACTTATCACCTTTCTTGACGTTGACGTTACTTTAGACAATGGACACTTCCTGACTTCCGTACATATAAAACCCACCAACTCCCAACAGTACCTCCATTACAATAGTTGCCATCCATCCCATGTTAAAAAGTCTATACCTCGATCCTTGTCCCTCCGTATTCACAATATCTGCAATAATCTCCAAGACCGCAGACATCACCTTAACCTCTTAAAGGACAAATTTTCTGAACGAGGCTATCCTCGCTCCTTCATTGATAGTCGTGTTTTACCGGCTGACATCTCCCACCAACCCAGACCCAAGAGGGATAGAAGTAACACTTCCTTCTTCCTGACAACCTACTTCCCTGGCGCTTATAAGCTTCGTGCTGTTATTAAGGAGTCTTTTCCGATTCTGTCTACTTCTACTTCTACTTCTTCCATCTTTAATCACCCCCCTTCTATTTCCTACCGTAAACCTGCCAATCTAAAAAGCATTTTCTCTCATATTTCCCCTCAGCCTTCCAATCCTGTTCCTGGAATGAAACAATGTGGACGCCGTGGCTGTCAAACTTGCCTGATTGTAAATCCTAATCCTTCCTTCGATTCCCCTCTCCACCATAGTTCCTACCCGGTTCAGGTCAATTCCTCCTGTACCTCGAGCAACTGTGTTTACCGACTGGATTGCACTCAGTGTGACTCCTTTTACGTTGGCTTAACTTCTAATAAGTTGAGCCTTCGTATGAATGGTCATAGGGCTTCAGTCGGTCAACGCAGTAACTATCCTGTAGCCATCCATGCGAACTCGCATGGACTCAGTTTCAATGACTGTTTCAGGGTTCAGATCCTGAAACAGATCCCCGAATCCAACAATAAAGTTACCCTAAGAGCTTCAGAGGAGGCATACATATGCTTACTTGATGCTCGCTCTTCCCCCGGACTCAACCTCAACCGATAATTTATTTATTTATTTATTATTTTTTATTTATTTATTTATTATTTTTTATTTTACTTTTTATTTATTATTTTTATTAATTTTAATTTGATTTATCTACTTTTTTATAATTTTTTATAGTTATAATTTTTACTCGTTCCTTTTACGTCTTAATTTGGCTCTTCATTTCCTTCCCCCCTCCCTTCCCCCGCTTGGTGGTAAGTGGTGGGGTACTGGCTGCGGTTTCCGAGTCAGTACCGCCCTGTCTTCCTGCGGGACTCTTCGCTCTTCGCACCTCCTGATGACGACGATTGTCGAAATATCGATGTGAGTTATGTCTGTGTCTTTCTGTGTGTTTCCTTCGTTTTTTATTTTATTGTATATATATATATATTTGTGTATGATGGCAGCAAATCTTCACGTAAACATGTTTCATTAAAGTACACAGCAGCCTCTGCGTTAACGACTTTTAAGCTGGTCTGTTCCAATTTACGAACAACCTTGAGGTGGTCTGGTGTTAAAAGCCATATTAATTGCCCAAGAGACATCTTAATTTGGCATGAGCAGATGTAAAAAGAAAACCACAACTTACAGACGAAAGGTAAAGCTTTTTAATACGACACAAAATATAAATAAGAAACAACAACAATTACAATGAAATAAAAACAAATACAGAAAATAAAAACAATTACAGTGACAAAAAACAAGTACTTACAAAAGTTAAAACGCGCACGAAAGCTCTTTCGAGCGAGATACGAGAGCTTTAATAAAAGTTATTATTTGGAAGGAATAAACAAATTAGAAAAACGCTGGACTTAATGTATTGAGCTAAAAGGTGACTATGTAGAAAAATAAAATGTTTCATTGCCGAAAAGATTTTGTTTTATTTAAAAAGTCACGGACTTATCAAAACGTCTTCGTATATATACTAAAAAGATTTCACATAAACACGTGAAATAACAATCAATGATCAGACCACAATAGGAAAATGGGAAAAGAAGACTAAGATCTTTCAACCGTAACAAGCGGTCTTCGTCAGAGTCAAAAACCCAGCGTTGGGTTTTTGCCTCTGACGAAGACCGCTTGTTACGGTTGAAAGATCTTAGTCTTGTTTTCCTTTCCCATTTTATTATTGAGGTTTGATCATTGTATATATAATAATTCAATAATTCAACACATTCAAGCCGACGTTTCGTCTATATTTATAGACATCTTCTGGGCTACATCAATACAGAATTTTATTACAATAACATGAAACATAATTTTATTATATTATTGAAGCTAGACCAAACTTCGGTAAAAGAGAAAAATAGTGTTAAATATATGTGGTCGAGATAAGGAAAACATTCGTATATATATATATATATATATATATATATATATATATATATAAAGATTTCACATAAACACGTGAAACAACAATCAATGATTAAACCACAATAAGAATGGAAAAACAAGACTAAGATCTTTCAACCATAACAAGCGGTCTTCGTCAGAGTCAAAAACCCAACTGAACTCAAAAACCCATCAGTTGGGTTTTTGACTCTGACAAAGACCGCTTGTAACGGTTGAAAGATCTTAGTCTTGTTTTCCCATTCTTATTGTGGTTTAATCATTGATATATATATATATATATGAGAGGCCGCTCTCCCTTCCTGCAGGTCTCTTCACTTCCTAATGACTACAATGGTCAAAATATATAAGTGAGTTAATCCTTTGTCTGACCATGTGTTACCTTCATTTAAATAGGTTTATATATATATTCAAAAATAAAGAAAAGTTACACAGAAAAGTAAAGAAGCATATTTACTGACCGTAATTTTCTGAACATTCATATTCAGGAGAGAAAGAGTGAGACGAAACAAACAGAAGGTGATACGTAAAGGAACCTATGTGCGTTATCCTTCTAGGGTTGTTTTCTGGCCTTTCTTTTCTGTCCTGAAGACAAATTTTTCGAAAACTACTATCACTAAATTTGAATATTTAATTTACTCTATGAATTCATTTTTTTTTATATGTTAACATGATTGTCTAGTTTGGATAATTATTTCAAATTCAAAGGAAGTTAGTATTATATATATATATATATATATATATATTAGATTATTATTATGTATATTAATATTATATATATATATATATATATATATATATATATATATATATATATATATATAATATCATAGGATAGGAGGCAACTACCCAATGATGACTTCCAGACAACATTACGGAATTTTGAAGAAGCCTTAATTTGGTTATTGGGTGCCAGTTTTTCCCCTGGTCTGAACGTATATATATTTATGAATTAATAATCAATAGTAACTCCTGATATATATATATGACAAGATTTCACCATATACAAGTGAAATAACAACCAACGTTCAACTACAATAAAAAGTGAGGAAAAAGTCTAAGATCTTTCAACCATAACAAGTGGTCTTCGTCAGTTGAGTCAGGATTTGACTCTGACAAAGCCTGCTTGTTACCGTTGAAATGTCTTAGTCTTTTTTTTTTCATATCTTATTGTGTTTTGAACGTTGATATCTATGAATACATATTTCGCTTCTTCACCCAGATGCATTCTTCACTTCTCTATGAAACATAGGCATATTGTCAAAATCATTGAGTAGTGAGGTACATACAAACACGTTTTTGTTAAAATCTTTCCATTTATTTTTTTTACTACTTATAACAATTAATTTAGTGGGTACATTATATTCGTAACTATTTATTTGTTTATTTATTTCCGTATTTTGCATTAATTAATTATTTATATTATTTATTTAATTTACCATTCTTCGTATTGTTTATTTTTAGTTTTCTGAATTCTTTCTCTTACATTTTGTCTCATACTTGAAACCATCATTCTGGCTTTTAGCATACATTTGCTTTGTAATGTGACCTGTTGACCTCGCAGCCTTTTAAATATATATACACCACAGCTTTGCAAAATTATAAATAATTGTGAATTACTTTAATTTTCAAAAACCTGTTGATATTTATTTAATCGCCATTCATGAGGAACCTATTTGAAAAGCATTTATTCAACAATCCCTCTCCTTATGAAAGATGTATTCACTAAAAGCGATTCCTCATTTCGACGCGTAAATTATAATCTAATTAACATGCATGGGTTGCAGTATTTGCAAATTAACTCCAGTTATTTATTTCTGCACTTCACTTCCTGAATAGTTAATTATTCTTGTGTATGTTAAATTTACATATATTTAATGTGCTTTGAAACTTTTAGCAAAACCATTTTTTTAGGTTAATCAGTAATTCTAATGTAGTGCAATCTGTTATTATGTGGTATTTACTCATTGTAGGGTAAAAATCTAATGAAATGGTCTCCACATATAAAACTTTTAATGATATAAACAACGCGTTTCGAACACGTAGTGTTCTTCTTCAGGCATTAACTAAAAAATACAATGACACCAGAGAGTTATCTATAGTACAAAGTAAATAAGTACAAAAATTAATATAAAATAAAATAAGGCAGAAAGTTTCCAAAATAAGGCAGAAAATTTTCAATATGTTTCCTACACTTAGTCTAAAAGAAAATGTAAAGGCTCAGCCTAACTTTAGAGAAAACTCTACCTGCTCTAATAAGAAACAGATGTACCCTATATACCCCCACCCATGTCCTTTCCATTTCCAGTCAGTCTTATTCAGAGGCCCTCACCCTTAGGTTCGTACTTTCTGCCTTATTTTATTTTATATTAATTTTTGTACTTATTTACTTTGTACTATAGATAACTCTCTGGTGTCATTGTATTTTTTAGTTAATGCCTGAAGAAGAACACTACGTGTTCGAAACGCGTTGTTTATATCATTAAAAGTTTTATATGTGGAGACCATTTCATTAGATTTTTACCCTATAATCAGTAATTATTGTTAAAATTATGTTGACTTTCTGTATTATTTTTGTCTATAAGCATAAAAAAAATATTTTTATCTTTTAGTTGTGTATATAATAGTATTTGTCATACAGAGTTAATTAAGTAATTTAATGTGTCCTTCCAACTGATCTGTCTTGGTTGTCACTCTAAATTATCAAGGTCTACAAACTTTCTAGATTACTATAAAGCCCGTCCTGCTTTTTGTTTAAACCAATCAAGGCTAGCAAGCTTCTATCCTGAGCGGAGACTTATGTTCATGTTAAAACATGGGGACAGCTAACATTTTAAGCTCCATTTAATATCATAATACTTTTAATTTTTTTTTTAAAGTAATCTGTATTCTTTTAAATATAGTCATTTATATTCTTCCTCAATTTCTAACATTTTATATCGTTATTTTGGAAGAACTCTATTTAATGATTATTTATTATCGAGGGATATTTTGAGTTCAATTCTATCTATATATCCCTGAGAATTTCTACCCAGTGCTATTCAATAAGAAAATTGTTAGTTCAAGGGAACTAAATAAGAGTTCCGTATATGCATTGTTATGTGGGATTCGTTGTACAAGTACCTCAGAGCATTTATTGGAATGAAATTTAATTAATTTTATCTTCTATCCTAGTTGTTTGGAGTAAACAAAATGTTTACTGCATGTTAGGTGTTGATAATAAAAAAGTGGTAGATCATGTTAAATGTTTTGAAGGGTGAATGGTTGTTTAACAATAGTTTCTTCATAAGATTTATTTTAACTGAAGTTCTGTTTGATGTGATATAATATTCAATCCTTTAATATTTTGTTTATAACTAGTTTAATCATCATCCAAACCAGAGTATGAAATCAGAAAAAAAACTAAAATCTTTTGACGGTATCAAGCAGTCTTGGTCCGGATACTCTATTCATTATGTGTGTTGAAACTGTATTTAATCTCAAATCTTGTTATAATTATTTATGTAAATATACTTCAAGAATTAATTTATTCAGTTCAATAATAATTACTTAATTCTGAACTGTAGCTTCACTCTTGGTCATTTGAATTCGTTATAAATTTATTTTGTCTGATTGATAGCCTTTTCTTTTTTTCTTTCTTTGACATAAACTCTCTGCATTTGATAAGATTAATTATATTAGATTCTATTGGGATTAATTTAGTTAAAAACTTCAATGATATTGGAAATAATTTTTTATTTTTGATTTTAAAAGGCTTTGTTCCTTATTTAAATTCTGAAATAAAACTGTAATTGTTATTTATTATGCTATATGTCATTTGTATAGAAAAAGTAACCAATTTTTCAAAGAACTAGTGTTTATTGAAATTAACGATTTTAATTGTATACTAGTATAGAGCATTCGATAGTGGTATCACAAAGATATTATTATTTAATGAAATAATTTATTTCATAAATTCACTCAAAATCTAAGTTATACATATGTAAAATCATCAATAATTGTAATTTATTAATGATCTTAGATAGTTAACTAATTTATATAAAGTTCGTTATCAAGTTGAGTATATGCATTTTGTCCAATCAATTAATAAATATTTCTCCCAAGTTTATATTCCATTTTTAGTATGAACTATTACTTTATTAGATTTCTATTAAAATAAATGTTTGATAATTATTTATAATTTTAATTTTCTACAAATACTTTAGGGATAGAAACCAATCATTAGTAGTGAGGAACACTACTAGATACCAGTTGAAGTGGAAAACCAACGGTAAACTAACTTATCACTAGAGTTTAATTATTACTTTTAAATATCAATTTTTATTCCTAATGATATTTTGCACTCTTGAGGTAGACATTTGAAGTCATAAAGAGAATTTATACTATGATTTTCTTGATTTAAATTAGCTAAATATCAAATTGTTAGAACTTATTTATTAGTGGAATAAACTGTGTAGTTCGAATTATGGTGAAAAATAATTTACGGAAAAGTTGAGTCGTCTGTTATATAGCGTAGCTGGCGTTGACTCCAGGTATTTGAAGTGGGTGATCTAGTGTAATCAAATAACTTTCAAAGATTCGGATGAGCAATTATAGGAACTTCCTGGCAATTTATTCTATATATTGTAACGTAAATATTTATATTGCTGCATCAGTAATTTAAATGATGCCTTAGCTCGTAATTTGTTGTACAAGTCAGGGTTGTTTCTCACCATTTGGTGACAGGGTGACACTGGAGGCTCCATTATATCCCACATACCACTAATCAAAGAGGTTTAAGAAGTTGGTAAATTTATTTTCTATTATTCCTTGTGCTGTACTTTAGCAAATATTGTTCTCATCTCTTATATTTACTTACTCTAGCTTTATGGTATCTAGTCCGGATGTTTACACAACAGTATCCAAGTCTAGCTTATTTCAACCTTTCTAAGTGCTCATATGTGCTAGACATATTCTGATTTTCACATTTGGAGTTAAAACACATATTAATATCCTTGCTAGAATTAGTTCTTTTGTTAGATTCACATAAAGTTCTAGTGAACTCTATCTATCACCATTAGTGGGAACTTGTAAGCTTATTGATTGCATGTTTATATGCACAGAATATATTTGTTGCCTCTTACAATTAATGTGTTGTAAGGTAATATATATCATAATTATTCGTACCTTATACAAGATTGTATAAATTTCCATGGCTATTTAATGTGATTCTAGTCTTATATTTATGATATCACATCCAAAACCCTACCCTATCATTCAGGGTACTATATCATCTTTATATAACCATTTTTCAAGTTATTGTGATAAAAAGATTTAATATTGCGCTTCTAGAAATCTCTTTACTATTCATTATAACGTGAAAAAACAATAAAATATAAAAAAAAATAAACACTTATTCTACTATATCTTATAGACTACGAGTATTCAACATCGTATGATGCTATAATGGGATATTTTTATTAAGATATTTAATATCTCTTTTTTCCCCTGTAGGCTTACTAACCAAATTATACTTTCATAGAAGTAATACATAGTAATATATAAAAGTTTAGGTATTTTTTTTTATAATGAGAGTTTAGTATACGCTATAGAAAGTTACGGAATCACACATCAATTGTGTGTAACATAATAACGTATTATGTCTGATAGTAAAAGTAATATCAGTTGGTCAGAGTTATGTTTTTCGCAATTACATTTTTAAATTAGTGAAATTTTATTTGTTTCTCAATGATCTTTAGAATACCCTAAGTCCTGATTCTTGTTTCTATGGAACAAAATATAATTCATTATTGTAAAATTGTTTTCTCCCAGATTAAACTGGTATAGCAACATTTGTTTTTTGTATTAAGAAAAATTAAATTATAAAATGAAACAGAGTAGAACTTGGAATGGATAACATCGTAGACAACACTAAAAGTAAAAAAAAAGTATATTATTCTACATAATATTAATTCCAACATATATACGAGAAGAAATCAGGGACACAAAACAGGGTTCATAAACAGAGCTGTGAACTTGTTTGTCAGTTTCCTAGTAAATAACTTAACCATTTTCCTCAATTTTTTTGTGCCTAGATTAGCAGCAGTATTTTCTTTGGTTCTTCAAAATAAATAAAGAAATATTTGTGAGTACGACTCATAGTGTTATTTCTTCAGCATCGTCATCATTTTCTTGTCTGTTTGGCTGATTTCCCCCAACTCACAAATAGGTAACCATTTAAGCATTGAAATCAATGACAAGATTTCAATTTCAATTCACTGAGCTATTTAATTCGTTCTGAATCAGTATTTGTCAGTCAATCAAGTGACAATTCATAAGAAAGACCATTCTTTATCGTAGTGCTTTGGAACACTGTATATAAATGCCCTTCCTATTGTTGGAACCATCAAACTTGATATCTCTACCACATCTTAGGGCTTCAGAAAAGAATTAATTGGTTGATGATGTCACTATTCTTAAATAGAAAGATCGATAAATGACACACCTATATAAACAAATATAACATTTTCTCTTATTCTTCAGGTAAAAGTGGTAAGTAATGTCAGGTAAGGTAAACCCAAATGAAATTGCTTCGTTTACACAATTATGTGAGAGAAAACACCTGTGAATATAACATATCAAAACAGTTTTGATGACAACTTACACAATATCTCAATATAAATCTTATAATTTTTGTTTCATTAATTATTTTTTTTTTTTTGATAAAGAACCTCTTGCGTTGCAAAACATGTTGTGCTCTTTTAAGTTCATATTTCCAGAATTATGTTATCACCAGTCAATAATGAGAAATTTAAAATCTGTATTTTAAATTCAAAATGTTATCCACTTATCCTTAACTTCCCACTAAACTATATACAAAATGTAATAGCCTTATCATGACACGGTGCAATAATGCTACATTATTGTATCGGTTTATAAAAACAAAATTGAGCCTTATTCATTTTACTGAAATCTAAAAGTTCATTTTTCATGTGATCTGGAAAAAGAGTAATAGTAGTATACTTGTAACACTAGAATAACGTTCTTTGAATAATAATAATAATAACTACAAGTAGGAAGGATTCGTTGTTACTAACACTAGGCACTATGCTTCATATTAATAACAGTTTTATTCGCACTAACCTATAAAAAAATTTAAAATCCTTTATAATTTATAGAGAGAGAGAGAGCAAAAAGATAAGTGAGGAATAATAGTTAAATAAATTTATACTGAGCAAGTCATTGGGAAATGAGAATAACATTTTTTTTGAAGGAATTGAAGTCTGTTTCTTTTCAATGAAAGATCAAAATTTGTAAGAAAAAAGGTGATCATTTACTCAAAGATCTTCACTCACTGTAGGTTTTTTTCTCTAGACTAGTATATTATTTAGAACTATCAAGGAATCTTCATTCTTTTTTTTTTCTTAAATTCGATATCCAGAGGGCTAGGTATAGTCAAAAGATTTAAGTTTCAAAAGTAAATTTCATTAAGTGCATCATTGAGGAAGACTGGCTATCGCAGGTATAGTATAGATTAGTTGTGGATGATCTACTGGATACTCTAAATAATGGTGGTTATGATATGCAGATAATCTTGTTATCATAAGAAGAGCAATTCTTCATCGTGGTGCTTTGGAACACTGATTATAAATCCCTGTAAAGAGGTGCTTATAACATTCCTTGATAGATAAAGTATTAATCTTGAAGTTTGAAGGCTACGTACATATTTTAGAGTCATTTTATATGAATGATGAAATTAGATACAGTGTAACAGATGAAGAGATATATTAGCTTTTACAATTTTTTTTTTTTTATATTGAAGATGAAATTTAAATCCAATTTTAGTTTCAATTCAATTCTTCCCATTTTCTTGCCCAATTTTTACGTTTGCAACCAGTTACCATATATACATTAAACACCACCACTTAAACTCGGCAATATGTTTTCAAATCTTGAAGGTGAATAAATAACTATCGAACGTAATGGACGTTGTCTTAACTTCTTCAATGTTGTTCTGTGAGATTTATTTCGCATCATCCTTTATATGTTTATCAACAATCCATGTTTCTGCCTTTGTGGTAACTATATTTGCTTCCTTTCACCCTCCAATATTGTGCCTTCTTTGAGGGTTTAGAAACTATTGTTCAAAGCCTTCACATTATGTAAGAAAAATAATAATTACAGTCCCTCGCTTCACACAGCAGGCTTCCTATTACAATTTATAGCATTTCATACAAACTCATTGCAACAATTTCTCAGATTTTAAACATTAAAGCAAATAAACTGTTACAATAGATAATTAATTTTTAAAACTTGCAAAGAAGAATAAATTTAGTCTAGACTTTTTTACTAATTTTTACTTTTAATTTTAAATGTTAAAATTGTATACAATTAGTTATTTACAATTTTTGTGAACATTTTTACCTATTTTTTTTCTTTGCGGCTTTTTTATTTTCTTCTTCTTGTATATTTTATATGGCATTTTGGCATTCTAAAACTGTTTCTAGACGTGACAGTAATTCTGTGAAATGCTGTCCCTTCAATCTATCAATCGTACGTATGATGCCACACTACAAAATTCAAAATATTGAAAACTGAGGTTAAGCTTTGATGATTTATATATGAGTTATATTTATAACTTGATGAAGTTATATTTTGTAGACAAGAAGCTTTGTTTTCTTCTACAAAGTAAAAGTGATATGAAATGGTAACGTTCAATAGTGTCCATCTACGTACTTCTTCTTTTTTGTGGTCAGGTAATTTTTAAATGACATCCGTAACATACTGACTATGAATAAATCGTCCATAAAATTTTACTAACGCTCAAAATATATTCGTTATATTGTTAAATCATTAAGCATTTAAAAAAATTACTGACTATGTTATACTGAGATATGTAATGTGATTTTAACGCATAACAAACATCCAGTCAGTTTGGAATTCGTAATCACCGTAAGAATGCCTCCAATGATATATATATATATATGTCTAAGAGGTAATCGCAGAAAGTAAAGATTCATCACTACAAAAAATTACTAAATGGTTTTCCTGTTTGATATAGCGTTTCATAGAGTTGTATTTTTTGGAAGGAGGTAATCATAGAAGAACGTGCGTGACGGAGCCGGTGGCGATTTGTCAGATATGAGGAAGGGCGCTCGAGGGAGTCAGATATTTCCCTTGAGTACTACGGATTGCCCACTCACCCTTCTCATTTACCAACCCCAACACACCAATTACTTCCCTCTCAACAAACATTCCAATCAATGCTGCCTAGCAGTTTTCATGTCAAAATTAATCGTACTTCACAAATCAGGATCCAATAACTGCCATCATCTATATTACCAAGCTTAAACGTACTTGAATAATTATATTATGATTATATGATTTTTACAGATGCTCCTCGAATTTAAGAATTACGCTATTATCATTCAGTACAACCATTTCTTTTTCTTGTTTACATTTTTCATACCAAGTAAGCATGTGTTGACCTGAATTATAATATTCATAACACTACAGTTCATCATCCAACTCTTTATCCACATTAGAGATTATACCAGTTCTTCCTAGACAGTGCGCCCTAAGATAACAGAAGTTGAAATTTATATAATGGATTTATATTTTAAAAATTTGCATCATTTTTATTTATTTTAAATACATCAAACGTTTTCAAGTCTGAGTTAAATCTCCACCGCTTGATATTTTGAACTGGAAGGTGAATTTCTTTAATTTTAATGCAGATATGAATAATACTTTCTTTTTTCCTTTCCTTGGGGATTTATAACATTTTTTACTGATTCCCGCTTTCTCTCTCACTCTCTCTCTCTCTCTCTCTCTCTCGCTCTCTCTTCTCTTTCTCTCTCTCTCTCTCTCTCTCTCTCTCTCTCTCTCTCTCTCTCTCTCTCTCTCAAAAAAAAAAAAAAAAACAAACATTTATTTCCTATCACTTTCCTATTTTCATATATTAGAACTAATTGTTTTATATTAAACTCAGTAATGCACCCCAAACATTTGGTTATTACATAGATGCGCTCTGAAATAAAAAATTTGGTAAAAAACTGGATTAAGTAATATTTGTTATCATCTTCACTAGAAATATAATTTCCTAGGAGGATTCAACCTAGATCCATTGAATCTGTCATGACGTGATTGATAGAAAGAACTCAACATATTTATTATAGTCGGGTAAAAATCTAATGAAATGGATTTCGAACGTAGTATCATTAAAAGTTTTATATGTGGAGACCATTTCATTAGATTTTTACCCGACAATGAGTAAATACCACATAATAACTGATTGCACTACATTAGAATATTTATTATAATTTTCTTGATACTAATTTGATTGACTGCGGATAACCAGTAAAGATAATGATTCTAACAATTAGTAGTTGAAGAACAAGAATCAGCCATTTGTTAAACTTTCCTTCTATTGTGTCGATCTATCTGTTAATACTCGTACATGGATCTCTAGAAAACCAAGGCTACAGATGATCATAAAAGAACTATTACCATTTTGGCTTTTTAAACTCAACTTGTAGTACCTTTAATGAATTACAAAAATTCAAACACTATTCTGAAACACTGATTCAAACACTGATTCTATTTTTCTCTACCGGTAATATGGGCAATAAAGTTTGGAAGATTCAAAGTAAGTTCATGATCCATCTGAAGTTACTTGATTCACTCCAACAAATACAACGATGATATTCTTACTGAGAAGGATTTGACTTACAATGACTGTTCTTAACATTTATCTCGCCCCTTCTTTTACTACTTTCTCAAGATAATTTAAACCTCTCCAAATTCTGCCAACCCTTCCTAAAACTAAAGCGTTTACGATTAATTGCTCTATTGCATCAGATGATTAAAATCATTGACGAGTTACATACACTCTTAATGTAAAAGTTCAATTCACATCTTTAAAATCACACACAAGTAAATATTTTTCGAACATTTCCTTGTAATTATTCAAATAAGTTCTATTGACTGTAGGTTTAGCATTGCTTGGTTGTAGACACCATATGCTCTTAACTTATGACATGCAATTATTATCAATATTTTTACAAGTATATTAACTTGAGCATATAGAACTTGTTTTATTAAAACTAGATTCTCCAACTCGTTCGTTAAATGAAATAAAATCAAATCCTTCAAAATCATTTTAAAATTGCTTCTTGTATGCTTATTTACATTCACAGTTACAAAAAAATTGAAAATCAACATCAAGTTTAGTCAAAGGGAAATTCTGAGGAGATGACATAGGAATTGTAGACAATAATATTCCATGACCTCTCGATTGAACAGGCTCTATTATTCATTTATATATTCCTAAGTATGTATGAATGTATAAATTATAAATTTATACATACTTATTGCATAAAGGTGTTAGATAGATTACAGCAGACCTTTTAGTAACAATTATGCGCAATACAACTATCAATGTTTAAACCACAATAAGGAAAAAAAGACTAAAATCATTCAACCGTAGCAAGCTATGTTCGTCAGAGTTAAAACTCAACTAAAACACAAGATATAGAAACTTCATAGTCAGAGGTTGAGAGAAGTTGGTGTGATGAGAGGAATTTTAAAGGATATAAAGTGCAGGAAAGGACAATAATCTAAGGAGAGACGTTACGGGATAGATGTTTTCACTCTGGCGAAGACCGCTTGTTATGGTTGAATGGTTTTAGTCCTTTTTTTTTTCATTTCTTACTGTGCTTTAAACTTGATTGTTATTTCATGTGTTTATTGTGAAATCTTGTCATACAATATAACTGTATGATCACCATATAGTTATGGCTGTACTTCAGGTATAGTAGTACACACACAGGCATTTATTGCCACTACTAAAGACAGATATACACTTCGAAATCGTTAAAAAACAAACAAATAATAATATGTAGGAACAAAATTGAAATAAAGTTAATGTGTCTAAAAATAAAAAATAAATATATACGTTTTCAAAACCACACAATTTTGATTTAAAATAACAATTATTTTTATTTAAAATAGATAATATTAATTTAAAATGGATAAAAGTAAAATAAAATTAGAAATATACCAGATGTAGAGAAAAAAAAGAATAACAAATCAATAAATATATTCTATATTTGAATGATAAATAGCTTATTATGCAAGTACTATTTTAACAAAATATCTTAAGAAGTTTGTTTTTCTTAAAATACTACACCTTAACCAGCTTGAGTGATCCAAACATACCTTTGATGCTAATATTTATTATAAGAATGTTTTTATGAAACTTTATATAATCTCGTGGAGTTGACTGACATTTATAGGTAACTTACATTCAAAGACATTATAACCAGAAAACTTCACGAACAAAAATAGATGGCTTTATAAACATTGTAGATCAATATTTGAAGAAACTTTTAAAAGTAAAATTAACTATAATTATTATCAATGACCAAGGACGACCCAAAAGTTAGCGCAAATTTTACCAAGAGACAACTAACTCGGACTAATAATTCTTTATTTGAATATACAGACCAATTATCAAACAGCACAGTTGGAATAGTATTGCTTAAATTCAAAAAAGGAATAATGAGTTGTTAGACTCTGTATTGTAAAGGAATAGTGTATCCATATCTATTACTAATATTTGATAAGCAAATAATAGACTTGAGCATCAAAGTGATGGCAATAAAGTGACCATTAATCATAGCCAGCATAATGTAAAAAATGATAAATTATCTTAGCAAACAGCTAATAAATTATTTTTTTGTCAACCACATAGAATAGTATATCTATTCCAAAATGGTTAATTAATTACAACAGAAATGAGGTAATTAACATTGTAATTCTATTTATTCTTTAGCAGTTTTAATTCGTCATATAGCTTGAATAAATATATGCTTAGAATAATCTAAATTGTTCAGAACACAAAAAAAAATTGGGGTGAATTATGTTTAATAGTTTATAAAATAACTAATATGTTTTGGAATGATAGAAGTTTGACGACGATAATTTACACTTTTTCTTTATGTTATGTTTACTGTAAAATTTGAGTAAAATATTAGAACATGACGAGCAAAATTATTGGTTTATAAACGATTAAAAAAAAAGCCCTCGTTTAATAAAAAAATTATAATAAAAAGAGTGGCTATATAATTAATGCAATATTAATTTTATAGTCTAATTCTGTAATATTCAATGCATTCATTAGTTTAGTCAATCATTTAGATACAAACTTCTAATAGGTACTAAACATAAACCATGAATGCAGTTTATTAAAAACCATTCATCTGATATAATTTATGATTGTTTCACCCATAATTTAAGTCGTTTGTAGTAATTTCTAGCGTAAAATGGACGCTATATGTAATACTCGCACATTTTTTCTGGTCAATCAATCACATCTGTTCTGAAAAGAAACTCTTATTATTCATAGTTACAAAAAAACTGGTGACGTGAGAAAAATGAAGGTCTCTATAAATGAAAGAGTAAGCTAAAACAAGAGTATTATGAAGATGCTCCTGTGTCAAACAAAGTAAAAGGTCTTCTAAATTTAAAAGAACAAGAGAGGCTTTTTTTCGGTAACTGGCTTGAAGTTGGTGATATCCATGAATTTTAAAGTAAGCCAACCTGATTAGCTAAAAAGTAGCTTCATCTTCTCTACAGAAAACAAACTCCCCCGGGTTAAAGGGAAACTGGATTGTAATTGAAGTAATAATAATCATAGATCATTACAGGTTAAGAGAGTTGACTTATGTCTACAGCTGATGGCTAGGCTGCGCCTTTTACAAATCATAACTTCTTCAAGTTCCCAAGCTTTTGGAAAGCACAAAAACGTGAAACAAGAAAAGAAAGACCTAAGACATTACTTCTTATTGCACAGAATGTGTTCATATGTTTCAGATTCTTCCAGAGAGAAAATCAATTCTTCATGTGATATTATATTATAACATATCTGAGAGGTAGTTAATTGGACAATGTATGCTATTTAGGTATTCCACATATATTGCTAAAATATTCCCCTTAAATATTTCTTATTTCTTTGCCAAATTTAGGTGTTGAAACAATGTTTTTAAAATCATTTAGTTTATTTCCATTGTCATCAATTCATCAATTCTATAGTTGAAAAATGCCAGATTCCAATATACTTTTTTCCAATATACTTCTGTCATGAGAGCAGAACGCTTCTAATTTAATTGATGTTTTCTGATCACTTAATTGCTGGATGTAAAAAAATCCACAAAGGGTATTGTACTTGGCAATTTATGGGATGAAATTAATATATAGTTTTAATACATTTTTGCACACTTCACCTCTCAATGTGGTATTTTTATTACGTACCTTGATAGGATGTGAAAATCATTCGTTTTCTTTTCCTTTTACCTCTAAGGAGGAAACGTTATTTACCATTTTGGAGGTAAGTCTGGCGATCATTATTTCAGTTATTCCTAGAAGCACTAGTAATTTTTAAAAATTAGCATATAAGTCAATTAATATAAGTCTAATATAAGTACCTGAGTTATTTCAAAAACGATAAGCTGTATCTGTTACTAAAATATTTGTTAACAATTTGTAATTTTAATTATTAATGGAATTACTCTAGTATGCTCTGTGCATATTGAAAAGGCCTTTGATTTTATGCTGCTTAATCCATTAAATTGAGACTAGTATACATATTTATTTATCTATGATCTTTATAATGGATTAACAATAATAGAATGACAATAACATATGTGTTCAATCTATCATAGGTGGTATTGTGGTTATTAAACGCTTTGATCAGGGAAGTGTAGTACCTATTATTGTAAGGATTAGTTGCAGATTACCCGCCGAATACTCTAAATTTACTGTCCACAAGAATAAGTTGACGATATGCATAAACATAATTGCAAATTGTCATTATAGGTAGTGACATGGTATATGGTACTATCATTGTGTTTGCCCAGGAAATATTGGTAAAGAAAAAAATATGGATACAAATTCCTTATATCTTTTTTCAGGAAATAAATAAAAAGGTGAATATCTAAAACTCCTTCGTAGAAAATATTATGCTGAGAATATCAAATATATGAATATCCTCCCGAAATATTCTTTTGCTAATGAAAAGATCTAGAAAAGCTTGCAATAGTTTCCTTGGGTAATACCATTGATCAGCTATCTTGTAAAAAGAAATTATTTGATAGAACAAGGGAGTTATTCTATCTACTAACTGTAGATTTTAGCAATCGTTTTTGCTGATATAAATTCTCTGTTATTATATACATCGGTTTGGTGTTATCCTAAGGTAAATAAAAATATCCATTACTATGACAGCCTTAATAAAATATGCAGACTAATGTGTCAAAGAATAAGGAGAAAAATGACCCCCTGTATTATTTTTAGCTTGGAAAAGTTATTAAACACCTTTTTTTTTGGCATCTTTTAATCAAGAAAAAGATCATTTTCTAATTACTGAAGTTTGGAAAAAAATAGAAACTTCTATAAACAAAATACAATTTTCGAAAATTTTAACAGAAACAAACATCAATATTTTATATTATATGTTGCGAGATTCATTGCTCCCCACACATTATTCTACAAGTGTATCAGATTAATCACAAACAGTCATATCGATACTAACATTCCTGGTTTCAAGCAGGTATATTCCTGGAGCTTCGACTGGTATAGTGATGAATTAAAAATTAATAATATAACTAGTAACGATATATTCACTCTCAAGTGGGTACTCAGGTGCACAGAAATACAAAGGATCGAGGCAGCGGAAGTGTAAGATAAGCTTGGAGCCAACCAAACCTTCTGAGGCATGTAGCCTTTTTGAAGTACACATCTCAGTTTTTGTACGGATGCAATTAAGGAATCAATAAAAAAATCATAAAAGTTTATAGAACAAGATCTATTTAGTTTATAAAGCCAATTACTTATGGATACAAGAATAAGTTGACGATATGTATAAATATAATTGCAAATTATGTGACAATTTAATTATAATTAAATTGTATTATAATACAAATTTGAACCAAAGAAAAATGTTGGTGATTTTCAATAAATATTGATGGAAAGGATTTAAAAATACGAGTACATTTAGAGTAATAACTTGTTTTGTGTCATACTTTTTTACTTTACTATAAGTAAAGTATAGTGATCGTGAAAAAATGCGATCTCGAGATTTTGAGGGAATTACATGTTTTGAGATCCCAGAAGTCGTTTTATGAAGTTTTTTTGATGATGTCTGTGTGTGTGTGTGGGTGGGTGAGTGTGTTAGCATTGCTTGTTACCACGCTACGGTCCAGAATCTTTGATGGATCAATTTGATATTTTACACAAAAATGGGCCCCATAAAGACGAAGATCCCTATTGTTTGGGAACAATTATGCATGATGGAAAAGTCACTTTTTTTGCCAAAAACCGTTTTTTTTAAAACATTTATTTCTCTTAAACTGATAACCCTAGAGTTTTGAAATTTTGATATTATCTTTGAGGTTACAAATGAAACAAACGAAAAATATATTCAGAATTTTAAAACAACGGGAAATATTTTTTATTCACTAAAATGTAAAAATTTTGACTTTTAATTCAATCTCAAACCTTGTGAGAACGATACAAGCCATACAGTTTGACGGATCAAAATGAAACTATGCCTAAAAATACAACATTATGTGGAGAATGTGTTGAGATATTTTTTTTCAAAATTACATTCGCTAAAGTGGCGTAACAGTACGATTTTTTTTTTCAGAAAATGTTTTTTTGATGCAAAACGGCTCATTAAAAAAAAATGAAAATTTGACAAAAATGGAACGAAAAATTAACAATTCATAAAAAAAATTCATGAAGTTTCAATTACGGGAAAGAGCAATAACGATATAAAAACCCTTTGTTTATACTAGACTAAGAGATCACCTGCTATACTTGTCGAATTTTTTATATTTTATTACATTCTTTACATTGACTTAGAAATTTTTTGAGCAAATCCACTGATATGAACATGATATTTATAATGGAACAATTTAAAATGTTTATTGACTTATATGAGATGTAAGAGGAATAATATGTGCAGGAAAATGATAACACTCACTCAGAAAAAATTGGTATATATGTTATTTGATAAAGGGGAAGGAAAATGATCTTGTTAAATACTAAGAAGCCATAAAATTCCCAGTATAATAATTCTGTAAAAAACCAAAAATGTAAAAGATAATTCAAAATTGAAATCTTTCGTTTAGAGATTAATAAATGAATTATCGTACATCTTTAATTTTAAATCACCTTAAAACAACATTTTCTTCGCTATTTATGATGTTTTTCAGAGAAAAAAAGGGTATTTTCCTAATTAAATTTGAAAATTTTACTTTAATAATCAATGTAGAAGGATGTCAAGTAAACGATGTAAGAAATCCACTGGCTATTTGAACAAACGCCATGTTCTCTTGCAGGAGAATATTTCGTATCAAGTAAGGTTCACTTTGGTTTTTCAAAAATGTTATTACTGCTATAGTTATACTAATGAATTTATTTGCATCTGCTGTGTGATGTACAAAAATAAGCTTATATATTGATATGTCCTTCAACCACTGTCTGTACGACCTCAGGAATGAAAGACTAATAATCATATCCCATTTAGATGTTTATATTATGCTTAATTGAGACGTTATGTATTATATACTCAAGAAATTTGATATTAAGTTACTTATAGTAAAGTTGAGTGAAGGCCACTCCAGATTTTTTAAATATCCCTGCAGCTAAACTTATACGAATAATGCAGATGCTCTATTGAAAAGGGTTAGGAACGTTTTATCACAATCTATGTATCTCAAGGTAATAGGCTTTATATGTGGTATAAGGTTTTCTCTAGTGAATTGCGAGATGTTTCTCTGAAAACAATTATGGAGTTTATTAAACAACTTAAGATGTAACTAGAGATTAGAAACGAGAGAATGAAGCAGAATAGAAATGATGTTCCAGTTGTGCTCATATTTCTGATGTGACTGTGGGCTGTGACTCAGTTTAATAATAATAATAATAATAATAATAATAATAACAATAATAATAATTATAATATATCAAATACTAATGACTTCAGGTTTTTTATTACTAACCGAATGCATATAGTCCCACTAAACTTATGAAATAATTAAATTGATAAATTATGTTCTTCATAATCATAAGTATAGTTATAAATAAAAATATATTACCATAAATATAATTCAATAGAAATTTCCATCCAAGAATCATAGAACGGATAACAATATTCTAATTGAGGAATAATTAGTATAAGTATAAGATCTACCACAACAGAAATTGTTTCCACTGAAGGCTGTTCTCAGTTTGATCTATTTCGAATTATAATTCTTACGCAATGATTTGTTCAATCGAGTGAAGTAAACATGAAAATAGAAGTAATACATATCTCTAATAGCTGTATTACAATTACACATTGAGTTTTATTCCCTGTATTATGAGGTTATAATACACTTTGTAACTATCTAATCTTCAGTTTATCCTAAATTTTTATACCAACAAAGGAAAAACACATTTGATCAATAAAATTAAAGTATAAGAGTTTATTTATTCATATTTTACATAAAATGAACAGTTCACATTAATTATGACCCAACTAGTAATCAATAATATCGTAAATCGATGTTGATAGCTTGTAACATCTTATTCTATATATCATGAAAAAAAAAACTGTTTTATTTTAAAATACGGAAATTCTAATGTCCTTATAAAAAAACAAATCTTCAGAGTTGTAAAAATTTGAATACTCTTAAACAATTGTCACGAAATTATTAGTTTAACGTTGCATATTTTACTATGACCATTAGCCTAAAGTTCAATTAATAAATAAATATCTTTCTCTTATTTGCAAAATGTTAATTTATTGGTTTGATCAGAATTTTGTCAGTATGAATATCTCATGCAATCAATCAAACCTTGTTTTTCACGAGTTTCCTAGATGGAAGGAATTATATTTCGAACCAGCAATTTATTTTCCACCTCAATTTATTCTCTGGAAACTTTTTCCATTCCATATATTTATACAATTTATAAACATCTTGAGATAACGCGTGTACTTTCGCGTTTCAAACAATATTTGTTATTATATTTCATCAGTTGCTAAAGTTTCTGAAGTATTCATTTATAAACTGTGTATTAATTTTTTAAAAGCAATAATTTTAATTATAATATATTAATTTTAATTGCATTATAATTCCCTCCATTAAAGAATCAATTATTAAAACACTCTATAAAGAAATAAAACATTTTAACTGAAAGTATTGAGTTAAATATTATGTTTTCCCAATTATAATAATTAATTATTCAATTATAAATCACATAATAATTTTTCTTTCCTTCCAGTATTTCTACATTTCTTTTTTGCTTGTTGTAAGAATAATCTAATCATCTTTATTAACGACTTATTTATTGAAATTGAATTTAAAATTATTGATGTATTAAAACGACATTTTTTTCTCTTTTAGTTTTTCACTTGAACTAATGTATTGATGAACAGAAACCGGCAGATATTGCTTACATACGATACAGTACTGCGAAATTGAGGCTCGTGGTGCCAGTGGCAGCGCTGTCGTATCGGCAATCTCATCAGATTTATCATGACAGTGTTTTCATGTCCAATTGAAAAATCATTGAAACCTCAGGTTTGGAATGTGTTTCTAACGTTTGTACACTGTCACTCACTTTTTTATGACTTTATCTAGAGAAGTTCAAAAAAAGATAATATGTAGAACTGCAAATGGAGAAACAATCAGGCAATATCTATTTCATGAATATAAATGATAGGAAAAAATCAATGCATGGACCATATATCATATATATACAAATCAGCAGATACCCATGGTGATGAAAGTCTTGATTGAATAAATAGTTATCATTTACTGGTGTTAAATATTTGCAACACACTAATACGCTTGAAATTGATTCTGTTCACAAATATGACGTGTATAGTTTTGACTAGGTTGCATTAAAGTTTTAACGTAGCAAACAAAAAAAAAATGGAAAAAGCTGTTATACCCACCCATCTTATATGTAATTGAGGTGTACTTTATTTGTAACTGGCTGTTTTTATAGATATCCGTAAAATTAAATCTGTAGAACCAATGAAACGATCAGCTTTATTGGGAATAATTTTATAAAACATTAAGAAAATAACACGTGTCAAAATAGTTGTTTATTATTTTTGAGGTTCAACTGGACATCGACTAGCTACCAAAAACATTAGAATTAGTAATAAAACAATCCGTCATACCTCGCAAAGTCTCAGAAAAGCTCGACCGGTTTCGGGTCCCTCTGGATCCCATATTCAAGAGCACCTAACTGACTGTGGATGTTATTTTCCTATAACATACCTATATATGTCATCTACATTGTGGAATCAGTGTTGTCTGTGTAGTTAATTTTTTTTGCATATTTCTTTAATTGCAATTTTTTTTCTTTTTATTTCTTATTTCATTATCTATTTCCAGTTCCTTGTGTTGTCTTTTAAATGTTATTAGTGGTTTTGTTAAAATGTCGGTTTGGTGGTTTGTTTGTTCATTGATTATATTGTCTGTCATTTTATGTTTGTATATTTCTATTTGTTCCTGTATGTTCATTCGTTGTCCTTTTTGTCCCGTCTGCAGTAAGTCCATTGTGTTTTCCATACTGTCTGGGATATGTCCAAATTTGTTTATGTGGTGTGCATAGTTTGATTTCTTTGTGTTGTTGGTGTAGTCTTTAATGTGTTCTTTGAATCTGTCTTTTAGTGTCTTTCCCGTTTGCCCGATGTAGTTTTTACCACAATCTTTGCATTTAATTTTGTATATTCCGCTTTTTTCAAATTTATTATCTTTGTTCCCTATTGTGTTTTTATTTGGTTTATTTTAATTAATTAAAATAAATTATATTCCTATTTATGAAGTAGGAGAGGAAGACTGGGGTCTTTCAACGATAACAGGAAAGCTCGGTTTTTGATCCTGACGAAGACCGCTTGTTACTGTTGAAATATCTTTGTCTTTTTTTCCCTCCATTTCATATTGTGGTTTTATCATTTATTGTTATTTCACGTGTTTATGTGAAATCTTTTGATATATATATATATATATATATATATATATATATATATATATTACATATTATTATATATCAAATTATATATTATATATAATAAATATATCTTATGTATATAATGTTCTTAGGCATTAGAGTTTAATGAAAAAATGGTATATACCAACTTGCATTAATATTTTATGCAATAATTAGTAATGCAAATTTAGTTTTAGTGACCAATTAAAATATATAACTCTTGGGAATAACTTATGTGGCTTTAGGGAAATATTGTGCTAAATCTCCGGCTGATAAACAGAAAATTCCCAGTTTATGCAAATTTCAAGGATTTGCCACCTAAAGATAGGGATACTAAACGAGAATTCATTAAATCTCTTAAATAATGAAAGTGAGATGATTTATATAGTTTTAAGACCTCCTTTATTGTTTTGTTATTAGTCTACAATATATTGTAGACAAATACTTTTTCAGATTAGACTAATAATAAACTGTAAAAAAACAACTATATTTGTGTGCTATAAGTATATCGTATTTGGGCATATTTCATATAATGTGGGGTGTGATAATGAAAATGTTCTCGTATCTGGATGCTAACTGATAAGTTGCAGCGTCTTGGCACCTTGGCGAAGTCAAATACTTTACTGATATAGCATCTATCATAATTAATTTGCTCGTATAACCATTTAAAGAAATTTGCACCAGAAGAAGAAGCAATATAACTGAAAAAACGTGAACCTTAATATAAAATCATCTCTATCACTCGCAGTTTTGGTTTTGTTTGATTTTACGTAGAAATTATTTTAACTTAAATATCCAAATAAATTTAATAGATTTCAAATATTTATGAAACTTAATATACTTTTAATGAGTTAAGTAGTTCTCAAAGTGATAATATATTTGATACCGTGAAAGTAATTTGATGTAGATCCATATGTTTCGGCAAAATAAACGTTTGCGCATTTAAACATTGGATGTAGTGATACTATCATTTTTTACTTTTAGTGGTAATTTAGCTAAATAAATGAATATTAGGCATTCTTTTTGAAGTACACAGCAATAATTTTGTTTTTCAAATATGTTATAAGAATGGTGCAATTTAATGTCATAGTATATATCTTTTAATAATGTATCAAAAAAATTATCTCTGTTTCTTAATATACACCTGTTCACTTTTTACTTCATAAGTTTAAAATAAATGTATTAAGAAATAAATATTTTTGGAGTTTAACGAATTTAGGGGTCATGATGGTCCATGAGTCCTTTACTGATAAAGCTGCTAGAGTAACTAGCTGAAAACATGAATTATAAACTGTATTATATGCACAGTTTGAGAAATCTTAGTAAAATTTGATAGACATGTATTATTTTAGTGTAATAAAGACACTTATAGTCTTTGAGTATTATCAAAGTAACAGTATAAACGCAATTATACTATGGAAATTTCGGTTTTAAGTTTTTTTATAATTTAGATCACAATTATTGGATTTTACTTTTTCTTAGAACGTATTTAACCGAGTTGAAAAAATAAGGCACGAATGATGTACAAAAGAATAATGTTGGTAATTTTGTTTATATGGCTAAAGTAATAAAGCAGCTTACATGATGGTTAATGAAGGGATACAGTGCAGAACTGTATGGGAAAAAGGGACCAACTGCATCAAACTTTCATTTCATTATTATTGAATAAACCACTTTGAATGCAGATCACATTCTGCCCTAAAAGCAATTTCTTTTTGAAAAAAATATGAGGCTCTTGCTGTAATTGTTATTCACTTTCATTGTGTTTTATCTCCTATATTCTTGTTTCAATTGTCAATCACAAAAGCACATATGTCCCTACAATATCTTTAAAAATAAAGTCAAAGGCAATGCATTTAAATAAATTATAACAATTTTTAATTTAATAAAAGACAGTTACGAGGTTTTGACTATAATTTACTAAATATTGCACCTACCTTAATTGAATGGTTGATGACATTCTTTTTTAGACGGTTGTTTCTATGATTTTGTGAAAATGGCACATACAATTTTATAGCAAAATTGGATTTTAATGAATTCTTATTTACATGTTTCTACATGTATAAAACAAAAAATACCATACAATACATCCCTGAATTTTTGAGTAAAAAACTGTTATAATTTGTAATATGTTTGTCTTTTCATTACTTCTATAATTTGTAATTTACAGAAGTAAGTCCTCTTTCAAAAAAGAAGAGTGAAATATCAAAACAAACAACGTGTTTTAAATACTTAATGTTATTCTTCAGATTTTCATCTAAAAAAATGAATCTACCAAAATGTAGTACTGTTCTCTTGAAAAAAGAAGAAGAAACCCAAAAGAAAAGCGATACTGGTAATTCCCCTAAGCCATCTGTAAATCTTTTGATTGGAGAACCGATATCATTTACCGGATGATTTCCGGAACAAAGATTTGAAGAAATGAAGGGTGAAATTTAATTCCATTGACGTTTTAAGTACAGATCAAATGACGGACACAAACAATACTCATTTAACTATTAGCCGAGAAAGTCGGATTCACTGATAAAATCTAATGTCATTATAAATAACCGATTTAATAGAACAGCTCTATACGGTTCTGGTTTTTGCACCACTACTATCAATAAGATAGCTCTCGAGTCGCTCCAGTTGCGAGTTAACAAAGAGCAAAGCTTGTTAAAAACAATTAATGGGACAGATTTTACAGAAGCTCGGGTTACTCATACACTGACTACTAAAAGAGATAACAGTTTTTTAAACGTTTTTATGGTAAGCCATCACAATTCTAATTATGACTTCATATTGGGAACGGATGATATTCAAGGATTTCAACTAATTCAGCATGAGAAGTTAATCATTATTCAAAAATTTGACAGATCCACTACAGATATCATAGGAGACAACTTTAATGAGAGTTTACACAAAGCAGCATACACCGTAAACTTGCAACGTATTATCCATGAAAATGAAGGAAAATCAATGAGTCAGAACTCATTGAGATGTATAAACATATGTTTGTTTGAGATAAATTTGATGTCGGCCGAGGAAGTTGAAAATAGGTAGAAATAAAATATTTAATTCTTTTGTTATGATTATTATTATTATTATTATGTATTATTAATTTTATTTTATTCGGAGTGTTAACGTGTATTTTAATTTTGTTTATAGAATAAAACTACGCTTGTTTCCAATCTTATTGATACATTCTCTTTTTTAAACCAAAGACGAATGTATGGGTGCAACAACCACTGTCCACCACATTCTATTCATGGCCTGCTTTTGTGATAACTAAGCAAAGGAACCATCTAAACGTAATGTCGGGTCATGTTTTCATTAGAAAAGATATGATATTATAAAAAAAATAATTATTTGAGTGACTTAAATATAGCATATCATAATTTTAAAATTAAATTAATAGAACGCATATGATATAATAATTCTTATATTAAATAAACTAAATGTTATATAAAGGTAACTTGTTAGTGCGTTATTTCTCTTATGTCATTATATGTCATAATATTATAATAAATTAAATTAATACGAAGAGATAGCAAAACTTTTGGATCATCCAGTATAATAGTACATTCTTAGCTAGCAGGTTTTATGTGAAAATGAGTGGAAAGCTTCTCCGAGAACAGCCACATTATACAAATTGCTAGCTATTCAAAATTATATCTAGAAAAATAGCGAAGTAATATTAAACGACTCATTTCCATCTCAAAGCAAACATTTCTCTCCATTCTAAATCTCATTTTTATGCCAGACCTTTTAAATTTAATGATGTCCTTTATAAACATTTTATTTTAATATACGAAATAATATAGCATTTTATTTTAATTTAAGTTTAATATACTAATGGCTTTTTTTACATCTTTAGCTTATGTTGACATGTTCACTTAATCATTGGTGTTGTCAAAAAGCATGGCCAAAACAAACATAATATGCTGCACCAAAGATAATGATTGGTACAGTGCTGGTGCTTGTGAAGAGAAATCATCCAGCTAAGAGAGGATAATAATAACTTATCTCGAAAGCTTAATGATATTAATGTAAAAGAGAAAATATACCGATTAATCTCCAATTGAAAGAAATATTTGTGATTCCAACAAACAGGAGCCTGAACAACCAACAAACAGACCAAATCATGAAATGTATCAAGCCGAAAAACTGAATTCCCTCTGTTTTATGCCACCTGTGTTGAACTTTTAATTACAGAAGCTGCTACTAATTTTATCTATATGTAGACTTAATCCAATACAACTCGTCAGTTTCCTAGTCTAAAATCGATCTTTTAATCCCTGTGTTTTGACTTTATTCAATACCATTTCTTAGCCCTAAAATATATTATCTAATCACAATCAGCAATGATACAGATAATAAAAGATACAATGTAAATATCGCATATTCCTCAACACAAAACACACACATGTATATATATTATAGGCTACAAAGGGTAAGCTCACACAGATATGCTACTTTGAAATTAAATAACACTGAACGATTACATTTGAAGTATAAAATGAATAACATTCAGAATGGACACATTAATACAATTATCAGCAATATGCTTCACAGAACAATGAAACAAGAAAAAAGTAAGTTTACAAAAACGGTGACAAATAAAGATAAGCTAATCATAATCATTTGTGCCGTCTAAATAGATATAATTTGAAATATGAATTTATCTTCCATAGTAAAAAAATGACACGTTATTATTAATTTAAAACGTTTTAGCCAGTTTTTTTTCTTGCCTCATCCTGTTTTTCAGCTATAATTCTTGATTTGTAAAAAACTACTGCGTGCTACCAATGGAGTAGGGCGCATTTTTTAAGTTAATAATGATTAGTTTTTGCCGTTTTCATTCCAATTAATTCAAATTCTAAATAATTCATATTTTTTAAGGATTATAAATATTTTCATCATTGTAATTATTGTAACATTTATACGGTTTTGTTTACATAAAATGCGTTTTTAAAATGAGATATGAAAATGATGTGACTTTTCATAATAAATGGTGTTCTGTGTTTCTTCTATATATACTGAAGGAGTTTTCAAGTTTATCATTGTCACTATAATCATTACTAGAAAATTTAATAAATGTATTCATGGAAGGATACATGTAATCGGTAATTTACTAATAGGAGAAGAACTAGCTAGGTGTGGAGCAAAATTGTACAATCACTTAGTTCCTTCCTACAAACCGTCGTGCTATATATTCGATGAGCACGTTTAAACAGACCAATATCCACTATTTTACAATACTATACCCTTTAGACGAGTTCAATCTGCATAAATTGTTTCTCGCTCCCTTTCCTAATTTTGTATTACTGGAACCACGACTTTATTTGACAAAACAATTACTCAGGAACAAAATTTCATTCATGCAAACAATTTTAGTGATACTCTAAATATCAGTATGCCATTTATTGGATCTCAATAATTCACTTATTGCATTAAAGAGATATTGTTTAATTTAATAACTAATCACATCAATTATAAAAGATATAACGGTATGTACTGCGAAAAATATGTTATGTTCAACGATTTTCTAAACACCTATGTGGCCATGAGATGGTGGACTTATATTAATTTCACCTATTTATTAATAGGTGAAATTAATAAATTTCATCCTATTAAAAGACTATTTTTTAAAAAAAGATCATTTTAAACAAAAAATAACTTTGAATTAATATTAAAAATAAATTAAAAGTGGTATAGCCTTTTATAAACGCTAATTAAAATGATTTGTCTGCTTTGCATATTTAATATCGCAGTGTGAAGATACTATAGAGATCCTGATTAAAATTAATTTTCTGCTTTCAATAGTTAATTAATATCGTAGTGTGAAGTCGTGTCGAGTTTCACAATCATCAACTCCACAGCGAGATCTATGATATATACTCCTCAACTTTCACCCTAGCTTCATTAAGCGGCTAGAAGAAAGGGATCTGTTTACTCGGCATCTTCCACTCAGTTGACACTTTTCATTAAGAACTATATCTTCATTTAATAATAACTTTATCATTCATCTACCTGTTTTATTAAAAAGTTAATTTTAACCCATGCGGTTCAGTTTCTTAAATACTGTTTTTTTAAACAAGACTGGGTATATAAATTAATTTTTTTTCCATTATTCCACCTATAAAATTCTGCTTTAGAATTTTATTTCTCAGTGAATAAATTTATTTATTATTAATGTATCAGAATAATCTTCAAACAATGCATTTAATGATATCTTGATATTGATATGGCTTCTCGACTACTGATTTTTTAAAGTTCAAAGATTGGTTTCTTGAGGATTTTTGGTCAAAAGAAATTGCACTCCTTTTTGTACGTATATCCTGTTTAAAAAAAAAGTTTAGCCTTGAAAATGCCAAATATTTTTTGGCAAAACATCGTCATATAAACCAGAGTGCAATTTCTCTAGACCAAACATCCTCAAGAAACTAATCTTTGAACTTTAATGATATCATTCATTACTAAATATATAATGGTTAAGTGACAGCCATGTTATGAAATCATAATTTACACAAATAAAATAATTTCAAACCCTCTGAATGTTCCATTGCACAGATTTCTCATCCTATATCGAAAGGAAGAGTACTATATGCTAAAGTAAGGTTCAATGAATACATTTTTAGCTTAAGTTACAATTATCTTAATGCAAGGACACTTAGCTATGGTGGAGTTGCTAGATCCTAATCATCAGAATAAGCTAACAAGGGCAAATAGAGCCAGAATTGTCCCAAACAAAAATTATTAACATATAGAAAATAATAAACTGTTAAATAAATAATGATTTTGTTGTTTGAACTCTACAAAAATAGTTCGCCAATACGTACAGAGTGCGGATATACTTCATTTTTTTAAAATTTTCTTCTGTTGATCTTAGAATGTGACATGGAATCTATTTTGATATATGTATCATCACAACTAATTTACGATTTATTCCTAGCATTTATCTCAATATGGGCACACTTTGAAAAAAATACTGCCCACAAAAAATATTTTGTACTATAAGTAGTCAGTACATTCATTATTTTTGATTTTTGATTGGAATAAAAAGCAGAATAATTTACTATGCTTAATGAATTAGCGCATAAAAGATTTGTAAGTTTTACTTTCAATAACAATTAAGGGGTTAGTTTAAATATTTTAATTTTCATATTATATATTAACCTATTTTTTCAAAGGGTACATAGAAGACGAACGAGGCCGTAATAAAGAGGAACTGTGCAATCTATTTCTGACAATGGTGCCTATAAAAGGAGAAACATAACGTTCAGTAGGGGAATCCCTTCTGGATGCAATCTACTCTATACCAAGTATATAAATTGCTCCTTTCTATCCTTCAATTTGTTCCACTTAAAATGGCTAGAAAATAATCAAAACTTTAAACCGAAGAACAAAAACTTTTCTACCCTCAATAAAGAATTATAACAACCACTGTTTTGCGTTAAAACTCAAATCATTATTTTCTATCAAGAAATGCCTGAGTCTCATAAATTATCAAAGCGTCTAAAACTTTTATCCGGATGAAGTTTGGGCATCATAAATCTGTCGAGCCTGGTGGAGTCATGATTTCGCGACCGCAAGCCGAGAGGCCAGTCACATCTCTTCAGCCGAATTATACATCTCAAGCCCGTCAGCCCACTCCCATCACTCCACTGCATTCATATTGCCCTCATTCATCCCTTCTCTAAAGTCTCTCCAAAAGAAATTCTATTCCTCTCAACTTATTCCACCGTAGTTTAAAAAAAAAACTCAATTTAACTTATAATTGTATTATTAGATATTATATAAGATCTTCTCAATCAATTAATAATAATAATTTAAAATAAATCTGCTAAAAAGCATATTTCTTATAAAACTATAAATATACTGTTCTCACAGTTTAATTAAAAAAGAAAAAAAGAAACTTCATTTTCTTCTGTTTTGTATTATTACAATAAAATATCTGTAGTACTATACACCTGGCTTAACTGGAATTAAACATAATATCATATACGATGAATGCATTTAGTTCTATTTTATCTTAATACTGTTATTGGGTAGACGTAATATTAAACTTACTGGTAATTTATTTTCAAAGTTGTACAAAAATCAGTTTAATGAGTTCATTTTTTTAGTGCTCCTACATCCCTTATATCAGTTATAACAAATAGGAAGTCATTAGTCTGGAATAATCCTATACTCTGTTATTATTATAGTAACGTCTTGGTCAACGTAAGACTCACACTCATACCTTTTTTTATATGGTACTTTCTTCTTTCTGTAGTAAACATTAGATTTCAAGTTCTTTATTGAACTTTACAATTATTCATACGGAAGTGTTTCTCACTGATTTTCGTATTACATACAATTAACCAAAAAATCTTTAACCTCATTAAGGTAATTATCAAACATTCATATAGGAATGGTATAACGGTTTCCCGCTCTTCTGGTGAGATTGCCTATTTCTTCCAATGATGTTAATTGTAGATTGCATATCTGGTAGTTGAAAAATAATAGTTAAATATTTAACATATATTTATAAATCATTCTTTATAGGCACTTGAGACAATTTTAACTGTAATTATTTTTCAACTACTTACTTTTGGGAATGGTGGGGATTAAGCATTAATTATTGACCTGTCAGTATACAGAAAAAGATAGTCATTTTTTGTATTAAGTAGCTTCTAATCTAAATGATATTTCAGTTTACTTCTTTGCACTCTGTAAAATATTCTTTTAGGAATCTGGCAAACAAATAAATAAAACTATTAATATATTTTTTAATGGTTTAAAAAAATTAATATATTAGTTCTTGTAAAATAATGTAGTATATAATTATAATGCCCTAAGTGATAGAGAGTGTTAAATTGAGATATATGTTATCCCCAATAGAATCATGTCCATTAAGTACTAGTTTTAATTGACCTATAACTGCCTGTTTATTTAAAAAGATATCCAAATTAAGAAGATAAACCACTTTACCATTCACAAATTCATCTCAAAAACCATTATATTCAATAAGGATTATTCTACGCTGTATATTCTGAGACAGATTCTTCTCAAATATAACTGCGTTGTTATTCTTATGTTTTGTAATTTGGTTTTCTTTTTTACAGTTTCACTTTTGTTCCAATATTATATCCATGTGTTTGTTTAATAACTTCCTAATTATTATTTTTACAATATGATTTTATTATTTTTCTCCTTCTATCTTTGCATTTTTATCCTAAATATGCTTTCACATATATATTTTTTATGCAATTGATAGTGTGGCTGCACTATTGAATATTAACCACCATGTTTTTCTTCTGATGAAATTCGTGTACAGAATTAGACTGCGAAAGTGCGTGTATATTATGTATGTCCGGTTAATTTATTATTTTTTTTTTTAGTTTGTAGAAATTTACAGTTATTAATATTATTGAAAATGACACCAAACTTAACTGATATCTGGTTGTTAACAAGTTTCTCAATTTTTCTAAATAACACTCTCATTATTTCTTCTGACAAAAAAGTGAGTCCCATTGGCACGTTTCTTTCTATTTATCACAGTTCATTTTAAGTTATAATCAGTCCTTTTGGAACACATTTCGTTTATCACCTATATATATTTCTAAAATTTGGGAGCAATCATTTAATTGATTATATTTAGTTAATTAATACCATATTTTGTTGATGTCTCTTTTTTCATTGCTTTTCAAGGTTTCTAAATAAATTCTTGTTTTCTTCATCGAGTGGTTAAAGAATTTATTTTAGGGTGGATGGAACATGTTTTGACAGGCCTTCAGTTTCTTCAGGATAATTACAGAAATCATATGTGTTTATCGTAAGCGTCACATACACTGTTGGACGTAAGCGTCGTAACGAGGCTGGCTGGCGGCTAGTCCAGTTGATCAAAAGATACTGGTTGGATTGAGTCGATTGAGGTGGTTAGTACGTTGATATTGTGGGTGGAGGTTGGTGGTTAATTGTCCCCTGTCGTTACCAGAGATGTATAATTTGAGTACTCTCTCGTCGCTGCCCGTCTGAATACTTATTGTAGGTGTACTTTGTTAAATTATGATTGCTTCTGCGATTTGTAAACGAATGAAATTATTTTGCTTTGTGATTATTTAGAAAAGAACTAATCGTTCCGCTTACGAGTAGGTCAGGTTATTTTAGTACTATGTTTTTCTTCTTAGTGTTTTTTGGGGCTGCTTACAAAATAGGTATATGTTAAGTCTTCTCAATAGTGATGTAGTTAGATCCTAATGTATGAAGGGTTACAGGGATCATAGTCCCCGATTTAACAGGTAGACTCATACACTAGTTTAGACTCCTTCAGGTGAGACACCTTAACCCTGTCGATGTTTCTTATGATGAAGCTACTTATGGTGGGGCTTTGGTAATAAGTTATTAAGGCGACCTTGTCTTCAGCTGCTGAGCATTTTATGTTCCTCTTCATAATGTCCTTCAGCGCACATTCACCTATTTTGTGGTCTTCCGAGAATTTATTGTGTAGTAAAGATTTTGTGTTGTTCCTGTTAAATGTTTGCTGGTTTCACTGATGTGTTTCGAATCAAGATATTGTTTTAAGATATTGTCAAAGAGAGAGTTGAAGTAGTCGTAGTAGGTGAGAGACAATTCTGTAAAGTTGATATCCTTTTGAAACAGTTTCCAATTAGCTGTTGATTTGTAGCCTCCATGTATCAAGGCATTTATTGTTAAAGCAACAATATGGATTTCAAGAACAACTGTCTAGTTTTAATGAACAATCATTAATGGAATACTTAGTGTTTCTGTTTCAAAATTTCGTACTACTGCCTATGAAAAAGATTTTAAATAAAAACCGAAACGTTGCCAATGACAGTTTAATTTGTATCTGAAGAAGTGACCGTGTCCTGATAAACTTTTAAGTTGTTTCTACTTCAGGGTTGATACATTCGTCAATATTTCAATATTCATAATACTTTACGTTACTATGGACACCTTGAAAACAAATTTTACTCCGGGGGAAGTTAAAGTGAACTAGCAGTGATTTACTCGTTGACTTTTATTACACACTAAAAGTTATTTACTGTGATAACAGACTTTTCTCCGGTGAAATAGCATTGTGATTTGACTTTAGTTTTGAGTTCAAAGTCTTTGACAAAGAGATATGGATCTTTTTGATTGTCTTAATTTGGTGTTTCCGCACAATGAGATCCATTAGGCTATCTTGGCAATGCCATCCATACACCTAGGGCTGCTCAGTTAAATGGCCTCGTGTTCCACAAAAGCTTCAAACCTCCTTTAATAACTTATCTTCTGGCTTATCTAGATCTACCTCCTCAACAACCTTCAAGTTTCTTATTATTCATGGTTTTATTTTATACTTTTCTTGACATAATTGGAAGAAACAATCAAAATCATGTCAATTTAATACCAAGATGACATTTTTAATTTTGTATAGATAATCCATTTACCATAAACCCTAAAACCAGTTTACATGCCACTTTTCTCCGAAGCCATATTCATCAAAATCAAATTCATTTTGGTTTATACAATATGGGTAACAGTAATTCGATAACGTTGTGAAAATAAATTGAATGACACTTTTTTTTTCAAAATTACTTCTAAAACTTTTAATTAGATATTACAATCCTCCAACAATAAGTTAAATTATGGAACATGTTTGTATATTGGGAAAACAGATTTGTCAATATTTGGAATGTTCGTTCTTCATTAGTAGTAGAATAAAAGATAAAAACAGCAACAACTGTTGTATTTCATGATTACTTCTTCTTATGAGCGACCATTTAAAATATAGATCATACAATCTTACTTTTGTTTTATGCTCATATATTACCATGAAGTTTCTCTTTATCTGTCTCATTCTGAAAACTAATCCCACCCTCCCTCTCACTCCGTTTTTTTCTGAACATCATAGTAAAACCTATGTATATATGTTTTTGATTAATAGTTATTTAATAAGGATAGTTTGCACTTCAACATTATGTTAGAAATATATTAGCTATTTCAAATTCCAAAGCTCAAACAAATTGTCACAGTTACACAAATTAATTAAAAATTACTCATTAATAAATTTTGACCTACCATTGAAAATTAAATGCTGAATTACAGTATTCAGTGATGCTAATGTGACTGATATATTACATTGATGCAGACATTATGATGGATATTTTAATGTTAATGGAATTTATGTTCATATATATTCTTAAATGATGAAACGATCATCACGTCTAAAGTTGTTTAAAAGCATTTAAGCTAAATTAAATATAAAAGGGTAGAATATTTCAATTGCACAATATAACATTCCCTTTATTCTTAATGTCTATAAAAATTAATATAATTTAAATAAATCTCATATGATTACACAAACTCACACAAGAAGGGGTTGGAACATTATTCCTCAGATCTTACTATTTTTTTCATGTAGCCAAGCAATGTTTATTATTTAGCATAGGTAGAAATGATATTTAATGTAAATGAATATACTAAACAGAAATAAACAAATTGTTTCATATGTATATTTGTAATTTTGTGCATATTAACATATAAATGTTAACAATTTCATTACACAATCAAAGTAAGATAATTAATAAACGGAGAATATTAAATTATTATTTTTAATAATATTGCATAAATTAGGTAATTTATAGCTTATTTCAACGAAAAGCAGTATAGTAAATATACAGGATAAAAAATTAAATGAAATAATTTTTAATAAGTGAGAAATATTTTTTATTTTATTCGATAAATGCATTTTGAGGATGAACAATAAAGAGACTTGTATTCTATTCTTTATTTTATTGGAGACATAAAAGCGACAGTATTGGCATTATTAAGTTATTCTAAGTGAAATGGAAGAAATAATACTTGTGACATATTGAGAGTTGGGTTTTTGTGGTGGAAAATACTGGAAAGAGTGGTAATAGTTGGGCGGGAAAATAGGTGTTGGGCCCTGGGCTTGCAGACAGGTAGGTATTAAGGAAGCCATTAATGGGATAAGAAGAGATTGGCTAAAGCCAACGCTATTTCACCAGCTATAAGCAACCTCCACCTTTTCTTCGACGCATACTTTTTGGTGGGTTTTTCTTCCTTTTTTTACCTATTTATTCTTTAAGCTTTAGAAACAAATATACACATTTGTGGACTTTTCTTTAAACAAATATTTAACTACTTATAGAAATATGCATTAAAATGTTACTGTAAGTTTTCCTTATCTTAATAACGATGTGAATTCAACAACAGTTAGAAAAAATCTGGAGTGGCCTACACTCAACTCTACTATAAGTAAACTTAATATAAAAATTCTTGGGTATATAATATATAATGTCTCATTTAAGCATAATATAATCGTCTAAATGGGAGATGTTTATTAGTCTCTCATTTCTGAGGTAGTACAGATAGTGATTGATCCACCTATCAATAGGTAAAACATTTTTGTATGTCACAGAAATAATGGATATACAATCATCAGTATAACTACAGCAGTAATAACATTATGAAAAGCCGAAGTGAAAATTTTCTTATACGAAATAATTTCCTACAAGAGTGCATCGCTTTTGTTCCAATAGCCCCTGGATCTCTTAAATAGATTATCTGACCTCCTTCTACATTTAATACTTAAGACAAATTTTCCCATTTCGAAATTGAAAATATTTTTAGTATTTAAAAAACATTGCCAAATTTTTGTCTGAAATGTCAAAAACATGTAAGAAATAATGTCCTTTTCAGATAATTTTTAATTTAAGATGTAAGATAATTTCATTTATTATTTTTAAAAGAATTTTTTTTTAACTCTCAATAATGTTCTACATTGTTGATCTTTTATAAAATTATTATACTGGGAATTTCATGGCATGCTAAAGTTTTTTAAAAACTCACTTTTTTTTCCATTTGTCAAAAATCATAAAAAACCAATTTACTCTGAGGGAATGCTATTTTTTCCTACGTGGTCTACTCTGTTATAAGTTTGCTGTAAATGTATATTGAGAAAAAATGTATTGGTAATTAGCCACCTTTACATCTTAAATCAAGCTTAAAGCCGAATTTTCTGTATGATTTTAATTTTAAAAGCTGGAAGCTTGAAATTTCTAAAAAAAATGGTATGAACTATTAGACTAGAATAGTGAAAAAACTGGAAATTAGACAAAAACATAGAAACCCTTCTATAGGACGTAAAACATCATTCCAAAAGATACTAAACTTTGTAGAATTGTGCAACATATAGATTGATTAGAACAATTTGTTGGAAAAACCCATCATACTATATAAAGGATCAGAGATTATATGTTTCATATGCTCTATTGTTGTTGACTTTTTACACATACAAATTTAAAACTTCTTACATCACATATAAGTCGTTAAATCATTTAAAAATTTTCATTATACCTCTAAACATTGTATTATATCGGTGAATTCACTGAAAAAATTCTAAGTCAATGTAAACAATGTAAACAAAAATATAAAAAAATCGACAAGTATGCAGGTGATCCCTTAGTTTAGGATAAACAAACAGTTTTTATAGCTTTATTGCTCTTTGCTGTAATTGAAATTTCGTGATTTTTTTCAGTTGTAAACTGCTAAATTGTGTTCCATTTTTGGACAAGTTTTCATGATTTTTTAATGAGCCGTTTAGCGTCAAAAAAACATCTTCTGAAAACAGAAATCATACTTTAACGACCATTTGGCGAATGTAATTTTAAAAAAAAATATCTCAACTCATTTCCCACATAATGTTCTATTTTTAGTCATAGTTTCATTTTGATCTGTCAAACAGTAAGGCTTGTATTGCTCTCACAAGCTTTGAGATTGAATTATAAGTCAAAATGTTTACATTTTATTGAATAAAAAATATTACCCTTTGTTATAAAATTCTGAATATATTTTTCGTTTATTTCATTTGTAACCAGAACCACACACACAGACATCATCAAAAAAACTTCATAAAACGACTTTTGTACCTCAAAACATATAATCCGTCAAAACCTTGAGATCGAATTTTTTCACGATCACTATACTTTACTTATAGTAAAGTAAAAATAGACAGATACAAAATCATAAAAGAAGAAATTCATCAGCTCTTTATTTACATACTATGAAAGTGAAACGAAATTTGAGTTTTTATTTCAGAAAATTCAGCTTTTAGGTGCTTTGTCCTTACTGTATCATGTATAAAAATATTTTCTTGTAAACTATATCCATTATTTATTTTTTCACTATACCTGATTTAGTATTTTACCAGCCTATATAAAATTTCTTTACAAACATTTGGTTCATCCTTAACTACAGTGTATATTTTATTCATATATATTTATTTAAATGAACAGTATTTTAAACCAAAAGGATATTTTCCACATTAAAGTTCAGGCAGTTTGTATTTAAATTAAATGTGTGTGTAGGCATGTTTGTTTATTATTTAAAAGTAAAAGAAAAAAATACAAAGTGTAAGTATACAGACTTAAACGAGGAAACAGATGTGCTTTGCCAAATTGTGGCTTCATATTTCAATTCCCTAGTTTTACGGAATATTTTTGCAGCAAATTCCTATATAAAACAAAGTGTAATTCACTGAAAACCTATGTGCTTTTTTCTGTAGCAAAAAAAAATACAAGACTTACTTTATTATACGGAGAATAGATGCATGCTGTTTTATTGAGTATACAGGAACGGCATGACAAAAAATCAATTCACTTGAAATGAAACCAGATGCTTTTAGTGGCACAAAATGTAGCTATAAAATGTTCATTGGAGTTTTAAGCAAAACCAATGCATGTAAATAAAATTCAATTTTAACTTTAAGATAAATAAAGTATATATTAAATCTTATTCTTTCTGAGGTAGGTAATCATTCAATATGTTTTCTTACAGTCTACGACGTACAATCTACAGTCGTATTCTTCAATTTTTATATTTATAATTTATTTATTATTAAATAGGAGGAAATTATATGATATAACTCTTCCATTTTGGCTTTTCTATTCTAAATGTGTCAGACACATTTTTTTAGGTAAACAAATTGCTGATCAAGAACTTAATCTGGAATGCTTACACTCAAATTTCCTCAAAACGTAAAGGTAACACTAAACTTGTTGACAACCAATTGAGTTTTGATTTAATTTAAAGTCGTCAGAGTTGGCATTGCTTTGATATTTTAGATGTAATATCAAACTTATATATTATCAATAAGAATCATATAGTAGGATGATTTTAATATCTGATATGCTATTATTATCATAAAATTTAGGATCTGAATCTCAGTATTTGTGCACTTTGTCGCCTTAACACTCTTACTTTGAGTTCAATTGTTATTTCTATATTTAACTTCACATTTGAAGTTCCAAATTGTCCCTGTAAAAGTAGCACACATTCTTTGGTTCAAAGTATGATTTACCAAAATCTTTATCCACTTCAAGGTAATTGTTTAGCTAATTTACCAAAGAATAAATTAGTGCATATACAAACCAAGATTACGTGTCTGACAATTAGGTTTGACGAAGGGTAGAATGTTCCATATACAGCTTGATTCCAACATGATCTCTATACAAAAATTCTTAAAAATAGAGTTATATATGCTTACATTTATTGTGAAATATATAGTCGGTTCACGTTAACTTACGTACTTACGTTAAGTACTTTACTGTTTCCACATATCCTATTACAACATTAACATATCATTTTCTCAAAATTTTTGGGTTAAACCAAGAATTCCTTTTGATTCAATTCTGAAAAATAATTTATAAGCGAATATAAAGAAACACGAATAGTACAGCAGGATGATGTTTTATGCTAATTTGAGTTTCGTTATCAAATCTATATTCCTTTCTATAGTTTTTTTTATTTATTTATATTTATTTTTATTTTTATATTTATTAGTTTTTTATGTGTCACTAAAATTTGATGGCATTTCTTGGATCAAATTTTATTAATATATAGTTAGGGGTTTAGAGTAAAAAAATTCTAAACCAAATAATGCAATATAACAAACATTTTCGGCCTTGTAATAAAAAAAGATGTATTCAACTCATCCACTCAAAATATACTATTGTTCGGTACAAATTTATTAAAACCCATCAATTGTGAACTGCATTATGAAATCATAGTAACTTTCGATAATACTGAAGTATGAGGAATGGAGTCTTTCCTAAAAAAGGAGGAGTTATGTTTGTTGACAAACAACCAGTTTTTTCACTATTCTAACTCATAGTTCATACCTATTATTTTCAAAAATTAGAAGCTCCCAAGAATAATACTTTTAAATTATACTGAATAGCCGGCCTTGAGTATGTAAAACTGGTTAATTACTAATATATTTTTCTCAATATACATTCACGGCAACCTTATAACCGAGTACAGTACGCAGGTAAAAGATAACACTCGCTCAAAGCAAATTGATTTTAATGACTTTTACTAAGGGAAAACAAAGTAGTTTTTATTAAATACGAGGAAGTTATAAAATTCCTAATATAATAAGTCCATAAAAGATCAAAAATATAAAACATAATTCGAAATTCGAACATTCTTTGAAGAAAAATAAATGTAATTGTCCTACATGTTCAATTAAAAATTATCTCAATATGACATTCTTTCTCAGATGTTTCTTATATTTTTAAGATAAAATAGAAATATTTTCTGGTTTAAATGCGAAAATTGGTCTTAAATATTCAATGTAAAAGGAGGTCAGGTATACCATACTATGTAAGAGGTTTACTGGCTATTGCAACAAATGCCATGATCTCAATGTTCCCATTTAATCATTTATAATATGGCTAAATGGAACATTATTTATTATATACCCAAGAAGTGTGATATTATGTTTACTTAGAAGAAAGTACAGTGTAGGTCCTCAAGGTTTTTTATATTTATTACTATATTACAACTATCCTTATTGAAGTAACAAGCAATGATGATCTATGCTAAAAAAGAGAAAACAAATTATATCCTGAAAAAACAACCAATTGATAGTACTCCATACTTGGCATTTTTTGATAATTTATTATTAGTCTCCTTCGATGGGTGTTTTTAACACTTTTTTTTATATCTTAATAACAACTATTACAATTTACTTCAGAGTATTTCTAATAATATAAAGAATTAATAAAGAAGATTAATACAGTTAAAGAACCTTCTGCGTGAATAAATCGAGGGCTAGGTGAGGATTCAACCCCGGTCCTATCAGTTCAGAGGCGAACACGTAACCACTGAGCTAGCCTGACCCCCAACTAATTACATTACTGGTATACAGGTATACAATTGTTAAGAGATACAAATAATGATTTATTACGTACAAAAAGTATGTCCTGACTAAAACATCTCACACAAAGTAAGTTACTAGCCTCCAGAATGCAGCTAGAAACACAGGAGAATAGGTTGTTGTATAAAATTATCAATTTCTGCTTGAAATCAAAAATAGATTTATTATCGAGATTTATAGTAAGGATACATTAAATTCACTTTTAAATTAGACACAGACTATATAAAAGCCATTAATAGAAAAATAAACAACAAATTGATCGAAATATTTAAACTGGACAATTCTTTTTTAAAAGAAGAAATAGAAAGAATAAAACTTCTCAATAATAGAATTAGAATTGACCAATTATTTATTTATATATTTCAAACTCTTCCTTCTTCGTACATGGTTATTTTCCAAAATTTCTGTACTCAAAGAGGGTGAAAAACAACAATTTTTCAAGGTTTTGAAATCTGAATTGCATGAGATAAATAATATCCTTTTATATATGCTGAGAAGGCGTTGGTAATGCGTTCAACGACCTTGCGCTGGACCTCTTTATTCCTTTAAAGAGCGTATGGAGCTTTAGTAGTCTTGTAGATTTATCCTAATCGGTTTGTGCTACAAAAAAAAAATATTTTGTCAGCAAAAATTGGTTATTTCTTCCTTTGAACATTGGTAATAAAAATAGTACATCTGAATGAAACAAACTGTTTTGAAAAAAATAATTGATACGCCTGGATATGTTTTAAATTCATCAGCATAGATAGTCATGTTCTTATAGCATTTCATGATAGCCAGAATGTTATGAAATGCTTTCTTTAGAGCACCACCCTTCTAAAAGTCTGTGTTTATAATCTTTGACAATAAGTACGGTAATCTTAAATAAAATCGTTCAAGAAGTTTTGACGTATTTCCATGATTTGAGGTCCCCAAAGATTTATTTCTTTCCTTTCGATGATGTATGCGTTAATGTGGGAGGGTAGGCAGACATTAGCTCCGTATATGCCACAATGTTTTATTAGATCAAAATTATATATATACATATATATCTTCATCTGAGTCAAAAAACCCAACTGTTGAATTCTTGACTCTAATGAAGACCCCTTGTTATAATTGAAAGATGTTAGTCTTTTTTTTTAATTTTTTATTGTGGTTTGATCATATATATATATATAGTGTGAATATACCCTACTGTTTCATGTAATAAATAATGGAAGTTTCTGACTGAAATGTATTTTTAGATATTATTTCTTTCCCAAACTGCTTAATCTAGAGTAGTGCTTCTCAAACTGTGCGCCCTGGAAGGTAGCCAGGTGCACCTCAAGATAACGGAAGATTAAATTTATATAACAGGTTTATATTTTAAAAATTTGCATTATTTTCATTTATTTTAGAAACACCAAGTAAGTGGTTTTAAAGTCTGAGTCAACTATCTAAACTTGATATTTTGAACTGGACGGTAAATTTCTTTAATCTTTAAGCAGCAATAGATAATGCCTTCTCTTTTATTTTACTTGGAGGTTTAATAATTTCTTACTGACCTCTCTCACTCTCTCTCTCCTTTTGTTTTCCTTTATCCTACTCATTTTTACAAATATCTGGACTAAAATTTCTGTATTAAAATCAATGATTTGACAAAAAGCTTTGGTTCTTTCATAAGTGCGCCCTAAGGAAGACACTGATCTAGAGTTTTAATATTTGAAATTATTATAGAACTGACAGAATTATTAACTGAGAAAAACATCCAAACTAACCAAAAAATGGCCGGTTTTGTCACTTTGTCATGTAATAAAATATACAAGTCTTGACTTTCGATTGATTTAAAAAAACCCATCAAGGAGAAAGTGTCATCGTTGACACTGGTAGTTTTAGTGTTCAGTAGCCACTGTAGCCCCGAATTATTAACGCGGGAGGTGAACAGAACTTAGCACGTTGTCCCTCAGTGACAACATTAAACCATTGGTGCCAAGCTTATAATTGATATCAGGTCCTCTTTAAAGGTTCCTACCCTAAATGCTCATATTTCAATCAAAATTTATGACTCCAAATACAGAATATTCATTGTATGGTATCTCCAATGTATTTTCTCCCGTAGGACTACCACTGCAACCTAACCCAAGCTAAGGCTATTGGCTTGCATTCAGATACACACGATAAAAGATTCTTATCTCTTCTAGACAGAGAATCTGTGTGCTTCGATTGATATTACATAATGCTCCGTTCATAGTAGTTAAGTAGAAATTTTTTTAATGTTTGTGTCACATATATTTTTAATATCTGCATTTGAAGATATACTACTCAGTACAAATGTAAGTACAGTTGGAATAAATGTAAAGTGACAGATGCAGACTTCATTGACACCTCTTAACTGCTTTCTTTACGACCTGTTTGTCATCTCCACTGATGTGGAAGTTAAGCCGTATAATGCCAATATGCTTGATACTGCTTTGTTTTGTATGTATCTAAATATATCCATTTTTTTTTACTAACTAAATCCTGATTATTGCCTTGTTTCTACGTCTTCATATGAAAATCAAATTATTTACACTGTTTCTGTTATTAATTTATGACTAGTCACTATATCAGATTACAGCTATTTCATTGAAATCAGAAAGTATTAAATCAGGTGATCATTTCTGTTTACATTCATGTCCCCTGAATTACTGAAGGTAATCTACGAAAGGCATTATATGTGACCAGTATATAGGAAAAACTAGTCATATTTCATTTTTTCAATTCACTTGGTATTTATCTCCCATAAAGGTGATTCTATTTTATAGTGTAACAGAGAATTAATGAACTGAGAGATGTTTATTAGCCTTTCAGTTCTTGAGGTATTAGAGATAGTGATTAATCAAGTGATCACCATACCGCAAGTTTTTGGATATCACACTACTGATGTGATATTAATGGTTCTGCCATTGAAGTGATGACACTTCAGTAAAACTAAAGTGATAAATTTCACGTTAAGACCGTATTTTTCATGAAATAATTTCTTACAGCAGAAGATTGCTTTTCTTCCCTTAAACAGATGCCTGTTCCCGTTTAATATTTATATAATGAAACTCCATGGGCGTGTTTGTAACCTGCATAGTTTAAGATAATGCTTGTTCTCGTTAAAAAAGTTTCAGGGACGGTTTTAGGAGGACTTATATCCAAGCATTTATCCTTCACCTATTTTTGAACAAGTGTATATCATACTTAATCATTTGAATACAGTACCATCAACCATTACTTTTCTACTAATAGAAAAAATCATAGCCATGCTTATATAGAGTATTCAACAAGTCATCCTCAACTAATGACTAAAATAGCAGTAATGGAATACCTCCCTGAGAACATACTTTAGTGCTAACAACTAACGTAAGTCCAATACTTACTCTAAATATTTTTGAATATTTTTGAATTTCATTCTACAGTTTGTGGATATATTCACTATATATTAGTGTTGATTTATCGGTTTAAAAGTGTACATAATAACATCTTTCTACTTTCATGAATTTAAGAATAGTGATTCTTTTAAAACTTAGTAATTCTTCAATTATGAAAGTGAAATTGGGTGTATGCTAGCCCAGATTTTTTGACAACTCTTATTGTAATTGTACCATTAACTAGTACGAATAGTCGCAGACACTCGGGTACGACACTATCTTCTCCTTCACAGAGACAGCGTTTAAGCGATTTTCTCACTTTCTTTTAAAAAAATAAAGGATGATCACAATTTTGAAATTTTATTACAAATTAATAATAGAAAGGAAACTATCATTTGTCTATTTTACACTATCTAGTCTGTTTTTGCATGGTAAAATACAAAATGCCAAAAAAAAAATATTTTCACAGATACAGAAATTAAATGCATTAATCGACTGGTGTTATGCCTTGAAAATTATATATATTGTTCAATGAACTATCTGTTATGCAATCCTATTTTGAACACTAAACCATGATTCATCGGTAGAGTGCTAAAATGTTAATAACACTGCTTCTTTTCATATAAAGCTGTTCTTGTAAAACTTAATACTTATTAATAATAAATTAGACACAGTTATTTTTCTTGCAATTAACTGGATTTATAATTTAACTTGAAAAAACTTGCTCCAGATATAGTATAATTTTAAAATAACTGAAGAAAGTTGTAACTTATTTCAGTTGTATAAACCAAATAATAAAACTAGTTCAGTAATGTTCCAAATCAGACGACGTAGAGCCATCTGCAGTAGGAAGCCAAAGAATTTAAGGCGATTGCAATACTTGCTTAGCTCAGAGCGGTCCTGTCCCTGAAACCTTATTACATCGGTTCAAGTTAATCCTATTTTTAAATATCTTTAAAGAAAAAAAATATTATTTAATAATTACACTTAACATAATACTGAGTTTTTGAGGAAAGAGTTATACTTAAGCCTAATAAAAGTACTAATTCAATTTTTTTCATATTTGCAATGAATATCAAGAGTCAAGCCCCCAATCAAATTATATTATATTACAAAGAAGTTTGATGGGTGATATTTGACTAATTTTTTGTCGAGGTTATTAACAATAATGTTACAAGCATCCTGCTAATTCAAATTATTTTATGTGTTTTCCCTGCTAGATTTGTTTAATAATATATGTATTTCTATTAAACATAATTAATATATTCTTTAAAAAGCATCGTGTTTTATGTTGATTACAAGTTATATAACATAATGCTAAGTATGTTCGCAAAAGAATTTAGCATAATTTGCGTGATTGAATATTTAAAAATGATTTTTTCTCTATATGTAGTTTACACAACAAAATTTAATCCTATGTATATTCATTCTTTTCAAAACTTAAGTGATTATTTAATTGTTAAGTATACTATGTAAAAAATGAAATAACAAAAGTTATTCTACTTTTAATTATACTATTTTACCAGATCAACCAAACATTTGTTTTCTGTCTTGGTGTCAGTGGTACCTCATAAACACTCTATGACAACGAACTACACATTTTAAGTCGAGTGAGAAGTTCATTTATTGGGATTTATTATGTTAGAATAATGTGATATGAAAACATGAATGATTCTCTTTTATTCTTATATTTACCATTATAATTGTAAACTTATGTAATAAATAAATCCTGCACATATAAAAGATATGTGAAAAATTCAAATATTTCATTACCTTATCCTATTATATAGGGTAATAATGAATTCAAAATAACATCTTATTTATTGTTGAATCAAAAAATTGGTTTCTAGGATATGACATATCAAGTGAATGTTATTCAATGTATAATTATGTAGCATTAAATTATTTTCTTTCCCATTGTTGTATGTATAAATAAATATTCATCATTTTCATAAATTTATCCTTCTGATATCAAAATATATAACGTTCAAGCATATGGTATGAGATCGTTAATATAATTATATAAACATTCTTCATAAAGGATATATTAAAAAATAAATAGAAAACATAAGTGTAATATCAAAATATTTATCATCAAAAGGATTCTTTATGATTTTTTTGTGAAAATGTATAAAAAAACAACTAGTGTGTGAAGTATCAATAATTGTTTACAAATTACTTGAAATAACAACACATTTTGCTAGTCTCCCAATGGAATTCATAGTTTTTCATTGATATCAGAATGAGTTAAAAACATAAAATATATTTTTTTTTCTAAAATCCTTATCAGACGCTAGTATTTATGCTAGCGAGTTATTTTAGATCTTTTGCTCACATTGTTCTACTTATTCAACTTGAATGAATGCCTACTTCGGTTTATCCAGTCTAATAATAGTACATCTCTGAGGCAAGAATACAGCTGCGGATATAAATCACAACCATGTAATCTGAACTAATGCTATAAATTATCTGGTAATGAATTGCATCCAAGACGATTTAAATGCAAATTTATCCAAACAATATACTATTCTGAGAATACTAATAGGCAATCTCTGTAATGAATGACAAACACCAACTTAGTGATACAAACGTTTCAGTTTTAAAATATTTAGATGAGTCTTAATCAGTTGTGAAATCAACCGAAATATCTATTCAGGTTACAGTTAATACTTTTCTCATTTCATTCTTAAATAATAAAGTAGGTATTCATAGACCTGTGTATACCACAGAAATAAGTATTTATGGGAATTACTAAACATAAATCTCAAGTGTGTGCCAATTATTCGTGCTTATGCTATATATAATTATTTTAGTTTATATATTTAAATGGCCGCCACTTACTCGTATATGTTGTCAGTTTTTAGGACATCCTCAGGGTCATCCCCCCCCCCCAAGGGTACACCTCAGTTCAGATCAGGCGTCTATCGAGTATTTGTCCTTTAACTTGATGATTTATCCATGTATGGTTTTATGATGTATCTATCCTACATTTTCAGCGAACTAATATTGCGGTCGAAACTCCCCAGACATCATTAACCACACCAGTGAGAACCAGTTTTCAAGTCCATTCAGTTAAGTTTAGGAGCATTTCAAATAGTAAGGGTGGAGGGTTTAGGTCTCTTACACTTGCTCTATAGGAAACCACCCGAGAAGAAAAGGCTTCTGAAACAGCGACCCCCCGAAGGTACCTACCCTATCTGGGGGAGGAACTAAAGCCACTATGATCCAACACCAATGATGGGACATGGTAGTCCATACTCTGGTATAACTCCGAACCTCCAGACCGGAGGTTGCTTAGTTACAGCTTAGGCAAGTTGCCACAAAATCTAGTGACCATTAGGCAAGAATGCATAAGGCAAAACCTGTGACCCACTCTCGTAAATTAGACTCCACCAGATAGACACTTGGGAACCAGGGATCTGCTCCCCGCACAGGTCTGTCACCGCTCTTTGAGCAGGTTCCCTGAAACCTGATTATCTCTTTTAGGATTAATATTTCTCTCTCTCTCACCTTTTATGTATGTATGATCCCACTTTTTTTTAGGTATATTCCATATTGCAGCATTTAGAGTTTAATGTATAGTTATATCCTCCATGATTATGAAAATGCTTGCATAGTCGTTGGGAAGACTGAGAGACCGGGAAGAGATGTCCGCTTGCATGCTTGTTTTATATCAGTACAAACTAAAAATATTATTTCAATATAATTATTTTATCAATCATTAGAATCAAATGATTTTGTTTTACTAGTATTTCATTGTGTGTACTCATATTGTTTTTGCAAACGCAGTGCTCATTCTTTAACGTAAGTGACATTACCTTTAATAAGACGATTTGCTTGCATATACTCACACAAAAGATCGAATCTTGGTTCGGTTTGGTGATAGCGGGTCTCAGCAATGAGTCCATATCCAACATTATCTAACACTAGTATAGCGGAACAATTAATCGAAATCACATAAAATGGATTTTTTCATGTTTAAAATGTTTACGTATAAATATATTTATAATGTATTTTAAGCATATCGCGACTACCTTGGGGGTCAGGACCCCCAGTTTGAAGAGTCCTGGATCTATAGAATTAAATTAAAAATGTATACCACCATGTTCTAGGATGCTAAGCTGTTTTAAAATAATATCATTAAAGCCTGCACAAAAACTACATGAAAAACTAAAAATTTCATTTATTCTTTTTTATAAAAATATAAAAAAATATTTTTTTTATTTTTTAAAAATTAAATATTTTTTTATTGTATGTTTAAGATATTACTCGCGGTAAGTAATCTGAGGTTAAGTAATTGGGAGATGAAGTGAGAATTCCGAAAGGCTGGCCGTGTGGCGATTAAGCGGTTGTGACGACAAGCAAGGTTGATAACAATCAGGGTGAATATTTCGAATGGGGTTGATTTCAGCCTTGGCCCAGCCTCCCTTTGCCCCCAACATAAATATGAAATTGAATTTACATCCCAAATGCCCTTGCTCACTCATCTATCTTTGTTGAGTTAATTTGAGTTCGAATCAGGCACTGCAATGCAAACAGTGACTCTATAAACCTAATCAAACTGACCCTTTCTCTTTCGTCACTTCCAACTTAGCATTCCCAATATTTTCAGAATTTTTGTAACTGAATATATAATGGGCATGTATATCATACTACTTTTTGATTCATCAAACTAAAAATCTAGTGACATTAAGAATAATATAACGGGTTATTTTTCTTTAAAAAAAAAAAATTATGTGAAGTGTTGATATGTTCATACTTCTACGACAATTACATAATCAATAGTTCAATAACTACTATTTTTAGTTAGACACACACATATCTGATATGAAACCGAAATTGATTTTCAGGAATGATTTTGATATAATATTTATAAAATTCAGCCAAATCTGATAAAATCGAATATCATTCTAGACTTTTCACAGTATTTTAGCCTTCAAAGTAAGAGTGTTAATTTTGAAAAGCTTTCAATAAAATTTGGATGTTGTAAAATTATTACACTGCTTAATGTTCAAGGATTTTTCCAAAAAATACCATCCTCAAAATATTTATTATTAAATTATCCCCAATGAGCAATATAAATTATGATATTGATTTAAGCTCTAAGTTTAAAAAAATACTAACAAAAAATAAATCTAATAAATATGAAATATTTAAAAATAATATGACAAATATTATTTTTACTATTATTATTATTTTATTAATAGAAAATAATTTTTTTTGTGACATGAAATTAAGGCAAGAATAATAGAGGGGGGAGGGGTTAAAATTTATAATACGGTGTGAAAATGCAGTTAAAAAATGAGATAAGAACCATCAGTTATATGATTCAATAATTTATTTATGAAAAAGTAAAATCTTTATAAAAGTATTTATTTTTGTTAAAGTGGAATTGATTCATATTTGCCTATATTATGTGTTTTTGAGATTTATCATTAGCTTTGTAACGTAGAATACTGTAGGTGTTTATCCAGATCTGAGGTAAAATACTTGTGTTCTGGGGATTATTATAAATAAAGAGAACAATAACATATTGTCAAGACCATGAGATCTCTTACTATGTAATATTGCACTTTAAGTGTGTTCAGATGTGGTATTTTAATAGATGGTATAATAATTAATATAATATTATTAATATAATTAATTAGTGTAATTAAGTTAATTAATATAATTAACTTAATATAATTGTAACTGTTAATACACTAATGGACATGTAGAACAAGTGCACGAAAAAGAAGGATCAAAAGAAGGGGAGAAATAATTATCAAATACGTTATAATTGCTATGACCATCTGATGAAGACTCATGATTAAAAAGCATAATCCATGGTACGACTGGGCTGGATTTAATAGAGTTTACATGGTAATAACCATAATATAAATTAGTTGTTGTTGATAATAATATAATAATAATTATAATAACTGTATGAAGCTAATTATTTGTATTATTATATATATATTAAAAATATTTTATACGATATTATATATTGACATTAGTTTGAAGCACTGGTGCGTTATTTGATAGTGGATATCTGAAGTTTTCGATTTCTGTTTAGCTGATGAGCCAACTCCCTCTGAAGAGGTGTCGCACATTACTCAACCTATCTGCACTGTAATGTAATTCACTGTAATGTAATTATAAAAGTAAAGAAAGTAAAAATAGGGGATAAGACCTTCGAATAAGGTGAATTTCTTTTTGAATTATCTAAGTACTCCCAAAGAAGACAAGTCCTGTCACCCTTCATTTCAGAACTCAACCAAAGGCAAGTAACAGTATTCAAACTCATTCTGAATTCGATTATTGACTATAGGTAGAAGTTGGGCATTCTAGATCAGTAGTGTTCTTCACCATGGGTAAGGATCTGCTTCTCACACGGTGGCAAGACGAACTCAGCTACAAACCATAAAATCACCCTTGCATCTACCAAACTACAGGTTTCAAACCACATCCACCGTGATCATATGCCCATATGATTGACCCAGCCAACAAAACGGCTGGGTGATTGCATTCACAGAGTAAACGGCATATCTAAATATGCACTTGGGTGATGTTATGAACCCATATTTAGTATATGTGATCCGATAGCGTCTATCAAATGTTTCATTACTATAATGATTATTTATTCCGAGTTTATTAATATATTTTTATTGCCTCTTGGTGTAATAATAATCACAATTATTATAAATATTTTTCATAATTACGTCTTTTTAAATTTACACATTACAATAATTATGAAATAATAATATTATTGTATTCCTCAATAGAGAGTAATTGTATAAATTTGAAATTTCATTAAGTTAACTGGTGCTACTACTGGATAGAATACTCCTTGGAGTACATAATTAAAATGTCATGATGCAGCGGAGTTATTTGAGTTCTTTTAGAGAGCATTCGGTCAAGCATGTGGCATTAAGGGATCCTAAAATACGTAACAAGATTTGAAAAACTGTTTTCTCATATTTATTAGCAATTTTTCTTTTGTTAACTAAAAAATGTATATATCAATTTAGTAATCCTAACCTGTTTAGACTAGTCAACCTAAAGATCAAGCCTGTCTTGTACTTTTAATAAACTGATGCATTCACGCACCATTCATATCAATGAACCTACTAACACACCATTTTACTTTACTAATAGTAAAGTACTGTTTACATACAGGAGTCAGGAGGAAAAAAGTCTAAAAAATGTTGTTACCTGTCGTTAAGACTCACATGTACATTTTTTTATGTTTTATAATACATGTATTAGAGAAGATAGAAGATAAGAAGAGAAGATAGAAGATAGATTGAGTAAATGGTGTAAGTTGATGAGTGAGTGCGTATCCAAACATTTGTGAACACGTTACAGCTCAGACTTTTCAATACATAAAATTATAATACATCAAAAAATATTAGCAATAATATAGGTGATGTATGTAATTTTTAGACAATATTGCCCAATTAAAGTTCCATTTTGTTTCCCGGAATGCTTAAATTATTTTTTACCTCTAAAATAATAATCTTATAGGTAGGATTTCCTTAGTTATTTTGAAACAAACGCTGGCATTAATTGAAAAAAGGTGTCTTTTTTCAATTAATTGAAAAAAATTGTTTTTCAATGTTGTTGAAAAAACAACAGCACAGTTATTGTTTCAAAACATGGATTACGATTTTTTTTGGTGTTCTGTGAATACGTTACTGGACAATTATGACAGTGAAAATTGAAATATTCTCAATATCTACCTGATAATAACATGAGTAATTTTTTTTTTGACAATTTTTCTATTACTAGTGGTGTTACAGTACAATTTATGGATTCAGGTATATCTTTTTCTACCAAAGTATTTACTTATTTATCAAATGTTGATAATGATTGACAGCTGTATGGTTTTTAGAATGGTGAAATACTGTTTTATTTTTGGTATTTGAAACACTGGTAACTTTTTTCGTTGCCCTATATGCCAAAAGAAGGTCTACTGTCATTCTAGAATTCTACTGTTTCTCTAAAACCAAAATCTTCCAATAAATTTAATGAATGAATGTAATCAAATTAATAGATCGCATGCATTTTTCTAATTGTATATAATTATTTAATAATAATAAATCGCTCGAGTCACTTTTAATTTATATTAATTTAATATTAGTCAATATTATTATCCTGTATTATATTTTTTAATAATTTAATAATTTTTAATTTTAATATTTAATATTTTTTATATTTAAAATATTTTTTAAACTAAACTACTATTTGATATAATCAACCAAACAATCAATAATAATCTTTAATTTTTATTTGTTTCCAATATTTTGTGCTACAGTTATCTGTTTTAAATGATATATTGCTTCAAAATATAAAAATTTATTAAACGAAACTGATATTATAGATGTTTTGACAATTTAATTGACATTTTGAATTAAAAACAATTGTTCAGAGTGTTTCTAGGTAAGAATTAATCGTTTCTATAGAGCTAGCAGTCAAGCAGAAGAGAGAAATAATGATATCCCGGAGTTGTGGAAGCGTCAAGTTGGCATGAATAATATCAGCAGCGATTGGACAAGGGTTGCTCGAGCCTGACAGTCCTTATTTGAATTATGAAATCCCTTACTGACTTTTCTTCCCTCTACACCCTATCACAGTTTTGTAAATTCCACTTTCTATAAATTCTTCTACTAAGCAATCAAAGAAATGGTTTTTTTTTTAGAACACACTGTAAAACAAACTTGTAGCACCAGCTATAATAAGACTTTTTTTTTTCACAATATTTTCATCTTTCACTGTAGCAAATCATTTTTGTTATGTGTATTATATATTGTAATTCATTTTATTTTTCTTTTCTTATAACATATGAGACAATGTTGTGCATATCTTGCAGTCAATACTTTGAAATTCCTTGTAATGGGAAAAGTCACAAAAATGTCTCAGAACAAGTTTTTCTAATCCACAGCTCTGCTATACTCTACAGAGTAAAATAATATTTATACATAAAAATATTATTATACCTTTTCGTAATAATATAATTCTATTCATTTTGTAATGAATAGAATTATATTATTACGAAAAGGTATAATAATGTTTTTATGTATAAATATTATTTTAATAATAATAATAATAATAATAGTAGAATAATAATAATAATAATAATAATAGAATGTGATTCTTTATAATAATTTAATTAACATTTATGTCTATATAAATGAAAAACCGGTATATCTGTACACTATGCAACTGTGCTTCTCAAACGGTGTGCCCTAAGATAACGGAAGTGTAAATTTGTATAACGAATTTATATTTTAAGAATGTGCATTATTTTCATTTATTTTAGAACCACAAATTGTTTTCAAGTCTGAGTCAAGTCCCCGCAACTTGATATTTCGAACTGGAAAGTAAAATTCTTTGATTTTTATGCCGATATGACGAATATTTGCTCTTCCCTTAGCTTAGGAATTTAAATTATATTTACTGATCTTTCTCCTTCTCCCTCTCTTTCACTCTTTCTTAAAAATAAACTATTCCTTTTAATTCCCCATCATTTTCCAATTTTCTAATTTCATCACTTAAGTTTCTACATTATAATTAGTAATACACCTCAAAGCTTTGGTTTTTCGTAGATGCTCTCTGAAAGAATAAAAGTTTGAGAGAGACATTCATCAGACTACTCCGTACAATTACTGAAAATACATTCTACCCAGCATGCAATATAGTAAAGAGGTGATAACTGGGTAATTAATGATGCACAATGTTCATCGCTATATTGATTGGTCAATTGACTACAAACCTACGAGAACATGAAGAAAAGAACACAGATTTTCAGAAACGACCTTCGTGAGTTTAAAGATAGGAAGTGTTAATAGAGACCTGGATTCTAAGATATTGTTGTGAAATTATATTTTGAAGGCTAGTTCAAATAGAATGCTATAGATTTCCAAAAAGGATAAGAAACTTGAAAAATATATATCGGTGTATATGAGCACAAATCTATGGAGGGTAGACAAGAATGACTATTTTAAAAAAGCTGTAACAGTGTCCTACTAAATGGATGCATTGTTACAATAATTTTTCTCGATGATTGAAAAGTGAAACACATTTACGTACATAGTGCTAGAATTCCTGCTAATCTAAACTACAAACTAATGCCACTCATTTTTGAAGGGCACTAGCGAGAATTCGTTTATGACATTTCTTCAGGCATAGTAAGAAAAACAACCAAAATATTGAAATTATAGTAATTTCATAATACTAAATATTTTTTACCAAAACCAGTTTCCCAATTATATATTTAGAAATGATAGAGCACCCGATAGGCGAGAAATGTTGAACGAAAAATTTGGTGGTTCAGTAATTTAGGATAAACAATATTAATAAGCACTAACATGATTTACAGGGTAGCAAAATTCTGGAATTGTAAAATACTGGTTTATTTAGGAATTAGTTGTCAGTAAAAAGTATGATAAAACGTTGAAACATCTCGTTGTATTTCTTTATTAGGAATCATAGCCCTAGACACATTTAGAGAAAACATGAAGCTATACTTGCTGTGGAGTCAACGTAACCCTATAAAAAGAAAATATTACCGCATATTCTCTCACTAGCATCTGTGTTCTAAAAGACATAGTTCACAACAATTGCAACAGAGACGCAACGCTTATACTGGATGACACGGCGACTGAAAAACTATTGGAAGTCAGCGAATAAATAAGAGAATTATGTATGTTATCAAAGTTAATTAAACACAGGCAATGATAATAATCTTTAGAATTTGAAGTCAGATATGGTATTGTAAACCTGGTAGATGAAAATCATTTCACGGAGCTCTTTGTAACCTAATAATGAGCCTCCAAACGCTCATCTAATTTATGGGAAAATAAACAAACCATTGGAAGCATAATGACCGACTACATTAAATATAATATTAACCAACTGAATGTAATCAGTTGACTAACGTATTATTTAATAATATCTCAAGTCATGTGAGTGCGTAGGAACAATTTAATTGGCCAAATTTCACAAAAATATTAATAATTTTTGATATTATTAAACGTTATATTGATATAGTTTATTATATGTAAACAATATATATCAAACTAAACGCAAGAACAATTTAATGGACCAACGCCATAAAAATAATAATGATTTTTGAAATTATTAAAAGTTATATTACTATACTATATGATAAGAAAATAATATATATTAAACAGGCAGTGTAAAGTAAATAAATTTATTTGCTTCATTGGTGTAAGAAAATGTTGAATTGTAAAGCAATAAAGTAAGAAGTCATTCACATAGGATGCAGAAAGTTATTGAGAACATTAATTTAATAGGAGGCTGAATCAATAGTTTTTACTGTTTTATTTGAGCCTGTTAAAGTTCTTACAACGTCCTATTATATTACTAAAAGGGAGTCCGTTTTAAAACTTCTCTGTGTTTTTAAAATGGAATTTGCCTCGACTTTGTTTTCTCAAGGGAGATACTTCCTTTTTTTCTATCTTTTTTTTTTTTTTTTTTAAACAAGTAAACCTTCGTCTTTTTTCCGCATTCCTCACAGTCTTTAAGAGAAAGGCAATCAATATCTCATTCTAAAGAACGCCATTTGCTGCAACCAAGTTTAGCAAGTGAAACCATCTATTTGCAAAACTAGATTAACTTGTCGACCAGTGAAGCTAATTAAGAAACTATATTTATAATTTGTATGGAAATATTCAGAATTTAAAAAAAAATATCATAAAACAAGATTTTCTTGTTTATTATTCCTTATCAGGGTAAATATCATTAAATTGTTTTTCATATATGCTAATGTATATAATTTGCACAATTGGGTTACCGAGAATGTAACAAATATTATATCTTTTTTATGTTTACCAATAAGAAATTGCCTTATTATACACCATAACCAACAGAATGAAAAAAAAAATTTGTCAGCACGACGTCGACTGTAACAATATTTATCAAAGAGCATTTGTCAATCCATTTATTTCGTCGTTTGTCTTTAATACTGTAGTACACTGTAATGGGCCAATTTCCCTAAGATGTATAGGTCAATAATAAAATTACAATTAAGAGTAAGGGAACACAGTATGAAAGTCGTGTTTTCTAGTAATAACGAATCATAGAAAATGCTCCATAGAGTAAATCAACAAATAAAATAACTTTTTTCCTGGTAATCCAAATATGAAATTGTTAACAATTATATTTTACATAATGACTTTTAATGGTTTTGGCTTTACTACTTTCTAAGTCTACAATTTATTGAAAGTTCAATTTTCATTATAGTATTGTAAATCTAAAACTAAAAAAAAAATTTTTTTGTTAAAAATACTTTCTCTTGGCTATCTTGAGCTCCCCCCCCCTCCAAAAAAATATTGAAACAAACTCAAACTTTCTTTGTTTCTGTAACTGTTTCACTCCCTCTACCTCACGCTGTCACTACCATTACAAGTTTTTCTTGACTTGTCTGTCTGGCTTGACTAGGTATGACCAACCACTTTCCAGACCATCATTGCAACACCATTCAAGTTAATATTAAGACCAGTTATGTATAATAGGGAGACAATATTATAAGATATTTTATTAAATTGATTAATTTTATTTATTACATAACTATATGGCTTGTCTTTAAAGAAGCTATTTGCTCAAGGCGAACAGGAATTCAGAAGTATATATATAAAAAAAAAAATAGAAATTGTAATATGAAACAAACAGAAAAGTTAAAAACTCGTTCTAGTTCGATGATATATAATCTAACTTATGAAGAATCATATTTTACTTTCCATATTACCGCTGTTTTCATGTAATGGGAACCATCAATTTGTGTTTGACGGTTAGTTCCAGCAGAAAATGACAAATGGCTTAAGGAAGTGAAAGTGATATCTGGAAACAAGCTGCTATCTCCAAAAAACTAAGCCCTTAGAATGATCGATAATAGTATAGAGTGAAGGAAGAACTGTTGTGAACATAAAGGAGGGAGGATGATTAAGGTGGTGTGGAAGCTGATAGAAATGAAAATTGTCCTAACTATTGAAAGGTTGACACAAAGTAGTCACAAAGGCTAGTTGTTTTTAGAATAACAACCATACCTTATTAATATTGGGTACGATGTTATGAGAATGAAAGAGGAGAAAAGGAATACCACTATTGATATCTTAATGGAATATATATATTTGTTAATAGCATTGTGAATAATTAAGAAAACTAAAGCGCATAGAAAAAATGACGTTAAGGGGGAATTCCAGAAAGAAAAAAGTAGTGAAATAAATTAGTAATATGTCACATACTGCAGTGATAGTAGATTTTACGGTTCATGAGATGTGTAAAGCTCCTATCGGCCGACTGATAAAGAGCCTCTCGCCAGCACCCTTGTTATCTTCAACAGTTTCCAAGGTACACATTAACTTTTTGAATCCTAATCAAATCTGGAACTCAGTCACAAGGTTATTGCAACAATAACTTCTTATTTATATTTTAATTTGGCACAATTAATTAATTTATTAAATGATATAGTACTTATTATTTATTTGTCATGTATATTATAGTCATTATTATTTCTATCAGTATAATAATACTATTGTCACTATTATTTTAATTTATTACGTTTCATATTGATTTATCTTCAGTTCTTGGTCCTTTCTCCCTGACTCACAGTTTATTCCACATACCCTCTCATCGATTCAACAAAAAAATGCTAATCAGTCTATTGAGCATACTGTTTGTCAGTCGACACCTAACCAATCCCTTTCCACACCTTTCCTGTTGATGACAGATGCTGAAATATTGAAGAGGGTTATTCCACTTCTTTCTCTATGAATTTCTATATATTTATATTTTTACTCTGTTTAATTTAAAAAAAAAAACATTTACTGCATTTCAATGAATGCAGCTATATTTAATTGAATTATTTTATTATATTTTTATATTCTTAATAATTTTCATAGTTATTGCTAATTTTACGTTTCTTTGGGTTGTCTCTCGTAAGTTTTAAGTATAATACTTAAAACGATTATAATATAATTTATAATGAATGTACCTTTTTTTTTGTTTTGATTCAAAAAGCAATAAATGAATGAATTAAATGTATATGCGTTGCACACCGAGATCTTCCTTGTCTATAAATTACTGAACAACTATAATGAAATTAAATATCAATTTATTTAACAAAACATGACTCCTTATAAGTAATTATGTGAAAAATGGAAACCCATGTTGAGGCTAAAATAAAACAGTCATCAATTTCATGTTGTACCATTTCTTTGTCAATTTTTAAAATGATACAGAATTTTGTCGCTCTCTTGTTGTTCATAGACTATTTTATTTATTTTATAGTTCACGCTTTATACAAACCTTTTACTGCTATTATTTGAATAACAAATTCATGAGTTTTCTAGTATCACTTGTCTATTTATTACAGCAACATAAACTTATAAATAGAGTACTATGAAATTATGAACTGTCGTTTGCATAAGAAAAAGTTTGTATTAGTTTAATATACTGAGATATTTCCTTTGAATACAATGGTATACATTTAAAAAATAAGACGATCTGTTTGTGGTTCATTCTATAGTATGTATTTATTTATTAATGATTGTTTTTGTAACATGATTTGTTTTTTTAATACAAATAATTAATATATTATTAATATTAATTAATTAATTATAATTAAATAAATAAAATAAATAATAATTAAATAAATTAAATTAAATAAATTAAATAATATTAATAATTAATATTAATTTATAATTAATAAGAAATAATACTTCTTATTAATGAAATCAGTTCAACGCCAATATTAAGTAAGTATCTAATGTTGACGCATTTTAAATATTAGCTAAATATGAGTAATCACATGGTACAGAATTACCTCTTATGAGATTCTAAAGTTAGACAAAAAATACAAGAAAAACTTAGAAGAAATGTTAAAATAATACATTTAAATGTATTTAAGAAGTGATAGTGATATCTGGAAACAAGCTGCTATCTCCAAACAACTATGCCCTTCGAATGATCGATAATAGTATAGAGTGAAGGAAGAACTGTTGTGAAGGGCGGCAGGCTGATTAAGATAGTGTAGAAGCTTGTAGAAATGAATATACATAGAGATCAATGAATAAATACTTCAAATAATAGTTTTACAAACTTCTCTCTTCAAACCCATGGAATAATTCAGAGTTAATCATATTAAAAATATTTTACTTTTTATAATCTGATTATAATTTCATATGATTATGTTTAAATGTAGTTGAATATTTTGCATGCTCTGGTTTTACAATACGTTATACATGTGTTTGCTTATGTTGTATGATTTCAAATACTTTATATGAATCCTGTAATCATATTTACGGCTGGCAGTACATATACATCTATACACCTATATATAAAAAGATTTCCCATAAACACGTGAAATAACAATCAATGATCAAACCACAATAAGAAAATGGGAAAGCAAGACTAAGATCTTTCAACCGTAACAAGCGGTCTTCGTCAGAGTCAAAAACACAACTGAGTTGGGTTTTTGACTGTGACGAAGACCGCTTGTTACCTATATATAAATATATTGTGATGCATTTTATGTAGATTTAGCGACCACTATGTTAAGACTATGCATGAATAATTATAGACCCACAGCTTGTTCGGATTGTACAGTACCAGTTGCTATTCATGCGTATACAAGTCGAAGTTTCAATGAATGTTTTAGAGTTCACATACTAAAAACAGTCCCTGAACTGAATAGTTTCATCTCTTTAAGTGTTTCTGGTGGAGTACATATATGGTACCGAGGAGCTCGTTCACATTCAGGTATCAACCTGAACTGTTATGTAGCATTCAATGGGTTATCTTTCACTTAAATACAATTTTTTTATTTTGTTAATACTTTTTATACTATTAAATTAATAGTTTTCTGTTGGATTAAATTTTATATTTATATAGATTCATTTTTTTATTATTATTTTTCCCCATCGTTAGTTAACAGCTATTTCTATTTTTATTACCTTTTTTCTTTTCGATTTCACCAACCTGCAGATATTCTGTGAATCTTTCCATTCGCCGCTCAACTTCCTTTTAACCATAGAATGGGTCAAAATATTGAATGTGAGTCCTAGTGTCTGTTATTTATCAGTTTTTCTAATGTTTTTAGTATATATATATATATATATATATATATATATATATATATATATAACAAGATTTCACATAAACACGTATAATAAGAATCAATGATCAAACTATGATGTGAAAAGAGAAAAAAGACTAAGATCTTTCAACTGAGTTGGGTTTTTGACTCTGACGAAGACCGCTTGTTACGGTTGAAAATCTTAGTTTTTTTCTTATATATATATTATATAAATAATAAATGATAAATATTTATATTATAGTTTAATTTTTATATTTACTAAAAATTTATGTTGTATAATTTATTATTGAGTTCTATGGGACTGTTGGTAACAAAGCCTAGTGAGGGAATTGAGAAACATGGGTTTGATTATATTGTGTAATACCGGACAAGTTGAGTTGCTTGTAAGTATTGATTAAGGGACCAGATGTGCAAGGGTGACAGAAATAAAGCCTGGTCAGAAGTTGTGTAGGGAATAACATTTCGTGGGACTAAAGAGAACTGAGTCACCTGATTGATGGTCAGTGTTTCCTGCCAGTCGTCTCAATGCGTCGTTATCCTCAGCATGTTATATATATATATCATTTCCTTGACAAGCTTTCTGTCTTCTGATAATCATCAGGACATGTAGTAATATGGATTGGACAATATCCTTTTTTTAAATTACTCTCTATTTTTCAGTGACTTAAATTAACAGTGTAATTTGCACAAACAACGTTTTCATTAGAATTAGTATTCTTACTATTCCTAAATGATCCATACCAAATAAATGTAAAAAACATATAAATGTGTTTTTTAATATTATTTTACCTGATTCATACGTTTTTATAATTTATACATTCGAGAAAATCGTCATCTAAAAAAAAGGGTATATTTCTGAAATACTTAAAGCTGCGATTTTATATCAATGTTACAGACTGGTTAAATCATTAAAAATAACATTCTAAATACCATTTCGTAATAATTAAGTATTTTGATAACACGTGTTTACTTACTGCTTTCATTTTCTCAAAATGTTAAACCACTGTGAATTTGGATTATTCAAAATAAATTTATTTTACAGTGATGAATTTGTTTAGAAGCTTGTAATGTTCTTTAAGTTCCATCTTGAAAAAAGCATCAGTTTAATTAACGACCCTTGAAAAGAAAAAAAATGTGTAGGTGCAAGACCTTTTCTGGGACAGCCTTTCCAAATATATATATAAATGCTAAATTGAATAAACGATCCGAACAGACTATGACACTTTAAATTACCCGAAGCACGACGCAGAGAAAATAATAAATAGCACACTTACTAAATTCTCAATATATCAAACTGTTGTTCGTCATCAGGTACTCCTGATGATTAAAACTAGGACGAAGAGACTAAAAGAGAGGGCGAAGTAAGGAGATGAGATGTATAAGAAAGTGCGAAATCATTCGCGCTCCGTTCATCGACATGGGAGATCTCTCTCACTTCATGCTCTCTTTTAGTCTACTCCTGATGACGAACAGCAGTTCGAAGTATTGAGAATTCAGTAAGTGTGATCTTTATTCCTTTTTGTGTCGTGCTTTGTGTAATTTAAAGTTTCATAGTCCATGTGGACAGGTTATTCAATTCAGTATATATATATATATATATATATATATATATATATATATATATATATATATATATACCATGATAAACGAAAAACGGTCCGGCAAGACAGATTACACTTAAAATAAACTGTAACACATAGACAGAAACATAACAAAGACTCACTTTTCAATATTTCGACCATAATGGCGGTCGAAATATTGAAAAGTGAGTCTTTGTTATGTTTCTGTCTATGTGTTACAGTTTATTTTAAGTATATATATATATAGAACCAACCGGTCTCCAACCGTCTCTGAACCAGTGCGCTTGGTTTCCCTCTCTTATCTCTCCTGAAGACGGTTCAAACCGAAAATTAGAGACTGTAAGTGTGTTCTTTTGATTTCTCTATGTTTCTATTTCTAAATTGAACTATATTTGTCCATTTTGATCGTATTTCCAACGAAAAAGTGTATATATATATATATATATATATATATATAGGGTAAAAGATATACATTGCCTAATTCCTACACCACAATTCATTGAGTTAAAAAATATCAATTAAACGGAGAAGTTTAGTTTAAATAGTATATGGCTGACGGCAGCATTGTTACTCCTCTTCCTCGACTATTACTAGTACTTGTTACTTTGACAAGGGCCGTATTACACAGAACTTTTAAAGATGTGAGTAGGTTCTGCTTAAGTTGAGCAATCAAGATGAAAACGATAAGATTGAGAAAAACAAATCTTTGTCTGATATGTTGGTGTCAAGTCACGGAGGACTGAGATATCAAAGCTGCCGCCGTTATCTATCCTTTGGTAAAGATTAGAATTAAATTCCTTAAAGAGAGTCGTTTTTTATAGGTTACTTGGTAATATGTCATTTATTTCAGTCTGTTTTTTAGTTTTGTGAATCGCAGACTATTTCTCTGTAAAAAAAAATCCAAAAAAGAACCAACTTACAGGAAAATGCAAACCAGGTATTTTCTTTCTAATTATAACGAGTGCAATCACTTATTATGTGGTATTTACTCATTGTAGGGTAAAAAGCTAATAAAATGGTCTCCACGTATAAAAATTTAATGGTATAAACAACGCGTTTCGAACTCGTAGTTAATGCCTCAGGTAGAACACTACCTGTTCGAAACGCGTTGTTTACACCATTAAATTGTTATATGTGGAGACCATTTCAGTAGTTTTTTACCCTACACAGGCATTTTTTATATCAACTATTTGAAAAGAAGTAAAATTTCACGTAGAAAGTAAGGTTGGAGAATAAGAATTATTGCTTCTGACAGTGAACTCTAATTTCCTTTTTTCTTCAATTCAACCATAAAAAATTAATAAAAACTATAAAAAAAATTTCCTTTTTCTTCCAGATATATTGTTTTCAGTCAATAACTTTGTTTTAAGACTTGTCATTAAGACAAAGCAGGATACTTGCGAGCTGAATTATTTCAGTCATCCTGGAAGCGTCATGATAACATTCTATGGCAATATTACATCGACTTCACAATATTGTTATATCTTAATTTCTCTTTAGGTCCTTTTGATTGCTTTCATAGTTTGTTTGCTTGAGAGTATATTAAATTTGTTAACTCACAAAGTATAGTTCAATATATAATGTTAATAGTTTGCGATTACCCGATTCAGAACACTTTGTATTTACTATACGACAACTAATAGCCGTTCGCTAAAATTAAGTTTAATAAAACCACATTTTTTCTTAACACTAAAAAAGTTAAATTTTTTAAAAAAAATAAATAAGAATTAATGGATTGCAGAAGCCTTTGGATGAATCTAAAATTATATGCCTAGTGAGAATTACGTATACGTAGGAGCTTAATTAACTGAGAACAACTGGGGATGTTATTAAATTTGTTGTTAAGTTGAAATATACTATTTAAGGGTAAAATTATTTGGTTATTTAAACTTAATAATCGAAATATGTTCGTTATGTCAGATACATTGCACATCTATCTCACCACAAACTAAACATAAAAAAAAATGCCCTTACTCAACATTAAAAAGCATTTAAAATTATATACCTAATTTAAACATAAATAGTCTACAGCATTCTATGTTGTCTTCTTGCAGAGGAAAAGCTCGTTTTTTAATACAGAAAAAAATATGCAATACTAATTACATGACATTAAAAATATCATCAAACATATTTTTAGAAATCTTAAATTTCTACACTATAGAAGCCTTCTATATAAGACTTGACAGAATTTTAGAGAGTTTTATTATTAATAAATTAGATCTGAATTACATTTACACTCTTTAATATCTGCTACATATATATAACGAATTAAATGAAATGATTCCACGAACTAAATAAAATATATTGACAAAAAGAACACACAGAAATGAAACTCCTACAATATTTGGATGGCCTCGTCATCAGGAAGATAGTAGTGAGTTTCTTTTTCATTTCTGCTTGTTCTTTTTGTCAATGTTGTTTATATATATAAATATACATAGTTCAATGTACATAAAGAAACATAGAGAAATTGAAAACACAAACTTACAGTCTCTAATTTTCGGTTGAACTGTCTTCAGGAGAGATAAGAGAGGGAAACCAAGCGCACTGGTACAGAGACGGTTGGAAACGGTTCGGTCTCCAACCGTCTCTGTACCAGTGCGCTTGGTTTCCCTCTCTTATCTCTCCTGAACGGTTCAACCGAAAATTAGAGACTGTATGTTTGTGTTTTCAATTTCTCTATGTTTGTGTATGTACATTGAACTGTATTTGTCCATTTTGGATCGTATTTTCATCGAAAAATTGTATATATATATATATATATACAAAACTAAAGTTTATCGGGACTCGGTCAGTTCTTCAGGTCCAAATTAAACTCTCATTGCCAACGTTTCGGTCTTTATTTAAAACCTTTTTCATTGGCAGAAGTTAAAATTTTGAAACAGAAAAACTAACTATTACATTACAAATTATTTTACAAAGAAAAATAGTATGTGCATTTTAACAACAACTGTATCTGAATGAACAAGTGACACTGAACTGAAATAACCAAGCAAGGTGTTATATATATATATATATATATTAACAAAATTGTACAATAAACTTGTGAAACGGCAATCAATGTCGAAAACTCACTAAGAAAGGTAAAAAAAGACTAAGATCTTTCAGCCGTAATAAGCGGTCTTCGTCAGAGTCAAAAACTTTATAATTGTATTTAATTATAAAATGTTATTTATAGAATGAAAAATAAAAGAAAATATCTTGTTTCAGCTTATCCGGACGGAGATCCAGTAATAACAGGTGTTCTACCTTCATATTCGATTGGGGAATACATCACTGGAAACTGCACTTCGGGCAGATCAAAGCCTGCTCCAGTACTGTCGTGGTTCATAAACGGCATCAAGGTGATCTTTCAATTTATTTACTATGGTTTCAGTTATAAATTACTCAAAAATCATAAATGGATTTATGACAAACAATATTAGTAGTTATCTAAATTTAAATTTAGCAAAATTGCGGATTCCTTTTTTTTAAAATATTATTTCATATATAAGACTTTTAGTTTTCCATCTGAGAATACGTTTACATGATTTTTCTGCAGAGGTGTTAGTATAATTTTAGTTTAAAACGTAATTTCTTTGCAATATATATGAAATTATTATGTAAGGTAATTATTAATATTATGAGCATAAATAACACCACATTTCATTACATAAATATAAAATTATTCATGTGATGCACCTTATGAATGTATATACCTTATACGAGCTAGATAGGAGATAAGATGCCATAATGGAACAATTTTCGTTATGAGGTTTAGATGTATTCATTCACTAACACAGATAACATTTGGAAATCACATAATTGTATTACGTAATCTTCATAACCATAATCGTATTGTCAACAATTTATTTATTCTTAATAATGAAGTAAGTTGATATTTATTCTCTTCCAAAAAAATCCTTCTTCCTTCGTTAAATCTTTTCATGCAGTCTTATAATACTGTAAGTGAATCAATTTCATTTTGCCTTCTTTGATATATTGTATCTGAAATTGAATAATAATTCACTAACATTTCTACTATATAAAATGATAGAGTGACATAGATTCTTTACTCTTAACAAATCTATCCCATCCGTGAAAAGTACTGAGTAAATAAACATTTCAAAATTTCCACTTTTAGACCTGTGGGATTAATAACTTTGTGCAATGAAACTATAATGATCAATTAAATTAGTAATTTGAATAACAGTTTTTCTATTGATGTTGTTGTATATTTTTCTGATTGACATTTAGAAACATTGATTTCAGTAAATAAATATAAAACAGACTTAATTTTCATTTCATATTGTGAGAAGAACAATCCGAATTTAGTATATCTGAACTTTTTATATGTATGTTATGATATTGCCATTTTCAATTTGTATGATTATAGCTATTATATTTGAGAATGATAAATTCTCATCATATAATCATTGAGAAGTAAATTATATGCTATGTTCAAAGACGCATGTAGTAGTAACAGATATATTAGATAAGTATTCCAAAATACATTTCCATAGAGTTTTAAATTAAATTATTATGATTTAACACTATCACAGAATGCATTTTACATAATAAATAAAAAAGTGAAAATTACATAGAAATTAATTACCATAACCGTGAGTAATGACAATTTAAAGACATAAACCAAATGGTATTAGAACATTTCTGTAAATTTTTATATAATTTTAAAGACAATTATGATAATAGCTAACAAAAACTAGGCACTTTTTGTGTTTCGTTGAAACTGCATAACTCAAGGGAATCGAAATAAATTTCGAAAGAAATGAAGTAGTAAAAAGAAGTAAAACTTTTCATTCTTCAAACATTACAAAAAATGTGTTTTTTAACTTCTAACTATCTGAAAACAATTTTAAACTTTTATTTTATTTTTTATAAGTTTATTTAATTTATGTAAGTTATTATATAAATAGTTCGTAGATGGCTCATGTATTTAAAAAACTCTGATTTTAAATTAAGTGTATTTTTTTAATGAATAAAATAAACATCTCCAAATGATAAATACAGGATAGGTTATATCATATAGGATATTTTGTGTTTAAATTAACATTGAATGAAAAACTATCAATTTAGTAATAGGACTATGAAGTACAGTCTTCTCTTGTTATTAAGTTTGAAGCAAATCTAGGTAGTGAAAATGATAATTGAGAAAAGAGTGTGAGTTTGTGTGGGCGAGGTGGTGTTTTCAAGGCAAGTTGGAGGGCAAGAGAGTTTGCTCTTATTAACCTCAGGTCGTCCAATCAATTAGGGCTAACAAGCATCCAGGCCCCAATCATCCCAATCAGCCAACTTGGCAAAGACATTTCCTTCAGAATACCCAACCGCACCACACCAACATCAACCCTCTAATTATATTAAAAGCTTCCCTCAAAAAAAAAAAAAAAAAAAAAATATATATATATGATCCATTGGATCTTCAAGTATTTGATAGCTTGATAGCATCAGGTAATCTCTTTTCTCAGTATAGTTTAATAACTTATTGAGTATTCATTCTACTTAATCTATATTTAATGTTTAAGTAGATTAATACATCTCTTCCAAAAGATTGCCTTCAGATATATATAATAAAATGTAAAAAGAATATATAATTAAAGTTACAACTATAGAACACAAAAAAGAGGACTAACACTCACGATTTTTGAAATTTTTTGGTTTGAATCGCCTTCAGGAGTAATAAGAGAGGGAAGGGAAGAGACAGTCTGTGTCTACAACGGTCTCTGAACCAGTGCGCTTGGTTTCCCTCTCTTATCTCTCCTGATGACGGTTCAAACCAAAAATTAGAGAGTGTAATATATATATATATATATATTAAATTGAAAAACTGGTCTACACGGACTATTAAAATTTCAAATTACACAAGAACAGAGAGAGAAAAAAAGAAATACCACAGAAAGAAAAACCACAGTCAATAACCAACTAACTAACAATTACTGTTGTTCGTAAGGATAAGACTAGAAGACTGATCTGTCTCACTTCGTACCCTCTTGTAGTATTCTCCTGATGACGAACAATTGAATTTTGAACAATTGAATATTAAATTTAGCAATTGGGTTTTTCTCTCTTTTCCGTGTCATGTTATGTATAACTTAATAATTTGAATTAATAATAATTTGAAGTTATATATATATTCAATGATCAAACCACAATATGATGAAAAGATAGGACTAATATCTTTCAACTGTAACAAGTGGTCATCGTCAGAGTTAAAAACACAACTGAAATACTAGATGCAGGAATACCATGTGTGGGGTTGAAAGGAGTGGGAGGGAAGAATAGTATTTTAAATGGGTTTAGAGTGCAGGAATGGACTGTAGTCCACAGTGGGATGTCTGTGGGACTAAAGGAGTGCAGTAAAAAAGAGTAAGAAATTATCCGCTAGCTGTTAGCTCTCTCAGAACAGGCTATTGATCGTCAAGTGTAGTTGGGCATTTGACTCTGACGAAGATCGCTTGTTACGGTAGAAAGATCTTTTTTTCCGATTTCATATTGTAGTTTGATTATTGATTATTAATTCATGTATTTATGAAATCATGTAAATATATATACATACATGAACACATACAAAAGAACAGAGAAAGTCACTACAGAACTCACTTCGATATTTCAACATCTGTCATCATCAGAAAGAACTACGAAGTGCTAGCGTTGAGAAGCAATCTGGAACTAGACTCCACAGAAACATGTAGAACGACGCAGTGCTTCCCCAGCTGAGGAGAGGTAAAATAGAAATCCTTGGAATATTTATTCATGAACAAGACGTTATTATTATTTAAGACGATGTTATATCCTAAAAAGTGATATTATTTTTTAAAAAATAATATGAAATAATAATGAAGACAACGATAAGTATGAAAAAATAAGTAAAAACAATGAGAATCAATAAAATAATAATACCAATAATAATATATTTATATAACAATCGTAAAGGATATATATATATATACATATATGATGAAACCAAAAGATGAAAATGGAAAAAAGATTAAGCTCGTTTAATCGTAACAAGCGGTCTTCGTCAGAGTCAAAAACCCAACTGAAACACTAGATGCAGAAACTTCTGGTGAGGGGTTGAGAAGAATGGGAAGGAATGTGTGCTATGTTAAAAGAGTGAGATTGCAGGAAAAGACAATTGTCCAGAGAAGGATGTTTGGGGAAACAAAGAAGTATAGTAAAAAATAGTAACAATTGAATGCTATATAATGAAATAATTAACATAATTTTCAACATTTGAAAAAATTTATAATAAAATAAAATAGAAATTATTTGAATATTTTGATGTGTTTTACAACAGTTGGTTGTTCATTAGGTTTTTTTTTATCGATATTTATGATTTGTTGTAATGGTTTTCCGTTTATTCTATAAAAATATTTTTTTAACTAATTCATTTCTTGTATTTAAATTTCAATTATGACAAAACACGAAATGATACGCTGGTGTTTATGATTTTTTCTCAACAATAAGTAAGAATAGTAATCATGAAGATATTCCATTTCTATTTTTTGATAAATAAGCAAGTTTTAAGGTCCCTAAAGTCCTAATTTGATATTTTTTTATGATGATGAATGTGTTTGTGTGTGTTCCACAAAAAATTGGAGGTTATGCTACCATACACACCATTTTTTGAATCAAGCACATATTTTACAAAAATTTGTCCTTTTAGTATAGATGTGTCCTATCGTTTTCGGCAATATTTTATCCAGAAGAAGTCAATCACTAAAATTCGTTTTTTGAAAATTTGTTTTCCTCCTAAACTGCTATGTCAGAAAATAGATATGAAAGTGACAGAAATTATAAACGAAAGACTATGATTTCATTTAGTTATAGAAAACTTCTTTTCAACAAAAATTTAAAAGAAATTAATTTTTTTATTTAAAATTTTGTTCTCAATATGTAAAAAATTGTGTATCAAAGATTTCGTTATTAAAAAAACTAAAAAGGCACTCTCAGAGTCATGAAAAATAGTTGGAGCTTCATCAGGATAATAATTTCACTGAAGAAACAATGTAACATTTAGAGTGTCTAAGGCTAATATGACAATACAGTATTATAATAGGTTATATAGTGGAATATGGAGTCATAACTACAAATATACACTTCTCACTCTCAAAATTATTTTTACGGATATTATAAAAGAAATTGTTGCCGATATTAATTGCAAAAGAAGAAAAAAACTATGACAAAACAATTACCTCCTGCTCTATCATTAACATAGAAAATTTGTTAAATCTTACCATCTCCTTGATATTTTTTTTTTAGGAATGAATAAAATTGCAGTATTTTGAGTCTGTTAGGAATTAGAACGACTCTAGCGGGAATGACTGTTAAATTGATTTAGAGTATGAAATGCTAATAATTCGAACAATATGAAGCTAAATACAACTCACTTCATTGAGTATTTCAGAAGGCGTAACAAAGTAACCAGAGTATTTTTACTGCAATAAAACTCTATGTACAACCTAATAAACAAATCCATAGTTAAATAGAAAGAAATATACAGGTTTATCTCACCTCATTCTGAAGAAATAATTGTCCAATTATATATAAGATGATGTCCCAGAAAACGTGTGAAACAAAAATGAATGTCAAACAATATTTGCACAATTAGTAATATTCCTAACATCTTAACCATTTTCTGATTTTCTTACTGTGATATAGACGTTGGTATATTTATGTAGACTTCAATACAAACAAATATATCTAGATAATTTATAAATTATGGAATGCAGTGCTTCTGCTATGGGACAAATACAGTAAGCAAAAATTGTGTTTGTTAAAACTGTGTCCGTCAACATACATGAGAAGCCGGTGTGTCATTACAAGGGTTCCAATTAGTAGGTAGCTGGGAACAATAGGCCATTGCCTGCTATTCAGGCTTATGTAAATAGTAGAATAATTTGATTAAGGACCTCTGAGAAATGTGAAAAGACGGTGCAAACAGCTTGTTGATTCTGAAGGGCATCCAATTCAAGACTTGGGGCAATTGGTACTTGTGTTAACTCAACCAGGAGTCCAAAAACGATTATGGTTTAGCACATATCAGTCATTGTTTCAATAATCATATTTAATTATTGGTTAAGTGAGATTATTCTGAGTTATTAACCACTTTTTTAAGTACGTATTAATATTTTAGGTATATATATATATAAAATAAATTCAAAACAAAGGAAACACACAGAAAGACACAGACATAACTCACATCGATATTTTGACCATCATCGTCATCAGGAGCTGTGAAGAGCGAAGAGTCCCGCAGGAAGGCAGGGCGGTGACCAACCGCCGCCCTGCATTCCTGCGGGACTCTTCGCTCTTCACACCTCCCCTGTGGTACATTTATACTCGTATATGAGGTGGCTACGCTGAGCACGACGGTTTCTGTTTGGGTCTATTATATATCAGTATGTTATTTGTAGTCTGGTTTTTGTAGAATATAGTGAATTTCAAGTAATATCTGGGTTGACGGTTTGTACATTTTTACCTATAATTTTTGGAGGGACGACGAAGCTCTCACGGTGATAGACTCTCCACCTCGCAGGAGGAGCACCGAAGAGCCATGCCAAAGAGGTGTTCAAAAAGAAATTAACGAGAGAGAACCTGACTGAGAGGACAACCATCTTGCAAAGCTTCTAAGACGACATCAGATTGCATATACACGAAGCCCTTTACATCAAAGACTATAACCCTTTGTTAAACATTCAAAATTGTGACCTTAAAGCAATACTCAGTTCAAAAAAATTTGATAGGAACTTTAAGATAATAAGAGAGGTGGGTGAAGGGACAAGCAGTTAGTTGGGTTCAGTGCCCTGCCCTGCATGCCTACACCCTCCCACTTACTCCTCCCTCCCGCCAACATATTTTGTTTTCTATCATAGTTAGTTGTTAACTGCTCTTTGTATTGTAGTTTTTGTTTTGTTTACTATTATAGTTTATTGTTTTTTATCTGATGATGGCTAATATGAACCGAAAGCTTGTGTTTTAGATTAAGTTCTAAATTATAGTTTTAGATTAAAGTTTTAAAGTGTTTAGCGTTCTACTTTATTTCTTTCATGTCGTTACCAGAACTCCTATGGAAAATACGTGAAACTTACCGCAACTAGTAAGGAAACTAGAGAACATCAGCAAGAAATTGGTCAACGCAGAAATTGCTGCCAACTTTAATAATACCTGTTTGAGAGAAGACCTGCTGCCATCATACACCAATATATATATATATATATATATATACATGGGTTACTAGCCGTTGCATCTACAACGTCATTGGTCTCCCTTTCTCTTTTCTCCTGAAGACGAATGCCCGAAAATTTGAGTTTGCATGTGAGCTTCTTTACTTTGTGTGCAACCTATCATCAATTTTGAACTGTTATATATATATATATCTTTAAATTTCACAAAAATGACACAGACAAAAGATGCACACTTACTAAATTCAATATTTAGAACTGTTGCTCGTCATCAGGAAAAGACTAGAAGACAGGACAAAGCAATGAAGAGTCGTCCGATGAGGGCAGCACTCTTAAGGCAGCTTAAAAATGGAAGTAGGTACTAAAGGTCGGAGAACAGAAAGTGTGATACCAAATCATTATTCAAATAGAATAAATTAAATGAAAAAATTGTAAAAAATAAATTGAAGGTAGGTGAAAACAAAATAAATTTCAAAATAAATAATAAAAAATAAATTTAAAAATAAAAAAGAAATGTGTTCAAATTATAATAAATAAAATAAAACACAAATGTTAACGATTTTGATTTAAAACGGGAGCTGATTGGGCCCCCAATAACCATATGTGGGCCTCCTCAGACGCACTAAGTGGTCAGACGGTCATACCGGTCAGACTGCGGTCATCAGTGGTCAGTTTTTAATGATCTGAACTCTAAAGCAGTCATTAAATCGAAGGGGTTGACTGTTAGAATGTATAGTTACAGGTAGGTTTTTGCGCTGGCCGACTATATATATATATATATATATATATAATATATATATATATATATATATATATATATATATAATTGTAGGGTAAAAATCTAATGAAATGGTCTCCACATATAAAACTTTTAATGATATAAACAACGCGTTTCGAACACGTAGTGTTCTTCTTCAGGCATTAACTAAAAAAAATACAATGACACCAGAGAGTTATCTATAGTACAAAGTAAATAAGTACAAAAATTAATATAAAATAAAATAAGGCAGAAAGTACGAACCTAATGGTGAGGGCCTCTGAATAAGACTGACTGGAAATGGAAAGGACATGGGTGGGGGTATATAGGGTACATCTGTTTCTTATTAGAGCAGGTAGAGTTTTCTCTAAAGTTAGGCTGAGCCTTTACATTTTCTTTTAGACTAAGTGTAGGAAACATATTGAAAAAATAACACACAGAGCTATAACGAAATATTTCGTTATAGCTCTGTGTGTTATTTTTTCAATATGTTTCCTACACTTAGTCTAAAAGAAAATGTAAAGGCTCAGCCTAACTTTAGAGAAAACTCTACCTGCTCTAATAAGAAACAGATGTACCCTATATACCCCCACCCATGTCCTTTCCATTTCCAGTCAGTCTTATTCAGAGGCCCTCACCATTAGGTTCGTACTTTCTGCATTATTTTATTTTATATTAATTTTTGTACTTATTTACTTTGTACTATAGATAACTCTCTGGTGTCATTGTATTTTTTTTAGTTAATGCCTGAAGAAGAACACTACGTGTTCGAAACGCGTTGTTTATATCATTAAAAGTTTTATATGTGGAGACCATTTCATTAGATTTTTACCCTACAATGAGTAAATACCACATAATAACAGATTGCACTACATTAGAATATATATATAAATTAAAAAAAACACAGTCTCTTTTTTTTTTGTTTTAACTGTCTTCTTGAGAGATAAGAGATAGAAACAAAGTGTACTTGTACAGAGACTGATAGAGATACTTGGAGAACCAACCGTCTCTGTATCAGCGAAATCGAAAATTAGGGAATCTAGTTATGTTTTCCAATTCTTTATGATTCATTATCTACACTGACCATTACTTATAAGTTCAATAATACGTAAATAACATCAATAGTTCTCGTAATCCATAGTTCTCCGTTTAATGAATTAAGTCGAGAACTATTTGCAGATATACTGCTTACTTATACTATGATATTACCGAATTTAGATTGTTCTTCAAATAATGATATATATCATATTACAAACTATTGCCTCGTTACAATGAAAAAAAGAGCAGGGTTTCGAAAGAATTAATGATTCTAACTAGTAATTTAAGAGTTATTCCATAATAATAAACAGAAACTGAATACGAGATCAATCTGATTTGTGGTACTTCAGATAAAAAAATGTGTTATACTGATTTTCTAAGTGTATATTCTTAATTTATATATTCCAGTTGTATCATTCTTCATTATTATTTCTATTATTAAGTATTCTGTAGCTTTTATTATTCATGTCAACGTTTAATGCTCTTATAGATGTATCTCATATATATTAAGTTTATTTAATCTGCAGCTTACTAGAGAGTAGGGTCTAGTACTTAGGGTCTAGACAGTAATTACGATGTACTTAAGGTACTACGACCCTACTACTGTGTGTTTTGGATTGCATGTGCAAACTTGATTGCTAACTGAAAACGAAATCAACTTTATTATGTGCAGTTATGGAGTATTGCACCAAAAAGTGAATATTTTATTAATTCAATCAATTTGTATTTAACAACTATTATCATTAAAACAATATGAGTAAACTGTTGATATTATTAATTTGGAAGATTTCATTTTTCATAACTTTGTAATTGTAAAATATTCACTGAATATTGATAAAAAATGTAGATTTCAAACTAAAAGCAAGAATTAATGAATAAATGTTTTATAATAAAGTAATTCTCTTTTTCTATCCCACAGGAGAGTTAAGGTTCTTCTAGAAGGAAGTTATTGTTTTCTGGTTCAGTTGAAATGATCTTAGAGAGGCAAGGTTTTTCTAAAGACGTAAAGAGATCTGGAGAGCTGACCTGCTTTCTCTTAAGTTTTTCATCAAGTTGTTGAGGCAATATAGAGGCCCTTTTTCGTGGTCAATGGATTCCCATTCCCTTTCCAACCGGTTTCTGGTCATCAGAGTCATTCTCAGTCTCAATTACTTTGTTTACTAAGTCTACCAAATGGAGTATTGTCATACAAATAAATGGGAGCTGTAAATTTAACTGGGAATACTTTAATCTTTAGGATTAACAAATAAAATTTGATTTTAAATCCATGTTGTGAATAATGATGCACTATCTATAATAAATGTGAGATTGTTAGTTCTGTTAAAAATAATCTAAAAATTAATATTACTTATTTAAATCACTTATGCATAGTTACAGTTCATATCAGCGTGTATACTTTCCCATACACAATTTTATCTACCTTTAAGTTTTTGAAAGAATATTTATATTATATAAAGTATCAGTAAAATAAACAAAAAGAACAGTTATATTAAATAGTTACCACAATCACGTCACGTATAAATATATAAATGCAGAGTCCATCTGTCTATGTGTCAATTGAAATTTTTATTACAGTGACCTCATTCGTTTGAAAATTTTCTTGATAATATCTACATACTTATAAAACTCCGATGACCGATCATGTTTGTTTTCTAAATTGAATAATAAAATATATGTAATTTTGTGGGAATTGAACCCACGATTTTGCATTGGAAGTTCAGAGAGCTACGCTTTGGGCAATGAGGGCTTTCTTATAATACACTTTCAATATCTGATATAAATGATGTTTTGTGAGTATAAGTAAATAATTATGAATCTTTGGATAAATTCATACGCTTTGAATTTAGTGCTATTTAGAGATGGAAAGTTTGTTGGGCCCAGGTGAAATTTGAAATACCTGTTCATTGCAATTGCAATTTTCATACTTTTAATTTTTGACTAGAGCTTGGTTAGATTACTCGCCTCTGAACTAGAAGGCCCGCTGTTTGGCACCATCATGGTTCTCGAGTTATTCACGCGGAAGGTGAATAAATCTGAGCATCTCGTCCTTCGGAGATGACGTTAAACTGTTGGTCCCGAACTTGTACGATGTCAGGTACTCGTTAAAGATACCTTCTCTAAATTCACTTGAGCTATGTAAAATTTAGGACTCCCGATGTAGAATCATCAGTTAATGTGGCTCGTCAATTACTAAAATTGGCGCCAAATAATAAATGAGCAACAATTTCCATCCCTAGAACAGCTCTAAATGGTGAAAGCCTCATAAGTGTAGGCGTGGAAAAACTAATAAACAAACATTTTGACAATCACCAGGCAGTATTACAGATGTTTTTACTGAAGAACTTTTATAATATTTTCATTTTAATGTCTAATGTTTTATTGGTTTGTTACGCATTCAGTTGGTGATTTTAAGAACTGTTAGCCAATTAATACTAATTGTTTCCAACTGCCACATTCATACGCCTTGAATTTAGTGCTATTTAGAGATGAAAAGTTTATCACATTTGTTACTTGGAAACGATTTTAGTTATAGAATAACCATATTACTCCATCAGCAATAATTGTTAATCATTATTATTTTCTAAATTCATGGATATATCTCCAAACTCGCCGATATCATTTTTTTAGTAGGATAAAACATGTTTTATTTTTTGACTAATTAATTATTTATGTTTTATATCTGTTATTATGTTCACTTGCATAAAACCAAAGAATGCACTGAATCTTCAAATTCCTTTGGAGTCTGCATTTTTTTTCAAAACTACATAAAATAAATTTTTATTTGTTCCATATATATCTTTTTCATCAGATGACAAACAACTAATTTGAATTATCTCATTATTTCTTGTAGATATTGAGGAAACACGTTTTCACCACAATAGAATTGATGTTGTTGGAAATCAATGTATTGATGTTGAACTGGAAATCAATATATGCATGTCAGAAACATTGTATGGTAAACACCAACAGCTTTCTGATTTGTTAAAGTAATATTCAACCTAGTATCCTATGCAGTTCTCATATTTCTTTTCTTATTAAAGAGAAAAAATATTTTTTTCATCAAAAGCATCATATTCGCCACCCATTTCAGTTTACATGATTGTCCTTTATCTCTATTCGCATTACATCTACATAATCATCTAAATTGCATTCTTTTATATTAAAATTAATTTAGTCTATTTTCTAAAGCGTATGAGTTTTGCACATTCATTTTTCAATAAACTGGAAGAGGTTTCACCAATCAAGAGCTTCACTTATATTTATAACATGGATCTGAAAACCAGTAGTAATAAAATTTAATACTTTAATTATATTTAACTTTATGAAACAATATACCAAACAGAATTATCTTCAAAGTTTGGGAACCATTCGTCAGAGTATTTTTTTCATTTAGTAACAGGATGATCTCTATGTGTCATTTTAATTTAATTGAATTTCTAAATCCATTTGTTAAAAATAATTTAATCTAGGAATTTTTCCAGAACACACTTATCTTTGAGAAATCATTAACTGTTTTGACTGCAGATTTTTATCAGAGAGTCTTTATCACAATATTCTTTAAGTAAATGAATATCAATATTTTCTCCACGAAAATCATTATTAGATTTATAGAAAATTTTATTGTTCACATATTAATGACTTAATATTATTATTCTTTACTAAGAATAATATATATATATATATATATATATATATATATATATATATATTGGGTTTCCTGCCGTTGTGTTTCCGGCGTGCTTGGTCGCCCTTTCTCTCTTTTCTCCTGAAGACGGATCATCCGAAAATTTGAGTTTGTAAGTGTGCCTCTTTCTCTATGTGTTGCTTTTCTTCGTTTGTGAACTGATATATATATATATATATATATATATATATATATATATACATATCTATATTATAGGTATTAACAATATATATGTATTTATTAACGGATATAATTTGTTATGGATCTGAACAGGAAAAGTACATTGAAAAATTTTTAATTCAGATAAACCTGCTAAATAAACGATATTCAACATCACTACTTTTAATAATATCGAGAATATAAAAATATGAGTTTTCAGTTAAATTTTAGTGTTCTATACAGGTTAACGTTTTACACTAATTATTGTTTGAAGAGTTAAGTGTCTTATTGTAACTGCTATTATTTTAAATCTTTATGTGTTGTTAGCCATCAGATAGTTAAAAATTCTGGAATTAATATGGAAACGACAAAAGCAATAACTGCTAAAATTGTAGAATTATTATAAAACAGATTTTTTTTTTTTTAAATAAAATTTAATAATTTTGACTTATGAGGAGAATACAAGCCATATTATTTGTCTCATCAAAATGAAATTATGGAACAATATACATTATAATGAATGTAAAATATATAAAATATAAAAGTATGAAAATGTAAAAATGTAGAAAAATATAAAAGTATGAAAAGTTTAGCTTATTGTAATTTATATTTACATGTTTGACGTTTACTTTAGTAATAAAACAATGTAATTAGGTCAACAATCTAAATTGGTTTTAAGTTTTTATTATTTTTTTTTTGTCAAATGTGACCAAATCATACAATTCATGGTTTTATAAAAATATTTCATTTTTTAGTATAAGTTAATGAACGTAACCTGAATAGCTCTTTCAACATTAGGTTCATTCATCAGCAAAGTTGTAAATTGTATGAAAAACTGATGTTTACAGAAAACGTTTAAATATATTTTCCTGAAAAATAACGTAGAATTTATGTCTATAATTATTGAAAAGTAAGCAATTTTATTACTCTCAACATAATACTATTTTTTCATAAACAAAAAGGTTCACACTTATACAAATAATTACACTAAATTACACAAGAGACTTTATTATAAGGGATATTTTATTGTATATAAATAAGTAGTTCCTTCAATCATTGTGATCATTAGTAGACATATCTTTCAGACATAAGCCCATCTACTGATATGTGTAGGCAGTTATAGTTTTAGAATATTATAGTTTAAAAATTTAATCAAGTAGTCCCAAATTATAGAAGTTTAATAGATTAAGCAACTCGTTTTGAACATGTTGTCTTTCATTTGACTTATAAAATACAATTACATCAGGGAGTTATCAACTTAGTAATATTTTTTTAGTTTTAAACCTGAAGAAAAACACTATATGTTCGAAACACATTTTTTACACTATTAAACCGGCTTATGTGGAGATTATTTTATTAGCTTTTTATCCTACAATGGGTAAATACCAAATAATGCTCTACCGTAGAATTTTAGGATCGATTTATATTAGGACTACTGTACATTATTTGCATATGACCATGAAATATTTCCAAACATCTCTTTTTACATACTCTTATTACAAATTGTATGATAAATCCATATAACAATTTTGAGTTTTCTGAAGAGAGTGTGCATAAATATCGTTTTGTGCATAAAATGGATAGCATTTGCAAACATATAAAGACATTCTTTTATTTTAATGAATATTAGTAAATCAAAATTGTAAGATCAAGTGTAAGTTGTTTCATATATTTGATAAATTGCTGCAGTAATGTTCTTAATGTATGAATGAAATATATATTCTACAATATATCTCTAAAATAAGTGATATATCTATTTGAATCAAAACTTTAAAGGGGAAAAAACTTTGAAACACATTACCTAGTAAATTCTATAGAAGTTACGTTAGTGAAAATCAGAAACAATGCCTTTGAATGAAGCACGGCAATTTTCGAACCGCCGTCTACAATAACTGAATTTGCTTCATAATATGGCAAGCTTTTTCAAGAGATTCACTTATTCCCTTTAAACTTAGTTTGCATATGAACATCACGCATTTTATCAAAGCTGTTTCTTTATAATACACCAAGTTTGATTTCAATATTTGTTCCTAAAATTTTTCAAACACCAACAAAATTACATTATATAACTTATTGGATAAGCAATGCAAATTCATATTTCACTTATACTCCCTTTAATTGACTTATACACGTATATTAATTTTTTCTACATTAATTTAAGATATTGTTAGATAAAAAAAATATGTTTCTGTTTTAAAAAAATGTGATTCGCCTGAATTCAAGCATGCTATAAGGAAACACAATATCATATACGCTCACAATCAGGTGAGTTTTTAATATTCTTAATGTGGCTATTCTAAGTATTCAATGACAATAGACTTTCTTTGAGTTTTAATAATCTGAACTTAATTAATCTAGAACAACCTGACATATGTTATTTGTGTATTATAATTAGAATTGTTTTTAATATTTGGTCTTTAAAACTTAGCCTGTCATAAGGGACTCGTGCACACCATTGACATATCTCCCATAGAATGCTTCTTTTTTTTATTTCTAACATCAACAATAAATTTAATATATTTTAATTAACTTCATTATTGTGCATAGAAAAGTATCTTCCACTTTTATGAGTTTTAGTTAAGATTGCCTAAAATTGTTTGTCATCATAATCGCGGTTAAAATTACTAATAAAAAAATAATGTTTATACCTCACACTGAATTCCTGCTTGAAATAGAGAAACATATTATTCATCAGAATCCAAGCAGGTAGAAATTTGTTTTTGCAAGACTGTGCAATACAAGTCAATGGGTACAATATATTTACATAGAGACTGAATGATGTCAACTGATAGAACTTGGTCACTAATGTGTTTTTTCTAATAAATCTTACATTATTGACAATTTTGTCAATATGTAAAAAACCAATATGACCAATTTTAGTCATTATTTTAAAAAATAATCAAAATATGCTAACCTAATATAAACAACTTTCTAAAATATCTATTATTTATGTCCCGATTGTCGTTCTGTTTACGAAATAACATAATATTTATTTTGCAGAATTCTGAAGAAGTTGAAAATTTAAAAGCCAAATAGAAAAATAAAAATTGAAAATTGAAACGATGACGTTTTATGAAATGAAAATAATATTTTTTATTGCTATAACTTAAATGGTGTAAGAGACACATTATTCTTCTAGATCAGATACAGAATATTAAAGATTGCATAACATAAAAACGATTAACCTGAATGGTGATACGCAAACAATTAAGAGTAATAAATGACATAATTTTCTTATGTTAAATGAAGAATAGTTTGTCTATCTTAATAATGATTAAAATCCGATGTTCGCTATTATTTATATAGATGTGATTCTATTTCATCCCTCGTCCTCTCACCCCTATATGTCTAAAATATTAATTCCAGTCATAACTTTTCACAACTAACCCTGACCAAATATATTCAATTATACTTAATACTGTAAAATAAAAACTCCACGTTTGTTATAACAGTCACATTAAGTTTACTATTAACACTTGAAATAATATTCAATGTTCACAATACATGGGAAACTCACAAGTAGGGCTAAGATCTATTGACTATTTCGGAATTCTAAAATCATTGACTCAAACTGAACCATTGCCTTCATCTGATAATGGTTGTTAGATCAGTCCAACTGATTTAGTTTTTTACTAGATTTACCTATATATAATTGAGTAATCAAAAAAAAATAACTCTATTTCTTATTATAAAATGAAATATATTTGTATGGAAAATGTTAGAAACTTATATGAAATAAATTCTGATCGAAGTATAATTTATTATAAAATTAGTCTCTTCCCGGATGAACCATAAATGTGACATTCAAACATCTTTAAAATGTTATGTCAATAATATTTAAAAAAATATTTAACATTATATATTAGTTATCAATATAGACTGTTAGTGACATTAATGTTGGGATGTAACATTATTAACTTTATGAAAATAATTATTTCTATGTCATATATTATTTTGACAAAACTTCAGAATAAATTGATTAGGTTATGGCAAATTGAAGTATTTACTATATGAAATATTTATTTGGTACTTTATTATTTCCATTAATGACTTTTTTTTTATTTTGAAAAAGACCAAGATAGGTGAAGTGAATAAATTCCTTCTCATAGGGTCACTTGAAAGCTATTGATATACAGGACCAGCCGTAATGTTTTGAAGAAGAGGAAAAAACAAAAAGGCCACAAGTTTGTGGTAATGAATTATTAATGGTTTATAAATGCTTTCCTTCTGTGAGTAGCAACATGTCCAATAATAATGAAAATCCAAACTTCACCCATTATTTATTAAGACATGATCCTATTTCTATCAGCTCTGATGTTTAAATTAATAAAAACATTTGTGTAAATAAAAGAAAAGATATTGTGAAAGAAAAGCAATGTTTTACTACGAAGAGGACTCAATTTTAGAAATATATTTCTTACGGATCAGTTTAACATCATAAGTAAAATTCATTTTTTTTTAAATACCTGCATAATATACATTTCAAAAAGTTTGTTTTTTTTTTTAAGCTTAATTGATCAATTTCTTGTAAAATAGGTTTTGATTCGTTTGTTTTAAGAAATTTTAATACAATGCTCAATAATTTCAGTTAATTTAATTTTAATTAATTACAACGATTTCACATAAATTTAAACCTACAATAATTCTATAAATAAAAATTAACCAATATGAAAAGTTTTTAGGTAGCCCAGGTTGAAAATAAGTCTGTCTGGCTGCGTCTGATTTTTTACCAATTATGATTCTATAAGAATAGTTGCAAGGTAACTTAGCATCTAGTGTTCTTTTCCTTCCATGGTCAACGCTGGAAACTAATTTATCTGCTCTTTTCCATTTTAGAAGTGATTAGCACATATACGTGAGATATGAAAGCTTTGCAAGATGTCTTAAAATTGATTTTATTATTAATTCCGAAAAAAAATTAAATAGGAATAGCTTGGTAAATTTTCATAAAATATAAAATTATATACTAAAGAACAGATAAAATATGCCTTATACTCGTATATTAGAAATCGTTCACGTATTAAATAAACCATACCATGGGAGAGATGCAGGAAATTTTGAAATTTTAAAAGAGAAAATGAACTCACCAGTTTCTGATATTGGTCAAACAGACGAAACATAATATATGTTACTTCTTAAGTCTACTTATAACTTCCTCTGATCCAGTACATTTTTGAAGTAGAGCTACATAAACTTGCTATATACATAAACAACAACAATAATATGTTTTATCGAATACAATGGCCGGATGAGATCAATAGTCTGTGTCTAATGGCAATTTACCTTTATTGATTTGGCAAAACAATCCTTTCTGCTTTCTTATTTTTTCTCAGACATAACAAGAGCGGTACAATTATGGACATACCTTGTTACTTTCCAGTTCTCTTTTTGAAATATTAACCTTTTCGTAATATTACGTTAGTCTTTTAAAACAAAAATTTTGTACTTCTGAAGGACATTTTTAATATTTCATTTTATATAACTTTTAAATAAACGTAATATTCATCGTTTGTATTGTTTGTATTTATTAAATTTTCCTCTTCTTTAGTACGACGTATCAAAGTTAACAACTTCTTCAATCATTAAAAAACTTTTCACCGATGTGCACTTAGCACTGCCAATGGTGAGCTTGGCAGAAAATAAGAAATAAAGAAAAAAAAAATTATGAAAATGCTATGTCCTTTTTTCAAGATTTTGGCCAAACATTGGTGATTGACGATGAAATGACGAATAGTGGCTGGGTGCAAGGTAAAGTTTGGAGGTATCGACTGATGCCGAGAAAAATGGAGTGACAAGAATTGGATAGAGTAAATAAAAGGCATGTGTCAAAGGATGAAAAGCAACGTCCTGTACCCTGCATGCAGAGCGATTGGCCTGACGGGCATCGGGCTCAGTCGACCAGCTGTCGTCATACATTTCATGCTAGGAATAACAAACAAGTTTGCAGTCTGACAAAGAGATAGGTTTTTTTATCTTGATGTAAAGAGCTTCAAGAATTCTCAAACGTCAAGGGTCACTATGCAGTTGAAGAATTTTTTTCCTTCAACTAATTTCTCTGGAGTTATATTATTTGTGTAGATTTTTATTTGCTGCCATGGTAATCATTGACAGTAAACACAGCTCCTTGAGTTTCAGATATACTAATTGGTTGTTAAACCGTGATTTTTGATATTACTATGACGTAATTTAAAAAAATATGTTATGAAAGAAAATAAAAGGCTTTAACCTACCTACAGTAAGCACTGTGCGTTAAAGAGAAAATTTGTTCTACATTTAAAAAGAAAATAATTTGGAGAATGATACCAATGGGTAGACTTCCTCGATATAGATAGTGACTACATGAAGCGCTACCATATTTACAAATATTAGTATCGCCAGCATAGAGACTATTCTAGAACAGCTTAAAAACATTATTATTATTATGGGGGCATTTTTAAACAACTCTCATTCTTGAATAGATATATAATCCTATCCTTTTTAGGGATAAAATAAATTTTGTTTTACAAGATTTACAAGAGTTATGCGACGTCAACTTCAACTGCCATATACTTTTGAAACCATCTCAATTTGAGAAGTGGATTGAATTAGTATCACTATCTGATTAGTATTTTTTGTACATTGGGCTAAGAATAGAAAACAGAAGTCTAGAAGTCTGATGAAAGAATCTGGGGAGATCATATAAGGGAGAAAAGGGTAAAATTGAAAATAAACTTTGCTAAATCAATAGGCTAAATATGAAACACCGCATCGCAGCAAGGAATTTCAAGAACATTGACTCCATGGTCCTCTATGGACGAACCAAAGCCACTGGCTATATACTTCTATCAACATATGAACATAACTACAAAATTAATATCATAATTAATAACTTTATATTCATTCTATTACTCTAAAGTAGTAGAGTGCAGGAGAAGTTTTCCGATCATTTCAATTAAAATATTAAAAAGGAAATTGACTATTATCATATATTGAATTGAAGAAACCATTGATACTCATTAAACAGTGGTAGATAATCTAACTTCTATCCATCTTTCTGTAAACATACTAGAGTTAAAATTTGTCTAATCACATAAAACATTAAGTTCCTCATCACAAATATAAACACGTATTATACGTGTATAATAAATTAATAAATAAATAACAGATAAATAAAGAAATAACTTTTTTCTCTTATTTATTTATTGTTTTCATATTCTACTAATTTAATTTAATTATAAATTGATTCCTGTCTACCTTATTCCCTGTGACCGGGCGCGCATGCGGCAACATTGTTGGTCTCCAACCATCTCTGAACCAGTGCGCTTGGTTTCCCTATCTTATCTCTCCTGAAGACAATTCAAACCAAAAATAGAGACTGTAAGTGTGTGCTTTTGATTTTTCTATGTTTGTTTTTCTACATTGAACCATTATTGACCGTTTTGGATGGTATTTCCAACGATAGAGTATATATATATACATTATCTCTTTTTATTCTGAACAAAAATGATTCAAACGACAAGAATTCATTCATATTGTAAGATATGGCAATAGAAACATATATAACAGGCTATGGTATTAACAACTGAATTTTTTGATAACCCAATATTTTGGCTTCAATTTTGCTCATGAAGTAAGTTTGCTTTTTTACAGTATGATGCATTATGGAAATTAACTAGATATTCTGAGCAGGTCATCCATATTATTAGTATAATCTGCTAGGAATAAGTATATCAGGCATGGTTAGCTACGTTTACAAGCCAACTAATCAAAATATCTGAAGTAATAGGAAAAAAGAAATTGATGTTATTCTTTCATTTTACTATTTTGTTTTTATTTTAATTGAAGGGATGATATTAATCCTTTATTTCACCATCTTTCTCGCTCTCACGATTTTTTGCCTTGACATTTATTTACTCTCTTTATTAAATTAGTCCTTTTTAAATTAACCTGTTATCAGCACAGGATTACTATGGGTTTAATTTGATATTTTTCTTTTTATTCTGTTAATTTTTACTGATGGTTTGTTTAAACATATTGAACAAAAATTTATACTTGTTTATATTTTTAAATATTGTTCATCAGAAATATTATAAAGGATGAGTAATATTTAAATTAAGTAAACATTTTCTTAAACTCTCGAACTGTCGATGGTTTATTAAGTTAAAATAATTATAGGACTTCCTTGAGCTCCACAACCTGAACAACACAAAAATGAAAACACGTAAGTACTGTCATTGTATAAAAAATTTATACAATTTTATGCCATTATAAATCTAATAGTGTTGCAGTTTATACATATAGAACATAGGGTATTTTTCTTTAATATTAGAAGTAGTAGTAAGTAACCGGATATTGATGAGCAATAAAAAAACATAGTAATTTTCATAATTATATTAAATATGATAAATTCGGATACAAAGCATTACTTCTATAGTATATTTAATATTCTGATTGAAAAACTTGAAAATATCATAAATAATTCTGCAGGAGTTTACATCCGGCTCCATCATCAATTGATGACAAGAACAGATATTATCAAACTCAACAACAATATGTTAATTTACTTAAGTAGTTCTAATATATCAATTGTCAATGTTTATGTGAAATCTTTTTATATCAATTGTGTAGAATTTTATGAATCACGGTGGCAATGTATAATACTCATTGAAGATTTTACTCTTTGACGATAAATTAAGCCATTTTATTTTTTACAACCTTATGATTTTTTTTTAATTGTAAAGTAAATGCTCTTGAAGAAACAAACAAATTAATAATATAGATGTTGCACAGTCTGACAATACATTGTCAGAAGTTAACATTCTTTCTATCTATTCTTGTACTTTGAACTCTAATAACTAAATGAATATTCATGAATATTTAGTCTACATTCTACAATTAAAAGACATTATATATAACATTCAGTTTTTTTAAAATGATTAAAAGTAAAAATGAAATTCAATTCACATATTACTATAGTGCCCCATACTACAACGTGAATTTGACACAATTATTACAGACCATCATACTATGAAAGCCATATTTTTACTCAATTTCATTGTCCTAGTTCAAAAAACCATGGAACTAACATTATATTTACCATAATTGAGATTTCAACTTACGTAGGGAAAACAGATATTTCATATATCCAATGATAATATTTTTGTTGTGGTCATATATAAATGTATAGTTATGACAATATTTAAACTATGTACAGTTGGTATTATTTATACATTTGTGATTTTAAAAGGATTGGGATAAAAAATTATAATATATTTTCTGTAGAATAATTTAAGTTAATTTTTATTAGGGGATGGGAAGATAATAATATCTGATTAAAGAAAAGTGATTTTGATTCTGCAATATAACAAGTAAATTAGTAAATTGATTTTCTTATACTGAGGTAGGATATGTACGGATATGATAATAATTAGTTATTATCATCGCAGTAGTTTACTTTTGTATGTGTCCTTTAGTTTCTTTAAATACCAATGAAGTTATTTACTTCCTCTTACATATTCTAGTACGGTATCGGATAAGAAAACTTAAACAAAACTTTATCAACGTGGAAAATAAGTGAGTCAAGTTTCACATGATATATGGTGTTTATAAATCTTGTTTTAAGTTAAGTCAAGTTACAGATATGTCAGTTACTTGGCGGCTGAACTTGAAGAGAAATTAGTTTCCGCCAGTGGAGCAAACTTCACATATCACTGACACCCTACGTGATCTTCACAGAATTCATCACTAAAATTGCAAATTCATTCGATATAAGCGTCACAACTAAATGAACGTCTTGAATAAGTTTTGTTGTGTTACTTTAACAGTTAAAAATGAAATCAACCACTTTTTCAAATGCTTATACTACAAGACTGCATCTAATCTTAGTTTTAAATATTTTTCCAATCTAACCGTTATAAAAAGGTTTTATCACCCCTTTTTTGTCACATAATATATTTTACAAACTATCAAATATAAAACCTGTTTTTCTTATTTGCTCTTATTGTTCCTACAGTTTGTATGAACACCAATGAATAATAGTATAACTTACTTTTTGTGTATCTTTGTAGCCTCCTTTTCAGTCAATCTAATCACATGTTAGAATTGAAACTAACCATGTGAATCTTTTGTCATTATTAACTTAGCAGTGATCTTTTCAAAGTTATTTATAAAGTTTATTGTTGGTATGTTTCAATTTTAAATACTTGGCTATCATTTTAGTGGATTCTAAGAAAATTTAAGTTCTTTGTGTGTGGAAAAATTGTTGAATATAATATGAACCAAAAAATCTCAGACGAAACATATTTCAAATAAAAACGTTAATAATACGTTGATTGGATTTCTTCATAAATACAAATACTTATTATAGTGTGAGTGTGTGTGTTTGTTCCAAACGGATACACAATTATTATACTTCTAGTACAGAATACAGACAACTACTTTAGATGAATTGAAATAGACGTTCTTATGTATTAAATTTGGTTATGTATTAAATGCGTTAAGTACAGAATTATAATAACGTCCTGTTGAGTAAATATTATTTGTCACTGTTTCATGTTATCACATTAATGCAGGAGTGATTATTCAATCATTCTGCTGAGGGAATGGTGATCCGTAGGAAATAAAACATGTGTAAACATGTAACATGATATCATATTATATATGTGTCCAGTATATTATCCATAAAGACATTTTGTCTTAGAAGACGGTATTTTAAACTTTCTTTCAAGTATTATAATTAAATGTAAAGAACATATTTTTATAAATCAAATATATCAGTTTTATATTTTATTCATGTTTTGTACAGAGTAATTTTTTCAGGTTACAAAATAATACGTGTAATATATATCAATGATCAAACCACAAACCATTGTGGCTTGATGATTGATTGTTATTTCACGTGTTTATGTGAAATCTTTATATATATATTAATGTAGACGGAAGCTTCCGTCTACTACTCTTTTTCTAACTAGTTAGAAAACTAGAAAACACCAGCAAAAAGGTCGTGAATGAGAAAGCTGCTGTCTACTTTAATAAAATATGTTTACAAGAGAATATGCTGCCAGTATACACTAATCTATATATATAACTATATATATGTGGTAAGATACATATATGATCAAACCGGAATAAGAAAATGGGAAAACAAGACTCAGTTGGGTTTTTGACTCTGACGAAGACAGCTTGTTACGGTTGAAAGATCTTAGTCTTGTTTTCCTATTTTCTTATTCTGGTTTGATCATTGATTGTTATTTAACGTGTTTATGTGAAATCTTTTTATATACATATATATGATGATAAAATAAATATTTTATTATTATTTTTCTATATTATAGAAATGCAAGTTTAAATGATTAGTTAATGTAGTAATTAGATGATGTAGTTAATAATTAATAACACTCTATAACTAACTGATAAAATAAATTGAGCCCTCCTACTATTTCATATCTTTGGAGTAAGTTAAGCAATATCTTCTCCTTGCCTGAGGACCTCTTTACCACTCAATACCTTCCCTCTTCAACTCCCTCAGTAATAATGAACTTCCAAAATACATCAAGTAAAACTTTTAATGATAGAATAATAATTCGCATAACTAAGATATTAAAAAGTTAAATTAAAGGACAAATTTTAGTGTTCCATAGAGAGACAAGTAATTGAAAATAAAAGCAAATTCTAACTAACAGGAATTATCATCTGCTTGAAAAGGAAACAAAAAAAACGACATTGTATTAAAATACAAATTAACATGTTTTTATTTTCAAACACAGATACACACCCACAACCGTAAAGGAAGAGTGGGTGGGAGAGGGAGAGGGAGAAAGAGGAGTAGCAGACTTTAACGTTCCATTAATCCATTCCTTTATTTAATCATTGTTATTTTTCCTGTTAGTCCATGATATAGATTAAGTACAGTAAACTAATATACAGTAGTAGTGAAAATTCAAAAAAAACCCGCTGAGGAGGAGGTTGCAAGGCTGTTGTTCAGCTGATACAGGCTCAATCAACTTTCTTTAGAATTTGATTAAACTATCGAAGGTTTGATAGCTTGGTATTATGCAATTATCATTAGACTGGTGTTCATTGAGCACTGAATATCTTTAATATGCACCGTCTCAAGAATATGAAGTTGGCTCTTATTTTTTTCTGATCTTAACACTACTATTCTCCTTGACTAGCATTTCCTTAGTAAGAGAGGTTTATGGATTTGTCGTATGTGCATCTTTGGAGCGCCCGTTCTCCGATGTGGGATGACACGCCTTGATAATTCAGTGGTAGTAAACCATATGAACCGTGTTTTCAGAGCAGCACACGTCCGTGAATTACAAGCATACTGATACATCAGGTGACTGCTCTGTAATACTAAGCTGTTGTTGTATAGGTGATTCCGAACGATAAGGCTGTGGGTTTTCTTCGTTTTTAGTAAATTCTCAGTTTGATTTTATCTGTTTCGCTGGTGGTAACAACGTGAGAGTGAATTAGTTTATTCAGAGCCCACCCATTTTGATTGTAACAACTGTTTATGTATCCTCTATAATACAGATCTATTATTTCTCTTGTGTTATTTTATGATTTTTTACAACACACACACACACACACACACACACGCACACACACACACACACACACACACACACACACACACACACACACAACACACAAACACAAACACACACACACACACACGCATACACACGCATACACACACACACACACACACACACACACACACACAGACACATACCCACAAACAAAAAAAATCATTGCATAATAAGAAAAATGCAATAAGGAGGTTACAACAATTTAGATCTATCAAATACCTACTTTTCAAACCACTATACTTAATTACCATTAATTTAACAAAACAAAAATCTAATTATATTTTTAAAGTATAAGACTATTTAGTCTTCCATAGAAGTGAATATTTGTTCTTAAATTAGATATATCTGTACTTATAGTAATGCCTTTTTTTACTCAACTATACCTTTTTATTCATAACGCTAGTAACAATGATATATGGGTGCATAAAAAATATTCTATTCGTTGTATAATTTACCAAAACTATGGAGTTTGTCGGAAAATATCTTGATGTTGTTTTGTAAGGAATATCAGAATTGTTTTTCTAGTTCCCTTATTTCAACAATATGCAAGAAATTCAATTATAATTGTTCAGTGTTAGTGTGTTTTAAACATTCATAAATAATATATATATACACTTTTTCGTTGGAAATACGATCCAAAACGGACAAATATAGTTCAATATAGACAGAGAAACATCGAGAAATCAAAAGAACACACTTACAGTCTCTAATTTTTGGTTTGAACTGTCTTCAGGAGAGATAAGAGAGGGAAACCAAACGCACGAGATAAGAGAGGGCACCAAACGAGTCTCCAACCGTCTCTGAACCAGTGCGTTTAGTTTCCCTCTCTTATCTCTCCTGAAGACAGTTCAAACCGAAAATTAGAGACTGTAAGTGTGTTCTTTTGATTTCTCTATGTTTCTCTGATATATATATATATATTAACTGTATTATAATTTGAATATTTATATAAATATGAATAATGTAAATAATAATAAGTAATTAATTTTTATGCAATGGTGGATATGTTAATTTAAATGTAACACATATATATGTCAATTGAATAGAAATCAGTTTATTTGAACCAAACTTTTTAAATGAATATTTTTTATAAATTTGAAACATATATTTAAGTTTTCAAATGCCTTTAATTTTTTTTTTAATTATTAGGAATGTAAAATAGTTTTGACATTCTAACTATTTCATGGAGAATGAAATAATATTGGCTTGGTTGATGACGAGAAGTGAGTATGAATACGATTTGTGCAGGCCGAGAGCTGGTTACTAGACAGATACGAAGTAGTGGAGCACCCAGGTCCCCTGTATTCACGTAGTCTGGGTCTGCGCTTCCAAGCAGAGAAGCGTCACTTTCAAGGCCCTGGGCCCAGTATTCTTCTCAAGTGCCAAGTTCAAGTGTCTGACTTACCTCCGGCAATTCGTTTGGCAGCTCCACACCTTGCTTCTGCTGCCTCAACCAATCAAAGGCTTGCTCAGCAGCGACTTCGCAATGCAAATGGTAATGCTTCTATTATTTGTTATTATGAATGACTGATGTTATAAACTTGTCACCTGAAGATTTTTGCTTAGTTAAATAGTTTATATACGTGTAAAATTAAATGTTATTTTACATCCCTGATTACCTGCGCTAGTCTTTAAAATAACTAAATAGAACATTTATTTAATTGAATTCTTAGTTTTCTGTATTACCCTTGAGCTGATTAATAAAAGTAATGAACCCAATCTTTTACATGTAATATAGTATTAACTTTCATCTTTCAAATATTTGAAAACCAGCTCAAATGTTAATCCAACATGACATTTAGAAGATGAAAGATATCGTCTGTGGGGCAAAATTAAATTAAGGAGCTCGACTTTAGTAGTCACGGAATACAAAAGAAATATTACCTCTAAATATTTTGACTTTAACAAAAATTGTTGATAAATAAATAATTGTTTTATTTAAAAAAACACACACTTTGTATTTTTTTTATTATATATATAAAAAGTTTTGAACATTATGATGATCATCAAGATTTTTATATGTTCTTGTTTTATTTTTCAGGTTACAAATAGACAATAGATAGTGTTATGAGTAAAATTACAGTTCACGTTATGAATTATTAGTTATTGCAAGAAAAAGATACTGGGATCTTATTAAGAATGATTTATTTTTTCTGTTTTATTTTACTAAAAATCAACTATTTCAAAAATGAACTGAATGCCTCTCTTCACTTGACGAGGTACTAACTAGCAGTGGATAATTTATTCGATTTAACACTTAACCACCTCTAACAATACGCAAGTAAATATTTGAAACTGCTCTCATATTTAGTATCACAGATAAAAATATTCGTGCAGCCAAGCATATAAAATTTTACCACCAATAATGTTGAAACTGTGAAAATTTTAAGTCATTCATTATTTGGCAACAATTTAGTGATTTGCATTGTATATTAACAGTTTGATTCTATATCCGTTTGCCTATTCCTCTAATGCATTTAATTTTCAGAACTATCTATGAATATTGTTCTTACAAAATAATAATAGAAACGATATCAAACTTAAGTGATGCTATAATTTGAATAAATACTTGACTTCTCTGAGCCTGAATCGTTTTAACACAACATGTCTTCCAAAAGCACAAGAAAACGAAGAGTTATGTAATAGCAAGATAGATTAATTATAATATAAAATTTTGTGAGCAACAATGTATAACAGGATTATTCTATTAGAAATTAATATAAAATTTTCTTCTCACAAGTACATATATTCTGCACTACTTTTCATTAAGAAGGTTTGCTTCAGTGTCAAAGAATTCTCAAAACATAAATTTGAGCCTGTAGCAGCACCACTGACGGACGTTGCTGGAGAAGTCAGGTTATGTAAGAATCTTAGACTGCTCTCGATTTTTTGTTCCTGCCTTGCAAGTTTATCATCGAGTTTGTTCTGGCCAGATCTAAGTCTTATCATCTTGAAAAACATTTGTTTCACAATATACAGTGTCATATTGAGTTTAATAAATTTGCTTCTTGGAAAACATGCATGGTTGGAAACACCAATGTGAAACTTGAATCTGCCTCATGACAGTTTGGTAAACAAATTTTTGCCAAAAAGCAAACATCTGTTTATATATATATATATATATATAAACATAATATATATATTATAATAACAAACATATATATATATATATATATATATATATATATATATATATATATATATATACTATTTTTAAAGTTTAAAGCAGTTCTTCCTGATAGCATATATGTTTAAAAAAATAACTTTAATTTACAAAAACTTTATGCTTAGTTTGGAGAGGTCCTTCTTGTAAGCTTATACAATTAAAAATAGGACAGCATTTCAAAAGTTGACAGTTGACATTAAAAATGTTGACAGTAGGAAGTAGACTAGCTCAAGGAAAGAATTGAACAAGTTGACAGTATGAAATGTATTATCTAGTTCATGAACATAGTTGTAGAAAAGAGTTGGAACATTTTTTCCATTGTGAAGTGTGTTGTATAGTTTAGATACAATGACAAAAACGTTATATATGAAGACAGAGAAGCCAATAATGCGTCCTGTTTCAGTATATTATGTTTATATTTTCAAATATAACAGTAAGTATATATTCAAACCACAAAAGGATGTTTCAACCGTAACCAGCGTTCTCCGTCAGATTTTAAACCCAACTAAAACACAAGATGTAGAAACATCATGACAACGGGTTGAGAGGAGTGGAAGGGAACAGTGGTATTAAAGTGTGTAAAGTGCAGGAAAGGACAACATTTCAGGATGCTTAGGTAAACAAAAGAGTACAGTAACAACAAAGTAGAGAAACTATCTGCTTGATGTCAACCCTGTTTGAAGAGCCTATTTCCCTTATCAATGCTGAGTCAAGCATAAATAGCCCATTAATAATGTTTATAATAGTAGAAATATTGAATTCAACCTGAGAGGATTCGAGAATAGACCTTTACAACACCCATTTTTAACTTTAACATATCTAATATTAAAAACATTAGTAAAGGTGTTTTCAAACTGGATTCTGTCTTAATGAGGGAAATAGTAAGCAATTCATTTTGATGTGTACATAAATGTTTAGTACAACAGATGAGTATAAGTTGCGTTAAGTCATGTATAACCAGTGATAAGTTGAATTTCTGATGTTGAGTCGCTGCGTTGGTTTCATCCGTCCCCAACACCCCTATATTTAATAAAACATTTACTCATATCTGAATGGATATTTGAAACCTTTATGTTTGTTATTCTGTCAGATTGTTATTAAATGAAACCAGTAATTTATTAATTCTAAAATGAGATATTTAGAAAACCTTAGAACTTCTCCTCATGACGATGGATATAAAATAGTGGAATAAGTTCCCTAATAATATTTTCCTATTATTTCATATTGTAAAGCTTGATAATTAGTAAGAATATATGGCGTATAAACAAGCATGTATGAGGCATTGTGAGAAGAATGGTGATAAAAGGTAGTCTAGAGGTGCAGAAATTGCCTTTGGGTTTTCACATTGATAGATTGGCACCAGTTTCATCATTCTATTACCTCTATTTTCTTCCACTGTAATTGCTCATCATTCATTTTAAGTTATCACTCTTTTCTTTCACCTCTTTTTACTGTATGTCGATTATTGTTATTTCTAATACAACCATTTTTTATGTTAATGTCATATAAAACTTATTTCTTTTGTTTTGTTATTGTTATAACTATACTGCCTAATATTATATTATATTACATCTGCAACAATACTGCGAATCAACCTAAACTTATTGACTCAACATCGTTAGTCTTTATAATATTAAGAAATGAAAGTTAAATAAAATTTATATTAATTAGTATTGGAATTAGAATTTATATTTATAATAGTATTAGAATTAGTGTTGTATATATTTTTAAATAAAAATATATTTTTTAATTATTTATCAAACAATATATTTAATTTTTGTTTATCAAAAACATATTTCCTTTTTAAACACTGTAGAATCAGTATAAACACATACATAACTTAATAACACATATTTTTAGTATCTTATTTTTGATGGGAATTTTAACTTTTGCAGAAATTTATGTATTAATATACTTTATTTTGATATATATGGCATATTGAAGAACTTCTATTAATGAATATGTTTCTCATTTCTAATATTTGAAACATCAATATAGTAGAACAAGATCCCTGTTATATTCTACATAGAATGAAAACAATACAGGGAATACCACATTGACAAATGGAACAAACTATACACACTATAACAGTTCTGTCTATGATATATATCTAATATGTGGATAAAACTCTAATGTGAATGGGTAATATCTATAGTGATATGTGACTGGAATACAACACCTATTCTACAAGAATATTTTCACAAGGATCAATACATAGAAATTATTGAAAATGCAAACAACCAAATGAGAGGAAAAATATAGTTAAGCTTCTAGTAAAATGGTGTACTGAAGCATATGTAGCAATAAAAACAATGCTGCGACCACTACTATTATTAGTGAAAGGTTAGCGTCATGTGCGAATTGTTATGGAAGATAGGACTGTGAGAAATTCATGTAAATGTCTATTACTTCTACCAAGCATGCAACTTGAAAGTACACTGCGGTTACTTGGCAGTCAGCCTCAGGTCATTGGCCAAAACTACCACCAATCAGATCATAGCAACTAAAATCAAGAAGTGAAAACAGATATTGACTATCAAAAAGTCAAGTTCTGTTTCTAAGGTACTATAATATTTAACACAGCCTTGTTCCACGCAGATAGCGTCAAATAATGTATAACAAGTATTGACTTAATAGATTCTATAAGTCGACACCGTAGTATCACGAAATTTGTTTTATGTTACAATCTTTCTTTATAACTCTCTGATGAGATACACATGAAGGTAGAAGATGACCTATTTGTTATTACCTTTAGTGTTCTATTAATGTTGTTGTTTTTAATTTTCTCTACATTAAACATTAGTTGTGGTACGAGGTAAACTGTTGTTATCAAATCATAAACAAACAATATCAAATTGTTATTGTTATCAATACTTGATAAAATTTACAGTGAGTTGATTTTTTTATGATTCTGATTCAAATCCTTTTAGACAAGAATGCGTAACTCAAAGCTATAAACATGTTTCTAACTCGTCTCACTAAGAGAATTGCTTTCCTAATTACAAACAAATCGGTTTCGCCTAGAATATTCAATTGGTAGTGACCACTCGTGGTCCTTAGTAGAAATAAAGCACAACCTTATAGTGAGACTGATCTATCTGATTAATCATTCAAATTAGTTTTATATGGTTTTAATGTTGTAACATCATATTCAAAATTGGAGAGATTCATGTTTTCTAAAGACTCTCAATAGCTTCAAAAAGGCTGCCTTTGGATCTGCCTCAGTATCTCCCTGATGACTCTGAAAAAAACATTCAGCCGTCGCATCTGGCCTTACATCCTAATGATAAGTACTTCTTTGAAGTCATCCATTAATTAAAAATTAATTATCGATTTATTCTCTCAGCACTTTAACATAGAATTGAACTGTATGAGCTCTACGATATGGCTGGGTATAAGACTTAGCGTAAGAGGGTGACATCTTGATGGAACCAGTGACATTATTGCTTCTTCCGTCATCACCCTGTCCAACGGATTTAGCAAGAAAGTTAGCCTTTTGCGTTTAATTAAAAATTTTGCTGCCATAGTCAATCATGTCTTTCAACATTTAAAAGAATATTAAAACCAGTTTAGGTTAGTCAGATCTTTAGCTGAGTTTGGCCAATATCATCACTAGATTCAATGTTCTTTACTTTACGTAACCATAATTTTGATGAAACTTTCCTATCATAAATGAGAGTCAAAAAGTAGTCCAAATATGAGCATGTCCATTGTGTTCTATGAAAATAATCTCAGGTAAAAAATCGGTTTTTGCACTCCCTTTTCTGGCAAAAGTCAATATAAACAGTTATCGTTCAAATAACTGGAAGATGTGACTTTTACAATGTTTACCTTTTAAGTTAAATACGGATTGTATGTCTGTAAAACTTTTAAAAAAAATCTCATCATGTCTGGATTAGATTCAGGTTGAATACTAATCATATCTATTCTATCCCTATTTACTATATTATAAAATTAGAACCTAAAGGTAAAAACATAACTTTCTATTTTCGCTAGAGACAAATAGCCTTCTCAGTGATGTTATTAAAAACAAAAATAATGTATGCAGAGTTGCTTCTGCTTTTGATTTTATTTTTTAAGTGGAATGATATTCTCTTGTCACTAGTCTGGGTGCATGCTACTCAGTCATATACTGCTGTACAATCAGAACATTGTCTATCCGTCTATAACTTGAGTGATAGACGGCGACAAGCATGTCTAATGAACTGATGGCCACTGCTTCACCTTCACCTTTGTTATTACGAGTTCCGAATCGCTCACATTAAGTTCTTCAAATTGTTCAGTGATCTGTACTTTGATATACAAAAGCATAGTTATTTAAAAATACTTCTTCATATTTGTCATAAATTTGGTAGCTATTATTCAGAATTAAAATTTGAGATCCATGCTGTTTGCTACTAATGAGTCTATATTATTGCATACTTTATTGAATGCAGCCAAAGTGCACATCCACTAAACAAACTATTTTAAAGAATGATTGTTATATTGCATAAAAAATTGTTTCCAGATGGTTGGAGGTGACTTTTAGAGCAATCACAGGACATCTCCTACATTTCAGATAGAATTAGACTGTTCAAAGAAGCAAAGTGTCACTTACTAAATGAAGATACCTTATAGTTCAATGCTAATCCGAATATCGTCGATAAGTAGACTACAGAGCAAACTTTCATACTATAATAAAGTGGTTCCTCCACTCTCTACAGTTTGAAAAGTTTTCCACTCAGACAGACTTTGTACTTTGATGAGTAATCCACTAAGGTATGCCAAATTTTAGAGAGTGTAAACATCTCTCAGACGAGAGATCACTCAGATGAGAAGAGAGACTTTCTGAATAACATTAGTTATTCTCTATGTATGCTATTATATTTTACTGTATAATGGTTTTTCAAACGCTAGTATGAAAAACCAAGTGTTAATCATATTTTTCCCCAGTACCATCGTTATCATCTGACACCGGCTAGCAATTTTTTTTTTTTTTTTTTTATACAAATTGACTGATTCACATAAAACATCACTTCTTTAGAGTTACTCAAGTAAGTTCTTGTCAACTTATCTCTACCGTGAATTTGTGTAAACTCTTTAAGTGAAGAAGTCTCTATTATCTGAACAAAATTCACTCTCTGTACAGGTTTCATGTTTCATACATTTAAATCTTTTTATGCTTTTATGTTATTATATGTTATGTTTTTATCTTGAATTCATTTTGTTATTTATATTTTTATGCAAGCACAAATATATCATGGTATCCATAGAATGTGAATTATCCAGAATAGAATGCAATCATTGCGTAAAAAAAAAGGTTATTTTTGTGGCCTTAAAAATCAAATCATCGTTTTAAGAAATACTTAAGTATTGGTGCATGTTAAGTGCAATGCTGATCTAAGCTAAGTCGCTTGTGGTAAAATTAGTATAAGTGCCAAGCTCAGACTGACGATGGATTGAACGCATTACGTGTGGCCCACTTCTCTGAATTCGTTTCATTGATAATCAGTGTCTGTTTGAGAACAATACACTCCATATTTTTATTGTTAGCTACAATTCAATGTTCATTAGATCCTGCACTTTTTTTTTAACTTTACAGTTCATATTGCTTGAAGGAATGAGGAAACTTTCAGTTAAATACAGCAGTATTCTTATGAAAAACAATTGCCACAAATATTAATTAATGATGAAATTACACGGTAAATTTATTCTGACTGAAGAAATAAACTATTCCGTTTTTGAACGATTGGTTGGTAATGATGGGCATGTGGTAACTCACTTTAAATTATAATATTTTATTATTCTTATATCAGTTTTATAATAACAATATTAATTAGGAAAAACATACATTTTGTCTAAAGATAATTATAGACTAATAATAATTTTTATTAGGTAAAACTAATTAATTCAGTATTTAAATTACTCTGTACAACAAATATCTCAACTGATAATTTCATTTGTACTTCATTTTGTGGAATTAATTCAAATCACATATCACATGCAAATTAAATATTTCCATAAATGATATAAGGGAAACATTTATTGCTGAACAAATAACAGATATAAGTAAATATTTTCCAGCATATCTATCCAGTTGCATAAACCAAAGGAAATTAAAACAATATAAACTATCCAGTCACCTGACAACTTTCTAATTGTATTTAATTGTATTTAAATATGAAACGTGAGATGCACATTCAGCAGATGTTGAGTTTCATGATATTTTTTTCAGATAGTTAATTAAAGTGAATAAAAAATGCGATGATTAATAAAAACCTGATGACTATAAAAAATGAGTTTCGTGAAAAATCTATCGAAATTAGATTTCTATAACAAAGAGTATGGGATTATTTTATTACTCCAAACAGTGTCATATGTTCTAAAAATTTAAAACTCTACTTAGATAAAGCAAATCTATTGTACTTGTGGATTAGATTAAATGAAATTAAATATTTCCTTTATTTTAAACGTTCGAAGTAGAATTGGTATTTAAATTTTTAATAACAAAGATTTGTTTAATAGGATATATGGGCAGATTTAACGTTTACAAACTCTAAATGTCAAAACAATTGTAAACCAATCATGCATTTTATATTTTTAAAATATACTAGCATATATAACCTGTTAAACAGTAGATATATATTTTATATCTATGCTGTATATTTATGCTGTACCTGTTAAACAGTAGTACACATTTTATGACAAAAGAGCTGCTAGTTTAAAGCAACTTAAAATATATTATTTACTCTCTTCCTTGAATTATTTCATGACTTTTAATATTGTAAATCTAATTTTATACAGAAAATTACTGCTACTACGTTCAATGTGTAGTAACCCATCAGACTGGTCAGACCAGTGATAACATGGTTATAGCTACAATAAAAGAAATAAATTAATAACAAAGCAAAATTACCTGTCGACTTTGATATTACATTGATTTATTATAAAGAGTAGTAAAGGATATCCAGGTTTTCATTTTAATTCCAACCTAGTTTATTGAATATCATAAATGCTTTTTATTAGTTAATTTTATATAATAAATATATAATTATTTTACAATTAATAGAATTAAGACTAAGTTTTGAATGAAGTGTATCATACTACATATGATTGATTGGACATTTAACGTTAAAGTCTTATTCCTTTAACATGTATCAACTTTTCTGATACATGGTAACAATTTAATTAATTTGTATATAATTTCTACGGAATATAGAGTCATTATTTTGAAATATGAGCATGGTATACACCATTATGATGGTAGAAGTATTATTTACTGACTGTTTGCCTGTGCATGCATGCATAACCAATGTCTTTTGCTCGACTATAGTCAATATACTACAATAAAGATTTAATTTCCATTTCAAATTTTGATTTTTACGGATATATACATGATTAGGGTTTATTTCATTACGGATATTTCATGAAGCTTGAGTCTATATATATGAAGTTATGTTGTATATAATATTTTTAACATGTTTTTGTAATTGCACAATTGAATTATCACTGAATTAGGCTGGATGATGTAAAACTGCTTATGACTGGGTGTGTGTTGGTTGAAAGTGTTTTAACAAATATAATCTCCCATATTTTTTGTCCGACAGATGATGCAATAATATAATCTGCAACCATTGGCTACAGACAAACATTGCGATTCCATTTTAGACAGACTCCTTCAAAACTTAAATTACGAACGTGTTAACGAAGTTACTATAAGGGAGAAGCTAATGGTGTTTGCCTTGATACTGGACCACGTTGCAATTGAAGGAATCGAGCTAGCTGACAGAGCTGCAAAAGAAGCTGCTGAAAATACGAACCAGGAAATGAGTGGCTTCAGACCAGAAGACTGTTGGAAGTGGAAACAATGCGTAGAGTGTGGCATGCATGTATTGCTTGGTGCACAAATAGCTCTATTAAAGCACCTGAGTTCACTGCTACAATAAACTATGTGGTACTACCCAGACGCCATGAAGTAGTAATGAATCTTTATGAATTGGTCACAGTAGACTGAATTACGTCTTCATTCTGAAGGGAGATGTTAAACTGATTTACAACAATTGCGAAATGCCAATAACATTACAGGATATTGTGTAGGAGTGATTGATACATTGAAAGTGAAGAGAGAAATCAGGAGGACCAACCGAACTGACATTAGACCTAAAAACAAGAAAAATATAAAAATGATAATATTTTTAAACGAAACCTAGATTTTTATGCAAATATAACCTGAAAATATAAGTTCAAGACACATTAGACAAATTTTACAAAGATGGGTATTGAATCGATTGCTCATAGTGATAGTGTCTCCAAGGTGATGCGCTGTGGGAAAAAATATAATTTACCAAATACTTTACTTGTATGACAAAGAATTTCATTCCTGTTGGGTGATATTGACAATAACAGAAGGTAAATTGCTGTATTTTATATCAAATATCTAAAAAAGGTATATTATGATAACAAACTTCAAAATTATATAAAATGCTACAATTGACAGTATTGCAATGCCTCAATTGGAACAACTAAGTGCATCAGCTTGATACATGTATACTTAACATTAATATCAAGAATTGACAATGTCAGATATTTTGTACCTTGAATTATAAAAATGAGGATAATATGAAACTTTCATTCCATTATCATTCATTCTTTTTTAGTTCAGGCTACTCGAACCCATTTTTATTAGATTATTTTTTTATAAACGACTGATCACAAATAGCTCTCGACTGATAGATCAATAGATCTGACAAATAGATCACGACTGATGCTCTCAAGAACATCATTTATGTTTTTCTTTACACGGCGAATGGTGTTATAATTTGTACATGAGCAATTGAAAATTACATAACAGTAATACAGTAAACATGCAGGTTATAAATAAGTGGATAAGATTGTATCATTGTAAAATACATTGTTTAATAGATGTTGGGAGTGGCACAGATATTAGTAGGTGTAACCCATAAATGATTTGGATTCGTTTCATACGTGATAAATGACTGGAAAACATGTTACCTAATATAGTATACTGTGTTTTGTGTTCAACCGGTTTAGGACGGATTCCATATTCATGAGTAACTGATTATTTACGAGCTATTTTTTTAATTCTAATTATACATTCATTAATCATTTATTATCTTATCGCAGTAAATCAGCAAGTTGTGATGATTTCCATTGAGTCAGCCATTTACCATATTTGGATCATTTTGACTTTTTTTTATGTTAATTTGTTAATGTTTGTTCTAAAAGTTAATGACACATTCCGCACAATTCAATTTACAACCTCTGTTGGTTAAATATCTTATAAGATTATCACTCACCTTTGATTTATATATTGTCTTCTCAAAGCACGCTCATTATGTTTCTATAACGATTATCAGCTGAGCTACGGTTTAAAGTTTTGCCTATATACGCAATCAGGGTTATTTTAAGACAAATGACACATTGATTCAAGTTAGCAAGAATATATTCAATGTCAAAATTTATTTGTTAAAACTGTGGAGTAAATTAAAATAAGGTATAACTTTAAAAAAGTATACTAAAAATACAGACAAACAAAAAAGTTTTTATAAGTATTGTCTTAATACGAATATGTTATGCGCTTTCAATATTAGAAGGGTTATAGTTATATAGTTATAGTCAATATTAGTTAGTATAAGAGTTATAGTATACTAAACATACAACGGCTAGAGCCTATTTGAAGAGGTATAAGAAAGGAATAATGAAAAGAATAAACAATATGCAAATTCAAAGGAGAACAAGCCTATTATATACTCGAATCAAAAGAATAAATTATAAAATTTCTGCCAACAAAACACAAAACACATTAAATATTAGAGTAATGACTCTTAGATGCTTTATGACAACTAAAACATTTTATAACAATGTTTTTAATGTATTAAATTGGAAATGATTGATAAAAATTTTAATTGTAGTTGTTAAGGAAACACAAGGTTTACTGGGTTCCCCAACCTGTCTATTCTGATATTATTTTGTATTCTCTTCTATCGGGGTACCAATTACCTTATTTTGAATCGTTTTATTATTAAGCTTTACCCAATAGTCTACTGACGAGAGAAATTTGATTAAAATCAGGTATTTTCCGAGTCAGATGATTATTTCTCATGACTTGGACACCTCTTGTAATATATTTCATGGTCAGCATTGTATCTGTTTAGATATGGTCAAATTACTAATATTTTGGTCTTAGAAATATTCGGATATTTTATATTCTATAGAAGCATTTCCATATTGGTATAGTCTAAGCTGCTATATTCTAATAAAATACACCAACATTTAGAATTCATTTAAATAAAACTCAAGAAATTGTTATAATCACAACAGGAAATATATTCTTAAAACTGAAAACTCAACATGAAATAATGAAAAATCGTCTTATTTTATGATATAGGTTTTATGATATATGATAATTTTTTATCAATGTTGAGTAAAACAAAATTTCTCTTCAGTGTTGTAAGAAAACATAGTTGACCATATTTTAATTACTCCTCTACTAGTCTCAAATAATTCTAATGCCTGGTATACAGTTCTTAGCATGTTTAAATACCTAATGTTTTTGATAAATATTGAAGGAGTGATGGACACTTTATGTTCTTCATGACAAAACAGCTACTATTTCTAAACAACTGCTCTAGTAATTCAATTAACGTAATATTTTGTTTTGATTACTCATTAATATAATTAGTTTATGAGCTTTTACTTTTAAATAGTTTTCTTATACTAAAAATGATTACATTAACTTCTCTTGTAGTTCTGAATTATTGGATAAAGAAGAATCCTTACGAGATACATATCAAAAAGGCTATAATATCCTACTATGTGCCAGTTTTCGTTTTAAAAATAAAATAGTGGTTTTATATTGTTTAATGAACTTGATATTTATCCTTTCAAATTCTCTTCAACTTTCAATAGTTGAGATATATTTTTTTAAAAAGCCTTTATCCCCAACAGAGTTAACACCAAAAAGTTTACTTAACAAAAATACTGGGATACAGAATGAGATTTCATAGCACGCGTCCAAATCCACTGAATTAGCATAAACATACAGATGTACTAATGCATAATTAATAGATATATGAATAATAGATGTTTTAATTAATGGATATATTAATTTATTATTGGAAGATATAACATTGATTTCAATAATAAACATTCTAGTGTATGCTTAGGTTCTACAGCAACTGAAATTGGTGTAGAACTACCTGAAATTGTTCTCAGGTAGATGTTCTATGGATCATATTGGTTGTGGATTATCAACTAGATGCTTGAAATAATCTAGGATACGATATCCAAGGATATACACACAGTTGTCATTATATGAGATGGAATGCTTCATACTACTGTAATTGAGGATATGCCCATACTATAGGAATTGATAAAATATGGGTAAATACCTTTATCAAGAAAAAACAAAGTAACTCTTAATGGCATTTATTTTAGGTTAGTGCAAAAAAATTGTGTTTAAAAGATTAATGTTCTTTGAAAAAATATAGCTCAACCATTAGAATAAAGAGATAATTTTAAAAGACAGTATCAAGTTCATGAAACCAAGCAAAATCTCAATATAATTTTTGAAACGAAAAATTCAGCACAAAATGCAAATATACATTTTGCATGCATCAGATTAATCTTTAGCTATCAGTTTAATAATATTAAACTAATATATTATTCTATTTCTATTGTTTTGAAGTTTATTGTAAGTGATAAAATAGATACGGCTACAATAAAACAAATGCAATTATTGAATTGGTTATCTATAACTTTAATGATTTTCTACCAAAAAGTTTGATACTATGTTTCCAGTACCGTTTATAATAAAATAAAACCAAAACTCAATCAGTTGCCGACGAGTTTGATATTATTTTACTTATATTAAACTTCAGTGTAAGCCATTACAGTTGTTTAATTTATTTAAAGCAGTTAGTTGTAAGTGACTGTGATTATTAATTGTAATAATGGAGCAATACAAATATGATATTGCCATCCAAGGAATTAAAATACTTACAAATCATTCTTATTTCAAATTAATAGAACAAAGAATATTTATATTTACTGATCAATTGTTAACTCAGAACTTTATTATTGTTATTGGGGAATTTTGATGTATTGCTCGGCAAAAAATATTCTTTTTATTATTTGTTCAATCTAATTTATCAACTACCAGTTGTATTAGACGATATGTGCAATTTATAATCAGTATTAGATTATATATTTTTTGCGCGTAATCTATAATTTAAATTCTGCATTAATTTCGTTTATCTGAGAAAAGTTAAGTGTAACGTAACTTTAGAAAAATTAAATTTGTTTTTATTATATGTAATTTATTATTAGAGTTGGAATTAAATTGTTTCCCTGTAAAGCCGGATAGATCAGCTAGTGTAAAATAAGTTTCACATGTTTTTGTTTGTCATTTATTTATAAATATGCGTATGTTCTATATAAAATTATATTAAGAACATTGATGTAAAAGCAAATTGCATTATGTCTTCTTTGAGAAAAAAAAGTTTGAAAATTGTAGTAGGTAAGGAAGAAAACGGCTTGGTGTTCAGTTTTGCCATAGTCAAGGTTTTTAAAAATTCAAAGGCCACGTGGCAGTGAAGGGACATGAAGCCGAATGAGCCCTTGAGTCGGCTGAACAACTGCCATGGCTGGCCTACCTACCTGGTCGTCTCGTAAACCCCTCGAGATGTACACACCACTGCCGGCTTCCATCTTTCATAACTCCGTCTTCCTTCACATTGCATGAGCCTCTAAGACCGTTTTCAAGAGGCTATTTCATATAAGTCAATGTCATTTGTTCCTTCCTTATTTACTATATTTTTTGTGTATCTTCTGTAGTTTATGGTTCAATTTTGCCTTGTTTCAAAATTATTCATGTCACATTTTTTTTTTACAACATTGTAACCTAGAAATATGATTCAATCACAATTAACGATTATAATTCTTATAATTTATTTATATGCTAATTTTTTAACAAAGCTTAAATAAAGTAGAACTCGAAATCGTTTTAGTATCTCACATTTATGATTAACAGAAAAAAAAATTGGTAATTTAGTTTATATGAAAAATTAAATTAGTTTCACCATTCAACAATGGTATCGTTACAAGTTTATTTAGTTAAACGTCTTGGGAATATAGAGTTCGACAGAACTCTAGAAATCATACTTTGGTCTCGCTGGAACCTATTTAATTAATTCATGTTTGATCCAACATACATCATTGTTATTATAACGATGGAGTCATACTCACAGCTGAACACCTTTTACCATAGATTTCACAGCCGACCTATCAATTGAATACAGCTTTAAAACTACCTTTATACTTCTACTGCTTCTAAGTCCCAACACGCCCCTCTCAAAGGGGAAACAGGTCATTTTGCTTAACAATTTTGGGATACTTGCTTAAAATGGATACTAGAAGATTAGAATAGTTTATAACTATTAATATTGCTGATACAATGCAGATCGAGGTAATGGGAAACTACTTTGTCGTTAACCGAGGAAATTGTCGGAGAAGATGTTCTACCTATTGAGGAAACTTAGAAAAAACTCAACATTTAACCAAATTTAATTAAACATTGGTTGACATGTATCGCTACCAGGAGGACACACAATGCTTAAAAACGACTGCTCAAAGGCTCCTCTTCTTTGCCTATCTAAGTTGAAGTGACAGCGATTATTCATGTTACGACATTGTGATTAGCAAATACAATTATGGTTTCACACACTGACCACGGCATATGTTAAAGTTAGTTATGGCAAGCTGTAATTTTTGTTTCACCTTGGTGCATATTTCACTTAATCTTTTGTTTGGCGGTACTTCTCAGAATTCAATTTTTCTATTATTAGTTTTTATAAATGTCTAGTAGAAACATCTGCTATTGTGTTTTGATAAGCTTTGGTTATTTTGGTATGGTTCTGGAGATAAAGACTATTAACCTTACCTCACTGTCAAAATATCATCTTCATTGGCACAAAATTACAACACTTTTATATTAGAGCCCACAAATAAGATAGTAACCACTGTTACAATATTCTGTCTTCATGTACAGAATCTCTTACTACTCCATATTAAACTTCTAATAAATCAAAACTAATGAGTCATACATTCAAATAGATTATGAAAATACACATTTCTTATTCTCAACATATAATCCTCAAGAAATCAAAACATGTAATGATTTCATATTTTTCGAATCATATGAATTTGCCGTTTGGATAATTTATTCTTCAGTTCGTTCTGAATGAACATCACATTTAAACATGACTAATGAAACTGATAAGTTCTTAAATACCTTCTGTAATCTTTGTTTTCCAGATGTCTTAAATTCTTAGTCACTTAAAAACTAGCATAAATTCTTTCTCCTACAATATTAATTTAAAATAATCTAAATGTATACCCTTTTCAAGAAAATAAATCCATCTCTTATAAATTAATCTTAAGGGTTAAATTAATCTCTAGCAATGTGACTAAATCGTTTAATTTAGAAAAAAATCTAGATAAAATATAAAAAAAGAAGCAATTATTTCTATTTAGTGAACCGAGATATTAAGGAATATTCTCTAGATGTAATTAAACTCTCACTAATCTGAAACAGATTTGTAGAAGCTGATCTGAAAAATTCATGTATATAGCTATGTATAACTACTGGACTACCTGTGACCCTTTGTGTCACTCAGAAATTATAGCAATAATTATTGAAATAAATTCAATGGACATGATTGACAGGGATCATTTTAATTGTTTTTTCTTGTTATTAAGGCACGGAAACAGATTCTTGTATAGCCCAGCTTTTGATATATTATTCTTAACATGTTCAAGATATATACAGAGTAAGTATATGCAGCAAAATAAAAATCATTTAAAAGTAAAAAAAAAATATGACATACACAAATAAAGCATCAATTCAAGTTATATACACAATCAAATATATTTCAAACAAACAAAACTTGTGAATTGAAATATTCAATTTATTTACCGAACATAACATTAATGAAAGGAAGGTGTCTTTATAAAATTACCCTGCGACATTCAAATTTTCTTTGAGAGTTGTGTTGAAGTTTGTTTCTAAAATTATTCATTTTTAATCTCTAATGTAATAGTTTATGATATATTATAAGCTTCCCTGACCTCCAAATAGAAATATTATTAAATAATATGGTAAAAGTCTGCAAGCCACTGGGCAACCCTGACCCCCTAATAAGATTTGTTATAATGCAATACAGCTGCAAAAAAGTCAATCATATCAACAAAAGTACAAATTATAATAATTTCAGTTCGCCATCTCCATGGAAAATGGGTGAACAAACAAATAAACAAAAATCATCATCTTTATATATGTAGATTTCTTATTTTAATGAGAATATATATATATATATATATATATGCAGTTCTGTTTGATTATATTGTAATATATTTACTTGAATTGTAGTAATGTTTATCTCATTAGGCACCATGAAATGAGAAAATTAGTCCGAAAAATAATTTTCCTTTCATACAAACAAAAATGTAATGATTCAGGTCAGTTAATCTTATTGTACCTATTTTCATTAAAAGAACAGATATAGTTTGAACAAGATGTATGGTGTATACTTTTAATCTATCTACAATTATTAGCAATTCTCTGCAAAAAAATATTTAATCAAGTATGAGAGATGTATAAGCTCCAATTTTGCATTCCATTTGAATTCGTATTTCAGTCATTGATTTCGGATCACAGAAAGAGGTAACATTGAATTTCTCTTCCCATATTATTGCTCTTATCACGTTATTAAAGTCTGCCGCCTTTTGGGTCTCTATTCAATACGTAATCCATATTAAATTCTTCTCATTTATCATTTAATATTCAAAAATGACTTTAATATTAACAAAAAATTACCTTAATATTCAAAATCCATTTTAATATTAAAAAAATGGATCATGTCACTTGTATATGTCATTGTACCCAAGCGATATTTTTATCTCTGAATTGCCATGTTGTCTTTCTGAATAATCTATTTTTTTTACATATTAGTGCATACCATTATCAGTTATCTATGATTTATAGGAGTTTGCTCACATCACTTTCACAATGTATATTTGCTATTATTGCTATTTTATTTGAAGTTATGCCAATATTATACAAAATATTATAACAATATATACTCCGACTTAATAATGTCTTTGAATGTTTATTACGTTTGTGGTTAACAATGTTTGCTTATACTAAAATTTCTTGTATAAACTATTCAGATTTTTATAAAAAAATTCTCTATGATAAGTGCTGGAACTCTTTATTAAAGAAATTTAAATCAAGAAGTTTACTTGAATTAAATGCTCTGATATTATATTTATTGTTAAAAGTTGTAGTACTGTTATCAAATATAAGCTGGTCATAGCAAACACCATTCAATTTTAATATTTTTCAACATATCGTGCTAAATGTAACATTGCGCCCAGAGAATGTTTTTCATGCACAAGAACACTTACGCAACCTCTCTGACTCACTTTTTTTCATTCCAAATAATCATTATTTTCTGTATCTCTTTCTAAATCTCTCCCCATCTGAATATATAATGAGAGAGAGAGAGACAGAGAAAAGAGAGTGAGTGATTGCAATGAATGGAGCAGTATCAATAAATAACGCGCATAAGCTTTAGGGAGAAATGACTTCATCTGAGAGACGGAAATAATAAGAGAAATAAACTGAAAATAAATAGAATAACAACTTTTATGAGGTGGCAGAGTATCCCAGTGGTTTTTACACTTCCCTCATAACTAGGAGATCCATGTTTAATTCTAAAACAAGGCCTCAATTTCTTCACTCGACAGGTAAAAAAAATCTGAGCACATTGTCTCTCAGAGAGGACGGTAATCCATCTACACCGAGCGTGTGGGATTTCCGGTGCTTTTTAAAGATATCAACTGTTTGCATTTCAGTTTTAAAACCCTTATTTTAATTTCAGTGCTAAACACTACAAACAAAATTTTTGAGTTGCTATGTAAGTTACTGTTCCCTAGTATTATTTCCATGTTTTTTTTTTTATTAATGGCAGTTAAGAATTTATTATTTCATGGCGGTAGTTCCTGTATATTTATGTCATAATACTAATACTAATTCATAGTATTCATTAATATTTTTATTGCCTCGTTGGTCATTTCTTCTTTCTTTCCATATTTATTTCTTTAGTTTTTTATCTAACGTCTTCTTCTTTGGTTGTTGGAGATGCAAAAATGTTGAAGTTGTTCATGTCAGTTTTTTTTGTCCCTGTACCCAAGCAATTTTAACTCTGAATTGCCATGTTTTCTTTCTGACTATTCTATCTTTTAACATACATAGACTTTTTGCCTTGGTGATATAATATAATTCTACGTATATGTTATTATTCAGTGCTAATTTGTAAATTCTTTTATATAAGCCTACAACAGTTTTTAGGACGCATGATTCCATATTTGCAAAAGGTCCTTGAAAACTAAGTTCCAGACAAAGACCTTGTCAATATAATGCAATTCAAGAATAAAGCGGTGATAGGAGCTCTATCGTAACGACAAGAAACCAGAATATTATGACTAGTTAAATGGCAATTTGAACACAGTTATTGTCATATTGACGCACAGGGGTTTGCAATGGAATGCATAAATAAGTTTGTAGTTGATCCAATGGTCCTGTGCTTATCAAATATTAATTGTAAATAACGAAATAGATAAGTAAAAGCAAAAAATAATTTTTATCATTTGAGAACTTTACAGAATGTAACACCTGTAGTAGGAGTAACACCTACTTAATAAGAAGAATTCATCATGGAAATTAGATATTTTCTGAAAATATAGCAGTTAAATGGCTATACTTTGTTTCTATTAGAACTTTGCCACCATCGCATCTGATGGAAAATGTGTCACCCACCGGAAATTTGAGTCAGAACATCCACTTTTAGTCAGAGATGTACAGAGCTTTTAAAGATGAATATATTCACAATTTCAGTAACTGATTCCACATTTAACATTTTCATTTTTAATAATTTTAAATTAATTAAAACTGTTTTTTAGATAAAATGTGTAATTAATTTTAAAACTTTTCTTAATGTCTTTGAATTAAAAAATGTTTAACATCTGTCTTTGAAAAAAAAATATAAAGAGATGTATTGTTGAACTCAAGGATGATGTGAAGATGTCAGTACTCAGTGGTACTGGCAATGTGCATGATATTTAATGGTTATTATGAATTAGTCATTTTTCTAATTTCTAATTTATGATTAAGTTTTAGACAAGAGTATATTATTTTTTTAAGGAATTTAATTGAATTTCTCAGAAAATGTGGAATTAGTAAAAGGCAGAGCTTTCAAACAAGGGTTTTCAACGCATCATTCCAGTGGGTGCGAGAAGCAGGGCTGTATCTTTTAAGAAATTTCCTTAGTTTACAATAATTTCATCACTTTTAGAAATATGATGTATTTTATGAAAATTCTAATGGAGTTTTCAAAAGCTTAGGTTGATAATGTAAAATTTTATTTTTATTTCAACATCTTGTACATATTTCAAGAAAGCAATTGTTTTCCCCAGATATATTTAAAGCTAGTTATTGATTTTACTATTTTACATATATATTTCAAAAAAGAGTTATTACTTTCGTAATATTTATTCACATACAAATCTGTGATGTTTCTCCCATAAAAGTGTAATATTTTTTTAAACATAATTTAAATTATTTAAGGAAATTTTTTTTATGGGTCTAACTGTAAAAATAAAAAGGTTGAGAACTACTGGTATACAGTAAAAAGTAGTGATGGTTTTTTTTCTGTTGGGATATTATGTTGTAGGCAGTGTGTTTGTTACAGGCGAGCCGATGAGACAGGCAAGTGGTTTCCTGCGGGTCCTTGTGCTAGCTCTGGTGTTGGTGTACGTGTCGTGACGCAGCGAGATGTAAGCAGTACAAGTGGGTCTACTCGGCCTATTCACAAGCCATATCACAACTACTCAATAACCAATCACCCTCAACTCGAATAATCATTAACTTTCTTTCCAATCCATTATATAGTTGCTTATAAACATTTCACTCAAATTTTTCTTCAACTTTGAGTGTTATTACAACTATTACCTTCATATAATTTAAAACAATTCTATTAAAGATACAGTTTTCTTGTTTTTTCCATATATGTGTACAGTGTAAATTTTGGCTCAATGTTGTTACACTACTAAATTATATATGTATATCACATATATATGTCAGATCATATAAATGTCCTAAGCTATAACAATAGCGAATATTAAACATGAATTATATCATTAATAACATTATACTTGTACTAGCTATGTTCATTACAAATTATATGAGTGTATATAACAGTAATGTCTATGAATTCATACCATATAATTGGTTATGCCTAGATATAGTTAATGGTATAAAATTTTACTCTTTCATAAATTGTGTATTTGAGGTTTCAATATAAGAACTGAACTGTATATATAACAGAGTTCTAATGTGGTCCAGGTAAGGAATGGTAGTGTGATGTACAAAAATACGTACTATATCACTGTAGCCATCTGAGCCCATTCGCAATGTTAAGTGTGCCAAATTCTTGCTGTTAGACCTCCGACAAATATCTGTATTTGAAAAAAAAAAGATAAAGGGATTTATTGTTGAACTCAAGGATGATGCGATGATAGCCCAGCTTAAATAAAATGTCAAAGTTATCTTTTCTAGTATATATACAAATATATCTGGGAATTTACAAATATTATATATAGACGTTCGCCGTTCAAATTATGGATTACAATATTAATGATACCAAGAGTATTTTGAGAAATTTATCTGATGTAATAGTAAGGTTTTTTCGAAATTCCTGGCAGAAGTCGTTCTGAAATGAAAGGAAGGGAGAAACAGTCAGTGTACAAGTTTGTCAACTAGCCAACTCTTCGCGGCGCCTGCATCGCCTTAATTAAGTCAAAGAAAAATGGACCGAGCTCCTAACATTAATTACAATATTCTCCAGACACTTTGTCTTGGGTAGCTGTTAAATATTTAATAATGGGGCAATTATATATTTAATAACGGTGCAACTAAATTGATTCACTGGGATTTGAATAAAATAAAACAAATAGAGTTCTAAGCGAAATATTTAAGACGTCGACAATATGTTACATACTGCTTGGACTGTTCTCTGACAACAGCACGATGGCTTAATATCAGAATTTTTGTTCTCTTTATTTGTATTTTTAACAAGTTGTTTGAGTGAAATTCCTCTTATTTAATATATATCTAAAAGTCATAAACAAGAATGTTAATTGCCAAGTGTAACCACTCCAAGTATCTAAACTTGTAGTAGCTTTTCAAGAAAAAGAAATAAATGGATATATTTTTCTATAACAGAATTCATTAAAATCTCAAAATCTCATTCTTGTACAGGTTACTTCTACATAAATTAAGCATGAGTCATACTAATCCTGATGTGGTTTTAATTTACCTCAATTGAAATGGTTACTTCAATTCTGATATGTTTCAATTTACTGAAATAGATTTTAACAAATACATATTTATAATACAAAAGAATATTCAATGTGTATGCGCTTTTAATGCTAAGAACATTTTAGTGTAAACATTATTTTAAAAATTTTATCATGTGAAAATTTTGTCAACACAATCCGAAGAATTATTGTCTAATTCAGTTTGAAGAAAAATTTGTTTTATTAATATTTACAATCATGAATTGAAGTTGCAATTATTCTTTTGAATGAGTTTAACAAATTTATTTATTGTCAAGTTTACTTTTACTCGTTCCTTTAATATTATTCAACTGTTTACATTAAAATATTAAAATAATTAACACTAGTTAATTCCAGATATTTTTCTCAACTAGATGTTATCAAGATCGTGTTTACTAAAGTTTTCGTAATTTTTAAATATAAATTAAAAAAATTCTATCAACATTGTTTAGTTAATCCTACTTTGAAGTAGATCATCAATCAAAACTTGTGAGTATTAAAATGTTTTTTTTTATTTTTCTCTATAAAAGTTTCTGTATTAATTTTCGAGTTTTGTTTTTTAATGAAATAATTATTTCTTAATCTCCTATAATAGGTACGATAAAATTTTAAAATAATTGACGCAAAAAAACAGGTACTTTTATTTAAATATACTTAAAATCTAATGTGTAGGAAATTAAGAGGAAGTTGTACGAATAGCAATAATATCTGAAAGCCAATTGCAAAATTTCTGTTAGGAACGAAACAATTTTAAGAATGAAAAGCGAATCGGGCTGAAAAATCTAAGAATATGTTGATTACATTACGTCTACATGATCAAAAGTATTAGGTAAAATTCGTTATTTACATTTAATAAAATGAAAATGATTTATTGATATTCAATCAAGTATAGTAAATTATTTTTGTATGAGATAAAAGATGTTATTCTGTCCATGTAATTAAGAATTAAATTTATTTACTCAATTCTTGTACTGATTACAAAAAGCACATGGTAAAAAATTGGAATTAATATGAAAATATATACCAGGTTACTGTTATTATTGACCAGACTGAAGTACGAATTGAAGTTAGTTATAATCAGAGTAATTAATAGTCACATTGGTGTTAAATTGATGACTAGCATTACAACTTCAAGGCTAGATGTAAATTAATTAGAAATTCTAGCAGTAATTTATTATGAGAAACTGCTCCCCCAAGAACCCAAGTAGCCTCGTTAGAATAGTTCAAAGGAAATTAAACACACTTTATCGCCTCCGATCCTGTGAAACATGTGTTTACGTAATAGATAATTCTGGACAAGTTATACAAGACAGAGTATTTCTTTTTGGATCTAATTATTTCACAAAACCCAGCAAATGTAGAATTTAGCATTCCATATATGTGGTCATACATAACAAGCTACCGTATTTTATTTTATTAGACCACATATATCAGTCAAACGGTTTATTTATATTAGAAATAGGTATGACGGTTTTACTAGTTTCTAATTTAGGTTCAGAAATAATTTTATTATAGTATATATATATATATATATATATATATATATATATATAATATATAATTAAAGTTACAGCTAGAGAACACAAGAAAGAGGACTAACACTCACGAATCTCGAACATTTCGGCGTCTTGCCGTCTTCAGGAGAGAATAAGAAAATAAAAAGGAGAAGGAATGAAGGAACGGAGACGTAAATGCGTCCAATGACCGATAAAAACAACGATACACTGATATATATATATATATCAATGATCAAACCACAATAAGAAAATGGGAAACCAAGACTAAGATCTTTCAACCGTAACAAGCGGTCTTGTTACCGCTGAGTCAGTTGGGTTTTTGACTCTGACGAAGACCGCTTTTCACAGTTGAAAGATCTTAGTCTTGTTTTCCCATTTTATTAGTTGGTTTGGCCATTGATTGTTATTTCACGTGTTTATGTGAAATCTTTATATATATATATATATATATATATGATCAAACTACGATATGACATGGTGAAAAAAGTCTAACATTTTTTTACAGTAACAAGCTGTCTTCGTCAGAGTCAAAACCCAGTAGTTGGGTAACAAGACCTCTTGTTACGGTTGAATGATGTTAGAATTTTTCCCCATGTCATATCGTGATTTGATCATTGAATGGTATTTCAGGTGTTTATGTGAAATCTTATTATATATATATAACGGCAGGGGACCCCTTTCGTTTCCGTCGTGCTTGGTCTCACATTCTCTTTTCTCCTGAAGACGGATTATCTAAAAATTTGAGTTAGTAAGTGAGTTTCTTTCTATTGTGTTACTATTTTTCGTTTTTGAACTTGTTTCTGCCTACTTTGGATTGACTTATATATATTTGAGAAGTAACATAGAACCGCTCCAATCCAGACAAATTATTAAGTGATATAAAATAGCAATACAAAAAGATTGTTGAAAGTTACTACAGCAATATTTCGAACCGCAGTTTGTTGTCAGGAAGATACTAGAGGAAGAAGAAGAGCTATGGTACTTCGAGACAAGCGGTGCAGAGCTGAAACTTTGATTTTTAATTTATAACAAATAAAATTTGTTTGATCTTACCAAGTAAATTTTTGTTATATCTTATTACTAAACAATTAGACAAAATATCCCTGAATATTAAGAAATAATAGTATATTAAAAATATTGGTTATTAATAACTTGATGACATTCAAGTAGTTAGAATCACTGACTATAGTTCAAATTCGCTATAAATCAAGAAATACATGTATCATAGCGTTCTAATAATATAAATTGTTAGTTGTGGCTATGACTGATAAAAAAAATAACCCCTAAGTTGAGTTGTAATTTATTTTCTTTGTGAGTTTGCTTTGCATTAACACTATGATAATAGGGATATATTATAAAGTTCATATAATTAAATATAAAATTATGTTTGAATAAGAAAGGTACAGGGTTTATTTCTTTATCATGGGTTATAGTTTTATAAATTTTATTGATCAGTATTACAATAGGATGATTATTATAATATTAATTAATAATTATCTTTACAAAGTCATGGAGACAGGCATTTTTAATCATGTAAGTATTTTAAATTATTTGAAAACTGTTTGATTGTTCCTAACTATGAATCAAGTAAACCTTCTTTTTGAGATACTTTGTACTATAACGGAAAAATATGAAACCATAAACGTTATGGAGGTTTTGGAAACAATGCATCCGAAGAGTATATTACAATAACAGTTTTATGGAGTATGCTATATAAACCACTAAAACTAGAAATTTTTTGAGAAGTAAACCTTACATAACATTAAAATATTCCATTCAAATATGTTATTACATAGAAAAAAATGACGTTTATGTTAATCATAAGATAGACTAAATAACAACTAAATTTCATCAAAAAAAATATTTATATAAACGTAATTATAATTTGCAAAATGAACAGCAGGGAATAGACGATACTGAATCAGAAATATCAAGTATTTAAACAACTCAAAGGATAGTGAATAACGAACTAAATGTTGAAGCGTCAAATATTCCAAAGGAATACTTATATAATGAATCGAATCGTATTTCTGGCAGGAATACAATGTAGTTGAGTTTTTAAATATGTTCAGAAAAAACATTTAATGTAATTAATATAACTTCACGTTTTAATAAATGTGTACGTTAATTTTAATTAAAATTAAAATAAATTGTTAAATTCCTTGAAATAATTATGGTGTACAAATATTATGTATTAAACTTTTAAACATTTAACCTTTGAAATAAACTTTATTCAAATATAATTAATGGAATTATATATTGTAAATAAATCGCTATTTATAGTAAGTCTTTTTTTTTAAAAAACCTTTTAATGTTTATATTATAAAAAAAAGTTTGATATTGTATTGCTGTCATACTATGGATAGTACATTTTCAGAACTACCATGATGCATGTGTAACTTATTAACAGATCACTGACTTTTCGGACAGGTAATATTTATGGATTCCTGGTGCATACAGAAAATATGCTTCTATATTCATTAGATATAATACTCAACAATATTTTATTTAAACAATATCGAAATTAAAAAATCCATTAATATGGCATGTTACCAAAAAAATCAGGACATTCTGGTTTTTGTGAAATATTACACAAAAGTAATTATCTTGTTAATTTTCAATATTATAAACAAGTTGATAATAATGCATGTTCATATCTGTTAGAAAAACCAAGTTTTTTTTTTAATATGGCATTCATTCATTAAAACATGAGGTTATTTACGATACTCATTTTGTATCATATTCTTAATGATATTGATATATCATTGTTAAATGTACAATGATTTAATTAATCATTTACTGTAATCAATGATTACAGTAAATCAATATATATTTAGTGATATTGATCATATTTTTTCAGTCATCACGCTTTCTGATAAATAAAACTACCTTAACATGAAGGTAAGCGTTTCTAAACCTCTCAAAAAAGATGATTATGTTTATAACAGTGCTCTATTATTTTTGTATAATAACTGGTATAACATGGTGAGTAATCATTAGAACTGCTGTAAAAGTTAAAGTTTAAAACATTTGTGGTTAACTAAATATTAATGAAAATTTTAGTATTTGAATGTCGTACATTCGTTGTGATGGTACATTCAACTTCATTAATCTAACATTTACTGTTCAGGTCGAAAAAACTAACATTCAGTTCTTGAGTATTGTACCATTTACTATAAATGCATATGCCGAAGATATAAGCTCGCTAGCACATTCATCTTCCAGCATTTTAGCATTCGTCTTTCTCAAATGTGCTAGATTAGTCATCACATTAGCACGTACTGATCTAACATGCCAAAATTGACAAATCTGTTTATCCCTGGTATATTTAGAGGTGTCGTTTGTATTTACTTTAAGAAGTTTAGAGTGAAGTTTATGCTTGAAGTTAAAAAAAAAAGTACATTTTATTAGTAGAATATTGACCAGGAAGTCATTTAACAATTTATGGATAATTGATTATAATGTATTCTACTTTCAAAGTATGAAATCATAGTATTACGTACAGAGGGACGTAATATTAATATAAAATTACTAGACACAATTATGTGGAATGCAATTTTCTATTTATATATGGATAAAAGTGAGCCTATTATGGATAATATTTGTAGTACATGAAAAATCGTAGACTTTCTAGAATGATTTAATCACACAACTATATCAAACTATAGTTTATTCTGAACATCAGAAATACTAAATATACTAATTTTACTTCTTAGACTATATGTAGTTATACTGATATAGTTTAACCGTTGAAATTTGTAGACAACAAGTGGCACAAAATTTTTTTTTTTTTGGTATGCAAAATACACAATATCATGATAACTTATAACTGAGATTATTATAACAGAGTTTTAAAAACTGATTACGATTAACTACTATCTATGAGAAAATAGATCCAGAGAGCACATAACTACATGCCATAATAAAACATGAGGTTCATTATTACACCTTTACAACTACTTAACTATTTTACTGGAAAATGTAATAAAAAATCTTTGTAAATATATTTCTATTTCACAGATATTTTAAATGGATTTTAGAAAAACTTTTGTTTACAATTTCTGTAATTCTAAATCAACAGTTTAAGAAAAGTACAAAAAAACTATGAAATGTTCAGTTCATTGAACGAAACATTCCTTAAAAAAGAAAGAAAACCCTTAAAATGAGCAGCTTAATGATTAATTAGTTAAAATATAATTAAAAAATATTATGTGTCACACAAATGAGAACAGAGATATTTCCAAAAATAAATTTTTTTTTCACAATTTCAAAATGTTCGCGATCACAAAGAATAAACTTAAACGACAAGAAGAATATGACACAGATATTTCCTTTCTAATCTAAAGATTTAATTTCAACAAATGTTAAATCTAAGAAAAATATAAATCATGTTAATTTGCTGAATGTATTTATTTGGGAACTTAGGGTGAACCGAATAAACTGCATCTTCAAAATGTTCGAAAGAAGATATGAATTATGTTAAGCAATAATGGTTAGGAAAATATTTATTTCCATATTTCCCAAAGAAAATAATTAGTATTGAACATACACTAGACAAATGTGATATTGGAAACAAGGAAACCCGAAAGTATGTTCCGCTATAGGAAAAATAAAACTATCACTGTTTATAGTAGCAATAACTTAAAATAAGCAGGAAACTTCAGGGCACTCATTTAAATCCTTCTTCAAATTTAAAAAGAGTTATAAGGATCATTAAAAATCCCTTTTCATTAAAAAATGTTCATTTATTTTAAATTGATTCAAATGGTTACTAAGTCGTTGTTAGTTTTCAATTAAAATGCTTTAAAAGACCAAATATTTTATTTAAATCCAATTTAAAACCGAATTGACACCTAAAAACTAGAAAGAGGAGAAAATAATTTGTACTACTTCTGTCTTAATCGTTATACTACTTACGATAAAATCGTTTTATACTATACAATATCATAAGGGTTTTCTTGGCAAATTATTTATCTAGGAGGAATGTGTACAAATATCTTAATGCCCATTTTTTTTGTTCTACACCTCATTTATGTATGTTTCTGAAAGTTTTCAAATCTATTGTTGAACTTATATATAATAAATCCATACTATATATGTAAAGTTAATATTACCTCTATTAATGAGTTCTTGGTAATATGTGATAAAAACTTGTTTTGAAAATTGATATAAGTCATCTACAATATTATATATCTTCTATGATTTTGGAGTTACTTTTGAACAAACATTCATTTTCTTTACAACCCATTTACAGAAAACAAAACTTGATTTCCATAATTACAAAACTCATAACATACTTATTTATAAACCTGCCTGAGTGATGAGCAATAACGCAATCATATATTCAATGAAAGAATAAATGACTCATAGAATGTAGTATTATTGTATTAGTTCATCACCTAATGATCATTAGTTCTCATTGCTAAATATCTTTCTAAATAAGTATTCAAAGTTTTCTCATTAAAGTTAATTCTATAAATAGTTTTCCCAATTTCTTTTAAAATATTCTTTTAGAAGCAAAATATAATGAAATGAAACTATAAGAATGACAGCAAAAGAACTGATTGGAAGTGTGCTTTAAGTTTGCTTTCTGTTTATTTCTAAAAAAATTTGGATCAGGGTATTGCATGCTGTCTAGATATCCGTTTTCAACACTCCCAGAAGATAAAATAAGTAAACGATAAATAATCATAATTATTATTATTCTTCAAATCATTAATATTAACCGTTTTATTGGTATCAATAACTGTTTCATTCATATTTTTTTATTGTCAACAACATTGTCAACTTAAAAAAAAGTAGCACTTTATATTTGTTATCTAGCTAATATTTCAATATTTCTCTATTTTTATGTTTCAATAAAAATATGAATTCGTAGAGGAAACCCTCTTATTTTTATAATAATTGGTTTAGTTTTTCTTTATATTGAGATATTAATGGAATACTAGTTCATACTTGGAAATAATACGCTGAAGTTGTTGGTTGAACAAACAGAATGAAAGATTGTAAAGATGTTGATAAAGTTTATAAAGTAGATGAGAACAATGTAGAAGAGTTACCACAGGAAGATAATCCTCTGAATAGATGCTGAAATGGTTGTTGAAGAGTCGGACATTAGCCAGGAATCAGGGTGTCACAGAGAAGCGTAATGAAGCCTGCTCAGGTAATGGCGCCACCCAGAACATAACTCCTCGTTTGGACCAACCCCGTCTACTCCACAAACTAACTGCAAAATATTATTACAAGCATTTCGTTTTACTTGCTTCTCGCTACCATCACACGACGCTTACAACCTCTTCTGCTAACCCTACATAATGCAGCCTCACTAAATCCCAATCCAATCAAAAGCCTCTCCTAGAAATAACAAATTTTAGCTTTCTTTCTACAATTTGTTATGAAAACGATTCCACTGAAAATAATTTAAAAAAACACACACTTCGTTTTTTTTATTACACACTTTTTTTAAGGAAATAAATTTTATATAATTACTCCACATATGTGTGCAAAAAGTTATTACTAAAAATGAATTATTTTTCATGGAAGTTTGTCATCTCTAAAGTATCTTCTTTCAGTACATTAAGGTTACAAATAAATCATGGGGACAGAATGAAACATTAACTTTACTATATTTTAAATTACGACTGAAATTCGTGGACAAAAATATTTAAATATGCTATTTTTTCCAATGTGACTAGCATACGTTATAACTGAAAATTAAAAATATAACTTGATAAAAAAAAAAATAATTTTTGTGACTTTTGGTATCCAAGCAGATATTATTAGGATTTGAAGTCTTCAGGATACAAAACTTATAGAGCAACAATAATATAGTTTCAATTTCATCATGACCCAAAAAATCATATCTTCTTAGTAGTCCAATTTTACTTTAGGGCAGGTCACTCCCGTTTTAAATCTTTATAAAAAAAAAAACTTAGAAAAGTAAATAAAATCTTTGAACTCTTTGTTCATTCATTCACAAAAAAGCGTTTTCAAAGCACTTAGGAATTTAAATATCCTACTTATTTAATGTAGGTCTGTAGTCAACCAAAATTGAGATCACACGCTGTATTCAAAAATTAAAAATTCAGAATATTAACATAATATTTCAAATTCATATAAAAATCATTTATTAAATGAATAATTTTCTTTTAAGCATTTAAAAAGCAGATAAGTTGTGATTATATGAATTTCTTTGCACTTCTTATATATATATTTAATTACAGATATATGTCATTTTCATTTTGAATGACATATCTTAGGGTTCATTTCTATCACTAAATACTATTTATCAGGCTTTCGTTTCTAAATTGTCCTATTATACCATTATACCAATAACAGTAACAACTACGAAAACAGTATGGCTTATTCCCTCACTGATAAGAATGAGATTTAAACTCATGGATCCTGAATAATTTGATATTATAGTTATCTTCACTTTATGTTATATATATAACAATATAGAACCGAAAACTGACCCTATATGATGCCTCACAACGAATACTGGGTGTCCTAAATTTTGCCTAACTCACGTATATTTAGAGTAAGAATCCTTAGAGGCTCATGGGGACTGATGGCTTAACGCCCTCTTCAAGGGATGACATTCTCATATTTATTATTTATATACCACATGAATTTTATATGTGAATTTATATACCACTTACCACATGAATAAATCCAGTGTTTGAGTGGGTATTGAAACTTGGAATTAGAAGAGCAGAGGTGAGCACTTGCTACCTGGCCCTATTCAATTAATTTACATAATTTATTCATGTAAATAATATATCTTTAATCAATAATCACATTTATTCTATAATATCTTAAAATAAAAATTATTTACTTGGATAAAAGTAACTCATTTGTCATCCACAGAGTCATTAAGATCATTTCAGGAATTCAAAATGTCTAAAGACTTTTATTCATGGCAACAGCAAAAAAAAAACAATTTGGTTATATTTTATCAATGTCAGACTAATATTATCAAGGTCCACGTGTCACATGCAAGCCACTTTATGGGCACACATAACCTGCAAGACTATTTCTTTGAAATGTATTCAATATTCAAGTCAAAGAAAGTTCGCCTGTTAGTATATTCTAAAGAAATATATGCTGTTCTTTTGTAATCTTCACCATGAATATTTATTATAAATAATCATAAACATGTGTTCATTATATATCATATATTGCAATTAAGTAGATACATAATTGTAATTATGAGATTGAGTATGATCAATTATCAATTATCAATTGCAAATATTGAGATACATACTCAATATCATAAAAAAATAGCAAAGTTTCTAAAAAATAAAAACGACCATAAAGTTTACTTATTGGAATGAATAACATTAAACACTACTTCACCAAGTGAAACAAAATAATTATAAACAAAATGTCTTTTTTTATTTTTAAATATGATTAATAAAAAGTTTAACACCAAATTTTATTTTATGCCTTAGTTTTAATTAACTTTAAAACGCCCTTTCTTAAAAATATTAGCATCCAAAAGAAATCTAAATCCCTAAAATTCTGGCATATCTGTTTTAATTATTAAATTTGGGCCACTCACTAGAGTAGCCTGGGTCAGATTACCTTCATTTAATTGTTCATTTCTTTTAATTTCTCTTAAAAATGAAATTGTTTTATCTTATTAAAATTTACCTGTTGGCTTAATTTGTTGGAATAATATTTGCATTAAATTATTTGTACATTTTTCGATTACAGCTGTACTTCATCAAACAATCACCTACTATATTTTTATACAATATTGTAAATAATCAAACCTAATTACATGTCATTCAAAACAATGTTGTCTTTCATAATAATATATTTTACATATCGTATACAACTTTTATATGGAAAACTTCTAATTTAATGTATGTATGCGGGTTTAGTTCTAACTTATTAGCCTAAAAAATTGTATTAATCTTCTGGTTAATGTTAATGTAGGGAGTGAACCAAATAAAAATAGAATATAACAGTAAACTTATTATGAAAGCAAACTCAAAGTCAATAGCGTACTGAATTGACTGTATACTAAAAGATAATGCTTTTAGTACGCAGAAATTACGTAACTTGTAATAGTAGTTGCGATGATTTTTAAAATTTATAAAATCTGAACCTTCTCAGTATTTATAAAATTATATTTTTTCTTTCCATTCTATTAAAAACTTAGGAGATTAATGAATGAACTATTTCATTAAATATGAATAATCCCCATATTGTATATTTCTATATATTTGCATGAGAAATAGTACCAAAAAATACACCAATTTTATTATTATGATTTTTTCATAGCCAAAAAAATTATTTAATGGCTTAGTTAATAATATTTTATAGTAAAATTGCCCATTCTTAAAGTACAGTATTTTTGAGGTGAGACACCTCTTTATTTAATTTTAATTCCAATAATCGTTGACAATGCTCTCGCATATGCTAAGAGTTTTGTCAACTTGGCGAGTGATATCAATCCGAACACACTCTCATCCTTCTATTAATATCTTTTTACTCTACAAAACTTTCAAATAATCAAAATCTATAATTCTAGATACGTTTGTATCTAGAATACAATTGTTGTGATTGGGAAAACATTGAAAACATTATCTGAACGCCAGACTGGACTTAGCACTCGCATCAAAAGAGTACAGTTGAAAATAAGCGACACTGTTATAAAATTTACAACAAATATACTTGTGTAACCGACGATAAATTTCCAAAGAAATCAAAAAAAAAAAAAAAGGCACCATATGCCAACCAAAATACCTCAGTGAATCATTCTAATGCAATCGATAAGAAATAATAAAGCGGCAGGGAAGTCTTTATCTGTCTGGCAAATGTGCACATAATGAATAATAGAGCAAACTAACTCAAGTTTTGAGAAAATATTGATGTGACTTTTTTCTGAAATATACTTAAGGATTGACATTAGAAGACTGACCTCTGTTGGTATCCGCCTGATACAATCCTATAAATGAATCGGTAGTTCCATTCGTAGAACTAATAATACTAAGACAAAAAGTGACTGAAAAGATAGATCTTATCTCAATTTCATGAAAACCTTTTTATTCCTAACTTGAAACTTAGGCATTGAGTGCACTAACCCACGAAATCTGTAACTGATGATCTCATAACCAATTTCCTTTTGCCCTTATTCCCCAAATCATTCGCTACTGAATAATCACAAACTGCCGTCCAAGAAATTTCCAGCCTGTGATATCGTTACACAAAAAAGTTATGTAAAAATCACCACATAAGTAATAATATTAATAATATTTCTGACTAGAAATATTATTACTTAGTAGCGGCTAAGTGATAATATACACAACTTCGTATTAGGAATAACCCACTTTCTTATCCTTCAGAAATTGTTCATTATACGTAAGATACCAAAGCTTCATAAACTATCTCATTTCATTATCCTTTATAAAATGGGGTGGCTTATTATGTTTTATACTTCTTATACTTCTAATTTACTTCTTATTATCTGGTATCTTTGAAGTAAAATTTCTAACATATTCGAAGCACTACTTCAGTGTAAAGTTCATCCAATTATAAAATTATAAATCTTAATTGTTTCCATCAGTTTGAGTTTAGATGTCAGTATACCACTATCTGGTAATGCCATTTAAATTCACATTTAATAACATTTTCTCGACTTTTGAACATAATCGGTATTTCTCTGTTGAATTTCTGGAAGAAGCAGATGTCATTTAACAATCACAAATGTGCTGGTGTAACATTCACATGAATACGTGTTCTCCAGTCTTTCCTAATAAAATTCTCGTAATTCAAGCTATAGCCATAGAATAGCTAAGACTGCATTCGACAGATGTGTCACGAATGCTCCTCATATAAAATTAAAAATAAAACTAAACAAAACAAACTTTAAACTAATCCAAAACTCAACTATTGTATAACGGATTGAATGTAACAACTGATTACAAACTGATCCTTTGAAAAACCGTTATACATAATGCACTCAGATATAGAGTACACTAGAACATAGCAGTTTTCAAAAGTTTAAATCCCTTTAATGCAAAATACAACAAAAATTCTCCTCTATTTCCCCGTAATCTAGGGGAAAATATTTTCATAGAATACTATTCACAAACATATTCCATACATTAATAATTACTCCGTTTGAAGTACTTCTTCCACAGACAATCACGGGATGGACTCAAAGATGTCTGAAAATGGTATCGCTAAGGTACTCATTGCAGGGAACTTTTTTTTTTCTTATTATTATATGAACCTTAATATTTTGTATCCTGCATGAGGAAATATAACCACTGAGTTTCTTCCCTCCAGTCTCGTAGTGAAATAATTACATATACCTCTCAAATTACACCATTTGGGATAAAGGTATATTATTTTTTTGCAATGTGACTTTCTTTAAAATAAAATATAATAATGACATGCATCAGATAGGTAGCGTTGGTACTGATTAAAACTAAATGTAAGTTAGTTGTGGAGGATTACAATATTGTTGTCCTCTCAGAAATAGAACTCACAACACTTTCGAACATACGAAGTGCTTCCAAATATGAATATGAACTGCCTAAAAAAATATCAAGTGTCATTTAAATTATATTTTAAGCATATTTGAAAAAAATAAGAACGCGAAGGCACACATATTTTTTCTCTTTCCCGGAAGTGATATTGCAAAAATTAAACACAGTAATTGTGTTTCATTACTGCGTATGTAATTTTTCTTCTTAGGCGATCTTATACATACATATTTATATGCAGGCATAAGCAGAAAACATAAAAAAGAAAAAAAATATATCTTACCTCCAGTCTCAAATGTGAAATAATTACGAGTATACCGAATCATATTACACCATTATGGGATCAATAGTATATTAAAAATATTTTCACATAAACACGTGAAATAATCAATGATCAAACACAATAAGAATATAATAATGAACATGCATCAAGATTCAGCCGTAACAAGCAGTCTGTCATCGAGTCAAAACCCAACAATTTTTGACTCTGTTAGGTTTTTGATCGATGAAGACCGCTTGTTACGGTTGAATGATTTCGTTGTTTTCCCTTTGTTATTGGGTTTGATAATAGAACTCACAACACTTTAAACATACAAGTGCTAATCAAACTATGAATAGTGAAGCATAGCGCTAAGATTAAAATATATAGGTCATTTAAAATTAATATTATAGGATATTATGATAAAAATATAGATACGGCGATAGGCACACATATTTTTATAAAGCACTTCCGGAAGTGCATAGTTTAAAAGAAATTAGACATAGTAATTGATGTTGTCATTACAAATGCGATGTGTAGATGTTCATTCTTAGTGATTATACATACATATTTATATGCAGGCAATATAAAAAATAGAAAAAATTGCCAAATATGGTCATTAAGAGCTATAAAGTTTTATTTCCTATTTTGAATGTTTGGAGGAGATAATCTAACTATCAAATTCAATGCACAACCCAACAAATAAATATATACTTTTTTTAAACTTTTTTTTATGATTGCAAAATTTCTTTTGAATAAATTGATACTCAATACGCTTTTAGAATAAATTTTGTCTGGATTCTCATATTAACATTTAAAATAAGAGCAGAGCGATATATCAGTCGGCTGTTCATACCAAGGGAGGCGTAATAGGACTTCGCTCGCTTGCTGTGATATATACATGATCGAGGCTAGGGTGCTGGGGTCTGAATGAGAGACAAAATCACGTACTCCTTAAGAAAAGCAAACAATCTTCTCATTTCAATATTATTATAAACTGAAACTTATTGATTTTCATTTTTAATTTAAAATAAGAATGGATTTTAAACTTCTAACTTTAAATTTAACATTTTCAAAATAAATGGGTTGCAGATCAATAATTCAAAAGATTATTATTAATAAGTAATAAGAATTTCGGAAATATTATGTCTCAATGGAGTCTGATATAGAAGAAGATGTTTTTTTTTTTCAAAGCCCTAGGGCAGCTAATGCTTACAAGCTATACTGTAATGCCATAAAGTACAGTGATAATAGAAAGACTTGAATTTTAAACTTTAACTGATTTTCATATTTCCAGGTCCTCAAAGTTCCTTCTGACTTTGTGTGTGTGTGTGTGTCTGTGTCTGTGTGTATGTATGTATTGTGTGTGTGTGTGTGTGTGTGTGTGTGTGTGTGTGTGTGTGTGTGTGTGTGTATGGTTGTGTGTGTGTGTGTGTGTGTGTGTGTGTGTGTGTGTTTGTGTGTGTGTGTGTGTTTGTGTGTGTGTGTGTGTGTAGGTTTGTATTTGGATGGGTGGGTGGGTGGGTAGAGAGGTGTGCCTCTTTCTAGTATACTAGAAAGCACACAGTTCAATGCATCGAAGTCATCTTTCATTTAAAAATGAGCTTTATGCATTTAAGAATCACAAATTAATTATTGAATACGACAGGATTGTATTTACAAAAACAGTAAATGTTTTTGTTAAAATTACAAGGCAAAAAATGGGTGTTGTAGTAATTTTTTTTTTTTTTATTTATATAACTATTTTCCGCCTAACGTCTAACTGCAGAAGAATAAAATTTTTTAATGAAGTTAACAATATTTTCAAGCTATGAAGCAAAATTAATGGATTACTTTTCGTCACATAAGGCTGTAATGCTGTAAGAAATTAAAACGATCCTGTAGTAATAAATAACTTTGCTGTAATTGTTGGTTTTGTTTGACTAAGAAATGTACAAGGGAATTGCTATTTTTAGGTTTTAATTACTTTGGAATAACTAATATTATGTAAGAAGATAACATCTTAAATCAATAGAAGCAGATGTAAATCAACCAGCTTTATTGTTCTTAATGTGTAACGAATGGTTGTCTAACAAAAGTTTTGTAATGAATCAACAAGTTGAACCTCTAAAAAAATCTTATATCAGATACATCATTCTTGGTTGTTTAAGAATCCTATTATTATTGAAGCAAAGGAAAGGTACGTTTTGTTCTTTATAAAAAAAGGACTACTAATCTCAACCCACTTTTAAATAATTCAATAAACTTAAAATATTATGTTAGGTATTATCTTACTATAAGTATTCCAGAAGCTCGTATTTAAGAAGAGTAATACAGAACTGGTTATTGTGCATTATCATGAACTCCAAAGTGCCCATCTGAAGGATAAACAAACAGAATCAACTGAAAATCAAAATAAAAAATAAGGAAAACTTAATGAAATCACTTTGGACTGTTTCATCCCTACAGAAACACATTTCAGTAAGATGCCTACAAATCTATTGAATCATCACTAATCTATACAATCTGATTGATCTAGAAACTGAGAATGGATTATGCTAATCTAGTGGTAGAATAATAGATGAAAGAATAGAATCGTCTGAAAGTGGAATTGTGGTCACTAAAGGCTGTCATTAGGTCACTTCTATTGTAGTCACTAATTGTAGATGCCTCACTGAATACTGTAAATATTAAAAGTATCGACAGGCAAGAATATGTGAATTATGTTGTCATTATATGATTCTCCTACTTTCCAGCTTATGCAATATGTCATCTTAATATTCGATAAAGGGATAATCTAAAAAAAGATCCTTATATACAAGTGGACAAATGTAACCCTCAATGATTTTTTTTTATTAAAAACAAAAACAAGAACTTGCGTTTCAGTGGTATAAAAAAACGATCTGTACATTGAATTTCCTATTAATGTATTCTAGGGTCTTATTGGAGGAATGATTAGAATGGAAAGGGCATAAAACATATATTTCGGCAAAACATAATTATGGCAAAACATAATTTGCCATAATAAAATATTCTGAACAAAATGGTTTCATAACTTATATCTACACGTTATCACTATAAAATTACACTTATTATGTGATAAAATACACAATGTTATACGCACTTTAATGTTGTTTTTGAGGGTATTGGAAAGAAAGTGCAAAAAATGAGATACAATAAAATATTCATATGTAGGGATAGTAGGAGCAAAGGTCATCTGTCTAACTCTAGCATCGAATAGTTATTAACTTTATCCTATTTTCCTAAATTTTCTTATCTGGAAAGATAAAATTTGCAGCCTACAGAATTTACTACTAAATGGAAAAGGTGTGATGCAAGTTGACATATTTAAAAATTTTATAAAACGAAGAATTAATAGTTTCACCTACACAATATAGGGGAAATTCCTATAACCATTATTTCATAACAAAGTCCTATGTAGTATCTTTGTCAAAGGGCATTAGTTAATTATCATGATACATTTAATTTCCACAAATAATCATCTCATTAGAAATTATTTGATTTCAAGAAACAGTTATTTTCTAGTATATTGCAAGACAAACAATTAATAATAAAACTAGTAGACATAAGTTAATGTCGCATGGGTAATTTGACAAAAGAGAATTCGGAAGAATGATGCAGTGAACCTGTTGAATAAGTTTAGAGTCAAACAAACATTTTGCTCCCAGGGGTTGCTTTGTATAACACATCCCAGCTTTCTCAAAAATGCAATTGATTTATGAATGAAAGCAGAAAAAGGTAAAATGGTTGGGCCTAGCAACTGTCAGACTTGCAACGTAATTATACTGTTCCTTACTATAATTCTTATCCCGACAGTCGTACCTGCACATACCCAAAAAATGTGAATACTTCCTATAATTTCCCAAAACATTGTGCAATAACTAGAGTTATTATCAATGTAATACTGATTATCGATGCTCCAAAATGAAGATAATTGGTCAAAAGCTGCAAACTTTGTAGAGGTGGTTCTCCGTCATAAGAAGAATGAAAGTGGTGTGAGGCAAGGGCAATGATAATTCATAGGTGAACGAATGGGGACAAGAAGGTGAATACTATTCAAGAGGACTGAGGCACCGGCATGAAGTAATGTGCAAACGGTTTCCGTGTCGGGTATTGCCAGGAAATAGGATGTGGTTTTCTAGTGGGTCGGGACCCCCAACCCCACATACCCTAAGCAAGACGTCTTGCTAAGGGATCTGATGAGCAGATTTTTCCACATCCTACGACGGAAAAAAAAATACTGATTATCAATGTAGTCATATATGTTTGGCTTCTACTGGGTGGTTCTTACGTATAAATTCTCGTAGGGTCTTCGTGAGCCAATAAGGGTCCAGGATTATGATGTGATTCTTAGAGGATCTTAAATCCATTCTTATACTCACCTCCTTGTGGTGTATTCCCATAATGGTAAATCAGTTTGTATTATCTTACTCCAACGGACGAGAATAAAGTGGCTATCACTGATCGTTTACTTCCTACCTCATATCCCATTGTCGAATCCATATCCACCACATTACATACTTTCCGTTTTTTATAATGAGATGAGCTTCCTTCCCATTCTTTCTTGTTTGTTTTTTTTTCACTGTTTCATTTTGCGAAATGGGAAATAAACTGATCTTCAGTTGGTATGTCGAATAACCTGTGCTGTGTTTAGAAAGCACATGGGGTTTCTTAAGGCAACAGCCTCTGGCAGACTTGTCCTCCCTCCCACAGTAAGTAGCCTTACCTTGTCATTCAACAAAATCAGATCGACATTTAATCCCGCGCACACGTTGAAAATATATGAACATTGATAAATTAAAGAAATTTAAAACCTGTATAAATAGGACGTTTGAAACAAGCCCGTAGAACTTACATAGTCACCACCATCGTGCCCTTGAAGAGGCGCATATCAGCTTTCTTGGAGCTAGAATAACTCCTGGAGTCACACTCAAACATGAGTTAAGTTCTCATCAAATTTGTATTAGTTTAATAGTACATTGTTGACTGGCTTTTTAAAATCAATCCATTATTTGTAAACATTTTCTTTGCTTTCTTTCTACAATTTTTTACTATTTAATTAATTTATAATTAGTAATTACTACTTTTAATTTCTTTATTGTCTATCTCATTCTAATTAGATAGATCATTATAATAACTGTTTCATACTTATTGATGTAATCTTGAAGAATAACAATCATATTTCCTAAATGCGTATGTTTGACAATTACAAGGCGGCAGCAAGCGTGGCTTGTTTTATCAGAGAGTGATAATGTTTTTTGACCGCTTCTCCTAGTTATTTTTTTAAGATGAATCTAGGTCCAGGTCCCTTTGTTCTGTCGGTTTTATCTTATCGATATTTTGAAAGGATGGGAGTTCAACAATGATACCATCAGTTTAAGTTTGTTATTTTCATCACTTTGTTATTCACCTATGTTTACTATGTTACCTATGTTCACTAAAAAATTGTGATGTGCTAATTCATTTTATGTCCTTGGCTATAATAGTAATAATAATAAAAATATATATTATATATACTTCCTCTTAATTTTTGTTTGAGTTTCCTCAATGTAAGTGATTGAAATTTTCTTTGAGCTGAAAAACAAAATATTTATTTCGTTTATTTATTTTTTACATATTCAATACGGTTAGAATTCTTCTTGAACAGTATTAGGAAGTCTTATCCTATACTATTCAGTAAAATCAATTATTTCTGCTACCAGTCACTGGTTGAAATATTTGTGTATTCTGGAAGCAATCAACAACACATACACGTACTAAAGTATTCTACGGAAAAATCCCAGAATCAAAACTTACCGCATACTAAGGAATTCAGAAATTCAGATATGACCTTTAAACAATGTAACTATTAAAAAAATATTTGGTTGATGAAAAGTACCCAATTCTCATTCCTTACTTTCTTTGATCAACTTTTTATATTATTATATATAAGTTTGATATAGAATAAAACATGATTTAAACAACCTATGACTAACTTGCAATATTTAGTAAATGAAGTAAAATAAGGTAAACATTGTTTTACCATAAAAAAAGATAAACAGTTTTAATTATTCCACTATCACCCATATCAATAATTATAAATAACTTCAAATAATGAACAATCAAATTTAGAATGGAAACTTTATGAAAAAATTGATTTTTTATGCATTACACATTGTAATATATATGTTGATTTCATTAACTATTACTGAAAATTTAAAATGCATTTGAATAAATGTGTCTCATGAAAGAACACATAGTTCTGATAGTAACAGCCAGTACATTTTATTCATACATTTTTCTTGAGTTTAATAGATGAAAACTGGTCAGTAAATTTGTTCCATCAATTGAAAGGAGCTAAAACCTGTTTGTGGCATGCTGTTTCAATTGTATAAATAGCTCAATTAATTACCAAAATTGCATTTGTATAAATTAATTTACTTTCATTATATTTAAAAAACTTTTAATTAACTCTAAATTTATAATAAATGTTAATAGAATGACTAATTGGTCTGTAAGGATGATCACCATGTTTCTGGATGAGTGTTCTTATAAGCTTTGACTATTTGTTGATTGCGTGTTCAATGTTTGTAAGATTTAGTTCTTCGTATTGCTTTCGTTATGGTAGCAAAAAGTATTAGAAAAAAAAACAATAAAGAGGCCAACCAGGTAATGAAATCAATAGAAAAAGTAAATAAAATATCTGTATGCGTTGATATAGCCCAATTTATCTCTCTTAAAAGAACTGGAATATATTAGCCATTCTTGAAGAAGAATTATTTGACTTCTGTTCTTGATATTCTTTCTGAAAGTGAGTATGATAGATATTTCATATTCTATAGCCAAACAATTTTATGAAATTGCGACAAAAGCAACAATATATATGAAAAAAAAAATAGCACTTGAGAATACCTAACTAGAATGGATGGGGTTCAAACTTTAGCTTAAATTATGTAAGAATTAGAATTCAGTATGGCCCAGCGGTGAGTTAGCGTGAATATTCATTTAGTTTGCCCTTTAGCATAGACAATCACCTGCCACGTTTATTTGCTTCATCTTTGTGTTCGGTCAATGAAATTCACCCAAGGGAGTGTTTTGCTTTCATAAATTTATTTCTCTCTGGAGGAATATCACAGAATGCATACGTGGAAGATCACAGGTTTAGTATGAAATTAAAGCCAGGGTTGTATAACGATTTAGAAGGTTTAATTGCCTCGATCTTGTTTAGATAAAGTTCTAAGCTGAAAATGGTAGACACTGTGATAGGGTTATTATTTTGGGTCCCATTTCAAGAGATTTTAGTTTCAACAGTTGAGTACTTATGACTACAACACTTGAAATTCATATAAAGTATGCCAGTGCTATTTAATGTTATGGATAACACTCATTTCACGTTGACGTACTGAACAGAATTTTAATCCATGATATTATTCGTCATATATATAACTTTTCATGTCTCCATACAAACATAATGCAAGTATATAACACCAACTGGCATTATTATTTTAATATATTAAACCGAGAGGGACAATAAGGAATGTATATATCAGGGCCCTTCAGAGGAAAAAATTGTGCCGGTAGAAGACCCTTTCTGAGCCCTGCCTTCCAACACTGGTCATATCTAGACATTTCTATTGCACTCTATTATATGTTGTAGAGTAATAAAGAATCTTATTAAAAAACCTGTGGATTTATAAAGTCAAATAAAAAACTCAAAGATGGTTTACATTTCATAAATATTATAAATAATAAATTACTAATATCTTCATTGACTTTTAAGTACCCATAACAGACAATTTATATGGATTATTTATTATAGTTGTGCATAAACTATGCATTGTGACAATGTGCAATAATTGCCTTTCTTCTTCAATTTTACAAAAAAAAATAGATGCAGGCCTATTCCTTTTAACTGCTTCTATATTGTTTTAACTAAAACTGTGCATTTAATAAGTTATTTAAAAAATACGAGTATATTAAAAAAATGTATTTCCTCTAATGTGGTATATTGTTGATCAAAGTGATTTTTTCTCATAATGTTTTTATAATGATGAAATATATTGGCTGAGATGCTTCTGTAGATGTACTCAAAGTAGTGGTCAGTAAACTCTCATTACAGTCACTCTACAACTATCTTGATGAACGAATGCAAAATAATTCTTAAAGGGTCATGCAACACCAATAATAGCCAACCCTCTCGGTCTACTGTATCTGTTTCATTACTTTGTATATGTGGACAACCTATTGTAATTAATACACTTCATAAACCTCATTATGCATCTGTAAACCTAATAATAAATTATTGTGACATCAAAAAAGTTTGTACCATAGAACTTTGTAAAATACTTTCTGATTATAAACCTTTTTAACATTCAACTAAGTATGAAAGAAATATACTATAGCTATATGGATCTGTTTGTTATGATATATGTATGAAGTTGCAGTTTGACTCTCAACGCAAGTACCTTGTACTTCTTCCTGATGATGACGGTTGTCGAAATATTGAAGTGAGTTCTGTTGTGATTTTCTGTGTTCTTTTAATTTACAATATAAATATTTATATGTATATATATATATATATATATATATATATTTACGAGTACCAAATCGAAGAACAGTAACACACAGAAAAAAGAAACACACTTATAAACTCAAATTTTGGGCAATCCATCTTTAGGAGGAAAGAGAAAGAGCGAACAAGCACGTTGTAAATGCAATGGCAAGTAACCCAAGTGACTTGCCATTGTATTGGGGGATTTGCCATTGTAACTTGACGGATATGTATTGGGTCCCGTCTAGATCGTATTTCCGTTTATTATATACATATATACACTATATTATGTATATAAGATATATATATATATATAGAATGTGCATACAATATATGAAATGTAATATTGTCATTACATCTAGAATGATTATTTATTATTTGTTTAAAGACAATTCAAAACTAAACAATTTTATATAAAAATTAGTTGTTTAAATACAACAAATTCTGTTATAACGACATTCCGTTGAGTATAAAGTTAATTGCACTATCTTTAGGGCGCTGATTTAATATAATCAAGCACAATTCCTATTCATATTATAATTTAGGAATGAAAAAATTAAATGACATCCAGATTTCTTGTTGTAGTGAGCCATTTTATTGGATAAGTAAATGAAATGAAACTATTTAATAAAAAATTAATGATAACAAAATAAGATTTTATGAAGAAGAAGAGCTGTTTATTTAAAAAGGGACTTTTATGAACAACATAATTTTTGTTAATATTCAACTGAAAGTTTAAATAACTGAACCGAAAAGATTAAATCGTTATCTATCGAAATGTTACATTATTCTAATTTTATATGAACAATTTAATTTTAAATAAAAAAAATAAATTGTACCCTTTACTATAGGAATGCTAACTTAATTTTAAAAATAAATATTCATGATTTTAATTTATTTTTTACTATTTCATTATCATCTTAAATTTACATATTTATGTGTAATTGAAATAATTAATATGTTAAATATTATGTATATTCCTTACTTGTGATGCCATAGATTTATCTTCAAAGATACATTATATTACAAATCAGAATCCAATCTAGTCCTCAGGATGGTCTGACCAGAGCCTCCTAATGGAAGTGCTATAGCCCCATTGAGAGCTTTGAGCATATTTAAGAAGGTCTTAAGTTGAAGATCCTGTCAAGGGGACGGTACCCTGAAAGTTGGATGAAGATTGGATACAAGCTAAATGACTACATTATGATGGGCAATAATACTAAAAAATTCAATATAAAATAATAAGAAATAATACCATTTAATATAGTTAAATAATAATATTCAAAGTTTTGAATATAATAAAATGGAATTTCAAAGTTTAGTTTTAGAATTCGGTAAACCAAGAGAGTTACATATTATTGGCATTGCATAAATAATATAATGCATGTTATTAAAAGAAAGGGATAATTATTGAAATCTAGCCGCACTCGATACTGCAGTACGAAAGACTACTGTACTTTAATATTGGATTTAACTAGGCACAAATAGACTTTGGAGTCGTGCAGAAATGTTATGCAATGAATTTTTAATATGTTTTGGGTGGCTTATGATCTGTATAAAACATTACAGGATGTCCACATATATAAAGTAGTAAAACGTCTTTACTACTTAGACAATTACCAAAAGTTTATTTTTGATATTCGAGTATATTTTCACAGATTTTGTTAGAGCACACAATGCGTAGACTACTGGATGTTGAAATTGGAACAAGAGTGAACCAATTTTTGATTGAGAGCTATCAGTTTGTATTACTGTTAACTTTCAGGGACGTAAACAGAAAAAGCATTGGAGTATGACTTAATAGATCTATTAGTTTAAAAAAATTGTTGGTGGGAGCTATAGTCCAAATGAATTCAGCATTAGATTAAGTAACACCACGCAGATTTCTCGTATAAGAAGCTACATTAGATACTTAATTGTAGTACTTAATCATGCATAAATATCTCATGAATGCTTGTTTGTCTTTTAAAACTTAAAAGTTTTTTTTTACGACAAGTACTCATCGAAGATCTATTTGTACTCCCTAAGCATTGATGATTAGGTCAAGGAAACGTACTTCATTCCTAGAGTACTACAATTTATCAAAATTGAACGGAACATTGTATTGACATGTTCAATTAAGTATTTGTGAAAAAATGAAAATAGAGAAGTTATCGAAATTGGAAAACATCCTTGTATGTCTCAATAAATTTCAAAAATTTCCAAATAATCACATCTAAAACACTGCTGAAGACATAATATGATTACCTGATACACTACCGTCCAATAGGACTTAAATGTGATGTACACTGCTCATTTCCTGTCTAATGCCATCTACAAAAATTCAGATAAAATATCTAGAACGTTTAAAATTAGATAACTCATGAGGTTTTTGAAAGTGATATTTTTGAATTATAACTGTTCTATTAAGATATTTTGGATCCAGGTAAATATGAACCTTATTGTTTTTATCAAATTTATTATTCTGGTAGGATGTTTGAAACCCATTTTGCTGTTTTTTTTTTTTTAAATATTTTCCATGAGATTTAGCTGTTCCATCGACTAAAGGGTAATAAGTAAATACGAGTAAGACGTGGTATTAAGGACTGAACCAATATTCGACATCTTGATATCATTGGTTTGACTACATGAATATAGTTAAATAGAATAATACAGGCATTTTTCCTAAAACTTAAACAGTCATTCATAGTAAGAATTGGAATATGTGTTTATCAATTCAAGAGCCTCAGTAGTTCCCAAAAATAATAAATTATCTACCTTGAACATGCCTAGCACCACACACAAACCTATGCTTGTCTTTTCATTCTATGAGACTGTAATTTATCCTAAGAGCTTAATTAATTTGCCGACATGTAAAGTTTTAATGGCACTTTTCCTGTTGGAAAGTAGGTAAGAGTCTCCATTAGAAGACATCACTTTTGTGTAGTTTATTAAAATCAGATCTAGTATCAACATATAACACAGTGAAGTTTACAAAGATTTGATGCAGATTCTGTATGTTGAGTGTTGATTAAATATAGGCTTAGAGTTTTGTTCTTTTTCTTTTGAAAACCTATATTTGCTGCACTTCATTAAAATATGTCCCATTTTGTGTCAATAGTTTCAGCCTTAATTACGTGCTCGACAGGCATTCACATTCTGAGTGTAACTACAGTTACCACATTCAATGGTATCTTTTGTTTGTCAAAAGAAACAATTTTAGAACTTATACTACTGGTAATTTCCTTCACTTTTTTCTTCAATGGTTACCAAATTTTTAAGTGACTGATAGCAACTGACAGAACTAAGTCTAGACCACGTAGGAATACACCTTGTAAACGGCTGTCAGCCAACCCTTATTAAGTTGTTATTTTTAGAGCAATCAAATTACTTTTAGCAGCCTGTTTTATGAACTCCAAAACAAAAAAAATCTATGGTCTATTCTGGTTTTTGATGTATCTTCTAAAGTACACTGCACTCAAAAAGTTTATTAGATTTTAAATGGAGATAATTTTCGCAAGTTTTTATAACATTATGTGAAGGACGATTTTCCGCATATTTTGCGTATCATAAATGACCGTTACTTCATTACTTATTTTAACCATTAGCAGGACAATTTTACGTGATTGAGGTGTCGATTTTGGAATTACAGCAATCATTCAGTTAAACTCCTTCTTGAATTGTTGACAGTTATCAAAGTAGACGAAGTAGCGAATGTCAGAATCTTAAATTCCTAAACTGATTTTAAAGTAATTCAAATTTTGGATTTATTTTTTATAATTAATGAAGTTATGCAATAGGAAAACTATAAAACACTTCACACCACGTATATATTCCAATTCAGAAGTGTAATGATAAATTCAAATCAATTGATAAAATTATTATTAGAATTAGAAAAAACCGTCATACCTCGTAAGTTGATATCGGAGATGTTGGAGCGCTTTCGGATCTGGTCCATCTTCATTCGCAACTAATCTATGGGGCTATTGTCGAGAGGTTTTATAGTTGTGTCCACTGCTATCTAGATATTGTTATTTCAAATATGGCGTTATTTTTGAATTTATTTAATTATTATCTAATCTAATTCTTTTATAGTTCTTTTTATCGTCATATTGTCCGTCCAGTCTTCTTTTTATTTTTGTTAATGGTTTAAATAAGATATCGGATTGGTGGTTTATCTGTTCGTTTATTATATTACCCGATTTTTTATGTTTATAAATTTCTAGTTGTTCTATTATATTAAGTCTCTGTCCTTTCTGTCCCGTCTTTAGTAAGTCCATTGAGTTTTCTATGCTGTCAGGTTCGTGTCCGTGTTTGGTAAGGTGATTTGCGAAATTAGATTTATTAGTATTATTTAAATAATCTTTAAGATGTTCTTTGAATCGTTGTTTTAGGGTTCTTCCCGTTTGTCCTACATATATTTGATTACAGTCTTTACATTTTAATTTATATATTCCGCTTTTTTCGAATTTGTTAGTTTTTTATTAACTAAATAACGGGTTTGATTTACTAAATAAAGGGTTCAAATACAACGTAGGACGAAAAATTAATTCTAAAGATATCGAAACTATCATTACCGATACAGAACTAGCCATAAAATTAATACCATCCGACGAACAAAACCACGTGAGACACTTAGCATCTGAAGTAATAGATAAAACCATTAATAATAGTAAAAGTAACGAAATTAAAAACCAAGACAATTATATCCTTAGAAACATTAAAAAGAAATTACAAAAAGCTAACGCGATAACCACTAAAGCAGACAAAGGTAACTCAATAGTTGTGATAAATAAATCGGATTATATTAAAAAAACGCAAGAATTTATAGATAAAAACAAGTACGAAAAACTAAAAAACGACCCAACTAAGAAGTTCCAAAACGAAATTAGAAATGTAATTAACAAATCTCATAATATAATTAAACCCAATGAATCATATAAATATTTAAACATGAATCCAAATGCCCCTCAGCTAAAAGCTCAAGTTAAAGTACATAAGTTAGGAGAACCTATTAGGCCGGTTATAAATTATAGGAATGCTCCCGCATATAAAATATCAAAAAAATTAGCTAAAATAATAAAAGATAAGGTTAGCCTACCTAATACTTACAATATTAAAAACTCGGTTGATTTAGTAAATAAAATAAAAGATATAGATATAAATGAAAAAACTAAATTGGTATCTTTCGATGTAGAAAATTTGTATACGTCAATCCCCAGTTCGGAAGTAATAAAAATTATACGGAAAGTAGGTAAACAATTTGATCAGAATAACGATATAGACGAAATAATAAAACTAACAACTTTAACTCTAAAGCAAAACTATTTTAAATTTAATAACGAGTTCTATTTAGCAAAGATGGATTAGGAATGGGACACCCAACCTCTGCTATATTATCTGAAATATTTTTACAGGAACTAGAAAGAGTATATGTCAATATATTAAAAGAGAAATTCAATGTAAAAAAAAAAAAAAAAAAAAAAAAAAAAAAAAAAAAAAAAAAAAAAAAAAAAAAAAAAAAAAAAAAAAAAAAAAAAAAAAAAAAAAAAAAAAAAAAAAAAAAAAAAAAAAAAAAAAAAAAAAAAAAAAAAAAAAAAAAAAAAAAAAAAAAAAAAAAAAAAAAAAAAAAAAAAAAAAAAAAAAAAAAAAAAAAAAAAAAAAAAAAAAAAAAAAAAAAAAAAAAAAAAAAAAAAAAAAAAAAAAAAAAAAAAAAAAAAAAAAAAAAAAAAAAAAAAAAAAAAAAAAATAAACCACCAATCCGATATCTTATTTTAAACCATTAACAAAAATAAAAAGAAGACTGGACGGACAATATGACGATAAAAAGAACTATAAAAGAATTAGATTAGATAATAATTAAATAAATTCAAAAATTAACGCCATATTTGAAATAACAATATCTAGATAGCAGTGGACACAACTATAAAACCTCTCGACAATAGCCCCATAGATTAGTTGCGAATGAAGATGGACCAGATCCGAAAGCGCTCAACATCTCCGATATCAACTTACGAGGTATGACGGTTTTTTCTAATTCTAATATTAATCTTACTAACCTCAGTGTAATAACAATATGCATGTATTCAATTGATAAAGCACAAGACACACATGGTTTATTCTGTGACTGATCAACACGTAAGTGAATAACAATGTTTGGAAACTGAACAGCCTAATATATTAAGAGCAAAAACAAAATCATTCTTGTTTATGTTTGTATATGATTTAAATTATCATATTAGTCAGTTAGAATTAAAATATCTATTAACTCATTATGTCATAATTACGCTCACCGTTGGTATATGAGCATATACAATGGAACCGAAACCTCTTAAACAGTATGCAACTGTTTTGGAAAAAAAATAATAAAAATCTCTGCATTAAATTGTTTATTAAAGCCATGCTTCTTGAATGCGTTGTGCTATTGCTTAAACTACTTATTGAATAAAGTTACTGTAGCAATGACTAGTTTCTTTCTTAAAAAAATACAAGTATACAAAATAATACTAATTGAATTATTGTAGTTGAGATTGATTATGATTGTTTGTAAGTGTGTGTACGGTGTATGTCTGGTGTTGAGTAATCCTTGAATAGTCTGTACGTGTGCGTGGTGAGACAGGAGATGAATTGCAAAGGCAGGTAACAATGTATCAGGTTGTTTTATTACAAGCAAGTAAATTATTCAAGAAAGTAACGGCGTACAACTTTTAACTGTCTATATATGCAAAAAAAAAAAACAAAAACATAAAATATCAATTTATTGTATATTATTATATCAAATGCTGTTGTTACTATTCCATAATATTGTTATTACACTATATTATCAAATATTATGCACATATACCATCATGTTCAGAAAAGTCAGAAACTACTCTTTACTGACATCTGATATCTTGACATTATTGAATCTCCCAACTGGATGCAAGGTATATTCCTCTCGCTTTTCTTAATATTTATTTTTTTGGTATATCCAGTTTGATTTGTACTTACAAATTAATTTGGTTAAAATTTTTAATAATATAGAACTCTATTACTCTTTTAAATGATGTGTAAAATAAAAATATCAATAAAAACTGCAAAAAAAGTATTAATAACTTCCAATGCGTCAAAGTAAGTCAGTTTCATTGAGTACTTGAATGAAAAGTTTTGTTATCACTACATAAATATTACAACGTAGCTTTACCACATTTTTTAGTCATTAAATAATATAGAATTACTCGTCAGAGTAATAATAGGTAATATGTAGAATTTTACTAAAATCATTCTGATGCTGCTGTTTTAGTTTATTTATAATAAACAGAAATCAAAACAGTGTTTTGTATCAAAAATGCATTGTTATCCATTTTGCAAGGTATCTATGTATATAAAAGTTCAGTCAAAGATAAATATTTGTCAGTATAACCTATAATGGAGATTTATAACTTTATGAGCTTAATATTGTGAGACTAAATTTGCGTTTATGTATTCAGGTGTTGTGCGAAAGAAATGGATGTAATTTGTATATTAGTGGGGATCAAAGGAAAAAATTGACTAGTTCATGAAATGGGGTCCAAAATGGGATGGGTCACAAAGGCCCTTTATTATTCGGAAGGTGGTTGAGAATTTTTTTTTTCATAGTACTGAAGTATCGTGGGAGAAGAGGTAAATATAATTTATCAGTATCTGCTGTCAATCGAAGGGTTCTGGTGGAATGGAGATGCATCAGTTATTAATGCTAGTAATATGTTGAGAGGGTGGCTATCAGGCCCGTCTTGCTTTATTACCCCCTACCACCTTTCTAATGTTGTTTACCTTCCTGCTCTTCCCAAAATCTCGCCCTTCTCCCACTCTCTTCGCTTCCTCATTAGATTTCCTTCCCACAACACAAACTTAATCTCCTATCAAAATTCTTTTATAGTTCTTTTTATCGTCATATTGTCCGTCCAGTCTTCTTTTTTTTTTGTTAATGGTTTAAATAAGATATCGGATTGGTGGTTTATCTGTTCGTTTATTATATTACCCGATTTTTTATGTTTATAAATTTCTAGTTGTTCTATTATATTAAGTCTCTGTCCTTTCTGTCCCGTCTTTAGTAAGTCCATTGAGTTTTCTATGCTGTCAGGTTCGTGTCCGTGTTTGGTAAGGTGATTTGCGAAATTAGATTTATTAGTATTATTTAAATAATCTTTAAGATGTTCTTTGAATCGTTGTTTTAGGGTTCTTCCCGTTTGTCCTACATATATTTGATTACAGTCTTTACATTTTAATTTATATATTCCGCTTTTTTCGAATTTGTTAGTTTTTTATTAACTAAATAACGGGTTTGATTTACTAAATAAAGGGTTCAAATACAACGTAGGACGAAAAATTAATTCTAAAGATATCGAAACTATCATTACCGATACAGAACTAGCCATAAAATTAATACCATCCGACGAACAAAACCACGTGAGACACTTAGCATCTGAAGTAATAGATAAAACCATTAATAATAGTAAAAGTAACGAAATTAAAAACCAAGACAATTATATCCTTAGAAACATTAAAAAGAAATTACAAAAAGCTAACGCGATAACCACTAAAGCAGACAAAGGTAACTCAATAGTTGTGATAAATAAATCGGATTATATTAAAAAAACGCAAGAATTTATAGATAAAAACAAGTACGAAAAACTAAAAAACGACCCAACTAAGAAGTTCCAAAACGAAATTAGAAATGTAATTAACAAATCTCATAATATAATTAAACCCAATGAATCATATAAATATTTAAACATGAATCCAAATGCCCCTCAGCTAAAAGCTCAAGTTAAAGTACATAAGTTAGGAGAACCTATTAGGCCGGTTATAAATTATAGGAATGCTCCCGCATATAAAATATCAAAAAAATTAGCTAAAATAATAAAAGATAAGGTTAGCCTACCTAATACTTACAATATTAAAAACTCGGTTGATTTAGTAAATAAAATAAAAGATATAGATATAAATGAAAAAACTAAATTGGTATCTTTCGATGTAGAAAATTTGTATACGTCAATCCCCAGTTCGGAAGTAATAAAAATTATACGGAAAGTAGGTAAACAATTTGATCAGAATAACGATATAGACGAAATAATAAAACTAACAACTTTAACTCTAAAGCAAAACTATTTTAAATTTAATAACGAGTTCTATTTAGCAAAAGATGGATTAGGAATGGGACACCCAACCTCTGCTATATTATCTGAAATATTTTTACAGGAACTAGAAAGAGTATATGTCAATATATTAAAAGAGAAATTCAATGTAATCCATTATAGCAGATATGTTGATGACTCCTTCTTAATCATAAATAACCGAACGAAGAAATATATAAAAAACATAAATAAGTATCTCAATTCGTTAAATAATAAAATTAAATTCACCCACGAAATAGAAATAAACAAAAAATAAATTTCTTGGATCTAACCATTGAAAAAACCGGGAATAAACTTAGTTTTAAAATATATAGAAAACCAACCGCAACCGATATTACCATACATAAATCATCAATGCATCCAAAACAGCAAAAAATATCAGCTTTTCGGTATATGATAGATAGATTAATAAGAATTCCGATGAATCCTAATAACTATAAAAAAGAGTTAAATATAATTAAAGAAATAGCAACGAATAACGGTTACAACTCAAACTTAATCAATAAAATTTTAACAAATAGAACGAACAAAATAAATAATTATGAAAGGTCTAATAATAATAAATACGCGTCTATAACGTACATAGGAAATATTAGTTATAAAATCGCGAACTTACTTAAACGGTACAATGTAAAGGTAGGGTATAAAACTAATAATTCTATAAATCAAATATTAGCTTGCTCCACGGAAAATAAAACTAACAAATTCGAAAAAAGCGGAATATATAAATTAAAATGTAAAGACTGTAATCAAATATATGTAGGACAAACGGGAAGAACCCTAAAACAACGATTCAAAGAACATCTTAAAGATTATTTAAATAATACTAATAAATCTAATTTCGCAAATCACCTTACCAAACACGGACACGAACCTGACAGCATAGAAAACTCAATGGACTTACTAAAGACGGGACAGAAAGGACAGAGACTTAATATAATAGAACAACTAGAAATTTATAAACATAAAAAATCGGGTAATATAATAAACGAACAGATAAACCACCAATCCGATATCTTATTTAAACCATTAACAAAAATAAAAAGAAGACTGGACGGACAATATGACGATAAAAAGAACTATAAAAGAATTAGATTAGATAATAATTAAATAAATTCAAAAATAACGCCATATTTGAAATAACAATATCTAGATAGCAGTGGACACAACTATAAAACCTCTCGACAATAGCCCCATAGATTAGTTGCGAATGAAGATGGACCAGATCCGAAAGCGCTCCAACATCTCCGATATCAACTTACGAGGTATGACGGTTTTTTCTAATTCTAATATTAATCTTACTAACCTCAGTGGTAATAACAATATGCATGTATTCAATTGATAAAGCACAAGACACACATGGTTTATTCTGTGACTGATCAACACGTAAGTGAATAACAATGTTTGGAAACTGAACAGCCTAATATATTAAGAGCAAAAACAAAATCATTCTTGTTTATGTTTGTATATGATTTAAATTATCATATTAGTCAGTTAGAATTAAAATATCTATTAACTCATTATGTCATAATTACGCTCACCGTTGGTATATGAGCATATACAATGGAACCGAAACCTCTTAAACAGTATGCAACTGTTTTGGAAAAAAAAATAATAAAAATCTCTGCATTAAATTGTTTATTAAAGCCATGCTTCTTGAATGCGTTGTGCTATTGTTTAAACTACTTATTGAATAAAGTTACTGTAGCAATGACTAGTTTCTTTCTTAAAAAAATACAAGTATACAAAATAATACTAATTGAATTATTGTAGTTGAGATTGATTATGTTTGTAAGTGTGTGTACGGTGTATGTCTGGTGTTGAGTAATCCTTGAATAGTCTGTACGTGTGCGTGGTGAGACAGGAGATGAATTGCAAAGGCAGGTAACAATGTATCAGGTTGTTTTATTACAAGCAAGTAAATTATTCAAGAAAGTAACGGCGTACAACTTTTAACTGTCTATATATGCAAAAAAAAACAAATACATAAAATATCAATTTATTGTATATTATTATATCAAATGCTGTTGTTACTATTCCATAATATTGTTATTACACTATATTATCAAATATTATGCCACATATACCATCATGTTCAGAAAAGTCAGAAACTACTCTTTACTGACATCTGATATCTTGACATTATTGAATCTCCCAACTGGATGCAAGGTATATTCCTCTCGCTTTTCTTAATATTTATTTTTTTGGTATATCCAGTTTGATTTGTACTTACAAATTAATTTGGTTAAAATTTTTAATAATATAGAACTCTATTACTCTTTTAAATGATGTGTAAAATAAAAATATCAATAACAACTGCAAAAAAGTATTAATAACTTCCAATGCGTCAAAGTAAGTCAGTTTCATTGAGTACTTGAGTGAAAAGTTTTGATATCACTACATAAATATTACAATGTAGCTTACCCACATTTTTTAGTCATTAAATAATATAGAAATACTCGTCAGAGTAATAATAGGTAATATATAGAATTTTATTCTACAAACAAATCATTCTGATGATAATGTTGTAGTTTTTTTATAATAAGCAGAAATTAAACCAGTGTTTTGTTTCAATAATGCATTGTTATTCATTTTGCAAGGCATCTATGTATATAAAAGTTCAGTCAAAGATAAATATTTGTCAGTATAACCTATAATGGAGATTTATAACTTTATGAGCTTAATATTGTGAGACTAAATTTGCGTTTATGTATTCAGGTGTTGTGCGAAAGAAATGGATGTAATTTGTATATTAGTGGGGATCAAAGGAAAAAATTGACTAGTTCATGAAATGGGGTCCAAAATGGGATGGGTCACAAAGGCCCTTTATTATTCGGAAGGTGGTTGAGAATTTTTTTTTTTCATAGTACTGAAGTATCGTGGGAGAAGAGGTAAATATAATTTATCAGTATCTGCTGTCAATCGAAGGGTTCTGGTGGAATGGAGATGCATCAGTTATTAATGCTAGTAATATGTTGAGAGGGTGGCTATCAGGCCCGTCTTGCTTTATTACCCCCTACCACCTTTCTAATGTTGTTTACCTTCCTGCTCTTCCCAAAATCTCGCCCTTCTCCCACTCTCTTCGCTTCCTCATTAGATTTCCTTCCCACAACACAAACTTAATCTCCTATCAAAACCATTTTCCCAATAGACCTCTTCATATAGTTTTTTAGGGGTAAAATTTTACTTTCAACTTATAAATAAACTATAGTTTATTTTATAAGTTTATTATACAGTTTATATATAGTTTATATATATAGTGTATAGATATAATTATATAATATTATATATATATAAATAATTATTATATATATTATATATTATATTATGTTATATAAGATACATAAGAATATATAATATATATTATATTATAATATAGACATTATAATAGGTATAGATATTATAAATTCATATATATATATATATATATATATATATATATATATATATATATATATATATATTATATATATAGTGTATACATAGTTTATAGTTGAAAAGGTAATATCATATTAAAAAAAACAATAATATATTGAGTTAGGTAAATTATACTTCATTATATATGAAAATACTAATATATTATGAATAATCAATTAATTAATATCTCTAGATGGAATTAAAGCATTACACTAATGTAGATACATTTTTAAATTAGTAGTGGTTTTTACTTTAAAATTAGAATGATAAAAAAGTTAGCTTACAGTTCGTGAAATGAATACATATTCACAATACACACAGACAAACAAAAAAATGTAAGCAAACACTAAACGCACATGACGACAACTCTGATGAGAGGGTTGAGGATTCAGGTGATGCAACCTTCTTGGACGGCTCTCGATAATTCCAGTCTTGCGGCTTATCGGTGAGTTTGGTCTGAACAGATCCTCGTCTCACATATGTATGTGTCATATTGTCATATTGATTGTAATATATTTGTTTCTTGGCAAAATTTTTTTATATAATAATTTATTAGGAATAAAAAGGATTATAAATATACTTATTGTAATAAGGCAGATACAATCTTCACAATAAGAGAAATTATAAAAAAAAGAAGAGGGCAATTCCAGTACAAAAAACCCCAAAATATATAACTACACATGAATATAATACCATTACATTTGGAGATTTATAGGAATGTAGTCTGAATATAAGCACTAACCACAAATACATTTAAACATGCAATATATAATATTACACAAACTAAAATTTCGTACTACTGCTTTTAAATGTATTATCAAAAAACCAACGTAATTTATAGAAATGTAAGAAACATACAAGGTATTTGAACTAGCGAATAGTGCAGATCACTTTAAAGTAAATATAAATATTTATAACAATAATATAAACACATTATCAATGATAAAGAACATATGAATACATTAAATATGTTAAGTGATTAGGAACTGTCTTGTCCGGTAGTGAATTTTTTAAGAGATCAATTTTTTAACTGTCTTTCATATAGTGTATATATATATATATATATATATATATATATCAATGATCAAACCACAATAAGAAATGGGAAAACAAGACTAAGATTTTCCAACCGTAACAAATTGTCTTCGTCATAGTCAAAAAACCTACTGACCCAGAGTCAGTTGCGCTTTTGACTATGACGAAGACCGTTGGTTACGGTTGAAAGATCTTAGTCTTGTTTTCCCATTTCTTATTGTAGTTTGATCATTGATTGTTATTTCACATGTTTATGTGAAATCTTTATATATATATATATTATTGAAAATGACACCAAATTTAGGTGATACCTGTTCCTTAACAAGTTCCTCAATTTTTTTTTTCTAAATAACACTCTCGTTATTTCGTCTACACAATAAAGTACATCTCCTATGGTCGACATGTTACGAATGATCAACATTCATCATCAGGACGTGAATGTTGATCATTCGAAACATGTCGACCATACGGGATGTAGTTTATTGTGTAGACGAAATAACTAGAGTGTTACTTAGAAAAATTGAGAAACTTGTTAAGAAACAGGTATCAGCTAAATTTGGTGTCATTTTCAATAATGTGTGTGTCAAGGAAGGACTGCTACCAAAATTTACGAATATATATATATATATATGTATATATGTATATTTTGGGAGCAGACCTTCGTTTATGGATTTCTTGTTAAATTGTATGTCTATTTTTAATTTGACAATATATATATACACTTTAACTCAGAGAAAAGAACACAGAAAGACACTACAGAACTCACTTCGATATTTCGACATCCGTAGTCATCGGGAAGAAGTGCGAAGTACTCGCGTTTAGAAGCAAACTGCTACTGGCCTCCAGAGTAACTCGTGGAACCACCGCAATTAGATACTGAACTAAAAACAACCAAGGTAACCAAATTTCACCAGACAACCAAAATGTTTAACTGAACAGACACTTTAATAACTTCTATATTATAAAGGAGGCATCTCAAATTTAAGTAGTATTTTATCCATTGTGTTAAGTTAAACATTGTTGATCGTTACAAAATTGTTTTAATGATGGTTTGGTTGTCTGGTGAAATTTGGTTGCCTTGTTTTTTTTTTAGTTCAGTGTCCCTTGTTCATTCCAACTAGATTTGTTGTAGAAATCCACAAAGTATTATCTTTGAAAAACATCTCTAACGAAATACTCAGTTTTTATGTTCCAAAAGTTTCACTTCTGTAACTTCTCTCACTTACTTATTATCAAAATGTCTATTTTATTTTCCTATTTGAGACTTTATTACGCAACTTATGTATGTTTGATTTTGAATCTTGTATTATTTCTTATATTTTCTCTGTTTTGTAGACCTATGAAAAAGCTTTTAAATAAAAACCGAAACCTTGTGCAACGATAGTTTAACTTGAACTTGAAGAACTCAACGAGTCCTGATAAATGTTTATTTTGTTTCAACTACATATATAGACTGGTTCAAAAAGGAGATGAGTAACACAGAGAGTAAAGAAACACACAAATTATTATATTTTGTGAAATCCGTCTTCAGATGGAAAAGAAAGGATATTTATGTTACTGAGCATGCCGTAGAGGCGGCGGCAGATATTTGAGAGAGCCACCACGACCACAAGGCCATGAAGTAAGTAATAAAGTAGAGTATATTTGAAAACGAAATCAACAAGTACAAGTGCGATAAAAGGAAATGAATGAAAAGGAATCAGATAATAATAAAATATCATAATTTTTTTTTTTGCTGTCACGTACCGTTGTCCCTCCGGAGTGCTCTGTCATCTTCTCTCATTCCTCCTGAAAACTGGTTTTAGTAAGTGTGTTTCTATTGACTGTTTGTTACTCTTCTTCGTATTTGAACTAGTTGATATCTAGTTTGAATCGTTTTTTCGATTTTAAAGTAAATATAAATATTTCTAACATTATACAGATACACTATCAATAAAACAAATCAATAATACTACACATGATTATAATAAAATGTATCAGTCATTGATCCTGGTTTGAGATTGTAACCAACATTTCATAGGTGCTGATTCTTTATTTAATACTAATTTTAGAAGCAGAAATATTACAGTTTAGATGTGAATATGTAATATTACTAATTAAATGTTTATATAATTATGTGTTTAATGATTATATTCAGATTACATTCTGACAAATCCACGAATGTAATGGTCTATAGTTTTTCATATTAAAATTACATAATTCGGCCTAGACAAAAAAAAATTGTGTATAAAATGGAAATATCTGCTACAAAAGTTAGATTTAAACTAGAAAAACTAGCACACTGCTTATATTATTTCCAAACATAGTCGACATTTATATATGCATGTACAATCAACATCCTAATGTATTGTATCATTAGTCGTCAATAGTTTTAAACTGATTTCTTTTATGATTAAATATTTTACTTCGAGTAAAAATAAAATGAAAAAAATCAATACCTCTACATGTAAAATTCAGACTAAAGTTAAACACTACTTTCCCTCAAAAAATTATATCAAATATACTAATGTTAAGAAGTTTCTTATAAACGTAACGGACTTCCATTTCACGGTATTTACAATTTAGATTAAAGTAATTCCACAGCAATTTCCGATCAACATTCTAAACGTAATTTAACTTTCATCTTTATTAACATAATTAACGCTAACTGTGGGTTATGCAAATTTTTAATCTAAATATCTCAAGAGAATATTCTTCACAGTGGCAACTTATAATTAACAATGCTCTCGTTATTTAAATAGTGACGAAAGACTATTTTAATTCAAAAACATCCTTGGCTATATTAATAAAAAGATCATGAAAACAAATATTTATAATGCCAGGACTCTATTGATTCATTAAATAATTTTATTATTAATGAAATTTGCTTATTTATTATGTATACATGAATAAAACTCAGACAAGCTAAACAGTAAATTTTGTTAATTTATATCGAATTGATCACTGTTACAGCGTTCCGTAAAATACATAGTGGGCATTCCATATGACTAAGAATGCCTGCAATAATAGCATTTCGCAATGAGGAATATAATTTATTTTTTATATAAGTAGTATTCTTTATTGGTTTTACATAAATTATCTACTATAATGTTTCGTCTGGTTTATAGTTCACCAATTTTTTCTTTGGTAGGTTGGCAAACATAGATAGAATGAGACTGGTACGTGTTCAAAATCTATAAATGTTATAAATCTGTTAAAATATCATGCAGCTATTAATGTTGATAATTTTATTAGACTTTTTGGCATATAATAATAGCTGAGTGGAGTCAGTAGATCATTATTTAAACTATTGATTACATGTAGTAATAATCATGCAAATTTAACTTAATTTCTTTGTGTATTTACATATTATGAAACCCTCATAATTTGTTTTTGCGTTTGGAAAGGAGGGTCTGCATCCATAAGTTGTAGGTTACCCTACAGAACACATTGTTTAATAGTTCAAATTCATATATTACACCAGAATAGTCCCATAGTGATGTGATATGCAATATTCAAAGTTCTTTTTTGGCCAATATTTTAATTTAAACACTTTGTATTGTCTTAAACGACTAACTTTTAAACTCTATATTTTTTGGTTTGTTATATAACTAATTGTAGCTTTAAATGAAAATACTTTTAATTTTTTTTCAATTTTGCAAAAGGTCAGTTTTATTCTAAACTTTAACACTTTTTACTTTTGTATGATTCTGCATGTGTACATGGTAACAGTCACACCATCACTGAACCCTAATCATATAATAAATTAAAATTGGTTCTTCTGGCAGGAACAACCAATACATTATTCTCAACGTTACTTTTATGAAAAGAGTTATAAAGCTTTATTTTACAAAATCAGTAAAATACAGCATTTTCCTTAACCACTAACTATAGAACAAGGAAATTTAATGTACAGAATCGGCTAAAAAGTAGAAAGCTATAACAAATGTTTCTCGAAATTCGCTTACTACAAATTCTAAAATAAACACTAAAAACTCAGAACTCAATGAGAAAAATTATTGCAACTTGTTTACATTGGTTTTACACTGACTAATACATTTCTTTTTTATTAAAACTGAGTTAAACAGGACTGACAAAATAATTAATAAAGAAAATTTTAATCATTATTTATTGGTTTGATGTGATATGTAAGGAAAATTAAATTATAAAAGCAAACTGGAGCAACCATCTATATCTATTATATTCTTCAGTGTGTGATGGAAGGATGTCAAACAAAAGGGTTTTAACAATCTGAAAGTTGATATTTAATAAATCACCATACAATTCTATGAAGGACATAACTTTTTTGGATCAATAAATTTATTTATTTATAAATAAAAAGAAGCACTCGATATGGTTAATTTCTCGTTCTTTATGACAAATTGGCTACTATTTGTCACTCATTCTTCGGGTAACTAAGGAGGACAACATTTTCTAACGTGATTGTCTTACTGCTATTATGTAATGACTTTGAAATATTCAAAGATCAATATTAGACTAAACAACAACTATTAGAATAAACATGGATCTTACCGTTCCATTTTAAGAACTATGAGAATTATTTAAGAAATAAATAAATTCATTGGGCTGCAACATAGTTCTATGGCGAGCAAATATACAGAAACAAGTATACAATTTTGAATGATTGGATAAAAAAATATTTAATTTTTAAAGGAATCACTCTTTGTTCTTTCTTAGAGTTTTTGATCACGTCACCCATTGAATCAGAAGAAAAGGATAGATTTATGTTCTATCAACGATAGAATGTAATATTACAAACTTCTGACACAACTCGTAAAATTTTCTTGATATCGTCTGATTGGTGTGCATAGTTTGCATCATCAAATGAGGCTCATCATATTTAAAGAATCTGTAAGTACGGATTTGGCATTTCATTTACATATAATACGCAAAACTAAGTAATCTTATCATTCATATTGAAAATCAATCTAATAAGGTAATTTATTAGTTTGCTTTATGAAGTATCAAATATTAGCTTGAAAACCCATTACGATTGCGTGTCACCAAATCATAAAAAAAAATCATTAAAATAAATAACTTTACACTCACAATTCGAAATATACATTTCATCAAAATGCCTTAAATAATTACAAAAAAAACTAATAATGACACATTCCTTCATTTTAGAGTGTCACAATACTAAGGCAAATATCAACTAGTTTGAATAAATAATTTTAAGTAAAAAATTTATAATTTCATTAACAATAAGAATACAATAACCTGTTGGAGTAAACCAGATTTATGAATCAATGTTAGAGAATATACGATAGTAACTACCTCCCCTTGTTTGAGAGGAACTGAACTTGTAGCAATAACTTCTGAACACAGTGTACCAACATACCATGGGAACATTTTGAAATGCTTTCATAATTCAATTTTTCTGAATACAATTATATAATAATGTTATAACAGATCATATCTTCTTCCTCATAATTCATTTCAATCGTATTGTTTATTAGGGCCATTGATCCAGGTTTCTTGGTATATATGACTTTGCATACTTCAAATCATAGATAAAAAGTATAACCTAAGTACTAATTTTAATTTAAATTACATGAAAATGATCAATTTTATTTTATTATAGATTTAGATATTTAGCCCATTGAGAATATATAGTTATAATATAACAAAAATGCTAACCCAAGTACTATAAACAGTCTTGGGTAAAACATATGATTTTGGAGTGCACAAAACATGTAAATCCGTTAATATCTCAACATCAAGTTTTTTCACAATCACTATACATTACATATAGTAAAGGAAAAATGTATGCATATTTACATATGCAATAATTTTCACAAATATCTGTGAAAGTCAATTCAAAGATTGATGACTTCAATTGTCATAATATATTATGAACATATATTAATTATTAATGCATTATTAATTAATTAATAATAACTTATTAATTAATATATTAATAATTAATATATTATGTCATACATGATTGAAAGTCTGAGGTTGTAGTTTACCAAAAGGTTAACTAAATTAACCTTAGTAAAGTATAACACTAAATTAAAAAGTAATTGCTATAATATGATTTACATCTTTATGTCTTGAGAAATAATTTTGTAGTTATAATTTATACCTGCAACAATTATATTATGCAACATGATATATTATACAATACTTATATGTTTCAACCGGATATTATTCTTGAGAAAAAAAAATTATTGGGAAAATATATTTTCCTTTACTTCTTGAGAAATAACTTAGTATTTATGATTGAAAGTCTGGGGTTGTAGTTTACCGAAAGGTTTATAACACTAAATTAAAATGTAATTGCTATAGTATAATATGATTTACATCTTTATGTCTTGAGAAATAATGTTGTAGTTATAATTTAAACCTGCAATAATTATATTATGCAACATGATATATTATATAATACTTATATTTTCAACCTGATATTATTTTTGAGAAAAAAAAATTATTGGGAAAATATATTTTCCTTTACTTTATGAGAAATAACTTTGTATTTATAATTTACACCTGTATAATTATATGTTGCAACATGATATATTATATAGTACTTACACATTTCAACATTATATGTATAGTTTGCTTTTCATTATATTTGATATTCTTTAATGGAATCTCAAATAATTAGTGTTGAAATGCAATTATTGTAAAGTGGCAGTAAGATAGGAATGAGTGGTTGTAGAAAAGATTGCAATGTTACTAAAGGTGGCAGAGATAGTTGGAAAAGCCAATTACTAGGTGACACGGGCAAATCATAGCTCATGCATGTTCATGGACCAGCCGTGGTTGTGTAACTGCACCCTCTAGCCTCTATCCACGTTCCTCAATATTAATGGCGACTAACGTCACACAGGCAGTCACCTCTCTCCATTAGACCTCGTCTAATTTTCCTCCCAGTAATGCTACAGATATATCATTTTCTCATGTTTTAATAAGTATTTTCAACCACATTCGCATAAATGATTACGGAATAAATTGTCCAATATAATAGCCTGTTATTTCTAAATAATCACATTTGGATCATTTTATCCTATTATTTTAATTTTTTCGCATTCATATTATGTTTCTTAGGCACACAAATAGATCACATCAGATAATAGTGTTATAATTTTAATTGCAAAAAACCATAATTAAATAAATATATTTCAATTCTTCAGATCATGCAAAACCAAGAGAAACTGAATCTGATAATTTGCAAAAATGAATAAAGCATATAGACGATTTTTTATTTACCATTGACACTATTAAAATTCTCTACATAGTTGAAATCATGGAATTGTTTAAACAATATTCTACAATCTGGAAATAAAATAAATGATAAAAAAAATATATTCCAAAAAAAACATACTTACAAATTACTACAAACATCTACTGTGATTCCCAACTTTCAGGTTTCCTCCATGAGAATACTAAACAACACTAATAAATAACATAATAATAATAATTGACTAAATTATTATTGTATTATTGTCATTGCTCACTCTTTTAATAAAATATATATGTTCAATAAACACAGTTCTATGAGTGCTAGAAGTGCTATTATTCGAAAAATTAGAATAATTATATAAGAAACAAATCTAAACTCAGTATAGCGTACTATTAAACAATAAACATTTCCTAGAAAAAAAAAACCTTCTAAAAAATAACACTTCATTCTTCAGTTGAAAAGTTGAAAAAAAAATACAGGCATTTTATATTCAGATATGAGAAAGGGAAGAAAAGATTTTAAAGTAATTAAAAGCACTGAAAAAGGAAAAAAAATAAACAGCTTATTCTACAACTCAAGTCCTAAACAAATTTTTATAATATTACCTACGCATTGAGGTAAACTGTATAAACACTCGAACTCAGCTTTGATCTTAATTTTAATGTAACTTTACTCATGTGCATATCATTTTCTGTTTATATATATATATATATATATAGTTCACACAGGAAAGAGAAAAACAAATAAAGACACACACAAAAGACTCACAACGATATTTCGACAGTCGTCGTCATCGGGCAGAAGTAGTCCCTTTGAGTAGCTGAAGCTGACTTATATGTATATATATATATATATATATCAGTTCAAAAACGGAGGTAAGCAACACACAGAGAACGAGACACACATACAAACTCAAATTTTCGGATCATCCGTCTTCTGGAGAAAAGAGAATGGGCGACCAAGCACTCCGGCGACCAAACACAACGGCAGGAAACCCTTCCGGCGTGGTTGGTCGCACATTCTCTTTTCTCCTGAAGACGTATAATCCGAAAATTTGAGTTTGTAAGTGTGTCTCTTTCTCTGTGTGTTGCGTCCTTTGTTTTTGAACTGATTTTCATACAGTTTGGATTGTTTTTCGAATTTTATGAGAAATATATATATATATATGTGTCAAAATTATTGTATATAAATGGATATTAGTTTCTGTATATAGCTATGTTAAAACAAATAAAATCTTTAAAATGATTATTCAAGTATTTCGTAATGCATTAATGGCGAGGTTGATATTAGGTTTACACGATAGCTATATCAAAATAAAACCAAATCTCGAAGGATTGTCAACCATGTTGAGATTATCTGTCCTTATTGCGTCACAGTATTTAGGTTAATCTAAATTATTATGATTAAATTTATGGCCTGGGTCTCATTGGACATGTTTTTACTGTAGTCAATTATACGGTCTATTCTACTTCTCCTTAATGTTCCTGCTACTAATTTTAAGTTTTCAGTTCTTTAATGTACTTTATATGTATTCAAAGAGAAGTATCACTTACTTCAGTTGGTTTTAGATATGATTTTAAAAATGTCCAACCACTTTAAAAGGAGAATAGACGGTAATCACACAGAATTCGTGTAAAGGTTTCAGCCACTTACAGACGAGTAGAAATTGTTTGTAGTACTTCAATTTGCATTTGGTTATGTGATAGTTGAAAATTTCATTTCTGATGATGTACTCTAAACATATTTTTAATCTCTCTTTTGAAAATTTATTAATTTCTTTACAAATTTAATTTTAGCTAAAATGATTAAATTAGACCCAGCTTAATTAATTTAAGCTTTTTAGACTGAATTAGACCCAGTTGTTTCAGCCACATATTACCTGCTTCTTTTTTCATCATTTTATTAACTGTATGGTTCACAAAGCCTGCGTGTGTTGAGCAAAAAGGATTTAGACCGCATAAAGTTAGTTTTGCTCAATCCTTTTTCAACCGGTCCGCTGCCTCATTTGCCTGTACGTATTCCCATGTTTCCATGAAAACATTTGAGGGTTAACTTATTTCTACTAGCCAGATTTTGAAGAATGATTAAACATTCATACATAAAACTTTAATAACAAACCAGTAATATAAAAGTTTTATATGTGTTGTTATTATCTCATAGTAAGTGCACATTCACTTTTTGGATATTTTTTTCGGATATACCCCACAAAACTTTATCGCAACCATTTCATATTGTACTTTGCGTTTTTGACTATTGACTACGCTGTATTATACAAAATTTTCTGTTTTTTTTATCTGAATAAACGCTATTGTATTATATTTATATTGTATTAAAGTCAACTTTGCAATGTATACAATACAGTTATTACTAGTTTCAGGGATTCATCTCAAATCACTATGCAAAATGTTTACCATATTTTGCAAACAAGTTCTTGTATCTATTAAAAGAAGTTTATTAACATTTCACATAAAATAAAAAAAATTAATTTTAATTATGAATTAGTTAATAACTTTTGTGTTATAATTACGCAACCAAATATAAAAAAATGACTGTTACTTGGTTGTGCTAATAACGTGGGTAATATGTTAATAAAAAACTCTCCCAGCGAATTGGAGTCCGCTGATATTTATAAAATTTCGTGCAAAAATTGCCATAAAATTTATATTGGTCAAACTGGTAAATCATTAAAGACACATGCAAAACAACACCAATATAACGTAAGTAGACAGAAAAAAAGTAGTGCCTTATTCTTGCATATAAAAAATGAAAATCATCATATTGATTGGACAGGAGCTAAATTTATTACCTATGAAAAATCAATGTTGTTAAGAAATATTATTGAATCGTGTCTAATTAAATTTAATAGATCAAATATTATAAACATTAGTAACTTCATTTATTATTATTCTCCTTCTGTTATTTTTATTTGCTTTTATTTGTTATTTTTTAGTTATTTTTCTCTCTATAGTTTATAGCATACCCAGGGCGGCCAGCAGAGTGCGTGCGTTTTCGTCGCATTCGACCGACCGCTCAGTTAGCTTCAGCTACTCAAATGGGCTACTTCTGACCGATGACGACGAATGTCAAAATATCGTTGTGGGTCTTTTTTGTGCATGTTTTTTTTTGTTTTTCTTATATATATTATCTGTCCTTCTGTTAAGCACATATTGAAATCGACAGCAGCTCCTGGGTTGACATCTTTCCTGTTTATGCCATCTATCATTCACTACTCAACAATTTACTACTCACCAAAGTAGGTTAGTATATATAGAAATTCATTACGTAAAAATCATTGAACTTGGCTTAAATTAAAATCACTGTAAATGATTTTGAAAAAAAAAACTAAATAATAATACTGGGGACCACAAACTAATAAAAGTTATGTGGTGTTAGGTATTATAATCCATCATAAGGTATACGTTTTATAATATTACTGATATTAAAAAAGTTTAATATCAGTTAATGATACACTATTTGGTTACATGTAAGAAGTCACTGAACGTCATACTCGGTATAGCCCAAGATTAGATGTGAGAGTATGTAGGACAATGCGATCGGCCGCAGACAGGAAATCATTGAACTCCTCGCCTCTGTTACAAGGTTATAACTATTTTCTCTAGTTCTTCAAACAGGGTACAATGTTTAGGTCATTAATTTTCATATTTAAATTGTAGTTATTGTTTTTAATGTAAAGCGCTTTGTATATTCTGTTGTGTTGCTACCACCTTGCATTATGAATGTCCCTTCCTGTAATAGATGCCTCTAAAGTTTATTTCATTCTGTGGTTTTATTCTGCGTATTTCTTCCAGAATTTGTCAGCAAGATAGAGTGAAAGACACCGAGATAGTTTCGTTAAGTTAGTCCTATATAGTTAAAAAGCACATCTACAACTTATGACTTTAAAAGATGACTTTTTTTAGCTCTGGGGCATCAGTTGTCAGTTAGTTATAAATGAGTGGCTTCAATAAAAAGCATCATTTATTAAGACTGCCTAAAATCTAGTCTTAGTGGTACATACTTATAATTACGTTAACGATATTGAGTGAACATTTTTTAGTGGTAGTATGAAAAACACTTGTTACCTAGAACTGCTGTGTTGCATGACAATTTTTATAATCTTATAAACACTTATAAGAGAACTGACATGGTCTAAATTTATTAATTAAAAATTAAATAAATTTTTATTTTTTTAAAAAGAAGTAACAATACCATAACTTTTTTTAAGTTAGACAATAAGAAATTATTAGGAGAAATTCACTCAAATATATATGTATTTTTTGTGATCTATAAAGTTTGATCATTATCATTGAAATGAGAAAATAATATATTTCAGGCGGCGTTGAATAATGGGACTGAAAATAGTAAATTTGCGTGTCTTTGTGTAAGCTTACTGACCTCATGTGGGAAAGTAATGGGCATTCATGCGAGGAAGAGAGAGAGAGAGTGAACAACCGAATCATTGGGCGGACAAATCACACGCCAAACCTAGTATTTCTGGCCAAGTCAATAAAATATTCGCCCGCGGACACCTATATTTAAAAGCAAACCAACCCAATAAAGCCCTCATACATTTACTACCATTAAACGCCGTTATTATAAATCACCGTTCACAAACAAAGCATGCTCCTTTTTTTTTTTTCTTTTTACTGACTCCAGTTAATAAATTACGATAATTTAATCAACGCGTAGTTCTATGCCTCCCTTCTGCCTTTACGAAATAAAAAAAGATATAACCAAATACAAAACACAGTGCTCATTTTTTTTTTAAAATAATTTACAGTATTTCTTCCAAACCAGTAACTGGAAGAAAATCATTGAACAGTGTTACACAGTTAACTCATATTGTTTTTGTACTTGCCATTCAAGAAAAAAAGGTCAAGTTTATATTAATTCTAAGGCGTATAATAAATGCTGAATGCTAATATTTATCAATCAGATATTCCAAGAAATATATATAACAGTACTATATGTTAATTATGTTAAGTCTTCTCGAAATACAGAAAGAAAATATTTGTGAAGATAAATTTTTTATTATATTTAACAGAACAAATCATATAATTTCTACCGGTGATACAGCAAATAGCACAGGAAAAATGCTGCAACAAACAAGAAAACTCCCATTTCCGAGTTTCAACACTTTATACAATTAATGGGGAAATTCATAAATTACGTCACCACACAAAAAAAGGTTATTATCAAAACTAACAGCTTGTTTTGAACAATTAGTGTTCTTCTTCAGGTTTACGATAATGTTTACGTTCTGGTTACGTATTGTTAATTTTGATAAAAACTATTTTTTTGTATGGAAGCGTTATTTTTGAAATTTCTCATTATGAGTAAATACCACACCGTAACAGATTGCACAAGTAATGACATTATCCTATTGATGTCTTTAATTATTTATACAAAAATTTTTTATTTATAAAAATATTATTGTTTTACTGTTATATATTGTTTCATATATTATAATTGTAAAGGTATAACACATATATAACCACTAATATTGAAACTATTAACAATTTTTCTGTTTCAGATTAAATTATTAACCTAGATCTCCATTTGATTAGAATGATTTTCAAAATCATGTAGAACCAATAAAACTATTAACAATCTGATATCAATAAAAAATTATATACCTATAAAAGAAGCAAACATAGAATGTATATTGGACGTTACAAATAGAAATATTCAAGCATAGAAAGCGAGAAAACATCTAGAGGATAAACATTTAAACATTAAGGGAATAAACTATTACATTGAAGGTTTAAAATAATATTGTTCATATGAAATAAGAGTAAAACTCCAACAAACAACACAGTGATATAATGGCAGCCAGTCAACCAACATAAACAGTACAAAATTATGGAAATGAATACAAACCACCAAAATTGTTTAGCATAACAGAACTAAATACATAGTATTCATATTAATATCATCATATCTATAATTAGTAATACCTAATCTCTATTAGAAAAAAGGTATGTAGTAATTTTATTCTGTAACATTAAGATTTGTTTCGATAACAATAATAAATCTTGAAACTCTAGAAACAGTATAGTGTTCGGAGTTTACTAAATGCAATTTATTTACGAAGATCAGATTAAATGGTGCTCAGTCTCCGGAACTTAGTTACAGGGATTCTACAAAAAGCACTTCAGCCTGCACGTCACCATCCATGCAAATAACTAGGGTCATTGTTCCAACGTGCGATTTAAATTACAGATTACCTGACAGATTCCTACTGAAAACTCGGAGGGCTGCTACTGCAACTCACCTAACCTAAGGCCACAATAACAAGGTTTTCCTGTATGAGATTATATTTTATATCTAGGACCATATCGTAATTGTACATTTTTAACAATATAAATATACTGTTTCTAGTCTCTTAAATCAGTAGATTTAAATCAGTTAGATCTAATCCATTAGCTGTAAAATGAAAAGAAAACTAAAAAGGTATAATAGACTAAACTGATAAGCGGGTCTAAGTATAACAGGAACAAATCAAATCTAAACTATCTCCAGCATGAATAAATAAATTTTCTCTCCCATCACATATTTTTATCATTAGTGTGAACATTTTCAGTCTTAAGAAACCAGTATGAGATCATTATCCCCCGAAATATTTTCAAGGTAACTTTGAAACCTTGCTCCTGTCATTGCACCAAACGGTACACAGAGATATTTGAAAAGTCCAAATGGAGGGCAGATAGCTGTTTTAGGTATGTCATCATAGGTGACAGAGATTTGGAGATATATCCAGCTTATGTTCATCTTCATTGTTAACCTTCTATTGTTGTGTTGATACATAGACCTGAGATGAACGTCAGGGTATCTATCAGGTGTCGTAGAGTGAATGTTGAGATAGTAATCACAAGGTCATAATGTGATAGTGTCTTCTGACGCTAATTGGACCGGAACACTAAGTCGAGTACAAAGGGCCATGGTGATTTAAAGTAGAAATGCTGAATTGGACCAAAGATCAACATAAACTAACATTAATCTTTCGTGGATCTGAGTTTCTTGCCAGTAAAAGGAAAAAGACTAGTAAAGATGATGGTGTGCGTAATTTCGTCTATTGTGCAATAGGGTTTTTCAGTACGGTTATTATTATCTATGCACACGCGAGGGATAGGAGCATAGAAAATTGTGAAAGAATGTTAGTAGGTTTGAAATCAATGTTATTGGATTGGTTAATTGAATATGTGTCAGCCGATTGAGAAAAATGATCAAGAGTAATATAACTATCTGTCATTATGTCTATTAGTTTTGTTTTTCAGAATAAAGAATTAGCCTGCCACTTGTTCAGTACTTCAATACTAAAATTGAGTGCATGATATTTGCTAAAGTAAATGTGAGATTAAAAACACTAAACAATCAAATGTTAATTTGGGCATTAATTTCCACAAAGCATTTCTTGTGTTGCTCGATCCATTGGTAGGGCATACATCAGTCGAATGAGAAAATTACATTAATTCGGTTGGTTTGAGAAGATTGAGAATAATGAAGCATATAAATTATAGCCAATAGGTGCCATAAATATGGCTGCCACCTATTGGAAATGGCACCTATTGGGAAAAACACTTTGGCTACATCTAGAGATACCAAACAAATTTTTGGAAAATTTGGGAAACGAGACACCACCCATGGAGTGCCAAAGTGAACATCGTGGAGTTTAGTTTCTACCAACAATTCAACAAAAGCTGGATAAAAAAACGTTTTAGTCTTTATAAGACAGAAAGTTACCTAGAGAAAGAATTTATCAAGAATTACTGTTGAAAAAAGAAAAGAAAAGCACAATAATAGTTAACAGGGAGATGAGATAAATAGAAAAAAGGAGGTAAAGAAGAAAAAAAGAGGTACAAGAAAATGTATCGGGAGAAAGTAGAGAGGAAACATCAAAACTTCAACCACATGAGACTGGTACATAAATGAGTTTCATTTTTACTCTAATGGTTGATCCAAATGAGAAGAGGTTAATCAGCATGGTGAACGGGAGTTTGGTAATGTTCTGATATGGGTGTTATTCAAAATCCACCAAGATTTACAAGGTTTGGCATAATTTCTATGATTAATGTTTTCCCTCTGTTCATTAATATTCTCAAGGATTTCAAGTGTTCTCAGCCTCAACATCCTTAAGAAAACTCTGAATAATAATGAACAGAAGGAAAGCTTTAGGAAACAGCTGCGCTTGTTTGGAAACCTCATAGAAGCTAAAAATAGAGAATGAAAGAAAAATAGACGAAATCGTAATGAAGTCAATCCTGGTAAACAAACGCATAGCACCTTTTTTTATTTGAAAACGTAGATGAACACACCCTGAGACTAACAACAGTTATCCCCAAGCTGTTACAAGTAACATCTGTAGATGTTATATTGTCTGAAGTTATGTGAATTAGTTTGTATTATTTATATTTTTTAATTATTGTTAACTTAAATTAATTAAACTGTAATTATATGTTCATTTAATGTTGTATCAAATCTAATTTTAATTCGGGAAGATGATAAATTGTGTCAAGATGCACCGAATCGTGTTGACGAATATATAATATGATGAATAAATTTTTGAGCTAAGTAACCGTGACTGGAAAGAACAAGATGAAAATACAATATAACAAGGGAAAATCGGACGTATACTTTTTAAATATATGTACACATACATACACTGTGAATGTACACAGGTTATTCTCATGTTCAATATATATAACAGTTTCAAGTAAAATTAAAGATATAATCGCAAACACGCTTTGTTCAATTTTCATGGATACCTATTGCGCAAAGCAAAGATATTGCATTCCCGAACCGGTATTTGACACCATGAAGCTGAAATAAAAAAAAATGAATAATAAAAAAGAATTATGTTTTAATATTTTTTTTTAAAAGATCAGTCCTGTCAGAAATATGTTTCAGTCTAGAGCCAGCAGAGAGTCCAGAGTTATCATATAACAGACCAAAGTCGACAGTAGCTTTAATCTCATTACATAGGCAACCTGCTATCCTTTCTTCCTCCACAGCCAACATAAACAAAATAATATCCTCTCGCATGCTCTAAAACTTACATTACTAAATTTTAATCAACCTTCAAGAATTACAAGAAATTCCCATTTGACCATGTCTCTGTAAAATATGAAACTAGAATATACATGAAACTAGAAAGTTATTTATTTATAGTTCGTTTTAATAAAACAGCTACGCGGTAAAATATAAAATAAACTTACTCACATTTTACAGAGATAATTAGAAATACCTCGAAAAGGAGTTAATATTATATTTAATTTCTTCCTTAAACATAATCTTTTACCTCCTCAATAATTTTCATTTTGACAAGTGTTACGTAATTTTAATAATTAAAATTCACTTAAATGAACACTTTTCTTTAATAAAAGAGATTTAGGTTATCAAATAACAAATTAAAATCTTATTTGTTTAATTTATTTTAAAATATTTAGGTTTATTTCATTTCATATCAATAAAACAAGTAAAAGAACTTAAAACTAGATTTTAGGACTACGGAATAAGTTTTATTTGTATGATTCTCCTTTTATAATTATACAGTTTGTCATTAACTGGTCTATTGAAATACATTATTGTAACTAATTCGGTGTAGCGGCACACGACAAGTATCATTCAATGGAGAAGTTGGTATATAGCATCTTTTAGTAATATATAATAACGTCATTCATAGTCAATAGTTACGGAGACAATTGTATAGTATGACATATTAACAGTTCGGCTACAGCAGAATTCGAGAAGATGAACTACTAGTTCATCTCGATTTATAAAGTTTTGAAAAAATTTGTTTATGACAGAAATGAAAAAATTGCATTAAGTTGGTAATCGTGCTATGAACTGATAGCACTAGCTTTGTAGAATGTATTACCAGATAAGTAGATGCGACCTGAATAACAACAAACAAAACTAGAAACGGGTTATTATATTTTTTTTAAATTTATTTGAATATACAGTAATTTTCTGGATTTTCTCATCTGTATAAATAAATGAAAGGTTTTGTCTGTACATTGCTTACAACTGACACATTTAAAGTCTTCTTTAAGTTTCATCCATTAGAGAAACGAAATTAAACCTCAGAAAAAATTCTGTCAGTCAGGTTGTCGGTGTGTCCGCAAAATTTTGTCACAAGTAAACTCAGCTACCATATGATATAGCAAACTGAAACATTGACAGTAAATTTGTGTATGTCTAACTTAAAATAAAGGCATGAATGGATTTAAAATTCTGCGTAGAAGCGATGTTATAAACTTTTAAGCTGTCTTTTGCTAACTTCACAGACGCGTTTATTTTGAAAATATTCAGGTTTAGAAATTAGGTATTGTTAGTTAATTTTAATTTCATCTGTTTATATGATTATATTGAGTATTTGAGCTTATTGAAAAGGTTTTTTTCTAGAGTTCAAGATGTACTATCTATTCAGAATAAATAGCTTTGTGAACGAGCAATTCTGAACCCTTAGTATAATAGGCAAAAAAAAATCCAAAAAAAGTACAAGGACGGACGTTGGATGAAGAAGACACTACTTTTTTTAGATGAAACAAAGTAACCAGTTATGACTAAGCAAAAACATTATATTAAAATTTTTCATCTGTAGCTAATTTGTAGAAGGTGCAGTAATAATCATATGTTTTTTGTTATTATTCACCTAGTTGTTATAAAATAAATCGAGTAATCAAATTAATAAATTAAGTATTTAATAGGTAAGATAATATGTAAATTACAAAGTTACCTAATACTTTTAGACAGTAATTACATCAAAATAAATGAAGTTGTTGAATTGGTAATATTTACTTACATTTTAATAGCGTGTAAACTACTTCAAATGTTCTATGTTTTCTTCAAAGCTTGTTGATTGTGAACAAATTATGTAAATTTGACAGATTTACTCCTTTTTGTTTTTATCTACCTGAGTGAAGCTGTGTATCTGCCTATCAAATGATTGAAAGCACATTTCAAATCCAATTGTTTGACAAACCTTTATGATACAGCTTTAAACGTAGTATACAACGATTGTGGCTTTCATATCAGACTAACTGACAAAAAAGTGGCATTTCCACATGTCATATTTCTAACCATTATTTGGCAAAACATGAAATTGATCCACCAGTCAGTTTAATCTGAAGCTTGTCTACACAATCTTAAATTCACACCCACTCATATTGTGAAAATAACTTTAAAAATATACTCTAGAGACCTTCAAATATGTAAAACCGTTATAATGCTGAACTGATTTTATTTTTATGATACGATCCGTTACTTATAGGAAAATGAAAATATTAAGAATTTACTGTTCTTATTTAGAGAATTTTAATGTGCAAATATGAAAATTATGTAAAAGTAGGTATTGAGGATAATTGAGCGTTTATATATACGTTAATCACCATTGAAACAACATATATGATTGTTACATTTTTTTAATATCCGAGTTCTTTCAAATTATTTAAAATTTTAAATTAGGAAAACAAGTAATTATATCTTTATTATTGGGTTAGGCTATGCTACGTTGCAATAGTAGTTTTCACATATGTACTCACACAGGCAGAACACTGGCCCTTTGTGATACCACACAATGCAGATTGATTCTACATTGGGAGTTTTATTTTATTAAATCAAGTGTGTTTAGATTATGAATTTTTAGAGAGTAGCTGACATCTTCCTGTCTTGGGCCTGAAGGCTTAGTTTCTTTTTCGATTATCGACCTGCTCCGATTTATTCACCTCCCACGTGAATAAATCTAGTAGGAGTGTGTATAGAACCCCCGACTTTCCAGTCTGGAGGCAAGAACACTGCCACTGGGTTAACAGGGCCTCCCAGTTTTACTGCTAATACAAAAATTAATATACCCAGAATAAGTACGATGATGTTAGTCAACCGAGACTCCTTTAAATACCTGTTTATCTTCTAAACATAATATAATTTACTCCACAGTAATCAGGCATAATTGTAAAAAAATCCTAACCCATCCTAATAAATTAATTAGGGGACACAAATTACTCAATCATATGGAATGGTCATAGATATATCATCTCTTCATGTTAATCATTTTTCACGAACAAAACATATTCATTGCTTAGTAATAATAGTTTTCAAAATTATCCAGGCAATGTAGCATTAATCAATCTGTTTAGAAAACAAGTTACAAACATGTTATTCGTAAGAAAATTTTGATGAAGTTTGTTGATCAGATAATGATTCAATTTATATTCTTTATTTTTTTCCTGAATATATTTCATGCCTTATCTTCAATCGATCTTAGTTCCTCAGGGTAAAGAAAATTTGTTTTTTTAAAAAAAAAAATTGTACTAAGTTCTCTAGTTTATACACAGGATAATTTTTAAACTATATGTACACAAAAAGTACATTAAATATATGTGCTTGATTCATGGCCACAATATTATTAAAGCAATATTATTAAGAATAAAAATATTTATAGTTAAAAAACAGAATGACTGCATCTCAGGAAGCTTATTTTGACTCTGATAAAGATCGCTTGTTACATTTGAAATATCTTAGTCTTGTTTTCCCATTTATATATATATATATATATATATATACTTAAAATAAACAGTGACACATAAGCTGAACCATAACAAAGACTCACTGTTCAATATTTCGACCGTAATGCCGGTCGAAGTCTTGAAAAGTGAGAGTTTGTTATGATTCTATGTCTATGTGCACTGTTTCTTTTAAGTGTTATCTGTCTAGCAAGACCGTTTTTTGTTTATCATGATATATATATATATATATATATATATAAACTAGAATTTAAAAAAGAACACATAGAAAGGAAACCACTGAACTCACTACTATATTTCGATGTCCTCGTCTTCAGGAAAAGAAGTGAATCGCTCCAAAGGCTGATAACGACTGACTTGGCGTTCGAACTGAAGCACTCAAACAGTGTAGCCAACTTTCGGAGGAAAGGTAGACAGGGAAGATAAAGAGATAAAAGCCAAATAAAAACATTTAACTAAAATAAAATTAAAAGCTGATAACAACTATAAAAAAATCTGGAGTGGCCTACACTCTACTTTACTATAAGTAACTTAATGTAGATTTCTTGAGTATATAAAACATAACGTCTCATTTAAGCATAACGTAAACATCTAAATGGGATATAATTATATACTTTCATTCCTGAGGTAGTACAGATAGTGATTGAAGGACATATCATTTTATAAGCTTATTTTTGTACATCACAGATAATTTATTATTTGCAAATAATTGCATTAGTATAACTACAGCAGTAATAACATTTTTGAAAAACCAAAGTGAACATTTCTTGATACGAAATATTCTCCTACAAGAGAACATGGCTTTTGTTCAAAAAGCCAGTGGATTTCTTACATCGTTTACTTGACATCATTCTACATTGAATATTAAAGTAAAATTTTTAAATTTAAAACAGGAAAATATCTTTTTTCTCTGAAAAACATCTTGAACTGCGAAGAAAATGTTGTTTTAAGGTGATTTGTTAATTAAAGATGTACGATAATTACATTTATTAATCTCTAAACAAAAGATTCAGATTATGAATTATCATTTACATTTTTGGTCTTTTATAGAATTATCATACTGGGAATTTTAATCTTTAAAATAATAATAATAATAATAATAATAAGCTTCTTAGTATTTAATAAGATCATTTTCCTTCCCCTTTGTCAAATAACATTAATACGAATTATTTCTGAGTGAGTGTTATCATTTTCCTGCACAATATTATTCCTCTTACATCTCATATAATTCAATAAACAATTTAAACTGTTCCTTTATAAAATCAATTTTATCTCAGTGGATTCGCTCAAAAAATTTCTAAGTCAATGTAAACAATGTAAAAAAATACAAAAAATTCGACAAGTACAGCAGGTGATCTCTTAGTCTAGGGTAAACAAAACGTTTTTTTATCGTTATTGCTCCTTCCCGTAATTGTAAACTTCATGATTTTTTTTTTATGAATTGCTAATTGTTTATTCCATTTTGATCAAAATTTTCATTATTTGTTAACGAGCCGTTTAGCGTCAAAAAAACATTTTCTGAAAACACAAATCGTACTGTAACGCCCCTTTAGCGAATGTAATTTTAGAAAAAAATATTTCAATTCATTCTGCAATAAGTTTTATTTATAGGCATAGTTTCATTCTTGTCCGACAAACAGTATGGCTTGTATCGCTCTCACAAGGTTTGAGATTGAATTATTAGTCAATATTTGTACATTTTATACAAAAAAAAAATATTTCCCGTTGTTTTAAAATTCTGAATTTATTTTTCCTTTCTTCCATTTGTAACCTCAAAGATAATGTCAAAATTTCAAAACTCTAGGGTTATTAGTTTAGGAGAAATAAATGCTTAAAAAAAAACGGTTTTTGGCAAAAAAAGTGACTTTCCCATCATGCATAATTTTTCCCAAACAATAGGGATCTTTGTCCCTATGAGGCCCATTTTTTTGTAAAATATCAACTTGATCCATCAAAGATTCTGGACCGTAGCGTGGTAACAAGCAATGCTAACACACGCACCCACCCACCCACCCACACACACACACAGACATCATCGTAAAAACGTCTTAAAACGACTTCTGGGACCTCAAAACATGTAATACCGTCAAAATCTCAAGATCGAATTTTTTCACGATCACTATACTTTACTTATAGTAAAGTAAAAATCAACGATTGTGGTTAAGCCCAGGAGCCGATCTACCACCCAGAAGACTAATAAGTGCTTCTTCTGAAGCTCTCAGAGTGACTTTCGAATTAGTCTGATCAATCTGCCTCGGGACCTGTACACAGAAACAGTCATTAAATCTGAGTCTGTGAGAACTGGCATGAGTAGTAACGGGAAGGTTACTGCGTTTGCCAACGGATGACCTGTGATTATTCATGCGCAGGCTTAGCTTAGTGGAAGCCAAACCCACATAAAAAGAATCACACTGGGTGCAATCCAAACGGTAAACGCAGTTACCAGAGGTACAAGAGGTCTTGTGAGATATAGGGTAGGTGCGTTTACTATGGACAGATGTAAAGGAAGGAAAAGGATTGATGATAGGACAAGTAAGACATCCACGACGTCCACATTGAACCATACCACCAGCAGTTTTTGGAGGCTTAGGAGAAGAGATGTGAGAGAAGATAGATTAAAGATTAGCCGGTTTGCGATAGGAAATGGAAGGTGGCTCACTAAAGACTGAAGAAGTACAGGAGGAAGAAGAAAGTATAGTATAAAGTAGAAAGTATAGTATAAATAAATATAAGAAAGTATATATATATATATATATATATATATATATAATTGAACATAAGTACGTGCTTTCATGTTGAAAGTATACAGAATCATACTGCTTTATAACAGTAATACAATACATAAAAATACTGTCGTCATATGATAATATTAAGTTCATGATTTGCCCAAAAAAATAGGTTATTTATTATATTCATTATGCAAACGACCACACAAAATAATTAAAAAAGATCTCACCATGTCACTACAATACTTCACCTTACAGTCTTATGCTGAAAATTTTGAGAATTAGTGAGTTTTTTTATTTTAACTAAATAAATTATTTTTTTATATAATACAAGATCTTCATTTTTTGTAGTTTATTTTCTAATAAATTATCATACAATTTAAAATTTATACAAGTATAGTAAAATTTCTCAATCTTTTCTTTATATATCAGTTTGCATAAACAGGGCAATTGATTTATAATAAGTTTTTGAATTGTAAAATTAGATTAACTGAATAGTTTACAACCAAAATGTCAATAGGCAGTCTAGTGTGATAAAATGGTGTAAGCGATAGTGGTAGAAATATATTCTGCCCCAAATATTATATCATAATTTATAGAATTATTAAAATAAAATTGTGTTGAAAAGTGATTTCTTGTTTGTTTGTATAAATGATATACAAAAGTAAAAGTAAAAGTGTTCATACTTTTTTTTCAACGCATGCAAGTACATTACATATTTAAAAATTTGAAAGTTCCAAAAAATTAATTTATTGTCGCAAGTGGAAAAGACAAGCTCTGACATGATTTGTATTCCTAGTAAAACATTTCAGGAAGTTAAATAGCTTTTACAGCTCCCTAATGGCCGTTTTGGGTGTTGAAATTAATTGCAGGACAATCTTGGTAATAAAACAGTTAGAATTAGCCACTGTCTGATGTGATTCAATTTAAATTGGGTTGAATGATAACAGCCTAACAAAATGAATGGGAACAGAATCACTAATGTAAACTCTCACTTTAGATAGCTGTTACCTAGTAAAGGTTCTCATTTATTGTATTATATAGAAACCTTTTTATATCATATATGATACCTTTAATACTATAATAATAATATTCATAATAATTAAAATTATTATTAATGATATTAATAATATTATACCTTTTTAAAAATAATATATATTTTAAAAATTGAAGAGTTGCAAATCAAAACGGTCCCAGTACCAATTTTTTTTCGAGCTAGTTGTGTCAATAAGGATCTATTGGTACTGCTACTACAACAACAACAGCTAGTATTACTTCTTCTTCTACTACTACTACGGTGTAGTACTACTACAACTGAGCACCAACCGTAACTCAATCAAAAGGGTCTTTTGATTTCAATCAATAAGCTTCGGTTGACCGTTTGAATTGTCAAAAGCCTCTTCTTTAATTAATTTTACTGCAGTTTACTGAAAATTTATAATTATTTGGTTGGATAGTGTATATTATTGACAATAAACTCAACTATCTACTATTTCACGATTAACAACACTTCTGTCTACAGTTCTAGAATGTTCTACTCTTACGTAAAGAAGGTGCTAATTATTAAACTAATAGTAGGTCTCTTATATAAATAATAAAAATGGGGTGATGTAGAATATGAATAAGAAAAAAGGTATAAATATTACTTTTTAAATTGAAGGCTTCTAAAACAAAATAGTATAAAAATAAATCAACTTCCCTTTGACTTTGATTTTAGGAAACTGGCAAACTTTATATAAAATAATCAAAATGGTTACTTATTTATATAGATTCTTTTGACTGAGTTACTGTTGGTGTTCACCTGTAGTAGTACTACTACTACAGCGTAGTAGTAGTGTAGTAGAGTAGTAGTTATAGTAGTAGTAGTAGACCCTATTGACACAATTAGTAAACTACAGTGAAATTAATAAAAAAAAATAGGCTTTTGACAAATCCAAACGGTCAATAGACTAGAAAATTTAGAAAAAATATACCAAAAAGGAAGAAATTCATAAGTTAAAAAACCAAGTGAATTATATAATAATTATTACTGAATAACAAGTAACAAAAATAAGTAATTAAGCGATATATCATTACTCAATGACTTCACTGATACTTGAAATATGAATCAAAAGTATCAAATATCCTGCATTAATCTAGAGAGCACAAACAGTTTCTAAACTGAATATAACATAAGTTAGGCCAGGAAACAGAGGACGTCCTAAGATTGAGCACTTATGGTATAACCCTAAGATTTGCCTTTATGATACAACATAATGTAGGCTCAGCATTGGGAGTCCTAATTACTACCTAACTGAAGTTTATTTATAGTAGGTTTCTTAAGGAGTACCTGGCATATTACAGTCACGGGACCAAAGGCTTCCCCCCCCCCCCCCCCCCAAACAGCTATTAACCCTTCTTCACCTTCTTGCGGAGGGATTGTGGTTGTTCCCTCATAACAAGAACAAAGAAAAGCACAAACTAGTGATGGTTAACCTGGGTCGTTGCACGCGGGCGAGATTTCACTACATCGATGGCTTAGCTCTTATAAGTTTATGCGGCTAGCAACTCTCCACTTGTAGACATTCTCTTGCAAACCAGACTTGAAGAATTAAATAAGTGTTTTCTCATAATCTCAATACATTCATATAAACGTATTTTCATTTCATGAGATAAATACTGAACACTTATTTTGTTAAAATCTTACTGATGCTTAGTAATCTCAGAAGTACTGCCCTAGTGCTGGAACCCTTAGTTATCTACCACGCAGAAGAACCTGAGTATCAGTAATATTATAAAGTGCCCGTGTAATAAACATAAAATGGTTGTAGCATAAATAATTAAGTAGAAGATATGGATAATAATAATAATATAAATCGTGAATCATGTTATTTGTTTAATGAAACTATTCAACAAAATCACACTTCTTTTCTGTTAATAAAGTCATTTTTTCAAATATATTTGTTGTTTTCATCTTTTATTTCATATATCTTTATTTATAAAAAGACCAAACAAGCTCAACAATACATATTATAATCATTTAGAAAAAAAGTTAACATAAATAATATACATAAAACAATATAATTTAAATGGTAATGTTTCATTCCTGTTTCTGATTGTTTACATAAATCAGGTTATTGAAAACATTTTAGTGACCAATGAAGTACCTGTTAGTGTCCTGATCCTTAAAAACACTATTGTTTGGATGTTATTTAACCAGAAGTAAATCATAAAGCGTTTTAGCATATCAAATTTATCTTGAAAACATATTAACACAATAGAAATCATCGACGACAAAATTTATTTCACTACTTTTAATTACAATTACAACATAGGTCTCTAAAATTTCAACATAACTAGAAATACACAAGTATAAAAAAAAATAATATCTGCCGTCACAGAGGTTTTGATTCATACATCATTAGATGAAGAAAGAGATGTCTGTGCTAACCAATTGAGAGACGGTTGGAAACTAAAATTATAAGAATATATAATCAGGCCCTAAAAGAAACTAACATAGACTGATCATATTTTTTGACAAATATCGTCATTTTTAAAAGAATTACTTAAGGATATTATTATTATATTATTATTATTATTATTTGAGGGTGACTATAGCCCTTCGTCTTAAAAAAAATATTGTACTTCCCCTCTTCTGTACTAAAGTACCCCAGCAGTTAGCTTCAACGCCCCCAAGAAGCACAGCATTTTTGCTGGTTCCAGCGGTAAAAGTTTTTTCTGCGGTTTTGTTGCATGTCCCGAAGCACCTACCTCTGTGCAGCAAAGTTGCCTACAGTCAGTCAGCAGGTTGACGGGGTTTTTTCCACTTCTTTGCAGAATCTGCATAAACCATCATTGATAATGTCCATTCAGGCTCCCTACGTTTCAGAAAAAAGTAAATTCCTTTCTCGTTCTTCAGAAGGTACTTCTTCGGGTCCTCAGGCGCACTTGTGGGAGGTTGGCTCCCACTAGTTAAAGCTTTTGGACCTTCTGCGCTTCCGGAGGATGGTCTCCGGAGTTCTTTCTCCTTAGTATCATACAGAAGAAAATCTCTGTATCTCTATCGGTGGCATTTTATCTGCTGCAGCAGAGAACCTCATACCGGAGTAAGGCTATTTATTAAAGGAGGTCACCTGGTACCCTTGAGGCTCCTTTCATAATACAGTAACCCCTGCATCATCCATCCTTCGGTACGGATTGCATGACACCATAGATTGGGTCTTTGATAAAAGGAGGGGATTTGAGGATTAGGAAGTATTTGAAACAAAGGTAGTCAGGCCCAGTCCCTGATCACCTTCTCCTCCTCTTTCGTTTATCCCTGCATATAGCAGGTTCACTGGGTAGCCTTGAGGAGGGCGAAAGTCGGAGTTCAGTGTTAGAGGCTATTAGGGACGCTTAGTCACTCCAATACTACCCCTACTTAAGATATATCCATATATATATATAATAAATAATGGAAACTGTCAATGATGAGCAAAAGTTACACAAAATAAAACTATCAAAGTTACACAGAAATCAACATATGAAATAACATAACCAACCATTAAGGAATTGGAAACTAAAATATTAAAAGAAACAGACGAATTTTAAACCCTTTTTAATATTACCACATTTTTGGAAAATAAAAATTCTTTAAATTCGAGGTAAAGTAATAACATCGAACTTTCCCTTTTTATTCCATTAATTTTAATGACATTTTCATTTGTTTTTTTTAAATGAAGTTTATTGGTTGTGAAGGAATTTTTTTCTACTTGGCATATTGTTAAATTTGAAGTTACTTTAGTGAAGTGAAACCAAAGGCTATTGATTGCAGTGAATGACATTGATGTTGTTGTTAAGGTCTTCTTTTGTAAGGAATGATACCATACATTGTCTGAGAGTTATCAATTGAGTGTGAGATGGTGTGTAATTGAGAAATGGAAGCTTCTTGTACCAGGTGTGAGGGTGCCACTCGAGTGCGCTATATCATAGACAGACTTTTCTTAACCTCTAATCAATAGCCTCTACCCTGTATTAATCCACTTATTTCAATTATTATCAACTATATGTTATTTATGTTTTTCATTTTTATTAACAGTTCTTTTTTAAATTAATCAGATGAATTTATAATACCTTGTACTCATTCGACATGGGTTAATATAAATTAGTTTATAACTTAATTTCTTTCTTTAAGAAAATCTGTATTGAATCTCTTGCCTGATTAACATTTTTATTTGACTAATTTAAATCAGGTAGTTATTACTACTGGCTGATAAACTAATTCCAGACAGTTTACTAAATACATTTCTACATCATTCTTTTTTACAATTCTCATTTTATGGTATTTCTAAAAAAAAATGGGACTATATGTAATTACTATAATTAGTCTACGGTCCTAGTAAACAAAACAAATATCCTTTCCTGTTTTTGTCGTACATATAAAATAAGTAAATATTTTATTCTAAAAAAAAATTAATTATTTCTAACGAATATATTCTAAAATTATTCTTTACTTTGATGATGATTGTAAACAGATTGTTTGCATAATTATTTTGTTCTGTCCTTCTACAAATAGGCCATTTTAAAATTTTCCTGATTACTATTTTATAATTTAGTTTGTTATAATTGACTCTTTGTTTCGTTATTCACAACAAATACAACTTTTTTCAATTTTATATCTGAAGTACATTCCCTTGCAGAGTAAAATAAATGCTTTCTTTTTCATAAATCAAGCTTTTTTAAAGTTTATTAAAAAAAATAGAACAAGAGTTTATCATTAAAAGAATGAAGTCTAAAAAGTTACTTTGAACCCTCTGTTAGACTTTTCAAGCAGTTTTTCTTTTATTTTATGATTTAAAAAAATTATTAAAGATTTAGTTCAACAAATTAAAAATATATTATTATTAATTAATTTAAAGTTAATCGGATTATTTTATTGATATCCCTTCAGAACATGCAACTAAATTTTTAAACAAATACTGCTGGTGGATCAATTGTTCCATATTAAAAATACATTTCATTCCACTGCAGTCGTTGGCTAATTTAAAAGCCGAGCCAGGGATTGAAACAGTCACCATCAGTTTGAAATTAATGGATGGATTATTTACAGTATTTCGAAATCTGCAGAAATTATGTTAAAATACGTACGGCTATTATTTCAAACTGAATTTTTTTCGAAATTTCATTTTATTATTTGCGAATTTTTTGCTAAACTTCCAACAAGAGTATTTAATCATATATTAATACTATTACTAACAAATTTATTTTTCTGGTGACGAATTGGTTATATTAATATTGTATGTGTACATATACATATATATATATATATTAATAAAATTACTTTTAAGGTCATATCATAGTATTACCTATAACATTAATAAGAATAATAATATTAATAATTATCAATAGTAATAATACAGGGCTGCATAGGTACTGAAATATCTATGTAATGTCAAGCATGAGTGACAAAGCCATTTCAATCGTAAAGAAACATTGCAACGAATATGTGCATTAATTCCAATTACCACATTCATTAAATGTGTTTGACAAATAGTTGCCTAGTGTTACAGATCTACTAAAGATGATGTCAACCACATTAAGATTCAATAGTGAAATAATTTGTTTTTATCTGGCAATAATAATTTTATTAGTTGCAAGAAGATTGAAATTATTGATTATCTGCGATGCAATTATTGTTGTAATTGCAAGGAGACATACAAGCTATCAGCTTTATGCGCACTGCAGATATACATACCATACTATGCATCTTATAATCATTTTTACATTGAACTTCAATTTTAATTCCCTTAATAAACTTCATAATCAAACGAGGAGTTTTTCTCATTTCTATAGCTTTTAGGTAGGATTACCGAATATTTTATCAAAACCTTTTTCCTCTCATTCATACGGAATAAGGTCATAAGTTTCACCATCTGTCTCTTCCAGATAGAGAGTATCAATTCGTCGTATAATGACAATTGCATCGTGCATAAGCAGTAGTTCAGGAAACTAATTTCACACAGTTTCCTACATCATTATTTTTTTATGAATAGAATCTGCTTCAGCAGACAAATTCAGATTACTAAGTATTACATTACAAATTATTTTACAAATAAAAATAATTTGTAATGTAATACTTAATTTATCTGTTTCAAACTTTGTACTTATGCCTATGGAAACGGTTTTAAGTAAAAACTGAAACATTGGAACTGAGAGTTTAATTTGAACCCGAAAAACTGATCCAGTCCCGATAAACTTTAGTTTTGTTTCTATTCCACGGTTGATACATTTATCAATATATATATATATATATATATATATATATATATATATATATATATCAAAAAACTAAAACTTTTTAACACTGCAAAAACTCATTTCAATAGTCAAAAAATGAGAAAATCAGATATGAACACTTAAAACTTAAATTTCATTTTGAAGTGAATGCGATGCCAACGTACTTTGGAAGAGACATAAAGTAAAATATTAAAGTAACTGACAAAGTGGCACTCTCGTTACTTCCTCTACACAATAATGTATTTACCCTATTGTCGATATGTTTCGAACAACAATCATCTTTAGGACGTGAATAAATTCGCGGATGAATATCAAACATTATTTTCCCCGAATGCCTATGAAAGTTTCACATGTAAACTATTAGATGTGTCACCTTGAAATAGATTGAAAATAACAAAAAAAAATTATTTCAAAGCCACCATATACTGTGGATATGTTAACAACTCTTTTCATATATTAAGAGACGCTAACAAAATGGCTGCACTGAAAAATGCATTTGAGGAAAAATCGTTTCACGTATTCACAAAATGAGGAGTAATAAACAACAAAACAACTTTATGTTATTATTAATGTGTTATATAACAAAATCCAAACTTCAGTGTTCAGGAAAGAAGCGATTAGAACATCCTACATCTTTATTCGTACCGAATGCCCTCAATGCTAAAAGGATGGAGTAATTAATGCCTTAATACACACTGTTTAATATACATCAAATTGGGAAATAATTAAAACAAGAATTTATAGAACTAAGCAAGAATTTGTTATTTGTTAACTCTAATGAAAATATTAATTCATTTTAAGAGAATACCTTCATGCTAGAAAAGAGAAACATATTAATGAGGATAAACAAACAAAAGTACATAAAGTTTATTACATAAACCAGTATTCGGAACGACATAATATTGATTAAAAATCATTAGAAGACATTCTACAGAACATTGGTCACTCCATTCTATAAAGGCACACCAGTAAGCAGCTAATGTATAAAAAATAATAATTAAATCAGAAACTTGCCTTATAAGCAAAAAAAAATCGAGTACTGATGTACTAATGGAAACTGTGAAACCCAAAACATGCACTTAATGGCTGGGGCACCCAAAAAATATATAGCCAAGAGAAACACAACATATATTAGCGTGAGAGTTACTGGTTACAAATACTAAATAATAATATAAAAGGAATGTAACCACCATAAACTGATAATTTTAGAAGCTATATTAAATCAAAAACTGAAACCACTCTTAAATCTGCATGCCGACAATAGCTGAAAAATTTTAAATCTCTTTAATTCACACCAACGCCATCCAGAGACCCTTACAGGTATTAACACACACCACGAGGCTGGTCATCCCACAGGATCAACGACCAGCTACTCCTGATAAAAGAACAAATCCTACTGTCTGTACTTTGCATGAGTATGTACATTTAAGCAATAATGTTTTGAATAAAATGTTGACTGTAGCAGAGTCTCACAAAATATTGAGTAGGGAAGAACAAAAAGTTTCTAATTTCAGAACAAGGTATTTTGTTTTTATAGGACACGGCCGTCATCACGTTATACCGATATAACCCAGAAGTTTAAACCTAACGTGTGTAATATTACACAAAGCAACAATATGCCATTAAAAGTATTCACAAAATTATGGCATTGTATTCTTTTTTATCAACCGTAATATGTTATAAAATATTTTTTTTTTTATTCTTTCCAAAGACTGTTTATACGGTCTTCATATAAAACAATAGTTCATTGTTTAAAGTATAGCTGGTCGTTGATCCTGTGTGGTGACCGGCCTCGTGGTGTGCATTACTACCTGTAAGGGTTTCTAGATGACGCTGGTGTGAATTAAAGAGCTTTAAACAATAAAAAACAACATAAAAAATAGTTTATTAAATTTAAACAAAAATGAATACTATGTTGACTACGAAAACCAAAAGAGTGAACTATTTGAATGACTGTCTTTTAAACTATTGTATTGAACAAAAAAAAAAAAAAAAACAAATTATATGAATTTACTGGAACTAGGACAAATGTTACTCATATAGTTAGAACACATGTTAAAGTCATAACTAAGAAGTTTTGAAAGGACTATATTGATGAGGAGAAGTTTAGAGAGTTTGAAGGGAAACATATGAAGGATAAAGTTAGAGAAGGACAATAGGGTGAAAGCAGGCACAAGTTATAATAATTAATGACATGTGGTAATAATGAAGCAGAAAGCCATTGTGGGAAAGTCATTCCTTTCTTTGCTATCTTGACAATGCTCAAACATGTTCAAATTACATTTCGATGCTTCAAAGAACCTGCAAATGAATGTACTTCAACTAAAGTATAATGTTCTTCCAAAAGGGATTAAAAAAAAATTACAGTCATAATATCTCATACAACATAAAATATTCTACGCCAATTTATAACAGTTAGAATATACAATAGACGTATTAGCATTATAAAGAAGTACTGGGTTATATTTCCAATAAATTCTTTTATATTCATTTAATTTGCAAGAAAAAATGTTATATATAAATAATTTTTGTTTATCTTCGTTTACATAATCATTGTACCATTAAATAACTTAATATCATAAATACTTCAAAACTGGGTAAATACTATGAAAATTAATAGCTTTACTGGTAGTAATCAGAAATATAATAACAGTTCATGAAATTTAAATCAACCCACCAGATTATCTTACAAAAATAATAGTTGGTTACCGCAGCTCTTGTATTTTATGTATTCCTTACTGTATTACTGTAAAATAGAAGCTATTAACTACTGCATTGTATTAGGAGTTAAGTGAGCTGATGAACTGTATCAATATTCAATGAAATTCTAATACTTATTCATTAACTTTTACTCCATTCTTTTCTGTTATTGATTTTGTTACCTCATTAAGTTTGAAATTTGTAATATATTTGTTTAATATATTTTAAGCCATTAGTTAAAAATGTGTCTATTACAGTTAATAACTTATAATTTTTCATCCTTAATATCTTTTACTTGAAATTAAGAAAATTTGGTAAGATTTTCATTAAAATTCAAAGGTAACTTAAATGTAAACGATGTAAACGTTTAAATGTAAACGTGACATAAATTTAAACGATGCTTTAAATTATTTTCATTACTTTATACAATAATATTTTGGTTCTCTATGCTTTTACCGATTCTATGAATATCTAAGTTTCTTTTTATCTGAATGAAGTGATTTTATAAAAGCAAATTAATACGACTTTTTTCGTGAATTATACAGTTCAATTATCAGTCTACATCCGTCTGTCACTGTAATAGAATAGTGGAGTATTCGGTTATTATTTCAAATCGTTATCCTCAAGTCCTTTACTACCTTTTAAGTGGTTTAGTTAAAGTTTAGAATCAGATTATTTATCAAATTTGATTTCACTAATATTTTCCGACATACTTTGTAGAATATCTGCAGAACTGGACCGGTTTTGGATTCTTCTGGTTCCCATCTTCAAGAGCAACTGATTTCACAATCAGAAATACTCAACACCGATCCAGTTCTCCAAATATTATACAATGGCATACAAATAGCATACGAATATTATGACGGAAAATACTATTATTAATTGTAATATTACTAAACTCAGTGAAAATAACCCATTAACTAAATTTAAATTTGATTTTGTTTTGGAACTAATTAGGAAAATATATGAAAATATGGTTTAGATTGGTAATAAATTTTAAGTTTTTTTAATAAAACTCATATAAAGTTGTTTTAAATGTAGAAACGTTTGTCTTAATAATTATTAACATATAAATGTGGTTAACCTGACATTGAACAACGGGGATGACATACAAATTATTTCAAAAGAGGAGACTGAACATACATAATTGCATGGAACATTTACTATTGTGACAAATTTATACTTATTATTTTGACATATTTTTTACTTAAGAAATAAAATGGCCTAAACATGAAACACATTTTAGATACAGTTGCAGTAACACAGTTGATAGCTATAACCGACATGATTTTGGGAGTAAAAAGTGTGAGTTTGTTTGTTTGTTTTATTAGTTTATTAATAGCTACTATTAATTAGTTAAGGTTAACTAATAGTATCATCAATTAATTAGTAGTATTAACACTATTTCAGGTAATTTCATGCATATGTGTAATAATAATGTTAAAAGTTAAATATTGCATTCCCTATTTCTAATAAAAGTAATTTATCAATTGATTATTTTTATACCAACATGACAGTAAAAAATTATTGGAGCATTTTGTTTATCGGAAATTCATTCTGCTATTGTCAAAGTCATGTCAAATCCCTCCTTGTTAGAGGGAATCTTCCCTTATATTTCAAAAATAACTTTCAGTGAACTCAGGAAAATGCTGATAGAGAAAAGGCAAAATCTGCAAAACCATTTTTATTTAACATCTTCATATTTAAGATGAATGAAAATTAATAACAAAAGTACTGTAACTCAGAAACAATAAAATATTTTTTAGCATTATCATTGGTAGGTACAAACTAAAATTATCATCACCTATATCTGACTACAAAGTTTGTTTGAATCACTAGTCAGCGAAAATTGATTAATGTAATTAATTTACAATGCAAAACTGTATGAACAGAATAATATTTTCTTTTATAATTTTCTTCGTTTAATATCTACTAAATTAATGTGATTTTCTGACCTTGTGTGTCTCTGTGACTGGGTCAACTATTCTTTAAAATTATTTATTATTTGTTTTCTTTATATGTAGAACTTTTATCATCCTTTGGTATGTGAAATTCTACTGAGTCATTCTCTGTATTTTATAATTTTTGTTGAATGTATAAGTGTAAGCAATATTTTAGCACACATGCCTCAAAGAAAAATTCCGTTCAATATAATTGTGGTTAGAATCCCCGACTCTTCCTGGCTTCATTTTGACCGACTCTGTCACAAGTATCCAACAATAATTATACAAATTAGTATGTATAGAGTATTATCTTGTGATTAATAGGTTGTATAAACGGAAGTGGCGTGCCAGTCTATGTATAACCTGTCTTGCCTAATAGTAATTTGATAATTATTTATACTATTTCTCTCAAAGATTATATACGCATTGAATATTTTAAATAAGTGTTTTTTTTTCATGTAGAAGTTAAAACAAAGTCGCAAATGAGTAAATAAGTCGCGATAACGACTACAAAGCTCTTGAGACGTCTACGTCTTAATTTTCCGGTCGGTGGCATTAAGTAGTATGGAGGATTTTACGAAACTCGTCTCAAGAGAGAACTTTCTGTAAGATACTATGATTCTTTATTTACAACATGACCCTTGCTGCTTTAAAACCTTGCATCACTCTACACAAATCAAGAATTGTATCTCTTAATTATAAGACTGTATACTTGATTTATATTCTCAACATGAGAAATGGTCATATCTAGGATATCAGTTTACTGTTTCATTCCACTGTATGATAGCTGAATATTCTATTTTATACTGTTAATAGCAATGTTTCAAATTCACAATTTCCTACTTATTAAATATTATATTTTTTATTTTGCTCCAATTTTTTTTTATTTATTACGGTTATACCTGTATCGTGCCACTTGAAATTTTTATTTCATTCAAATTTTGTCTCGTTTAAACTGTCTGGTCATAGTTGCACGGATGGATACCTTTCCTTGCTACAAGAGAATTCCTGGTCTATCTTTCATTTTTCTATGAAAACTGGTTTACTAAGACATATAGATAGTTTTTTTGTTCAGTGTGTGTTTGTTAGTTTTTTTCGTATTACAACTTATAAGTATCAGATTGGCCAGTTGGTTTGATTTTAAATTAGGTATACACATATATATTTATGATCAAACCACAATATATATATATACATATTGATTTCTTTTCTGTGTGTTTTTTTAAAATTCTAGTTTATATATATAAACAATTTTAAAAGCGTCAAAAACCCAACTGAAACTCCAGATGCAGAAACATAATGGTGAGGGGTTGAGTGGGAAGGATTACACAATTTTTTAAAATTGTGTTAAAGTGCAGGAAAGGACAATAGTCCAGAGAGGTAAGTTGAACAAAGGAGAAACGTAAGAAAGAGTAAAAAACAATCTACTAGCTGTCAACCCTATTAGAAGAGGCTATTGACCTCGTTAATACTGAGTCAAACCGGAACAACACGTTACTAATGTTTATAATGTTTGCTATACTAAATTCAATGAGAGAGGATTCGATAATATTTATTAACAACATCGATTTTTCATAGCTTATAAATTTAGCTCTGGTACAATCAATATGATGATTTTTATTGTCTGTATGCAAGAATAAGACCCTATTTTTTTTGTATATTTATGTTGTATTGGCGTTGTTTTACACGTGTCTTTAAAGACCTAACAGTTAGATCAATTGTAAATTTTATGGCAACTTTTGCACGGAATTTTAAAAATACCACGAGACTCCAGTACCATTAGAGGGTTTTTTTTATTGTCGTCCTCCATATTACAATTATAAATTCCTTAATGATGAGGTTAATAACATAGGTCAATTGCCCTATCATTAATATACCCATTCTCTTACATGAACTTAGCTTTAAAGGCTACTAGAAAAAATCTCCCCAATATTTCAAGAAAGTCCAGTTCATTGTAAAATTTTATAGTTTTACCGTATCATGGGTCACTGGGCAATCTCTCTGGGCTTGCGTGTCTCAACTGGCAAGATACGTGTAAATTAAGAGACACAATAGGAAGGAAAGGAAGAAAACGCTGCACAGGTCAAAATATATATCATTCAATCAAGAATAGTTATAACTTTAACCTAGATGACACGAAAATGATTGATTATGAAAATAATAAAAACAACAGGCATATAAAAGAAATGATTCGCATTCAAAAAACCAAAAATGCTTGCAACAAAATGTACGGATACAGAAAAAGCTAAATAAAGTATACAGTCTATTACTTCGTAATTAAAAAATATGATTGCAGTTTCCTGTTTCATTTTTGATACAGTTTTGATGAGTTTTTTTAGAGTAGTTTTGAGTTATTAAGTCTGATATAAAAGGTTCATAAAACAGTCACAAGGGCAGCACACTAACTGATTTTATCACAAACTGTTATATAGTTGCTTCCTTACAATAGTAAAATAACAAGGTAATTATGTATATTAATTAAATATTGTAATATAATTGCCATTCACGTTATGGTAATTAAATTTTGTATTGATGTAGCTCTAAAGATGTCTACAAATATGGACAAACGTCGGCTTAAAGGTGTTGTATTATTGATGCTAACCAAAACTCGAAAATAAAAGTGTGATATGTATATATATATCTATATAAACTAGAATTTAAATTTAAAAAGAACACATAGAAAAGAAATCACTGAACTCACTACTATATTTAGATGTCCTCGTCTTCAGAAAAAGATGTGAATGTGAAAGGCTGATAACGACTGACTTGGCGTTCGAACTGAAGCACAAACAGTGTAGCCAACTTTCGGAGGAAAGGTAGACAGGGAAGATAAAGAGATAAAAGCCAAATAAAAATTAAAAAATGAAAACATTTAACTAAAATAAAATTAAAAGCTGATAACAACTATAAAAAAAAAAAAAAAATCAACGATTGAGGTTAAGCCCAGGAGCCGATCTACCGCCCAGAAGACTAATAAGTGCTTCTTCTGAAGCTCTCAGAGTGACTTTCAAATTAGTCTGATCAATCTGCCTCAGGACCTGTACACGGAAACAGTCATTGAAACTGAGTCCGTGAGAACTGGCATGAGTAGCAACGGGAAGGTCACTGCGTTTGCCAACGGATGACCTGTGATTATTAATACGCAGGCTTAGCTTAGTGTATAAAAACCACTAAGTTTATGTACAAACCCACATAGAAAGAATCACACTGGGTGCAATCCAAACGGTAAACGCAGTGACCAGAGGTACAAGAGGTCTTGTGAGAGATAGGGTAGGTGCGTTTACTACGGAAAGAGGTAAAGGAAGGAACAGGATTGATGATAGGACAAGTAAGACATCCACGACATCCACATTGAACCATACCACCAGCAGTTTTTGGAGGCTTAGGAGAAGAGATGTGAGAGAAGATAGATTGAAGATTAGCAGGTTTGCGATAGGAAATGGAAGGTTTCTCACTAAAGCTGAAGAAGTACAGGAGGAAGAAGAAAGTATAGGGAAAAACTCCCTGACAACTGCACCCAGCCTATGAAGGAGAAAAAATCACCTCCGAAGAAATATATCTCAAAAAATGACATTTTAACTTTTGTGGGATGGATAGGATATTGACAGGTATAAAGATGTAAATTATTTTCTTCCCCATACACAAAAATACGTACATTTTACGACAATTTATAGACAAGGATATCTAGAAGGGTGCAAAATAATAATAATAAAATAATAATTTTGTTATAAGGTCACTTTTATTTCTAGATCTATGTCAGAACCACAATATACGGGCAGTATTTCTGCAGCATTTAATTTTTTTTTAGCAGAATTGAATTGACACTGTTTCGCAAGAAATCCATGTATAAATTACTAGAGACAAATTATAAAGAAGGAGAGATAGGCAATCATCCGTATCAATACCTTATTTCTGTTTCTAAAGCTATTACGAAATTGAAAATTACATGAACCATAAATAATAAAATTGAACTGGATCATATAGGCGGAAGATAGAGGGATGTGAATAATTATATTCCTCCTCATGCAGAAAACTCAACCGATTCTATTAAAATTCGTTGAATAAAGAAGACCGTGAACATTTTCATTTCCGTAACACTAAGGCTGATGACAATATAGTAATGTAAAAGTTCATAGTTTTACTTATTCAATATATTCTCAATTTTTGAAAATACTAATGCTGTAATGAAATTATCCTTAGATATATAATACATCATATGTTGCAACCATCCATTTCTGATGATACGCGTACATAAAATAATATGCTTGCTATAATATGAATAATATGGTTGTTAAAAAATCAATAGTTTTATGTACTAATCAAACATCAGCATTTGGAAATAAAGAAACGTAAAAAAACGAATTAAATTTATATATATATATATATATTGTAAACAGGAAAACGATCAAAAAGACCAACAAACGTTCCAAGGTAAATCAAAAAACATAGAACAAAGGTTGGTCAGCAACCATCGCTTCACATGTGCGCTTGGTGTCCCTATCTCAACTCTCCTGACGATAGTTCAACCGAAAATTAGAGACAGTATGTGTGTTTGTTCCTTTGTTCTGTGTTTGTGATTAACCGTGAAGGGTATATATAAAGATTTCACATAAACACGTGAAACAACAATCAATGATCAAACCACAATAAGAAACGGGAAAACAAGACTAAGATCTTTCAACCGTAACAAGCAGTCTTCGTCAGAGTCAAAGCCCAACTGAACACTAGATGCAGAAAACATCTGGTGAGGAGTTGAGAAGAGTGGGAGGGAAGAGTGGTATTTTAAAAGGGTGAAAGCACAGGAAAGGACTAATGTCCAGAAAGGGATGTTTGGGGAAACAAAGGAGTACACTAAGAAAAAGTAAAAAACTATCCGCTAGCTGTCAACCCTCTTTGAAGAGGCTATTGCCCTCGTGACGAAAGTATCAAGTTTGAAGATACCGTTACTAATGTTTATAATATTAGATCGATTAAATTTAATTAGAGACGATTCAATATATTTCTTAACAACATTGATTTTTCATAGGTAATAAATTTAGCTCCTGTCCAATCAATATGATGATTTTCATTTTTTATATGCAAGAATAAGGCACTACTTTTTTCCTGTCTACTTACGTTATATTGGTGTTGTTTTACATGTGTCTTTAATGATTTACCAGTTTGACCAATATATATTTTATGGCAATTTTTGCACGGAATTTTATAAATACCAGCGGACTCCAATTCGCTGGGAGAGTTTTTTATTAACATATTACCCACGTTATTACGATTAGAAAACACTATATTAAAATCAAGTTGTTTGGCTAATCTTGGAAGGGGGTCCAATGATTCGTGGTATGGCAAAACTATAGAATTTGATAATAAAAGGGGCTCTGTTGAAGTAATAGAGAAAGTTTTTTTAGCACCCTTCAAAGCTAAATCGATATAAGAAGAGGGGTATTTTAATGAAACGGCAATTGACCTAATGTTATTAATCTCTTCATTAAGGAATTCAGGAGAGCAAACTCTTAACGCCCTCAAAAACATATTTCTAAACGCATTTAACATGGATGCGAAATAAAAGTGAACGTATGCAAGTACGATGGAGTCGCTGGTATTATAAAATTCCGTGCAAAAATTGCCATAAAATTTATATTGGTCAAATGTAAATCATAAAGACACGTGTAAAACAACACCAATATAACGTAAGTAGACAGGAAAAAAGTAGTGCCTTATTCTTGCATATAAAAAATAAAAATCATCATATTGATTGGACAGGAGCAAAATTTATTACCTATGAAAAATCAATGTAGTTAAGAAATATTATTGAATCGTCTCTAATTAAATTTAATAGATCTAATATATAAACATTAGTAACGGTCTCTTCAAACTTGATACTTTTGTCACGAGGGCAATAGCCTCTTCAAAGAGGGTTGACAGCTAGCGGATAGTTTTTTACCTTTTCTTACTGTACTCCTTTGTTTCCCCAAACATCCCTTTCTGGACATTCATTAGTCCTTTCCTGTGCTTTCACCCTTTTAAAATACCACTCTTCCCTCCCACTCTTCTCAACTCCTCACCAGATGTTTTCTGCATCTAGTGTTCAGTTGGGTTTTTGACTCTGACGAAGACCACTTGTTACGGTTGAAAGATCTTAGTCTTGTTTTCCGATTTCTTATTGTGGTTTGATCATATATATATATATATAACAATGAAAATAAGCAGTGACACATAAATTGAAACACAACAAAGACTCACTTTTTAATATTTCGATCGTAATGGCGGTCGTCCTCAGGAGAAAAAGTGAATTGATGGAGGGTCGACAGTCAAATAAAGAACTCACTGGGTGAGGGCTAAAGCAGTGCTGCCGCAAAGGAGACAAATAAAAAAGGAATTAAGAAGTCGAGAGTAAAGAGAAAAAAAATTTGTTTTTGAAAAGTAGAAAAAAGGTTAAAAAAAGAAAAAATAAAGAAAATATATACAAAAATTAGAAAGAAAAAAAATAAAATAAAATAAAAAAACTAACGGTTTAAATTCAAACCAGGTTTCGAGCGTGCCCCCAGGAGCCAAATGTGGGCTTCCTCAGAAGCTTTTAAAGTAACTTGTCTGTTATCACTGGGGACTTGTTTAAGAACTTGGACTGTGAAACAATCATTGAAGCTGAGGTGATGGGAATTAGCGTGAGTGGCGACAGGGAGACTGTTGCGTTTACCAACCGAAAGCCTATGATTATTCATCCGAAGGTTCATCATCGTAGATGCTAAACCAACGTAATAAGCATCACATTGGGTGCATTTCAAGAGGTAAACATAGTCAGTGGAGATACAGGAGATATATATATATATATATATTTGTTTATTTATTTACTCTTCTTTATAAAATCTAGGAGGCCTCAGAGCTTATTTTTTCTTCATTCTGATTCTTTCTACGACATTTTTCCTACACCTAGGTGTACTATAAGAATCAATACACAGAGGCGTATAAAGAAGATGAGAGAGTGTTGAAACAAATTATCCGCAGGAATGTTAAATGTAATAACGAAAATGAACGTCTTCAAGTCCATATTTATTATAAAAGTAGAACCACCGCTAACCTGATAATGAAAAATAGCTCAGATGCAGTCATTCCGGAGATTCAAAAGGCCAATGTTATATACGAATATACCTGCAATATCGGTGATTGTGAGCTCCTAGACAAATCAAAATATATCGGTATGACATCGACCACACTCTCACGACGACTGACCATGCACTTGCAAGCAGGAGCAATTGCCAGACACACCTCCGAGGAACATGGAAGAAAACTCACCCTCCAGGACCTTGTTCAAAACACCATCATTTTAAAGAAAATTAATGATCCAGCCAGACTGTAAATATATGAAGCCATGAAAATCATGAAGCACAACCCATTAATTAATCGTCAACACACGGGGGTTTCCGCACACTGCAACTACTAGGTGACCAACCACCAGCTACTCGCCAAGCCGACACTCAGTCACCGCCCAGTATTCAAACCAGCAACACCTAAGATATGTATATGAGACAAAATGTCGTAGGAAGAATCAGAATGAAGAAAAAATAAGCTCTGAGGCCTCCTAGGTTATATATATATATATATATCAATGATCAAACCACAATATCAAATGGGAAAACAAGACTGTCAACTGTAACAAGCGGTCTTCGTCAGAGTCAAAACTCCAACCAATATATATATAGTTGAATAAATGACCATATTTCACTCAAGTCGCTATCTTTATAAGTTTTCAAGATCTGGAAATAATTTCTCCTTTTCATCATCCACACGTTGAAGGATATTTTTTATTCAATTATCTAATACATTAAATAATAACTCAACAGTACATTCAATAACAATAATAAGATAACTGCAGGCCGATCAAAACATGTCGGATCCAACATAACAGGTATTTTTCAACGTTTGGATGAAGAAAAGAAGAAATTATTTCGAAATCTTGAAAAACTTATGATGAAGGCAACTTTATCGAAATATGATATCAGTTAACTATTCTGTGAGTCAGTTAACAGAATATTCAAATTATATATTATTGATTCTGACCACAGTCTTTTGGTTTTTGTGTATTTCTGTGACTCATTCCTTTTTCAGAACTGACTCTTCTCTTGGGTGAAATGATATATTTTATCATTCCTAGCTATGGAAATGGTATAGCCTTGTTATCTTCCTTCTTGCATCGGATAATATGTAGGATAATATATTATCTTATATATATAGCATATATATGATAATAACAATAGTACGTCTTATAAACAGTGATAATAATCAATAAAAATATAAAACAAAAACGGAAAATGCTTTCTCTAATGATAGGGAGAGACAGACAGAGAAAGAGAGAGAGAGTATGTGTGTGTGTGTGTGTGTATTAGTATGCTTATCCGTTGTGTGTCATTTTTAGTTTTAACATTTTTTAATTTTGTGTCAATTTTTACATTTAAGAGAAATTCAATCTGTGATAAAGTATAAAATAAGTTGCCAATGTGTCATAGGATTCAGCCAGAAACATTATTAACATTTAAAAATCGTACTCAAACTGTGATTTGCTACTATCGTCTTTACTTTAATGTGTAAAGAATAAAACCACAGTGTTATTTTAAACAATAATGTAAAGTACAAGTAATTTAGTTTTGAATTCAAGTTTAAATCAAAGTCACAGTGCCTATGAAAATATTTAACTATTATATTATAAAGCAATTAATATTATTACAGATATAATTGACTTATTTATATTGTAATTCCTAGAATGTATTTGTTTTGAAACCCAACTGGTTACACAGAATTTGGTTTAATAATTTCTTTTGCCTTCATTAATTTAAATATTCGTTTTGAAGACAAACAGGGGGCAGAGCCTGCCCTTCCTTCCCCTAATGGCCTGCTTAATATGGAAAGCGCAAAAACTGCATCTAGCTTTTTCGTATTTAATCACTTGGTTAGACGTCTTGTGAGAGGTGGTTTTATTTGTCTCAAGAGGCACGACTAGGTTACTAATTAGCAGCTAAATGCATTGTTAAAGGAGCAACTTTGTTTCAATTATTTAAAAAGCCGCAGTCAATGCATATTACTTGAAACTGAAAATGTTTGGGTAAGCAAAGTGAAATATATTTAAGGGAAGTATTATATTAACAAACTTTTATCAGTTATAAAAATGGAATTTCATCCAAACAAAGTTTATCAATTAAATGGAATTGTACTTGGGATTGTCGGCCGGAACTACTTTGAAAAAGTTATTTTACTCTTGTCATTTTAACTTTTTGTCCCAAAACAAAGATCTCAGTAATTATAAATTTGTAATTTTCTTCTCTATAATTTCGGAATGAGAAAATAATGTCGTTGATTTATTTTAATGTTATTAAAATAAGGAGTTATTTGATTTTCTTAAATTAATATAGCAGTGTAGATCATATTCAATTAATTTATTCAAAACACAAACCATAATTAATATGTTGCTGCAGATTTTTCCCGGGAAATAACTGAACTTTAAGAGATAGAGTAGAAAACAGAAACTATATATGTGCGTTATGAGCATTGATTTGTAAAGAAAAAACTAATCAGTAATTTTGTGACTTCTGTTTTGCATATCGAATCAAATTTTGATTACAGAAGGTAATAATCTTAGTTTTATAAAATGAATAAATATATTCAATCTATAATTATGTGTCTTTGTTGAAGTGATTATCTCACTAATTTGGTGTTCTCTAATAGACATAACAATAAACAAAATATTCAACTAATCAATAAATCTGAGGTTTATTCCAGGTATTGATTGTCAGCTGATTCGCGGTATCATTGCTTTGATATTTACACTTATGCACTATGCAAAAATAACATATTATGTTCGAGGCTATTTGAATATTTCTTGCATTTAACTTGTTATTGTGTGTGTGGATTCAGTGATTTCATGTTAATTGTTTAAGTGACAACTCTTGACACCCGTCAAACATTACGCAGTGTGGAAGTAAAGCACATTTAAAGTTGATGAACAGTTTGAGGGTTGTCTGGTTAAAACTTCAACTCGGTCTTTCCACGTTTCGAAAATTTGCATTTTCATTATAAAAGCTTACACTAAGTCTAAGAGTTAAAACTTACCGTTTTTAAATCCTATACTTGGTGTACGCTTTCATAATGATAATATAAATTTTTGAAATGTCGAAGGACCTAGTTGAGTAAGCCTAAAAGAATCCAGCAACATTAGTTGTTGTAGTGTATTATTACTTTTTAGTGGTTTTTAATAGAAGATGAACCTAAAGCACATTTAATTATTGTATTTTCACTATTGATTATGATTTTTGGTTATAATATTGTTTGATTGGTGTTGCAACATAGTATGAGTAGATCGCTCAGAGTTTTTGAGTGTAAACACAGGATTACTGGCAGATATGATGGCATTATCTGTCCATATTTACAAAGTTCTAGTCATTTTACGAGTAAGGATTTTCAGTTACGAACAAATTAACAGCATGTTATATATAAACATGTAAAGTTAACATCATTTTAAGTGGTTGAGAGTTATAAGTAAAGGTATTGTAAACACTCAAATACTCTAAGACTCATTTGTACAAAGATATATAATTTGTAATAATCATATATATTAATAAACTAGCAACTACCTATCACCAACCTAACTACGGTGACACATATGGTCAAAAATATTATAATAACGTGATCATTAGATTATAACTATGCTTTTAAAAACATAAATATATTGCTACATATAAATCTATTCATAATTTCTATAATTATGAAATAAATAAATTCATAATCACAATAGTTAATTCATTTATTACTGATTGAACTAGTATTTTTTTTTAGAAATCCTATTATTGAGTCATTCTTCCCAATTTTGTTATTATAATTAATAATATTATAATTATTGTGTCTATTTTTTCCTTTTTACATATATTTTTTTAAAATTTTGTTGTAAAAAAATAAATTTAGATTTTTTTCTATTCTTTTAATAATTTATATTGGAAAAATATAGTATATTTTAAATATTTAAAACTAAGGTTAGACGCTCTACATAATTATGATATTAAATCCAGAAAAAAAAACAATGTTTTACGTTTTAAGCCATAAAAATGTAAAAATTCCTACTTACCTGTGCACAGTTCCTACTTACATTAAATTCCTACTTACCTGTAACAATACACATACATTAATACTAACTCAATAGAAATGTAAAATAATGTAGACTCTTTGTCTGCATATCTGTGACTAGCCATAATCAAATATTTCTGTTACTTTCTTATAAGAATAAATACTAATTGTCAATAAGTGCCACAACGAAAGTATGTAGCATCTGTTGCAATTTCTAACTTGTGCCCTTCCTCCATCAAGGTAACACTATAACGAAAGCCCAAAAAAAATTATATGCACAAATAAATGTAATAATTAGTTTTTATATAATGCTATATATTATATACGATATACTAGATCAAAATGAATGGCTTGTATATACAGAAGTGTATTTTTCAATTTATTATCTAAATAAGAAAATTATTTATTCATATTTTATATAAACAAATATAAAACATAGGTATATGTTAAAATTATGTAACTAAAACATAGATCAGTTCAGCACATTTTAACAAATTAGAAAAAATTTTTCCAATTTTTTTGTTTTTTTTATTTTGTTATATATATTGAGGGCCAGGTTAGCTCAGTGTTAATTCGCCTCTGAAATGGTAGATTCGAGGTTTGATACCCACCTGGCACTCGATTTATTTACGTGAGAGGTAAATACATCTAAACATGTCAACTCTCACAGAGGACGTTAAGCCTTTGGTCCCGATCCTCTAGAATGCCATGTACACGTTAAAGATCACTAATCTATGTACACATGAGTTAGGCAAAATATAGGACTCTAAATGTAGAATCAATATTCATTGTCTGATATCACAAAGGGCCAATGTTTGGTCTATGCGTGTTCCACTGTGGGATGGCTGCTTCAACCTAAAACGGTTGCCTACTACTACTGCTACTACTGAGTCTCAGAGAGAACGTTAAGCCTTCGGTCTCGAGCCTCTAGGATGTCAAGTACTCGTTAAAGATCCATAAGCTAAGTACGCATGAGTTAGGCAAAATTTAGGACTCCAAATGTAGAATCAATATTCATTGTCTGATATCAGAAAGGACCAATGTTTGGTCTATGTGTGTTCCACTGTGGGAAGGCTACTTCAACCTAAAATGGTTGCCTACAACCATACTACTGCTATCACTATTTTACTATAAATAAAGTCTAGTGATCTTGAAAAAAATTGATCTGGAGATTTTGAATATATTAATACACTAGTTTAGTAAAAATATTTCAGTATATCCTTTTTATATAATACAAATACAATTTATTTTGTTTCTACTACAGACAATCATATCCTATATTCGTCATAATTATTCACATTAAGAGTTTGCTAGTTTGATGAACCATTAATAATTATCCTTTAAATCTGATATATCCTTTTAATATAATTTTAGTTATTTCAAACATTTTACTTGCTTTTTGCTACGTGAATTATACAACATTTTGTGGTTTTTAAGATATATTATTCACAAACGGAGATCAAAGTTTGTTTCGGAGATTGTGGACCCATTAGGCCACTTGACTGTCTGTCCTTATTAGACTAGTTGACGCGGCCGCATTATCTCAACCATAAATGATTCACTAAGACCACCATTGATTTTCCATTTACCATCTCCGCCTTGTTAATTGCCCAGATGCCAGAACGCTTGTGAACTGGGTCCCTGTTAATTAACCACATAATGATATACTATCTCTCTACCGTTTATCTTTCATACAAAAGATCAGTTTTCTTAAACGAGATTTAAAATCCTCTCAATGTGAGTAGAAATAAAGTCATTTGAATCAGATATTTAAACTCTGGATTAAACACTTTGTATGGTACAAATTAATACTCACTGTGTTATTAAAATTTCGTGTCTGAAACTCCATATAAATTTAAAGCAATGTTCTTATAAATGTATGATTTATTTGCTCAAGGTATCTTTTATATCTGTTAAGAGCATTAATAATACAGTATTAGTTTTACCTAAAGCTATAACAGCTAACATTTTAATTTAAAATAATCATTTAAATACACTACTAAAAACTGTTATCATTAAAATCACGTTCATTTTTATAGAATAATGTTCACAGCTTATCTGTATTAAACCCTGCACAAAAGGATAGTGCCAAGTATTCATGAAGACCATATGCACTTTAATGAAGCCTTATAACTTAATACTTAATTTAAGTATTTGTGCAAAAATTTTGAAATAGTTTTGTATTTTTTTTTATAAAGCTTGAAAGCAAATAATCGTCTACCTCTTCACCACAATTTTTAATTAAGATATAATATTCTCCAATAATCACATCAGAGAACAAGTTTTCCGAGGTGTGTTTCTTGGATTCAATTAAAGAAAAACCATAGTGTTTCCTTTTGTTGGTTAAACTGACAACTATAAGTTTGGAAGAAAAATAAAAAGGTAAAGAACCGTCTCATAGAAATTTTATTACCAAGTGAATTAGTGATTCTCCAGTGATTAAAGTGGAACTGAATGAATGACACCAGTGAACAAAGAAAATATCTTTCTAAACATAATCAGTAATGTAGTTTAAAAAAATAAATAAATCATAACGCCGTCCTTTTCTTGTAGGTCCTATTATAAAAGATGACAGTTACAGATATGCGGAAAAATTGTTTTATTTCTCAGTTTTGAACACATTCAACTGAAAGATGATACAGTTATTCAACAGGAGACATCTCTTTACCACTTTCCTTTGTGGTTAGACCGTTTTTAAATCAGGGATTTCCTATCAGAAGATGTGGACGATTTTATTTACTCCCATGTTTGCCTGATATTACTCTAGATATTTTCTTCAGAATTGAAATCACATGTGATGCAAACAAATCTAGTTGATTATATCTTTTTAAAGCTAAAATTTGTTCATATTCACTGCCATCATTTAGTGAGTAAAAAATTCTGCATTATTTTAGGAGCAGTGTAAGTGTAATTTTATAAAACTACTTTAATTAATATTGTTAATTAATTAATCAATTGATATTTTTAGAATAATTTTGTTATTATGTTTAATTAATAATAAAAGTATCAATAAATATCATCAGGTTTTTTGCTAATTTTTTTTACGATCTAAAATACTCTCCGTTTACTTCAAGGACACTAGGCTGGAACTGCTTATCAAATTTCAATAGGCAATAGGCTAAACTTTTTTGAAATTTCTCATGCCAAATTTTGTTATAAAAAATGACGCCAATAAAAATTTGGCATAAAAAAATGACGGTTTTTAATTCTTAATATATTGGTGACCAGCCAATCTACCACATTCCACACCTTGGCATACCGGATCATCTTATAAATAAGTGTTTCCGATGAGAATACACCGATTCTGTTCTCCAAATTCCTACTTTGACTTTCCATTTTTTGCGAATAATGAACATATGGTTCACATCGTCTACTACTGAGTAATACAGACACTCTGATGTCTAGTGCATTCCTATCTTGTAAAAGTAGGTGCAGAAGTATCTATGCCCGCTGAGAAATCGTGTAAGGTAATACCCACTACTTCATGTCCTCTCTCAACCCATAATAGGACATCTCTAATAACTTAAAGTTCATGCACCCTCTAGTCTCTTGTTACCACATGTGTCGTCATCTTCCAGGGTACGCCTTTTCTCTTCTGTACGAGCTGATTTCTTACCGACTACTTTTATTCTTCACTTAACACCCTCCATTTCTGTCGCCAGTTGGTCAATTGGAACGATGCTAGTTATCACTAGGACTGTTGCTCTGATAAAATGTGACAAGCGGTAAGTACTCTTAAAGCAGCTCCTTTTGCACGAAAAGTAGTCTTATTCTGTGGAAATTCTTGATTTTAGCTGGAACTCTGCTCCGTATCAATGCACTAACTGGGCTGCTGAGTTGAAGAGTTGACGCTTAGTTGCCTTGTGACCTCCGACGCTTTCTGAAGCCTTTCATGTTGCAATGCTTATCTGTGACATGAAGCGTAAAGCCGTGGTAATGACAGATCTATATGTGTTTGGCGCTGATACAAATAAATTATACATTATGTATAAATATAATATACATGCTAGTAACTAGTTTGTATTATTTTTAAAATGTCTTTTACATATTTAAAATAAGGTTTTATTTTAGTATGTAATGAAATGATTTCTATGTCAGTTTCTTCCTGTTTTGTGAGTGCTATTTGGATGTTTGCATATTGGCGTAAACTAGAAGAAAACAAAAGATAAAGTACAACCATAATATTATTGGCATCTAATATGTACTAATAAATGATCAACCTAAACTTTAAGGTGTTCAATGTTTCCAATTTAAGTACATGAATACCTCTATTGATTCAGATTTCTACAGCAAAACTAATCAAGTTGTGTCAGTATCTCAATGTTGGCCAACAACTAACTTGGAAACTGTGCAAAAGTTGTTCCTTATTAGCATTATCAACTACACTGGTATAGTGTTCTTCTCTCTGCTATGGACATTCTAATTCATTACTTCACCCTCTGATTGATTTCAACTGATTAAACTTATTTTTAATAAATAAGACGAATATTTATAGTGACGACAGTGAATCTTATATTTACTGTCGTCACTCGCAGTAATATGTTTAATCTAATTTTCATACACTCATTTCAGCTTCATTACATAAAAAATATTATTTTAATTTTCAATTAAATGTAAATAATTTAAAATAATATAATATATTTAATTTAATTTAGTAAGGATATATTATTTTTTTCTAAAACGAGAATTCTCAAGTGTTAACTAGCTCAAATATACTAGCAAATACTTGTATTTTCTCATAATTCTAGAATTATCCTTTCATCTTTCCATGTGTTTGATGAAACTTTTGTTTTGAATAATTTCTATTGATTTTATTATTGTTATAATATATTATATTGTTTCATGGAGAGGTGGGATATTACCTCACGCAATTTCTAAGTGGACATGGTTACTTCCGCGCCTACCTGTGCAAGATAGAGAAGCACCAAACATCCGAGTGCCTGTATTGTCCAGCGTTAGATGATGTCGAACACACATTTTTTTCTTGTCCCAAATGGAACAGCCAGAGGAGGGACTTGGTACAAAGAATAGGCATATTCTCCCCAGAAACGATCATTGAAAAAATGATCCGGAGTTCTGGGGCATGGAATATGGTAGATGGCCTAGTCAGAACAATATTGACGATGAAAAAGCGATACTTGGAAGAGCTAGAAGGACAATAAAGCAAGTATGCCTCACCTAAGGTAAGCTATGACCAAGCCTGAAGTAATGTGGAAAACAGTTCCTGGCTAGGTCCTAGGTGAAAAAGGGGGTGTTTTAGTTGGTAGTCTGGTTTATACTGGGAGCCCAGCACTATGTGCGTAAATGCATTTCACCTCCTTACCCAAAAAAAAAAAAAGAATATATATTATTTTGTTATATAAATATAATATATATAATATTATTGATCAAACCGCAATGAGAAATAGGAAAACAAGACTGAGATCTTTCAACGGTAACAAGCGATCTTCGTCAGAGTCAAAAACTCAACTGTACTATAATTATAATATATTATAATTATATTATATTATAGATATATAATATATTGTTATAATACTCATACAAAAAATTTAAAACATGAAGAAAATGTGAATTAACAATTATTTTAAAGAGAAATTAGTGACAATAATATTACACACTGAATGAATAAGAAGTAAAACTAATAGAACTGACGAAATAATTCAACCTCAAAAGAATAATAAACGTTCAGATATCCAGGATATAAGATAAATTATAAACTTGATGAAATAATGGATAGAATAAGTTATACTGAATCCGAGCAATTCAATGGACAATAACCCTAGTTTACAGTTGAAAATAAACAATTAATTATATCTAATATGAACTCCTAGAATTAAATCAAAAACCATGGATAATGTTTGCTAGGACAGGGAGATGAAGTTTAAAGGGTGTAGTAAGCAGGGTAGGAAGATATCGATGATATTAAATCCTATAAAACAAATTTTAGTTTTACAAACATCTTATCGAAACCGTTTCCAATTCGTTAACCCGTAGAGTGTATTGCTTAAATAACGAGCATTTTAAAAATAGTATTCCTCTTCTTTTTTCATATAATGTAAGATTTTTTACAGTGTGCTGACTAATATCACTATATGGAAAGGACGAGGGAAATAGTTGAACCTTGATGCAGTATGATATAGGCAAAAGTTCATGTCAGGCACTTTAGTTAATGTCTAAGACTCTATTTAGTCTGCTGGGCGAAGTTGGTTCCCCATAATAACCTGCAGGTAATTTCCATGCTAGATGTTCCTCTATTAGAGAACTAGGTGCTTGTAAATCAGTTCAAGTCTTTATTGCCTCTCATGAATTACATTTCAAGAGTATCCAAAATTATATCCTTTATGAATGTTTTGATGACCAACAAAATGCATGTCTAAAACAAAGTGACTAGCTGATGCTGACAGTGTTATAAAATTTGCATGGTTTTGAATGAATACATAGTCAATTATATGAACCTTTCCTTAGAGAAAAAGAAAATTATAATTATATTGCATGTTATAAACTCAATACTCACTATAATTAATATACGCGAATTGAACATTTGACTGATTCACTAAGGTTTGCAAATTATGAAGCATACAAACATAATTGTTCAACTTGAATGTTATGCGACTATAGACTATTTATATTCGACTCAATTATATATGGAGTACCAACATTGATTCTAATTTATAGAATTAATCTAAAACAAAAATGAATACACTCACGTTGTTAGCAAAACGAAAAAGGTTGAAATCATATTAATAAAGATTATATCATATCTTTTATAGACTAGAAGTTCTTTGGTGGGATTTTGACGTTAAAACTCCTATTACGAGATATACCAATCGATTTCTACTTGAAGAAGTACCTCACCAAGTAATACTAAGCAATTACACCTGTATATGACGTTTGGTTTCAGCCTTAAGTACACGTAAGCACAATGTATCGGACAATTTTTTTGTTCTTCAATAATTCTATGACTTATAGCAAAAATTCTTTAAAGTATATTTTTTTACAAAAAATATTATTCTTATTGTATATATTTTTCTTTGATTATCAGATAGAGAAGGTTGTATTACAATGATGCCTCAAATAGGCAAAGTCTTTACATTCCTTTCATTGTTAATTGGACATTGAAATTTTGAATAATTATGTTAATAATACCTCAAAAAATATTATTTTAGTAAATTAATTTATTGATTATATAACAAATGAAAAATAAGGATTATTTAAGTACGATATGTATATCTTAGATATAAACAATTAAGAACATTTTTTAAATCCGTGATTTGGTAAAACAACAATGTATTATTGTTTTTTGAAACTTCCCATCAATATCATTTCCAATTAAAAGGAACAACTATTTATATTAAATGTATGATTATATGATTTTATTCATATTAAACCTTTATTGATATTATGTAATATTTAATTGCAAATTAATTTAATAAACTAAAAATTATTCATTTTGATAACTAGTTTTAATTCATTTCATTATTTTGTCAAGATATATGAAGTCATTATGATCTCTGAATGAACTGTTGATCTATTATCTAACGAAAAGAAGATGAAGTGGATAAGAATTACAGATATTACAATATTACAACTTTGTTTTTGAAGGCAATCTAGAAAGCGAGGAAGGATGGTATTGCTACAAATCACACAAAACACTATTTTTACATATTTACTATACATTGGTAATGATAAAAAACACAATAACTGGAATATCGAATTGCATGACAGCAAGGATAACATTCTCGATGACAGCTCTGAGTTTCTAAATCCCTCATTCTATCAAATGGGATCATGTAAATTCCGTCCATTTCACCCTCCATACCAGTTAAACCCTATCTACAATACCACTATTTCAGCTATAAAATTTATTGAATACTAAAATCTTCTAACACTTTTATATATTTGGTGTATTTAAGATTGTTTAGATAGGAGATAATAATTTATTGATTGTTAGAGAAATATTAATAGAACCCTCTCTCACTCCTCTCTCTCTCTCTCTCTCTCTCTCTCTTATATATATATATATATATATATATATATATATATATATATATATATTTGTCTTATCATCAATCCCGTTCCTTCCTTTACTTCTTTCCTCAGCAAACGCACCTACCTAATCTCGCACAAGACCTCTTGTACCTCTGGTAACTGCGTTTACCTTTGGATTGCACCCAGTGAGATGCTTTTTATATGGGTTGTCTTCCACCAAGCTAAGTCTGCGTATGAATAATCGCAGGTCGTCCGTTGGTAAACAATTCCCCTTGCTCCCCATGCCAGATCTCATGGACTCAATTTTAAAGACTGTTTCCGTGTACATGTTCTGAAACAGATAACTAATAACACTTCAAAAGTCACTCTGAGAGCTTCAGAAGAAGCTATTAGTCTTCTGGGGGGTAGATCTGCTCCAGGACTTAACCTCAATCGTTGATTATTCCGTTTATTTATTTTAGTCTCTTACTGTATCTTTTTTTTACTTACTTATTTTCATTTTTATTTTTGTTTGGTTTTTTCACCTGTGATAATAGTTTTTGTTTCCATTCGTTATACTTTATTTTGCTTATATTTCTTTATCTATCCTTGCCTCCTCTCCCTCCGTAAGTTAGCTACAGTGTTCTGTGCTCCTTCAAGACCACCGGCCAGTCGTTGTCTGCCTGCGGATGGGCTCGTTTCTATCTTCCCGATGACGAGGACATCGAAAGATAGTAGTGAGTTCCTGTTTCATTTCTGGGTGTTTTTTGTGACAATATAGTTTATATATATATATATATATATATATATATACAAGTTTTGTTAAAACCTATGCCTATTTCTAATTTCACTCTTTTTCGGGTTAATTTTTCCATTCTTCTGAGTTCTGGCTTCCGAGAGTTCGGGACTAGATATATCAGTTTTCCATAATTTTTATTTTTGTACACCAACATGTTTCGGTCCACATCGACCATTTTCAAGGTTATTTTTACACAACGACCAACGACCAACGATTCTTTCCGCGCACTGTTGTGCACGTTGTATTAGCAGTTCCAGGTCACGGACCTACTACTGCTGAATTATTGTCCTGCTGTGGTGGTGGGGTCAGTAAGTAAATGTCTGTACTTTTTTTTTTTTTTATTATTATGTGGTTCGTCTGTTTACGTCATTTCGTGGTCGTTTGGTCTCATTGTGTCGTGTCTTGTCAGTATTTTTCAAGGGTTTGGCCTTCTATTTTAATAACAGCTTCTAATGTGGATGTGTTTGGGGAATTATTTGGGATAGGCTTTGGATAAGGGGGTTTGGATGGGTAGGAATTTTTGTGTCCTCATTGGTCACCAGTCTGTGAATTGGTCAATTGTTTCTAACCTGAGGTCTCTTTGAATATCCACATTTCTGGCATACCAAGGTGCCCCAGCCATAAGACGTGCGCATTTATTCTGAACTATCTGTATAAGTGTTTTATTAGTTCTTGCAGCTTGTAACCAGGTCGAGCATCCATAAGTCATGCTAGCCCTAATTACCACCTTATAAATGAGGTCCTTTACTACCTGTGGAGTATTCTTCAACTTCAGGATAGGATACAAATTTGACATTAGTGCCAGACCCAATTTATATCTATTTTTCAGATGGTATTTGAACGTGAGCCTGCTGTCAATTATTATTCCCAGGTATTTGGCCTGGGATCTGTAAGGTATTAACTGGTTTTTACACAATTAAATTATACACACTACATAACAATAAAAACATAACATTGATACTGATCTATTAAAATACATTACTAAATAATTATAGTAAGTTACTAAACAAAACAAAGATAGCTAAATAAACACACGAGGTTAACAGTCATAATCATTGGAAGGTTGTAGCAAGGTATCCGTAGGGTGAGGTTTCCTCATAAATGGGCATAGGTTTTAACAAAACTTGTATAGATGAAGGCCTGCTCCCCAAATACACTATATATATATATATATATATCAATGATCAAACCACAATAAGAAATGGGAAAACAAGACTAAGATCTTTCAACCGTAACAAGCGGTCTTCGTCAATTCGCCAGAATTATAACTATTATTTCTGGAAGATATTGGAACATTTGTATTTTAAATTCAATATATCTTTTAAAATCAACCTTGATATTCCATCAATCTTCAGTATTATTGATTATTCAATGAATGTTATAAATCTATTAGTGCAAAATTTGTATAATAAAGGGTATCTGCAATGTAATAAAGGATGCTGTAAATGGTGTACACATTGGTAATGAATTGGTGTATGCATTTCTTTTGTAATATTTACTGCAAAAAAAGTATACCAAATTTGTGTGTGACTCAAAGGATTGAGTAATCGGATATATATTCTCTATAACTCTGGTATTGGTATAAAATTCCTACCGTCCTCTTTCTATATAACCACTCATCACCCAGTTCTAAATCATCACAAAAGTTATTTTGTGATTCTCTATTCAGATTAAATTCTAGCAAATAAAAACAATCTACATTAAAAAGTACATTTAATTTAAAGCCTAAATAAAGATGTATTCAGATGATTTTCTCCAAGCTCATTTATAACAGGTATCAACTACTCATCATATTTCACTGTGCATAAACTATTTAATCAATTTGTTCAAACAATGTAGGCATATGTACATTGTTGTATACGTTGTATATTGAAAACAACTTACATTATTTACAGAATGTTATACTACTGGAGCTATTATGATTTCTAGCATTATACTATTTTAAAATAATCTTGTTTGTTTGTTTAACAATGCCCACAACTATTGATTTTCACTTTTAGTGCTGTTCTATGGGCGGAAAGTGTGGCTCATTTATGGTTTGGTACACATTGTAGTAATGTGCAAGTTACATTCCATATTGAAAAATCCTAAATTTTGCCTAACTCTGGAATATTGAGAGTAGAGATGTCCTCCTCATTTTTTTTTTTTTACTATTACGTTAATAAATCTAAGGTCGGAATGAGATCGAACCTCGGACCCACCAGTTCAGAGGCAAGGACATTACACACTGAAATAATCGTGACTCCTCTTAAAATAATCAAAAGTTAATAATGTTTTTAATCAATACATACATCAGCTTAATAGAAAATAAAAGATATTCCAAAATGGTTAGATGTGAGGGAAATATAATTTATTTGTTTAAAAATTGTAATAGAGTATGTTTCTTGTAGTTCAGTATTAACCCAAATAATACTAGGTAAGGTGTTCCAATTCTGAAAAACAGCAAAACTAGAAGCTGTTAACATCTTAAAACTATTAAAAATAAATATTACGGATAGTAACATTATTACTATGCAGTTCAAAATATTAATTTTATATTTGTAATATTGCAACTGTAATACCACTGATACATCTGTAATGATGTTTTATATATAAAATCCACGCCATTTTTTTAAATGTAGTTTTGTTATTGTAAGTTTACTTTATTGAATACTTATAAGTAAGCAGCCTAAAGTGGATCTTATTATATCGTGCGTAGTTGAGATCTACAAATATTTGAGTCAATTCTTTTCAGTGTCAGCATAGTTTGCAGATGATTTTCCTTTCTTTTTTTATCACACTTTGGATTCTACAAAGAAGTACAATAATCGTTACATTTTATCACGATTCACATAAATATGATACTATAGTAAAATAAGTTAGCTTATAGTACTGATTATAAGAGAGTACAATACTTCTTAAAGCATATTAAAGTAGGTAGTAAATCATTCGGACATTGAATTTAATACTATGAATATCTTTTGCTTCATGTAACTATTAAGTAATTATTATGAATGGTGTGGAAGATATCAAATTTTAAATTTTAATTTGCTATCATTAATAGCTATGTAAAATAATATTGTTCTTGCAGAAGAATGTACATTTGACGCATTTTTGTCAAATGTATTTAACAAAATACATAAATACAAAATACAATAAAAATACATAAAATACAAATTACTGAAAGTAGTTTGAATTACTCGTATGAAGTATTGGTTTTTGATAGTCATATCTTTGTATATCCAATTTTATTCACTCCATACTTTGTATGTGAGGAACCCATTATTTCAGGTAGACTAGATGTATTAAGTGACTAAATATGTTAATACCTCCGAAGTACTACTAAGATATATTTTTAAAATGAATAACTATAATCATTTCAAAAATAAAAACGACTAGTGTTTCAGCTTCCATTTTCTGTAGTTGCTAAATATATTTGGTTTGTTACTTCACCTCGGTTTTAGTTGTGGGAAGACTTAAATGTCGGATTACTAAAGTTTATGAGGGTAGGAATCATTAGTGAGTGTCTGGCATCGTGAGAATAGCTGATAAACGTCTTCTCCAAAGGACAGCTGTAGAAAATTTCCTAACCTCACATGAAAAATCTAGAGTCGTGACCAAGAATTGGTCACACTACCGTTAAACCACTCACCACATAATGTCCAAAGAACAATTTTCTCTCAAGTCCCCTTTTTCGGAGTAAGATTTTTCCGATTATTTAAGTAGGTAGGCAAATATAAATTTATTGCAACTTGTAATTAGTTTGACAAACTTAATTGTTTCTCCCTTACGTCTTTTGTGATTGGTATGAATAAACTACAATCTTTTCAATGTGTATCATGTGGCAGATATCCATTTTACATATGAATATTTGGTTTAACAATCGTTTAAAAAGCAAACATTTAGAGGTAACAACAAACATTCATTAACTTGACAATATTTGACGTATTTTGCGTTTATCAAACATTATATATTAACAAATATTCATTACCAATGTAAAATAATTGGTATAATGAATAGACTACAGCTTTAGATTTTAATATACTTTTGTTTTAAAAGTATATAAAAAAATGTACTTTAGTTTCAACATTGTCAAAGAAATAAAACTCAATTGTGCTATGATAGTTAGTATACAACAAAAAAGCAAATATTTGTGTATTATATTTAATTTATTATCTATTTTCTTTAATTTATTATCAGACAAGAATACTTTAACGCAAACAGAGTAATAAAATACTATATCTTATAGTGTTTGCTATATTATGTTCTGTTTATAGTGTAACATGTGGGACACTATCAAGTTATTTTTAAAAAGAAATAAGTACAACTGAAGTTAACAAATATTGGACTTGATGATTCAAAATCTATTCATGTAAATTATTGAGAAAACATTATTTGCAAATGACTGGCAATGTGACTACTCGTATGTGATTTAACATAACTCAACCATGTAGTGCACAAATTTGTATTAAAATTTCAAATCCTTTATTCATTTGTACTTAATAATACATTTGCTAAAAGTAAGATATATGAATTGTATTGAACAAAAAAAATGTCTTTAGATATATTCTTTTGTTTATATTTTGAAAAACGTAATAAAAATACAAAATCCTAAAAGAAATCCTTCTCAGAGCCAAATATGGATATTCATATAATTAAATTTCATTTCAAAAACCACGAAACTTGCAAAAATTTTAGATGTTTACAGTGATGTTAGAAGTATATTTGATTTCTGAACATAAAGTGGATTTTCTTCATGAAATTCAAATCTTATATACCTAACAAGATTTCGCAATAAACACGTGAAATAAGAATCAACGTCTTAACTTCAGTATCACATCAGAAAAATGACTAACATCTTTCTACCAAGAGTAGTGGTTTTCAGGAGTGTCCCTAATATTAATCATATCAGTGACAAGAATACGGTAACAGTGAGACTGTGGTAATGACCACTCGTTATGGTTGAAAGATCCTAGTTGTTTTTTCTTGTATTTCATACTGTGATTTAAACGTTGATATTTGTGCATACATCCCCTTCCAAAGTAGCCTAAATGATCTTTTAACTAATTTATGTTGTGTATTTTTTTTTAAATTTACTCAGGGGTTTGAAACATTTCTGATTATTATGTTAATTCCATTTCATATTAACTCATTAGATAGATATAAATAAATTGTTAAAAAAAAATGATATAATCCCGTATTATCTCATTGCTTAGTGTGAACCCTGAATTTTACTACTAGTTTAAACTGTACTTTCACCAGGAATCTCAGCATATAAGCAAGAAATATAAAATCAGGTGTCTATCGACCTGAGATTGTGCAAAATAACATACAAATTTAATTCGAGAAATATCATATCTTGTCAATGTTCATTGTCAAATTTTGATGCACAATATTTGATAATTTATTTTATATAGTTAAAAAAGTGTTGATGTGTAAAAGTTACTTGTTTGGCACATATCGATATCGTTTTAACGGTCCGTTCTCTGTGTTTGCTCTACTATTAAATTAACTAGTAGAGTTAATTAAGATATGAGACGTTCTTTGTCTGTGACTTCTTATATCCGGTCTAAAGGTAAATGCGTAAGAGATAAGTAATAAAAGATATTACACTTAAAAAAATATTTATTATTCAAATATTTTAATAACAAGTGGTTTTACATAAAATATGAACTTACAGATTCAATTACAAATTTCACCCCATTTAGATGTGACTTTCAAGATTAATTTCTGTGGCATCATTTTAAGCCTTCATTTGGTTGTTTCATATTATGTTATTGATGAAATCAATGGAATAATAATCAATAATAAAGTTCAATGTATAATCAAAACTCTTATTCATCCAAATATTAGTACCATAAAAGTTAGTAACCATCATATTATTATAAAAATCAGTTCTCGGTACTACCACTACCTATCACTTTTACAATTATTTTCATTATTTTAAACATTGTGGATCGGTGTTGTAATTGAAGACGTAGTCTCGAAGTACCTCGTGAAAAAGTTAGACTTGAAGCTGAACTTCGCGTTAAATCGGTCGGGTGGCTACAACAGCTATTCAGGAGATGTAACTGTTTTTGTAATAATATGATAAATTTATAAGCAATAGGAGCTTATTTTATGTATACCTATGACTCAATTCCTTTTTGTTTGATATTTTTGTGTGCATTGACTCCAACAAATATAACAATTAGCAGATATATACATTTTTTTTCCAGTTTAAAAAAAAACATCCATTTATTTATTTATATTATAATTTGTTGTTTCCAGGCAAAGAGTTTACTGTTAGTAACATATGCATTAATCATTAAAGCATTAAAGGATTAATGGTTTAATGATTTAACTGTGTACAATATTCACGTGATTTCTTTGTAATTAACATACAGAATGAATGTTATTTTTTGTAATTAGCATATTATTAATCAGGATTAAGAATAATTCAATTTTTTAGAATTAAGTGTAAAAGGACAGCAGAAATAATATAGCGTCCATTTACTTTCGAATCATTAATCTATTTTTGACTTAAAAAACTGTCATTATCGAAAGAGAATAAAATTTAAATACAAATTTAGATTAATATAATTTATAGGAATTATAAATTTTTGCTAAATTTTATTATTATGTTATTTATCATAATAATATGATAATTTATAATATAAACTTTAATTTAATATAACACCTTTTTTCAAAAACTTTTTTGTATTTCATTAAAATACAAGGAAATTAATCTCTGAAGATATTTTATGTATTATTTCAAAATTAAAAACAAAAACAACATTTTATAATTTAAACTTGATAGATTGATTTCAATTCAGACAAATATTGTAAAGAAAGAGTATGAAGGTTCTGAACCAAAATATTTTACCTTGAAGGGATTTTAAGCATTATATATGTTAAATTCGAGATTGTAGCATTAAGATGTAACATGAAATAAAAAAAGTTATGAATTAAAATAAATTGTGGCTAAATGAATAAATATTTACAACGATCCTTTAATAATTGTAAATATGTCATCAAATATCACAAATATTCACATGAATTTAAGTATATTTTACTATCAAAGGATGAACGATCGTTTGATAGTTGTAAATAGTCAAATGACAGATAGGTCTACTAGCACATTGATTAGTGTAGGAAATGCATAAATACTAGACTTAAATGGAGGAATTTAGTTATGGAAAAAAATTTTTCAACAAAATTCAAAATTGAGCGTTCTCAAGTGGTTGATTTAGAGAACTATTCGATATGTGGATCCCCATGTTCAATTACATAGATTAATTGATTCTTTTGCCTTACATTAGGTTTTACAGAGGTTGACTATATTTTTTTTTAGACCAATATTTTGTACTAATAAAATTTCCCCTAGAGTGGTGTTTCTCGGTAATATACAGTCACATGAATTATGCCAGCAAACATTTCTAAAATAGTAATCAACTTTCTGATTAAGACCATTTTTCTCCATTTATTTCAAATGAAATTGTTATGAGCTTGCTCATAGCATATATATAATAACTAAAATAAATGTTATGCTCTAATATAAATATTAAACCCGGTTTCCGTGTCGGGTATTGCCAGGAAATAGGATGTGGTTTTTTAGTGGGTCGGGACCCCCAACCCCACATACCCTAAGCAAGACGTCTTGCTAAGGGATCTGATGAACAGATTTTTCCACATCTTATGACAGAAAAAAAATTCTCTAATATAATGGTTAGCATTTGTATTATGTACATCGAGTGACACTTTATCAACACTTGATTCATGGAAAAACAGAATAACTTTCCTGTAGATTCATTTCACACTTTGTCATTTACTTTAACATTTGATCCTAATTATGCAATTATATGGCAAAACGTTTATAACAAGAAGATAAATATTTAATAACAAGTTAACTAAGACATCAAACATTTGGTAACATTGCTTTTTCTTATCAGTAGTAATTATGAAATTACATAAATAAAAACTACCTCGCTTTGCTTTAAATATAATTCACTTCATATACATTTTAAATCTGTGGTGACAAATTTGAAAATAATCACTTAAATATATATATTTTTCAAAACTAGTTATAGATATGTGTTGGCCTAAAAAAGGCTGTAATTATTTTTTTTCTTTTAATTCTATATGAATTATAGAAGATGAATTATAGAACACTATATTTAACTTATGTACTCAATTAATCTAGTAGTTGTTAATTTTAATGTCGAATGCATGAACTTTTTTTATTGGAATAATACTTATGAATAAATTAATTATATAATTTTTTTCAACAATAGTTAATAAAAGAAAATGTAGATGGATTCATAATTTTTTTTAAGGAAAATCAGATTAGTTATCAAAATTAATTAAAACTGTTAAATATATAATACATTAGGCTATCATTTGGGCTGTTTTCTACACTGGCGTTTATTAATCATTTAGCAGGTAATTTGTTTTAAAATGAGGATTAGTCCCATTTCTGAAAATATCAATCATTAACTTACAAACATAAGTGCAAATTCAATATGAGAAAAAAATTTCAAATTTAGAAAAAGTACATGCTTAATTATATACCTGACTTACCTGAAAGTTATATATACGTATACTAACCTGAAAATAAATGTTTTATGAGTAACTGTGAAGTTTAAAAAGATGTTTTCTACTGTTTGCGTGAACTTCATTTGTGCTATTATGAAAACACAGCTATACATATGAAAGTAGATTCAAATTAAACCAGATCACCTTTATCTGTCCGAATTAATATTCGGCAGAGGAGGCGAGTTTTTGCCCCGAAGCCCAAGATTACCCTGTCTTTATCTTCACAGTAATCAGTCGATTAATGGTTGTTTTTGCAGCTTCAACCTCCCATTCACCTATTTCTCGAATAAGGGACTTACTTTTTATATCTTTAATTAATTTTAATATATTTCAAACTAAGAATGAATACAAATGCTCGTTAGGATGAAGCCGTTTTATGAAAAGAAGAAAAAAAGATTTTAAATTCTTAATTATTAAACTGAATTATCGCTTTTAATTCCTATGATAATTAAGTGGTCTGTTTTTTTAATCCGGGTGTGTTTTTTTTTCAAATTACATTATACAATTACATGATAAATACAATCTAAAGTCATTAACAACATTAGTACGATTTGGAGTTTTTACGTCTGAATTTAATTAATAAATTATTTCTTTTGGATAAAAAACTTCCATACATTACTGTTTTAAATAACATAATTGATGTCCATAAAATTTCTCAGCTAATACTACTATCATCAATTAAAAAAATATGTATATTTCTTAGAGTTTTTACGGAGTTATTAGCAATGTCACTTCAACATTGACGATGATCAGCTAACGAAAGAAGTTAGAGGATCAGGTTAGCTCAGTGGCAACATACTCACCTCAGAAGTGGTAGATCAGGGGTTAATACACACCCTGGTCCTCGATTTATTCAAAGAGGTGAATGAGAAAATCTGAGCACGTCGTCAGTCAGAGAGAACCTTAAGCCATCAGTCCCGAGTATATATGATGTCAGGTCCTCGTTAAGAATTCCCTACTCTAAATACACCACAGTTAAGCTTAACTTAGGATATCCAATGTAGAATCAATCAGTCTTCTTTGTGTGGTATTACAAAGGGCCAATGTTTGGCCTATTGTGTTCCCTTGTGGGTGACTGCCACTGCAACCTAACCTAACTACAGAAGTTCCTTATAATCTGTCTTTCTTTGTGAGTTAACTCTGTAATTAAACCATTTGCTCACATCGGTCTTCGATATTAATGAAATTTTACTGTAGCAGCTGCTCAGTGTCATTTCAATATATGATCATATTTCGTCTTAACGTGGTATTTGTTAATAGAGATAAGAGTGTTATTTACTCTTGAGTTAGTTTATGGTCCGGGAGGTTCATAATAGTATTGGCTATTTCTGGGAAATAAATTCGTTTATCATATAATCTCAGTTTTTTTTCCATCACAATATCATATTATTGTTTCTACATTTCATCATTTTGTAATATTAATACCCTATTTGCTATGTATTCATTGTGTAGGTCTAAATATGTCACTAATGATTTGATATTATATTATATTATTTATTATATCAAATAAAGATTGAGTATTGCCTCATTCGTGATTGCGTTACCTCACCAAGGATTTAAAAATTAGTTACCCTCCTTTTTTATAACTAATTAATCTCAGATGGAAGTTAAACTCAAAATCTTAATGCTCTCGTTTAAGTACTATTACCAACAAATAAAATTTTTTATTTTATAATAAAATGACAAAATTCTATAATATTATAATATAATTTCGAACAAATATACTGTTCTTTATCCTGTAAGGAGGTACCGCTGTTTTATATGTCCGTATAAACTTACAATCAGTAAGTCAGTATAGCGTTTATAGTTTCCAGACTCAAAATTACGTCAAAAAGTTATATTCTTTTTATTAACTGATATTTTATGTACTCATAAGAATTAAATGGTTTCAAGTTGTTACATATATTAGTCAATATTAACTGTATAACTAAATATTATACCCGGCTTGATATAGCATTCAGAGAAAAAATATAAAAAATAAGAGCAATAAATAGTTTTCTCTAAAGCAATATTGCGCAAAAATTAAAGAGGTTATCTGTGATATAGAGGCAACTACTCGGAGTTTAATCCAGGAAAAAGTAAACTTGTAACATATACAAATACACCACACGCTTAGTACATTACTTACTTACTTACTTACACTACATTAAAATGTAGGGTAATATTTTAAATGTGTAGTAATATCTCTAAATGTTATAGTCAGATTCCAATAACCCAAAAATTTTAACATTATAGAGTTTGTATTTCAGAAGAAAAAATGGTATCTGAACATGCATTTTTCTCAAGAAGTGACCCTTTCTTAAAAAAAAATATTCCAAGAAATCAATAATACACATCTACACTATAGAGATAATAATACCTTATTAATTAAAAATGTTATTCCTTAATCGTTGCTCATAAAATTTTAAAGACTCATTCATCCACCACACAGAAACACACACATACACACACGCGCGCGCGCACACACATACATACGCAAATAAACACGGTCAACATTAAAAAAATATCGTTCCGACTCAGGGAGCCACAAATCGTCTCTATGCCTTCAATATTCATTACAAATTATTAGATTTTTCAGTTCAAACATTAATCTTTGAGTGCATATTTAAGCATATTAAAATCTGAACTGTAGGTATAAATTTAATATAAAATACTATAGAAATTTTGTACACAAAAGATATATTTGCTTTATGTTTATATTAGTATGTATTAAACATAGAGATGTCATTCATTCCTCTGAAAACTTTTGATTTCCCATTACTTCCACATATCATAATTCCTCAATACCATGTTCTTATTTCACTGACTCAGTCCATACAAACCTACCAACTCCCAACAGTATCTTCATTACAAATTTCGTTATCAACCCCGTATAAAAAGCCATTTTGCAATCTCTGTTCATTTGGTTGAACTCTGTAATCTCCATTTGAGTGCAAAATCAAAGGAGATAATTTAAAACAGAAATTCAAAAGGATCGTGGTCACAATTATAATAGAATGGAGAATAGTATTGTCTCCTCAAATGCTCACTAAACTGTAGGTATCTTCGAATAAATGAAAACATTATTAATCTAGTATCCAGAATGACGGATTATTTACTTTTTTTTTTCTGGTACGAGGTAAATATCACGTAGAAATGCTGTTTAATATTCAACTTCAAAATCCATGATACCACCACTTCACACGCTATATTTCACCCCAGCAGGAACTCGTGAAAGTGAGCAGCTCATTCTAAGTTTTCGTTAGTATCCAAAGTTTTGTGTCATTTATTAATTCCACCTAATATGGAAAACTAGAAAAAATCCTTCGTAAGTGTAACTGCAGTATATTTAAAATATATATTTGTTATCTTACTTAATTCAACACTTCTGAATGACATAAAATAGATAATTGAAAATAAAATCCCTGTAATTATTTTTGAAAAATAAATTTTAGATTATATATGTTCAGAGGCTTTTTTCTATGAAAATTGAAGATTTGAAAACTGTAGCACAAAAACATTATCTCTTGATTTTATTTCATCGAATAAAATATTTATTATTGGTGTTTCTTCACCAATTATTGCACCCGTCGTGTCAGTGGTATCATGTTTATATTAATATACCATCTCTTAATTCATTATAATTAATTATGGTTCATTGATACTTAATGATGCCATGTGTTTGTCATCGTGAACATATACATATACTTTCCAGGTATTAAGGAGTATTAGAACGGTTTAAGGTGGTTTGAATGCACTACCAAGGTTTATATTATTGTAGAGTATATAAACCTTACAGTATGTTGTACCTATGAACGAGCACTGGTCATGACGTACGAACTCAGTACTGAAATGAACTGAACTGACATGTTGAGGAACAAGTGTAGTAAAAATGGTATAAGATTATTAATTATTCAAAGTTATAAATTTACACTTATTAACTTAAATTATAAGCATTAAATTATATGTTTATAATGTATTAAATTATATTACAATTATAATAATATATTTAAATTAGACAGAATTAACAAAATAATGTAAATTATATTTATTTAAAATATATGGGCATTTATATATTCCATTATGGATATTCATACAATATGGAAATCATACATTGTAATTATGCTTGTTAATATTACAAGCATGGATGATTTAGCTGTGAATGGTTAATAATTTATTATGCTTTACATATCAAATAAGTATTTAGATATATTAGATATTTTGTTATGATTGTTCTACCTGTCTTGTAGTATATTCATTCGATACAAAATATAGATATTTTTTAAGACTAAATGATTCATGGTATTACAAAACTATTAATCCATTCAGACAGCAATAAAATTTAGGCACTCTTTAATATGTTACACTCAAATTGACCATTTATTCCATTTATTAACATCTCTGCAATAAATAAAATTGTAGATGACCAAATATTATGGTTCAATTTTACAGTAAACTTACATAAAACTTAACAGTATCACTAAGTTTGCCCCATTGTCAATTATAATAATGCACTTTGAAGGTAATGTGATGTCTAATTATGGCTAAAGCATGAATTTTGTAAAGAAACAAACTGATATTTTTGATTAGTTTCAATAGAAATATATCCTTCAATTGCATTATCTGCATAATCATTTATACTTAGTAGCTTATAGTTTGTTGTTAAAATTATTGTAAAGAAATTGATTGGTATAATAAATATAATAGAAAAATACACAAATAATGTTCGTTTATGTTTGCGTACAAAAGATGTACGTTTGCATGTCATTTGCGTACATATACAACATTTGTATATGTCGCGTAGAATGAAGAAGTATATTCTATCAAATATTATCTAGAAGCGTGTATTCAGATCCAATGGAATCAATTAAATAAATCTAATATATATTATTACCATTCGTTATAAAGAAAAATAATAAAGTTGTGTAATGCATTGTTTTAGCTAAGGGAAACGTGCCATTTTGATGAAAAGTAGGGATTAATTAGCATTATACTTGGTAGATTTAATCTATTCTTTTATTTTAAATTTTGATTTTAAACTATTTGTGTTAAAAATACTCTATACTGGAGTTACTGGTAGTAATAACTGATAGTTTATTTAGGATGAAATTAGATAAGTTTATAGTTATTAGTTTTGGGTAAACATTTCTTCGATTAGCTTCAATTTAATAGAGAGATGTTAAGGAGTTGAGGGCATAGGGACGACTACGTGCTTAGAATTGGAATAGAGACATGATTGAGTGAGCCAACGACACATATTTTTCGGCGCCAACATCTTTGACATAAACTTCAAGGAAATATAGATGCGATATTGGAGAGCTTGCAGCGGCTAGCAGCCAACTTCCGACCCCAATCACCTGAATACACATGATAAATGCAATGCTTCCAAGAAGTTGCCTGCACACATCAAGTGCCATTATATACATTGAATGGTGTTTGGTAAGTTCTTTCAATATATTATTTATTTATATATCCATCTTTAGTACCATATTTATAGCAATGAACTGTTGAATAATTATATGCACAGCAAAAAATTCATAATGCAAAATTTATACTTAATGAGTTACTTTAAATTCATATTCTTTTTATTTAAATATCAACAACACTTCTGTGATAAATTATTATAAAATTCATAATTGGTAGGTTATTAATTATTAGTTATTAATTTTAATAATCGGTAAATTTAAATAATTATATAATTACCATGTTATGTTTAATATTCAGATTTCTTTCATTAATCCAATAATAATCAATTATTTAAGCAATGTTTGTATTTATTGTTGTTTGTATTTATACATTACGTTTGTATGTATCAGTTAAACAGATTCGTATATAATTAGAGGACTTTTTTCACAATTTCTAATTTAAAATTTTGAATTTTTTTTTAACAATTTCCGTTATTAATAGATATGTTTGAGCATATTCAGTTATATCATTTGACTTAAGCACATATTTTTTAAAAAATATAAGTATTATTGATTTCTTCGCCCCATTTTATACCGCTTATATGGAAGTGCTCAAAAATAACTGAAACATTGCTCTTTTGAACATTCAAAAGTTAAATTAACACACCCACACGCACACACACACACACACCCATATATATATATATATATATATATATATATATATATATATATATATATAAAGATTTCACATAAACACGTGAAATAACAATCAATGATCAAACTACAATATGAAGTGGGAAAACAAGACTAAGATCTTTCAACCGTAACAAGCGGTCTTCTTCAGAGTCAAAAACCCAACTGAACCACTAGATGCATCTAGTTATATATATATATATATATATATATATATATATATATATATATATGCATATAAAAATTATAAAAATATGCAAATTAATGTCCAACCCACTGAAAGAAATGGGAAAAAGACTAAGATATTTGAACAGCATCAAATGGACTTCATCAGGGGTCTCTGTTCAATCTCAGCAGCAGCCAAAGATGTAGAAATACCAGTTGAGGCGTTGAGGAGACTGGGAGCAAGAGAGTATTTTAGGGGTTGTGATGTGCAATAAATGGACAATATCCCAGGAAAGTCATGTTAGAATAAAAAAAAGAGTACATGAAAAAATAAGTAAAAACTACTGTAACAAAGAATTATCGAATTACTATCCATACAGTCAACATGTTTATAGAGATAAATATTTTAAGACTCCTAAGCAAATACCTTGCACTGATACTGTTTTAAGCGAGTATAATTTATTAGTATAGGTCGCTGCACTCTGTTGTCCAATTTCCTGGAATACCTTAGCAGGCACGAATTAAATCAAGATAGCATACTTTATATTAGTGAATGTCTTAAGAGTTTGTGTTTTAGAAACACAAGCATGTAGTCGACATGAGGGCTACTTATATCAATACTATTCCGTGGACTGTAGTTCTATATGTATAAATAAAAGTTCTCATGCAATTCAGCCAGTCAATGTAATCAGAGAAATTGTTTGATAAAAATGTCTACAATGTTAGGTACTTGTTTGTGAAATAGATCAAAATAATTATTTGACAGAAGTAACACTGTACACTTCCCAAACTTATCAGTAAACAATCAACAATGTTTTTAATAAAAAAAAAGATTTTACAAAATACCAGATTTATTTGACAATTTTTTTAAAAAAATGATAAGCTTGAAGTTCAAAATAAATAAAGTTATATAAAGCATTAGTTGTGCAATCCGTAATTGTGTGGTATTTACTCATTCTGAGGTAAAATGGATAAACAAACACAAGTCTTCACAAAAATGAAGTTTTATTCAACGAGTTTCGAACACTTTGTGTTCATCATCAGGAAGACACTATATACAAATTATATCTAATCAGTTACAAAATTAGAGTGAAATAATAAAATACAATTAAGAGAATTCAAGACATACCCAAGGATGTGGTACTGACGGGTAGTGGGTAGTTGTGTTTCCTACTAGTTGTTTTCACTGGACCAACCCGTCAGTACCACATCGTTGGGTATATCCTGAATTCTCTTAATTGTATTTTATTATTTCACTATAATTCTGTAACTCATTAGATATAATTTGTATTATAGTGTCTTCCTGATGATGAACACAAAGTGTTCGAAACACGTTGAATAAAACTTCATTTGTGTGGAGACTTTTGTTTGTTTATCCATTTTACCTCAGAAAGTTATATAAGTATAATTTAATAGCATCTTTCAAAAATGAAACATGAACCAATAAGATTGCAGTAGAAGCAGTTTTTGAACATTTGTCATTATTGCATATGTTACTATCAAGTGAAAAATCAGAAAGTAATTTGTCACCACTGATAAACTGGAAAGTTAGGCTTTTGAGATAATAGTTGCAATAGTTTCTAAGTCAGATACATCAAATGACAAACGCAGCATTCATTATATACAGGAATGCAGGGTGACACGTTTACAATACATGTGGTATAATCGAGATAGTTTGCACCGTCTCTGGTCGACTACAATAGAGAAATGTCTATCATCAAGGCTTGAGTATAGCTGTAACCAAACTTAATATAATAAATAATTACATGCTTTAATTTAAAGCTTTACATTTTACTACGTTCATTCATTTTAAAAAATTAAAGTACTCTGTAACTCCATTTACAGACTGCCTTCTATAAATGAAATATTTCGTAACGAATAAATTTATTTAACTTTTTTAAATTTGTTTCCATTCCTAAAAATAAGAGTAGTGTGAAACACTATGACAGAAGATCTGAACTTTCCATTAATGGTTTAGAGACATTTTTCATTCAAACTGTTTTCAATAAATTTCATTACAACAGAAATAAGAAATGTTATATTTGAACATTTTTTAATTTGTTACAATAACTCAATAATTGTTATTTTTCAAGTAGTCCTAATGGTTGTAATTGTAAGAGGAGTATAATTGCAACTCAAAATTACAAGTGGGGTCAAACAAGTATAGTACGAAATAAGCAACTGTCATTATAAGAATTAAATTAATATTAATCATTTAAATTAATACCTAAGTATTAGTATACAGATGATGTATATATACAAAGAGTACAAAATCGAAGATAAGTAACATATGATAGACAAAAAACTTACTCTCTTTAACAGTAACGCCAATGCGTTTTAAAGAGAAAAATGAGAGGAGAACCAAGTACGCTGAAGAAGTGACAGGACGTAACCCGTTATGTTCGTGTGCTATATGTGTTAATTTTCTCTCTTTTTTGAACTTCTGTAGTATAGTCTCGGCCGTATTTTAACAAATTTAAATAATGTTATAGAGTATAATTGAGTATAATATAGCATATTTCAACTTTAAAACATACAAAAATAATAGAGAAAAACTAAAAAGAAAATAAGTATTACTAACTTAAGATTTCAAACATCATCAGAAAAATAAATAGAAGGATGCCAATAAAAACAATTCAGTGACTGTTTCTTTCTGGGAGAATACAAAATAGAGATAAAATTTAATAAAATCATTTTATTATTAATAAATAATTTAAGAAGATTCATCATTTTTTAATTATAAGTTCATAAATTCATAAAAAAATTAAGAAAGATGAAGATAGAATAAACTTATATATATATATATATATATATATATATATATATATATAAAAAATATGTGTATAATGTAATCGGGATTCGGTCAATTTTCCAGGATCAAAATCAAACTCTCAATGCCGACGTTTCGGTTTTATTTAAAACCTTTTTCATAGGCCTACAAACAAAGGATGACAAGAAATCATATATAAACATCAACATATAACTAACATCAAAATGGAATATTACAGTTGTGAAAAAACAAAAATATATATACAAGTAGAAGTAATAGAGAAGCAATAAACATTTTTATGAACTTACAGAAGTCAGAATTTTTGAATTAGAAAAATGATGAAATTTACATTATATAAAATGAAGTAACAATAGATAGTTAGTGAACTAACATCTTAACTGGTCAAAAACTTGGACCAGACTAACTGATTACAATTACATGTAAACCGAAACACTGTTCACTCAAAGAACACAAAAAGGAACTAAGGAAATTAAATTTCACTAAAATCAACTTAACACTCCTGAATAAATAGTGTTCAAATTGGTAATGTCACTTCTATGATTAACTGAACTTAGATCTTTTTTAATATATAGCATTTCGAGGGTCTTTCTTCTTTGCTCATCTTGTTCTTTATCTACTATAATTGCTTCTTCAAAATCGAACATGTGACCTTCGTTTAAGGCATGGAATGCTAAAGCAGTGGCGTTACTTTTATTAGTTCTTATTGAATAAGAATGTTGATAAAGTCTTTCTTTTAAAAAACGACTTGTTTCTCCGTAATAACGCTTGTCGCAGTCTTTACATTTGATCGCATAAATGAGGTTACTTTGTAACTCCTTTGGTATTTTTTGTTTCAAATTTGAAAATAAAGACTTGACTTTTCTTTTGTTATAAAATGCCAATGTAACTTCAGGTACATTTCGTTTGAAAACTTTTCTAATTGATTGTGATAAGCCCTCAACATACGGAAATTTGAAATACTTTTTATTTAAAACTTCAAGTTCAGCATGATTTTGATTGGAATGTTCTGGTTGTTCTCTTGTATATTTAAACCAATAACGTTCAATTAAGTTGTTTGGATAACAATTTTTCTGCAACAATGACTTTACCCTTTTCTTATTTTCTTTTAGAAAACATGGGCTACTAATTTCAACAACCTTCTTAACTAAATTTTGAACGCAATTCAATTTTTGGTTTATAGAATGAGAGGAGTGATAGTTCAGTATTCTTCCTGCACTGGTAGGCTTTCTATACCAATCCGTTAAAATAATGCCATTTTCACTTCTTATAACTTTTACATCTAAAAATGGCAGATTTCCGTCTTTTTCTATTTCATAGGTAAATTGTAGACGATTATGAAAAGAATTAAACGTATTTAATACATACTCTTCTTCTCCTCTTTCAATAATTAAAAATAAATCGTCTACATATAATTTAATAAATTTCACCTTCGTACCTAATTTATTAATACAGTCTTCTAATAACTCAATCATAACTATATTAGCAAGGATTGGTGAAATTGGAGATCCCATAGGTAGTCCAAATTTTTGTTTATAAATAATATCATCAAAGGTGAAATACCTTGCTTCACATATAAGATCTAGTATGGATAGGAAAACCTTCTTTGACATTCCAACCTGTGATTTTATCTTATTCCATTGCTTATTTACTAAATTAAATGCTAAATCCAAAGGAATGTTAGTGAATAATGATTGAACATCTAGTGAAATCATAATTACATTATCAGTTAGCACTTGGTTTGACAGCGCTTGTTTGAATTCTGAAGAATTTTTTACGTTCAACTCATTTTTGCTTGTAATATAGCTAAGATATTTTTCCATATATTTAGAAAGTTCGTAAGTTGGACTACCGATAATGATACAATAGGACGGAGAGGAAAGCCTTGCTTGTGTACTTTTACTAACCCATATATTCTTGGTGCTATTCCATTATAAGATTTCAAAATTGATGCTTGACGTAGATCAATGCATAGTGTCTTCTTTAATTCATCAACAATCTTATTTACTTTATTACGTAAAGTTGATGAAGGATCTTTTCTTGTGATTGAGTATGTATCATTATCTTCCAATAGAGTTTTCATCTTTGCTTTATACTCTGCTTCTTTCATTATCACTGTATTACCAGATTTGTCACTTTTGCAAACCACAATGTCCTTATGCTCTTTCAGAAATTTACAAGTTTTCTTGTAGCAACGTTCTACACAAGCATTCTGTCTTTTCATACGGTTTGATGAGTTATTTAATCTATTCCCGTGGTTTGTAATTATATTTACACATTGGCTTCTAATGACATCACTATTTTCCATGTTTACACATGAAAATATCTTTTCTAAGTCTCCTATTATGTCAAATGTAGGGATATCTTCTTTTTTACCAACTTCTATGGCAAATATATAAGAAATATATATATATATGAGTCGTTATCAGCCTTTGGAGCGATTCACTTCTTTTCCCGAAGACGAGGACATCGAAATATAGTAGTGAGTTCAGTGGTTTCCTTTCTATGTGTTCTTTTTTAAATTCTAGTTTATATATATATATATATATATATATACTTTAAAATTGGAAAGACGGTCTAAACAGGATACAAACAAGTTCAACAACAAAGATTAGTAATACACAGAGAATGATGCCCATTTAATTAAATATCCATGTATATTTAATTAAGTTTAATTAATTTCGGACAAACAAAATTTACACTGTTTAATTGAATATAAAACAATAATTTACAACAGATAAGATAAATATGCACTCATATTTTTACTTTTAGAAACTGAATGAGAGTTAATTCGTAAGTTGTATCAGTCTTCAGGAAAAGTAAAGGGATAATTTGAATCTAAGCTGGAGTCACTATAAACTATTTCATTATTCCTACTAACATTTATAATGCTTCAGTTTGATTAATACATCTATTCCATATATATATATATATATATATATATATATATATATATATATATATATATGTTTGATAGTTGTTTTGAAATATACGAGTATGAAGTCTTTTAGAAATCTGGGATTCCTTAATGTTTTGAAGAATTCTTTCTTGTTGCTCTGAAACCCTTTCTAGACCCTGTGACCCTTTTCTCAGCCAAATATTCCCATGTGAAAATAATTATATCTTCAATTTTTTAATAATTCATTTTTTCAGTCATTTATTTCCTTTCTACATCTTTGATGGAGATATTGGTAAATGGATTGTGAAGGCCATCATAACGCGTCAATTGATGTCTCTGCTGATAGAAATGTCACTGGGCATATTGAATTAAAAAAATATTTAACAATATATTTTAATAACTTCCAAACGCTTTCAATAAACCGTTCTTAAGATTATAATTATAAAACAATTATGATTTCTCTAATGTATTTAAAAGAATCTAAAATAGTTTTTTTTTTAAAAAAAAGAATACAATTATGACTTTACTAATCTGAAACAAAAAAATGTTGTAAAATTCCAAAATGACAAATAAGGATTCAATTTTGTTTTAATCATAAATTCAATTAAACATTTTGGAGAATTTACGCTTACCTTTACTGTAATTATTAGTTCTAAATATTAATCAATTACTAAATAGTGTATCATAAAATCTTACTAAATCAATCAGAATGTCTGTCATTAATATATTTTTCCATTATTTAAACAATTGTAAACATGCAATAGGCAACATATATAGGCAACCATTTATCTCATTATGTTTGTAACTACGAGGAGAAAGTACTTTAAATAAAAATCAACAGCCTTGGTTCTATTACTTCATGTTATAATCATAAATATTACTCAGAAGGTAATCATTAAAACATGTTTGCATATTATTAAAATGTTTTTTATCTTCTGACAGACTCCAAAAAAATTGTAACTTTTAAATAAATGGTATACTAAAACATTAAACTTTATGGCTGGTTATTCTCTAATCTGGAGCGTTTTAATTTGTCCTTATAAACTGACAATTTTAGATCAATTTCAGCAAGCATCAATGTGTTATATTTGCATTTTATGAAACTTGACAATATGAAAATTATCATACTGTTAAGAGATAGCCTTCACTGGCTCAAATTTTTTGAAGAAACTGTAAAGCATTTCCAGTACCATGGTATATTATTTACATAACCAAATAACTTTATTCATCGAACTGCAGAAACTATTTTAATAATGCCATACCAAAGGAATGAGATGCTAAGGTGGCAGAAAGGAATAAAAATTAAGATAGGAACACCACTTCATTTTAATCCATTATCTTGTTTTGACTAACATGTAGATCCAAGAAAATATATTGCAATATAAACTCAATGGTATTTATATCATTTACATTCTCCTTAAAATAGTCATTATCAACTTAATTAATATATGTAAATTTTAATCTTTGCTCTAAGGACTTGTTGGTTGCTTGACCTGTGATTCAGTTAGTTGACTTGCCTTTACTTATCAGTGCACAGTGTATCGCAGTAAGTGTCTTTATTGTAAAAAAGATAAACGGACAATTTATCAATTCTCTAGTTTTAATAAAAACTAACAATAGTTTATTTGTCCTCTTTTCTGGAACACTTCCACATTATATATATTTAAGGAGTCAGATTAGCTCAGTGGTAACGTGCTCGCCTCTGAGCTGATAGGACCGGGGTTCGATCCCCACCTGGCCCTCGATTTATTCATGCGGGAGGTGAATAAATCTGAGCACGTCGTCCCTCGGAGAAGGGCGTCAAACTGTCAGTCCCGAGCCTGTACGATGTCAGGTACTAGTTAAAGATCTCTACTCTAAATACACTTGAATTAGGCAAAATTTAACACTCCCACTGTAGAATCAATCTTCATTGTGTGGTATCACAAAGGGCCAATGCTTGGCCTAAGTGTTTTCCCTTGTGGGACTGCCCCTGCAACCTAACCTAACCACATATATTTAATTAAAATAACTCAAAACATTCATAGAATCCGTGATTTCAGTTTATCATTGAGTGCAGATATTTTTTTTTAATCTTCTTACTCTGTATTATCTTTTTTAATTGATAGATGATTGATATTAAAGGAGGCACTAAATTGAGATGATCTTACATCAGTGAAATATACTTATTTCAACAAAATACTCCATTTATAAACACTAGGGACAATTTGACTGGTTGTTGCAATCAAATGTACCTTCTGCCACCAGTTGTAAAAAATAAATATTGATAAATAACTTTATCATATTAATTCGATTAGCCAGATGTAAAAAAAGATTTATCATCATTTCAGCTCTATGATTCATAATAATGTGAAACTAACTAATTGATTAGGAGTAGCAATCTATCTTTGAAAGAATTTTAACCAACAAATCTTCTAATACATTATTCAATTTAAAGTCTGATAAATCTAAAGTGAGCGTTATTGCTATTGTTGAAACATAAAAAAGATCAAAAGAGTGAAGTTATATAAGGTATTCAGATGTTAATCAACGTTTAAATAATGTTTATTGTGCCTAAAAAGGGGACATTGATATTGATAATGTCATTCACTATCAGTTTGCATTGTTCCACCAAATGAAAAGTAAAGACTAGCAGCTTGAAATGTAGAGTTAAAACTGAAATATAGATCATGACAAAATAAAGAGATCAGCTCGTATAACTTTTCTATCAAAACTCAAATTCATTGAAAACTGAGGAATAAAAATGACATCAAAGTATTGCTTTACAACCACTACGCTTACGTTTTTATTGAATACTTAAAATCATAATCAACATCATGTAATATTCTCATTTATAATATATATCTTCGGAAATGTAAATAAAATATAAATATAAAAACCTAATCAGAATGAAACGGTTAGCTTTTATAGATTTTGCAAGCCTAATTGTAAATGTTTAAAAGTAACACTATCATTACTGTTATTTTTCCAGATTCTGCCTACTTACATTAAATTTAATAATATATTTTGACATCTTTTGTCTTGAGAATCATGATTTTTTAAAAAGTCTGTTAAAATTCCCAATTTACAATATCTGATTTCCTCCGGTTAACTTATAGATAGATCATGACACTTGTTATATGTTACCAGTGCACAGAGATAACTGTATGTCCTTTTTACATTTAGCAAACATGTGATTCAATTTAACATACTTGATATATTGAATTACTGAAACTAGATTCTGAGCTCTGGACAAACTTTAATACAGAGGATTTAATCTAATACAATACGTCACATCTAATGATTAAACCACAAAATGAAAAAGGAAAAAAGACTAAGATCTTTCAACCGTACCAAGCTGTATTCGTCAGAGTCAAAAACCCAACTGTTAAAAGTTGAATGATCTTAGACTTTTTTCCATTTTCATTTTTTGGTTTGATCATTGACTGTTATTTCACGTGGCTATGTGAAATCTTGTTAATATTGATGAATATGTTACGTAGGTTCAATAGGTGAGCATGCAAAAATAAAATCCATTTTTAATTTTGGATAAAATAATATCCAAATGGTTATTTTATAATCATCATTATTATTATCTTTATTTTGATTCTTGTGCCAAAACCATAACATTACGATACACTAGCTTGTCCGAAATATTAAATACTTGGTCTCCTGGCAAGTTCTCTTCATACATCTGAATGTACGAGTATCAGTCTCTTTTCACACTAATTTCTTATTATGTTTTACCACTTATTTTCCACAGATTTAACAAAAGACTACCTACACAATCTGGAGTAGCCTGCCATCAACTTTTTAAGCTTTATTTGTCAACAAAACATAATATCAAACTCACTGACTATCAATTGAATTGTATTCTCATTTTAATGTTCTTATTCTGTAGAAGCGACATCAAACTCATATTGATTTCACTTCATTTAACATGTTATTGTTATTGTGTAATAATCTACAGAAGTTAACTCTGTCTAGAATTTTGTGTGTTGTTTATTAAAAGTAATTGTGTTATACTTCTCAATAACAACTAATACTAGACTACAGACAATACAATCGATCTTTAAGCAGCATTGTAGGGTAACATTTTAAATGTGTAGTAAAAATCCCTAAATCTTATACTCAGATTCCAATATCCCCAAAATTTTAACATTATAGAGTTAGTATTTCAGAAGGAAAAAATGGTATCTAAACATGCATTTTTCCCAAAAAGTAAACTTTTCTAAAAAAAATATTCCAAGAAATCAACAGTACACATCTACACCATAGAGACAAAAGTATCTTATTAATTTTTTATATATATAATTTATATATAGTATCAATATACATAAGTCACCATAAATTATTGATCTTATTACAATGATTACATTGTATTCAAATAAAATTGTTCAACTACATTCTTTCTCGAATTTGATTCAAATGTATATTCAATTTGTGAGTGTACCATTCATTAATGGGTTGCCTTTGAAAGCTGGGATGAGTTAAAGTGGAAAAAAGCTTGACACGGCAGAATGATTGTTCGACTCCGACCCCCACTCCAATATCCTGCATCCCTGTTTAAGGGTACCCATTTCGCAGTAACATTATTTACACTGGTTTCATTAATGATTTTGACTCATCAGCATGTCATAATGAACACAACTTCTTAAGTCAGGAGGCTTGTAAAGTACGTGATCACATGTGATCACTTTGGTGCACCCTGCAGGATAATTGAGAAGGAAATTATATGTGGTAATCTATAGAACAAATTTACTTCTGCTTTCTCGTTTGTAGGCTGTTCAATTCTCAATGAACCTATTCCATTTTGTAGCATTCCCAATATGTATAAATAAAAGTAAGCTTCTGTCAGTACATTGCTTAGAACTGACTCATTTCAAGGTTTCTTTATGCTTCATACATTAGAGAAACCAATTCCACCCTTAGAAAAATTTCTGTCTATCGGTTTGTCTACAAAATTTGTGACAAGTAAACTCAGCCACCATAAGACATAGCAAGCTGAAACTTTGACACTAGATTATTGTATGTCTAACTAAAAACATAGTCTCTAAATGCGTTGAAAAATCCAACGAATAAACGAATTATAGACGTTTAAAGCGAAACCATTGTCCCAAGTAAACTTAGCCACCGTGAGACATAGCGAGCTAAAACTTTAACACTATATTTGTGTATGTCTATCTTAAATTATAGGTTCTGATTGGATTGAAAATTCTAAGAAGAAGCGTAATGAAGACCTTCTATGCCGTATTTGGCTAACTTCACAGGCATGTACCTACACAGATGTAGCAAGTAGGTACAGTTAGTTAATTTTAATTTAATTGGCGTATATGAATATATTGCATATAGGAGTTTATTGACAAGGTGTTTCCCAGGGTACAAGATGTACTTTCTATTCAATGCTAATGGCTTTGAGAACGAGCAATTTTCAACTCTTACTAATGAAGAGGCCGGAAAAATCAACAAACATGTTCTTACGCAAAATCAAGCGAAGGAAAGAACTTACAAGTTAGTAAACAGAGTGAATAGTGATGAGGAAGCAGTTCATTATCCAACTGAAATTCTTGATTCAGTGACTACTCCTGAACTGTCTGCTCATGAGTAAAAACTTAAAGTTGGAGCACCAGTCATGGTGTGATTTAGTAGCAGTAACCAATTCCATGTCATGAAACTTGAGTGCCCCAAAAATTTGCAACAGAACACGTCTCTAAATTCGTGCTCTGCATAGATACGCCATAGAGGTGGACCTCATGACTGGGTGCAGTACTGGGGTACAATGTATGAATATTATATTTTCTATTATTCAATAATTGTTAATCATATTTTGGAATACCATGCATCATCTCCTAATTTATGAAAAAAGTACACGACACAGACGGGCACGTTTTCTAGTAAACTGCATTTAAATCATTGTGATTAAAAAGTGGAATTGGGAGTTTTATTAATATTTCTATCTTAGAGATAATAGACATTTTCATTGCTACAATCACACTACACTTTGAATATCACAACCGATGCATAGTATAAAATGTCTCACTTCAGAGATGTAATAATTATTAACACAAAGTGAAGATTTTGAGTTAAAACCCTATGTTCTACCAAAGATTTTCTTACAGCACAACATGGCTTTTGTTCCGTTAGATTTTTCACCTATTACATTCAGTATTTATTAAAAAGGTACTCCAAGATCATGCTTTATCATTGAGAGTTCTAGATTAATATTTTTTATGAGAGTGTTTCTGACACATAATTTCATTATTCTTGAGAAATCCAAGGTCGGTTATAAATGGATATATATCCACACATCTCTCCTTTAGCCAACAAGCATGCTGCCTAATCTAAAAAGTACCATCAATCATACTTCTTTTCTCAGAAAAACTATTAATTAAAATTTCTACTATTAACTCCTTAAGCATGAATCATGTTTGACTGGTTTTTGAGAAAAAAAATTCTAAATCAATCCTTAAAAAAATTAATAAGAACATCAAGTAATTCATTATTTTAACTAGTAACTTTTAAGAGTTGCTGTTTGCCAGCCGAGAAGCACTCATTTTCTTCTTCTCCTTCTTCTGATGACAATGAGTTCTAAATATTTAAATGAGTTGTGAGTGTTTCTCCGTCTTCTTTTCTAGCAATCCTTGGATTTATTTCAACGTTGGTTTTCAGGTTTGACAGCTTTATTGGACTTTACATTAGTCGGAATTCCTTGAAAGTGATTGCATGGTTTACTAATTTCAGGTTGATTTCATTGACGGAATTTAATTTTCAAAAGTTAGTGATTTAGCTTTTAACAAAGTTTTCTAAAATTGTAAAAAACATAAGAAACAGTGTGACCACTAACTTTTAGATACATAACAACTCATCCTCCCAGAACAACATACACACAGACATCATTGCATAAAGTAAAATGAACTTTAGAGAAATCAAAATGTGTAAACCCATCAATATAACGAAATAGATTTTCGTCATACTATGTTACTATACTTCACTGATAATTAGAAGTACTATTTCTATGCTTCATCCGTTTTAGTTCACTATAAGTAATTAATTAAATGAAATTAATTAATCTCGAGATGTTAACAGATTTATTGTTATAAGATCGCCAAAAAACAATTTAAGTGTTCTTTCGATGATAGGTTTCTGTACGTGTGTTTTTTAAATATACATTATTTCAACATGATCCACACAAAGTACTATATGTTTTCTTGGTCATAGAATTACAATAATATTTACAATAAATTTGTATCTACATTCAAACTTAAGATGTTGCTAAGTATAGTATTCCTCGATCACAATTACAATTACAATAACAAGAAATACTAGAATATAAAACTTATCTGAGTATTATATTTAGTACCTCAAGAACGTAATATCTAGTTAATTAGAGTCTACAACATTTTGAATTTTTTTTTATAAAATTATGTTTATTGTCCATATATCATTTTCATGAATTAGTGAATTAGAGATGGTGGCCAACTTCATTATCAATTACATATATCTGTATAAGCACTGCTCTCGCTGTTTTATAGAGGCAGTTTTATAGAGGGTGGTCTATAGTCTGCGGTGAGACTCCATCCCATGAGCAGGAGTCAGTAGGAGATACATTAAATCGGCGCAGTTATGGCAGCATTTTCCCATGGTCTGGGAACACTTTTGATGCCTTATGATTAATCTCCTTTTGTCATCCAAGATTACCTTCTTTCTGATGGTAAAACTGCCTCGTATGTCCTCCTATTGGAGAACATACAGTGGGAGAAATGTCCTCCCACTGTTTTTCAGGAGCCCACGTCAACAATACTGAACAGCAGCTCCACCTCTCCTCCTTGAAGATTCTTTAACCAGTAAGTCATTAAGTTCATTAACTATGATTCCTACATCGGTCTTAATCCAGCCGAAATTGATTCTGTTTACTATACACATACGTTCAATACATATATTATTAAAATTCGCAGCAGCTTCCGCACACACTATTTTTGTGGTTGTAGTCTCGATATTTTGGGCAATTTTCCTTTCTTCTGGCTGCATTTGCCATAGTATCTATCTAAGAGACATCGTCGAGATTCAAATTATATGAGCTTTTGACAATACACACATTGGTCATCATCCGGTAAATCAGGGCTTGTAATCAAAAGCTTAAATTTCCATCCCGTGACCAATGCTTCAATGGTTGAAAGCTGGTATAATTTGAATCTCAACGATGACTTTTGATCAGATGCGATGGCAACTGCTCCTAGAAGAAAGTAAAATTAACTGAAAGCTCGAGACCACCAGTACAAAAATAGTGAGTGCAGAAGCTGTTGCAAATTTTAATAACATATATTTAAAAGAAGAACCTCTTATACTATTAAATATGCATACTATACCTATGTATGTTTGATTAGGTGTACATATGTTCTTCCTATTTTATTCTATCAAAGGAACATAGTTATTTCAGTTCTTATGCGCCCACTCCACTGCCTTCAGTATTGCCAGCTGCTGTGCTTCATTGTTTGAGCAGAAATTACCCAGCGGATACTCTTCTTCATACAGTTTCTTTCTCGTCCACAAGAAATGAACAATCAACATTATCATCATCTTTACTACTGTCTGTAAAGATGTCAAATTCTGGTAGTTCTTTCTTGCTGGAATTCATACCTTTTACTTTGCCTGGATGAAACCAAACTGAGAAATTCAATGGTCTGTCGAACGTCGTGCCACCAGTTCTATCTAGTTGTTCACGTCTCCTCATCCTTGCAATAACATCAAGTTCTTGCGCCTAACACAGATAGGTGGCTTGCATTTATACAAGCAGCATCGAATGGAATCGTTCGGTACCCTTTGATTAATCTTAAACAGTGTGTGTGTATGTGTGTGTGTGTGTATGTGTGTGTGTGTGTGTGTGTGTGTGTGTGTGTGTGTGTGTGTGTGCTTATGTTTGTGTGTGTGAGTGGTTGTATGAGTAAGTATGATAAAGTTTGTGGCTCCTAAAAACACATCTGGGTTAAAAATGAAGAATAACTTTTCAAATTGTTTTCTTAGTTATATTAACTTCATATAATTTATGAATCAGCTTTTTTAGCAAGTTTTGTAATCTTGTATATTTGATTCATTTATTTATTCAGGTTGTTTTAATCTGTGTTTTGTAACATTTTAATAAGGTAACTAATTTACAGTTGGTTTTAAATCCTGTTCGAGATTATTTTTAAGATTCTTGTCTATTTAAATAATTTGAAGCACCTCGATCACACGTTTTGGAGGATTATATTTAGTGTCGACAGCGTTGTTGCAAGGCAGGAGGTGGAAGTTAATTGGCCCAGGGGTTGGAATTGTTATAATCTCTACATTCTGAATTTAGATCGTTGGCACATAGTGGAGTGTGACGTCACCACCTGGCCTACTGAAGCCACCTTATTCCAAACCCCTGCATAATCCTAGGCACTAAACCCCATCCACCAATAGGCCTTTCTCAGCCCTCCCAACAATCCAATAATAACTGTTTAAATTACGCCACATGTTAAAACTTAACAATATTGTTTTATATGTATTTAACCAACAAATGCAAATAATAAATTTAATTCATCTAGAGCAATATTTTCAGATACCCTTCATAAATAAATCTGAAGTGTTCTACACTCAATATTACTAAAATAAAAATAATATCAAACTCGTTGACAATCAATTTAGTTTCTGTTCTATATTGATGTGGCAATCCTGATGAAAGTATAATCTATACTCTAGTAAAATATTTTGTAACCTACAAATAACTAATTTAATGTTTAATTTGTTTTTTTAATTAACATTTCAAAATTCAAAATCCTTTATGTAGATCAATCTGTATCATATTCTTATTATTAAAATAACTTGAGTAAAAGTACCGAAATTTTTAAGATGAATTTTTTGATAAGTCATCGAAATTTGTGTGCAACCCTACCACATATGACCTATCTAGCTTCCTTTATTGGTTTTTAAAATCAACTGTGGATTATACTTCCTTTATTTAAGATTAATATTATCTTCAAATAATTTTTCCTCTTTTCTATAGGTTTCAGATCAAGTTTACCAAAAATCTTTAACCTTTTATCTGGTGGATATAGCATTCAGAATCATTGCGTGCATTGAGATGAAATTCATCAAAAGTTGACGCAACTTCCATACACTGCATTAATCATATGATATAAACTTCATGTTGCATAAATAGTAGTTAAGAAGGCAATCTGGATATTCTATATATATTTATAAATCCTTCATTTGAAGAATTGAAAATTACAGTTAAATAAAATTATAAATAAATAAGCTGTTATTACCATAACCATTAAAAAGCGTAATACATTTGATACGTTTTTCTTATCTAAAAAAGATATAGTGATCAATACTTCCTGAAATTTACTGAGTTAGTATAATTGGTTTTGGAGCAGATTATCTGTGAAAAAAGTTACAGATCAACTAATATTCTGTATAATATTATATATAACTATAATGTATCAGCTTTAGTAACTGATTGGTGTGAATTATTTTTTTAATTTTGTGATATGGTTTTCCTGTTTCAATCATATTTGAATGTTAATATTTCTTTAAGGATAACGATGGTGTTATTTTTGGTCTACTCGAAACATGCATATCTTCAGTTTATTAAAATAACTATGAAGTCACTAGTAAAACAATCGAATTATTATAATAATCTGTCATATCTCGTGAACGGTATTATATCCACCCAACATCATCAAGTGGGTGGGTTTGATTTATTAAGCTCTCTTAAATTATATATATATATATATATATATATATATATATATATATATATACCATCATGTTATTTGCATTATCTGTTTCATTAATATTTATACTCACAATTATTTGACAATTATCAATCTTACCTGAAGATGAACAACGTGTGGAACCGGTCGAACAGCTACAACACCAATTCAAAATATATAACAGGATTTTATAAGAATAATATTTTTGCTACTCTCTGAGATAACAACAATTTGCAGGCTTAAAACATTAATGTTTGTATATTTTTTTAATAATGTTCAAATTATTAAACCAGTTGAAATTTATTGGAATTGATATTTAAAAAATATTCCTTCAGTAATTAAATAGATACTAAAAATGAATGGATTATGGTTGAAATGATAGCAAAAAGGGCACACAATACTGATATTTTCAATCATATGTAGCACTATTATTATTTCAAGTGAATTATTTTGTTAAATATAATGCTATGTTTGTCTGATTATTATGAAATATAGGAATAATGCACTTCTACATGTGTGTACTTATTTATTTTCCATTCTTCATAGTGATAGAGTTATTATTTATCATCATAGTTTATTATTAATACCCGTAGATTTATATAACCAGACATATAAAGCTTTTGTGTATTTACTCAGTATGAGAGTTTATTTTTTCACTGATATATTACTTCCCTTATCCTTTTGTTTCTTGTGTTGTACAGAGATTTTTAAATCTATTTGTGACTTTTGCTGATGTTACGAAATCAAACTCTTAATTACTTAAAAATAATGTTTATACATACGCTTTTGTTCATTAAACCTTTGTTTGTTTGTACATTTTGTTTACTGAAAATAAAATGTTTCTTCATCCAACTAAACTAACGATTATTTTTCTACACAACAGTGGCATTGCACTTGTAAATGGTTAAACAAATCTCTGTTAAAGTTGAGTTGTTGCTTGGATTAGAAAACTGGATTTTATGGGAGCAGATAAAGGCAGGAAGAGGTCTGATTTGGAGGGCCAACATCAGGAGACTTTCTGCCCAGACTAGTGGTTCCCTTATAATCCAAAGTCGATTCTTAACGAGATTTATGATTCCATCAGGAAGCAATCCTTTTTAAAATCCCTTCCAATGGTGGCTTTCTATTTAAAATCACAGAAAGTTCTACTTAACGAACTATAAAACAAGAAATAAAATTTCAGTCGCTATTTCAATATTCTTCTTTTAAACCGTTTTTCAGAGTTTAAATCACTTATTTATTGTTTGTGTCAGCAATAAATATCACAAAATTTGTTTACAAAGAAATCAGTGCCTATTGAAGATCAGTAAAGTACTAATTTCTTTAAAGCAATGAGAAAAAGTATTATTGCAAGTAGTTATGTGTAATGTTGCTTAGAAATATTCCCTCATTCAGGAAAATTGAAAAAAAAAATAATTAAATCCACAGAAGAAGCAATAGTTTAGTTATAATATGATGTGTTTACAGATTAAAAAACTTTAACATGACAAACTTTTGAAATATATTTAAAAAGTTCTGATTTTATGCACACAGAATAAATTTATTTTCGTTATTAAAATAGTTTATATACAAAAATCTAACTTAATTTTCAATTGTTTTATAAAATTTAATTAATACACAAAAAACTGATGTGTCAACTAATTACAATGGAATTATTTATTAAATATTTTTATTATTTAGCATTGAGCAAGTAGTTAGTTATTGTTAAAAATTGGTTTCAACGTTTGAGTCATAAATAGAAGATAGTTATTACGAAATCGTTGTTACGATTAAGGAGAGGAAACTCAAAAATTGTCTTGGACATTTGATGATGTCCTTCACCAGAATCATGGAGTCTCGCTTTCGTCCAAATACGAAAGTGATTATATTTATTGTTCAAAGAAATAAAAAACTCAAGTTACAGAAATGAAATGATATTTTTTAGGCTACTATGTCCAGTTCTGACAAAAATGAATATAATCCTTGGAATATGTAATGTAGACAGGTAATCATTATTTGATTTTGGTGATAGTAACTGCAATTTAGAACCTACTGATGCTGACAGTGGTTTACCACGAAAACATGACACTGTGTTAAGAAGTGACTAGTGTTGTGGATGTAAGAAAAGCTGACAGATTTTTTTTTTTAATTTACTTTATATTTTGTTGCAAGGTGTAATTGACATTCAGAAATTTGGTTCCATTTAACTTGGTTAAATTATTGTTCCGAAAGTATAACGGTAAGTGTTATCTACTCTGAATATCAGACAAAAACCGAACAATTTATCCAGATTTAAAACAAGGTAACAATAAGTAAATCTATAAGATTCGGAATTAAGCCTAAAAATTATTGTATAATCTCATCAGAATTAGCAGTAGCTGAGGCAGTAAAATCAACAACTACCTAGAGAATGTGTTAGTGAATTGTTTGAATAGTTGGGCGTTGAGCAGGAAACAAATATAATGAAAGTTAATGGGTAGTAGCAGTTTTGATGTACATTATATTCAGGCTTAACGAGTTAGGCAGAATTCGTTTTCATATGAGCATTCGCATATAATAAATAAATGAGATAATGTTTACAACATTTCTACTGCAAGAGCTACAGGACAAAACCAAATCTTCTCTGATTATCTTGTACTCCAGTAGTTCTTTGACTTTTGGATGTCATTTGCATAATATAAAAATTAACAACACAGTACTCAAGTAGTGAAAGTTGAATGTATATTAATTCGAAAAAGCTTTGAAACTGGTGTTAGTGTAACTTTCTCTGCTGAGTGTATTTGAACGAGATTCAGTAGGTTTGAATAAACATATATTAACAGGTCATTATCAAATTCATAACAACTAAGACAGAAATATGTTAATGCATAACTTTTATATTTCGTAGTTACGACATTTCAAAAAGATTTTGGTCTTATCCTACATCTTTGAAAAATTTTGCGAGACAGTTGTAAAATTAGTATACCTGATCACAATTCTCTAATTACTCTGGCCATGCTCCACCAACATTTGCATTTTGCCAATAAAAAGAAATTCGCCAGCTAATAAGTTGAAAGATTATGTAACAACTTACATAATTTTAAGAAGTTGAAGCAAATTTTAATTCATCAAGTAATTCTGATTAGCATTATTGTATAACAATATTAATCCTATGAATAATGTTCCAATTGGTAACAAAAATTATGGAATCCAGCAACAATAATAACTGTTATTTGGGTTTTTATTTGCACTGCTTTATGGTTGAAAAAAATGTAACCATGTATATTTATTATCCAATCTTCTTTTAATAAATTTATATTATGATATTTAATATTAACAGATAAAAAAGGTAGATCATATTAACAAATTGAGATGGGCCGGAAAATAATCATTTAAAATTATGAAATGAAAATATTTGTATATTTTGTTCATCAGAAATCACCGAATTACGGCATAGAAAACCCTGAAAGGAAAATGGAAATGTCTCTTGTTATTACTTATTAAAAACTGAATATATCATCAATTTAGTAATATATTTAAACCACGTTTTACCTCCTGAAGGAAGTCGTTGAGTGTATGATTTATATTAGAAATAGCTAAAACCGTCATACATCGTATGATGATCCTGGAGTTGGAGCGCTTTCAGACGTTGTCCATCTTCGATCGCAACAAATATACCCATACCTACTCTGATTGAGTTTATACCTACCTACTATTCATTCCACTGAATACATTTGCTAAACATGTTTGTAAGGTATCACCCTCAAATGTATGAGGTGTATACTACTGTGTACGTGTCAATATCCAATATTTAGTACCTACTCTTTTTTTAGAGTAGGCAGCGATCGAAGATGGACAACGTCCGAAAGCGCTCCAACTCCAGGATCATCTTACGAGGTATGACGGTTTTACCTATTTCAAATATAAATCATACTAACCTCAGTGGTATTAACAATATGCATGTGTTCATTGAATGTAGCTTGATTTATTATACTATTATTACATCTTATTATTATCTTATATATTCGTATCTTAAATGTATTATATCAGAATCTTATTATATTGATAAATTAAAGGAGATTAAAAACGTGAAACTAATAAGGACGAACTGATGTCCAGCCTAGCAAGTTGAAGTCACCAAATAAAATAATCTGAAGGTTGGAATGTTGCGAGCAGATACCTTTAACATTATCATATAATTTTTGGTTATTATCCATGTTTTGATTAGACAAAATATAGACAGATCCAATGTTGTGACCAAATAAAAGGATCAAATCATAGTCATAAACAGTTATGATCTTTCCAAATATTGAATAATCAGTTCAATATTTGATTGAATGTGATTTTTTCGCAGCCGGAAAATAACTTCTATCTCTTGAATAAGGATCTTTGTGTATTTGTAAAACTGTCTCTCCAGAATATTAATGAAAATAAGTTCAACATATTATGTGGTCGTTGTACAATGTATGTTTTGTTACATTTGCTAAACATGTTTGTAAGGTATCACCCTCGAATGTATGAGGTGTATACTACTGTTTGCATGTCAATCTCCACACGAGATTTGAGATCATTGTATATTTTTTTGATATAATTACGACATGCAAAGACGGAATGTTTGAATCTTTCTCAGACAATTAGTCACAAATGATATTTTAGATTTCCTGTATTTATTAACTTTGATTTTCTGTATTGATAACTATGTTGACTGATATGAACTCAACATTGTCAGTTTTTAAATACATTTGATCGTATATGAGGTGGGTATAGGAAATGGAGTTGATGAGTTCAAAACAGTTGAAGAATCTGTTGTTCAATTAAAGTGCTAAATGCGATAAAGATGTCCTCACATAAGTGTCTATAGTGTATATTTCTCAGAGTATCAATGTGAAAATTCTTACTCTAAAGTATCAATCAGTCGTTGGGCATATAAGTTATATTGAAAATACGTTTTCTGAACCACCGTTTATAGGCTCCGTCAAATGATGCAAGAATGCCATAACGATCTCATTATCCATCTTCGAGAGGGTAGTAGAACGCTTGAAATTCAATCTTTGTACACATTTCATTATCAACCAAAATGATAATGGAATCATTTCCTAATAGTGCCATGACGGAAGTCAGCATTTGATCTCATTGTCACTCTACCTACTTACATGATTGTTTTTCTATATATCAGTTACAAATACATTGAAAAAACTTCAATGATCTAACTCACTCTATAGTTCAGAATCTGATATTTCCATGTTATATTCATTCACTGATGAAAATATTTCCTTCCACAGTAAAATTTTAAATATTTGTTTTGATTCATCTTCAAATAGAAATGATTCATCTTAGTTACTGGAATAAAATATTGTTTTATATGTAATAATATTACGCATATTTATATTCTAAGTTATATCTTTTAAGTAACATTCCATGAAATTTTAGAATATTATCCAAACTATGCTTTCCAAATTTTAATAAAATTAATACTGAAGTTACTAATTAATTTATAATATACGCGTCTAAAGCTATGTTTCTGGATCAAAGGAATCGACAAAGGGCGTATGAAGCAGGTTGCTGAATCAGGGTTTTGTTCAGTCCTGTTTATGATGTAGACAAGTATGCTGTAGACAATAATTAGATATTTTGTGAACATATAATTACTGATCAAGTACTGACTTTTAATTTATTATGTAATTCCTGTTGTACCTAAATTACCAGAAGATATATAGTGTTAGCAAATAAAATGAGGGACATATTTCAAATTCAAATTAAATGTCATTTAATTCTCAAAGGTATTTCATAACTACACTAATCAAATAGCATTAATTAATTCTCATCATAGCATTAAAATTATCACAACTGAATATATATATTAATTTTATTATTAAATTGAATCGTTCAATATAGAAAAAATGTAGTCATTTCTAAAATAAATGGGGATTATTTAGTGTAATATTTACTTTTAATAAAAAAAACTGAAGCGAAATTAATTAATATTTACTTTGAACCATTTTTAGAATTGAATTTATTTTCGTTATCATTCCCTGAATCTTTTAACCCTTCCTATATCTTTTCAATACTTTTTATGAACAGCATTCCGGTTATTCATAATGATAGACTTTGTGTCATCTAGAGCCTATAGCTTCATAATCCAACATCACACTTTCATATTAATTAATGTGACTGTGTCTTAGAATGTCCACTATTTATATGTGAAATATATGTTATATGTTTCCCTGAATATGTTTTAGGGTTTGCTATCCGTAACAATAACATATTGGTGCTTCATGCTTTAAATATAATGTTTCGTCCATCTCTTACTAAACCATTTCTGCACGATATTTTTGTTAGATTCATACAAATATTTTTACCATTTTCATGCTTTCTAAGTGATACATAACATTCTATATCCATATTTTTAGCTGTATATTTACAATAATATATATATATATATATATATATATATATATATATACCATGATAAACGAAAAACGGTCCGGCAGGACAGATAACACTTAAAATAAACTGTGACACATAGACTGAAATATAACAATGAATAACTTTTCAATATTTTGATCGTAATGGCGGATGAAATATTGAAAAGTGGGTCTTTGTTATGTTTCAGTCTATGTATCACACTTAATAATAAGGGGGATGAAAAAGGTAGTTGTGTATACAGGATACCTTGTACTGATTGCCAAATGTCTTATATTTGACAGACGAGTAAAGGTCTTTTTACAAGAGTAAAATAACACCAATATTTAATCAGAAGGGAAGATGAAAAGAGTGCCTTGTTCTTACATGTAAGGAACAAAAATCATATCATAAATTGGAGTGAAGCAAAGGAATTTATTTTTGTACCTTCAGACAACAGGAGAAATATTATTGAAAGTCCACTCATAAAGAACTGCTATGAAAATTTAATGAACAATAGTCCAAGGACTTTACAAACTAAATGAAATATTAATAAAAGAAATACATGAGCAGATCAAGACTCCTTCAATTTTAGGAACATTAAATTCAGACAGGGATGCCAGCAATCCTGAAAACTTCGATCAGCCAGGTTAACTTGTTATTATATTTTTTGTTTGGTTCATTTAGCTCTCTGATGATGTTGTAACGAAAGGCCTTAGAGCATTGTAATTAATTTATAATTGTTTATTTATATTAATTATTTTATTATGTACTATTTTATTTTATTATTTATATTTTTTATTTTGATGTTTAATTCATATATATATATATATATGTTTTGTTGAACGACCTTTGTACTGTGGCATGAATCAATTTCATAGTCGATCTTTCAAGTTTTCTCACCTTTGATTTAAATCTTTCTGGTATTAAATACACCAGTTCTCCAAAAGATTTATTTTTCAATACTGACATGTTTCGGTATCCTAGACCATCTTCAGAGTTAAACATATTTACAAAAACTTATTCCTACTAATCACAACTATATACACTATACTATACATTTCCTAAATTAACACAATAATTTTCAAAAACATCAAGAAATAATTCTATCACCAAAATAAACATTTGCTTAAAGCAGTTTTTGCCACCTGTCATAATCAGGTGTACCTATTAACTTCATAAAATGCCTCTAGGTTCCATCTGTTGGGCCTTCAATCTTGATTATAAGGTACACCTGATTATGACAGGTGGCAAAAACTGCTTTAAGAAAATGTTTATTTTAGTGATAGAATTATTTCTTGATGTTTTTGAAAATTATTGTGTTAATTTAGGAAATGTATAGTATAGTGTATATAGTTGTGATTAGTAGGAATAAGTTTTTGTAAATATGTTTAACTCTGAAGATGGTCTAGGAGACCGAAACATGTCAGTATTGAAAAATAAATCTTTTGGAGAACTGGTGTATTTAATACCAGAAAGATTTAAATCAAAGGTGAGAAAACTTGAAAGATCGACTATGAAATTGATTCATGCCACAGTAGAAAGGTTGTTCAACAAAACATGCATAAAAGAAGGATTGCTCCCTAAATTTACAAATATATATATATATATATATATATATTCGATTATAATACGATCCCAAACTATCATATAGTATTTAATGTAGGAAAAGAAACAAACGAAAATTAGAAACACACACATACACTCTCAGAGACTGAAGGTGTGTGTTTTTAAGTTATCTATATTTTTGTATACATTGATATATATACTAGAATTTTTCACTAGAGAAAAACACACAACAATTAAATTACTGAAACAGACTACTATATTTTGATGGCTACGTCATCAGGAAGATGGATGAGAATCACTCTAAAAGCTGATAACGACTGTCATCGTTCAAACAGAAGCACTCAAATGTAGCCAACTTTTGGAGAGAGTGGATAAGAGAAAGATAAAGAAATCATTCATTATATTTTGTACTTGGCTGAATATCGTTGCAGCTGTAGTAGTGGAATACATCACACCATTAAACAGGAATATTCAATCGTTTCAATTGAATATGGTAGTAGAATGACCAAGATGTGGTAAAATTGTGACTTAGGAATAGGTGGAAGAAAGAAATAGTCCAATCAACTGGCATATCTTAGATTAAACTGTCAGACAATTACAATGGTCAAGTCAAATATATTGCTTACTTTACTGAAGCTCAACATTAGTGTGACAGGTAGAATTAGGTGCTTGACGTCGTCACGTTCGTTGCCACCAACAGTAATCCGATTCACTCATGACTTCCATTATTGTTAAATTATGAATGAGAAAACCCTTGTACTTTGCAAAATATGAATGTAGTGTAGGTTTTATAATTCTTTTTAAAAAGTATATCATCTGCAAATAGTAGATTGAACAAATATTTTCGTTCTGTGTTTGCTTGTTATCCTCAATAACAATCAAAAATCACGCCTCCATACAAAAAACTATATTTGTTTTTACTTGTAAAATATACATATCTCTAAGCTCTAAAAACATCAGAGTGAATTAATTGAAATATAATACAATATATGAATGCTGAATTTATAAATGTTAAAAATGAAGGATTTTAACACAAGAATTATTATGAAAATTGACTTAATTAATCCTAAACCTTGATAAAACATGACAGCATGCTAGTAATTCTTGAAATTCCCAAACAGGAATAAATACCACACAATAACAGCTTGTTCATGTAATGAAATATCATTAACTTAATTGCATATAATAATAGTGCAAGCAACTTCACCACCCTACAGGCATACGACTGACTTATAATGTATCTTACAAACTAGTGATGATTTTGAAACCAAAATACCTGCTACAATTAAATTAACCTGTCAGTTAAAGTTTCATAATAAATGTAAAAGGAAATTGGAATTAAGTTTCGTTTAAAAGATGGGGAGGGTATTAGCATTTGATTTGGATAGCTACGGGAAAAGATATGGGCGGTCTGATATGGAGAGGATCGGACTGTTTGCTGAAATGAACTATCTGCACGGGGCACGATACACACCTCAGCTCCAAGGTAAACACTATTAGCATAGTGTATGCAGTGAGTTAGTTCTGTGCACGTCTCTCCGCTACCGGACAGGCTGTGCAATACACATCCAAAATCACTTCTAAATATGTTAGAAACTCTTTTCAATTGCCCTCTCTCACTCTCTCTCCATCTATCTACTTGTCCCTATTATACAATCACTCCCGCGCTCATACTTATCTCTCCCTGTCACACACACAGCATTGTTACCTTGTTGGTGTACATTTGATACACCACATATATAAATATACTACACTTTGATGTCGTATAGACAGTTTACTGTAAGAGTTCTAAACGACACATTTTTGATTAGATTCCAATTGACCTCCAATGAAACTTTATTTCTAATTTTTAATCTATGTGAATACCAGTCTATTTTAGTACCTGTCTTTGAAGTTTGGAACGCTTTTGGTCATTTATCTGTACATTATATAGGTATTTCCAGCGCTTGAAGAATTTTTTATTTCGACTACATAGTCAAAGAACCATCCAACGGTACCCCATCCAACCAGCCTAAAGGATTTTTTTTTCTTTTATAACGATTTTATAAATAGTGTATAAAACGTATTCTAGTATAAAAGTATATAAGATTTATATATTATTATTTATATAAATTATTTTACAATGAAGATGTTAATAGAAATCAATATCTAATTAAAAAATGGAGCTAAAATATATTGACTAAGAAACTGATCATTGTCTGTGTCACAGTACTATGAAGAATGTTTACATAATGCTATGTCCTTCAAGAAGAGAGGAAACAAGAGACTACTTTCAAAAGCCGTATGAAACAACGAAAATGAAGAAATAGTTGATGAACTCAAGGTAAAAAAAATATTCATGAACAACTGAGGAAGTCCTCAAATAAAGTTGTTTGCACCCTATAGTATATAAATACTATTTCATCAAGGTAAAACACGCATCTCTATAGACAAGAGAGGTTAGACCTTTTCTAAAACTGTTTCTTTTAATTTTTATTAATTTTCATAACAATTCTTATCAAGAAACATGCAAACTACATATGAACATCTAAACTACAGCATAAAATCAGAAGTGGCTATGATTAAACAGAGAACTCCACACCAGAGTCACACTGATAATGAAAGCAGTGATTGAAAATCATATGCTGTGGTGTCGTTGGAGTGATAGAGTCAAGAGTGGTATTTTAAAGGACGTAAAGTGCATGAAATGGAACAAAATACTGAGTAGACAAGTAATCAAAAAACTTCAGGAAAAATAAAGTAATAAATATGTATCTGCTGTCAACCCTTGCAGCCCAAGCTATTCCCCTCGACAGATGTTTATTGTTTGTCATCAATTAAATATAATCAAAGAGGATTCAATGTTTCCTAAGAACATAAATCATTCAATTGTAATTATTTTAGCTAAACTGAGTCTCCTGAGAGTTCGAGTCTAGGTTATTTAACGATAAATGGAACAGTACAAATTCTCTCAAGTCGTGCAGTTATAATCAAAAGGTAAAATATCAAAAGGGAGCTTTGAATGCTTTCATGCGCATTTAAAGCTCATTCCTAACCTTTCTGAAGTATTTGAAGACCGCCAAAGAGTAAGTGAACGCAATAAATAACAAGTGCAGCCTTCATCATCTATTGTGTCTCCCATTACGGGATACCAGTGCTAACGCATTACTATATGCTTCAAGAAAATACCCTCTAATTACTGACATGATTCTCACAATTAGGTGGTATGTAAGAATTGCAACTTCATAGTGACTGACACAGAGGGATTCCCGTCAAACATGGAGGAGAAAAGTGAAATGAGCTTCATCCATTTCTCTAATAAACCCCAAAAGAAGGCAAACCTATTTTGATAAACTCTGTGGGGTCACCGAATATGAATGGTCGGACTACATAAATTAGAAAAAAATTAATCTGATTACCCCGACCACCAAAACTGGACCTCAATTCAATGAAATCAATTTTATCAGACTGATCAGCACCAACCCCGTAAAACTCCCAGATCCGAACACATAACTCATTAAATGGTTCCTCCATTGAATATAGCCTACCCAAATAAATCCGGGACAAAGCGATTTCAATATTATCCAAGTTAGAAAAGCTCTCGTGCAACCTGCGATCAATTCCCCGCAGCTTTTTTCCCTCTTCTGAAGCTGCCTCTTTCTGTTACTTATTTTAGACTGCAAGATGTTTACTGTCTCCATCTTTACTAATTTTTGGGCTTGGTAAAGCCTTTGGAAATTCTCTTCTTCATTTACAAAGAATGAAGCAATATATATTTTTGATAAAAATCAAAACAACCCATCCTATTACTAAACGAATAATAGCATATTTACCCAGCATATTATCTTTAGATTACATGATGTTATATAGTAATCTCTAATGTCCTGAAAATGAAATACTAATATTAAAAAAATAATGTTCAAGACTATATAAAAGTCCCCCTAATTGTACTTCACTTTTGTGTTAATGTCTAGAAAAAAATAACTCCCACTATATATATATATATATATATATATATATATATAGAGAGAGAGAGAGAGAGAGAGAGAGAGAGAGAGAAAGAGAGAGAGAGACAGAGAAAAAAGTACAATTGCAGAGTCATATATTTAAATTACTAAAAAAAATCTTATAAAGGAAAACATTAACATGATTAAATAAGATTTTGCACAATTAAAGTTTCTTGAAGAATAGGAATATTATAAGGATTAGAAACTACAATATAAATATATTGAAGTTCATTACTTATAATCATGTGTTTTTAAACAAATTGATATCTTAACAAACAATAATAATAGTGATTTCTTACATATTATAACTGCTTCCGGAATGAGGTACCTCACACAAAATAAAATTACCAGTTTTCTCAAACTGCTGATGGATTCAGCAGGAGAAGCCCGTGTTTCTCAAAATTATCACATTCAGTGGGAAGAGCAATTTAACGAACAAGAGTGCTGGACCAGATAATCCAGCTAAGTGGAGATAACTCTAAATGATATTGACAGTGGCCACGTGTTAACCACCCAAAATGATAATGTCCGGATCTACAGACTAGTAAATGATTCCTTTGCTTCAATAGGCTAAGGAACAATGAACAACAGAAGCTGACTGTAGAACAGGTCCGCACAGAGCGGATGAATTCAGATAAACCTTACAGAATATAGGCATGATAGCAATAACATAAGGTATAAGTTAGAGCCACACTAACAGCTAGAACAAGAATGACGGTGATAGGCTCCCAGTTAACATGACTGCACCACCGCGCAGACCATTATTCCATCCTCAGATGACTATCAGGGCGTCTCAAGTTATTGTCCCTTGTACAACCTTTCCTTTGCTTTTCAAACAAGAAAACTAACCCATCTAAATACCACCGAGTTATAATATATATATATATATATCAGATTCAATAATATATTGACCGTTTGATAGAATAGGTATGTTCTCTAATCGAGGCTCAGTCAATTTTCCAGGATAAAAAATCACAGTCTAGTCGAAGGTTTTGTCCGGTTTACATTGTTGTTCCTTTAAATAATAAAAATTTCATTTTTTTAGCTAAAAAAATTCCTACTTCTGCCTTTGAAAAAGGTTATAAATAAAACCGAAACATTGGCAACGAGAGTTTGATTTTTTATCCGTCTATAATAAGAATCCAAAGAGGAAAAGCAAGAACAATTTGGTCAAAAATAGCCAATCATTTTCGAGATCCGGACCACTAATGCAGAATTCAATATATATATAAATATATATATATATATATATATATATATCTCCAAGCCTGTGTATGAATTATCACAGGTCGTCCGTTGGCAAAAGCAGTAACCTTCCCGTCACTACTCATGCCAGTTCTCATAGACCCACTTTCAATTCATGTTTTCGTGTACAGGTCCCAAAACAGATTAATGAGACTAATTCGTAAGTCACTCTGAGAGCTTCAGAAGAAGCACTTAGTAGTCTTCTGGGGGGTAGATGATCTGCTCCTTGGCTAATCTTCAATCTGTAATTGCTTCTTTAATTTATTCTAGTCATATTTTACTTGCTCAGTTTCATTTTCTATTTTTTATTTTTCTTTTCATAATTATTTTGGTTTTGTTATTATACAACTTGCATAATTTGTATAAACATAATTGGTTAATATATTTGTTTACTTTATTTTTAGTTAATTTTTTTCTTTTATATAATCTTTATTTGACCTTTATTTCTTTATCTTCCCGGTCACCCCTCCCTCCAAAAGATGGCTACACTGTTTGAGTGCTTCTTTGTGAACTCAGGCTAGTCTTTATCAGCCTTTGGAGTGATTCGCATCCATCTTCCTGAGGACGAGGACATCGAAATATTTTTTGACTCTGACGAAGACCGCTAGTTGTGGTTGAAGGTCTTAGTCTTTTTTTCCCATTTTTATTGTGGTTTGATCATATATTATATATATATATATATATATACTGGTATTCTTGATCATTTGTGCATTTTTCCACTCATTTTTGTTAAAAGTAATTCTTATTTTCTCCAAAGAATGCAAAGAATTATTTTTAAATATGTTCATATAAATAATCATTTTACTAGTGGAGAGGAAAAATGAACTGCGTTGGGGGAGCATAATATTAAAGTTATGTCCATAACCCATATTTAACTCATCACCTCCTGAGTTCTATCTTTAGTTACACTAATATGAAATTATTTATTTAGTTATACATATTTATTGAGAACAGGATATATATTCGATAGGTAAATAGACTGAAACAACTCAAAAAGTAATGTTTAACAATAGAAAAGGCAAGAAAATTGTCTTAAAGGGATCACACTGGAATGCCTTTTATATATTAAAGCAGTTATGACTCAAATCAAATAAATTAAAACTAATCCACAATGATTTAGTGTTAGTGTTAGCACAGTTTAAGGACAACTGTAATTTTCCTGCAATATTGGTTGCTCTCAAGGTAGTGTGCCTTCGCGTACTATTGTGGTGATTAGTTGTAGTGGACATAATTTATACTCTAAATAATTAATACTGCGATATTTATAAATATACAGATGGCATTATAAGCCTCGGAAATTCTTGATTCCAGCTCAAGCTTAGTGTTTGATGAGCCTGATGATTCAGCTCATGCAGTTCATTTTTAAATAGATTGAAGATGGATACATGAGAAAGATCAGGTATCCATCATTTATATTTTTTTTTAAATGAATATAAAAATAAATATAACATGAATTTGATATATGAAAAAAAAATATTCATATCAATCCAGCTAAAACAGGCATATTTTCTACAATTGAAATCATTAGTTGAGCAAACCGTAATTGTGTGGTATTTACTCATTCTGAGGTAAAATGGATAAACCAACAAAAGTCTCCACACAAATGAAGTTTTATTCAACGCGTTTCGAACACTTTGTGTTCATCATCAGGAAGACACTATAATACAAATCATATCTAATTAGTTACAAAAATTAGAGTGAAATAATAAAATTCAATTAAGAGAATTCAAGGCATACCCAAGGATGTGGTACTGACGGGTTGATATAGTGAAAACAACTAGTAGGAAACAGATCCGTTGCGAAAGAGTGGGGATAGGCAGGCATATCCTTCTGCCTCTCTATGCCTTAATGATCAAATTCCAGGGTGTCCAAAATTTCTTAAGCTGTTCCTAGAATCACAAAGAATAAATTAAAAAATAAATTTAAAAAAAAAATATGAAAAAAAGTTTCTTTCCTCTAAATTATTGTTTCTGGCCTTCTCTATTTCAGTTAATGGTTTTCAAGCATACCCGAAGCCTTTTTCACCTTATCTCCTATATGCCTGCCTATCCCCACTCTTTCGCAACGGATCTGTTTCCTACTAGTTGTTTTCACTTGACCAACCCGTCAGTACCACATCCTTGGGTATGTCTTGAATTCTCTTAATTGAATTTTATTATTTCACTCTAATTTTTGTAACTAATTAGATATAATTTGTATTATAGTGTCTTCCTGATGATGAACACAAAGTGTTCGAAACGCGTTGAATAAAACTTCATTTGTGTGGAGACTTTTGTTGGTTTATCCATTTTACCTCAGAATCCCTACAATTGAATTCCACTGATGTCTCTGATGTACAAATTTGAAGAATAAATCCAACTTGGCCTAAAAACATAATAATAACCATCTAGTCTGCCTTCAGCATGCAATAAGTAATATCCACCACCCATTTCATGATATTTATTATCATGTAAGATGGAGGTTTCAGAGTATTTAGAAGAGTACGGACGGATATGCCTGAATAGGAAGCAAGTTGTAAGAATTTAAACAACAGAATATTACAAATTTACTAACCATAAAAAATTATTCATCTCATGGAATATTTTACAGTAGATGTCAAACTGACCAGATATATAACTTTATTAGGAGACTTACTAAATTCATGAAGGAAACTGGTCACAAAAGAATGTAGGGAACAGAAGCAATAATAGATCTAATGGAATCTATTAGAAAACATTGATGTATACAAAACCTTTTGTCTGAGTTTGGAATTATTACATAAAACACTTCAAGATTCTTTAAGATGGTACTAATAATTAAATAGAGATAAAAACAGATCAAGCAGTGGAGAACAACCGCGTTTAATTTTGTCAAAATTGCTTGCCTGAACAGAAAAATAATTTGTAAGAAACGTAATAAATAATGAAATAATTAATGTGATAAATAAAGTAGAATGACTGACTGGCCATTGCCCTCATAATAATTACTTAAACAAGTTGTAATTATAATCCAACTGCAAAGGAGCAAACCTAAGAAAATTTTCTTTTTGAATATAACACAATATCTAAAAGGTCATGATTTCAAACGAATTATACATAAAACCAATAGTATTGAGAGATATTTAAATAAGGACAAATTGGAATTGCTCAATGAGCTTAATATCTGAATGAGAGTGTAGAGCGCGGAGGGATACAGAACAAATACGGTCTATGTACGGACGAGTCCGATGAGATTCAGAATTTTAGGTGAGATTCATTAATTTTAATTTAGTTTATATTCAAATTGAGTATAATATTGTCTTAGTTCTATCAGAAATTGTGAAAAAGTTATAGATATTGCAAAGAATAAATATTTGCGATTAAAATAATAATTGTGATATTATGTTGCCACATTTATTATTTTAGTTGATTGATTGAGTTATTGTTATAGAAATTTCATAAAATAAGTCATGATCATTTGTTATATAATAATCCATTATTCCCCTATTGGCCGAATTAACTATGTTTGATTAATAGTTAGTCATGGAATGTTTAAGTTTCTGATACAGTAAACTCAAACCCTTATAAGTCTGTTGTAAAGATTTATAGAGCATGAAGGGTTTAAACACGGGTATTTATCACCCTTTCTAATGGCTTCTCTCGTATAAGTTTATTCATATTTGGCCCTAAATCCCTTCGAAAGATAAACCTACCGATTAACCCACCACCTCAGTATTTCTTAATCTCACAAAAACTCCGATTGGTTTAAATACACTCTCGTTGTCTCAATGAAAACCTATTAATAATCCTTAGAATGTTGTTTCCTCTTATAAAACTTACTTTATAGAAAAGTTTTATTATAAAAGAGAATTAAAGTGAAAATGAATGAAACTATATAGGATCTTAAGTTATAGTAAAATTCAAATAAAATTTATTGATAAGAACAGCTATAGCTTGTCGGATAAATTCGTCGTGTAAACATACATCATGCTTAAACCTAATTAAGGCATCTCATTGAAATAAACTAAAAAATAGTTACACGCACTTACAGCCACTAATTTTTTGCTTAAACACCTTAATTCTCTTGTTTTGTTCACATTTTAAACCATCAACAATAGTAACCTACAGTCTTAAATAGTATATAATATAACAGTATTTAGTATAAAATTAATACAGTAATTTAGTATCAATAGTAGACCTATTTAGGAGTACATTTCACAGTACTGACTCGATAACAATAAACTTTGCGTCAATTATAAAATCATTTTCAACTTTAATTGAACTTGTCATTTCAAATGTATCACATTATTTTATGTTATTTACTTTTTAATCCACTCTTCATATCTATATCATTGAGATTGCTATATATAAAAGAAATCACAGAAATATTAAACATTTCAGAAATCATAAAAATGTTATGTCTTTCAATTGTAGCTTATTGAAAAACAATTTTTCTAGAGTTGATATTGAAAAAGGAAAATATTTTATAGCATTCCATGGTGACTTGAAGAAAAGAGACTACAGCTCTCCTTTAATTCATTATAATTTTATAACTCATCAGAAATAAAAAAAAAATAGGGTTATTTAAGGAAATAAATAAAATCATATTTATCATATGTACCATTATTTTTTATTAATGATAATAAAAAATATCCATACAGAAAACATCACTTTATACATTATAAATTGCACTCCTTTATTTAAATAACCAGAGATTTAACTGCTTATGACTGTAAGCCTTATGACAGAGCTTTCCTTATTTTCCACGATGTTTAGTTAAATTACTCTCTTATTATCTATCAAAGCAAGATAAAACAAAATCAATCAGTTCAATATACGAATGAAATTTCGTATTCACATGTTATATTTTTCCACATTTTCAATGTATTTATATATCCTGATATCTGATTTGATTTGATGGGAGTTTGTAAATAAGTTAATTATATACTGTTTGTACCTCAAAGCTTAGGAAACATATTTTTAAAATAGGTAGAGTCATTATTTCACAAAACCGTTTAATAATTTTACCCTTAACACATTTTGAATTCATTCTCTGTGAATAATAAATATCAACTAATAATCTAAAATCTCCACTACTGTAATCAAAAACCGAAGGTGGGTAAATTTTTGTATATCATGTGGAGTTTAAATGTGCAGTTCTCCTATTTCCTTTTATAATTAATTTTACAAACAAAATATTTTATTATCTGTTACAAAGTAATAGTTACATTAGACTGATAGTAATTCTACTGTCAATCGATCTACCTACAATCAATGCTTTTTTACTTTAATATAAGTAAAGTATAGTGATCGTGAAAAAATTCGATCTCGAGATTTTGACGGAATTACATGTTTTGAGGTCCCAGAAGTCGTTTTATGACGTTTTTACGATGATGTCTGTGTGTGTGTGGGTGGGTGGGTGGGTGGGTGGGTGCGTGTGTTAGCATTGCTTGTTACCACGCTACGGTCCAGAATCTTTGATGGATCAAGTTGATATTTTACACAAAAATGGGCCCCATTTAGACGAAGATCCTATTGTTTGGGAAGAATTATGCATGATGGGAAAGTCACTTTTTTTGCCAAAAACCGATTTTTTTAAAACATTTATTTCTCCTAAACTGATAACCCTAGAGTTTTGAAATTTTGACATTATCTTTGAAGTTACAAATGCAACAAACGAAAAATATATTCAGAATTTTAAAACAACAGGAAATATTTTTTTTTCAATAAAATGTAAAAATGTTGACTTATAATTCAATCTCAAACCTTGTGAGAGCGATACAAGCCATACTGTTTGACGGACAAGAATGAAACTATGCCTACAAATAGAACATTATATGGCGAATGAGTTGAGATATTTTTTTTTGAAATTACTTTCGCTAAAGGGGCGTTACAGTACGATTTGTGTTTTCAGAAAATGATTTTTTGACGCTAAACGGCTCGTTTAAAAATAATGAAAATTTGACCAAAAAATGGAACAAAAAATTAGCGATTCACAAAAAAAAATTCATGAAGTTTCAATTACGGGAAAGAGCAATAACGATATAAAAACTGTTTGTTTATTCTAGACTAAGAGATCACCTGCTATACTTGTCGAATTTTTTGTATTTTTTTACATTGTTTACATTGACTTAGAAATTTTTCGAGCGAATCCACTGAGATAAAATTGATATTTCTAATGGAAAAATGAAAATATATTATTGACTTATAAGAGATGTAAGAGGAATAATATTGTGCAGGTAAATGATAACACTCATTAAAAAAAAATTCGTATATTTGTTATTTGACAAAGGGGAAGGAAAATGATCTTATTAAATATAAGAAGCCATAAAATTCCCAGTATAATAATTCTGTTAAAAACCAAAAATGTAAAAGATAATTCAAAATTGAAATATTTCGTTTAGAGATTAATAACTGTAATTATCTTGTAGGATACTATTTCGTTTCAAGAAATGTTCACTTTGGTTTTTCAAAAATGTTATTACTGCTGTAGTTATACTAATGAAATTATTTGCAAATAATAAATTATTTGTGATGTACAAAAATAAGCTTATAAATTGATATGTCCTTCAATCACTATCTGTACTACCTCAAGAATAACAGGCTAATAATTATATTCCATTTAGATGTTTACGTTATGCTTAAATGAGACGTTATGTTTTATATACTCAAGAAATTTGACATTAAGTAACTTATAGTAAAGTAGAGTGTAGGCCACTCCAGATTTTCTTACTTGCTTTACTTTATGTAGAGTACAGTGATCGTAACCAGAACATTGCTGTTATGGCTTTAATAAATATAACCGTTGCACAGCTTTACCAGTTTAGTCTTTCATCTATTCAGATCCCAAGAGAATGATGGTTTAATGGTTTGAAACAAACATTTTTTATGAATGTCTTTCTCATATTTACTCTTTTGTTACCTTGACAAAAGTGTTTGGATCGTAATAGGTGGATTTTTCTTGAGGCCTTTGTCCTTTTCTCATCTTTCAATTAGTTGACGAGCCTGATCCTATATTTTCAAGCTAGTACCGTCAAGCTGACTATTCTTCTAATAACAAGGTCATCTGCTTATCCATGTGTATCAAATCTTTCACTATTTGAAGTTTCCAGTAGGTCATTCTCAAAACCTCCCTGACGATTGTTTTTAGTGTTTACAATTTACATTATGGTATATTCAGACATTACACTACTATTATTTTATTGGATAACTGTAAGCTATTCTATGGTTTCTGCATTAAGTCATCTATATGTTAGTGTTAATAATTAGATATGAAAGCATCTGTATGGAGTTACTTCTATACAAAAGAGTCAAGCCAGAGTAATTTCTTTAAGACTTTAATATATTTCTACTTTTTTAACTAACTTTTTTGGAACAGATTCTGTCAATTTTTTCTGATATGTATATTGTTACTTATGATGATTTTTATACCTAATATTACCATAAGTATAATACCTGTCAGGTTTAATCTAATATTACTCATTCAGTATTGTAATGTTATTAACTATCTGTTGTACGATAATACTTAACATGATATATCATGTTTGTTCAATCAATAGAGATATGCCATAAGAATAGTAGTAGTTAATATTACAATGGCTTTCGTTAAAAATGTTTCTATAAACATTTAAAGTTACATTCAAACTCTTGGAGAATGAATAGATGAAGAACTAAACTAGAAGAGCCGTGTAACAGATACATACCTTTGCTAAGGGCATAAAGCTAATGTTCCGGTGTAACAGATTCTTTGATGTAACATAGAGAATTTACACAAAATTATTAATTTAGCTTTTACTATATCTCAATGATAAAAGCAATCGTACTAAGCAATCGGTTATGTGGTATGAAGAGACATGTGAGTTTGTGGATGACTGTAGCAATGATCATATATCTTTCTTTCTGGAGAGAACAATTAATAAACTTTCCACTGAATAGTTTCTCCTATAAAAAATGAATAATTTTTGGTCTATTTATGTGTATATTTGTAAACAATAAAGATTCCACTATTAACGATGTAATTTTTGAAAAGTTAATAGAACAGACTTTAATACTTTGACCTATATGTAGTCAGAATTGATGACTCTCATAGAATATTTCATAGGGTGGCGTCAAAATGATCAAAAATAATGACCTTGATTGGAAACATCAATCAGATATCATAAGTGTCTGTTATAATACCGAGTGAAAAGTTTATGATAAACCTGTAATAATAAATTGAATCTCATGTAGATGCCTGGAACAAGGGGATACTGCGGACGAGTAACTTGGAAAAGGTTGGAGGCAAACAAACCTAATGAGTCACATTTAGACCTTATTAAAACTCCAACTGAAAATATATTTGTAAGTTAATTTATCTTATGTACATAAAAAGGAAGACTTCAAAACGTATTCAAAAAAATGTATGAAGATAATTATTATGGAAAACTACAAATTGAAGGAAAATTTTAGAAATGTAAATAGAAAGTAAATCAGGAATTCATCTTCTTAACTACTGTTTTTGTATTCTGTAACTAACTTTATATGATGAATGCATAAGTAAGAATAACAATAGTAACTCTTTCGTCTTATAAAACTCTCAATCTTGGAAAGTGAAAATCTCTAATCCTATGCTATTTGAATGAAGGATAACCGCTCAAAAGCGGATCCTTTTTCTTAGAAAATTATATCCAAAAACAAAAAAACATGAACAATATTTCTCCAAGTAAAAGATATGTCTGTAAAATCAATTATCACATTCATTAATGAATCGGAAATCTGAATAAAATTTAGAGATAACAAACGAATACGTATACAAACCGACAGATGTGTTGTATATCTGTCTGATATCAAATATACGGCAGATATCTGGGGTTTGATGAGGTTTAATCTAATAGATTTATGATAATAAAACATGTCATATTAGTCAATAATTTCAAGTTTGTTATAACTGTTATAATTCTTATTAGTTCCTTGAAGCAAGTGGTATCATTAGTGATTATCTATGAGTTTAAGTTAGGCTAGGTTGCAGTATTGTCTTTCTGATAAAAGACAATAAAGATTGATTCTACCATGGGATTCCTAAATTTTGAAATAAACTCAAGTGTATTTAGAATAGCGATTTTTAACGAATACCTGATATCGTGCAGACTCGGGACTGACTGTTTAAAGTCCTACTCTGAATTATTCACCTCCCACGTGAATATATCTAGAACTAGAGTGGATATTAAACCCCAAATTTAACAGTACAGAGGCAAGAACATTGTCAATGGGCAAACTTGGCCCCTTCTGAGTTTAATATTACGTTTACAGGATAGCCACACTTAACTCAAACGACGTTTTATTCTAACCATTATATACGTTGCCAGACACAATTGAACCATTAAAAATTAACCATTAAAAAAGAAATTAGTTTTCATTGAGCTGATGTGATGTGTACTTATAGTAAGTTAAGTGTAGGCTACTCCTTTGTTTTTTTGTTCATTCCTTTGAACCGAACTGTAAAGCTCACCTGTAATATTATTAGCTAAAATAATTATGTACGTTTTTGTTAATTTACGTACTTTATTAGTGCTGTTTATACAAAGAGAGATCATTTGGTATTTGAACAAATAAATAAAGTATAATATACTATTCTACTTTATTATATGTAAAGAAATTATCCGACAATGATAGGATTAAACTAAACAATATTTAATTTCAAAAATGTAAGTGTTATATTATAAGTTAATTATAAAAATCGTTCTTTCCTCTCTTTGTCATCATTGAATTCAATTTGTGCACCACGCTAAAACCAGTAGGCAGAGATAATTATTGAAGGATTTCAATCTAGAGTTATATAATATAGAATGGTCTTGGTATTAGAAAGTTATAAAATAATAAATTAAGAGATAGTGAAGCTAGATTAAGGAAGTTTGGTCTGATATCAGGATAGTTGTGAAATTGTAGTAATTAATAAAAGTTAGCGGAGAGGAGGTCAGAAGAATTCCACACACTAAGTTTGCAAGCCACTGTCCAGACCACATAACTGTACAACCTTCCAGTCAACAACTCAAAAGATACTTTTATGGAGCTTAGATATTTTAACTATTATATTATATTTTAACATTTAAGTAGGTAGCCATGATATCATTCTATTGGTATATTTTATCATAAAATCGGTGTTATACAACATAACTCGTATCACTTGAGAATGAATTCTTAAAGTTATTTAATAAATATAACTAACAATCTATAATAGAACAAAATTAAATTCGATTTATGTTATTAGAGAATAAAAATACATGTAACAAAGTTTTACTTATCGAAAAAAACTCAATTCAAAAGAACAAGCAGAACTCTATCCTTAAAGAGGTCAACTACGAATAATTTTGGTAAATAGTAGGCATAGTACCAAGAGAAAAACAATTCTGAGGTGAAAGATGTTCATGAATAGTTGTTTTTGGATATCTTTTCAAAAAGGCATTTATATTTTAAAAAATAATATCCAAATACGTATAATCAATAATCAATAATAATCAATACGTATGGGTTTCATTGTGCTTAATTTATACACTCTTAAATTATTCATGGTAATAGTGATAACATTTTCCTTCAGTCTTATTACTTTACTATAAGTAAAGTATTGTGATCGTGAAAAAATTCGATCTCGAGATTTTGACGGAATTACATGTTTTGAGGTCCCAGAAGTCGTTTTATGAAGTTTTTACGATGATGTCTGTGTGTGTGTGGGTGGGTGGGTGAGTGTGTTAGCATTGCTTGTTACCACGCTACGGTCCAGAATCTTTGATGGATTAAGTTGATATTTTACACAAAAATGGGCCTCATAAAGACGAAGATCCCTATTGTTTGGGAAGAATTATGCATGATGGAAAAGTCACTTTTTTTGCCAAAAACCGTTTTTTTTAAAGCATTTATTTCTCCTAAACTGATAACCCTAGAGTTTTGAAACTTTGACATTATCTTTGAGGTTACAAATGGAACAAAAGAAAAATATATTCAGAATTTTAAAACAACAGAAAATATTTTTTTTTCAATAAAATGTAAAAATTTTGACTTAAAATTCAATCTCAAACATTGTGAGAGCGATACAAGCCATACTGTTTGACAGACAAGAATGAAACTATGCCTATAAATAGAACATTATGTGTAGAATGAGTTCAGATATTTTTTTCTAAAATTACATTCGCTAAAGGGGCGTTACAGTACGATTTGTGTTTTCAAAAAATGTTTTTTTGACGCTAAACTGCTGATTAAAAAATAATGAAAATTTGACCAAAAATGGAACAAAAAATTAGCAATTCATAAAAAAAAAATCATGAATTTCAATTACGGGAAAGAGCGATAACGATATAAAAACTCTTTGTTTACCCTAGACTAAGAGATCACCTGCTATACTTGTCGAATTTTTTGTATTTTTTTACATTGTTTACATTGACTTAAAATTTTTTGAGCGAATCCACTGAGATAAAATTGATGTTTCTAATGGAAAAATGAAAATATATTATTGACTTATAAGAGATGTAAGAGGAATAATATTGTGCAGGTAAATGATAACACTCATTAAAAAAAAATTCGTATATATATTATTTGACAAAGGGGAAGGAAAATGATCTTATTAAATACTATGAAGCTTATTATTATTATTATTTTAAAGATTAAAATTCCCAGTATGATAATTCTATAAAAGACCAAAAATGTAAATGATAATTCATAATTGGAATCTTTCGTTTAGAGATTAATAAATGTAATTATCGTACATCTTTAATTAACAAATCACCTTAAAACAACATTTTCTTCGCAGTTAAAGATGTTTTTCAGAGAAAAAAAGGGTATTTTCCTGTTTTAAATTATAAATTTTACTTTAATATTCAATGTAGAAGGATGTCAAGTAAACGATGTAAGAAATCTACTGGCTGTTTGAACGAAAGCCATTCTCTTGTAGGAGAATAAATCGTTTCAAGAAATGTTCACTTTGGTTTTTCAAAAATGTTATTACTGCTGTAGTTATACTAATGCAATTATTTGCAAATAATAAATTATTTGTGATGTACAAAAATAAGCTTATAAAATGATATGTCCTTCAATCACTATCTGTACTACCTCAGGAATGAAAAGCTAATAATTATATCCCATTTTAGATGTTTACGTTATGCTTAAATGAGACGTTATGTTTTATATACTCAAGAAATTTGACATTAAGTTACTTATAGTAAAGTAGAGTGTAGGCCACTCCAGATTTTTTTACTTTGTTTACATTGACTTAGAAATTTTTTGAGCAAATCCACTGATATAAAATTGATTTTTATAAAGGAACAATTTAAAACGTTTATTGACTTGTATGAGATGTAAGAGGAATAATATGTGCAGGAAAATAATAACACTCACTCAGAAAAAATTCGTATATATGTTATTTGACAAAGGGGAAGGAAAATGATCTTGTTAAATACTAAGAAACCATAATATTCCCATTATAATAATTCTGTAAAAAACAAAAAATGTAAAAGATAATTCAAAATATTAATCTTTCGTTTAGAGATTAATAAATGAATTATCGTACATCTTTAATTATAAATCACCTTAAAACAACATTTTCTTCGCTGTTTATGATGTTTTTCAGAGAAAAAAAGGGTATTTTCCTGTTTTAAATTTGAAAATTTTACTTTAATAATCAATATAGAACGATGTCAAGTAAACGATGTAAGAAATCCACTGGCTTTTTGAACAAAAGCCATGTTCTCTTGTAGGAGAATATTTCGTTTCAAGAAATGTTCACTTTGGTTTTTCAAAAATGTTATTACTGCTGTAGTTATTCTAATGAAATTATTTGCATCAACTGTGTGATGTACAAAAATAAGGTTATATATTGATATATCCTTCAATCACTATTTGTGCTACTCAGGAATGAAAGACTAATAATCATATCCCATTTAGATGTTTACATTATGCTTAAATGAGACATTATGTGTTATATACTCAAGAAATTTGATATTAAGTTACTTATAGTGAAGTTGAGTGTAGGCCACTCCAGATTTTTTTTCATAATCTGTAATGTAGCTTTTATTGACCAAGGAAGAATATCGCATTGTTTTAATTGTCTGAATTACGAGTGTCAATCGATGGTAAACCTTGCTTATATGTCCAAAAATAAATTACCCTTTTTCTTCATTTTATTCTCAGACTCATGTCATTTTTTAATTATAATGATAAGCATTGAGTCTCCTATCTAGTGAACATAAATTTTGCTTATTAAAAAGCAGTTACAACTATCTCAACAGACGAGTTATGTATATTTATATTAATTTACAATTTCATAAAATGATTTGTGACTTTTAAAAAGAACGGGAGAATCAGGCATTCTTTTTTTAGATGGCTATATTTTAAATGTTGTTCGTGTAAGCAGCTACGTTGTTAAGCCACGGGTTCATTTCTTGTGAATTTGGTCTAATAAATCATTCGAACAGACCAGTGTGGCCATATATTAGAGAGTTCTCAACCAAAATAACAATTTTTCTCTACAATACATTTTAAATAATCTCTGATTTTATACGTACTAACACTTCTGTGTTTATGTAAAATATTTATTGGAATTCATTTAATCTTAACTAATCACAAATATATTTTTTTTAATTTTTATAATAATATTTTATTTTTATAACAGGTACTTCAATCAGGGACTTGAAAAAGAGGCAGATGTTTCCAGGCTACCCAAAGTCCAAGGCTGGTTTACAGGACTGCTACTTTGACCAAGAGTTTAAAAGACTTTTTATTGGGGAGCGATGGAAACCTCCTCCTACTAAGTATAAGCTTAAATAATACATTATGTATAAAAAAAGTGATATCTATAAATATCATCATGTAGTTGTGACATATTAACACATATAATAAAAAGTGATTTACTCAATTAGGAATTATGTTCAATTAAATTACTATTAATAAAATCTCTAAAAATATTTTTACACAATTATCTAAATATGTATTCAATGAATATTAAATATTTATAATTTCAATTATTATAATACAATAAGAAGGAAATGTTAGATTCTTTACATTATCATACTTGTGATAACGTATGTATTCTATTATAAATAGAATGAGACTTATTTGGAAACAAGTAAATTAAAAACTATAAACCCAGTTTTTGCTAAAAAGAGACAGACATTACAGAGTTTACGTATCCAAAGTAGGTAATATGTAAGAAGAAACTGGGGTTTAGATATATATAGGTGAAGTATGTTTTATCTACCTAAATTAAGGAGCTGGCAAAGTTTGTTTTTAATAAATCTTCCTCTCGAAAATGTGTTTTTCTTAGGGTTTTGTGATTGGAGAGATACAAACAGTTCTCTTCGACACTTCATATATGTATATACTTGTATATTTAGGGAGCAGACTTTCTTTAATAAATATTTGATTAAACTCTTTCTGGATCCTTGATCTTGTGATTAAACTCATTCATTATTCTTGTTCTTGTATTAAAATATGCATTAAGGAAAGTTTGCTCCCTAAATATACAAATATATATTAACATGGAGAAAATAATTCTACAGTCTCTACCTACCTACAGTCTCTAATTTTTGGTTTGAACCGTCATCAGGAGAAGAACTCTCCTTGGTTCAAACCAAAAATTAGAGATGGTAAGTGTGTGCTTTTAATATTTCTATAATTCTTTCTGTACACTGAACTATATTTGTCCTTTTCGGATCATATTTTCAACGAAAAAGTGCAAATATATATTAAGGAATATTAGACCTCTAAATATAAAAATATACCAGAATATGGATCCAGAAAAAGTTAATTCAAATATATACACTTGCATGCATATCATATAAACATTGGTATATAAAAAAATTATATAAACACAAAATATGTATAATAAATAATAACTATGAAATTATTAAATTAGAAAATAATATGTGAAAACTGGGACTGTTTTTTTTTAATTTTATAAATTTACATAATTTATTGTTCTTTAAAACCCTACTAATTTGTCTATCCCAAGCCATGTAAATAAGATTAAATCAAACACAAAAAAAAACAGCATATCTAAATGCTCGTATTTTGACCAATACTTCTTCATATAGATACATTACAATAACATGTAATGTAATGTAATGGCACTGGTACGTCATGGCTGCGTCAAAAAGCACAATCTATTCTTTTGATGTCGATCCTTCCTTTGAAATGTCGATTTTTGTAAGTGTTTTGACCATCTTTAGGCTCCAGGTTTAGTGCCTATGTGTAGATGAAAGGAGCATGAAAATGGACAAAAGATTTAATCGTTACAATCAACGTTTTTTTTGTGATTATTCCACTAGTATTCATTTTGCATTCATTACCATCTGTAATCACTAACATTTCCCAGGTGTTTGTGAATAAAGTTATTATTTAAAAGGATTTCACCAGTACTCACTTTTTCCACGTCAACAGCTTTAGTATCATAGTTTACTCTGTTACTTTGTGATCCATTTAAGAAATTTATTAAATTTAATAGTTTACTTTTGATGCAATCCGGAAATCAACTTGGAAGATGGAGAGGTTAAATAGTAAACAACGTGGTTGTAATTTGTGCGGCAGTGATTTTCTTACCTTTCAATGTTTTTCCCGTTTAACTTCCAATTCTAATGATAACTTTGTACAAATATTTCTCATTTTTTACCCATGGGTTTCCTACTTCAAATTCACTCATTTGGAAGCCTTTTATATTGGTATATCTACTAATATGTACAGCCCTTATATTAACAGTCAAAAAACATCAGCTGCTTAATATAGTAACATTCCACTCTCAAAATAACCAATTTCTATACACTGATCTTCAATAATTTTTCAGCTCCCAGATTTTAAGGCAGGTACTAACTCTGTCAGAGCGAACAGAAAAAACTAAAGTCTTAACAACTGAAGAAGCACACATTTTGCTTTTTCATACACAATTATAAACTTACAAAATAACACAAACAAAGATAATCAAAGAAAGTCAAATTGCGACTCGCTTACCAAGGAAGTCCTAAAAAACCCTTCTCACTTAGTATTTTTGTAGTGTAGGTGCAACGAGAGAAACAATTATGAAAGAAATAAAATCTCAAAATGAGTAAAATTATAATTATATTGCAGGTAGAGATATTAAAATGTAATAACATATATAAATACATATTTTAATTGACACCAAAAATCTTGTGCAGTCATACTCATTTATGTCAATTCAATAATGACATTATATAGTAAGAGACTTAATTTTTGAACAATAAACTACTACCTACTTCATACTTTCACCTGATAGCCATTTTGGTGATAGATTGATCAAATAATTTTTCAAGTTTTGCAGAGAAAATAATTAATAAAAAAATAAAGTTAAATAAACTCACCAGTAGTTTATTCCTACTGAGGTGTCCCAGCTCGCGTGAGATATGGGTTCAGGAAAATGACAATAATAAAATTGGAAAATGAAGCAGTCACTACTAGGCTAACTGTAGACCTGCTACCAAATACACCCGGTAAGAAAACGTTCTACAAGTAGGTACAACGAAAATAATAATAACAGGCTATCTCAAATTTGAAAATAACACTCCTTATTTCCACCCTGGAATATAAGCCATGAAATTCTCTATCACTTCAAGGTAAAGGCACGTCGAGGGGTATTCTGTTCTCCCAATAGATAATTGAGATTGAGAATAAGTATACCAACTGTGCGTCAACTATGAGACAAATTAGGGCTAAACCAATCATGAGTTTTTCTCTTAATTTGTAATACTCAAACATTTTTCTATGGCAAAACTCAACAGCAAAAGAAAAACCAAAGACAATATTTTCGTCTTGAAAATACATCAATTGATATATTGATGTCTCCTCACATTTTAAAATGCTTAGTAAATCCAAATAAGTTCAATTTTGAATATGCTATAATTCAAGATTACCTATTTTAAAATAAATTGTTGGTATTTATTTAAATTTAACTTAATGAATAATATATCGCATGCTTAAAAAGATGGACTGTTGTAAATAAATCAAAATAATTAAATATTTATAACTTGCTTTCAACTTATATTCAGAAAAAAAAATTGGAAGTTAAAAAAGGAAAACATCAAAAATTGCAATACATGTCAAAGAACGCTTACAGACTTACCTGATCATCTTGCTATATTAAACTCTATGATCAAACCTTAACTATAAAAAAATTTTCCTAACGAATCTTAAAATATCAGTAACAAATTAAGGCAAATCTCGTTAAGTTTAATACAATATAATTAATGAAAATATTACGAATCAGCACGTTGAAATTTCTAGGCTTCAAATTAAAATTTAAGGATTAGGTAATAATTTTTATCGAGAATTCGTTTAATTTTTGGCAATTTTTTTGTTTAATCACTAAATACTGAATATCAATTAATTTAAGCAATCTCGTTTATTTCTTACTTATAGCCAAGATGATTATGAGAGTTATTATACCGATGACCGATAGAATTGCCAGAACAATCTATTCAGCATCAATGAAACCTGTCGAAAGCTATAATCTATTCTGCGTCTTGATAAATTGATATGCTGCAGGCTGATATTTCCTGCTAATTGCCAAACTATATCCCATTATATATTGTGTAATTAGTAATTATAAATGGTGTCATCAACAGAGTATATAGACTTGAGGAATTGCATTCAATCAAATTTTTAAAAATGATACACTATTAATGAAGTATAAAAAACATAAATTACCATTATGAATATTATAAGAAATATGCGATATAACTGACAAATCTGTTGTTGTTCCATTCATGTATTTACTATGTTATTTTAATGAAATATTCTAAACCCGTTCTTTTCCTGGCTTTGCTTAGCTTGATAAATTTTACATAAAAATAATTGAATCACACCTTTCTCGTTGAATGCTTTGATGACGGTTTTAAAATAAATAGCGTTGTTGTTAGAATTTTTGATGTGTAATTGAAGTTTCGTAGTTGTTACTCCCAAGTTGTTATCTTTCACTCAAACAGTACTAACTTGAAGACTTTCTGAAACTCTTTTACTTGATGTATTCATGCTATAAATATCTTGTCTTATTTCCCCCAACTTCAAAGTTTCATAACCAATGACATTTTTTTCTTAATTCGCAAGAGGAAGTTCACCGACAGTGTTTTTATGGAAAGTATCACTTAATCATTGTAAAATATTTTTTTTTAAGATTAGAAAAACAAAGATCAATTGAAATATGGGAAATTTAAAGTAAATTCTGTCACAATATTTTCTTGTCAATAATTATGTTACCTACTGATGTGTGCTAAATAAAACAAACACTAGATACAAGTTTTTATATTATATAGTCACCATGAAATTAACATTAAAAACTAAAATAAATTTAACCAACTTAAAAATGTCTTTATGTTAAAATCAGTGGAAACATTTTTTTACCAGCAGTATATCTCTTTCTTTATAATTAGATAAGCTCCGTAATTTAGAATATCAGATACACACAAGAAACAAGAAAATGTAATTCCTTCAGAAATTAATATTACTCACCATATTAATTTGTGATGAGATAATACAAAGAGCTACAGAGAACATTCAGCATTGTATTTTAACGTCATTCACTTTGACGAGAAAAGGAGTTGTGTTTAAGTAAGACATACTATTCCTAGTGAGTATTACACAAGTGAAAGAGCTCTTACATATAACCAAGCCATTCAATTTTACACCTAACATTAAGAATAAAAATATAGAAGTGAGTTCTTTCAATGTATTATTTCCTTGTAACATTACTATTAACAACTTAAATAAATAGGTTCTGAATTACTTTCAGTTTACAAAATTTAATAATCTGACGATATTATTGTTTTAGTTTTGACATTTCGCTGTAGAAAGCTCATATGACCTAAACAAATGTGTATTCAAATTTGTAAACATGCTTTTGCAAATATTTTTTGTATTCTATATGAATGGAATGGAATTTACAAAATAAAATTGATTAACATATATTTTAATATCATATATCTATCTGCCAGTTGTTTTGTATTTTGCCAACGACAGGATATATATATTTGAAACATTTATATTGATTGTATGCGTTTATTGTAACATTGTTTTGGTTAAATAATACTTCATTTAGTTTTGTTTCAGAATGAGAGATGAAGACAGTAAGAAAAATGTTTCCATGCAACCATTCTATCCATCCCACGTTCCAATTAAGTTACGATATCGTGGAGAATTTTATGGAACTTTTTACCCAATAATTGAAGGTTTGTAAAATTTTTAAGCCATTTGTCTCAAAAAATATTTTCTATAATCTCACAAAAAGTTCAGAGAGCCACCAGTATTCTTAAGGTAAACCTGTTTTACATGCTGAATTGGTAGTCATTTTAATAAATACGAAATGGTATATTTCAATATTGTATGATTAACTTTAGTCTTTTCTTTTTCTTTTCCAACACAAATATTAGCATCATTCAATATATAGCCCAACTAATATATTCCTTTATCATTATTGGGAAATATATGCCTATCGAATAAGTATAAATCTTATATCGGTATGCTAAAAACTCTCACGTGTATTGTAATTTAGGAGTTATCATTAATTTGGGTTGAAAAATAAGATTCCTTAAATTTTATATTTAAGTAATGATTTTAAAGTTCCATTTTTTTTGTTAATATATTATGTTAAGATTAATCACCTTCATTTCAATAATAATTCAAATAACTGAATCGACTCATCGTATAGACCAATCGTATTTACTATTACTGTAATAACTATCATTAATTACTAATATAATATTTTATTACATTAATTACAATAAAATGCCATGCAAATTAATTATACATATATATTTTTATAAAAAAAATGAACTAAATAGTTGCTATTTTCGTTAGTATCATACTTAGTAAGAGATCATAGTATTCTTTATACACAAATCTGCCTATCTTCTTAAATCAAAATTAATCTTCAATTTATTTCAAACTTCCCAAAAGAGATGTCAGTTCAAAGTTTAGTTATCAGGATATTTCGGGGGTAAAGAGAGGCAATGAAATAACTATAGTGTTATTAAGCTGTAGTTTATCATTAATGATTTTTTATTTATTTAGTACTACTAACACATATACTACTAAAGCAGCTTTTAAAATAAATAACATGTAAATTCTGTTTATATCTACAGCTCTCTCGCCAAAATGTCGAAAGAAAGATCCATACGTTACTCAAAAAAGAGGTATTTACACAAACCCTGGCAAGAGAGGTTGTGCGGGGTTTGTTGACATCACCATTCATCCATTCCCTGAGTACAAGTAATTCGTACATCTCTACCTTCTTCATTACCTGTTAATATTTGCTTAAAGTAATAATAATTTATAATAATTAAATAGAATTAATAATAGGAAATAATAATTAAAAATACGTTTGAATTATCATAATTAATAATGATAAGTAATTGAATAATATATAACAGTAGTAGAAAATATAAAATAATAATTTATTATCATCATCGTAATGTTTTAACTCCAGAATATATTAACTGAATTTCTCTGAATTAAATGCTCAACAAATAAATGTGTATGCTCCAGTTGATCAAATTACAGTTTAAAGGACAATAAAGTTTTTCTGATGAATATCATGGTTATGTACGCATACAGAACGACAAGTACTTTTCGATCAACTATTACGTTAGTATATTTACATCATAAAATGAATTTTAATAATTCGTAACTAACACTGTTGTGATATAACTGTTTGCATGGTCAGATAAGATACTCGTATTATTTATGCATATTTAATGCTAATAGATATTTAGAAGTGAGAATGGATTTTATTGTTGTTCCGAATTAAAATCACCAAACTACTGTGAAGTATATTTACATATCTGGTTGGAAACATGCATATCTATAGTTCTATCACCATCGTGTTCTCGAGTTCACAACCATAAAGAATTTATCCTGTTTATGAATCATAAGGGAATTGAAGCCAATAAATTCTAGATCATCATAAGTGAATAATCTCAATATTTGTTACTAATATTAATAGGAAGAAAATAACAATGATGCCCACTATGAGTCTTAAGAACATACTCATTATCAATAAATAAGTGTTGATAAAACAATAAAATTTGATGAATGAAAATTACCTAAAAATATTATGTTTAATAAAAAAAGACGATTTTTTTTAGAAAAGAAGCATAATAGTTGTAGAAATTCCAAATCAATATAATCGTGCCAGTTGGCTCTCCTTGTTTAGTTTTTTTATATTTACTTAAAAAATTGTCTATTTGAAACCAGCAGAAGAATTTAATTTATTTCTTTCTCTTTTTATCTATCTATAGTATCTATGTTTATCGATAGTATGATGCATAGAGTAATGACGGTATTTTTATTCTACCAATATATTGAAACCGAGTTTTTAATGGAAAACATGTTTTCTGTTTCACTATTAGGATATATTTTGCAAATCGTTTTGTCTTTGTGTCTATGTTTTTTGACCAGAATATATTATTAAAAATAAATAGAGTTACATCGAATAAATTCTATACCTTACGTTCTGCTATCTATAACACTATATCTCAAGCTTGGCATTACAAACAACTTTTTTTTAGGTTTTCTTGTATAAAAAATGTTATTTCTCTGTTTCCAAAAAAATGTCTACATAATTTTCAAATAATTTCTGTATTGATGGATTTATCAATAAAATGCAGTGTACACATAAATTCAAATTTCTTAATGGAATTAAAATTTTATTTTAAGTTGTTTTCCTATTTTACTAGCCTCTCCTGTTCCCAATTAACGAAGTTGTTTGAGGTATATCTGTATACACATAAATGTTAAACTAGTTTGGAATTGATTAATATACATTGTTCTTCAATGAAAAGAAAAGTTAAATAAATGTTTTTAATTCTTGATAAACAAGTTTTTTTTTTAATTACTTGTGTGCATTAATATTGATATGAAAGAATGGACTAGTTTAATACAAGTATATCTCCGCTTACGTCCTTTCGAGTTAAGACGATCTCGATTGTACGTCGGTTTTTAAAAAAGAATATATAGAAAAAGAAAAACAATCTAAGATTTATTTGAAAAAGACAAGGAGCTTTTGACAAACGAAGAATTGATGGAGCCTTACGACTTGAAAAATAAGGAAGAGGAGGAAGCAGAAACACCTGATCCATGTTATTTTACCCCAAACAAAATGCAGCAGGCATTTACATTTATTGATAAAGGACTTTCTTTGTTCAAAGATATGGGTCCCAATTCTCAACGCGTTTCCATGATATCAGAGCTTGATTGAAGCTTTTACTCCTTATAATATCATTTATGAAGAAAAGAAGAGGAAGAAGACTGTTCAAGAAACCCCCGTTAAAGTTGACGACGAACAACTATCTGCGATCGTGTTGTAAACACACGCGATAAATATAGCATTTTTTCTGGCTTTTTTATTTCAAAAATAATTATTCTATATTTATATTTGACCTTAAAGAAGGCAACTATTTATGTCATAGAAAACCATTTTCATAAAGAAAGCTTTAAGATATACGGTAAATATCAAATTATAAGCTATTCAAAACTTTTGTAAGTTGTTTTGTAACGATGTTGTGTGAGGTATAGCTGTATACATATAAATATTAAACTAGATTTGAATTGATTAAACTGTGAGAGAGATAAATCAGGAAAATTTGTTTCGAAAATAACAAGTACCAAAAATGTCAATAGAAATATTGTAAAACCCCATCAAATCTAGTACCGTTTATAATTAGATAAATCGATTCCCTATCACGTCTGGAACCCAATTTTTTGTATTTATACATAAAATTAACCAAAATATGCAAGCTTTGCTGGTTCTTATTTTGGAATACAGAATTATTAGACTATCATGTATATTATATTTTCTATTGACCCATTTTAACAAAAAATGTAGTTAATTCCTTTAAAATACTAATTGAACAGTATATAAAATGAAAGAGTTTCTGCTAACAATATTTTGTCTAATATTAACGTATGTAATGAATATCTCTGTTGTCATTCTAATAATAGAATTCCACGATTTATTGTTACCAATCCAATGATTCTACAAAGAAAGATACATTAACATTATTATCAATGTCAAGAGTTACAGATAAATAGTTAATCTTATTATTCAAGTATTTTTAACAGATATTATTAAAATTTTTATTATAAAAATACTTGGTTTATGTTTGTTTAATATATTAGTGTTACTGTTTTATTAATATTTATATGTGCTATAGTTCTACATTTTTAAATATGATTTAAATAAAATAAAAGTTAGTTGTTTGATTGATTCAACCCATTATTTCAATATGTCGTTAATAATATCATTTTAAGTTTATCGTTATCAATTTATCTTTAGATTTATGAAAATTAAATTATAACATGACGTAGGAAACAGTTCTGGTAAATGAACCACTCCTTCCTTCAACGTTCTAACTACCAGAAAATTGTCATAATAATTTGTCACAATAAATTTTTTCCGATTTTGTTTGACAAGTATAGGCACCTTAAATTTAACACAAAATATTTACGATTAATGCTGAATATAAAAAAAAGTACAAAAAACTATATCAATGTTGTGAAAAATTCATTTTTATATAAGTTTATAAAACATTTTCTTCACTGTAGGCACGAAAAGTACAATCCTGCAGGGTCAAAGCAGATTGAAGGGGTAAAACGACCTTTCCTGCCTGGGGGTCAACCTGGCTTTTTTGAACCCAATCCATTCTTCACTGAGAAACCCATTCCCACTTATGATAAAAAAAATCTCTTAAAATGGGTCAAATTTTCGCAGTTTATACCATCATCACCAACAAAATGGGTTAGTCAAAAAGTATAGTCACTAGCATACAAATGTAGCTGTTATTTTACATAATTGTATTAAAATATTCAACTTTTTTATAATTAAGAATAAAGAATTAAGAATCATTAAGAATCTAAATCATTCTTCCAAAACTTCATTAGATGTCTAAGATGGCAAGAACGAATCACACTGCAGATTTGTTACTAGTCCTTCATGATAATTATTCCGCTGGTCTAATTTTTTACATGCCTTCACTAACCTTCTCTGGTTTCAGTATCCACATGATCTACTATATCACTCACTACGCTGATGGATTAATAGCTATTCATGGTGAAATCATCTCTCAGATTAGAGCTCAATCTATGGCTATTGTTTTTACAGTTATCAACCATAACTAATATAAACTATTGTTATACTCTATAATGGCATTAAAATAATTCTTTATTGTACAGTTTCTTTTTAATCAAATGCATGACCTCATCACATTGAAAGCTCCATTTTGAAGTTTTCTTAATCACTCCAATTTCTTCTTCACTTCTAATAATGACATGTTTCATCAGGTATTAATACAATTTAAAAAGAAAACAGCAATATCTATGCTGATTTTTGTAACGTTAGAGCAAATAATAACATAATATTTGTAATATTACTTACTGTAAAAATTAATAGTGAGTTAATAAATTCAAGTATACAACATTTTCTAGTTTATTTCTATTTTGTTGTATTACATTGATGTTGAGATATTAAACTGTTGATGGAAATTAAAATCTCTAAATGCATAGTGTACACTTACTGAAAAGTTTTAGTAACGAAAACGAAAACGTTTTAAAGTAACGAAAAAGTTTCGGTCACGAGCTTTAATTATTTTATTATTATGTCATGAATTGGTGCATTTTTTTTTCGGATGAATGGATGTATTTGGATGAAATAAAATAAAGTAAAATGTGATATTATTATAAATAAAAGATATAAGCTAACTGAAGATTCAAACAAAAAATCAGATATAAAGGTTCAAAGTAATATTGGTTAAATGCACAGACATTATTTATATCAAAAGAAAATAAAATAATAAACGATACGTTAAAATGTAATAACATAAACTTCTATTGAACAATTTAGGAAAAAGTCGTGTTTAAAACTGATATTTCAAAAAAATCATGTTGAATCAAGTTTCGTAAGAGAAATGATAACTGTGCCACTCATTCTTTTATCGCCCTCCAGCATCTACTGATTTACTTTATAACTACAGTTTTTCCTGCGCCATTCCTCAGTCTGTCGTTAGTCCCTCTCCTACCTTTTCTTATCATTCACATCTACTTTTTTGTTACTCATTCAGCTAATCATATTCAATCTCTCCCTCTCTCTACACCTAATTCAAGATATGTTTATTAGTCTTTCACTTACTTTTTCTTTTGATCTATGTCTCACCGTTCCTTACTCTCTTTTCCGCTTTATACCTCATTCCCACACTTTATCAATCATTTTCTATCATCTATTAAGAGACATTATGTTTTATATACTCAAGAAATTTGACATTAAGTTACTTATAGTAAAGTAGAGTGTAGCCCACTCCAGATTTTTTAATATTATTACGGTAGGTATTATCTTAGTAAATTAATGCTTTACTTATTATGTTTCAACTGCTTATATATGGTAGTTAATGATTTTTTTTATGATAAATCCTTACAAATATTAGTCGTAATGCAAGAAACATTAAACTTTTAAAAATATTTTAAGTCGAATTTGATTAACTGTTGCTATGAAAAGGGCTAACAATACTATGCTGGTAGTATAATTGTGTTATATCGTTCTTGTATTTTTACTGTTGATCTTAGTTCACGGTTTTCTTAGTTCAGTCATATTCAGTTATCTTCGGTGAAACCATGCTTTAGTCTGACTAACTTCAGTTGAAATAATCACTATAGTTTTCGATAAAGCAAACACAACACCTATATTAGTTATATTATAAGTCTTTTAATAAAGTTTTATAACCCAGTTCGTCACTATATAATGATGCCTTATAAATTGTTATTGCATTTTTTTTTAATGACAAAAATAACATTATAATATATTTTATGAACTAATATTAAAAAGTCAAATAATGGAATAAATATGATTCCACATAATTCTTAAATAAGTATTTTATTGCTTCCCTTTCCTTGAAAATATATTCGACAGATTGTGTTGGCTTTGTATTCAATGGAGTGTACTCCTCCAAGTGAAAATATGCTTATTTATTTTGTGCCTAAATTACTTGAAATATCAAATGCAGGTTTCATTCATTGGAAAGATTAATATTCAGATATGGGGAAGGAAAATATGGGGCAAGTTTTCAAAATTGAAGACGTGATGAAAGTATATTAATAATTTCATTATAGTCAGATAGTGGAATGACAAATGGTGACATTGAAATAAGTTCCATATGGTAAAAACTCTTTTATTTTACCCATTCTTATTTTAAAAATTAACTAATTCATTCACATAGTTTATTTAAGTGAGTCTTTTTATATTCAATAGGATTAAAAAATTAGCATTAAACGTATGAATTACAGGATGGGGGGTGCAAAGAAGGGGCTTTCTCAAAGTGGCCTGACCACCAAAAAGAACCCTACATAGATCCATGGAAGATTCAAAAAGTACTTGATGAGAAAATGAAAAAGAAGCTGAAAGGAGTGAAGCCTGTTGAGGCAGTATCTAAGCTGCCATTCAGCCCTCAGCCCAGGAATAAGACCTTCCCGACTATCTCGGTAATGAACAGAAAAGCCCAAATATCTACCAACAACACCACGTGGACCAAAGCCAAACCTGTTACGTTCAAAAGAAAGTTCATTACCGCTAAATAAAATTTATCAACATTTTTTTCTTCTTCATACAATACTAATAATTTATATATAGTAAACACTAATTAATATTAATATTTAATATAACGAAATATATTACTCATATTACTTTAGATTACAAGAAATAGAGTATTTACATAAACAAAAAGTTATATGTCAAGTCTTTTACCATTTCTTACCAATACACACATTTTATATTGTGTTAGTGCGGTTTAGCGCATTGTTGAGAAGAGAGAATACTCTTTGTACCTCAGACGGGACAAAAAGGACAACGAATGAACATACAGGAACAAATAGAAATATATAAACATGAAATGACAGACAATATAATCAATGAACAAACAAACCACCAAACCGACATTTTAACAAAACCACTAATAACATTTAAAAGACGACACAAGGAACTGGAAACAGATAATGAAATAAGAAGTAAAAGGAAAAAACATAGCAATTAAAGAAATAGGAAAAAAAATTAACTACACACACAACACTGATTACACAATGTAGATGCTATATATAGGTAGGTTATAGGAAAACAACATTCACAGTCAGTTAGGTGCTCTTGAAGATGGGATCCAGACGGACCCGAAACCGGTCGAGCTTTTCAGAGACTTTACGAGGTATGACGGAATGTATTGTACTAATTCTAATATTCAAAATGATCTGAGCAGGGAATCTGCTGATTGCCACATTACTCGACCTGTTACCAATCAGTATAAAAAACTATACACTAATCCAAATCATCTTGATCAGGAACTGAATCAAATTCACAAGCTTTCTCAATCCCACGTATCCCAAAAGCTTCCTATTTGACGAAATATAACGACCTGGTGACTTCTAAATTACACAGTATCACAAGTAATACAAAAGACCATACTATCTTTTAAAGATCGGTTCAATTATCACTGATATTAGCAACGCTAATATTGTAGAAAGTAAATCCCCCCCAAAAAAAATGTATCCCCAAAGACCCTAAACATTATGAAACTATTTCAAATATTGGAATAATGTAGTTTTATTAATTTGTATACACTATTTTATTAATGAAAATAATACTTAAATCTCTATTAATATAGATCACAATTGATAGTTGGATAGTTATGTAGTGATTACTTTTACAGTAACTAAGTGTCTTAATAAAAAATAAATTACTGAAGGTAAAAATTGAACTGTTACATATTTAAAACTTGCTTTTCGATATCCAAGTTTAATATAAATCACATTTATTGTTAAATAATAATATATTTGGACAATATTGATAATATATCAGTAAATTATTATTACTCATATAATAATTTATATCAGTGATATCAATGATGAAGAAGTCACTTCTTCAAGTCCATAATCTTTAAAACTTTGAGAAGGATTTTAGAGAGAGTTTTTTTAATTATTCTCTTCTTTATTAGGCATTTATAAATATATGAATATCTAAATACTAAAATTATGTGTTATTATTCATTTATTTTTTTAAAATAATGTTGAGAGTTTTTACGCATGCAACCTAAGGTGATAAATTTGTTAAATATAGTTGTGCTACACATTTTAAAAGACTCAGTTATAACTATATACAACACTAAAAACTTTATAATTCCCTTCTGTCAGGAAAGGACAGAAACTACCTCGTTATAAGTCCGAGCTGACTATTCATCTTATCTCATTTACCAAAGTAGTTGATGTCAAACATTACCTACATGTTCTCCTATAGAATTATCAAATAACAGTTCACAAGTAAATAGTAATGACAAATTTTGATATGTACTTAAATTCTTCAAAAACATATTATATAAATCTTATGTCAAACAAACAAAATAGTAAATAATATAAAATTAGTAATATAATATAGTAACATTACAATAATAGCAAAATAAAATATACAAATTTATTAATATAAAAATAGGCTAATGAACCTGTTTTCTGTCAACGCAGAACAATGAGTGATAGTATCACAAAAACATTTTTGACTTTCACATAGAGAAAGTGAATGTACATGATAGTATGTTAGCTTAAATGCTAACACAATGTGAAAACCAAAGTTTAAATCCTAAAAATTTTTACTAGGATTTTCAAGGATAAAACATGTAATTTTAAGTATAAAATGTGGTAACGGTAATCTATTTTCTATCATGACGTTTACTACAGCTTAATTCATAATATTTCTGCCAAACAGATCATTGCCTAAAAATTTTGAAGACCGTATCTTATAAAAGTTAATTTCTTTGTTTTCATTAATAATCTTCTTGATAATACATTAAATATGTATTAAACTTTTACTATTCATATAAATATGAAAATATTTATAAACTGTTATTAATACTTTCATAGTATGGTTTTTAAATATCTAATATTAATACTCTGATTTAAATCATGTATCTTTCAATAAATATTTTTAATGTAACACAAATATCACTGATAAAACATAGTAACTACAATTACCAACGGTAAAAGGAATTCAGACGTCATGCATTATTGTATTATTTCTTTATTTTGTTTATCAGAAATGTACCTTCAATATCTGTGTTATTCACTTGTTCAGCTTAGCACAAAATTAATTAGATCCTTCGTACAACAAGATCGACCATCAATAACCATGAAAATCAACATATAAATAACGATGGGTATAATAACCCACTGGATGGAGGCTAAACACCGCTTTACTTTGTGTAGTAACTGCCCATTTAACCATTAATTGAAAAGTGATTTATAATTACTAACTGAATTAGTAAATCCATTGTTATTTACTTATAAAATCGTCGTTCTATTTATTCGTTTTAGTGGCAGGCTAGCAATAAATAAATGAAGTTGAAAGTTCATTAATTTTTTTTTCATCGAAATTTTTACTTGATATTAAATAAATTCTTAGTACTAAATAGCCAAAACATATAGTGTAATCATCAATACATGCTGAAATATCCAACATCAGAACATATAGTTCAGTACAAGGTTTATGTTAACCTTTTTGAATTGGGCACGCCCAAGCCTTTTAGGCTATATCACTCGAATCAAGACAGGTCGACGTCGAGCGTGTAGCCCTTATTCACCCTTGGACTAACAAACAACCAAGAGTGTCCAAGGTGAACCTCCTGGAGGCGGGCACACGATACAACGTCGCACATAAGGCCAATTGACTCTCGCAACAATGCCATAGGTCGGAACAAAAAGAATGATATCAAGAATGATTATTCGTAAAATTAGTGTGCTACTAGGGATTGGTAAATGACAAGATCATGACACCTTACATGATTGTTTGGCCATTAGGAAGGTGTTAGGGCGTGGGGTGCTAAGGCTGTTGGGACAAGTACACAGATATGTCTTGTCGTCAACGTCAAGACCTGTTAGCCTTTTACGGGGATGAATTTTGGCAAATAATTACAACCAACAAAATATTGATTTCTTCTTTCAGTCTAAAGAAAGCAGCAACCCTGAAGAAGGGCTCTCACTTAAGGGGCGAACAGTTTCGTACAGTCAAGTAATGCTTAATGTATTCTAGAATTGCGAAGAGATTATTTTTATGGATTATCTGATAAAATGCATCACAATTAATGCAAAATATTATTTGGTTTTATTATCTGGACCACTCTGACAAGTATTTGTCAAAAAACGTTCTGGAAAATTGCATAAAGGTTCGTTATTGCAACAGGATAAAGCAAATCCACATACCGCAAGAAAAGCGATGGATGTTTTGAACGATATAAAATGAGAATTGTTTCTGCACCCACCCGACTCCTCTAGTCTGGCACACAGTAATTATTACCTGATTCCAAATTTGAAAAAAAAACCTTATCTGGTGTTTGATTTGAAAGTTTAACTGTCCTAAAATGTGTCATAAATAGGTGGATTGAGGAGTCACTGAAAAAAAATCTTTGAGGACGGCTAAAAAAATCAGTTTATAGTTGGGATAACTGTATTCAAATATATGTCGATTATGTTATAACTACATTGTAATATTGACAAAAATTAACAAAATAATAAAAATTATCGCTAAATTCCCAGAACATAGGAAAAACCCTTAAAATTCAAAAATTCAACACGCTAAACTAGTAGTTTAGGAAATACAAAATGTTAACTAAAATTGCATTATGATCAGAAAAAGGACATACCCATGATGCAATATTGTTTAAAACCCATAGAGCACATCTATACTGCTGGTTGCATTTTTGGGTGATATGTAAATTGGATTCGTCTAACGTTGTGGCCAGTAGCATGACCTACACTAAGACACACACACCACACACACACACACACACAGAAATAAACAAAGGGATAATTAAAAAGCATCATATAATACTTGAAGTTCTCAAATCATGTAAATGGTCAACAGTTTGGGACTTATTTTTCTTATTTTTGTAATGATTCCTATACTTTTCATATATTTAGTAATAATTACTACAGAGAAGAACTTTAATAATATAAAATGAATACTTATTTAGCTAATTATAATATGCTAAGGTAATAGTATTTATATTAGTATTTTTACTTATGAAAACCATAGTTATGTATTTAATCTATTGCAGTAAGATATTTTCATTAAAGGTAGAATAATTACCTTTAGAAAAATAATTGTTAACAATGAAGATTTTGGTTGTTAAGGCTGTTTAGATTGAAAAAATACAATATGGAAATTTTAAATTATAATTTGAAATATTAACTTCAAATTACACTTAAGAAACAAAACAAACAACAAAATGATGCATGACAGAGTACAGTATAGGGTTCTTATATACTTGTTTCGTTTAGCTTTGACTGAATAGAGTTGAGACTATGGTAAAGCCAACTGCCATCAAACAAAGAAACTGCTTTCAGTCGGCTGGCTTACAAGCGTGATTCCGTTGCAGCTGCTTCCAGTCTTAATCTACTCCGTGGAAGACAGCACACACCTCTTCCTACGCAACCATTGCTCTGGCAAGCAGCCAGTCTGGATTTTAGTAGAATTAATGGCCAACAATTAAGAAGCTTAGTTATTAGCTCGAGAGGGTAACATCAAAGATATTCTCTCCACCACTCCTACCAAACTCACTTTTAATTCAATTATTCTGCGCTTACTCAAGTTCAATCTTACGAATTTTCCTGAAACCGATGCTGCTTCCTACTTGTGAAAATTGTAATTTAAAACCTATTACCAACATCAACAATTATAAGAAACTTTTATCACTTTGTTTGAAACTAATTTAAATAAAGTTGACTTTTCGAAAGGACAATTAAACTATATTTCAATTATTATTATTTTGCTTTACTATAAGCAAAGTATAGTGGTCGTGAAAAAAATCGATCTCCAGATGTTGACGGAATTATATGTTTTGAGGTCCTAAAAGTCGTTTTATGAAGTTTTCTCGATGATGTCTGTATGCGTGTGTATAGGTGGGTGGGTGTGTTAGCATTGCTTGTTACCACGCTACGGTCCAGAATCTTTGATAGATCAAGTTGATATGTTACACAAAAATAGGCTCTATAGTGTAAGTGATCCCTATTGTTTGGGAAGAATTATGCATGATGGTAAATGACTTTTTTTGCTAAAAACCGTTTTTTAGAAATCATTTTTTTCTCCTAAACTGCTAACTCTAGAGTTTTGAAATCTGGGTTTTATCTTTTTGGTTACAAATGGAATAAACGAAAAATATACTCCGAATTTTAAAACGAATATTTAAAAAGTCAACAACAATAGAGCATATGAAACATATAATTTCTGATCCTTTTTATAGTATGATAGGTTTGTCTAACAAATTGTTCTAATCAATCTATATGTTGCACAATTCCACAAAGCTTAAATATCAGATGCTGATTTTTTTATTTTTGTGAATAACATTATGACTGGGTAATATTGAAGTAATTTTTAGAATGAACTTTTACGTTCTATAGAAGGGTTTCTATATTTTTGTCTAACTTCCGGTTTTTTCCCTATTCTGCTCTAATAGTTCATAAAATTATTTTTAAAAATTTCAAGCTTCCAGCTTTTAAATTTAAAATTATACAAAAAAGTCGGCTTTGAACTTGATTTAAAACTGCAAAGGTGGCTAATTACCAATACATTTTCTCTCAATATACATTTACAGCAAACTTATAACAGAGTAGAACACGTGGGAAAAAATAATATTCCCTCAAAGTGAATTGGTTTTTTATGATTTTTGACAACAGGAAAGAAAAGTGAGTTTTTAAGAACGCTATCATGATATGAAATTCTCGGTATAAGAATTTGATAAAAGATCAAAAATGTAGAACATTATTCAGAAAAAAAGAAATTCTTTTAAAAATAATAAATGAAATTATCCTACATCTTAAATTAAAAATTATCTGAAAACGACATTATTTCTTACATGTTTTTGACATTTCACACAAAAACTTAGTAATGTTTTTAAAATACTAAAAATATTTTCAAGTTCTAAATAAGAAAATTTGTCTTAAGTATTAAATGTAGAAGGAGGTCAGGTAATCTATGTAAGAGATCCACAGACTATTGGAGCAAAAGCTCTATTGTAGGAAATTATTTCGTGCAAACAAATTTTCATTCTGGCTTTTCATAATGTCATTACTGCTGTAGTTATACTAATGATTGTACTCGTATATCCATTATTTCTGTGACATACAAAAAAGGCTTATCTATTGATGAGTGGATCAATCACTATCTGTACTACCTCAGGAATGAAAGACTAATAAACATCTCCCATTTAGACGATTATTATGCTTTTTATGAGACATTATATATTATATACCCAAAAAGTTTTATATTAAGTTTACTTATAGTAAAGTTTTGTGTAGGCCACTCCAGATTTTTTACATTGTTAACATTGACTTAGAAATTTTTTGAGCGAATCCACTGAGATAAAATTGATATTTATAGTGGAAATATTTAAATAAGTTATTGACTTATATGAGGTATAAGAAGAATAATATTGATACATGTAAACAATCACTGTCAATAAACATAAATAAATTTCCTTTGTCTTCAATTGTATGATGGATTTGTCTCATAAAATGCTTTAATAAATCTTTAAATATTGCACTCTTTAGCAAACCTTAATATCACTTATAATTCATTTAACTTTGTGAATTGTAGTATCTTTCCATGTGACGAATGGACTCTTTCCTCAATAAAGAGCATTTACGTTTCTTTACAAATATGCAGTTTTTTCACTATTCTAATTTATTAAGTAGTTAGTATTTATTATTTTCAAAAATCAGAAGCTCCCAACTATAAAAGTTTTTAAATTATACTGAATAGTTGGCTTTGGCTTTGATTTGTAAACTGGCTAATTACTAATACAATTTTTCTCAATTTATATTCATAGAAACCTTATAACAGAGAACAGCAGGCAGGAATATTTTTTTTAGTTATTCTTACTTTCTGTACATAGTGCAGTTGAGTATAGATATTTCTTAAATAAATAATTGAACAAATCAACTGCTAAAATTTGTTGAAAATCATGAAAATATTTTTTATTATAAAAAAGCCATAAATAAAACAAAACTGCACCATTATTTTCTAGTAAAATGTTATGCTTCCGGGAGTGTCTTAATTAAAATTCGAATAATTTAGTATATTCATTGAATTTGATATTTCATACAGTGATAACTTCAAACAGTAAGTACGATTTTCATTTTAACTTATATGTGCAATATCATAAGTACTTAAACAGTTTAATATTATCGGCATATGTAAATAATTAGATGACTACATAATTATTATTTTCAATGAATATGATAGGTTGCCTTTAAAACAGTATTCTTTTTGGTTAACACATTTGTATCTTTTTGCTAAAATAAACCTTTGTAGATTAAACATAATGTTAAAAAAGATTTAAAATGCTTATTATGGTTTATTTATGAAGTATAATCATCTATTTATTAATGGTACATGTTTGTTATAGAATATTTCACGATATACCTATTTACTTCGAAATATGCTAAACTAATTAAAATATTGTTGTTTAATTTATTATTTACAATTACTGTAATTTAAGATGAATGAAGAAATAATAATTCTATTCAGTTATTGAAATAAATTGTGAAAGTTACACTTCTTATAATTTAGTGGCATTAAGAAAACAGAATTTTTTTGATATATTTCATATTAAAGATGTACTTATTCATACTTCATAAAGAATCTAGTACATTGTACACAGACTCCCTAGTTTTAGATTCCCTGGAAAGAGATTATGTTAATTAAACATTCATTAAGAAGGTACATTATGAAAGTGTAAGTTACTTAAGTTATTGATGAGAAGTAAATTTCATATTGCGATTGTAATTTAAAAAAGAAGATAATTTATTTTTATAATGGATATTGATACAATTAATAGTGTTGAGCATTGTTTAAAAATGACCTTCCAAACTTTTTTTTTCAACAGCTTTAAATATTGATTACATTTTCATCACAACCAGTAAAATGCTTTTAGGCATTCATTAGGCTGAATTAATTGAAATATGAACTGTTGTTGTTGCTCCTACAAATGTAATCTTTTGCACTACAACTTATTTTAAATGTTTACAAATCCTTCAATTGGGAGTATTTGAATAATAAATTGCAAATATTTTTCAAAAATCTATAATTATTCAGTATACTTTCTTTATAATTTGAATAATGAAGACTCCCACATTATACTAAACAATTAATTAAATTGATTATCAAAGAATTGGATAATAATATTTACTCACAGTACTGTTGAGTGCATACTACATCAGTTATTTTTATGTTGTCCACTAATAATACTTTGCACAATATTTCTGTTTACAGTCTTTCATTTAGTGAGATTATTTCTATAGTATAATCTTTTATATTATGTAATCAAAAGTTGGTTGTCTAAATGTTCATACTTAGTAATTATGAATAATTAATGATTATGGGATGGTAGCATATGCATGTAGTCCATGGAAGGCAGTCAAATGTAATATGCACACATGTTTTATTTTAAGATATTTACAAATTTAATATGTATCATGGAACTTAATCCTGCAAGTTATTTAAAAAAATTGTTTTATTTTAAATAATAACTATTATACTCAATTTCTTATAAATGTAAACCATATAACAATAAGAATATAATTTATCATTAAATAGTGGAAAAAGAAAATTTTCAAACAAAATAACTATCAAGAAAATTTCAATTTTTATGAAATATTTGATAAATTTGTTTGATTTTATAATAAGTAAAAAGAGGTCATAATGGGGTTGGCTACTCTGATCTAGGACTGTGTGAGTGAACTCTTGGACTCCCCAAAGTTCTTTGCACGCTCGAGCCAGTCTGCAACTTCCCTTCATCAAAGAATCATGGCGGAATATGCACTGTGGCTTATACCAAGGTAAATTCAACAATTTTTCTTTGTTCACACATAATGTCACTTGATATTTTCTGTTAACACTAGTCTTTTAACCATAATTTAACTATATGTTAAATTATATGCAATAAATTAAAATTTTAATGGTAGATAATTTTCTGTTTTATTTTTATTAATATAATTGCTTCTTTTTGATTCACCGATATAAAATAAACGTAGAATACGTGCTGTGATCATAAATGGCGATATAAAAAATACATTTTTTCTATATTCAACTGAACCAGTGCACTATTACCTTTCGTCAAAAAAACATGTCAACAATGCAAATGAGCACTATAATGGGAAAGAAGTAACAAATTTTTTTTTGTTCGAAGGTAATTTCACTTCATTTTTATACCAACACTATTCTTTTAACTATAATTTAACTACGTTTCAACACATGTATGTTGAATTTATTGCAATAAATTAAAATTTAAATGGTAGTTAATTTTCTACTTTACTTGTATTAAAATAGTTGCTTCTTTTTTATTAACCGATATGAAACACACATAAAACACGTGTTCTTATCATAAGTTTTGATGTAAAAACTACATTTTGTTATTTATTGATCTGAACCAGTCCGCTATGGTTCTTCGTCAAAAAACCATGGTTAATATAACGTGGAGGTAATATTAACAATTTTTTTTGCATTTACAGCTTATTAGGGCATAATAGGTTTGTTTTTAAATGAAGAAAACGACAAGAATTACTTTATGTTTGACATATACCAGGATTTTTTGATTATGACTAGTCACAGCCATGACTGAAAAAGATTCCACCCTATTTTATATTATAAATAGTGGAAATTATAATAATGGAAAATTAATATAAGTTTAATTATATTAAACTTCAATTACCATTGAGGTAATGATAACATGTGTGTATTGTTGCAGGTACAGACGAAAGGATACCTGTACACAGGTTAGTAGGCATGTTATGTGTTTATGCATGTAATCATTTCAGGATTATGTGTTCAGTTTATTACAATACCCAGCAAAGCACACTCAATGTATTACACTGTTTGAAACCCTCTTACTTCCACTGTTCTTCCCAGACAGATCGTAATCTGTTAGGTCTCTATAAGAGTGATTTTCAAGGGTCTATAGGATTTCTAGGTGTCTCTTACTGATTAAAATAATATATTTTACAGAAAAACGTGACAGAAAAACGTAGTCACCATACCTCATCTTACAAATTGCATCTCTTTTTGTGAACGCAACATTATTATTAGTGATAAGTAATAGCGATTTTCTTCTTAAGAAGACCTACTCACCTCAAATATATTTTATATGCAAAGAATGTGTTCTACCAATGGGCGAGATTACTTTTGTTGTTCCAACTCTGAACAAAAACGTTACAATTTGCAACAACATTATTTCCTAGTCAAAACAGGCAAGACATAAAAACATTTCAATGGATTGAAATTCGAGATCCTCCCTATCCCTATAAAATGTTTTAGCCTCCAACACTGAAAAATACGCCAAGGCTTAACAAGTTTATATTTCCCTGGGCAGAAGAAGAAAGAAACTGAAATTAACTCTCATTTTCTTTATTTTTTAATGATTTTTTATCTTAATATATTTGATGTAATTAAAATATTTCTCGGAGATTTTTATATAGTGTTTTCAGCTATTTGTAAAATTAACAACTCCCCCACTTCAAGCAGATTCAGAACCACTACCCTATAAACATGATAAAGGCTTTTCAGGTATATGAAGATGTTTGATTATGCTTATTGTAATTCTACTGTGTAGGTAACTTATCGTTGAATACATAGGTGTTTACATTTTTTTAAATCTCTATATGTATTACAGTTTCAATCTACTCTCTTGTGAAACTCGTATATTACGGGACTAGTAAAGCTCTTGTTGTGTAGGAAGAAGTTTTGTTTCTTTAATTATATTGAAGATATATGTGTGAGGTACCTCAAGATTTTGTGTTTGATGAATTTAAGTCTTTAGTTACATATATGTTTCTCAACTACTCTTCATGTATTTGGGAAGTAGAAACGTATTTGAAGTGATAAAGAGGTGTTGATCACATTCTTATTGTTTTATTCTACTGTATAAAATATTTATATTGCTTGTATGCAATAGATTTTTTATTAACTCTAAATTTTTGTTTTCATAAGTATTTCCATTCTACATGTTCATGTCATTTGCAGGTAGCAAAGCTTTTCAGGTATATACCTAAATTTTATTTTAATTTTACTCCATGAGATAACTTACAACTGTTGAATATAATACTCGTAGCTTATCTATAATATTTAAATGTTTATTTTATAGCTGTTTCTCTTCCACTCAACCAATTAAATCAATTGATAAAGGGATAGAAACCTTTTTGAGAATTCTGAAGAGGTATGACAACATCCTCATAGTTAAATATGTTTTGTAAGGTAACATTTAATTTAGGGTTGTTAAATAGGTATGTTTTCTATAATCAATAAGTCAACTTTTACATAGGTATGTATATTCTGCTCTTTCTTGCAACTTATAAGTTTTATGGGGTAGAAAGGTTTTGATGTATATAAACAGGTATGATTATTCTTATTTTAGTTATACTGTGTATATCTTCTTTAATTGCTAAGTATGTGTGTGTTTGATGATCGTTAAGTCTACACAACACAGTTACTTCTATTCTACCTTATCATGTATATCTTGGAGTTAGCCAGGAAGGGGGGGGGGGGTGAATAAATGCTCACAAGTTATTCAGGGGAGGGGGGGGGGGGTCCTGGGGCTTGGGTGGCTACCAGGTGTGTCCGCAGGTGGTGGATAGCGGAAGGCCGTGTACTATCAGGGTAACCCCGAATACCCAATAAGGTGTCCCGAATCAACCCCTAAGCCACTAATAGCATACAAGTTTGAATAAGTGAAAATGTATCTCAGTTTTTAATGGGGACTCCGGACATCTTTCCGGAGTCTCTTTAATGATTTACTGTCAAATTTGCAGTGGATATAGTTTTGCTCCTCCTTTCCTATGATTTAAACTGTTATTTTAACAGCAAGAAATGAGTAGACAAATATTTTAACATGTTAAATTCAGTCATTATACCAGGCTGGGTGTCATGTGCCAGGTTGTGATGGCGTTTAAACAGGTTTAAGATAGAAAATAATAAAAAATTAAAACAATAAAAAGCTAACAAAAAAACTGAAATTTTGTACCAATATGAGTTGTTACATCATAATCATTTCTGTGTTTATAAGTGTAAGACCGTATTTAAACGAATTTTTCAACTGTAGTATTTGCAATTTAAAGTAAATTAATTTTAATTGTTCAAAACTACTTGTTTTAAAAGGGTTGTTTATTTTATTTATTTATTTATATTTGTTTGCATAGGCCGTTAATTTATTTTAACATTTTTTTATTATTTGAATTATGCGTTTTTGTTTTAAAAAAATGTTTGGTTTTCCTTGATGATAGCTTTCTTTATATGTACTCGAGCACTGTAATAATAATATGAAAATCTGTAACTGATAACAGGAGTCTCAAATTAGATCCTTGATTGTGATTCCATGAAAATAATTATTTTGATGATTTATTCAAATTTTGAACTTACAACCACCGCGGGAGGCAAAAATAGTTGCTATGCAACTGTCTAAATGGGACATTATATGCTAGGGAGTTTCATATTATATTTGCTTATAGTAAAGTTGAGTGTAGGCCACTCCAGATTTTTTTATCAATGTTGTTTATGTAAAATGTTCCAGTTATATATAATTTGTGAATAAATTGAAATAATAAGAATAATGTAAAATCTTTCTAAATTTATTAAGTTATTAGCTTACGTATAGCTTCTCCAAAAAAACAGTTCTATCCAGAAAGAAAACTGGATTTCATTGTTTCACTCTTCTATAAAAAGTAGAGTTGTGATTCTATTTTACATCTATAGAATATACTTGCATAGATGTAAAATTCTACTAACGTTATGGATAAGGAATATACGTATACATTTTACTGATTCTTTCAAGGCGTTTATATGTTATACATAAAAAACCAGATTTCACGGTAAAGACGACAAATAAAAATCTTACTTAAAATATCTAAACCATTTCTTATCAACCAGACCAAGTGATATCATTTTCTTTTTTTTTATTATCGTTAAAAGCCTGATATATATTATCAATTTCAAAACACAATAAGAAATCGAAAAAAAGACAAAGACCTTTCAACAGTAACAAGCGGTCTTTTTCAAGTCGAAACCTAACTAAAATACAAAATGTAGAAATATCATGGCAAGAAGTTGATAGGAGTTGAAGAAAAAAAGAGATATTCTAAAGGATGTAAAGTGCAGGAAAGGAAAATATTCGAGAGAGAGAGAGAGAGAGAAGAGAGAGGGAGAGAGAGAGAGTGAGAGGGTGAGAGAGAGAGAGAGTGAGAGAGATGTTTAGGTAAACAAAGGAGTACAGTTGGAAAAAGAAGGAAACTATTCACCAGCTGTCAATCGTCTTAGATAAGACTATTGCGATCATCAAGACTGAGTCAAAAAAGACTCTTTTCTGAGTTTGAAAAGACCGTTACTAATGTTTATAATAGCTTTATCAGCATTAGATCGTATTAGATCTATTAAATTTAATCAGAGAGGATTCCATAATATTTTCTAACACACCGATTTTTCATAGGTATAATCTCATCTCCAGTTCAATCAATATGATGATTATTTAAATGCAAGAATAAGGCGCTACTTCTTTCCTGTCTATTTATGTTGTACCGGTGTTGTTTTACGCGTGTAATTAAAGATTTACCATGTTGACCAATAAAAACCTTATGGCAACTTTTCCAAGGGATTTTATAAACTCCACTGGTACTCAAGATCCCTTAGAATTTTTCATTAACATATTGCCTCTATTATAAGATTAGAACACAGTATATTTTAATTATGTTTAGGCACAAGCCTAAACTAATTGGAGAGGGTCCAATGACTCATGATACGGTAAAACTATATAATATTACATTGAACGGGGCTTTGTTGAAAAATTGGAGACAAGTTTTTTTAGTACCCTTTAAAGCTAAATTTATATATGAGGGGGAATATTTTAATGATAGAGCAATTGACTTAATGTTATTTATTTCATCGTTAAAGAATTCAGGGAAACACACGCTTAACGATCTCAAAAAACATATTTTTAAAAACAGAAATTTTAACATTTCCTGGAAGGGAATAATAAAAATGAACATATGCAAGTACTTCGTGGGTTTTCTGCTAAAAAGTAACTCTTTAGGTAACCTATGGTTCACGACATCACAGAAGGGCTAATTTCAACTTACTTCTTCTTCCATTGTGAACTGGATTGTTGCATTAGTGTATTTAATTTTATTTTAAAAGCATCATTATTCATAGATTCGGGACAGATGCATAATAGATCGTCAACATATCCTAACTATTCAACATTACTAGCAATATTGAAGTTAATAATTCTACATAAAAAAATTGACCCTCCCGCCCCCCCCAACTACACCTCTCGAGTATTTTATATATGAATGGGGTGAAGTTCTTTTACAAATCCACTCAATTTATATACACCTAGGAAATACTTTGTTATGAGTGAGGTAGTAGTAGTGGGGTTTCTTCTATTGCTAGTGGAGAAGCTAACATTGGCAGGCATGATCCGGCTATTGATGAAATTAGGGAGATATCCGGGCTTAGTAAATGTACATTCAAATTTCGGAATATCAGTTTCTCGATCTTTAAGATTATTGCAAAGGCAATGAAGACGAATAGAAAGGTTTTTTTTTTTACTTAAATGCCATTGGATTATTATTATTATTTTTAGTTTATACTCGTAAAATTTTAATTCCTCATATTTATTTTTTTCTTAAATGTTATTTATTTGTTTTCGTTTTTTTGTTTTTTTGTTCTTCATATATATATATATATATATATATATATATATATTATTGTTATTATTATTTGAGGGTAACCATTGCACTGCATCTTAAAAAAAAAACTATGCACTTCCCCTCTTCTTTACTAAAGTACCCCAGCAGTTAGCATCAACGTCTCCAAAAAGCTCAGTACTTTTGCTGGCTTCAGCCGTAATAGTTTTTCCATGGTTTTCTTTAATATCCCGAAGCACCTACTCTGTGCAGCAAAGTTCCTTTACACTCAGTCAGCAGGTGCAACTGTGTTTCTTCCTCTTTTTTTTTTGCACAATTTGCATAAACCGTCATTGAAAATGTCCATTCAGGCTTCCTAAGTTTCGGGAGAAAGTAACTTCCTTCCTCCTTCTTGGGGCCGGTATTCTTCGGGTCTTTAGATTCACTTGTAGGAGGTTAGCTCCCACTAGTTAGCTCTTTTGGACCCTTTGCTTCCATAGGATAGTTTCCGGACTTCCTTCTCCTTAGTATCATACAGGAGAAAATCCCTGTATCTCTATCAGTGGTATATAGTACCGCATACCGGAGTAAGGCTATTTACTCAAGGGAGTCGCCTAGTACCCTTGAGGCTCCATTCATAATACAGTAACCCCTGTATCGTTTTTATCGCCTTCCTATTCTTCCGTAAAGGAACACCTTTACTGCAACTTCGACGAGATGATTTTTCAATGAAATTTTGCTGCTCAATTGAATGACCACTCCTCTCTTTTGCCGACCACATTGGTCGATGTACCCAAGTCAGTTTAGTGATATCTATGTGTTCAATTTCCTCATGAATTTGTATATTCCTAAATTTTATTTTAAGTTAAAATAGATACACATAATATCCTACTCATTTAGATGATGTTTATTATAATGTATCATATAATCAATATAAATAAAGGGGAAGTAATCGTTTAAGCTGATTGATCTGGGATAAAAATAGGGAAATAATAAATGAAGCTATGGCAATCGTAAACACAACATAATGAATTGTAAGATAATTTATAATTAATTTATTTTTGAGATTAATCAGATGAATACAATGTTCAATATAAATGTTAAAATAGGTAAAGTAATTTCAATAGGTTAAAGTTAAATAGTCCTGATGTGTTTTTATTATGATGTTGAAATTAACGAGTTTTGACCTCCTCAGAATAATAAAAGTAATATACTACATTCGAGAATATCATTTAGTCATGATTAACCTCTAATTAATTAAGAGCAATTTTTTCAAACTTAAGTTGATGGGGATGTGTAGAAAAGTTGAGATGTTGAGAAAAATGAAACAAAGAAAAACTGTTCCATGAATTTGAAATCCTTTGGGTCTCATTCGTCAGTGAGATCTAAACTGAAGATATAGTTACCTAGTTTTCATCCTATATTTAGCTCAAGTAAGTTGGTTTTTTTTTTGTTTTCGTATGATGTCATGACACATCTCATTATTCAAACATGTGGCCACTTAATAATAAAGTAAATTTTTTTTACAAGCAAGCGACATTTCCTTGATATATTTCTTCTTGAACAAACATATTTTCATGTTGATGAAAGTGACACGTATCATGTTAGTTTATTCACTCATCGCCCATCTATGATTCCACTGTGCTTCAACGAATTTCAGTATTCTTTTTTAACAAAATAAAGGAGTAAACTATATTTAATCAGTTAACAAAGTTTTTCGGTATTAACTTGTTCATTGGATGCCACTATATTAGAGTAACCTGAGTAGATTTTTATTAACATTAATTGTTATTTTAACTAAATATCGGAGGTAAAGTATAACATTTATTCATCTTCAATAGCATGGCCTATGTAAAAATTGACTTGTTTTAAGTTTCAATAAGCATTTACCTAAGTTTTATTATGTTTAGTTGAAAGAGATTAGCCTATTTTTTTTTCAACTTTTTCTAAAAAAATTTATTTCACCTCTGCCGATTTTTTTCGAAGAACTTTACTCGCAGAATTTAGTTATTTATTCAGGTACTACTAAAATTGATTTAATTAATTAAATAAGCAGAACAGTAGTACATACGCTCAATCTAATCAATTTTCATTAGCTAATTCATTTGGTAATGGGTTGGTTGCTTACCAAGCCCCAATCCAAATATATATTCTATCATAAGCAAGTATATAAAATTATTGATTGATCAGCATTTTATTCTAAAAAAAAAAAAATCCGGCTTATTCAAATCATTTAAAACTGAGTCAATTAATTAGACTGATTTTTGATTTATTTTTAATATATCTAATCCAAATTGTCTTCTATGTTTATTTTATCCACACTAGGAGTGTTCCTTAAGGTACAGATATTTCCATTCTTTATATATATCATATCAGAGAAAATATACAGTAGACAACTACCACTGCTTTATACAAAGTAATTTTACTTTAGAGTATTTTTTCTTCTTCTTACAATTTTTTTATTGGCATTGTAAAATTCACAATGTCATTGTATGATTTAGAATAGGTGTTAATCGTTTCGTTAACTAATACTGAACCTGGACGTATATATTTGATAATAATATATTCATTATTTATACTAATAACGATCACTGTAATCTCAGTGGTCAATTCCAGTTTCTATTGTTTACAGTATCACTATCCTGTCCTGCAGCTATCAAAATCAACACAGCGTACTTTGAATAAATAATTTTCTAATTCATATTTATTGGTATCTAGTGTAAATTAAAATCAGGAAATATTCCACAAAATAATTACAACGTTGTGATTCATTGAACAACCAAGAAATATATTTCTAGGTTTTTTTTTATTATTTATGAATATAAAACTGTGTCATAATGATGGAGAAGTTATAATATTTAGATAATACTATTGATTACGCAGATTTTAACTGTATAACATCAGCCAAATGAGCTGGTAAAGCACAGTGCGTTGGAAAGACGAGGGAAGAAAGACGATTCCTGGGCTCAAGGAGGTCACAGGAATCTATTTTTCTAATCACTCTCCTTCTGAATAATGATATAACATCATTTTAGCTTTCTAGAGGTGTATATTTATTATTAATATATGATTTCGAAGAATAACAATTTATTTTTGATTATCTAGTTGATTTCAGTAAAATGTATAACGTGTTAACTATAGTAGTGGGTATTATTATGTAGTTATGATTAAGTTTTTGTAGTATATGTTGAATTTCAGTCTATCATGGAGATCTACGCATGACGTTTTGGCCTCGATAATGTCCTTCAATATACGTTCATTTGTTTAAATGTTCTTGAAAATTGATTTTGATAATATATTTTGTATGTCTCTCCTTGTCTTCCTACAGTTGTTTGGCTTTGCCATCATACTGTTGTTACTATATCCATTTTTGATAATGGTTGCAGTAAATAAAAATGACTTTTGCATAATTACGACGGAATATTTTTTTTTATTTTTAATGAATGATATACTGTTTTCTCAATGATAGAGAAGCTTTTATATTTTCATAATACTATTGATTAGGGAGATTTTAACTCTGTTACATCATCCAAATGAGCTGGTAAAGCACAGTGCGTTGAAAAGACGAGAGCACAAAGGACTCAAGGACCAACGACCAACGACCAACGATTCTTTCCACGCACTGTAGTGCGCGTTGTAATTAGCAGTTCCAGGTCACGGACCTACTACTGCTGAGTTTCTGTACTGCTGTGTTTGTGGAGTCAGTAAGTAAATGTCTGTAGTCTTTTGTTTGTTATTCATTATACATTATTTCGTGGTCGTCTGGTCTTCTTGGGTCGTGAAATGTTGTCAGTCTAGGGTGTGGCTTTCTATTTCAACATCAGCGTCTATGATGGATATGGTTGGGAGTTCTTAGGGATAAGCTATGAACAAGGGGGTTTGGATGGGGTGGGATTTTCGTGTCCTCATTGGCCACCAGTCTATTTGTGAAGTCGTCAATTGATTCTAACCTGAGGTCTCTTTGAATGTCCACATTTCTGGCATACCAAGGTGCCCCAGCCATAAGGCGTGCACATTTATTTTGAACTACCTGTATCAGGGTTTTATTTGTTCTTGCGGCTTGTAACCAGGTCGAGCATCCATAAGTAATGCTAGACCTAATTACCACCTTATAAATGAGGTCCTTTACTACTTGTGGAGTATTCTTTGACTTCAGGATAGGGTACAAATTTGACATTAGTGCCAGACCCAGTTTGTATCTATTCTTTAGATGGAGTTTGAAGGTGAGCCGGCTGTCAATTATTATACCTAGGTATTTGGCCTGGGTTTTATAAGGTATTAACTGGCGACCAATGAATACTGGAGGGGGTTGCTTTGGTGTTCCTTTACTGAATTGTATGTGGATGCTCTTTGCTGGGTTGACTTCAAGCTTCCAGCTATTGAACCAGTACGAAATTTGATCAAGGTAGTTTTGCAACTCACCTGTCGCAAACTCCACACTGGCGCATCTAAAGGCCACCGAAATGTCATCAGCAAAGAGACCCAGAAACGATTCAGTTTTCCTAGGGGAATTTGGGAATAGAACTGCAGGAGGATTGGGCAAGTCATATGTATATAGGGAATAAAGGATGGGTCCTAGCACACTTCCCTGAGGTACACCTCTCAGCATCTGCCCTATTGGAGAATGTTGGTCATTAATGGCAACAAAAAATCGTCTGTTAGAGAGGAATGATTTCATAGTGTCAGTAAACCAGTCAGGTAGGCTGAAACATCTCAGTTTGTAGAGGAGTGCCCTATGCCACACCGAGTCGAAGGCTCGCCGCAAGTCCAAGAACACAGCTTGGGTTCTTTGAGGGGACGGAGCCGGACCATGTGACAGCCCTTGGTTTACGAATTGTAAAAACCTTCGAATTTGTAGAGTGGTTCCGTGTAAGGCACGAAAACCAAATTGCTCCGGCCGGAAGGGAAGGTCATTTTTGACCTTTAGTAGTATTAACCTCTCATAGACTTTACCAAGACAGGATAGGAGGCTTATGGGTCTGTAGTCTGTGGGGCAGTGTCCTGATTTTTGGGGTTTAGAAATCATTACTATCTTGGCCATTTTCCAGGACGCTGGGAAGTACCTCATTCTTAGGCAGGAGTTAAAGAGCGCAGTTAGGGTGGCAATTACTTTGGCTGGTAGCTTCATTAACATCCTGTTAGTAATGCCCTGATGGCCGGGAGAACTCTTTTTCTTAAGGGTTGTGATTACTTGATTAATATCCTGAGGGGTAAAAAATATTGGATTATCTGGGGCAGTTTTAGTTATGACACAAGACATTGGAGGGATACGTGAGTGAGGGTGAGGTTTGTAGAGGTCAGTGAGGTGATGGAAGAAGGTGAGTGCCTTTTTGGCATCATCTATGAGAGGCTTTCCGTTCTCCCTTAAGGGGTGAGTGGAACTAGTACTGTTGGGTCCTTTTTTCATAGCTCTAACTATTTTCCAGGCTGTAACATGGTTAGGATCTTCGTCCCTGTCAAGGAGTTGCGTCCAATGCCTGCTGTTGTGAGACCTGACAAGACTACGCACCTCCCACTGTGCCCTGTTAAACTGTCTTCTATCTCTGGGGTTTCTCGTGACTTGATACAGCTTCCTTAGTTTGTTTTTCTCTTTAATTTTAAGAAGTATGAATGGAGGAAGTGGGTTACAGAGTGATGGTGTTACTATGGGGGTGGAAGCTACGTTAAGGGAGTTTTTTAAATGAACAGTAATTTCTTCAACAAAAGAATCTATTTTCTGATGGGTGGTCAAGTTAAGTGGGAATGGACAGTTTTGTGAAACTATATTTTGAAATAGGGCCAATTTGTCTTTTGTTGGAGGGTGTTTGGTCTATATCTAATTCTGAATTTCTGTACGGTAAACAAAACTGGTAGGTGAGTTGAATCAAGACCCTCTAGCACCTCAGCTGTAATGACATGGTTAACATTTGATGACAATGAGATATCAAGTATGTCAGGTCGCCCAACAGCAGGACTAGGGATATGAGTGGGAGTTGAGGGAGCGTGGATAAGAGTGTTGGATTGGGTTATGTGGTTTAGTAGGATTCGCCCTGACCTATTGTCACTGTTACAACCCCAAGCAGTACTCTTCGCATTCAGGTCACCTCCTATTAAGGAAGGTCTACCTGAGTGGAATAGCCGCCTGAGGTGATCAATATTCAGGGCTACTGGAGGTGGTTTGTAAACAGCTGAAATGAAGAGGGGTAAGTTTGAGTTTGGGAACGAGATTTTAATGGTCGTGTGTTCAAGGGGTGCAGGCGTGTCCTCAACCCTGGCATAAGGGATGCCGTGGCGTACAAGGATGGCCGTACCTCCACCTGGTGTGAGGCGGTCAGTTCTTTCAACCTTGTAGCCATGCACAGAAAAGCGCATGTTAGGTTTCAGAAAAGTTTCAGCCAACAGAACTAGATCGGGTTTCACTTCTTGTAACATGTTTTCAAGTTCTGTTTTTCCTCGTCTGATTCCACCTGGGTTAAAAACGAGGTATGTCAAGGAGTCGGGATCTGTCTTAGTTTGTTGTGCTGCCATTGGTCAAGTCGGAGTCATTTTCAGGTCGCAGAAGAGACGCTATCAAGTCAAAAGCCTCTGAGGGGCACAAAGTAGACTTGTTAAAGGACTGGCTCAGTGTATTTAGGATACCCGCTTCCTGGAGTCCTTGTATGACTACTTCTTCCAAAGTAAATTTGGATCTCTGTTTATTTACAGCCTCGCTGTATGATAAGGTTTGTGGAGGAGGGGGGGGGAGGCCGGAATGAAGGAAGGTTTGCTTGAAAGTGCGGGAGTGGTGGAGAAGGCCCGACAGCCCCTGTAGTTGGCGGGATGAGGTCCCGCGCAGTTTACACAGGAAGGCTGCGTTCCCTTTGGATTGGGGCATGAAGAATAGTGGTGGGCCCCTGGGCACCGAACACAGCGAGGGGTCTCCCTACACCAGGTCTGGGTATGCCCCAGACGCTGGCATCTGAAACACTGTGTGGGACCAGGTCTCCTATGAGACTCCTCAACTGTTACTTTGATGCCCAAGATATTTGTTATGGATAATATTTCTTTGTGATTTTTGTCAGGCTCTATCGTAATTTCGAAGAGTGACAGGGGACGGGGAACAATGTCTCCTGGGAAGCGGAGTCGCCTAGACACGAGTTGTCTTGCCTTCGCTCTGATGCCCTTGGCAAGAAGGTCTTGTTCTATGTCTGTTCCCTCTGTATCGACCGGTAAATACTTGACCATGTATCTTACCATTTTTTTCTCCCATGGAGGTCGAAAAGAATGAAAATCAATGTCAAGTTCCCGGAGTCGTTTAGTCAGTTCTCTGTATTTGTCCGGTGTATTTGTCATGATCCTAATAGACTTTCCTCCTGAGGTAATGGTCAAGTCCGTCATTAGGTCGTCGTTCGTATGTTGTCTTAGCTTTTGGAACCCCTCCATGGTCCTAATCATTACCGGTGGAGGGGAACGTATGACAGTTTGAGATTTTACAAGGCCGTTTGAAGTGTCTCCAGTTTCAGTAAAAATACCAGTAGTATCTTTAGTCCGGGTGTGGGGTGCTGAGTGGCTTTCAGAGTTAGTCTGTAGGGGACTGAAAGGATTTGTGTTTAATAGAGACTGAGATGAGGGAGGTGAAGGGGTTCTTGATTTTTTGCTAGTTGACCTTGTTACAGGTCTAGGAGTGTGAGAGGTTGGGAGATGAGGGCCTTTTTTGGGAAGGGTAGAGATGTTTCCTGTTGCAGCTTTCTTCGGTTTCTTAGGTTTTGTTGGGGGTTTGGTATTGGAGGATGACGGAGAGGATTGGGTGCTCTCGGCTAGGCTGGCCATTTCCCTTGCTAGCACAGGTAGGATGTCCAGCCCACGCGCCTTGAGCTCAAGAAGCTGTGTTAAAATAGACTGTACAATGCTGTCAACTGAGTCAGTCATGTTTAACTTTTAAAGAAGGGGATTCAATACAGGTCAGTCAGTCGGTAAGTCAGTCAGTCAGTCAGTGACCCAGATGCTTGTAATGAGTATGCCTAACTTAATTACTTACGTGAGCTATTGTAATCACTACAACAACAACAACAACAACAACAACTTCACTTTTTCACAAAACACTCGAAGGTCTGGTTGATATCTTCAGACTTGAACTCTTCAGACTTGATGAAACTTCAAAGTTGTCCTCACCGCAGATGTCCAAGAAGGAAGATACTCGATCGGGCGCCAAGGTCTATGAAGTGCAGGAGATGCCACACGTGATCAAGCAGAGGTAGGCGCAGTGGTTTGGTGTGGGATCAGTGGGTAGAATTAGCAACCTTCGGCTAACTTCTTTAATGTTGAATTTCTACTGTCTGGTTCGATGAATTGATAGGTCAGTAGGCAGAAGTGTATGGTTTGCAGGCCTAAGAGCAGGTAGTAGAGCAGGCACAGAGGTCAAGATCCTTGGGGTTGTGTCAGCACTTTAAACCCACCCACCATAAACCGACTCCAACTCAACTGTTGACCCTATACACTTTAGAACAGATTCGGACCAATTCAGGTACAGTCTCAAAGTTTACTGTGGACCCTGTGTAAACGACCACCGAAGGACCGGGATATCTGAATGGCAGCAACAAAGAACTATAAAACCTTAACCAACCGTTCCCACTAGCCAACTGGACTCAAGGAGGTCGCAGGAATCTTTTTTTTTAATAACTCTCCATCTGAACAATGATGACATCATTCTTATATTCCATTAGCATACATTTTTTATTATTATATGATTTTGAAGATAACAATGCATTTGTTGATTATTTAGTTGATTTCAGTGAAATTTATAGCGTGTTAAGTATTAGTAGTGGCTATTATTATGTATTTATATATTAGAATTAGAAAAAACCGTCATACCTCGTAAGTTGATATCGGAGATGTTGGAGCGCTTTCGGATCTTGTCCATCTTCGTTCGCAACTAATCTATGGGGCTATTGTCGAGAGGTTTTATAGTCGTGTCCACTGCTATCTAGAAGTGGTAACCTCAGTGGTAATAACAATATGCATGTATTATGATGTAGTTATGATTCGAATTATAATTACTATTCATTATTTCAAGGAAAATTAACTTTAATGTATAATGTATAATTAAGGAATGAGTTTAATGTATAATGTATCTATGCAACTCTATGCAGTAAGTAAATGTTGGAATGTTGGGTAGCTTCTCGGGGTATATTTTTTTAATTAGATTAAAGAGTTAGGAATTTTTTTAGTATTATTTTGAAAAGGCACATTGACTTGTGTCATGTCATGCCTGCACAAAAGAGCTTGCGGTTAGACGGGAGTAAATTAAATTCAGTCTAGATGGAGTGGTGAAGAGGTTTATAGAACTAATCCGATTGTTAAGAGTCTGGCGCTGTGTGTGGCATTGTTTGCCAGCAGTTTGCTTTACAAATTACCGCAAGAGCAGCATCGTTGCTTCATTAGATGAGACTCTAATCAGCGACCTCCTTGAGCCCATTGTGCTCTCGTCATTCCAACACACTGTGCTTTACCAGCTCATTTGGATGATGTTATACAGTTAAAATCTGCCTACTCAATAGTATTATCAAAATATTAAAGCTTCTTCATCATGATGAAACAGTTTCATATGCAATAATAATAAACAAAATATACCATCATAATTATGCACATTACATTTTTATTGACCACAACCCTTATCAACAATTGACATAGAAACAACAGTCCTTATTAACAACAGATATGGAAATAGACAATTCGACACCATATTGAAGAAGTATTTAAACAATCCTAATAATAGGAGTGATGACAAATCCAAACAAATGTAGGAAGATAAGGAGAGACATACACAATATTTTATTAAAATCTATTTTTAAACCCATTCAAACAGATGAATTGAAGGAAATTATCAAGTCTAACACCTCATGTGTACAGGATGAAAATTAACGTATACTATAAGAACTGTTACAACTAATTTAATCTTAAAGAATAACCTCAGTGTAATACCACAATTGAAGCTTACTAAAGTAGTGTATTGATATCACTGTAAAATATAAGGCTGCGACCTCCTAAACTCAACATGCATTGGTGTCACAAACACATCCTTATCTAGGCACCTCACGATGCACCTAGCTGCAGCAAGGCCTAAGGATCACACAGAAGGGTTGCACATTGTAAAGCTGACCAGGGACATACAAACAACCCTGAAATATTACACCAAGAAAGAGGCCATGGTAGATTAAGTATTATGGAGGCCCTCAATATATTGGAAATGAGGCCCAACATAAACAATCGAACAGCAAGTTTTACAAACGTATTAAAGCTGCACATGGGACAATTCCAACTACAATAAATAGGGAATTTAACAAGGATAGAAGAATGTGAAGACCGACATGCTGACATATAACAGAAATTGGAACATGCTAGTTTAGATGTTTTCTTTGTATATTGTATTTCAATCAGGTTATTTAAATGTTATATTAAAGTAATACATACAATTTTTAAGTAGTTTTCATGATATTATGGATAATTGTGTTAAAATTATCCTGAGGATGGTTAAATGTAGACTGAAACATTGTAAATAAGAAATATGTTTTAAGAATGGATAACAAATCATACGGTGAGTTATTGCACTTAATTCCCCGTGAATTTAAAGTATAAATAAGGGAATTGGAAAAGTGATGCAAAAATGGATCTAGAAAAAAGTAGGCAGAAAATGTATTCTTACATACACACACACACACACACACACACACACACACACACACACACACACACACACACACACACACACACACACACACACATAACCCATATGTGGTGTTAAATTATTAAATTAACATAATTTAATAAATATGTTCGTTAATAAAAAATTAACGGTACAGGTTAAGACCAGGAGGAGAACGAGCCCCAAGGAGGCATATGAATGCCTCTTCGGAAGCTCTAAGGGTGACATGGGAATTAGATTCGGGGATTTGTTTGAGGATTTGTACCCTGAAACTATCATTGAAAGGGAGGTCATGGGAATTAGCATGGATAGCTATGGGTAAGTCTCTGCGCTGACCAACGTACGCCCTGTGATTGTTCATACGCAGGCTCAGCTTGGTTGAAGCCATGCCAACGTAAAAAGCATCACATCGAGTACACTCCAAACGGTAAACGCAGTTACAGGAAGTGCAAGATGTATCAGAAGGAACAGGATAGGAGTTGTTACTGAGAGGGGAAGTAAATAAGGACTGGAGTTAATTAGGGGACAGGTTTGGCAGTTACGGCGTTCACATCGCTGCATCCCTCTGCTAGCACAGGGGCTGTTGGAAATATGGGTGAAAATGGTCTTAACCTGTACCGTTAATTTTTTTTTTTATTGTCGTCATTATTATTTCGTATTTTATATACTTTTTATCTTTTTTTCTAAATAAATATTGGAGGGATTTCTATTTTTCCTCTCCTCCGCTGGGGGGCAGCATTGCGGTTGTTCCACGAGTTACTCTGGAGCCCAGTAGCAGTTTGCTTCTCAACGCGAGTACTTCGCACTTCTTCCCGATGACGATGGATGTCGAAATATCGAAGTGAGTTCTGTAGTGTCTTTCTGTGTTCTTTTCTCTGTGTTAAAGTATATATATATATATATATATTATTTGTCCGTTTGGACCGTCTGATTTCAATTCAAAGTATATATATATATATATATATATATATTGAATCACAACATGAACTGGTGGGGGATACAAACAACTTTCAACCCTAACAAGCAGTTTTCGTCAGAGTCAAAATCCTAACAGTTGGGTTTTTGACTTTGAAGGAGAACACTTGTTGCGGATGAAAGGTCTTAGTCTTATTTTCAATTTCACATTGTGGTTAATTGCTGATAGTTATTCACGTGTTTATGTCATTCCATTGATAGAAACAACGTTTTTTTTGTACCATTTTGAAATAATCATATTTGTAGAACACAGGCCATTACTACCATTCTTTATTTTATAATTTTTTTTTATGTTATTACTCTTGACTATTCCACCAGATTATTATTATCTGATATGTTTTTTTCATTTTTTCTGAAAAACATTACTAATATTCTACTGATTTTAATTTTTCGGACCTTTCCACAATATGTTCATTCACTAATGCTGTTATTCATTGTTAGTGGTGAGACAAAAATATTCTCGAGAAAAGGCTTTTACGTAAATAAGTATAAACCTACTTTAGTTTGATATATGACTTTGCAGAAAGGACGAGATTATCTTTAACAATACGGAATCTGGGAGAGAGATATCGTGGTAGCTGATAAGATTAATTGCAACTCCTCCAACTCAAAGTGATCCTCTGAGTTGCTTCAGGGTTCAGAAAATCGAAATTTCTACACAAAACAATTTTTCAGTTAGATGATAGCAGTAACATTCAATTTTTTTTTTATGTTATTGTTCAAGATGTATTTCATCCATTGAAGTTACTTTTATAAAAAGGGGTCTATTTGATAAATAACTAAATTGTTTGATTGTTTTTTTGCACTCAAAGTACCTTAAATGATTTTTCATTTTTTATCGATTTTTTAGTACTTCATTGAATGCATATTTAATCTGTTTATTTTATCTTTGTGAAGAAATATGTACTAATCATAATCAACGCATGAAAAAGTCTGATTCAGGAATACTGAAATTGTGTGTTCTCATCAACATATCTAATTTAAATGAGCAACATTTTTTTTATGAAAACTGCATCAAATATTTATTATGATAACTGATCCAGACTATTTCAAATGACTAGAACAACAGTCTCATAATTAGTATATAATTTATTCTCTCTCTCTCTCTCTCGCTCTTTCTCACACACTCACTCACTTCTCTCCCTCTCCTCTGTCTCCTCTCTCTCTCATTCCTCTCACTCTCTCTCACTCCTCTCTCACTCCTCTCTCTCCCCTCTCTCTCTCCCTCTCTCTCTCTCTCTCTCTCTCTCTCTCTCTCTCTCTCCTCTCTCTCTCTCCTCACTCTCTCTCTCTTCTCCCTCACTCTCTCTCTCTCTCTCTAATGTACTATGAAATAAATAAACTTTTATTACATTTTAATTCAGACATGTTTTTTGCTAATTTCCTCTGCATACCTTTAGTAACTATAATGTATCACATTATTATCTAATGTATTTCATTCAGATATTTTTTTTAAGTTTGATGTCCAGTATAACGTTCGAACATTAAATGAATCTTATAAATTACTATAAAATTATTTAATAAGAAAAACAGCTTACTTATTACGAGTACTATCTCGGATCATTGTCCGTGGGGATCATGTCTTGAGGTAGCCATGCCCCTGAGAAAACTGCCTAATTAGAAACATTACCCTTGAGACTGTAGCAATATTTTTTCTCTTCCATGCCTTCCTTTCAAAAATTTAAGCTTCATAAATACACTTTTAGTTTAATAAAAAAATTCTTTATTTTCCTGACAAACAACTTCTGACATATTTTGGAAAACATAATGTTTTTATATACATTTAAACATTGATATTGTTAAAAAAATTAATGTATATAATAAATGCAAATAAAAACTATAGAAACAAGAAATTACTTTAATGTTTCATAAATTCTGTAAGAATTTTTTGATAGAAACTTAATTATTTAAGTACTTTCAGATCTTTGGAAATAAATTTAGGAAGGATGAAATGGACCATAAATTCTGGTGCTAACAAATTGAAAAAAATAAATCAAATTCAAAGAATGTGTTAATAGTATTAAGGCCGATTGCATTATAATATACCTGCATAATGCTTATCCTATTACCATGTATTTATTTGTTTGTTACCAATAAGAAATATAAGCACCCTGCTTTGTCTACAACTACCCCTAAATAATGTCTCAATTGAACAATAAAACAGTGATCTGTGGGGCCCCAACCCTCGCCTATTATCTCCACACCATTAGTCGATAAACGTAATTAAATACTGTAATTTACGATCGGAACTGCTTGGAAAGTCGTGAGGGCAATTAAAAGGGAAACGAGAGAGTGGTCTGCGAAAGAACTCAGCTAAAGCAGCAATTAATCACTTCTCGTACTAACCACCTTCTTACGATTTCATTACCTCGAATAGTGATTAGTCATTGGCAAATATATAAAATTAATACTAATTAACACCTATTTCATAACTGATCATAATCTTTATTGAAAAATATCTTCTTTCTACCAACTAAATATCTCTTAAAGTTAATATGGTTGATAACATTTTCAGGAGTAAAATAGGATCTCAAATCTTATCCTCAGGTCCCACTCCAGTATATCTGTGCACATTACATGTAAAAGTTATTTCACTTTGTAATAGCATACGGGAATAAAATTCTTTTAAAAAACTGAACTGTATATAATATGCCGTACTGCTTGTATAACTGAATTAAGTTATATAATCCACTAATTCAATTTTATAAGGAGATAATCGAATATACACATGGTAAGACTGGATGAAAATATACTGGGATTTGCGTATAGAACTCTTAACATTGATCAAACCACAATAGGAAATGGGAAAACAAGACTAAGATCTTTCAACCTTAACAGGCGGTCTTCGTCAGAGTCAAAAACCCAACTGAAACACTAGATGCAAAAACATTGGTGAGGGGTTGAGAAGAGTGGGAGGGAAGAGTGGTATTTTGAAAGAGTGAAAGAGCAGGAAAGGACTAATGTCCAGAGCAGGATGTTTGGGGAAACAAAGGGGTACAGTAAGAAAGAGTAAAAAACTATTCGTTAGCTGTCAACCCTCTTAGGAGAGGCTATTGCCCTCGTGACGAAAGTATTAAGTTTTAAAGGGACCGTACTAATGTGTGTAATATTTGATCTATTAAATTTAATTAGAGACGATTCAATAATATTTCTTAACAACATCGATTTTTCATAGCTAATTTTAACTCTTAACATGAGGAGAATGACTAATATTATAATGGAGATCCAGCTAGCAATAGTTGGTTATAATTCAACAGAAATTGAAAATCTCTGCTTATAACGGTAGAATTAAAAGTCTGTTTTGTTTTAATGTTTCACTCAACATTATGAGTAAAAGTGAAGAAGTAGAAGAAATTTTGGGTGACTGTATTAAGTCTGGGGTTGTAAAGGGTTATAAAGACAATTAACTCTGCTAAAACAATGACCATTTGCAAACTTGTGTTCTCTGGAAGGGATGACTCTTGAACATTGCAAAAGTGATATGCATATAGATACATAGAAACAGAAAAATCGATACATAGAATAATACTTGTATACGAATAGGCAGTGAGACAGATACAGATACAGAAACACAGACATATTTTTCTATGATTCAAAGATATAAAGACTTGGCGGAAGTTTACTAAATGGATATGATGAGTGACAGTGATATGAATATTAGTTTAAAATTATGTTACGTTTCTAAAATAAAAATAAAAATCATTTTATTTATATTGGAAGGGAAAATTAATGTTGAGCAGTATTAATAAAAAAATTAAACGTGATTTAAATGGATTAGATTGATTAAAAGTGTACCAGAGAGTGTTAGAGAGATATCATGACTGGGTGAATTGCGATTTTTTTCAGTTTTGTAAATAATTATGTGGAAATATAGGAGCAAAAAATTAAAATGATTTAAAACAGAAAAAAAAACAGAAAAAATTTGAGAGACCAAGTTGGATTATAATGTGACAGAAATAGTTTAATATGATAACATATTAAACAATTTCGACAAATACATATATTTGAAAGCTATGAACAATATGAGCAATTTATTAAAATTTTATGAAGTCGAAAAATCTCTAAAAATAAAATGAAGTCTTTAAAATAACAAGAAATCCTATAATATATTACTTCTTTTTTTTATAAATCTGATGAAGTACTTTACCTTAAAAAAATTTAAAAGAAAATTAATCGTGTATTTAATTAACATCAACATAAAACACTATATAACAGTTAAATATTATCAAAACTTGTCAAATATTCCTGGAATGGAGACATAACAATCACCCACCCACACAGTTCCAAAGATGAATATCAAAGATATTAGCAGAGAGCCTCAAAACTTGTGAATTTTAAAAAAAATAAAAGGTATATTTCTTTTATTGTAATTGCTATATACATTAAATGGCCTTATACTATAAAATATTTTCTAAATGATGATCTACTAGGTGATTCACTTCATAAAACTGCTGCACTGTTATGACCATTTAGTATATACTATGTAAAATTGTTTATTTTTGCATAATTAGAGTTATTCTAACAATTTTTAATTAATCACCAGAATTCTCATAAACCATTATAACTAATTTGAAATGAAATCCTTCCCACAAGTTGGTATATTTCCTTAAGATATAGTTATTATTGTTTATTATTTGAGTAATAATAAGACGTAGTAGCCCAGGAAGGCAGAGAAAACTGAATCTCGAAGGAGGTAACAGACTTCCTAACATGGTTTGCTTCTGGTAATAAACTAGATTACTTCCGTTCTTACATTACAGCAGCACACGATAGGCTATGTCTCATGCGTATATTTCAATGCATCTCTTCAGTTTACTACTATTCCAGTTTTTTTGCAAAGTTATATATCTTTAATAACGACTAACAATATTCATGTGTTATATTATTGCATACATACATAATTCCACTTCAGCTTTAGACATTTAAAAACACATATTGTGTTAAAATATTTCGATAGGTGCATGTAATGAAAAATTAAATAACCATCTCAGCTACATAAAACAGACTACATAAACAAAACATAATTGCAGTCATTCACCATCTTAAACAGAATGAAACTATGTTTTAACCATTGTGGAACATTAAAGCTCAAAAAATTATATTTTTTTCTATATTATATACTTGTTATACATAAATATAATAATATTACAGGGTATAAACATGAAAAAATATTCAACATCTAAAACTGAGTAAATAACTCAAAAATGAGATTAAGATATATCAACCAGAACCAACCTGTCTTCGTCAGAGTTCTAATGAAATATACTGAAACAAATGACATAGGACATTTAGTGTGGTATTCTAAAGAAAGGGAGGCAAAAGCCGATATAAAGAGCATAAAAACTAGGAAAGGAAGAGAACATACAACATCTTGTACGAAATATTAATCTTATAAAAAAAAATGATCAAACCACACTAAGAAAATGGGATAGTGCAGTTGGGTTTTTGACTCTGACGAAGACCGCTTGTTACGGTTGAAAGATCTTAGTCTTGTTTTCCCATTTTCTTATTGTGGTTTGATCATTGATTGTTGTTTCACGTGTTTATGTGAAATCTTTTTATCTTATAAAAAAATATCATCTTCATAACATAATTTAGTATATCAAACTAAACTGTGCAACCTCAACCCCCGTTGAAATGAAGACAAAGGCTACTTTTCATAGAAGACAAATGAGAGTATCAATTAAAATAAATTCAATTCCCGCAGCAGAAAATAGACAAAACCAACACTCAACCACCACAAAAATAAAAAATATGAAGGGAACATGAGTTCAATGCAAAGTGAGGCACATATTTTCTGCCAATAATCCTATTCCACAGAGAGACTGTGAAACCTCTATACCCATTGGCGGAACAACGGAGGAGAAAAGAGTAAGAGAGATAATTTATTACATTTCCTAAACAAAAAATCAAATAAATAAATACATAAATATTTTTTTCTATGTTTGTAGAACAAATTTAGCAGTGACAAACTAAAAATCAAACTTCCATCAGAATTTCCTACTAACATACTCAAGATTTCCTTGATTGCAGACTCTCATTCATTTGTTGAAAATGTATGCATACATATTTGTCTATCAGGATTTACAATAGACATGAATGAACAAACGACCTATAAACAACATCATGCAAAATGAACATATGAAGAGAATGAATATATGCGTCTCTAATGATTATGAGTGATTCAGACAAAATTGATCCTTTATGAAAAAAAAAAAAAAAAAAAGGAAGGGAATAGGTTCACTGGATAATAAGTGAAATATATGCAGTTCTTGTTCACCCAAAAACAAGAACTTCACTCAAATAGTACAGAATACATGTGCCCAGCTTATAGCTAGGGCCCTATGATACATCATAAATGTCAATATTCAACATTATCTGAATTGGGAATCTATTTATTGATACATTACTCAACTTGTCAGCAATGAAGAAAAAAAATGCCCTCTCATCCAAATCTTCTTCTTCAAGAACTCAATCCAACTCCCAGCCTTTCCCAATCCCACGAGTCCCAATGGCTTTCTACCTTGGCTAAATATGACGACCTGATGACGTCTAAATTATACAGTGCCTTAATAATAAAAAGCCAGAAGACTATACATACTATCACGAGAATAGCTCCTTCCATTTACACTTGGACCTTCTCATTATTGACAATGTATGCTGACCATAACAAACACTGCAGGCTGATAACGTAGCAGTGGACGGCTTCTGGTCTTTAAATTGATGAGCATGGAAATGTTCGTTTGTTGTTGGTCTGTATGTCCCAAAATGTTTGTTTTTCATTAATTAAGTTCATATTGAAATAAACAAAATTCCTTAAAGAAATTATATTAACTAAAAAAAAACAATGTATTAATAAAAAGATTGAATACGAACAAAAATTCCACTTCATGTTTCCTCTCAATAATGTATAAATTCACTATCTGAAATAATGAGATCAATAATTGTTTGATGTTATTTTATGTTATTTTACATTTTTTAAAGTGATGTTATTTTAGCTTCTACATTTTGACATTATTTTGTTTTATCATTATCAAACATTAATCACTCAAAATGATGAAATTGATGTTAAAGTCAACATGTTCTTGACATCTTCTTCATCATTGGCTTTAAACCATGAATTCTTTTGCAGATGTTTTAATTCATTATCAGGCGGATCAGTTTTATCCTCAAAATCAATATGACCTTCATTTTGGCACATATTTGAAATATTCAAACTATAGCTAAAAGACTCTAAGCCACTTGCATGGCATTTTTTTTTGCCTACTTAGGTTAATTAATAACGGTTTATTGGTCTATTTAATTAATAATTTTAAATGAATTTGTCAATATACTAACATTGTTCTCTGTAATATTAATTCCGGCTTGTCCATAAGTATTTATTGTATAAAGTGAATATCCTTTATTTATTTTTTTTATAATTAATGACGTGTTTTAAGTAATTATTATGACCATAACACATTGTTTTGACATAAACCTTCTAACTGTTCGGTTTATATAAAGTTCTGTGCTATATATGATTAACTGTCTTCTAGAAAGAGTGGCACAATGGATTTTACAAGTAGAAATTGTCTGAATAAGATACACATTAAGAGTGACTTCTGATTTAAACAGACTTGTCACCCGAGCAAGTTACACAAAGAATTAAAACCAAAAAAAAAAAATAAAATAAAAATATACAAAGGAAAGTAAAAAGAGAATATGTGTTTGTCATGTTGTCTGTACTACTGCTTTTTCTTTGTTATTTAAAACAAAATAATAGAATAAAGGATTATAATACATTAATGAAATGAAATCAGAAACTTCAAAATTTAATTAAATTTATTTTAAATAAATCACTCTGTTTCTAAACTCGTGTTGTATTTCAATTTTGTTAATTGTATATAGCTTAAATATTAATAATTTTTTATTCACACCATAAAATTCATTATTTTATTATCACACAATTTATTTTTTTAAATCTTATAATATTTGGTATATAGTTATTGTATTTCATACATATTAAAAATGTATTCAATACTTACAATTCAGTTATAATAAGCTGTGATTTACTGTTTCCTTTGTTATTTCAATATTATAACTAATAGTTCACCCTAACTGCTTAATCCTATATTTTAATGTTCTTTTCCACAAATCTATTTCTTGTATTAATTATCAAACTCGTTTACAATCACTTAAGCTAGTGATTATCAAATGTGCTTATCATTGGAGACGTAGGCCTACTGTGGTAAAAGTATTATCAAATTCATAATCAATCAATTTAATGTTTTCAACTATTTTAATGAGATTGTACCCATATAAACAATTTGAGCCTAAATATAGTATATAGAATATATATATATATATATATATATATATATATATATATAGTATATATCATTGGAGACGTAGGCCTACTGTAGTAAAGGTATTATCAAATTCATAATCAATCAATTTAATGGTTTCAACTGTTTTAAATTTCCTCAATCAGTGTAAATAAAACTTTATAGTTGGCATTGTTACTGCATTATATTCACTTTTCATACTAAACATTCATGAATATTTTAATATTTAATATTTATTTGAAGAAAATAGTTAATAAAAAATTTAGTGCTGGTAGAAAAACCAGAAATAGGGTGTGAATTGGCACACTTTTAGACACTTTTAGAGCGAAAACATAGCTCTTCCAATTGACAAAAATACAATAGTTCTTACTCACAAATTTACAAAAACATCCCCATTGGCAATAGCTTGTGGACCTCAGAGCATGTAAACAGTCGAAACGAGGTCAAATTTGATCATGATTACTACTTTTTGCTTGTAGTAACGCAAAATAAAAACATAAAAGCTAAAGAAGACATTCATCAATAAACTTAGCTACCCATATGCAATATAAAGTCAAGGCATTGTCAACTCATCGAATCTATTAGATTTGTTTTAGGGTTTACTGTTAATTTTTTTAATCAAATTAGTGAAAGCTGTGTCAAATTCGCGCTAATATAGATTGCATTCACTCACACATACCCACTCACATCCTCACCACCCTCACACAGACACACACATCATCATGAACATATGATAGTACGTTAATGATAAAAATATGGATCATTCCTATATTCTAATTCTAGAATAGAATGTTTTGGATGAGTTACAAGTGGACCATGTGTGTACAAGTTGAACGTAATGATTGTCTCTTTTTTCATTTGTATATCTATTTCAGTTTTCAATATTCACGTCAGTTTTATCCTGCATTATTAATATTTAAACAATATTCATAACATTTCCTATATTTTAATGTTGCCGACATTGAGAGAATAGACTTGTTTGTCTATGTTATGATCTATAAGTGTGGCAATATTAATTACCAATATTGAACTAAACAGTTCAACATAAAATAATAGCAATATATTTTCACTCAAAGATAGGTGAACTTAATAAATATGCCTTAAGTATATTTAAAATCCGTAAATATTTAAAATACTATTTATTTATAATAATATTATAGAGATGTAACAAAATAAACATTCATACCTGAATATATGATAGAAATTATTATTTAAATATATTTGTTTAGAAAATAATTCTTGTAACTATCTTTGTTATGACTGTAGTTCATACTAAATCTAATTTTCCGATTAAGAAGCATTGTACTTTTACTATTACAGTTACTATTAGGAATGAAATTTCTTTGATAAAGGACAAGTTCTATCAGAGATAGCAAACTGAATTGCAAGTTAATACATATAAAACTCTCAAAAGTAGATTAAAATTGTCATGTACTTTAAATATCAATTTACTAATTTTATACCGTATAATTTTCATTTAAACAAATTTAAATTTAATTTATGTTTCAATTTTTTTTCTTTTTTAAATTTTGATAATTAATGTTCTACATTATTGTAAACAAATCTGATAGATAGGACTTGCTCTTATTTCAAGTATTGCAGTGTTCAGGTTATATCACTTCCCCCATGAAACAACATGTTTGTCATTTTCTTTCATAACCTTCTGATTTCTACCTAAAAGTAATGTACAAATACTTGATATTCTGGTACATCAAGTTAAGCGGATAATTAATCCAACACATGAATTCACAAAATGTACTATGATGATCCTTTCATATAATGAAGTTTACCAAGAAACTATTCAACATACATTTAAATAATGCATTGTTTCTTAAATTAACTTCATTAAAAAACTGCGATACTGGTATAGTGCTCACAATCTTTTACATAGATCATAAGTCTATTACTTAATGCACAAAACTGGCCGTCGATTTGTGAAATAATACTATATTTGTATAGTATTATAAAAGAATATGAACTTTTAAACTTAAAAAGTTTTAAATTTTATTTTATTTTTTCTTAAGATAATTTTTTTATAAACATGTTGTGAAGTGTATAGTCAACCTAATACTGCTCAATAATTAGCTCAAAATCTAAGGACCTCATCAACTGGTATTATTATTTAACTATTATTCTTTATTATTTATTTAACTTATTATAATTTGTTTAAACATTATATTTTATTGAAACTATTATTATTTATTTAACCAGAATTATTTATTATTTATTCAACTTACTTTTGAAATTTAACCATTATTATTCATTATTTGTTGCACCTATTATTATTTATTAATCCTATATTTATTTATTTAAGCATTACTATTTCTTATTTATTGAGCCTTATTATTATTATTTAACCATTAGATTTATTATTTAAGGAATATATTATTATTTATGTAACTATGTGACCTACAACGTGTTCTCAAAATTTTTCACGGGTACAAACGCACACACATACGTAGTTTTATTTATCATTACTGTTCTTAATTTATAGTTGTTCAAACTATGACATTTTTATTAAAAATAAACGAAATATCTCTTGTGATTAAGAAACTCTGTTCTTCTTTACAATTAAACTACAAAAAAATAGACTAATAGAATCAAAGCTGATTACCACTAGTTCCTCAGCCTGTTTTTAAGCTTCGTTAAGCTCTTGAATGTAATAGTTTCCTTTATTAAATTACACTAAAAATAAATTCTTGACAATAGTAAAGTGAAAAGTGAATTTTATTCATTACGACCATCACTTATGTATTAAAAGTTATAAATTCAAGTGTCACTGCAATTTTTAAAAGTTACGTTTGTTTATTTCAGTAATTTTAATGCCATTTGAAACCAAATTTACATAAAATATGACTTTATGGAATTATCCACTCTTTAAATGATATTCAAAGCAGCTTATGCATTTAGAATTAACATGAGGTTAGTGGAATGATGATAAGGAGCTGGAGTGTCTAATTAGCTTGTCTGTGTATCAGGAACTCCAATTGTTTCGGAAAGCCGATTAAATCCACGATGGTTTGGAGATAAAATGATCTTTTATTGCTTTGTAGCAGATGATGATGCAAAATTAGATGATGGAATACTAATCTTTCCAGACTGCAGTCCAGGAATGAGCAGTGTCACTTCATAGAATCAACCGTACAGTGTTACCATTTATGTGATACTTAGCTGAAAATGAATAACGCAATCATTTATATGAAGTACACAGAACATGGTAAAAATAATGAATAATAAAGAGATTAGTTGTCAACAAACAGCTTATTGTTGATTACTTTGCAACGTTCAGTATTCTGTAATTTAGTCAAAAAGCCATCTGCCTACCTCAGAAAAGAAAAACATGTGACTCTTCAGTAGCCTACAAAAACATATTAGCACTAGAATCATTGATCTGTTTAATGTTCTATCGAATTCCTAAATCTAGTAAATATCTATGATTAGGAATTTACTACATTCTTTAGAATTATTAAAAATGGTTTTAACAAGATTTCTGCTGTAAAAGTATGAGAAATCATTGACAGAGTCAGATTAGTGGGACTTAAATTTATACATGACGAAACGCACGGAGTGAAGTCACACTGATTAGTATACTATAATGAGTACCATCAGCAAGTTGTTTTATATGATAATCAGTCATATTTAAGTAATGATGTAACTCAGAGAAGAGTCGAAAGTATTTATCACGATTGCTGATGCTGAAGTTTGGGCAGGCCACAATACCTATAAAATTTAAACTACTCATAATATTGTAGATATTTAAATTAATTTCAAATATCAATAGCTTTACCATTTTTTATTTTAAAAATTATTGCGTTATTTTAAAGGAATAAATAATATCAAAATATACAAATTAATCAAAATTTATAAGAAAAAAAAAAAAAAAAATATATATATATTTAAGAAGATTTCACATAAACACGTAAAACAACAATCAGTGATCAAACCACAATAAGAAATGGAAAACAAAACTAAGATTTTTCAACCATACAAGCGGTCTTCGTCAGAGTCAAAAACCGAACTCAGTTGGATTTTTGACTCCCACGAAGCCTGCTTGTTACGGTTGAAAGATCTTAGTCTTGTTTTCCCATTCTTATTGTGGTTTGATCATGTATATATATATATATTATATATAAATGAACAGAAAATAAGAACTTTATTTGTTTAAAATCAATATATCACTAATAGTAAAGTATAATAAACGATTGAGGTTAAGTCATGGAATCAAATAAGTGTTTTCTTTGAAGCCCTCAATGTGTTATTTAGATCTTAATTTTTCTGATCATGTCACTTGGCCTTTGGACCATGCTATAATAAAGCAGAGCAGGAGTAATTTTGCTACATCACGAGAGATCACCATAATTTTTACAAATGAGAGGAACAAGATAGTCCGTGTGAAGTTCCGAAGGCGGACTTTCCGGAGGTGAGCTCCCATGAGCTACATCAACAGTAGTAAAAAAATAGCTCTGTAGTATAAGAGCTACCTAACAAAGAGACCTAATAAAATAGATTATCAACAATTATGCGTAGAAATTAAAATGTAAAACGTTAAGAGTAACGGACATAAAGGAGCTGGGAGAAGTAGAGGTAAGGTGAAGAAGGACAAGGAGATAGTTGCAAAATGTATTAGGAATAGGAAGGAGAAGCACTCAAAGGCAAAACATGTCGAAACCACACAACACTTATGTCTGCTAAATCAGTCCACAGCTACTAAGCAATATCATAATTTCGCTTCATAGACAATACCATTTCCTTATCATTTGGCACTGAGGTTGACTGATCCAAAATTTCTCATCATGCCTTTCCTTCATTCACCGGGCTTTTAATTCCTTTATTTTGTTTTAGCCCGTGGTTATCCTTCTAATTATATTTAATTATATTTAATTTATTATAGTCCTTAATGATAAATGTCATCGTTTTGGTTCAACTAGGAATATTCTAAATGCCTTTTAGACGAATCATACATTTGTTATGACTGTAAGTGTGCCATTATCCTAAAGGATTGGAACTTGAACAATCAAAAACTTTATCATAGTCTCATTGTTTCTAAAATTCTGAATTACTATCGTTTTGCAACTGTTCACAGAAACTTGTGCATGTTTTATATACAATGACTTTAAAGTTCTGTTTGTTATGGTTTTCAAAGATTTTACTTCTAAATTTCTCTCTTTAATTAGTAAGTAAAAAAACGTGTAACTCTCCTCGCATATAATTCTTTTTTTTTTTTGAAATAACACAAAGGAGCAATTAGAAACAATATTTTTGTTATTGTATTTCTACTTATATTGTACCTGTATAATGGTAGTTTCAATAAGATTAATTATTGTTGGGGCATCAAATTAAGTAAATAAAAATCCAAGAGTTGTAAGAATAAGTTCTGAGAAGCACTTGAGGAAAGAGATGTTGTTTCTAAAATTTATGTTTACCAACCAGCAGTTGGTTTGTCGCAGAGGCCTAGAGGATCTTTGGGGAGAGTTAGTTTTCTGGAAATCCTTTTTGAAGCTTTACTCAAAGGGCTAACGAGGAATAACTCTACCAGCATAATCAGCTGTTTGGCCTTCTTCCTAATACCGACCTTTCCCTAATACCCACTTGGATATTTACGCAACCTTTCTCCAATCTCATCCACCTCAGAACATTTTCAAACTATTTCCTTTGGGTTTTCTACTGTACAAAACAGTTTCAAAAACCAGTCAATCCTCCTAATAGATACACACGCTAACTATACTTTCAGTTGTTTATCTTCTTCTTTCTCAACTGAAGTAAATATTTAGTGATCTTACTTAGGCTACTGTTGATTTTAATACCTTCACATTATAATAAATTGAAAAGTGTTTTTCAGTCAAAATGGCATTAAGCTTCTCAAATTAAATAAATAATTGTTTACAAATATTTGTCCTTTCATTTATATAAAATATTATTATTGATTATTGTATATAGTTAATACTGACACAACAATATAATAAAATAGAACAGAAACGTTGTCACGATAATAAATGAGAATGATTTATTCTATTCAAGCATTTAATATGTTAAATCGAAAATTGCTTTTCTGTACTGTACGGCACACCAACACACATAATATAACAGTTTCTATCACACGAGCGTGACAAAATTGCAGATGTGTACTTCAGATTAAAATTTCTAGCAAAAAATTCCTTCAGCTGAACAGTTCGTGGCTTTAACTATAGTATCATTGAGTTTATTAACACAACAAGAATATATTTCTGACAAGTTTAAACATTTTCTCGTATCAACCATACTTCACTTTAGTGAACTTTATAAAATACATATATATTGGTTGAGCATTGCCTTATATATTTTGAAGTATTTAATTTCTTTTAAAAATTATATTAATTCTCCAAATATTTTTAAATACTTAATAATAAAACTTTAAAAAAAAATTATGTTTGAATCAATTTTGAAAAAAAAAATATCATAGTCATTTTAAAAATCTAACAATTACTGCAAGATTTCTTTCGATCTATAGTTAGTTTTTAATTGTACCACCTTTGTTATTCAGGTTTTCTATATTTGTTTTTTTAGCTTACTAATTTTAAGTTTTCCAAAATATAACACTTTTTGACAATAGTTTATTGTAAAATAAATATTTTCAGGATTCATAGAATATAACATAATTCTTATCACCGTCGGGGTCAGTAAAACAAAAAAGTGTGTACTGATCTGATAAAGTACTGCTGTGATGCTATACATAAACAGTGTAACCAGTATAGTTTCAAAAAACTTTCAAAATTAATTTAAGCAAAGTTTTCTTATGTTACGATAAATCTTACCTTTTTAGCAACATTTATTAAGTCTCCAATCGTCTCTGCACAAGTGCGTTCCTTTACCCTCCTTTAAATATATTTAAAGTAGAGACCTTTAACGAGTACTTGACATCGTTCAGGCTCGGGATCAAATATTTATCGTTCTTTCCGAGGGACGATGTGATCAGATTTATTCAACTACCACGTGATTAAATTGAGAGTCAGATGGGTATCAAAACCCGGTCCTATCAGTTCAGAGGCGAGTACGTTAATCACTGATTAATCTTTCACTGATCACCTTTCCCCCTCCACACACAAAAGTAAGCCTAAGTTAAAGAAAAGTGCAAACACTGAGTAAGTTAGTCTAACTTGTTTTCCTTCTAGTCTTAAATAACTTAAAGTTCAATTTTATTACTTCTTGAGCAATTGTTAAACTAACTCAATTGTTAATTCTTCAACCAGTTATATATATATATATATAATTACAATCATAAGTATATATTATATATTAGAAAGAGTATTTAAACAGCCCAAAAGCAAATCTCTTATAGAAACTATATACTTTCATATAGAGATGAAATATGAATGTGGATGACTGAAGAAGAACGCTACATATTTTATACATGTAGTTTGTAAAAAAAATGTTAATTTCTCTTTATAACATGATTAATTATTATATGCATATAATTGATCGCAAACATTTTATGTTATAATTTTTTAATATTTGTAATGCCAATTTACCCGTATGTTAGGGTGCATTAATTATTATTTATGGTACTGATTACGTGATTAGGTAGCATACATATTAAGTTATATTTTTTAAGAATATCATTTTTAGTTAAACATAAATATGGTGATTATTTTTTTTTCATTATGTAGTCAGTTACTTATATAATCTGACTTTATATTTTCTGTAGAGATCAAATGGAAAACTATGCAGTTTTGTGATGAAGTGAAGCAATTAGTAAAGATTTTTCAATATTAGGAATCTCCGGTTATGCTTGAAGGCTGGGTGTGGGCAATTGTAAACGGGGTTGCCTGGCAACAGGCTCTGTGATCATCGCCGCTATACCACTCACTCCTCATTCTCAACCTCCTTTCAGCAATCTCTTCCATTCTCCCTTAAGGATGCAATCTCCTTCCACAACTGTTTCATATATGATGCCTAATTATTTCTTAATCACCATAATCTTAACAAACATAATCCAATCCATCTATTTTACCTACATCTATATAAAAAAAAACATTAGGCAGTAATTCGAGTATATTTTCTTAGACTTGTTAAAATTTTCACAACATCTAACACCTTTATAATCTCCATTGTTAACTATGCTTATTAACACTGAGAATGTAATCAACTATTCATTACCGAAAATCATTTTAATACTACTTAAGAAGAATCCCACAATTTAATACAATTGTAGGGTAAAAAAGTGAATAATTAGTCTTCACATATAGAAGTTTCATAATATGAACAGCTTGTTTCGAACACGTAGTGTTCATTTTCAGGCATAATCTAAGTATAAGTGTCTCTTCCATAACTACTACACATAGACAGTCTGTTGTTCCACAGAAAGTCTTCCTGATTAATAACATATGTGTAAGTAAATTATAAATAACTATTGAAACATACAAAGTAAATTACAATGGAAAAATGAAGAACAGTTAATTCAACTTTAAAAAAGTAATATAAAATATTGATTCTTCTACAATAGAATCTAGCAGTATAGTGTTCATAACAAGTTTTCCCCCTGATATTACACAAGTACATGCATATTGTTAGTACCTAAGAGGTCACTAAAAGTAATATTATTACAAACTTATTCGTATCAAGTTTGTTTAACTTTATAATATTGCTGTAACATTTAAGAGCTAATGAAGTTAGTTCATCATACCTGTTGATTTAAATCGGTATTTATATCACTGACTTCCAGAAGTAAGTTTAGTCCCATTGATGATGCTTTTTTGAAACCGGTCGGGCGAATCCCCAGCAATATACAAGGAATTACGAAATTTTATACACATACTATTACATAAGTATCCAAGAAACGAACATAAACAGGCAATAATGTAAAAACTGTTACAAAGGATGTTTAAAGGATATTCTTTTCTGTGTTTTTTATCCTGTGTGTTACTCTTCTTGAATTTTCAATAATGAAAAGAACACAAAAAGACTCCACAGAACTCACTTCGTTATTTCATCATCCGTTGTCATCGGGAAAAGTGCGAAGTACTCGCGTTGAGAAGCAAACTATATATATATATATATATATATATATATATATATTAAATGTCATGCTTATTTGATTTATCTGAAGGATTGAAAAATTATATTAAAAAGTTAGAAAAGCCATGCAAAAAACGGACTAGACTAAAAATAACCAAGGAATTGAATAAAATATGTATGAATGAAAGTCTGCTCCCAAAATACACAAATATATATGTATATATACTTCAATATACAATATTAAATATACTTCAATACATATACAAGTATATATATACTTCAATGTAGATAAAGAAACAGAGAAATTAAAAACACAAACTTACTATCTCTAATTTTCAGTTGAACCGTCTTCAGGAGAGATAAGAGAGGGAAACCAAGCGCACTGGTACGGAGATGGTTGGAGACCGTCTCTGTACCAGTGCAATATTTTTGAGGGATATTCTACAGAAGTTGAGAGATGATACATGGTATTTCAAAATATTATAACAAAAAATATACAATAGGAAAAAATATTGATTAACACAGTGTCAAGTAAGTACTTCTGTATACACAACATTAGCGGTTTGTACTTCAGATGCATAGAAAAACAGAGAGTTATAACCTTCTACTCATTTTGCAAGCAACATACAGTTGACCTTGTAAGAAACACTTGGTCTCACTCACTTCAATTCCTGCCTTAGACAGAGTTTGTCCTTGCAACTTAGCTACTGTCATTACAAAACAGACGCTGACAAAATTTGCGACTGTTTCAAATGAAAAGAACAGTTCCTAGGTATCAATGTATATGTAGGATAAACATTGACTCCCCTGTACCATACCCAGTCATGATATCATCCTCTATGAAATATCTCTGCAAGCACGAATTCGGAGACGTGTTTTGTGCACATTTTTGGAGCACTTAAGCTTCGTAACAGCATAATTGGTGGCTCTACTTTCAGTTTTATGTCATGAGCACGCAATCTAGGAGGAGTCACGGGGTCAAAAAATTAAATTGAAGAACTAACTGCTTCCTCATCTCCAATCACTCTGTTTAATGACTTGCAAGTTCTTTCCTCAACTTAGTATAGTGCAAAAACTTGTTTATTTATACTTACTTCCTTTGAGAGAATTGAGAGATGATACATGGTATTTCAAAATATTATAACAAAAAATATACAATAGGAAAAAATATTGATTAACACAGTGTCAAGTAAGTACTTCTGTATACACAACATTAGCAGTTTGTACTTCAGATGCATAGAAAAACAGAGAGTTATAACCTTCTACTCATTTGTAGGGGAAAGTATTGCTTGCTCACAAAGCCATTTATTCTGAATAGACAGCAGATTTTGAACTCCGAGAAAACCTTATCAATTATCTCTTCTTGGGAACTTAAATGCAAATTAAATTAAAATAACTAACAATACGTACTTGCTATACATACATGGATATTTTTTTATAATTTTTATATAAAATTTAATATTAAAGCACGATAGCTACATTATATATATATAACAGTTACATTGACTGTTAATGGTAATAATATATTGTAGTAAAGTTATCTGTAGACCACTGCAGATTTTTGTTTGTTGTTATGTTATTGTTTACTTTGGTTTAAAGATATGTTTTGAATACAATAGTATCTTTGTAGATATTGTTTACACATAGTAAGATAAATAGTAAATTAATGATGTAACAGTAATTTATATTTAGTAATTTGTTAATTTATCTCAAATGGCAAGCAGTGTTATTGATTTGTGTTTTGTGGTCTAGCGATAAGAATAGCTGTGGTGAAAAGGTTCTATCTAGGATGGGAAATTCAGGTTTGAAGGCATTTCTTTCAGTATAAGAAGATTGCTCTTATCCTACCGTGATTGCAGCCGTCTGATTGAAACCCAAACACTTCTACCTACTGTTCTTGCTTTACGATTCATTCACACCAACTAGTGTTCAATGACCTGAAATCATTCAATCAGTAAATATATTGGTACATTATAGAAAGATCAGTATTGGATTATAAACGATGTGTTTATAATAGCTTTAGTAGGCAATGAAGTCACAGATAATATGTTTCAATATTTCTTTCTTATTTACTTTCTCTGACGATTGTTTATCATGATACCACATAAATAAACAATGTGTTCATAATAGCTTAAGTAGGCAATGAAGTCACAGATAATATGTTTGTTTGAATATTTCTTTCTTATTTACTTTCTCTGACGATTGTTTATCATGATACCACATAAATAAACGATGTGTTCATAATAGCTTAAGTAGGCAATGAAGTCACAGATAATATGTTTCTTCGAATATTTCTTTCTTATTTACATTCCCTGACGATTGTTTACCATGATACCACATAAATAAACGATGTGTTCATAATAGCTTAAGTAGGCAATAAAGTCACAGATAATATGGTTTTTTTGAATATTTCTTTCTTATTTATTTTCCCTGACGATTGTTTATCATGATACCACATAAATAAACGATGTGTTCATAATAGCTTAAGTAGGCAATGAAGTCACAGATAATATATTTGTTTGAATATTTCTTTCTTATTTACTTTCCCTGACGATTGTTTATCATGATACCACATAAATTGAACAAATGTAACATTGCGTTCAAGATTTACGTAACTTAATCTTTAGATCATGAGGTCCAAATATGTTTTATTGAATCGTATAACATCGTATATATTTTTCCATAATAACTTAAAATGTGTCGGTACGTATGAAACGGTTTTTTTAAACAATTTACATGTTACAATATTGACTGGAATTAATGAGATTTTAGAAATATTTAATCAACTGATGGTGAAATAAATAACTTGCTTTATATCAATTTTTTGTCCTTTATGTCAAAATTGCATTAATAGTTCTACAAACATGAAATTATACGAGGTGTATAAATAAAGTAGTGAGACTGGCAACGTCGCTTTCGATCTGGCAACGCTGGAGACGCGTGGCCTTGAGTAGCGTCAGGTGCACGTGTGATGCGCCTCCAGTATGAATCTGAACTCGCCACAGTCATTTGTTTGTCCGTAGCGTTGGTTTTCGTGAAATGGTTTTTTCTTGAGCGTTTTAAAAATGAGTGACCTCAAAGTTGAGCAGCGGTGTGCAATCAAATTTTGCTTCAGGCTTGGACATAGAAACTTTTGAAAAACTTCAGGAGGCCTATGGAGAACGTGTTTTATCAAGGGCACAGGTTTTTCGGTGGTTTAAGGAATTTTCAGAAGGAAGAGAGTCGATTGAAGATGAACCACGAAGCGTAAGGCCTTCAAGTGCAAACACCAATGAAAATGTCAACAGAGTACGGAACCTTGTGCGTTCAGATCGACGCTTGACAGTCAGAATGATCGGGGAACAGTTGAATTTGAATCACACCTCCGTTCATCACATTTTGACCAATGAATTGGAGATGAGAAAAATTTGTGCGAAAATGGTTCCGAAAAACCTTTCCCAAGACCAGTTTTTGGCCAGTAAAAACATTCCTGTTGCTCCTCAGCCTCCTTATTCACCAGACTTGAGTCTTTATCACTTTTTCCTCTTCCCGAGATTGAAAAATCACCTCAAGGGAACTCATTTCGGGACACTACAAAACATACAAACTGCTGTAACCGACCAGCTGAAGGCCATTCCAGAATCCGAGTTCCAGCAATGCTACAATGATTGGAAGGACCGTCTCCAGCGCTGTGTGGCTTCCGAAGGGAACTATTTTGAAGGTGACAATATCACATTGTAATTATATTTGAATAGAAAATTTAAAAAAAATCAGTCTCACTACTTTATTTACATACCTCGTATATTTAATATAGTATTAACACGAGTATTAGATGATAAATTTTCTATGAATATTTTATTATTGCATAAGGAAATATTACACAAAAAATGACATCTGTTGTTGTCCAACTGTAAACTCTTGTCCAATTTTCTCTTTTAATTCTTACATTATTTTAAGAAGACTATAGTGATAACACAAATAAGGCAAATATCAGTCCTTATGAATGATTTTCGAACTATTGTTTTGAATCGTTTCTTTTCAATCTTATCTCGCTTAGTTAATTAGAAAATATTAAAAAAATATTTTAAATAGGGAAATATAAAATTAGAATTGTTATAATTGGCTGAATTAGATAATAGTCAATTATCTGTGGAGAGCAGAGGGGTGTGTTTAGGGATTGCGGTATAATGAAGAAGGGGATACATGGTATACGATCGAGTAACATAGCATCGTATTGTTTAACATCCTATGTTTTAATTTAATTTTCATCTTAATTGAATGATAACACTATGTTAAACGAATATAAAATTCAATGTCAAGTTAAGAGTACTTAAACACAGATGTAGATTAATGGAATTACTTAGTTAGATAACAATGAAACTTATATGTTTCTTAAAAATTTATAAGGTGAAAAATTAAAAAATTATGAGATTGGTGAAAATGTATGAGGTAAAATATTCGTCAGTGACTTGTTTGCAGTGGTAAAAAGAAACAAAATTAGAGTCAATTTCAATTCTATCATTTATCTATTTATTGATATTTATCTATGTTGTTATACATATGATTTATTAATCATTTATTTAATTATCTTTAAGTCAGGTATAAGACAATAACTGGTAGGCAAGTACACTAGTAACCATTAAAATTATACTTAGTTAAACCTTTATCTAATTTCAGTAGAGTGTAAGTGCGTGTTACTGTCAACATTCTTTAAATTTGTTATGAAACTGAATGCCAGTCAGTTTTATCATTGATTTACTTCATTGTGACTATGTTCAGACCTTGAACTATGTAAATGCAGTAGCTGACATCTCTCCAGTTAATTTGTAAAATATTGGCGTTAGTAAGCTTTTTTGTTTTAAAAAAATCGTATGCAAATGGTTTTTATATGTTTTCGAGCATTTGGTTGAATTGGTGATATTGAGTTATTGGTCGTTGCAACATTTATGTTCTCTCATATGCATGACAAACATTTACGATAGATGAGATTTGACTATTATTCTATTCTTTCTGCTTGAACAAGATTTGTATTGCTTTAATTTAAACTCCTCTAGGAATAATTTCATTTTGAAATTTTTTGTAGTGCCATTACCAATAGAGTTGTTTATTTCTAATATAACTTAGCTTTGTACCAATCTTCTCTATTTGTCACTTCATAATATAGTGCAGATTATAAACGCAATTTTGGAAAACATTTCTTGCTGACAAAAGATATAGAATTCTACCTACAAAAAAAAGAACATTACAAAAAGCAATCTGAAAAACAAGAATGTTGAAATTAAACTAAAATATTCACAAAAATCAGCAGAGTTCTAAGCTAAAAACTTTTATAACTTTCAACCTATCAAAAAGTAATAATTCGTGATTTTTGTACTCTACAAATACTAAATTAAAAATTCTACCACATATGTTGCGACCCAAAAATTTTTCTTACAAGGTCTCTGTTTAAGAAGTATAACGTTTACAATGAGCCTTAAAAAAAACAATCCCATATCATACATGCTATAATTACAAATATATTACAGTGTATATGTACAATGACTGTACAGCTGTTTGGTAAAATCTGTATTATACATTAAGCTTGTTAAAGTGTTACTCTTCAATAATAAAATATAAACAGGTACATTCATGACGTTATTTTGAATATATATATATATATATATATATATATATATATATACACATATATTTATATATGTCTGTCTGTGTGTGTGTGTGTGTGTGTGTGTGTGTGTGTGTGTGTGTGTGTGTGCGCGCGTGTGTGGTTTGCGAGTGAGTGGTGTATATCCAAAAGATTGCGGGTACGCTCCAGCCACACTGTTACATAAGTCAAATTTATATTTAACCCAAATATTGACTTAGAAATGTAATTGTTCCCTATTGTTTTTGGATACATTTGAATCATGAAAAAGTTACTGATTTTTTTGAACTGTTAATTGGGCATTTTATTTCTCCTAAGCTAATACCGATACTATATGAAAACACAGAAATTATTATATAACCACCCACTGCATTAACTGAAAAGATGTTCAGCATTTCTAAATAACGGAAGAAGCCAGATTTGTATAAAATATAAAATTTTTGACTGATAAATGATTCTAAAAGCTTGTGAACACAATACAGGTCACATAGTTTGACTGATTGTTTTAAAATTACACTCAATAGTAGCACCATTAGAGAGAATAAGCCGAATTCTTTTCTGTTGATACTACCTGGAGGTGAAAGGTTCTTATGGTACATTTCATGTATCTAGTATTATGGTTTTTTTTATTTTAAAATTTACAGTACAATTAATTATTTTTAACAAAAAAATCAATTTTAAATTGAAAAGCTAAAAAAAAAGTTAAAAAAACAATAAACATATAACAACTGAAAACTCTTCGTTATTATATTCCTAAAATGATGAGATATATGCCGGGTAATGTTTTTTATTTATCTCTTCGTTATTATTATATTAGACTTTCCAACTCTTATTTATAATTCCAACAGTCCATAAGTCTTAAGCTCTTTGTAGAACTTTAATTTAAAATAAAATTTATGCAAATAATATTAATATTTCAGTTTTAATAGCAGAGATAAAACACAATTTATATGTTCAAGTAATGTATTTTAATTTTTTTTATCATTGTTTTTTTTTCAATGTTATACACATTATAATAATTATATTTCCGTTAAATTTTTTGTGCGTTCAATATAATTATAAGCTAACAAATTATATATCTAGTAACGAGATTATACCTTTGAGATTAAACAAAAGTCATCATCTTTATAGCTTCAAGAAAACACTAAGGAGATTTCAGTTATGTAAAATCTTAATCAACATTTATAAATTCACTTTAGGAAGAATTGAAATGTATTGAATTGAATAACTGGCATCGTGAACGAGCATTCTCACGGTTAAGTAATGAACAGAAAGGAAAATTCAAGAAACAAGTTCTTACGCTATATCAAAGAAAGAACTGTATAAGTACCAATTACGCTGTTACGAAACTTGAGTGGCCCAAAAATGAACAAACGGGAGTTGACTCCGAATACGTACTCTGCACCGATACGTCTTAGACTGGGTATAGTACTGGGGAGTGTCAGTATGTATACTACGCATACCATTATTTCGTTCCTATTCAAACGTTGCAATTTCCGGTCAGTGTTTGATTCACAATGACGCTAAATAAGTTGTAATGGTAAACTCTATATGCCGCAGTAAATGAAGAGTGTTAGGCCAAGTGTTTCTCATATGGCCAACTGTTTGTTGCTTCCTCAAGATTTAGAGGTTTCAGCTCTTTGTTTTTCTATGCACTAATAATTATTAGAAATATTAATAATGTCTCCAACATGACAGTAGTAGAGCAATTCAGCAATAGTAGGCCTGTGACCTGAAACTGCTAATTACAACTTGTTCTGCAGTATGTGGCAAGACTTAATTTTTTGTTGTCCAGATCTCAGCTATCTGGCCAATGGATTGATTCCAGTTAAGCTATTGGATTCGAGCATTAATGAAGCAGTCTAAAATTGATTAATATTTTACTCTGTAGCTTACGTTAGAAAACTTTCAATGGACAAGAATGATTAAGTTTTGAACATTGAGAATGTAAAACAATAAAAACGCTATTAAGTTGTGATCGTTTATTCAGGGTTAAGATTGATCAAAATCATTAAGAAATGATTTAGTAAACTTATGGAAACTGATGTTAGAAATTATTTCAAAGACTGGAATACAGATTGGTTTTACATTCATTTGAAAACTAAAATGAAATAGACTCAGTGAAAGATTAAACTAGACATTTGTAAACCGATTGAGATGTATGGTACATGACACTAATAATTGAGCTTGCACACCCGTCGACAGGATTGTGTCAGCGAATACAATGACTGTCCACAGTGCCATACACTTCCCTCCCCCGTATTAACTGTTCGGACAGAGACTTTCTATTTTGTCACTTCCACAGAATAATGAAACATCTTTTGTTGTTCCATTATTTTTCAAGGTATTTACAAATACCTTTGTAAACTCCAATCAAATTTTTCACAAGGTGTTGGCCGATTAGTGCTTTTATGTTCATCAAAATTTCTCTTGTTTAATACTTGTTATTCCTCTTTCTCATCTTTCTCTACTTGCTTCCCAACCGTTACTAATGATAAGTACATATACACATGTGGTTGGTAACAGCTGGGTCTCCATTGAATTTTATTTATTCATTTCTAAAGTATTTTTATCAAATATATATATATGTAATTAATTAGATATCTTAATTGTCAAAGTATGATTAAACAGAGTCGTACGGCAATTTGATTTAATTGTCGTAGCTTGCTTAACTAGAGTTGAAATACTGTTCAGAAATTTTCTGGTTACGTTATGTTATGATTAATAGAATTTACTTTACTGAATAAAGTCATGCAAACTTAAGAATCCACTTAATGAATAGAATATTTATTTTGTTCTCTCATATTAATTTTGGGTTTATGTAAATGAATAAGGAAATAACTAACTGAAAATTAGTAATTGTTAATAGTCAGAAATTGTATGAGGAGGATATTGATTTTGGTTCACTTTATGATATATTTAGGAATAGAGATGGCAAAATAGTGAGCAGAGCCATTTACCAGTATTAAGTACTCCATTCAGAATTTCCATTAATATTAACAACCTATTTTCGTTTTAATCGTTGTTATTTACTTTTTCTCTTCCAGTTAATTACTAATTACAAAAAGTATTAAAATTTCAATTATAATAAGTAAATCAGCTTTCGTAAGGAAGATTAATTCGAATAATTTGACAAGTAACAAAGAAGGTGGAAGGTAAATTTAATCAAACTGGAGGTTGGGTGATAAATCCCCACTGGCCAAGTGACAGAACCATGTTCATCATTTGTCAGTCTTATCCAGTGCCAGCCAAATTAGTCACCTTCTAACATTTTACCAAACAATTTATATCACCTGATGAATTTCTTTTGTTTTTATTCTTATTAAAAAGGTGATTTTTTCCATAACAAAATGCTATTGATTTCATTATTGATTCGATTTTTTTTCTGTGAATTAAGTTATATAAAATTAACTGTTTTGATTATCAAACTTTTTTGTAAAAATTATCAAAAGAAAATGTAACATTAAAATACGAAGTATTTAACATACGCTCAAAAATACATACCTGATGCAGAACGAAAGATAAACATTTAGGAACTATAAAAGATTCCATATTATTGAAAATTCACGTTGTAATCGTGACGACTCACTGACCAGGCTAGGAATCATTAAACATACCACTGCCCACCATTGGATCCATACTGGCAAAACTTAATTCGAATTACCATTTCTACAGGACGAATTGAACAATATACTTTTGCTTAATCGTTAACTTCATTTTAAACATTTTATGCGTAAAATTTCATTGCTATCTTTTAGTGGAAATATTTAACCATAATTTTATTCTAAATACCGTAATTTTATTGATGATTAATACGAATATATATATATATATATATATATATATATATATATATATTATATATATATGATCAAACCAAATTTGAAATGGGAAAGCAAGATCTTTTAACCGTATTTTTCTTCGTCAGGGATATATATTTATATATTTATATATATATGTATATATAGGTGTGTTCTCTAATCGGGGTTCGGTTAATTTTCCAGGATAAAAAATCAAACTCTCGTTGTCAACGTTTCGGTTTTATTTAAAAACTTTTTCATTGACCTACAAACAAACAAAATGTTGATATGTGATTTCTTATTATCCTTTGTTTGTAGGCCTATGAAAAAGGTTTTAAATAAAACCGAAACGTTAGCAACGAGAGTTTGATTTTCAACGCTAAAAAATTCAACGCAGAAGCGAAGTTATGGACCGATAAGCTGTCTTTGGCTTACTTCATAGACATGTTCATTTTGAAAATATACAGGTATAGCAAGTAGGTATTCTTAGTTGATTTAAATTTTATTTGCGTTTAAGGTCGCTGCAAGTGTTTATTAAACATGCGTTTCCCGGAGTTCTAGATCTGACGTCTAACTATAATAACTAGCTTTGTGAATGTACAATTCTCTACCCTTACAAATGAAGAGGCAGGAAAAATGAACAAACAAGTTCTCTCTCTTATCATGCTGAGGAAAGAACTTACAAGTCAATAAACAGACTGATGAGGATGCTGTTAATTATCCAAATGAATTTTTCGACTCTTTTTTTGAATTTCATGAGTAAATACTTAAAAGAGAAGCACCAATCACCCTGCGATTTGGTAGCAGAATCAAATTTCATGTTACAAAACTTGAGAGTCCAAAAAATGTGGAGCGGGGCACAACTCTGATTTCGTGCTCTAAAAATTTATTGAGTGGGTCCAATGAAACACAATTGATGTGTAATGGTTTGATGAAAAATGTTATGTAATTTAATAACTCTATATGAATGTAAGGGATTCATACATGTAATCCGTACATGTTAAAAGCCGACGTCAATGAAACATATAATTTTTGATGTTTTCCATGGTGTGATGGATTTGTCTTACAAAATGCTTTAATTAATCTATATGTTGCACCCTTGAACAAAATTTTAGACCAGATAGAGATTTTCTTGTCTTTGTGAATCATATTATCTTTGAGTTATATTGAAGTGTGAGGAATATCCTTTTTCATTCTATAGAAGAGCTTCTATGTTTTTAAAAATATCCAGTTTTTCTGCAGTTATCATGCTTCTAGCTATACAAGTTTTAAATTCAGCTAAAAGACGTCTTTGAATGTGATTTGAGTATGCAAAACTCATTAGTTACTGATATAGTTTTTTCTCCATGTATATTTACTTGTATTTTTTTAAAGAGCACGCTACGCAGTAAATGCTAACACTAGCTCAAGTAATCGAATTTTTATGATTTATGACAATGGGAAAGGAAAGTGACTTTATAAAAAAAAACTAGCGTCAATGAAAATTTCGAGTATATTAGCTTTATAAAAGATCAAAAAGTAAAACATAATTAAAAATTGAAAGCGTTCTTTGAAAAATAATACAATTATCCTGTAATTCAGGGATCGTAACTTGATGAAAAATTGTCAGCGACTCCTGTATGAAAATAAAAAAAATGTTTTAATTCATATCAAAGCAATATGAAATTGATTTATCGGTGCTCTTTAGAAGCGTGGCTCTGCAATAATTTTTACAACCATAACAGAAAATGTTTCAAAGATACAAGCTATATACTAGGATATACATAAATTCATATATGCTTTGAAGTTTTATTTTATATTCATTTTTATAAAAACATATTACATTAATCAAAATTTCATTAAATTTTATGTAAACAGTTATTATATATATATCGTAATTATTTCTATATCTAGTATGCAGAATATGAACAGAAATATAAATCATTTTATTTTTCTAATTTGCTTTTTAACTTAAACAGTGATATTCTTCCGTATCGATTTTTTTAAATTCTAATTCTAATAATAATCAATTATGAGTTTTTGAAATAAGATGCAATGATTTTGGACACCGCTATATAGGATAAACAGTTTGGACTTTAAAACAGTGGCATAAAGGACACATTCATGACTTAATTAGAGAATGAATACTACTCCAAATTTGCTTTCAAATGTTTTTGATATATTTTTAATAAAATAGCATTATTTTGAAGTCTCCAAACAAAAACTTTGGCTTGATTCTTCAATACAGAAGGTGGTCAGATAAACAGCATTAAATGTAACAGATGGCCATGTAATGTTACAGATGGCCAAGAATGAGACACACTGGATTTGAGAACAAGAGTCATGTTCTACTGTAAGAGATTGTTTCGTAACAGGTGTTTTTTTTCTTTGTCTTTACAAAAGTATTATTACTGTTGTGGCTATACCAAAGATATTATATGTTTTAGTCATGTGGTTCAATCACAATATGTAATAACGCCAAGAATGAAAGACTAATAAACTTCTCCTACTTTGTCATTTATATTATGTACATTATATAACCAAAAAATTTGATATTATATTTATTTATAGTGAAATTGAGTGTAGATCACTGCAGATTTTTAATTATTAATCTTCTGAAACACTGAACAGGCAAGGCCAGATATTTTTTGTTATAGTAAATATTATGTTTTATCATCAAATGTCCAATGTACTTCTCCGAAGGAAAAAACTTTTACTTCGACTAATTAATCATGTTTTATGATCTTATATCTTTTTCATGCACACAAGTAATTGAAACAGGTAGGGAGTTAGAGTTGGAGTTGGCTGATTTCTCCTGATACCGACTTCGACTCCTCAAAGTTGAACATATTCAGACTGCGACACACAGCACTGATAAACATTGTACTAATAATCATACTTTCTACTATTCTATAATTTCTAATGATATTTCAGAAAACCATTTATCATTTCCGAATTCTTGGGAACGTACCCGTCAAAGACGAGTTCGTCTGCTAGGGTTTAATAAATGTGACAACCATCACCGTTGAAATATTATAATTATTATATAATAACAGAATTTAAGAATACAATTATATATTTTATATCATTAGGCTGTTAAATTTAATTCAAGAATAGTAAGATATTTCTTTTTTTTTAATACGAATTATGACATAAATAAACAACTCGTCCTGTTCTGTGTTTCATATTAGACATTTGTAAAAACAGACCTCAATGATAATTTCAAGATCTATTAATAATACTTGATTAAGTTATGTGGTATAATCGAAGTTAAAATAACGCAATTATTTTATGTATCGAAATGTATACAAATACATAAACACAGTGGTCAGAATTCAGTTATAATAATGCCACTTTAATGACAGTGTATGATGAATCTTATGTTGATTTATTAAACTTGGTAAACTACAGCCAAAGGTTTTGTTTATATTAAAGTAGCCTGGTTTTTATTTTAATTTTATACAAAATATAGAGAGGATTCTTGAATGCTTGGGATTAAAGGTAAGGATTAAACAGTGAAATAGTTCACTGTTTAATTTATTTCAAAATAGACCCATACATGCTCATTGCACTTCTGCTTTTGTATTTCATGATTATAACAGAAAAAGAATAAAAGTTTTAAAAGTTTATAAGCTGTGTTATTTTTTGTAACTCCAGACAATCCTCCTAAGCCAAAAATGAAGGCGAATTGGCTCTTGCGATAACAAAGGTTTCCAACCCTAAACGTATTGATACACAATCTAGAATATTGTGATGAAACGTACATCCGATACATTTAATCACGTCATTTATTTTAATGTGTCTATTATAATTACAAAATGTATGCAGATTAATCAGAAAATTAATAAGAACTTTACTCTTTTAATAATTCGCAGAACAGCAGCTTCTGTTATGCATAAAGTACGATAATGAATGTTACCATATTTCAAAATTACCTAAAAACGATATGATACTTTCTTGCCCAATTATTACGCTAACACAATCTGATGCAAGTGCAACTTTAAAGAATTCAAACAATCATTTTCAATTTTTAAAATTTACATATCCTCATCATAAACAACTTTCTAGTTTCAAATAGTTTCAAATTGCAACTTTCACTACCTTCTACATATTAATTTGAATTATTAAAAGACTTCATTTTTTTTTCATAGTTTAAGGTGAAATATTTTTTTTACTCTATTTTTAAAGAAAACGTGAACAGAAAATAGTTAATGTGAAGGAATCCAAAAAAAAAACACTTAGTTATCATGGGTTATGAGTTTAACGTATTCCAATATGCTGAAATAGTTGATTTCCTTTTTCACAGTAGACTAAGTTAAAGTAGATATATAGGTGATATTTCCATGTTGTTGTGGTGTAATTTGGCAAGAATGAACAACTTTACTGCACTATAGATTACAGTACTATACTATAATGCTATTTGTTTTTTTTTTAATTTAGTACTAGTAAAGTAGTACAGTAATCGTGAAAAAATTTGATCACGATATCTTGACGGAATTATATGATTTCAGGTCCCAGAAATCGTTTTAAGAAGTTTTTTCGATACTGTCTGAGTGGGTGGGTGGGTGTGTAGGCGACTAAATATCCCTAGATTGTTACCACGCTACGGTCCAGAATCTTTGATGGATCAAGTTGCTATTATACACAAAAATGTGCCTCACAATGTAAATGAGTCCTATTGTTTTGGTGCAATTATGCATGATAGGAATGTGACAATTTTTGCCAAAACCTGTTTTTAAAACACATTTTTTCCTCCTAATTTACTAATTCTAGATTATAAAAATTATTGAAATAAATCTTTAAAATAAATGACAAATAACCACAGATTTTTAAATCAACAGGTTTTTTTTTTACAATAAAATGTAAAAATTGTGACTTATATTCAATCTGAAAGCTTAGCGTTTAATCTGATACAAGCCGTATCGTTTGACGGATAAAAATAAAACAATACCTAAGTATAGAACATTATGTGAAGGATAAGCAAAATATTTTTTTTTAAATAAAATTCCATTTACCATTGTACTGATAGAGTACATTTTCTATTTTCAGAAAATATTTTTTGACCTCAAAAGGCTAATTTAAAAAACATGAAACTTTGACGAAAAAACTACCAAACACTTAGTTTTTTTTTAAAAAAAAATTCACGTAATTCAATAATTTTATTACTTCCATAGTTACACTAATAATATTATATGCCACAATGGTGTGATATACAAAGATAAGCACGTATTTTGATACGTGGATCAATTACTATCTTTACTACATCCAGGAATGAATGACAATTATCTTCCATTTAGACATTTATATTATACATCAATGGAACATTATACAATATATCCCCAAGAATTATGGTATTAATTATGATAAATTTTAGTGTCTACTTATAGTATAGTAGAGTGTAGGCCACTCCAGATTGTTGAACCAATTTTGTAAATACTATAGAAATTTTTCTCGTGTTAAGTACTATTCTTTGTTTATTTAATAATGATCTATCAAAAACTCTCAACAGCATGATTATTACAAACTTTCCTATCATAACTCGAAATGGTTTATTTTTACTCTGAAATCTAAAACTAAATTATACTGAAATTTGTATCAGTTTTTGCAATTTTGTGTTCCATCATAACTACTAAATGTCAACTTTTTACAATTAGTATTTTAGAATAAAAGACATGTTTTATATAGACAAAAAATTGATTAAAAAAGTAGACATTCCTTAAAAAATACTTCTCATCTACAACAAAATAATCTAAGATTAAAATTAGTAAATAAATTGTGGGACCTTCAGCTTGTTCTGAATTTTTCGGGTGAACAGTTTCCTTAACTAGCTTAATCACTTTTTTTTATTAAATTAACTTCTTACTGCCTTGCTACAAAATTAAGTCATACAACATAATTTGTTGCTATAGATAGAATATTTAAAGTGATCTTGTTAGAAATCCTTTGCCTAAGCTTTAATAATAACAAATAATACATGTTTAAATTATATTTTACATTCTTTTGGAAAATATGGTCTTCTAATATTCTTATGTTATTGACATAATTATTTACTGTACATCACTGATATCACTGCTTCTTTGTAATTCCTCTTTTTTAAATATAAACATTCAAGAGTATGTTTTTAACATCATAGTAAGTATATTGATAAAAAGTCCCAATCCGACCATAATAAACATCTCAATAATGAATAGGATAAATTTATCACCATAACACAGTTATCCTACCCTATGCTATATCTTTATAGGATATCTTTATTGAATATGCAGCGAATTCAAATTATTGTGATGATGACTTACGTAAAATCTTATTACTTAAAAAGAATATAGTTCATAATAATAGATAAAGTCTATGAATGTCTGAAAGAACATACATGTTGAAAGAATAATTATATACTGTTTCTAAGTTTATGCTGGTATCTTTTATAGTATGTTGTTTTCACATAAAATATCCTTTTAAAAACAAAAATTTATAGAATACAGTTAGATATTTCACTTATTAATCAACCCCCATTCAAATATGACTTTTCTAACGACGTAACTATGAAGTTCTCATAACTATGTAATAGCTTTCAAACCATCCACAATCTAAAGTTTGTACTTTACTATTGCAAAAAAAGATTGAGTTTGAAGTTGGTTTTATTCTGGAGACTGAAAACAATCATATGACTAAACATAGGAGTTTGATGATTAGCAATATGGGAGTGTAAAACTCATTTATATCGGTTTGTTCCTGATATGCTATTTGCTTTTATTAAATTGTTCTTACACACAAATATGTTGAACTGAAAAACAAATTTGTCTACAATATTTTTGAACTTATTCTGGTTTACTGTTATGAATATGAGTACTTCAGTAGCAATAAGCCTGCTTTTAAAATTCCTTTCTCTTACAATTTTTTCTGTTCTTTAAGAATTATAGAAATCATGCTATCTTATCATGATAAATATATTTTTTTTTTTCATTAAGTGTGTTCTGAATAAATCTGGAACAGCTGTTAGATATGGGCTTAGTTATTATATTCAGTTGTTCTAAAAAATGTTCATTTATAATGATATGATTTATGAGGAGTTTTCACCACTACTTAATAATGTAGTAAAAGTGTCCTTTACATTGCCTTTTTGAACGCCTGTTCAAATGTTCCTTTTTAGATATATTTTACCATGTCAATATTTTATGTTTACAATATGAAAATATGGTAATGAAGTAACAATTTGTTACACCTTCACCCTTAAGTATCATCTGAAACGTGAAACAATTTTTTTAGTGTTACACTTAATTTTTAATATTTTGGTGGTAAACAAAAAGGTTCTTTTATTGGTGTTAGCTTAGGTTAGGTTGCAGTGACAGTCCCACGAGAAAATGCACAGGTACACAAATATTGGCTTTAAATTATGCCAAACTGAAGTGTATTTGAGTTTTTTTCTTTAAAGAGCACCTGACATCATACACCTTCGGGACCAAGACTTAACGTCCTCTCCGATTTTTTCACATCTTCAGTGAATACGAGGTGTGTAAATAAAGTAGTGAGACTGATTTTTTTTAAATTTTCTATTCAAATATAATTACAATGTGATATTGTCACCTTCAAAATAGTTCCCTTCGGAAGCCACACAGCGCTGGAGACGGTCCTTCCAATCATTGTAGCATTGCTGGAACTCGGATTCTGGAATGGCCTTCAGCTGGTCGGTTACAGCAGTTTGTATGTTTTGTAGTGTCCCGAAATGAGTTCCCTTGAGGTGATTTTTCAATCTCGGGAAGAGGAAAAAGTCACAAGGACTCAAGTCTGGTGAATAAGGAGGCTGAGGAGCAACAGGAATGTTTTTACTGGCCAAAAACTCGTTTATTAAGATGGCAGTGTGACAGGTTTTTCGGAACCATTTTCGCACAAATTTTTCTCATCTCCAATTCATTGGTCAAAATGTGATGAACGGAGGTGTGATTCAAATTCAACTGTTCCCCGATCATTCTGACTGTCAAGCGTCGATCTGAACGCACAAGGTTCCGTACTCTGTTGACATTTTCATCGGTGTTTGCACTTGAAGGCCTTCCGCTTCGTGGTTCATCTTCAATCGACTCTCTTCCTTCTGAAAATTCCTTAAACCACCGAAAAACCTGTGCCCTTGATAAAACACGTTCTCCATAGGCCTCCTGAAGTTTTCCAAAAGTTTCGGTTGCATTATGTCCAAGTCTGAAGCAAAATTTGATTGCACACCGCTGCTCAACTTTGAGGTCACTCATTTTTAAAACGCTCAAGAAAAAACCATTTCACGAAAACCAACGCTACGGACAAACAAATGACTGTGGCGAGTTCAGATTCATACTGGAGGCGCATCACACGTGCACCTGACGCTACTCAAGGCCACGCGTCTCCAGCGTTGCCAGATCGAAAGCGACGTTGCCAGTCTCACTACTTTATTTATACACCTCGTATATCTAGGGTCAGTGTGAAGCTTAGATTTACTAGTCTAAGAGGTGAGCACTATTAAATGGGCTAGAGTTGCTACGAAGATTATTACATCCTCAAAGGGAGACATCTGTAAATCAACTATTACAAATTTATCGGAAATAACTATGATGAATGGAAGCTGTATTTGAAATGATACGAGGGATTTATCTGCTGTCTAATATCTAATTGCTAGCCAACAACGTTCGAAAAGATGAGGATTTGCGTCAAATTATCTAAAAATCCATGAGTGATGGGTACTTCCATATATATATATATATATGCTTTGTTAAACGACCTTTGTACTGTGGCATGAAAAAATTTCATTGTCTAGCTTTCAAGTTTTCTCACCTTTGTTTTAAATCTTTCTGGTACTAAATACACTAGTTCTTCAAATGATTTATTATTTCTAACTGACGTGTTCGGTGTCCTTGACAATCTTTAGACTTAATAATATTTATAAAAACTTATTCTTACTAACTACCAGTATATTACACTATACATTTCTTAAATTAACACTATAACCTTCGATAACATAAAGAAATAATTCTATCACTAAAATATACATTTTGTTTGAAGCAGTTTTAGCCCCCTCTCATAATATGGTGTACCACTTAACTTCATAAAATGTCTCTAGGTACCATCTGTTGGGTCTTCAATCTTGGTTTGATTATATATATATATATATATTTTTTTTTTTTTTGAAGGTCATTACAGAATTCAAAATCTGAAGTTAAATTTAATTTCAAGAATGGGATGTACATATGCCAGGTATGAATTTTACAGAGATTACGACTCGTATAAGTTTCGGGCCTTTTATTTAATAATTTTAAAAAATGCCATTTTGATCAATGATTTCCATCTTCTCACATGTTATAAAACTACAGCTACATATAAATAGATGGCACATTATTGATTGATTTGTATGGACGCTCACATTAAACAAAAAAAAAACAAATTGATGAGGTTTTTGATTAGATAACTTTAACAAAACTATGTTATTATAGCAATAGTATCAACAAATAAATATTAGATGAAAATATTTTCTTATAATCATACCTCTAAATAACTTTCCTCTTAAAACACAAAACATATTAGTGTCTAGCAAAAAATATTGTAATGGATTTTAATTCATCTCTCTTAAACACTAATTGATGTGTTGATTTTACTAAAAATTCAGTAGAAGTTAACTTTCACTCTTAATTGAATCCCTCAATGATGCTTCAGAGCAGCTCTTCTATGCGATCGATTTGTTAACGCTATGAAAACCCCATTCATTAGTTTTCTTTTATATTAGTTGGTTTAGCTTCAACACAATATCTCTGTCTTACCTTTCTGCTTTTTTTTTGCTTTCTACAACACTTTTATATGCAACATTTTTTTCATTACTCTAGCTCATATATGTATTGCATCATTATTGCTTAGTGCTTCACTTTCATTTCCAGCTAGATTAAACATGCATGGATAGCTTTGTAGTAGAAGAGTAATACATTCCTCTGTATGCTCACTTGTCAATGTCCTCACTTTACTTCTCTCTATAGTATATAAAATGCCTTTGGCATTATTAAACAACTTATTTTTTGCAGTCCTAATTTACATTTGAAACAAGTAAAATATACACTGTATAATTATCATTGATTATTCCACTGCTTTTATATATTAAATAATTCTATGAATACATCGCATATGTGTCACTATGATGTTGTATTCAAAAAAGTTCTACATAAAGCGAGTAAAATATTTGCATTTGTGCAATTTATTAATTTATGTGTAATATAAAAATAATTGCAAAAAAAATGTTGTAATTGAACACTGATTCAAAGGAAGTCAGTTTGCAAAGTTTACGTCAAGTCAAGTTTGAATTATAACACCATCTTTCCACAAGTGGTGTAAATTTGACTTAGTTAAAGTTAATTTGACGTTAGATTGAAACTGATTGAGTTAGTGCCTTGAATGTTTCACTGTACAGGAATTACTAAATACATAAATCAAACTGGCTTAAATTTAAAAAAACTAAACTTACGCCGATATTTAATATAATAACTTAAAATTCTGCCTTTTGTCTTTTTTTTTTGTTTAAGATTTTCACTTTGCTGTTTGTTATTAATAACGATTGTAAAAAAAAAAAAACAGATTTTCCGAAGTTCCAAAGTTGTTCAATAACCATCAAGTTATAATTTCAATAACGATTTTTCAAGTTTTATAATGTCTGCATGTTTGTGTATTAGTAAAATATATATTGCAGAACATTCAATCGTTCCAAAAATTTTATTGAAATTTAATAGATAAGTAACTGTTGACAAAAGAAATGCAATATATTTGGTAAATACTTTTGAATGTAAAAGGTACTTTATGGTACAATGTATTCATAATGAGTAATAATTTCTGCTTTCTTTTAGCCAGTATAGAAACTTAAAATTATACCACAAATATATGTATTCCTCAATAAGAACACAGTAATTTTTTTTAAGATGAATGTACTAAAATTTGCAAAACCCCAGTGGAGTAATGTGTTAGACAACAGCAAGGGTTCACAAAGCTTTATTTGCACTCATGTGACAAATTTAGCTAGTAAATTTAGAATGTAAATTTTATTTTCATTCATTTCAATGATTTCTTTGTACAAAACAAATTACAATGAGATTCTATATTTTTATTTATTTATTTATGTAATTTTAGTAAATAATTAGAGTATTTTAGATCACTTTACAGTGTTTACAAAACAATAACCATGTTTTTCCAAAATAAAAAGGAAATTATGTAATAATTTCAAATGATATAATCAAATACATAAAAATATACACATTTTTTTTCATTTAATTGATAAATATAGACTGCAAAAAATAGAAATCTCTCTATAGAAAATAACATTTCCAGAAGTTAATAGAACCAAATACTTCTATTCTATTCAGTTGTGCTTGAAAGTTAACAAACAAAATACCTTAGAAAATCTGCATAATTGTTTTGCATATATTGATGCTTTAATTCTGAAAGATAAATAACGAAGAGATATGAATTACTTCCTGATCATGCTGTAACCTGTATCAGTACAATCGATTTAAGAATATAATTTGAATCATTTTGTAATATTTTAGCTGCTCCACTCTTACCTGATGATAGTCTTCACAGAATCTATGGAAATACTTGTTCGACACCAAAATGCCTCACGTGATATCAGGAGTTGAATTTGCGAAAATAGTTGACTCATCACAATAAGTACAAATCTCAATTTTATACATTGAAATAGTGTTAAAACTTTTAAACAGCCCATTTTTGAAATACAGAAGCTATAAATAACCTTGAAAGGTGGTCATATTTATCAAAAAATAATAAATATATTTATTGACTGAAGTTTGAACGTACTAAGAGCTCAATGGAGGTATGACTTCTGGAAAAGACTAATCAGAACTATTCAGGTAATCTTGCATATCAGTGTAGAAAGAGCATGTTATGTGTTTTACAGTCTAACTACACTTTAGCAAGGTAGAGGCCGCAGTCAATTCTCGTGGCCGAACAAATTTAATGATTTTATCTACGGCACACTTCCTAGTGGATAACAGTATCAATGGTTTCACACAATTATATGTTCTTAATGTTAACTGCACATTTTTCTAGCTCCTACAGAGAAAAATAATAAGATTTTCAAGTATATTATGGAAAAATTTGTGTGGTAATTCTTTTAAGGAATTAAAACTACACATACTTCTCCATCAGATCAAAGTGTTGCTTGCTCACACAATTATGAGACAAGTCGTTAGAAATGCAAAGATAATTTATAAAACCTGATTAAAGTAATAGAACCAACCCATTAATAGATGCTGAGTACTGTCATATGAGATGTAAGAACAGTAAATAAAACATATTTATATTAATAGAAACATCTTCATGTCATATGATATCACTAAAGATAGATGCCTTATTTATCTTTAGTGAACAAAGGTTCACATATTATTCAATTATTTTGTATTGCGCTTGTAATCTGAATTTGGTCATTAGAAAAAAAATTGATTATTAAAATCGTGTGCATAACATTGATAATACTTCGTAACCATCTTTAGAATAATTAGATTTGTTTCATATATAATCATTTCGAAAGTACAATTAAGGATCCTTTTTATATTAAAATTGTATAACATTAGGTAAAATTAATACTTATTAATAGCAAAAGGAATTGAAAATCCTGCACAAATGATTAACCATGATTGTGTACAATCGCTCAAGCGTATGGAAATGGCTTAAGTATTTTATACTTATATTTGACCATGTACAAAACAAAAAAAAACATATATAATGATTATACCAGTTAATACTGTACATAGTAATGTTAAATTACTATAAACAACATAATATTAACATAATAAGTTTTAACATTTATGAATCATTATTCTTCGGAATATTTTATATCTCTCGAATGAGAGAAGTATTCTTTATGAAGGAGGCGATTTATCATTTATCAACACGGGGGATAAGTTAAATAATCTAGAAGAAATTATGAGTTCTTGGTTAGAGTTTTCATAATTTATTTCAAATAATATTTAATTGATTAACATGTAGTAGGGCCTATTTATTTGAGTGGTGTCAATATAAAAAAATATATTATTTACCTTGCAAAAACTAATTAAATTAGTGAAAATGTTTAATGAAATTTTTTTAAGCCCATCTGGCCTGATTGAAAGAGAACAAGAAATAAGTTGTACAGAAAACGACGCTTGTTGGAATCAGTTTCACTGGCAAAGGATGGTTTTCTGGGAAAGAGATTTAATAAAGTTGTCCCTAATCCGTCACGTTTTGGTATTACCTGGGACTTAGACAAGTTTCAAGCTCTATCCCGCAAATTAAACTTGGCACAATCACCGCCTTCATAGTTGCCTGCACCACTCCAACCAAACTTTCCTTCTTGCTGGTCTTCTAACGAAATTAGTTCCTCTTACTCAAAAACCAATATCTCTTTCCTCTCTTGCCATTCAAATCTCATTTTTTTTTATTTTCAGAAGGGGTTTCTTAAACTTTAAAAATTCAATAACGAAAACTTTAACACAGTCTATTGTTAGGTTATACAACACTCAGCATTTGTGCTGTATGACAAGAATGTGCTGGGGCATGATTCTAAATATTATAATGAATATAATTTAACTAAAGAATTATTATAAATACATAATAATAAAGAATATATTATGTATTTCCTTTTCCATTATTGCCAGACACCTTTAAATAATGAATAACTACTTCAATAAAATATGAAGTTTACTAAACTCCTTTTATTTTATATCAACCATATGGATCTTCACTACCTTATCCTATTTATTTTTCAGCATATGTTTTACACCCTTCTGAAAATATTGCATTGATGAAATTTTCTCATTCTATACTATTTTGCAAATAATATTCTTTAAGTTGCAAGAAAAACTGTTGAGTCAAAGGATTTTGGTATTCGACTAATTTATATTCTCTTCTACAATCATAATAAAAACGATAGTAGCAAGAGCTACAAGAAGTTAACTAAAATTTAATAAAATGAATGTATTTTATGAACATTCTACACATATGTATTTGATAAAGCAATTTATTCAAACCTCATATTCTAATGAGATTACCAAGTGGCATAAACATTTGAAATATAAGTTTAAAGTTTAGTCTAGTGCAATAATGTAAATATTACGTTATCCTATTTAGTGAATTAAACTCTGGCAGAAGTAAATTTTCATATAAACTTTATACAATCAAACTTACAATTTTATTTCCTGAACTAAACCTGTTATACGAATCTCTCAAAGAAATATACCTCTAAAACTGTATCTTCTAAACAAAATGAGTAATATTCAATTCAAAGATACTACTTTAAGTGTTACAAACATCTGATACCATCAACAATATATTTCAGAAATCTGGGATATAGTTTACGAAATTCTGTATTATATACCATGGGAACAGAAATAAATTATTTCAGTCCAAATATAAGACGAAAAAAATATGTAGTTGCCTAAACTCAACTTCTTGGGCTTGTAATATATAATATCCTGTTTAGACATATCATAAATGTCATTTATAATGACTAAATAATAAGTGATTAAAAGAAAGACTTTATTCATTAGTCTTTCATTCCTGGAGGTAGTACAGAGAGTGACTCATCCACTTATCAATACATATGCATATTTTTTTACGTTCCACCACTGATACATATGATATCATTAGTACAACTACAGCACCAATAACATTTTTGAAAAGAAGAAATGTAAATTTTGTGTTACAAAATAATCCCTTCTAGAAGTGCATGCTTGTTTTTCTAATAGCTTGTGGATTTCTTACATAGTTTACCTGACCTCATTCTACATTAACTAGTTAAGAAAACTTTTCCAATTTTAAACTTGAAAATATTCTTATTTTGTCTAAAATATGTGAAAAAAATCTAAGAATAAATGCTGTTTTTAGATCATTTTTAATTTAAGTGGTAGGATAACTCCATTTATTACACTTCAAAAAATGTTCTTCAATTTTTAATTATGCTTTACATTTTCGTTCTTTCGGAATAATTTTGTACTTAGATTTTTAGGGTTTGCTAGTTTTTTTTAAATGTCTCTTTTTCTTCCCTTTGTCAAAAATCATAAAAATCCAGTTTTTTTCTGAGCGAGTGTTATCTTTTTCCTGCGAGCTGAACTCTGTTATAAGGTTAATGTAAATGTATACTGGGAAAAAAATATTAGTAATTATCCAGTTATGCATTCCGCATTGATTAAAATTAAATTGATTAAATTGAAAGACCGCATTTTAATATAATTTCAAACTTGCAATAGCCGGAAGCTTGTATATTTTAAAAATTATAGATATGAACTATTCCACTAGAATAGTGAAAAAACTGGATACAATAGCTTCTTCTTCAGGAAAGTGTTCATTCCTCACACTTCTATATTTCCAAGGGCTACTGTAATTCATAAACTTAAAAATTTACATCTGATATTAAGTTTTGTTCAAGGATGCAACATATAGATTGATTAAAGTTTTTTTTTGTGGTAAATCGATCATACTCTGGAAAGTATAAGAAATTAAATTTCATAGTGGTTGATTTTATTAAACGCACACACCCACCCACCCACCCACACACACACACACACACATGGCCCCACATTCTTCTGGAATGTAGAATTTACGACAGAGAATGATGGTGGTTAATAAGAGAAGCAGTACCAAGAGGAATGAAATGGCCACCAGAAAACTTAAGTGACCTAATCTGTGAAACAGATGTGTGCAGGATCTTCGATCATTTTGTTAATAGTCTGGACTTTGATAAAATGTTGTAAAAAAAGGAACAACATGCATGCCATATTTGTATGGTGCATGCAGAATAAACGTATGTAAAAAAACCACACTGACATACTCACACTCACACTCACATACATACACATACATGCACATACATACACTTACATACACATACATACACCTACACACACATACACACACATACAAACACACACACACACACACACACACACACACACACACACACACATACACACTAAAACGGCTTTTGAGACCTAAAAACATATAATTCCGTCTAAATCTCGAGATTTCACATTTCTACTGAATAACACAAAATTAATACTTACACAATTAGTTTGTTCATTTATAAACGTTTCAGATTCATCACCTAAATCCTATGTTTTCTTTATTTCAGTTAAACATGATATAACAAATCGTATGATTGATTACGTATTGAAATGAATTTTTATAATTTACTTTGGAAAAGTTCTACCTTGAAAGCATTTTCGGTTTTTGGGTCATGAAGTAGTAAGAGAAAAGCTAATATTTTGGCTGGAGATATTGCTTGGAAATACTGTATCGCAGTTTGAAATCAACACTGTTTATTTTCAAAGTCTCGTATTTAAACATGAGATTCACAAAACTCACTTTTAAGTAACCAAAGTGCCACTGTTTGCACATACTGTGGACAAACAGTTGTGGAATAAACGTTTCTTTTCATATTTGCGATATTCAATTAAAGTCTTTTAGTTCTTTTTTTTGTACTAATAAGATATGTCCATTATGGCAATTTTTTAATTTATTTGTAACATCAAAATAATTGGAACATTTCTTCATCTCTTATACATTTGTTACTAACGTATATCCTTGTAAAATAGTTTTATTATTGCAAGCTTTTCTCATACGAAGGGCATCTCTTTGTAATTTTTGTGTATTTCACAATGTGGATCATGTGTTCTTATGTTTTCTAAGGTTATTAAATTACTTAATAAAAAAACCAGGTTTTTTTTTAGTTACCTCAAGTGATTAGGTTAATGCATTAGTTTATTATTGAAAACAGAGGCTTATGTTTAGTCTTCTAAAGTGATATTGAAGTTTGATAAGATTTAGATTTGAAAATCCAGTATCGCCTTCCTTTAAAAGTTATTATGTTTTCATTCCCTATGTCATAACTGATTGTATATCTTGTTACTCTATCATCTAATGTTCCAAACTGACAAAGGTCAGCTATTTTTTTAATACTGTTATATAAGTTTTCATTTTACCATAATTTTTCTACATGTGTTCAATATGATATATTGACCAATGACCATATTTTTAAAAATAAAATACTCAATAATATTGCAGATTAAGTAATCTATATTGTCTTTCTCTTTTGTATAAATCTAAAGCTAATATTAACAGGCAGGCTCCTATCAAATAATTTATATACTATATATCAACTAATCACATATTGGTTCAACGGCATGTTCCCTGGCCACTGTCCAAGGCAACTATATATAAACATATAATGATATATATATATAAAAGAAACTAAAATTGATCAGGGCTCGGTCAGTTCTTCAGGTATATATATATATATATATATATATATATATATATATATATTATATATATACAGTCCAAAACTACAAGAAAAAGAAAAACAAAAGAATTAAATGCTCTGAGACCTTTCGTTTTAGGTCATCAGAGAGTAAACAAAGTAACAAAAAAAAAGGTAATAGAAGTGTTAACCAGGAAGAATGGTAACTCCTTTATGTTTATTCACCTCAAGAAATTCTCAGATATGATATCATTTCGATTTTACAATTTAATATTGCATACCTTTAAAAAGCTTTTAAAGGAAGGCCACCTTCCTCCTGACTAACTTTTCTGTTACCTTCTTTTTTCTTACATTGTTTACTCTTTGAAGACATTAAGAGAAAATCCTCAGAGCATTTATTTTTTCTGTTTTCTTTTTGCTTGTGGTTTTGGGCTTCACTGATTGCAACACAGGTTTAATTGTGATTTTTTCTGTATATATATGACCAAACCACAATATGAAATGGAAAAACCAGACTAAGTTTTTTCAACTGTAACAAGCGGTCTTCGTCAGAGTCAAAAACCCAACGGAGGGTAACTGACATAAACCCAACTTGTGGTTTGATTATTGATATATATATATATATATATATATATATATATATATAAAGAAATGCTTTTAAATGTTTGATATATTGAAGATATATCAAAAAAGTCAAGTATTGAAGATATGTTAATAATACAGAACATCAAAAGTTGCTTAAATCTTATTTTTATAAAATAACTCTTTGCCTCCCTTAAGACTGTACTCACATAACTTCAAAGTAATTGATTCCTCCACACTTCAGCTGACACATGTAAGCAACACAGTAGCTCATCATTTACTTTCATTAACATTATTTATTCGAGACACACTGAATACATGTGTTCAAATATATAGGTATAAATAAACGTTCATATACCCATTTTTTTTTTCGTCGTAGGATGTGGAAAAATCTGTTCATCAGATCCCTTAGCAAGATGTCTTACTTAGGGTATGTGGTTTTGGGGGTCCCGACACACTAAAAAACCACATCCTATTTCCTGGCAATAACCGACACGGAAACCGTTTGCACATTACTTCATGCCGGTGCCTCAGTCCTCCTGAATAGGATTCACCTTCTTGTCCCCATTCGTTCACCTATGAATTATCATTGCCCTTTCCTCACACTTTCATTCTTCTTATGACGGAGAACCGCCTCTACAAAGTTTGCAGCTTTTGACCAATTTTCTTCATTTTGGAGCATCTTTTGAACTATGGTCTCTGGAGTGACCTCACCCAGTGATGCTATTAATTCCTGGCGCAGCACTTCCCATCTAGCACAGAATAAGAAGGTATGCTCTGCATCGTCGTTTTCCCCCAAGCTACAGTGCTTACATTGAGGGCACTCATATACCCATTAGTCATGCTTTTAAAAGCAACATTAAACTAATTTACTAATCCATACAATTTAAACTAATTAATTGCATTAAAAAAATATGTAGGTGCAAAATAAAAGTGATAAGCTATATTTTGTTGTTGAAACAATCAAAAACACTGTTCATATTTCTATAACTATGAATACTAAAAAAGTATAAAATAGTGTAAGAATAGATGTTATTGACATTCAATATTGAACTACTCATTTTAACGTCTGTAATGTGAAAAATAAGTAGAATTATGGTTCTTGATTTACTAGTAATAATTAGAAAAAAAATGAATTTATTTTTTATAGCCAAGAACTATTATTATTATAATCATTAAAATAAATTACTGAAATGTACGCCGGTTGCTTCAAAAACTCAAATTTCTTTAACTGAATCCAGCTTTTAAAGTTTGTAACAAGATCCACTTAATAATTTGTATTAAACTTCCTCCCATTCTTATATAGAGACAAATATTTTCCTTAAATTATGACATCGTTATTTTATTAAAATTAACAATATTTCTGTAAAATTTACTAAATTGTTTTTGATTTGCTGCATTTAGCTTAAAATGCAATATAACATCAAATTATTAAGAATCATTTTAATTTTCTTCTACCATCATTCACATTTCGAAATCATTAATTAACGTTATAAAGGAAAATTTGAATGACATTATTAAAAAAAATATTAAATGGGATATTTTGAAGGAATAACATGATATTAAAATAACATTAATAGTGTAAATAATCGTTTTATTTTCATTTTTTATTTTAAAAATTACACAACTGTGTTAAAAATATTTAAATTTTATAACCTGCTAGCATGAAAGAGCGTAAATATCACCCAACTGAAAGAGAGAGAGAGCGTTACCTAACTTCAATTATATTATATAATTGTATGAAACCTATATATTATATACCTTTCTAATCCTGTTTTTTTCTACACTTTTTAAAAATGAGTGGTAATTTATGAATAGAAATATCAAAGTGTATAATAATAATGGGAATTATGTACGAAGGAATGTATTGGCGAGGCAATTAATTCTCTTAGATAGTGAAACAAGATATATTTGTTAAGAAGGACTTGAAAGATAAATCAATTTTTTTTTTTGTTAACACCTCCACCATCTTGATTTCAGTTAATATATGATGTAATGGATCTCTAATGTTCCCGGCAAACCAAAAATTTGAAGGAAATTTTACGTCGTTTGGCATTGATAAATTTACTAATTAAAATACTAGAGTTACTGGCGATACAATGCTTGGATAATTATATTTAATAATAGAAAAATCTAGACAGCAGTGAGAAATAGGAAGGTTATATAACACCGATAACGACTCCTTGGATCAGTTCCTTTCCAGGATGTTTGACGCCCTAACCCAGTCGAATAGTTTTGGCAGCGGTGCACAAGTTAAGACAATTTATTCTATTCCAAATATTAATCGTACCAACCACAATGGTATTAACAATATGCATATATTTAACATAGCATTGGTAACTAGTACATTTCTAAGCAGTCATTTCAGTAATGCATTCAACGGATCCATAAATATTGGATTTTTGTATTATTTAAATAAGTCAAAATAAAATTTAAAATATTGTTTTAAAAAATCTGTTATTTCATTTAAACTATTACTACCAATTTAATACACTAATTTCATTTTCATTTGTTATATTTTAAAACAAAATTCAAATAAATAATATTTAATGATAAATTTATAACAGAGAGAAGAATGAAATATGTCAGAATATTTGCACATAATGGAAGAAGGGCTACATTAAAAGCAAATAGGGAGCATATAATTCGAAGTACAGTGGAAGGTTGCTGTTGGCAAACAACTCGGGGTATCAGTAGGACTAAATATGAATCTCGAACCAACACGGTTATCAAGTCTCTAAATATATCTTATATAATGATTTTAATACACATTTAATAGACATCTTAAAGATTCACTGTTATTATTATAGATATTAAAATCGTGCAAAAAATAAATTAATCAAAACAAATACGAATATTTACTGCGGTATGTCGAAATTTGTCGTTATTATTAGAAGAGTTCTCTTGAAAAAGAAGTATAACCTTATAACGCTACTGTCTTCGTTATGAGATGTTATGAAATTGGGAAATGAATATGAAATGTTGAATTCCTGCTACGCATTGGGGAATTTTTTCACTTCTTTTTTTGTTTTCTGTATCTTTTATTAGGCTACTTGTCCATACAATCAGTTAATTTATTTGTAATTTTTATAGTTTAATGTGAGCTTTATCAGACGGTATTAATGTAACCAATTCATCATCACAAGGCCTTGTTTTTAACTGGCGCTTTAAAACATCTTTCAGGAAGATTTGTTTTAAATAATAATAGTTATACAATAGTATTTGTTGGGCCTGGAGGTATTATCTTGAGTATTATACAAAGACAGTCATAATTACTTACTACGAATATGTAATACATCACACCTAATCTTAGCATTATAGCAGCTAAACGACGTAGAATATAAAAAAATAGTAAATATTACCACTGAGAGAAAGTAAGCATTAAATTACGAGTATATTGACAATGTAACTATTTGATTGGAATGTCAAATGAGAAATATTGGTCAGTGAACAAATACACATGTATGGTAGCCTTAGATCCTTAATAAAAGAATAATTAAGCTCACTTCGCTATACTAATTTTGACATGACTTTTAATCACCTATAAAACAATTTTAAACAGTTATAAAGAAAACTTATGTATAACATTATGCATAATCTAAGTATGGTAATGTCATAGGCAATCAATAATTAATATTATTTTGTTTACTGCTTTTGATATTGGTTATTATGAAAAAAAATTCTGTACTAATCACTCGTTAGATACAAATGACTGCAAATTATTTATGATTACCACTGATATAGTACCTTTTCATATTTCACCCTTATTTATCTTAATAATTATAATATCTTATTACAATAATTTATATAATAATAATAATTATAATAATTTGGGTTTATATAATATTTTTAACCATATCTTATTATTGTCAAACTTACATTACGTTGAATATTCTATCAATTTCTGAGGAATAAAAAAAGAATTTGTTACGTACATGCTTTTAATAATATTATGTATTACCCTGATTCTAAGATTTTGTTACTAATTACATAACGCTGTTAGTATATTTAATTATCAAAAATTTTACAATAATGTAACTTACTCGTATGTTAAGAAAAACTGATTATGATTCGTGAAGATAATATTTTTATTGATTCATTATTGTTAGGCTGAAAGCTATAAAATCACCATGTAACGCATTCTGGAAAGTTACAGGGTAATGTTCATTCAATTTTCTCATTTTTACTACGCTATAAATGAAGTATAGTAATAATGAAACAAATCGATCTCTAGATCTTGACAGATTTACATATTTTGAGGTTCCCAAAGTCCTTTTATGACATTTTCAGTTCAGATGATTTTTAACTCTTCTCAGCTGTGTACTATATGTCAATGGCTTGATATTGGTAGTGGAAACGCAAATTGTAAAAGAGGTGTCAACATAGTGTGCGAGGGAAGAGCAAAATAGTTATTTCACAATTGGTTTTCAAGCCACTTTTAAGTACCTAGTCAAGTGAGAAGACCAACACTAGGCTGTTGATGAAATTCATTAACTGATATATGATATAGAGGAAGACGATAAAACTGACTCTAACAATGAAAATGTAAACTCTTTTAAACAATGTTTATAGAAACTGCATCTTAATGGTTGCCAAGAGTTCTGATAAAATTTTCTATGACACTGTTTAAATACAAACATGAAAATTGGTTTATACTTAAATCGATTATCTACTATATAACAATTTAATTCGCACTATTATCTGAGGCAGGCATGAAAAGTTGGAAGAAAAATGTACTTATATCAAGCTATATGTGATGATGCAATGTTTTTTGGAAACTTATAAACTAGGAATATTCCAAATCTTACCACTTTTAAATATTGTTTCCATATAAGAAAGGATTGTAGTGATTAGCGACAAAAACTATGGAATTAAAAAAAAAAGCAAAAATAAAGTTATTCATTAAAATGTTCTAGAAAACAAAGGACCGTATTGGAAAAATGAAATCAAGCAGTACGTTCCACATACTCCTACTCTTTCTTATTTGTTCATCTGCACTTAATGATACAAATTAGACTTCTTTGGGAAGGCTCACCAATGTCATATTCACAGTAACATCTGTATAGATAAAACAAAGATAAAGACAAATTTCTGTTTGTTTGTCCAAAAATGTTGTCACAGGCCAATTCAGCCACTAAGTCACAGTAAGCTTGAACTTTGATAGTAGATTTGTTTAGTCTAACTTAAAAGCCACAATTTGAATGAATTAGAAATTTAACGTAGAAGCAATGCTATATACTTTTAAGGTGTGTTTGTCTGGGTGCACAGTTATATAGCAAAAAAAAATGTAGAGGTGTTCTTAACTTTTTGAAACTGTAGCAAGCAGGTATTGTCAGTTAATTTTAATTTTGCTTGCGTCTATCATGATTTATAGTATATATCAACACAATATCAGTTAAAAATTTATTAGTAAATACCCTTATGAAAATCAGAAAAATTGTAACTGCATTCAAATGAGAGTACACTAGGAACTGGCTTAGTGAATGTTTTCATATTAACAGTATTCTGGCTAATATGTCATGTTTTATCAGCTCTGAGGTAGAGATGCTATAATGTTATATGAAGATTTTGCCTACACAAACTGTATACAATTTATGCACCCAATGTGTATTTTATTGAATAAAATATAATAAAATCTAAATACCCTGATACACATGTAAAATTTCAAGATTTTAATAAAAAAATAGATAATAAAAACTGTTGACAAAGATATTGTTATTTGAAAAAAGTAGATATATTTTGAAGAGTATGTGTTATGTAATACTTTTTTTTTCATTTTCCTTTTTCCAGTTCACTTTTTTATTCGTAAACTTTTCCTCTTTTTCATGAAATCTAAACTTACGAGTATGTAACCTTTCACAGCTGCTACCACCACCAATAATAATACGCCGTGTTCATCCTATTCACATTGAATGGATTAAAATTTATATGCATTTACTTTATCCTCTACTCGGCGTTCTATTAGAAATTAATGTCTGTCGTTTCAAGCATTTGCTCTCGCTAAAGAAAATGTTGTGTTCTTTCCAGGATTCCTCCAGTTTAGTTATTCTTTCATCTCCTCGTCGTAATCGTCCATTTAATATTATTCCTATCCCATAGTAGTATCATTTTCCTTTGCGATTTTAATCTTCATTTCTCTCTTCCCATGGTAGATTTATCAGGTTAGGTAACTCATCGTTTTGACCTTTTTCTGTTGATTAAATTAAAATTGTCATCGTTCTGTTGTGATTTATTCCACTCAGTTTTATCATAGTTATTGTACCAGTAATTCTTTTGTGAATGTAATATAGTTCTTACCTCAATAGTTTTTCAAGATAATCTTTTGAAACCATGTTTTTATGGTATGAAAGCTCTTCAATATTCAAATTATTATCTCCAAATCTTACATTATTTCCATTAGCATCTGAACTGCATTATTTTTGCAATCAGGTAATAGGAAGTGACCTTTTTTTACATTCTGGAGAGATAATCAATGAAAGTAAAATGAATTTTAATTACATTACCAACATTAAAAAAAACAATGAGTTCTTTTTTTTTTTTAGATATAAATCTAGAAGAAGAGGAAGAGAAAGTTCCTCACATTCTCTGTCAATGCCCTGGTTTGGCTCAAAGAAGGAAAGAAACATTAGGAAAGTACTTCTTTGACAATCTTGAGAACTTAGCATCCACTAGTATGTACTAAGGATCTGTCTAGATTTATTGTTCTCTCGAGATGGTTCGAGTGGTCCAGGGACGGTGTTTGTTATCTCTCGGGACGGCCAAGTTTGTTATCCCTCTGTAACCTAACCCTATCCTAGATATTAATCTAAAATGACTAATATCTCTAAAATAAATAGTAAAAATCGAACTGGCAAAAAGAAAGGTCATTGAAATAAAACACAAGGTATATAGTTTGCACCAGTTTATACAAGTTAGGCAAACAATTACTCCAAAATTGCTGGAACACTTGTAGAGTATGAAAATTAACTCTTATGTTCTACTTAAAATAGTTTTTAATTTAAATTGAATGTGCATTTAATAAAATTTGATTCATTCGTATAAATGTCAATCAATCAATTCAACTTATTTAAAATGAACAAGCAAAATTTCAGTTGACAATTTTTTCTGTTTCTCATTAAAACACCTGTTGTTAATAACAAAATATTTAAAATTAGTACAGTACGAAGTGAATTAAACTAAAAAGGTTTAGAAAATCACGATTGGACAAGATGGACTTGCAGAGTAAGTCAATTACAAGTTATACATGTATTATTCAATACGGATGAAGGGTTGACTTAATTATCACCAAGCGACCTGACAGCTTGTTAATGAGAAAGCAAAGTGGTGGTTGCAGTCAACATTCACCATAGGATTTAGTCATCTGGTAAATGTATACGTTGACAATTGTCTAATAATCTATGTTTAAATTCACCAAGGATAACTCTCACAGCATTCCATCATTTAGTCAATATTTTGAACATTTTTTTTGCATTAATGTCCACTTTGACGTATTTCTTAAGACTAGTACAGTTTAATTTCATTCTATGACATCAGATATCAAAAAATTAATTTTATTTTGATAAAATCATTTTGTTGTTTATTTAAACAATAATTGCTATACGAAATATGTAGAAACATTAACATGATTTATAAATCTTATAGAAATAGTCTTCTAGTGAAGGTCGACAATACTAGATATTATTGAGTAGCAAAGCAAGACTGGAAGAAAGTGGTAGATAAGTGAAAATAGCTGCAATTTTCCTCTAATATTAGTGTTCTGTCTTCTGTCGCTTCTGTCTTATCTTCAATGTAGAATTGACTCTGTTGTCACTTAATATCAACTAGAATATAAACAGTATATCCATTGATTGATCGACTACATCAATTGGCATTTATTCTTGAAGCATACTCTAACTATTGATGATAAGGGCTAATTTTGGTCTCTTTGTAGTACTTTTGTATTCATAAAACATATTTTTTCGTATACTTGTTTGGGATACTCCAAGTAATGAACTAGTTGTGTACTCCTGTAATTTTAATTTATTGTAGTAAAAAGGTTATTGTTGTGCTCCTAACACCCTTTTCTCATTCTATCATTCAGTTTAATGAAGTAGTTCCTTTTCAATATGGCACTTATCTATGAAAGTTACAGAATAATATTAATATAGCACTTCCTAATAAAGACAACTCATACTTCTTTAAGGAAACAATTAGAATCATTATGAACCATGTACTATGCACTTCTACAGGGTGTCCATAAAGTCCGTGTGCGTTTTAAAAAAAATATACCCTTATTTGCAGCTGGGATAGAAATGATTTGTAAAAAGGATTAGATAGAAGGAACTCTATATTTTTTAAAGTTTTATTGAAATTTTATCCACTTAACCTCCATCATGTGGTAACCTCTTCTAAATCCGAATTTCCTAACAGATGAATTGGGAGAGGTGGACCATTTCATTCATCTCCACTTTCGCCAGACTTGACTCCATTAGATTTTTCTTATGGAGGGCATTTGAAAGCAACTGTGTATGCATCTAAATCTTGTTCATTGAAGATTTGAAAGCTAAAATAATTAATAAGATTCTACGGATTATTGTAAATCATTTGGCGCATGTTTTCCGTAAACTTCAAAAGCGTATTACCCTCTATATTGCTAATAATAGAGGACTGTGGAAACTAAAAATTATTTTTAGAATAAAACCTTAAAAAATGTAGGTTTACTTCCTTCTAATCTTTATTACAGATTATTTCTATCGTAAATACGAATAAAGTTATAATTTTTTTAAACTGCACATGGACTTTATGGACATCCTGTATATATTCTTAAGAAAACTTATTTAAAAATTGGAATCATTATGAGCTCTGATATCATATAACCATAATCTATAACTAACTCACAGCGACTGCAAAGAAACTAACTGGCCGTGTGTAATTCTCTCATTCAATGGGAAAATCTTATAGGTAATATAGTAATTCACATAGTATATGCTCAAATCATTATTTAGATTCAGTTCATAAATCCATGAACAAACCGATATTTTTCACACAAACTTATATCGAATATGTCATAGAACTTAATCCTATTGCTCAAATTACAATTTTTTTAATTGAGAACTATATATATATATAGCCTAAGTAATGAATAACATTATACATCTATTCATACAAATCACAAACAGACGGAAATGCGCAGTACAGCTTTATAAGGTACCTTGGTATTTTGAATAATCTCAGGTATAAGTGATATTATATATGTTTTTAATTATTTATTTGACTTTTATTTATTAGAGTAATAAGGATAAATAAAGGAAACTAAATTGATTCGTTTTATTGTTACTTGGGCTTACTAGAATATTTCTTACATTGTCTACTAGAGCTAGTAATTACTTATTTCTTATAATTTACTAATTAAATGAAATGCAACTTATTCCTATTAAATATTTCTGCTGTTATAAATTAAGTTATAAGTTTATGAATATATTGTAGTTTAACAGTGAACACATTAACTTACGAAATAATTCATAAAATTTGCAGTATGGGCAATATAATGAATAATTAATGCAATCGTAAATGGTTTAAAATATTATTCGTAAAATTGGCCCTCTATATTGATTAAAGAATGCAAACATGAATATTGTTTTGAAAATATTTTATATTAAAAAAGTGAAAACGACATATTAAAAAAAAATAACAAAATTACCTAACGCTCGCCTGGTCACAAAAAATATCATAGATAGGAATCAATTTAAAATTAAATGATTGATGGTGAATAAGGAAGAGGCATGGATAAAATTATAAGGACTAAGGTCCAATGAAAAAATTAAACTTACAAATCAAATTAAAATTAAAAGAATGGTAATAGTACAAATAATAATAAGAATATAAATAAAATAATTTTATAATAAAAAAATCTGTTAAACAATAAAATTAAGTTAAATAAAACAACAGATGTAAAAGTAATGAGCTAATTAATAACTAAAGCATTATCTTTTTCGATACTGTAAGATGCCTATTTAATTTATCTATATACAATATATTGTTCGCAGTTCAGCTTACTTTTTTGAACAACAAAGTAAATTTTTTTGTATAATTTCTCTAGCTTTCTAGAATTCATAATATGTAAGTGCCAAGTGTCATATTCTCCATTCCGAAATTGTTTCAATATATTAATTTGGTAAAGCACAATATATAAATTATTGTAAACAACCAGAATCAATGATTTGTAAGTCTAATTTTTAGCTTACTACACGGCTTGGAATATATTTATTGGAAACAGTCATGAAATGATCCGTTACTTCAATGTACTGTCTTTTCTTTGATTAATAAACATACTCAAATTGTTCGGTTTTGTTGCTAAAATTATAACAATTATAAAAAAGCAGACTTTAAGGTTTTTGTAGTTATGCATATTGATATGCTCTAATTACAAATGTTATTATTTTTTCCTGTGCATTAGTGAAATTGGGTGTACATCCAAACTGTTAATAAAATTTTTACAAGCATATTGTTTTAGCGATGGCAAAAAGAGTTTTTGGGTAATATCAAAGCATGGGAAATTATTTAAAGTGATAAGAAGTAATAATACAATAAGAAATAATTGTATCCTCATCCTCTAGTGATCCTAAAAAAATGAAATTTTTAAATAAATATAGTCATAATAAAAGTGTTGCATGACGTAAACATCAACTATTTTGAATGTTGTAAGAAGTATTATACCTAAAAGGACAACATTATTAAATAAGGAAGAAATTATTACTACAAAAAGTACATTCCTTAATTTCAAGTAAATAGTTACTTTTCAGATTAATCTATAATATTAATATAAAGGGAATTACCACTATAAGTTGTAATGAGAGATAAACTTTTATATTGATTGAGAACACAGTTATTGTGAGCAGCTTCAAAATTGTGTTCCAGTTAAGAATAAATCTAAGAAAATCACCATTATTCTATAGGAATATGGTACTATTTGAATAAAGTGGTTTAGTATTATTTAATTACAAGAGATTTATTCACTGTAATATGCGTAATTTTTACTCAGACAATTCTCATTAAGTTTAATTGTCTACTTTGCAAGTAAAAACGCTAAGGTGAAACAATTTATATTACTGCGTATAATAGGGGCTTTTGTTTGTACATTATCAGTTGGCAATGTGAAATCCTCACTTATTTTTATTAAATCCTTTATATATAATATGTTTGAAAAACTAGAATAGGTATTTCAGTTATATGATTTATAATGTTTGTTTTATAATTCTCATAATATAATATAAATAATTATTGTATATTTTTTTAGAGTTCATTATTTTTTTTAGACATTACACATATCGTGATCACTTTTTTTATGAACTTGTTTCTTTTATCAATTAAATTAAACAAAACTGTTGTGATATTAATTTTTTTTAAACAAATATAGACTTTAATCTGTTAGGTTGTATCTAAACTGATAACTAATGACCTGAATATTATTCAAAATTTCTTATTGAAATTTATTTCTCTAACAATTTATAATTTAGAATGGCTACTTACTTTTCATACACACAATAATTTTGATCATGTTTGAGATAAAGTAGAAAAAAAATAGTGATATCTCAAATATGACAAGTACTTTTCCCGAAATAATTAGAAGTTCAGACAAGTCAGAGTTGGAAATCAGAACTCAGATTGATTTCTCAAGATATTAGACGATGATAATTTAATGATGCCTTAACGTAATTTCCCTATTCTGCTGTCTCAGCGTCATCTCGGAGGTTCTATCATGTCATTGAGTATCTACCTGTTTTAATGAAAGACTGACAGCTGATTTAGCAAACAGTCAATAAACATTTTCAGTTAAACACAGTAGACTGAGTATGAAGTAGATTACAATATATAATAATATACAATAAATATAACAAGAAATAAATCGTAATATTATATAAGTTAATAAGTCCTCATTACAAAGAAATATATTAATAACATTGTTCATAGTGCATTTTTTTTATAATTATTATAATTTTTACTCCATTTTAAACCTGACATTTTGAGAAAAAAAAAAACTTGCATATTCAGAACATAAAACACCAAGATTATTAACATGATTTTTGTTAATATAATACTTATTAAAACTTTCAAAAATTGAATTTTAATTTCTTACAGAAATATCAATCATTTTATATATATATATATATATATATATATATATATATATATAAATTTAAGGTGTCTAATAAATATAGAGTAGATCTGTAAACTATGGAAATGGTAAAGTTCAACTCTGCGTTTACAAATGTTAAAATAAAATTTATTATTACTCACATTTTTAGTTACTGATTAATTATAAAACACTGAGATACTATCTCTAAATAAAAGTAAATAAAATAAAAATTAATATTTATTTAATTTTAAACCAATTAGTGACATTGAACTATGTATGTGTACATTTTTACTTCATCCAGGACATATTATTCTCTTGTTTCAGTTCAGTTTTTCAGTTTTTTTTGTTTCAAAATGTTATACTTCTAAAAAAGTTTTCAAATTAAAACCAAAACGATGAGAATGAAAGTTTAATTTGAACCCGAAGAACTGACCGAGTCCTGATAAACTTTAATGTTGAATATATACATTACAATATGAAAATGTGTATTTATTAATAAGAAATACATTTTACTGTAAAAAATTCAGAAATGTTACTAAGTTCATTGAGTCGAAACTGGTTTTCATCAGGGTCTCACCCGTACAATGAGAATCGAAATAGGATACTTGATATGATATTTCGAAGGAAAGTAGGAATTAAAGGTATTTTAAAGAACGTAAAGCAATGTAGAGCAATGAAAGGAAACAAAATGTTGGGGAAGCAAAGAAGTTTAGGAAGGTATAAGTACAAAATTATCTGCTAGTTGCCAATCCTGGTTGCTCCAATAGAACTGACTTCAACATGAATAAGTCATTACTAATGTTTATATTATTTGATCTAATAAACTTAAATAAAGAGGATTCGCTGATATTTTATAACAACAACGATCTTTCCCATGTGCCCATTTCATTTTCTAATTTATATCGTGATTTATTATTCGCAGAAATTAGTTTCTACTTGGATCAATTCTAATTAAAGATTTTTTTTTATAATATTTTTTACTTTACTATATATTACTTTATATTAGTATAGTGATCGTGAAAAAATTCTATCTCGAGTTTTGACGGAATTACATGTTTTGAGGTCCCAGAAGTCGTTTTATGACGTTTTTACGATGATGTCTGTGTGTGTGTGGGTGGGTGGGTGGGTGCGTGTGTTAGCATTGCTTGTTACCACGCTACGGTCCAGAATCTTTGATGGATCAAGTTGATATTTTACACAAAAATGGGCCTCATAGAGAAGAAGATCCCTATTGTTTGGGAAGAATTATGCATGATGGAAAAGTCACTTTTTTTGCCAAAAACCGTTTTTTTGAAAACATTTATTTCTCCTAAACTGATAACCCTAGAGTTTTGAAATTTTGACATTATCTTTGAGGTTACAAATGGAACAAACGAAAAATATATTCAGAATTTTAAAACAACAGGAAATATTTTTTTTTCAATTAAATGTAAAAATGTTGATATATAATTCAATCTAAAACATTGTGAGAGCGATACAAGCCATACTGTTAGACGGATCACAATGAAACTATGCCTAAAAATAGAACATTATGTGGAGAATGAGCTGAGATATTTTTTTTCAAAATTACATTCGCTAAAGGGGCGTTATATTAACATTTCTATTTTCAGAAAATGATTTTTTGACGCGAAACGGCTCATTAAAAAATAATGAAAATTTGACCAAAAATGGAACAAAAAAATTAGCAATTCATAAAAAAAAATTCATGAAGTTTCAATTACGGAAAAGGGCAATAACGCTATAAAAACTGTTTGTTTATCCTAGACTGAGAGATCACCTGCTATACATGTCGAATTTTTTATATTTTTTTACATTGTTTACATTGACTTAGAAATTTTATGAGCAAATCCACTGAGATAAAATTGATATTTATAGAGGAATAATTTAAATTGTTTGTTGACTTATATGACATGTAAGAGGAATAATATTGTGCAGGAAAATAATAACACTCACTCAGAAAAAATTCGTATATATGTTATTTGACAAAGGGAACGGAAAATGATCTTATTAAATACTAAGAAGCTTATTATTATTATTAATTTTTTTAAGATTAAAATTCCCAGTATAATAATTCTATAAAAGACCAAAAATGTAAATGATAATTCATAATTGGAATCTTTCGTTTAGAGATTAATAAATGTAATTATCGTACATCTTTAATTAACAAAGCACCTTAAAATAACATTTTCTTCGCTGTTTAAGATGTTTTTCAGAGAAAAAAAGGGTATTTTCCTGTTTTAAATTTTAAAAGTTTACTTTAATGTTCAATGTAGAAGGATGTCAAGTAAACGATGTAAGAAATCCACTGGCTGTTTGAACGAAAGCCATTCTCTTGTAGGAGAATAAATCGTTTCAAGAAATGTTCACTTTGGTTTTTCAAAAATGTTATTACTGCTGTAGTTATACTAATGAAATTATTTGCAAATAATGAATTATTTGTGATGTACAAAAATAAGCTTATAAATTGATATGTCCTTCAATCACTATCTGTACTACCTCAGGAATGAAAGGCTAATAATTATATCCCATTTAGATGTTTACGTTATGCTTAAATGAGATGTTATGTTTTATATACTCAAGAAATTTGAGATTAAGTTACTTATAGTAAAGTAGAGTGTAGGCCACTCAAGATTTTTTTAATTTATAAGTGTTTATATATTTCTTATAATATGTAAATAGGATTTTATAATTACTATCATATTAAAACTCTAGTTTTTTAGGACATCTCTTTTAATTAAAAAGAATTTTGAGATGTTTTTAAAATTATAAGAAACTATATTAATGTCGAAATTACGAAAAAAATTAGGAGGAATCTAAAAATTTATGAAGTGGAAAGGTCTGACATTTGGCATTAAAAAAGTTTTTGTTGAAGCATTATACAATGGTTTTTTTGTCACTGTCTATATAAATTTATCAATATAAAAACGAGGAATTTCAATATCCCAGTGCTCCAAGATTCCGCATAGCATGTACCTAAAAGATGATTATTTGATAGGAAGACCTTTTCAATAACAGATTATTTTAGATAAAAAATATGTATACAGATTGCTAACACTAAACTCTAATTCCACACGATTCCACACAATAACTCCACCTACCACGTTGACCTGAATATTTAGATCAGTATTTGCAATGTTATCTTTATCCGTGATGAAACCAGTCAATAATATCCATTCAAGTGGAACTTTAGTGATTGTTTCATTTTCAATCATATATTTAGGATTTACAGTAGGCAAAGTGTGAGTCGGTCACAGATGTTCACGTGCCGTAGTTTGATAACACCAATAACTGGCTTAGTTTGGAGGTAAAACTCTTTTTTACCGGCTTCTTACTATGTACAGAATTTAGAATGTCCGATATGTCTGACAGTCTAAGTGAACTATCTTTTTCAAATTATTAAATTTATCCTCATTTAATGATAGGATGCAAATACCTTAAGAGTTAAAACAGAATTGTCTTGTATACAATTTTCCTGTTAAATATAAGCATTAATCAACAATTATTTAATACTGGAGGCTACAGATTGTAACTCAATGTGAAGGAATTTAATACAGGAATTGATACCGACCTCAACACCCAATGTAATATCAACGGCCAGTTAGCAGCGCCTAGTCCAAACCTAACGCCAGCCAATCATAAATTGATTTCCAACATCCACCAATCAGTTAAATATATGGCTAAACTGCCATAAAACCATGTCCATCTGCACAAAAACTCATTATCTGTCTAAAAACTGTCGAAACATGACTACAATAGAACAACGAGATGTATTATGGTGGTAATATAAGAATTTAAGATGATTGAAAATTGGAAATTTTCTTTACAGATGGATTCCTGATTAAATCTTAAAGGACAATTATAGTTTCTGCATGTACTGTTCCATATTGAGGAACGATTACTTTGAGGTCATAAAAATATATACATACTTGATAAAAAATACAAGCAATACAACTTTACCAATATTCAAAGCAGAAATCTATGTGATAGTCATGTGACGGACAAGATTTTACAACGAGAGTTTGGAAGCGAATAAAGTCAATGGATGCAAATTTGATTGAAAACATAAAAATCAAATCAAATAAAAGCAATGAAATTAAATGGGTCGACTGAGATTAAAAGGACTCAAATGCAGAAATAATAAAATAAGGGCGAGCATTGTAGAAAGAAGGAAATAATACAGCAAATAAGGTTTCTTTAGAATAAATACACATATTTCTTTTTAATTATCAATGGTTTTGTTCTTCCTAATCACAACTTTTTTCTTATGCATATTGTTTTATTTACTTTTTTTTTCAATTATGAAATGTCAGGAATAGATTGCAAATCTTTTTCATCTTGGAAGAATATTATCAATTAAACAGACATCTGGAACAATTCTAATTTATGCTAGTAAATCTTCCTCTAACATCTTGGCCATTCCATTTCTATAATAAGTCATAGGAGTGTAGGCAGAAACTTGTTAATATAGAATTCATCAATAGGCAAAGGTGTTCACTATTGAAAACTTAGTTAGAAATGACATAATTATAACTGCCCTATTTGATTTAAATTTGGTCAGTTTTACTTTAATTTTTGATAATCTCTATCTTATAGTATTTTAGCTATCATCTCAGAATTTTCTACACACTTACGGCTTTTTTACTTTAATTTCTGACACTTGAATAGCCTGATGATGTATATTATTTTAATATTGCATAATGTGATTATAACTGTGAAAAAAATACTATGCAAGAGTTAATAGGAATATGCAGATTGATATGTGATACCTGACCCTGTTTTACCAATGATTGTGTTCGAACATTGTAAAATCAACTGCATAAGACATACCTACTAGATCTGGTGCATTATTTAACACCACTCAGCACAGGTTAGCATTTAATTCTGTATTATACAGGGTAGACAATTTATTTCATTCTTTATTATAACATTGTTTATGGAAAAAAAACTGTATACATGGTGTAATTTGCAAACAAACCATCATACATGTAAAAGAAAACAACAAATGTATATTAGTCATTTTCAACCAAGTGTACGAACGGGTTAAGGGTTTTGAAAGTCAGAAGGGTTAGGTTATCAATTTATTCTCCGTCTTTAGTGTTTCATAGAGTTTTTTTTTTTTAAAACTTTTCATTGATAAATATAAGTAGAAACAGATGTATTGATTTTTTTGAAAAAAAAAATCAACTGCTACCATGAAAGTGTTTTACAAATGTATGCTGTAAATTATAGATTCCAAAAGGCTGTTGCAAAGAATAATGGGATATCTAGTTTCATTAATGCAAAATAGGAGTGTTGTTTGTAGACATTATATGAATAGGGAAAGATAAATATTGTTGTGTATGATAAAAAGATTTCACATAAACACGTGAAACAACAATCAATGATCAAACCACAATAAGAAATGGGAAAACAAGACTAAGATCTTTCAACCGTAACAAGCGATCTTCGTCAGAGTCAAAAACCCAACTGAACACTAGATGCAGAAAACATCTGGTGAGGAGTTGAGAAGAGTGGGAGGGAAGAGTGGTATTTTAAAAGGGTGAAAGCACAGGAAAGGACTAATGTCCAGAAAGGGATGTTTGGGGAAACAAAGGAGTACAGTAAGAAAAAGTAAAAAAACTATCCGCTAGCTGTCAACCCTCTTTGAAGAGGCTATTGCCCTCGTGACGAAAGTATCAAGTTTGAAGAGACCGTTACTAATGTTTATAATATTAGATCTATTAAATTGAATTAGAAACGATTCAATAATATTTCTTAACAACATTGATTTTTCATAGGTAATAAATTTAGCTCCTGTCCAATCAATATGATGATTTTCATTTTTTATATGCAAGAATAAGGCACTACTGTTTTCCTGTCTACTTACGTTATATTGGTGTTGTTTTACACGTGTTTTTAATGATTTACCAGTTTGACCAATATAAATTTTATGGCAATTTTTGCACGGAATTTTATAAATACCAGCGGACTCCAATTCGCTTGGAGAGTTTTTTATTAACATATTACCCACGTTATTACGATTAGAAAACACTATATTAAAATCAAGTTGTTTGGCTAATCTTGGAAGGGGGCGAATCATTGGACCCCCTTCCAAGATTAGCCAAACAACTTGATTTTAATATAGTGTTTCCTAATCGTAATAACGTGGGTAATATGTTAATAAAAAACTCTCCAAGCGAATTGGAGTCCGCTGGTATTTATAAAATTCCGTGCAAAAATTGCCATAAAATTTATATTGGTCAAACTGGTAAATCATTAAAAACACGTGTAAAACAACACCAATATAACGTAAGTAGACAGGAAAACAGTAGTGCCTTATTCTTGCATATAAAAAATGAAAATCATCATATTGATTGGACAGGAGCTAAATTTATTACCTATGAAAAATCAATGTTGTTAAGAAATATTATTGAATCGTTTCTAATTCAATTTAATAGATCTAATATTATAAACATTAGTAACGGTCTCTTCAAACTTGATACTTTCGTCACGAGGGCAATAGCCTCTTCAAAGAGGGTTGACAGCTAGCGGATAGTTTTTTACTTTTTCTTACTGTACTCCTTTGTTTCCCCAAACATCCCTTTCTGGACATTAGTCCTTTCCTGTGCTTTCACCCTTTTAAAATACCACTCTTCCCTCCCACTCTTCTCAACTCCTCACCAGATGTTTTCTGCATCTAGTGTTCAGTTGGGTTTTTGACTCTGACGAAGACCGCTTGTTAAGGTTGAAAGATCTTAGTCTTGTTTTCCCATTTCTTATTGTGGTTTGATCATTGATTGTTGTGTATGAATACAGTGGTCTGTCCGATTCTTTATTGCTCTTTATTGGGATATAACCGTTCCATATAATTCATCAATAACTGTTCATAGAAGATACTAAACAATTTATCAATGATATCCATTGCAAATCTGTACGTACTGAAAATGCAGTATGCATTATACAATTTTTACAGCAAGAGGCAACAGTTTTTTTCATTTAAGTAATTAGATTAATATTTCCTTTTCCTTGAAATTAATTTTTTCTTGCAATTGTTATACTGTGGTAGCAATGATAGTCGGTAATCAATTGGTTCCACAATAGACGATCAAATAGAATTATTAAAAAAGTTTAAGCAAAACTAGTAAAAACGAACGTTGGTGAAACTAATAAAGCATAGGTTCATAGCCCCAGTCAAAAGAAATGATGAAGAAAAGCAAAGGATCAAAATAAACTTCTAACTCAGACTTACATATTAGAGTAATCGATGGTTATAAACTCTATTGATTAATTTTTATAGTTATTTTACATTAGATATATAACTATACCATTAGTGATTGTGCTGAAAGATATTTTTTTCATATCTACTGTTTTAATGAAAAATAACATTTTAATATGAAAATGGTAAAGGCTCTAGACAGTTTTTTGTACGCTATTATTTAGTCTTGCTAAATATACTCGTAGAAGACAACAAGATTTATAACATGCATTTCTATACATCAAATCCAAGAACTTGTTATCACGAAATGTAATGTTTAGCACTTTACATTCTAAAAATGAATGAAATAATAAAATGTTATTTTATGCTTTTGGAAATAAGAAATATATAACGAGTTATTTTAAAATTAATGATATCATACTCTATGCATTGTTTATCACTTCATTTACACATAGTAATAGTAAATATAAGTCACTTTTCGTTTATAGCGACTGTCAGAGTAAATGCATTTTAAAAACCTTATTTGGTTAGGAAAAGCATAATCATTAAATTTTCATTTGGCACCGCGCATGGAAAATGCTTTTTTCACTAGCACATATGGTGAAACCGAGCTCTAAATAAAGGCGTTTACCTCAGGCAGTGGAAGCAGAGTAAGTGACTATGGAAAGAGTTAGAGCTCATAAATTATTCTCAAAAGAGAAGGAAGACGGTGAGTCTGTTATCAGTTTCCACTTGTTTGGGCAGAGGGAGGCGGTGTCTTGGCACGGGAGACCGACTAAGGGTGGGCTAGGGGAATGAGACGGCTGGCGAAATAAAAACCAGTGCCCACGTGACCTACACCCCTAATCATCATGCCGTAAATCCCTCACAATGGCCCATATATGGTTCGGAAATTTTTTGCGACCCCCCCCCCCCCCCCCCCTAGCCATCTTAACCTCTATGAGCAAATCGCCATTCACCAGTCCATGTTCTATACCAAATTCCTTCTTCCTTAAATATATAAGCAGCAGAGCTCTGCATTGCAGTCCCAGACAACTGCAAAAAATGATTAAATATTGCTGTAATATAATTTATTTACGTAGTACTGTATTGGTTAAAACGAACTAAGTGATATCTGCATACACTGTCACGTAATATTAATGTTCGCTTTAACATAGAGACAAACATAAATGCTCAGTAGTAAATAACTCACTTACTTTTTGCGATTTGTGACGTTCAATTATCTTTTAACTGGATATAATATATTATCTTACAAAGTAGTCAAATATTCAGTAAAAGATAAGGGCTTATGGTTTATCCAACAATTTAATTAATGGTTGCACTAATGAAACCATTCAATAAAGTAAGAAGTAATAGGCTCTCATTAATTAAAACTTTAAGCTAGAAATTGTATGCACCACACTCTTATACGATAAATGTAATGAAATCAACATTATGCCAGGAATACAATTAAGCACTTGGCTTAAATCATATAATGATATCTTTAAACGAAATCAGAATCTGCTCATGGTTATCGAAGATACTGGTTGATTACACTCTGATGAATTAATCTGCTATGAGATTTTTGCTTCTATTTTAAGTTGTTCACTCAATAATTATTTCATGGATTTTAGTGTTAATTATATGAGGAAATATTTATTATATTTAAAATAAACATTTACTTTTCATTTAATGAACCCTGTAAGAGGCTGATATTGATGCAGTGCTTTTTTGTATCGTCTTAAAGCTAGCAGAACTTTTATAATAAAATTATTTTTTGGTCATTGTTTTCAAGGAAAAATTAGGTGGATGATATTAAAGCACTTATTATAGCACTAAAAAAATTGAAAGACGATAGGTTGTTTAGTTTTTCAGAAATCCGGCTCATACACCCCCCTCTCAAACACACACACACACACACCACACACACACACACACACACACACACACACACACCCCTTCAAAACAGTAAACAATATTAGTTTTTTTCAGAAACAAATACAGAAATAACAAAACAGGCAAGAGGTTTTTTAAAAAAAACCTATAAATATAAATAGTTAACATTAAATTTTATGTTATAATTATACTTTTAATATTGTTTTAGTCGTTCTTCCATTTTTATTTGGAAAACAAAAAAAAATGTAATATTTATGAAACTATCTGGGATAAAACAAATGATGAAATAGAAGTGTTTGGGAACATTAGTCTTTTATGATTGAAGAAGCAGGGTTATGCACGTCAGGTATAGCTGAACTCGCTACACTACCGGTGAAATATTATTGATAACAATAGTATTTTCAAAACTCTAGAGTGGCCTACACTATAAGTAAACTCAAAATCAAACTTTATGGGTATATAATATGTAATTTCTTATTCAGGTATACTATGAATATCTTAATGGGAGAGGATTATTAGTCTTTCATTTCTCCAGGTAGTACACATAGTGATTGATCCACTTAGCAATATATATGATTATTTTTGTATATTACACAACTGATATATATAATATCATTATTATAGTCATAGCAGTAATACAATTTTTCAAAAGCGAAAATATAGATTTCATGCTACAATATTATCTCTTTAACATGGCTAACATGTTACAACTCTTACATGTTATCTCAAAAGATAACATGACTTTTGTACCAATAGCCAGTGGATTTCATACATAGTGTATCTGACCTCTTTATACATTAAAGATTTAAGACAAATATTCCCTTTTGAAACATGAAAATATACCTATTTTACCTGCAAAATATCAGAAACATGTGAGCAAAAATGTTTTTAAGATAATTTTAAATTAAGATATAGAATAATTCGTATATTATTTTTCAAAGAATGTTTTCAAAATAGAATTATGTTTTCCATTGTTTGTCTTTCATAAAATCATTACACTGGGAATTTTATGGCTGATAGGATTTTTAAAAAATAACTTTTGTTAAAAAAATAAAATCACTTTATTCTCTCTTTTTCACAAATCCTATTTACTCTTAGGGAACGTTATCTTTTTCATTCGTGCTGCACTATGTTATAATGTAGCTGTAATTGTATATTGAGAAAAAGTATATTAGTATTTAGCCAGTTATGCAAACTCAATGCAATTTTAAAGCCGGCTTTTCAGTATTATTTTAAACTTTTAAATATGGAAGTTTGAAATTTTTGAAATAATAGATGCGGACTATTAGACTGGAATAAAAAAAGAACTGGATAGTTATCAGTAACATAATAGGAAAGAATTCATTCCTCACATTTCAATATCACCGAAGGTTAATATGATTCATAAAGACAAAAACAATTAACATCTGATGTTAGGTTTTATTCAAGAGTGCAACATATAGATTTATTAGAGCATGTTTTAAGATAAATCCATCATACACGGTTCACAAAGGCAGTTATTCTGAATAAATCGCAGATCTTCAACTTCGAGATATACCTTGTCAATTATCTCTTGCTGAGAGCTTAAATGCAAATGAAATTGAAATCAACTAACAATACCTACTTGCTATACCAGTATATTTTCAAAATAAACATGTTTGTGAAGTTAGCCAAAGACAACATAAAAGTCCATAACTTTGCTTCTACGTTGAATGTTCAATTCATTCAATGCTAAGATTTTAAGTTAGACATACACAAACCTACTTTAAAAGTTTCAGCATCCTATATCTTATGATGGTTGAGTTCACTTGCGACTAAGTTCTGTACTTAAAAGTCCATAACTTCGTTTTTACGTTGAATTTCTTATCCATTCAATTCTTAGATTTTAAGTTAGACATACAAAAAAACTTACTGTCAAAGTTTCAGCTCACTACATCTTATGGTGGCTTGTTTACTTGTGAGAAAATTTTGCGGACAAACCGCAAACCGACAGATAGAATTTTTTTTAACGTTGTGTTCGGTTTCTCTAACGTATTAAATGTAAAGAAAACTTGAAATGAGTTAGTTCTAAGCAACGTTTAGACAAAGCATTCTTTTATTAATATAAATTACTATTAATTGTAAGTAATTATGCAATTTTTTTGAAGACTTATTGGGAAAATTTATTTGGTTGTACATTGAAAGGGCAGATGGCAGTGTTTCTATAGTTCTGGGGAGTTCTATTCTGTTACCGAAAACCCTATATAATCAGTCTTGTGTCAAGCCCCTGTCTGCGATATTTGTTACCCTTCACTTCACTCTCCCCAAAGCAATGAAGAATATCTAACTTTTTTTGTTAATGCTTTTTTGCACTGATATTTTTATTCTTTTTTAACACAATGTAATATTAGGTAAACAGGTTTTCTTTTCAATTTTTAAAAAAAAAGTATTTTCAACTTTATAGATGTGTACTATATGTATTATAACCAAGTATTCAACAAAATTGTATTCATAAACGACAAATTACACCGTAAAATAGAACAACTATGAGTTCTATTGAAAAATTACTGCAGATAAAATTCTATTAATCCAATAGAACTATAATCTGTAAGTTTTAAATACATATTGATATAATGTATTCATATATTTTATATTTACAAATATATATAGTTTGCTAGTTTAGGCAACACTTAAATAAAATATTTATTTACTCTCCTCTTACAGCTTTCTTTCTTATCCAATAACAATCAGATACTGAATATATTAATTCAGCATAATACTTACACTATAATTTCATAATATTATTATGAAATATATCATTAACTGAATGATAACTAAAAAATTGTTAAACAAATTGTAAACATACATTATGATCTGCATATATCATGTCTAATGTGTAAATAAGTACAAAAAACTGACATTTACGATGAAAATAATCATATGAATGTACAAAATAAATTACTATTTTTACAATGTTATTCTAATCTCATGTGTTCAGAGGTTTCGGGAAGTAACAAATTGTTCTTCTTCTGCACTTATTGTTGATTTTGCATATTGAGTTTCAAAATTTCGGAGAAGTTTGCTGTTGTATTGTTTATTCTGAGTACATTATTTAGTATATATAGATTTGATATTAGTTTCATAATTCCCTTGTCATCATCGTACCACAGATAGCCAGACTCAGGTGTGCTGGTAATATTATGAATGCTTGATTCTATTAGGTCTTCCAAGTAAAGTGGATATTTGTTCATAGAGAAAGTAATTTTAAGGAGAATTGGTTTGTGCTAAAAAGAGGAAGCGACACTCAATGTGTGGCAGAGACTAAGAGACGCTGAAACTTTAGGCTAATTAGAAATGTCTTCACAAGCACTTAAAATTCAATAAATTCACATGCAAAGTTATTCGCATGTATTTAAATAATATTAGGGTTATAAACGATATAAAATGGCAGGAAAGGAGGCCAACCTGTAAAAAAAAGTACATTGTAAAGACAAAAAACATGCTTTAAACTCAAAGGACTAATTGAAAGAACATATCTACCACACCTGACGCTGTGTCTTTAGAAACTAAAGGTTTATAAAGCATGCCTTTCTTCTTGACCCTTATTTTCACAATTTTAAAGGGCATCCTCAAGAAGAGTTCTATCTTATAGTAAACAATTTGTTACGAAAAATAATCTTTTGATTCAGTGGCACAATATTTTACATATGTGTTTTTTAAAACTAACATGCAATGGTAGAGCATTTCTAGCGTTTGGCTGATAACCGTTCTAACCAACAAACTTAAATTCACATTAAATAGAACTTGACTGGGAAATGTTAACTCCCAATACAATATTGCTCAGTCATAAGATTGATTGTGACATTTTAATATTAATAATTATGGTAATATTTCAGGCATAAATCAATAAAATCAATAAATATAAAAAAAATACCCAGTAATGATAAACAAGAAGCAATTTTGAAAACTTTTAAAACTACATGCGGCCAAATAAACCTTAATAATCAAAAATGAATAAGATGAGCCATTTCTTATATCTTTAGTAACTGTAGGTTTATAAAACATGCCTTTCTTCTTTACTCTTGTTTTCACAAATTTAAAGAGTATGGGAGGACCATCAAGCATTTTCCATCCTACGAGTATAATGGCATACACCATTCCATGTCGAAACTACTAGGTCAAGCGCCATTAACACGAATAACCACAATGAGGACAATAGACTATTCCTAAAGTCAGCTTTATGTAACCATGTCAACCTGATGATGATATCCTGTGATGATCCTATACTTACACTAATCATACTTCTATTAGATTTTCATCCATTACATAGTTCATAAATTAAACATGTATGTATTTTTCTGAAGCTGTACTTTATTCAGAGGTATGTTATGACAAGCCAGCATGTTCAACATCCATGAATATAATTTTCTTTCTATTGTTTCTTTATCCAATTTCCATCCTTTGCACTTCTCTCATTTGACACCTAGCAGTCCAGTTTAGGGTTGGTGTTAGTAGACGTCACGGTAGTGTAAATTAAAAGATAATCTCCGTCCATCCTTCCATCACCACGCAGAGGGCACTGGTCTTTGTTCGTATGACCAATATAGTGGAGACAGGCCTGAAGATAGTCATGGCGGCTGGTAGTCAATAGTCGGTAGGTACTCAGCAACTCCAACTGCTCGCGGGGGTGTTGTTGGTCGCCTCCTCGCGGTGCTCCCTAGAAAACCAAGTAAACAACAAACAGCCAGCTACCGTCAAACCTAACGGCTCAAACAGACAAAGAACATCAGAATAATTCCTTTAGCAGTTACAGTCTTCCACTGTTAGTCATATTATTGATACTCACTATAAAAATTTTTCCTTGAGATAGTTATTTGACCTTTATGATGATTCCTGTCTACCAAAAACTTCTCATATGGGTATAAATAGAACATAATAATAATCATATTTAGTGTAATGTCAATACTCCCATATAGTAAGCTGCTGATAAATTCGTAGTAACTCTATATTCATATTAAAATTTAGAGTTGATTAGATTCAACTTTACTATAAGTGAACATCATGTAATCTCGTTACTAACTAAATTTTCGTTTTATTTTCATGTGTCTGTCATTATGATGTTATATCATACCTTCTGGTAAGAAAGTCATCAGATGTATAGATGACCAATTAAGTGTATTAATTTGTTTTATTGTAACTATAATCATTTTATGAGTGATAACAGTTTTGCATTCGTTCATCTAGAACTTTCAGGCATATTATTATTACTGTTTGAATTAAATTTAAGTGACACTCATAAGCAATATTCGTAAGACAGGTGGGAAGTTCTGCCACCACAACTCTATCAAGTTTCCCTTTTTCACTTTTAAACCATCTTCAAATTTTTGTTTCTTTAGTGAAATTCAAAATGTCATTAGAAATTTATCTCTCACTGTTTTTGGGCACAGCTATTGTTTTTAGAATATCTTTTTCCTCTCCAAGGTAACTGCCTATATTCATTTAGAACATGATAATATACTTCCACTTCTTCTAGACCGTGTCTTCATTATTTGTATGATGATGACTCCATCTTGTATGAATAGGTGTTAAAAAAAACTAATTCTAGTTAGCTATTTCAAAAATATTTTAATTTCTTCCTTTGAGGATACAGTATTTCATTGCATATTTAAGTCCAGTAAGAACAAGTTTTTTAATTAAATTTGACACGGTTGTTGTACCCACCTTTGATCTTTTATCAAAATTCTTCTTCATGTTTTTCTGAATTGCTCAAAACTTTCCCAGACGATCCACTTCCTTTTATCTCGATATTTCCTTGTTTTCAGTTACCTATATGAGAGTTATGATATTTTTACTGGGATCTCATCAATAAGTTTTGACACCTCACTACATCAGACTGGTGATATTTACTTCATATTAGGAGGCTTCCAGTACCAGTATCAGTAGGTGATAATTTTTGATCACTTTGGTGGCATTTGGGAAACTCTATATTTATAATAACTTTGCTTTACTTCAACAGTTTATTAATTTATTCTAAAGTCGCTAGATTATCATATCTAGGCATTCCTGCTGATTTAGTAGATAGCTGATGGTAGTAGCAAGTATGTACTATCAAAAGCACTTTCTCTATCCAGGTATCCAATACTACTCCTATATGTTTTAAACATTTTTCTGTGTTTTTAAACATAAATTTTTGAAACAGATTCTATAGTTTTATCCTTGTAATATGGTTGATATCTTTCTTAGAATGCATATTTGCCTACAATTTGTCATGTTACTACAGACAGAACTTTTGTTCTTCTATCTAAAATAATAAAATATACCAAAATACCCTATTCGCTCATATAATTTTATATAAGCATTAGTCAGTGATATTTTTGGGTATAACTTCATTATAACCCCTCAAGCAGTAGGAGTAAGCATCCAGAATCAATCATAATTAGGTTTGATAACCTAATATCACTCATAAAAGACTCCTAGTATGAAGTATCTAACATGCAATTTTATTTATAAGACCATCTAAAAAACGACTCATAAATAGTAACTGCAATGTAATAAAGAAGCGAAAAAATGGATTTTCCAAGCTTCAAAATTGCCCAAAAGATGTAGAGTTTTTGAAGACTTAAATAATATATGTCTGACAATATTAGTTGGAGAGTAATAAATGAAAATTGATTTCAACATTCTTTCTAGTTAACCATCTTTCACAATGAAGAGCATCATAAAACTTATGATTGTTTGCTGATATATTTTTATTAGTTTTATTGTTATAGAATAACATATTACGTCATTAAACAGTCTTTCCTTCGAATTTCTTATATTAAACAAAAAAAATCCGAATTTATCAAAGTCTTCTCTTGCAATAAAAATTGTATGAACAGTTTCGTCACAAAATATATCTACATTGCTAACTATTTGTGATAAAAAAAAAGTTTATTCTAAAATAATGAAATATACCAAAATACCCCATTCATCCATGTAATTTCAGATGGAAAAAATTACTAAATGAATGGATGAAACTGACTAAACATTAGTCAGTTCATGCTATCGACTGGTGATATGTTTTGGTATAACTTCATTATAACCCCTCAAGCAGTAAGATCAAGCATAAGAAAGAAATTTTATATTTTCTTGAAAAACTAACTTTTCCAATAATTGAAAACATTTGAAATTTTTTTCGGTTAATGCCTAGTGTTAGTAGACCAAAAGAAAAAAATATACTTTTCTATAAGGAAACATTACTCAAAAACTGTAGGCCAATGTTTAAATATGAACTCCATATATCAAACCGTGTGAACCTCTCCTTTTCCCTCATGTACAGACAAACAAATACGCATAGACAACGTGAGAACCAATTTCTTCAAAAAAAAAATTGGTAGGTCATTGAAACATTAATTGGTCAAAATCTCTAGATCAAATATTTTCTCATTATTGCTATCTTTACTTATATTAGTGTAACAAAAATAGAATCGAGGCCAATATAAACTGCAGCTCATGTTGATATCCAATATCGTTAATTTGAAAAATATGTATGAAAACCCAATATTCATTGGAAGAACGTGGGCGGTTCTCAGAAAAGGGAAACAGGATCCTTTCAAGAGAAGTCAAACACAATAGAACTTGACTTACTCTATTCTTACCAGTACTCTATTCTTATTGGCTACAACCCAACTAATGATTGATATATTCAAAAATACTTTAGAATATATACTAGCAAACTTTTTCATCTGAATGAGTTTTTAAATAAGTAAATTTTCTGAAAAATTTACAATTTTGCAATACTTAAGAATTGGACTGGAAACCAGTCCAAACCTTGAACATTCAAGATTGCCTGAGGTGACTGGACTGTCTTCTCAAGAAGATGTACTCCGGCTTAATAAATATTTATATTATAAAAGATTATAATGCTGGATATAATATTTCCAAGTGTTTTTAGATCACTGATTAGTAAAAACCAACGACTTATCTACACGAAATTAATTATATAATTGGGACATCAGCAGATAATTATAAACATCTTTTAATGAAATATAAATTTATGTTGTATATTTATACAATACTCGTAATTAAAAAGATAATTTATTATTCAATTATATTATATGGTGTGTAGACAAAAGAATATTCAAAACCAATTAAAAATGATGTATCTGCCAGATTTTGTACTTATTCAGAGCTTATATATTTAGATTGTCTGAGTGTGTCTGGGTGCATGTGTTTCAATTGGTGTTGATTAATATAATCGTTGTAATCGATGTAGTTATATTATCAGAAGTTTGATGACTAAAGATTCTTTTCACACATATTTCAATCACTTTGGCAATGCTGTTATACAATTACAATAAATTAACTCTGTTAAAATTTCGTTTAATGCAAATTAAAACAAAAAAGGGATGTCCTAATTCATAAATATTGATTGAATTATTTCAATACAATAGCTATATTCTTTTCACATTTTTAAACTATAGGGTGATTGTGTCCGTGATAATTACTTTGTCTGTGTTTCCTGAGCACTTAGAAGCTTAAAAACAAGTTGGTCTTATCCAGAAATAAAGGGAAGTAGTATAAAATGAACAGTGTTGGAGTGGATTCAGACCATCTGTGTTTCTTCTACAAATATATGTCTCGCCAGGGAATATTAGCTTCTTCCTATCCACTCTTTTATATTTTCTCTGTAATGCTATAAATTAGAACTATAAAATTTAAGCCATAAATAATATTCGCTTTGATTAATCTCGTCTGTTCTGGTTATTTTATTTAGTTCGTGTAACTAACACAAAATCTAAAGACAACTTGTTTTACATATACTCCAACTAAATTGAGCACTTATTACTCTTTAAAAACTTTAAATAAGAAGCATAACTCCATAAAACTGAGCATATACTGTTATTGAAAAGCTATAGTAATAAGGACGATACTGTAGTATTCATTTATATTATTATTGTAAATAAAATTTAAATTCATTCGTTTGATGTAATAAATATATTGGCTCTCCAACTAGTCAATGAAAAGAATAGTTATTGTTCCTTGTGTACAAATGAAAAAAAAATCACTGTGGAGATATATATATGTTTTTACTCTAAAATTTCAATAGCATTAAATATAAAGCAATACCTCCGGTAGCCAGGAATGAAAAAAATTAAACTCCGAGGAAGGACGAAAATATTCTTATAAAACACGGGATATTTGCAGTTACACATAAAGTTTAGACATCATTGTTAACAACTATATATTATAATTAAAAGTTTCTTGTAAGGTAATGATGTTTCCTCTCGAAAATATTTTTTTATGTTAAATTTAATATATTATTCGAAGTTTAAAGTTTCAGAAAGGTTTTAATAGCTAACAATTCTCATAAGCCTGTTGGGAGCTTTTGTTTTAACTGAGTAATAACAAATGACAAGGTTTTATATTCTGTGCATTAATAGTATCTTAGTTCTTCTGTCATATAACATGAAATACGTGTAACATTTTTTGTCACTGAACAGACAGTGGGATATCATTTTCTAATTTACTAAACAATCCCTTTTTGTCGAGCATACTAACCAATTTGTCATAACTAGCCATTTTTAAATGGTATGACATCATTTTCTTATAATTTCATAATTATAAATGTTTGTCAAATTTTGATTAATTACACACGGCTTTATCAACAAATACAGGCTTTAACTCATTTTACTCTATGTTGGACTTTTACCGAATGTCTTTCGTAATTTACTATCAGTTTAGCTATTGAAATTCATGTTAAAATGAGTAATATCTCACTTTAGTTATTCAGTATAAATTAGTATTTAACTAGACCCAGATATGTCGGCAATTCTGGATCTATCAGTATAAGTATGGGTAGATTACGTTGCAATAGACATCATTTTTTTACAGAAATGTCTTTTGAGTTTTCAATATAAATTTTGAAATTTGTACTGAAACATTTGATAGTGATTTGTATTTCAGAAGAGAGATATAGTGGGTAGTACTGAATCTTGTTCAGTTTGAACTGTGGTCTTATTTATTTAATATTAAGAGCACCAAATGTGTTTACTTATGATTTATAGATACAATATTACAAACATTTTTAAACAGGTGTGAATTTCTCAAAGTGACTTCAAAATCCATGTAACATTCAATCTGGTTATACCATGTCCCATATTTAACAAATCTTAAGTTATCAGTAGATATATTTGAGACACAAGCTTTACACAATTCTTCATGTTTAAATATCCAGTTTTAGTTACTGTTATATTTGGAGAAACGAGTGTAAAACAAACCTTGAAAACAATTGTACAGTAAGCTGTTTTTTTCACTAATTTGGTATCTCATTATTCTTTAGAACTTTTTGTATAACAAAAAGCATTCTTCAGTTGATCGTAGGGTAGAGTCAATTCCCATATTTACATTTTTGACTCTATAAAATTGGTAATATTTTTGTGATGAATTCAATATATTGAGATGCATTGGTTACAAAATGAAAAAAAATATCCAAATTTGTCATAATAAAGTATCAAGATAAGCATGACTATAAATAAGAAATGAATTGTTGTGGGTGACCTACTCGATACACAAAATAATCATGATAATGAAAATGATAATAACAAAGTAAAGGAAGGTGATAGTTTCTTTGAGCTTATGCCGCAAGTTCTCAAAGTTGTTAAAATATGGGTAAAGAGTAAATGTTTGGATAATAATATAACTCAACCGGTCATTATAGACTTCTGTTGAAAAAAAAGCAATAATTAACCATTTTTAATTAAATACCCCACCAGAATTATCAAGCATCTTGGAAAAACCTCCAAATTCTTGAACATGAAAGATGAAAACTATATTTAAAAAAGCATTTTCTTGGCAACTATCAAGATTCTACTGTAAGAGACTTTTTGCTAGAACGTAGGATCTTAACATCAAATTGACACATTGGTTCAACACCATTTCAATATGATCAATGGTATAATTGGTATAGGCCGTCTGGTTAATGAAGAGTTATACAAACATCCTTAATAGACTATAAAGATAACCCTGTCTAGGAATAACGAAAGGAATCACAACTTGACATATATCCAACATGGAAAAATGTTATATTGCCTCCTCTTTTGATATTTTTGTCATACTTGTACAAACTGTAGGCTATTAAGAATCGTTTGATAATAAATGCTTTTTCAGTACCTTCAAATTTTTAATAAAACTAAATATAGGTTATTGGCCTATATTTTGTAAATAATATGCATTAAAGAAAATTTAATAGCCATTTTTATGTCATAATAAATCATATTCTGTTTCGAGAATGATGCTGTTGTTTATTATTATTATGAGCTATGTATTAATAAAAAACAACATTGAGTATTACATGCCAAAATTGTAACTTTTCTAAAACTCTGGAATGAAATCACCACGATAAAAATGGTTGTGCTAAAGTTTTGTGGGAAGATTATTCTAAGTAGAATGCCAAAAAAACCCCGGGATATACGCTTTTTATCAGATAGTAAGGCTGCACTGAAGCTTTACATAATCCATTGTTTTAATTCAAAATTAGTGTTATAATGTCTAATCTCTTTTCAAAACGTTGCCAGTCAGAATAAGTGAACTTTGATTCGTCCGAACACATACGAATACAGGGAAATGAAATAGAGAGGTTAAGCAAATGAAACCAATGTTTCAGCATGAAGCTATTTTAAACAACACTTTGATTTTATAAAATCATACGTAAGACCAATTGAAGTGAAAGATAGTAATTATCACAACAACCAAGATTATGTTAAACATGAGACATAGGTTTTCAGTTTAACAATTAATATACAATGATTGCAAGCAGCATATGAGTTTATTCAATAATGATGATTCAAATTTTCTTACTACTTGTAAAACGGATACATTAAGACCAATGAATTGATTAAATTTCTTGTTCATGTTTTTGATAAGAAACTATCACAGAGTTTTGATACTACATTTACACAATTGCCACATTATAATAAAATCATAACTGCATTGATTTTAAGTTAGATTCACAACTATGTACCTACAGTAAAGTTGTACTTACAGTAGGTCACTCCACATTTTTTATATAATCATGTACCCATCATTTTCAATTATAAAACTAAGAATTTTCAATCATACTGTTATTACAAAAACATACTATTAAAACATTTTGATAGTAGAATCTTGGGCATAAAAAGTGTGGTACTAAGTTTATGGATATTTTTATTTCGTTATTGCAGTTTACATATTTAATTTACAAGCCACTGTTTGCTACACTGCTATTTATGTGTTAATGATTTTCATTTCTCTCAATAATCTTCTGAGATTATTATTATTATTAATATTATTATTATTATTATTATTATTCCATAATAATGGAATATTTTATTATTACTCAAAGGTTATTAACGAATTATTCATAAACCTTTTCTTAGAAGAACATATACTTTGATAAACCTGTAGGAAATTGAAGAAGAAAAATACAATTGTTTTCATATCAAAAGGATGAAATATCTGAAGTATCGAATTATATTGAAGTTTCTTAGTGTGCAGAAAAAGATTTAAGTGAAAAGGAATAATGGCAAGGATAGGGATCCAAGAGGAATAATAAACATTTCAAGGGGATCAAGTGAAAAGTGCTTCAAAGGAGGCGACTTTCATTCAGGAACAATCATTCACTGATATTGTTTTCATGCTGAGAGTTAGCTCACATATTCCTTCAAATTTCTTAATATATATATACTTAGGATGGAATTAAACAGTTCCTTATAAAACAGATCGTAGGATTACAATGATCACGTCTCAGCGTTGAGAAATATGAAATTCATATTTCATTCAATTGTTATTAGCGAAAAAATTACTATTTATCACTAAACTTTATATGCATTCTTTTTTTAAAAAAAAAGTATGTTGCTAAAAATAATTGATTTAATAAGCAAGTGAAATATTACAAAACAATTACACTTAATCTCATTTGCATGTAAAGAATTTTATTTAGGTTTTGTTCTGAAAATATTAAATGCTATCAAATTTGATTTACTAATACAGATGGAATATCAAAAACAATTACTATGAATCATATTTACATCCAATGAATTTTGTTTAGGATTAATGTTAGAAAAGTTAAATGCAATCAATCAAAGTACTTATTTTCCTTCTGTTATCAACTACTAGATGATATGACTGACGTCTGAAAGAAACGATAGTAGTCAAAATATGGTTACATTTCTATTGGCCGACTTCTATTACTTTATGATTCTCAGGTGATTAATGATTAGTGCTTGTCATTATTAATGATAATTCTTGGTTCCAATAGTGTCGTGGTTTTATATTTTTTTTGTTTTATTATAGACAAAATCTTTGAGATGGAAAAGTTTGTGCACATGTGAGCTAATTAGGGAGCTTGTCAAAGTTTACGCCGATAGAACTCTACTCAATAAAAAGCTCGAATATCTCGTCGTCTAAACAAACTACAGCGAACATTTTAGCTAAACATAAATACAGATTAAAAAAAAATATATGCAAAATAGTTTTAAATTCGTGCACTAATCACAATAGATTAGGGAAAGAATGCTCAGATAAGTTTTGCATCATGCTTATTGAGTTTTTTATTTTATTTTAGATTAAAATGAATCAGCACTCCATCATTACTACCAGCTCTGCCTATAAGTGACTATAATATCAATGCAATCAGTTTAACATCCTCTGTCACTAAGTAACAGAAATAGCAAAGTATTGTAACGTAGTTCAATCAGTTATTATGTGGTGTTTACTCATTGTGAGTTAAAAAGCTAATGAAATGTTTTCCACATTTAAAAATTTAATCGTATAAACAACGCGTTTCGAACACATCGGTTCTTCCTCAGGCATTAACTAAAAAATACAATGTCATCAGAGAGTTATCTATAGTATAAAGTAAAAATAGTTCAAAATAAAAATAAAATAAAATAAGGAAGAGAGTACGAACCTAAGGGTGAATGTCTGTGGTACAACTGACTCGAAATAAGATGGATCCATACCCTCACCCAGGTCCATCCTATTTCCAGTCAGTTGTACCACTAACCCTTAGGTTCGTACTCTCTTCCTTATTTTATTTTATTTTTATTTTGTACTACATTTACTTTATACTATAGATAACTCCCTGAAAGACATTGTATTTTTTTAGTTAATGCCTAAGGAAGAACACTACGTCTTTGGAACACGTTGTTTATATGATTAAATTTTTATATGTGGAGACATTTCCATTAGCTTTTTACTCTACAATAGCAAAGTATGTTTATTCTTGTACGACTTACTTACTAATGATGTACCCCTTAATTATCCTAAATAGTTTTTGATTTTCAAAACGCTGTTCAAACAACCCTGCTTGTTTAGTTTAAACGCTTATAAGTTTAAACACCTTCCACGAAGTAACTGATATCAATAGCAACGCAGTCGTTCTAACCTCATATGTACTCGGTTTCCGTGTCGGGTATTGCCTGGAAATAGGATGTGGTTTTTTAGTGGGTCGGGACCTCCAACCCCACTTATCCTAAGCAAGACGTCTTGTTAAGGGAACTGATGAACAGATTTTTCCACATCCTACGACGAAAATAAAAAAAAAACCTCATATGTACTAAGGAACCGATAATGTCAATATAGTTAGCTCAATAGCACGTAAATAATATTAAACAAATACGTATTAATGGACATTAAGTGATAAAGTTTTAAAATTATCAATAAATTGCCGTGTAATCATCTGTGACAAAAAAAAAAAAAAAATCAACACCACAATTTTTCATTGTATGTTTTCCTATTGTTCAATTGTTTACTAATTAGGTATAAATGTATAGAAAAACAAGTTTTAGGTTCCTTCTCTATAATTTTCTGCATTACTTAATTGTTTTGTGTTTAGATTATACTATATATAATATAATATATAATAATAATAAAATTATTATAATATATAATAATGTTATTATTAATAACATAATCACATTGAAATTGTGTTTACTTATTAATTGATATGTGTTTATGTGTAGTTAGTAAGTTTTGAAGGAACTCTATCTCAGAACTCTGTGATTGAAACAGTAACATTTCTAATCTCAGCAATTTTGGTTTAATATCAGATCAATACATATTTCAGTTTATATCAACAATTTTTTTGGTTTTCTTGCTAATGTTCAGACCACAGAAGTAATTATATCATGCATATTTAATCATTTGTACAAAATGATATTTTAATTAATTACAAAACTGAATTATTTATTCAATGTTTTAAATTTTTGTTGTAACTTTAAATATGTATCATATTAATTATAATTAAAGAGTTTATTAGTTAATAATGTTGTATCTACGTGTATAACTAATTATTCAGATTGAATAATATTTGGCGAAAAATATTTAATAATGAAAAAAAATGGAACTATACAGCATATACAGATTACTTAGGCATCTATCAGATATAAAAGTACATAATGAATGCACTAAACTGTGTAATACAGAATGTAGTTACAATATATTCCATGCTGGCTTTCAGAAACCCTAATTTTGTACGATTGAGTTTTGAATGACTTTTTCTCTGACATGTTCACCCTGTTCTCATTATTTTGCCTCTATTTTAGTAAATACAACCATTTTCGTAATGTTATTCAATAAAGAATTTCGTTAACAATTCATCCAAATTTGTTCACTTGTCCAACTGATTAGGCAACTCGTAGCCCAAATCAAACGCCCACTTGAAGCATTTCATGCAAGCACTATTCAGCCTAACTTTGTTTATTATTTTGTAGCTGTTTTGATTCATGTTTTGCTAAAGTATTTTGTTGTAATTCAATGTTTTTTTCAGTATGTTTATTTAGTATGGCGGTAAATAATTTACAAAAAAATAGATGAAATAATGTTTTCTTTTACTAGTTTAGCTGTCAATTGGGTTTTACGAAATATAAATCTAGTTCTATCATCTAGTTATGTTTAATTATCTGGTTCAATCTGTTTCTCACTCTCTCTCTCTCTCTCTCTCTCTCTAATTTACACAGACAAACACACACAAGCATGCACGAACGCATGCGTACTTCCCTCCCTCTCTCAGGTAATCTAAAAAACATGAACTATTAATAAAATTAAATATAACATATTATTTTATATAATTATTAAAAAAAAAGCAAAGGGTACTCGAAATAAACTGAAGACAAAAAAATTTATAATTATAAAATATATACAGAAATTAATAAAAGAAAAAGAATTTTTACCCAAGATGTCGTAATAACAATTAGTATAAGTGTTACATATAATGGCTCAGAAAAACCTTTTTAGAGATATTTTACTTCTAAGTCAGTGGCTTCTTTTAATATTAGATATACGGTAGAGACAATTTTTATTGACTTTCAGAAGACTGTACAATAGGGGCTTGAGAAGTTTATATTAATAGAAAACAGTCTCTGGGAATTAACCTCTCACTGAGTCTTTGACCTTTCCCTGCACTTCCAAAGGTCACGAAAGGAAGACTACAGTAACAGAAGTGTAGTGATGCATCACACGAGACTACAAAGGAAAATCCACTCTGTGTAATGTCTTCAAAGATGAACTGACATATATGCTTGATCAAGTCTTAATCTAAAACTTAACCCAGATAACTGCAAATCAACAGAACTACACAAACGCCTTTTATAGAGACAAATAGTGTCTGTCTCCTGATTCATAAAATGACCAAAAAGATATTTCTGTCTTAAAATATCTTCTCTTACCACTGTCTTCACTCGTTTCCAACAGGAGAACTATCTTTTTGTTCACCGCCACACTATCCCACTCCTAAGCTTCCATCTTAGAGGGTTTAGGTATGTATTAAAAAACTTAAAAAAAACACTGGTTATTTAATTGTTAAAAGCAAAATATTGCCACCTTTTTGAACTTGCCATTTTATTCTTTATTTATTTACCTATTTTCTGACATTAATTATCAAATAACGACATTAAATTTATTAGTAAACATGAAATAACTCTATAATTACGATGTTTTATGCATATAATTATACTATTTGAATACTACCCAGTATTGCCCGGAAAACGATTTAATTTCAACTATAATAATAATTACATAAAACAAAAATAATTTCAAAAGACCCTGACCAAATCAAAATACTGCAGTTAGCTCCCCCAATATGAGTTATATAAGATCCAAATGTTTCTTTGTATCTAAATGTCTTCAGTTTTATTTCCATAGCGGATAGAAAGACAAACACTGCATTTTTCACCTACAGGTTTATGTTGAATCATTAATGTAACAACTCTGAACATGATTTTGATTTTCTTCCAAGCAAAATACTCAGAATGACCATTTTTTCTGTTTAAAATAAAAACGAAAAAATTCTGTTTGCTTAAATATTAGTGCTAGACATTTTGGAAGAAACATGTAGTATTGAAGTGACAAGACACATGGGCCAAGTAGCCCAGAGCAATACTGGTCCTTTACAAAGGGACGGAGTTGGCATACTGGTCACATTCCCTTCCCTAGCAGAGTCAGACTGGCCCTTTTATGACAGTTATATAACACTTTATCTTTTACGCTCTGTTCAATATAAAGAAAAACATCCTTCCGTAAAACATTTGAACTTTTTCATTTTCATCATCAATTGTATATATGACGGGTGATTGTTGGAAATATGCTTTTTCATGAAGTGTTCTGTATTAAATAACACTTAAAAATATTCAGAAGGCTAATTATTTACATAATCTTCTTGAAAACAATCAACACAAAATAAACCTAATCTTTAAGATTTACTGTATTTTATCGTTATGTACTCTTTAGTTGGAACAGTTAATTCAAATTAATTTAATAAAGTAATCAAATTTAAAAAGGTAACACTTAGAAAACATGACACAATCTCTTATTACATGAACTGTAACGTCTGCAGTACGGTATTAGAAAAACCGTAGAACATTTTTAATATACAGATGAAAAATGATATATTTTTTATACATTTGGCTAAATTTTACTACCCTCTATTTTTTTCACATCATCACTCATCTTCTTTATTTTGAGAAATTTTATTTATGAATAAAATAGTTTTGTCACTTAAACTAATAAATTTATTAACTATTCAGATCATTGTCAGTGTTAATCATTAATTTATTAAACTACTAGCAAATGTACCCGTCTTTGACGGAATCAAAAATTCTATTATTCTTGGTATTCCAAAATATCAATTATAGTATTATACTAATACTATAATTAGAAGTTATAGAATAGTAGAAAACACCATTATTAGTACAGTGTTAAACAAATGCCTCTGTATACACTACATTAGCTGTCTGTCCTTCAGGTTCATGGAAGAACAATCAGTTGAAACCTCTGACTATTGAGCAAGTAAACTACAGTTGACCATGTGAGAAAAATTTGGTTTCGCTAACTTGAATTCCTGCGTTAGATAAAGTCTCCTTTTGCGACTTAGTTAACGTCATTGCGAAATAGACTCTGAGGGGACCTTGCAATCATTTGAATGGAAACAGACAGTGGCTCGGAATCAATGGTATGCGTGGTATACACACAGACTCCCCAATACCACATCCAGTCATTATGTCCGCCTCTATGGCATATCTGTGTAGAGCACAAACTCAGAGTCGTGTCCCGTTGCACAGTTTTTGGGTCACTCATGTTTCGTAACATCAAATTTGTTACTGCTATAAATTGCAGCATCATTGGTGCACCTACTTTAAGTTTTTACTCATGAGCAGTCCAGGAGAAATAAATTCAGAGTCAAGAAATTCAATTAGATAATGAACTGCTTCTTCATCACTAATCCAATCTCTTTACTGACTTGTAAGTTCTTTCCTCGGCTTCATATAGCGTAAGAACTTTGTTGATTTCTCATGCCTGTTCATATTAAGAGTTGAGAATTGCTCGTTTACAAAACTATTTATTCGTATTAGATAGTACATCCTCAACTCTGGGAAACTCTGGTACCTTTTCAAAGATGTCAAATACGCAATATATTCATGTGCTCAATTGAAATTAAAATCAACTAACAATACCTACTTGCCACACCTGTGTATTTTCAAAACAAACTTGTCTGTGAAGTTAGGAAAATACAGCTAAAAGCCCCATAACTTCGCTTCTGTACTGAATTAATAATCTATTTAGAGCCTATATTTTAAGTTAGGCACACACAAATCCAGTGTCAATGTTTCAGCTCGCTATGTCTTATGGTGGCTGAGTTTACTTGTGACAAACATTTTTTCGTTAAACGTCGATAACTTCACTTCTACGTTGAATTTCCAATCAATTCATGGCCTATATTTTAAGTTAGACCTACACAAATCTACTGTAAAAGTTTCAGCTTTATATGTCTTATGGTAGCTGAGTTTACCTGTGACAAAGTTTTGCGGACAAACCGACAAACCGACAGAAATTTTTCTAAGGGTGGATTCGGTTTCTCCAATGTATGAAACGTAAAGAAAACTTGAAATGAGTCAGTTCTAAGCAATGTACAGACAAAATCATTATTTTATTTATAAAGATTAATTAAGTTAACTTGGATTACGGTCATCTTAGTTCCTACAAGTTCTGCCAACTTACATCTTTTTCAGTTTTACACTAAGTTAGTAATAGTATTTACTTAGTCTGTTGTTTTAGAAGTTGTACATATTCAAGGACAATTATACTTAACATAAAGTTATATTTGTTATATTGTTTGTTTAATGTGAAAAAAAAATAATGGAAATGTTTGTGTTGCTGAATTATCAACTGAAACCAAAAGATACAAATATTTCTTTTACATAACAAATAAAAAGACTACCAACGTTCTAAAAACCTTATTTATTGTAATTTTTTTACTGGTTTTGAACTTGTTTCGTAAATCACAGTCATCCGTATTATGTTAATTGAATAAAAGTATTACCTTCACTCGTTTATCATACACCAAATTTTCAGCTACAATCCATATCTCTATTTTATGATTAGTAAACTAAGTCTATTGCTTAATTGATACTCTGTGAAAGAAATAACAGTGGCCAACAAAATTGATTGTTGTATCAGTTTTGTATTTTAATTAATGAGAAGTTGTATACATAGTGGTATCATAAATTTGTCACTTTACTAAAAGAAATATGTTTTTTCGTACAGGGTTAAATTACAAAATATTGATTAACAGATGTAAATAATGTTTCACTAACAGAAGAAAATAATACAATAAAGGACGGTAGTCAGTGCAGCAGTGTTTCTTGCTGCGGTTTTAATTTCCTTCACCCTCCCAAAACCTTGCTCTTTAATTTTCCTTCCACGCAACCCGAATATAACTAGAAATTTCGATTAAAATCAGTTGCAAATGTTATACCTTCTTTGTATACTATTATAGTATGTCAATTAATTTAGCTGTGGCATACTTTGAACTTAAATGTTAATTCTTAAATCTCTCAGAATATGATTTTTGTTGCAACATTATCGATAGTTTACTTATTGCAATAATAAATGAAACTCTTGTTGAATTGCTTAACAACAAATGACAAACCAGCAAACTAAACAAAAGCCAATTCATAATAACCAGTTAAAGAAGATGATTTTTGTTATGCTCATATAAAAGATGGTTAAAAGAAGTTACTGGCTATGGCCTGTGCACACGTAGGGACCAGTAACAACTCGTTACTGCTTTAAATTAGGTAATTAATGTAATTTCCTGGTTATTAAATCAATGACCAAAAACTTAGAATTTACTAATTATTTTAAAATATTCTACTTTTTTACAAAAAAATATAGTTAACGGTAATATTAATAAAAACCATTATTTAATACAACAAATTTTGTTGGATGATTAATATGAATCATTTACTCTGATTCACTTCCCGAGAAACTTGAACATAATAAGAATAATTTTTGCACTATCCGTCAGTATAGTTAAAATAATTGTAAAAGACAAAGATAAATTAACTTAAGTAATCGCTTAGTGGATGTTTATAATGATTTTTTATCAGAAAGTATCAAAGTATTCATTAAGACCGTATTTGTATAAAGCAGTGGTCGATATTATTATCCTAAAAATGTTACTACTTAGCCATGACGGCAAAATTAATGACAGGACTTTCTCATTTTTATGACAATATAAGTTCTTTTTATGTACTATACAAATTTTACTTCTTTGAATCCTAGAATATTTTGTAGTCAACTCAATTTTCCACAGATCATTCATAATTTTTTTTACAATGTGATACCCTTTCAGATTTCTGAATTCTTTTATATGTAACGACTGAAATTATAGCTGTTAAGGTGATTGTATTATGTATAAGAGATAGTGTTCTTTGATACATCGTGAGTCGAGCTGACATTTCTTGTAGTCTGATCAACGTATACGATGTTTTTCAAAGCTGGTGCAGTGAATCCACTGAATCCTTTCTCAAACTGTACTCACTTTATTTTGTAAGAGGTTGCTCAGACCAGAATAGTTAGTAGTTGATATCCCGGTTAATATAGACGTCTTTTATCTACTTTCCCTTGATTTTTTGTCAGTTGCACTCCTATGATAACTGGGTTTATAATGCAAAAATACTTGAGACCGCAGGATGTTTGCTGAGTTTCAAACTCTCCAAATGGCTTTTTTTCAAGTACCCAAATTCCTAACCAAAGTACTGGGATCTCATTTTATTGTTACGTTCTTGGCATATGTATGCTGACCCTATAAAAGTGCATATTTACCTAAAACATCTCGTATTACTATAGATAGAATTATTGTCATTTTGGAATAATATTTCTCATCTAATATTGTATGCTAATAAAAATGTACAGCTTTGTGTTGCCTAATACAAAAATAAAATAAGATTAGACGATCAACTAGGAATGATTTACAGATAGGATACGAATTGTTAAAAAGAATGAAAAAATACCTTTCCTATGTTCTATTACTGCCTAAAACGATTGAAGTTCTTAAGCACACAAGGAATATGTTTGATAATCAGAAATATTGACAAGTATAACAAGTATATGGCTTTCAATACACTTTCTAAACCACTTAGACACTAGTCACTAGACAACACAACTAGAAAACAATCTACAATATTCTCTTAACAATGGAAAACGTAATAAATTATACAGTTATTGGTGTTTACATATACAGTCTTACGTATTCTACTCTTCTTACATATCAAATTACATTATTATAACCTCTTTTCTTCAGACATCTTGTATTAAATTTTAACTAAAACCAATATGTTTTCAATTGTTATAAATATCTGAGTTTCTTTTTTAGCGTTACAAGTTTTGATGTACATAATTTAAGAGTTAAACAGAAAAAAAAGTTATCTAAAAATTAATTTTCATTTTGACGAAAAATGAACTTTTTAAGCATCCAATAATGCCCTAAAACAATAGGGCACATTTACATTATTGGGTCCATTTTTATGTAAAATATTGCTTGAATCCATCAAGTGATATGGGCTGAAACCTGACCAATCACCCTTAACCACCCTCAACACACACACACACACACGCACACACACGCACACGCACGCACGCACACACACACACACACACACACACACACACACACACACACACACACACACATGTATACGTACACACACACACACGCAATAACACTGTCTGGTTATTTTACTTTAAGTTAAGTAATAATGTAATACGCATATTAACTCCAATTATATTAGACTGAACATATTGGTTTTACCCTTTTCTTTTACTTTCAATATGTGGTCAGTTAGCATTTCAATTGTAGAGAGCGCAATTCTCCTAACTTAATTAATTAATTTATTTATTAATATTTAATTAATTAATAATTCTCCTAACTTAAATATGTGTACAATATTCACCCGTATCTCACAGTCCCATATTTTCAAATCGATCAACCCTCCCCTGTAGCATTTCATTAAAATTCTCAACTCTATCAACTACAGGTAAGAAACTCAATCAGGTGTCGTACTCATTATTTAGAACTTTATTTCTATCCCTCTCTTACAATTAGTATAAAGCTAATACATATGATTTTCATCGTCAGTACCATAAGAATAATTTAGTTAAACAGATATTGTATCCTTTGTTATCAAACAAACCCAATTAAACCTCAGAAAATTAAAAAATGCTAACGTTTTTTTAATTGTTGGATGAAACATTTCAAACCACATATAATCCATTTTAAATTCCCTTTTAAACATATTCGCATCGGGAATATATTGCTTATCGTACGATGTTAAAATTTAATCTGAAAAATACAATAATTAGTTGCAAACAGATATTGTAAAAGTAACTATACGATTGAATATATATCAATACATAACATCCATATTAGAACCTCAAGAAACTTAAAAAATATAACGTTTTTTTGAATTGTTGGATGAAATTTCAAATCCATATGTAAATCCATTTTAATTCCCTTTTAAACATATTCGCATCGGGAATATATTGCTTATCGTACGATGAATTATATGGAATTTAATCCTGACATTAAATAAATAAAATTTGGTCATGTTGATCAAAAATTGACATTTATGCAACTTTCATATAGAAAGAATATATCTTGTATATAATCATTTGAAATTATTTACTACATGTTGGAATAATTGTAACTACATTGATCATTAATTTTGTTGAGTTTCTTAATCTGCAAAAGTTAGTTACAAACAAACTGGATAACTTTTTTGCAAACCTGATGTAGTATAATGACCACTTTTAGTTTTTAGGGCACACTAACTATATAGAAATACATTGTATCATTTTATAATTTCTCTAGTACGCAAATGTTTAGTCTCACATCATCAAATTATTCTATCATTGAGTTCTACACAGAAATTTGTACAAGTCTATGTTTCCTAAAAGTGAGGAATACCTAAATAAATAAGCTGGATATATATAGAAATATATATTGAAATATAATAATAGTATATAAATAAAAAATATGTAAATAAATAAAAATATATTTATGTGAATATCATAATATTCACTTTATTATTATTTATTAATAATACTATAACTCCCTAAACTGTTTTAGGGTGTTATAGTTTACATTCATATGAATATAAAAAAATTATAAAATATAATATAAATATAATCTATGATGATACGTTTTTTTAAAAACCATACAGTACCTTATCTGATTAACTGTAGAAAAAAGTTAGTGATGTTTGAGAAAATTACAGGAATATTATTGTTCAAGATATTATTTTGAATGGAGTAAATTACTTATGAAATGAAAAATATAATTTATATAAATATTAAACTCTTTTTCATCTTTTTAGTTTTTAATGAAGAACTGTGTAATGCAGAGATTTAAATTTGTTTGAAATAAGACAAAGAAGAAAATCGGGATAACTATGATTATTTTCAAATAAAGAATGAAATAGACCTTATTTGGCAAAAAAATAAATTGAAATAATGAAAAATGAAAAGAAAGCAGGCTTAAAGTTAAACCTAGGAGAAAGATTGGAATGTAATAAACGTGGAATTTGGTAAATGACAATGAGACGGGGGGAGGCTGTTAATAATTAACTGTCACAGAGGAGATGTACACTAATGCTGGGAAATCATTAAGACTAAAGCAGCTTTAGCAAACTAACGGCTTGGCAAAAAGCGTATATTAAAAATAGGGCCTACCACTCCTAGTGAAAAAAGGGAACGGCGCTTTTTTATTAAGAGTATTTTAAATAAAGAAAGGGTGGAAATACTTTCTGCTTGAAATACAGAATAGCTAAATGGAACAAATAGCAACGACATTTTCGTCCATCATTTAGGGTGTTATAGTTTTATCAGAACAAGAACTCTAATACGAGTAAATTTATTATTTTTAATTTTTTTTTAAAAAAAAAATAAGGAAGTTAAAATAGGGAATTTAAATTTTATTTCTCTACTTTTAATTTTCTAATACTTAGTATGTATTAATTAGTGATTTGATTAAGATATTAACATACTATGTTTGATATTACTCAATAGAATTGATTATTTCCTGTAGATTTTTTTGCAAGCATATTTAAGATATTTGGAAGCGTTACAAATGGGCAGAGTTAATTAAGATATCTGCAAACATACAAATAAATTTTAATACTGAGGCAGAGTTGAGGAAATGATAAAAACACTGTGGAAAAAAATTTACTGAATCGTTTATTCTTCTTTAGCCTTGACACAACTTCAATTGATGCTGTATTTCTTTTGAATTCTTTTGAAATAAAGTGGCATGAAGTTGAAAACAAACCAGCTAGAATGAGAGGGATAGAGTGTAGAAGGGGAGGCAGTTGAAGAAAGGATTGCCAACAATATCCCTTGAGAGTCATTTTAGGTCCTTCTGCGACATGTGAGAGTATACTACTGCCCCCACAAGAGCATTTTAAGCATTATGTTACTATACTGTCATTCAATACTCGGATATATATATATTATTGCATTAATAAGTATTCAAACAATGAGTGACTTACAAAAGATAGCAGGATTATTAAGCAATAGATGTCATTCTGCGCACCGGGGCACAACTTTTATATGTACTGCGTTTGTTACCAAAGACTTCCTTTGTAAATACAATCCACACAAAGCTTTAGAAATTTGATAGAATCCGCAGCCAATTGGGATTGGTTGTGTGGAAGGACCAGTGCAATAAGCGATTCTGTGTCTGTGATCTGGTGAGTTAATAGTGAACAAAAGGCCTGAATGCATTACCCCTGTGTGTTGCTTTACTGTGAGCCATACAAACGCTATAACCCAAATTGATTCTCTAAAAGTCTAAAACATAGATTCGAGGTTGGTTGAACTTTCAGTAAATTTAAACATATTTACAGTAATGTTGAATTATGAAGAAATGTTTGTGTTACACAACTAATATCCATCTATATTGCATTGAATTTTTGATTGCATACGGTTTTTAAAAACAAATTATGTTTTCGTTAATAGGGACCTTTATAACGATGCTAATAGTCCAGCATACTTTAGTTTATGTACAATGTTTTAATCATATTTATTGCTTTTATATTCCATTGTTATACCTATTATTTATTTGATTCAGTTATTAATTTTGGAACTTACCACTTCATTGTATTCGTTCATATATTTAGAAATTTAATGGTTACCTTCTCCAAAATATACTATAGATGCCTATTTATCAATGTTATGATTATTATTATTAACAAGCCACCACTACTAAATACAACTGAGATTTCCAATTGTTTAATAAAAAAAAGTTGAAAATTATTTAAGGACTTACAGAAGCGAGAATTCATATAATAAAAACTGTAATATTACATTTGTAACAATGACAGGGTCAGCAGTGTATAAAGATGTATATAGTTCTTATTAATCAATAAATTTTTACTGCCTTAAGTGCTAATATCATTCATAAAGTAATTTTATATCTATCAATCACATTTCTCTAATCCATTCCTTTTCTGTATATTTGTGAGTTCTATGTAACTTATTTATGTTTCATCTGTTTATCAGGGTTGTGAAAATGGTTTTAAATAAAAACTTATGCGTTGTTAGGCATATCAGACATTTTATCGTAGAAAATTAACCAAGTCCCGATTTTATTTTTGTAGAAATTGTATCTTTATAATTATACTCTGGAGACAGGAATGGAAACTAAATATTAGGATACACTTCTAATAAGTACATCCTTTTAACAATGGTCTTCAGGAAAGGAATCGGTCGATCAGAGATGAATGCCAACTGAACAGCTTCCCAGAATACGAGTATATAAAGGTTTCTAACAACGAAAAAAGTAATGATACTTTAGAAAAATGAATAGAGAATAAAATATTAGCAAAATAACAGTAAAGAACCTGTATTAAAAAATATATCTAATTAAACACAATTGAAAAATAATACTTTAAGCAGAAAAAATTAAGAACATGAAACTAAACATAATTGAGAATTAAGTTTATTTTCAATTTAATGGAATTAGATGTATAAAAACTACTTTTATAACATAAATTTATTTAGCTAGAATAGAACCTAACTCTAAGATTGATACCTGAATAAAGTAGCCACTAGCAGACACAGGAGGGTTATGTTCAGATGCTATAAATGGGACAAATCTATTGATTCCAGTGATATTTTTTAATGTTTAAACTGAAGAATATTCAATAAAACTGATACTACGAACAGGTTTGTACAATTGGGTAGTGTACAATTGCGACTGAAAGATAAGCTATGATTATGCATAAGATTCATATGACAGTTGCTAAGTGGTTGCCAATATATAATCTGTTTACAAGTAATTGAAAATAATTACTTTTGCATAATTTAAAATTCTATATTTGTAACCAAATCGCATTCATATCACATCAGAAGAAAAGAAACTAGAGAGGTGGAAAGCGTTGGCTAGTTTTGAAGCGAGGGATTAATGATACAAATAATTATAGAATGCAATATTTAGCAATAGATTACGAGTACAAAAACTGACAAAAATAATTTATGTTTACAAAAAAAGAGGACCAATTTCATGATTCATATTAATAGGAGTGTAAATTACTGTCTACTGTGAGGAATACAATGAATATTATACTGCTGTATGATTGGAGAAAAACATGATTAAATAATAATGGTTTGAGATTTTTTTGGTCAGGATAATGTTTTGCAATCGGATAGAATTTGCAACAGATATCGAGTAGTAGATTGCACAAAGCTTGGCAGAACGCAGTATTGTTTGCAGGTGTTGCTGTTATCAGCGTGTGCGGGAAATATCAGTCACTCTTATCAAACAATAGAACAATGCAAACACGTAATATTAACAATCACTGAATGGTTCTATACTTATAACGAAAACTAATTTTTCCTATATTTCTTAGAATTTTTTATTATATTTTTAAGTAAAGTAAATGTTAGTAATATCTTCTAACATATAATTATATGTTATATGTTATTATAGTAAACCAGTAAACCGCAGTCTCGGCATTCACGATCTTCAGACTGATAGATTCGATTCTATTTACTAACTTTCTGCTAACAGCATTCAACTGGAAAAAGAAGCTGACCAAAACATGTCAAACAAAATCAATGAAATAGTCAATAGTGTTAATAGATTAAATAGATTAATAAATATTAATATAAATAGAAGGTAAAAGACTAACAAAGAATAAGAAACAAAGCGGTTACAATAAAAGAGTTGAGAGGTGATTACTATAAATAGATTAATAGGTAATAAATAAATTAATAAAGATTAAAATGAACAAGAAAATGTATTAAAATAAAAGAGTTGAAAGAAAGTAAGAATTAACAGGGAAAGGTATAGTTAGAAATAATAATAAAGATAAGAAAACAATACATATTATTTTCTTTTTTTCTAACTATACCTTCTCTATTAATTCTCGCATTCTTTCAACTCTTATTCTAACCGCTTTGTTTCTTGTTCTTTATTAATCTCTTACCTTCTTTTACCTTGTTTATATTAATCTTTACTAATCCATTTAATCTATTAACAATATTGACCATTTCATTAATTTTGCTTAACATATCACTTGGCCAGTTGTTTTTCTAGTGAATCCTGTTAGCAGGAAGTTAGTTCGTAGAATCGAATCTCTCAGTCTGAAGATCGTGAATGCCGAGACTGCAGTTTACTTTAATGATATCTGTTTAAATGATGATCTGCTACCTACTCTGGAAGCCAGTCGAAAATGTCGGTTCACACTTAATTAACATTCTCCTACGTTTGGATGAAGGAAAGAAGAAGGTATTCAGAAACATTGAAAAACTGGTGAAGAAAATGACATCAGCGAAATACGGTCAGTTAATCAATGAAATATGCTTGAATGAAGGACTGCTCCCAAAATTTACAAATATATATATATAATTGGATATCATATTGAGTGATTTGACTGATGTATTAGACTATTCTATCATTAAACTAATAACAAATATTATTACTGTACAATCATAAAAAAATTATCATAGTTCAATCAACCATATTAAGCAGGTTAAAACAGTTTATTTTTTTTTCAGAAAGATGCTGACGCTTCTATACGACATTATAAAATCCAAGGAAAACGTTAACAGATTAGTACGCTTCTATTCAAACTTGGGAGCCTATTTTGTCCCTAGATTCCTCATATATTATCCATTAATGTGCATGTGCTCAAACATATTCATTCAAGTACAAATTGCATTCCTTTATTCCTGGGAACCTGTAAGTGAATTTCTCAGTCAGTTCATTTACTTCTATAGAATTAGAATAATATATAAAAAAAATTTACAGTTAACGTGCATAATTAAAATCAATGTCCAAAGGACAGAAAAAACAATAGAAATGGGACTGAGTTATTCGACATAACAGACCTATTTCTAGTCATACAAATATTATATTTATTATATTATAAAATCAATGTACCTGCATATATGTTAACATATAAGAATAAGGGATAGCTAGTAGTACATCAAACTCACTACACTGCTCCTACTTACATAGTTTGCCGAAGAATAATTTCTTAATAGTGAAATTTATCTTCTGCACTCCTTTCCTTTAAGTTATCATGTCTCTTGTAAATTAAAACCATGTAAGTTTGATCATGTGCAACTGACTATAAACGTCTGTTTGAAATAAGGACGTAAAATTTAGGTAACGTCTAAAGAGTTTAATTAATTTATAACTGAATTGAGATCATTAATGTGACTATTGATTCTCATCAGAACCACAAAATTCATAGATATGAGTTAATATTTTATATGGATGTATCAACATCCAAACTATAATAAGAAATGAGAAAAAATACTAAGATCTTTCAATCATAACAAGCGGTCTTTGTCAGAGTTAAATCCTAACTGATTTAGAAGTTTGGATTTTAATCAGATGAAGACCTCTTGTTACGGTTGGAAGATCTTAATCTTTTTTCCCATTAGTTATTGTGGTTTGACTTTGAAATTTTTACGTCTTTATTGTGAAATTATTATTATTATATATATATATGTGTAACAAAACTAAAGTTTATCGGGATTCGGTCAGTTCTTCTGGTTCAAATTAAACTCTCATTGTCAACGTTTCGGGTTTTTTAAACCTTTTTCATAGGCAGAAGTAAAACTTCTAAAACAGAAAAAATATGTATTGCATTACAAATTATTTTTCTTTGTATAATAATTTGTAATGTAATACTTAGTTTTTCGGTTTAAAATGTATACTTCTGCCTATGAAAAAGGTTTCATATAAAAACCGAAACGTTGGCAATAATATTTTAATTTGAACCTGAAGAACTGACCATGTCCCGATAAACTTTAGTTTTGTTTCTATTCCACGGTCGATAATTTTATCAATATTTGTAAATATATATATAGTAAAGTTCTATGTATGAAAATTAATGGTAGAGTAAATTCCTGTCTATACTGTGAGAGACATGATGAATATTATACTGAAGTAAGTCTGTAGAAAAAACAATGATTTAACAATAATTGTTTCAATATGGTCTTATTAAAAATAAGATCGTATATGGCTGAAACTTGATTTCTTTTAAGTTTTTCAATGTTTCTGAACAACATTCTTGTAACTATATCCATAGTTTATAATATATTGTCAATATTCTATTTTATGATGAATGGTAATATATTATTTACAGTAAATATGGTAAAAAGAAAGTTGACTTTAACGAATATCTTATTATTTTTTCCCATTTAATATTGTGCTCTGATCATTTATTGTTATTTCACGTGTTCAAGTGAAATCGTGTTGTGTATATTTATTTAAACACAAATAAAGTGCTTATAAATCACCTTAATAACTCAGCTCAATATTTCAAGGAGCACTTGTCAGTAATAAGGAGATTTCATCCTCTTGAGGACAAAAATGATATTTCGTTGTATAAACAGTAAAATTGCTACTAACGTACAACAGGAGAAAAGTGGGCAAAAAATAATATAATAAATAACAGATATATAAGAAAAATAATACAATCACAGAAAAGCTTGCATAAAAGGCAATCAATAAAAATAATTTAAAAAAATAAATAAGATAAAAAAATGGACCACTGAGATTATTAGGTGATTAGGGAACTTTGAATCGTTAGTGATTGTATTATATCTTATATTTCCTCTGTTTTGTAAGTCTGTGAAATACAAATTTTAACCGTGATTTAAATGTTCAATACACTTTGCTTAAACCGGTTTACCGCTTTTTACATTACCTTATAAAAAGGACTGTCATTTACAACTATGTCTAGCACTGACCGAGTTCTGATAAACTTTAGATATATATATATATATATATTAGTGTATATTGGCAGCAGATTTTCTTGTAAACATATTTTATTAAAGTAGACGGCAGCTTCCGCATTTACGACTTTTTTGCTCGTTTTCTCTAGTTTTCTTACTAGTTTTTTCTGGTAGGGAGTGATTTCATGGAGGAGTTGTCCCAGAGACATCAAAGAAATAATCTTTTAGCTTAATCAATAATATTATTTTTTTTTTTTTTATTTTTTTTTTTACACTTACAAGCTTTCGATTTTTTCATAAATCATCTTCAGGTATATATCATTATTAAACAGATTAAATTCACAGAATAAAATTTTTCTAAATGTTAAACAGACATTAAAAGGAATAAAAATTTTATTCCTTCGGGAACTGTGAAGCCTGTCCTACAAAGTACATCGGGATGACCACAACCAGACTATCAAGACGTCTTACCTTCCACCTTACAGCAGGTACTCCGAAAAACCATACGAGACAAGCACATAACACAATATTAACGAGGGAAATGTTAGAAAAAGGAACAACAAGTTTAAGAATAGAAAATAATACCAGCCGCCTTCATATCCTCGAGGCCTTATACATCAAGGACGTCCAACCTTCTATGAACATTCAGGCCAATTGTATAGGCATAATACCAAGTTGTAAGAACTTCGATAGTTCTTATAAACTTAATAAGCCTACATTGACAGGACCCCCAGGAAATGTGAATGACAAGTTGTAACCTTACACTTGTCACAGTGGACTTTTTTTGTTTTTTCACAAAGTTCATTTAGTTCTATTAACATCTAAATTTTTATTCCTTTTAATGTCTGTTTAACATTTAGAAAAATTTTATTCTGTGAATTTAATCTGTTTAATAATGATATATACCTGAAGATGATTTATGAAAAAATTGAAAGCTTGTAAGTGTAAAAAAAAAATATAATATTATTGATTAAGCTAAAAGATTATTTCTTTGATGTCTCTGGGACAACTCCTCCATGAAATCACTCCCTAACAGAAAAAACTAGTAAGAAAACTAGAGAAAACGAGCAAAAAAGTCGTAAATGCGGAAGCTGCCGTCTACTTTAATAAAATATATATATATATATATATATAATATATATATATATATAGTTCAATGTACATAAAGAAACGTAGAGAAATTAAAAACACACACTTACAGTCTCTAATTTTTGGTTTGAACCGTCTTCAGGAGAGATAAGAAAGGGAAACCAAGCGCACTGGTACAGAGACGATTGGAGACCAACAATGTTGCCACATACGCTCCCGGTCACAGAGAATAAGGTAGACAAGAATCAATTTAAGATTAAATTAAAATAGGAATGTGAAAAATAATAATAAACACAAAAACAAATAAAATAATAAATACTGAGGGATGAACAGAAGAAATGATACATAAATAAAAATTAAAATTTATGGACTAAGCTTTAATAAAAAATAGACAATAAAACTTAAAATAAAAGCATAAAAACTAGATGCACTGACAAGAAACTAATCAAATGAAGCATTATCTCTTAAGATTAAGGCCAGGTGCACTACGCGCATTGAGCAACCAAATATGGGCTTCTTCGGAGGCTCGGAGAGTGAGTTTTTTGCAGTCAGAGGGAATTTGTCGTAGAATCTGTAACCTGTAGCACTCATTAAATGGAAGTCCGTGGCTATTGGCATGTATGGCGATGGGGAGATGGGAATGGTTGTTGACTGAAGCTCTGTGATTGTTCATACGGAGACTAAGCTTGGTGGATGCTTGGCCTACGTAGAACGAATCACACTTGGTACACTCCAAGCGGTACACACAGTTCTTGGAGGTACACGATATATATACAGTTGAGAGACCTTAGTCTTGTTTTCCCATTTCATATTGTCGTTTGATGTTTGTTATTTATTTTGTGTTTATTTGAAATCATTATATTATATATTGTAAACAGGAAAACGATCCATAAGGACAACAAACTTTTGACAGTAAATTACAGATACAGAACAAAGAAACGAACACACTTGCTGTCTCAATTTTCTCTAATAATAATAATGAGCATGATTACAATAAAGTAGTGTTGTGTAAATAATAATTTAATATAATGAAAATTAAACATAATAATAATAAAATATATTAAAAAAAACCGTAAAATAATATAACTAAATAAATATAACTCGAGCTATTTGATTTATGTTATATTTTTTATGTTAACAGCCCTATCTTTTTACTTTACTGTAAGTAAAGTATAGTGATCGTGAAAAAATTCGATCTCGAGATTTTGACGGAATTACATGTTTTGAGGTCCCAGAAGTCGTTTTACGAAGTTTTTACGATGATGTCTGTGTGTGTGTGGGTGGGTGGGCGGGTGGGTGGGTGGGTGGGTGGGTGTGTGGGTGAGTGTGTTAGCATTGCTTGTTACCACGCTACGGTCCAGAATCTTTGATGGATCAAGTTGATATTTTACACAAAAATGGGCCCCATTTAGACGAAGATCCCTATTGTTTGGGAAGAATTATGCATGATGGGAAAGTCACTTTTTTTGCCAAAAACCGTTTTTTTTAAAACATTTATTTCTCTTAAACTAATAACCCTAGAGTTTTGAAATTTTGACATTATCTTTGAGGTTACAAATGGAACAAACAAAAAATATATTCAGAATTTTAAAACAACAGGAAATATTTTTTTTTTAATAAAATGTACAAATTTTGACTTATAATTCAATCTCAAACCTTGTGAGAGTGATACAAGCCATACTGTTTGACGGACAAGAATGAAACTATGCCTATAAATAGAACATTATGTGTAGAATGAATTGAGATATTTTTTTTTAAAATTACATTCGCTAAAGGGGCGTTACAGTACGATTTCTGTTTTCAGAAAATGTTTTTTTGACGCTAAACAGCTCATTGAAAAATAATGAAAATTTGACCAAAAATGAAACAAAAAATTAGCAATTCACAAAAAAAAATCATGAAGTTTCAATTATGGGAAAGAGCAATAACGCTATAAAAACTGTTTGTTTATATTAGACTAAGAGATCACCTGCTATACTTGTCGAATTTTTTATATTTTTTTTCATTGTTTACATTGACTTAGAAATTTTTTGAGCGATTCCACTGAGACAAAATTGATATTTATAAAGGAACAATTTAAATTGTTTATTGACTTCTATGAGATGTAAGAGGAATAATATTGTGCAGGAAAATGATAATACACACTCAGAAAAAAATCGTATATATGTTATTTGACAAAGGGGAAGGAAAATGATCTTATTAAATACTAAGACGCCATAAAATTCCCAGTATAATAATTCTGTTAAAATCTAAAAATGTAAAAGGTAATTCAAAATTGAAATCTTTCGTTTAGACATTAATAAATGTAATGATCGTACATCTTTAATTAACAAATCACCTTAAAACAACATTTTCTTCGCTGTTTAAGATGTTTTTAGAGAAAAAAAGGGTATTTTACTGGTCTAAATTTGAAAATTTTACTTTAATATTCAATGTAGAAGGATGTCAAGTAAACGATGTAAGAAATCTACTGGCTATTTGAACAATAGCCATGTTCTCTTGTAGGATAATATTTCGTTTCAAGAAATGTTCACATTGGTTTTTCAAAAATGTTATTACTGCTGTAGTTATACTAATTAAATTATTTACAAATAATAAATTATTTGTGATGTACAAAAATAAGCTTATAAATTGATATGTCCTTCAATCACGAATGCAATGCTAATAATTACGAGTATATCCCATTTAGATATTTATGTTATGCCTAAATGAGACGTTATGTTTTATATACTCAAGAAATTTGACATTAAGTTACTTATAGTAAAGTAGAGTGTAGGCCACTCCAGATTTTTATGTTAGGACTTAAGTTTTCTTCATTATTATTTTTTTAGTTTTTATTATTTATATTTTCTCATTTTCTTCCTTTTCACTTTCTATTTATTAGCTCTTTGCTTATTCCTAGTTAATGTTTCATACTTAACTTGAACCGAGAACGCGTGTGACAACACTGTTGGTCCCTAACCGTCCCTTCGCAAATACACTTGGTGTCTCTATCACAACTCTCCTGACTACGGTTCAACTGAAAATTAGAGACAGTAAGTTTGTTCGTTTCTTTGTTCTGTTTCTGTGGTTTACTATAAAACGTATATGTATGAACTTTAAACTGCAATGGAAAAAGGAAAACAATAGGAAAATTGCTCTGAGGTGTTTCAATTTATTTCATCAGAGAGCAGATAAAGTAAGAACTGTGAAGATAACATAAAAGTAATTACTTTTTTTTATTTAAACTTCACTGATTTAAGCATCACTATTTTATTTATTCGTGATGCTTAAGTCAGTGAAGTTTAAATAAAAAATAATTATTTATATATATATATATATATATATATATATATATATATATAAAGATTTCACATAAACACGTGAAATAGCAATCAATGATATATATATATATATATATATAATGTAAATATATATATTATATTTATATATATATAAATATTATAAATATGTATATAAATTATATAAAAATAAATTAAATTACTTTAATTGTTATATATATATATATATATATATATATATATATATATGTTATGCAAGTGTTTCAAATTCATGAGTGGTCCACACGGACTATAAAACTCTGAATTACCCAAAACACGATTCACAAAAAAACTTAAAATGCACACATATTAAATTTAATATTTTGAACTGTTGTTCATCTTCTCTTCTAGTCTTCGTCTTATGACGAACAACAGTTCAAAATATTGAATTTAGTAACTGTACATTTTATCTGTTTTCTTTGTCATATTTTGTGTAATTTAAATTTATACATATATATACATTTATTTACTATATCATATACAACACAGTATATTTAGTATTTAAATTGAATATACAACAAATATTCAATCGTAAGATTGCACGAATTCTATGAAGTATTTTGTAAACAAGTGTTCATATATTCTTTTCATAACAATCTGTTTGTGAACATACTCGTACTATTTTGAGGAATCAATTTAAACCTTGAGTTGCCAAACTCTAAATTACTGTTTGCAAACCTGTTTTAGATTGTGAATGCAAGAACATCAGATGATGAAAATAGTGAAAATAACATAGCACAGTGAAGAAAGCAATAAAAAACCTCTACAATTAACAATTTATTTCAATATAAGTACTATTTGTTTTGCCTGCAAACTTAGCGGTTCTCCAATAGTATGTACTTAACTATCAATAAGTTAATGTATTTTGAAACTCATGTGTTATCAATATAATTAATTTATTTAAATGACATCCTATATTATTGATTATTCTGATAGAAATATAATTAAAAAGCAAGACAAAGTTAAAAACCATTTCACAGATTATTACCTTTCAATGATATAAACTACACGGAATCTCATTATTAAGATGATCACATTACTAACAATTCATATTCATTTAAACACCACTATATAAAATGTCAATAAACCGGTCGCACTTTTTATTACAGAGTCCTCATGGAAAAAAGTTTTTAATACATTTAAATCATGGATTTAAAACGTTGTTTCATTTAAGTTTTTCCTTTTGATTCATTTCATAAAAGCTGATATTTTATTTAAATAACACTAATCCTAAATGATCATATATATACAGCTCAGGATTGTGGTTGGTTCACTAGTGCCAACAAAGAAATGCCTTCTGAGTTGAATTGTCTATTTTAAAGATAGAAATAATGCATCCTTTCTCCATATGTTTTTGGCATTATAGGTTGAAATTTTATTTGTATACTATCTAAACTAACTTGGGCTTTATCAGAACTAATTTTAAAAAGAAAAACAACCTCCAAATCACTCATACTGTTTTGTTTTTTGTACTTAAGCATAACCAATTATTACTATGTATATTTTAGGTTATGTATTTGATTATAAAGATTCACTGCACAACAAATGGATTAACTGGAACTTGTACATTATTAATAATTTCATAATTTTTTTGTTAAAGTCATTCTGCTGGTTAATTCCTATGATTGAACACTTGCATATTAAGTAGACTAATAATCTATGTCAATATATATTTGGCCCGTTTTACGTATAATATAAATGAATGACGAAGAGCCACGTAGAAAAACCTTATGCATTATGCACAGGTTTGTTACTGCATAGAATTATATTGAAGAGCTTGTAGATTATGAATAACTTAACATATAACATACTCACACATTATTGATTGACACTGTCTAAATTTTCTTAGTTTTCATGCAACCATCTGCTTTGTTCTTATTATTTTGTGATTTTTCTAAAAATAAATTACAATGTATCAAGTAATTACAGACGTAGTTGCTATTTTACAACTATTAAACAACAAGTAGAAAAATGAGAGTTACTATTGTGTTTATTCACATCTAAACTTCTAATAATGGTTTTATTGTGACAATGAAGAATGAAATATTTTTTCAATAAGCAGTTAATTCAGGAAAAGGTTTTTTTATCAAATCAGTTTTGCTTCATCTTTGTCTGTCAAAATTAAAACTGTCCCAGTCCTTCTAAATAAATAATGACCCAATGTTATTTTTATTATGATAATCCTAACGTAGAACTTATTTTCTTGAAATGATGTGGTCCTTGTAACCAAAATGTGGCAAGCTCTACAAAGACCATATTTGTCTGAAAAATCTCCTGTTATGGTTACGGATAGAAGTACAAATTTACAAGATTTCTCGTGCATTTAGTAGCAAGTGTATACAATTAATATTTTTATTATTCACTATGTTGTTATTAACTCATAAGCTTTTTGACCTTTCTCTTTCTAATCTTATAACCTTGTTTAACCTTCTCCTTTCCAAATTGAATCTTATTTAACCATTCTTATTGACTAATAACATTATTTAAAATTACCCTATTGCTAATATACCTTATTTATCTTCTCCAGTTGTATTATTAAATTATTTATACTATAGTATATTCTTATTTCCCACTAATATTGTTTTGGATAGTTTTTTATCATTATGTTATTGTTTAAACTATTGTTTCATTGTTTTAATATTGCTCGCTTTGTTCTGTCGCACTAAAGACAATTTATATTTGCATTTCTTTTCCATAATAATTATTAATACCCTGTATTACCTTCTTTAAATATATTACAAACTTATACTGATGAAACATGTCAATTGGCCTACACCTACTTCCATTAAGTTTCAATAGAAGGAAATTTGCTCATAGAATTGTGTATCTCAGTTAGAAAATCGTGAATGCTGTGACTATGGTTCACCTAAATTAAGCATGGTTCAAAACAGATTTTTAAACCAATATTCATATTGTAAACAATTTGGTAGAGGAATGATTACAAAAAATAATTTAAAAAAGTTTTGGATAAAACGTAATTGGGTTTAAATATATTCAAGAAAAAATATCGTATATTAGGAGAATGACAATAACTAAAATTGTAATTTCTTCTATTGATCAACAGATAAAATGAAATATAAATAATAAATTTATGATTGTTAATGTGTAATTGATATAAGAATAAGAAGATATAAGAATTGATATAAGATATAATAAGATAACAATAAGATATAAGAATTGATATGATTGTTAATTAACTAGTAATTGTTAATTTATTTAATAACTTAATAGAATAGCAGTAGTGTGAATAATAAATAATATTAATAACTCTTGTGATAACATATTAAACAATGAAATCAAAATAATTCACATTGTACTGACATATATGGATATATCAAAATTGGCGATTTACTCTAACAATAAGAGTAAAATGAAGTGTTTATGTAAATCATTATAAAACAGAAGAAAACCTAAGCTGTACACTACAACTTTCTTTCTTTTGTGTGTGTTCTTTTAAAATTTAAAAATCACTGTAGCACTATTTGTTAATGTCCTGTGAAATAATTTGTAGCCTTTGACAACGATATACTTATAAAACCTATACAGTTTTATTAAAATTTTTCAAAAGTGCTGCAGTCAATCCAAATTTCTTTGAGACCATACGGTTCAGTAGAGATTGATCGGTGCCTACTACTTGTCGAGTAATCACGAGTAATATTGTTTAATAAAATTTTCTTCAGTTATCTTGAATTAAACATTTCATATAGTTAACTATTCAGTATATCTGAACTGTGTGTGCATGTTTAATCAATTAAATAATACAATGCATTTAAATTAGAACAAATTTTTGTTTGAATGGATTACATAATATTATTAAAATTCCTTTCATTATTTGGAAACTGTGGCCTGAATTAATTTAGATCTGGTAAAACATTAAAAGGAACTACGTTGCAACTGTTAGTTGTTAATTTTTGAAATTAAATAAGTTTATAATAATTATAATGATTAATTAATATTGTTGAACATACTTATTATTATTTATTCATTAGTTATAACATTCCATGTTTAGTAAATATGTATTCATCCAAAATGTAATGTAATTTATTTGGATCATTTAATTGAAAATTTAGATGCCCATGATTATGTAAATAGTATTTCTCCTTCAAAAATATTTAAAAATTCATACTTGTATGATAAAACTTCGACTTTTACATCATAGTTGCTACATTTCATTTCCTTTTTTGTTATAAAAAATAACATTATTATTTATATAAAATAATATTGAATTGTGATGTTTGTAATTTAACTGTGTTTCACATAATATTTAATTGCATTGTGTTCGTTCGTAATGTTACACTGTGTTTGACTTTAATCACTTATACATTAAATAAAAGTAGTCTGGCTGGGAATTCTGACGAATATAACATATGTTGTTAAAAATGTTGACTTTTAAAACTTATGTTGAATAGCGGGTATCTTTTCTCTTCAATCGCATATACTTATATTATTTTGGGCTTGAAAGAGGTAGTTGTTAGTAACTGACTTATTTTGTAGGATAGAAATTCATAAGGTTCTCTAGTAGTTTATCGAATACATTTTTTGTTTACAAGATTTAAACAAATCTTCATTCTTGTTACTTGTTAGCATATATTAGTTGGGCACTGGATCATTTCTAGATCAATTTGAGTTTGGCTAAAGTAAAATGTTTATCTCTCTCACTTTACACAAAAGTATGAGAAATTTGATCTTCAAAATATGAAAAATATAAGGTAAGTTATGATGCCTTAACTGGTTAATTTGTCTTATCGTTCCTTTATCTTCTAAGGTTACTTGGGGTCTATTGCAGTACTGGTTCCGATATTTGTATTACCAGATCTAGTTTGACAAACGTCATTACATCAGTAATATATACATTTGCTTGAGTAGAGTTCAAAATATATATTGAACAAAAGAAGTAGTAATGATAAAATTGCAATAATTTTAACACTAAGATAACTTCATGATAAATAGTAGTAACTAAAAGCAATTTTAACTGGTATGAATGATTTATAATGAAAACAAATAAAATTGAACTGTTCTTTGTTGAGAAATGTAAATTATCTGGAGGGTCTGAAACCAAGTTGGCATTATCTAGTAATTTATCTGTGTATTAAGTCGATCGGTAGATGGACAAACAGAGTATCTTTGCTGTTTCATTGCTATCCCTGGACTAGCCTGTAAATCATTTCCTAAGTAGAAAGCCAGTCCTATATAAACAGTTTCTTCTTGTTGACCTTCCCTTATATTCAAAGTGTGTCTTCTATGGGTAAAGTTTCTTTCATACAGTTAAGTATACAAAACAATGTTTTATGTAAATAAGGGCAATATACTTTACAGTTATGAAAAAACAAGTATAATTATATTCATGCCAAAATTACAAAACTCGCTAACTTTTTAAGAAACCTACGCATGCTTTTCAGTTTTTGTTGTGCATTTCTTAAAAATGAAAACAAAAAACTTATGAAAAGCGGGTAACTTTCAAATTAAAATTCACAAAATGATATTTGCAATAAGACGAATGGAAATTAAATGTAGAAACTAAACTCTAAACATGGGAGTTTCATTATGGTAATATGAATTTCATATCATTTTTGGGTGTTAGAAAATACCATTGACATAATCATGTACATCTAATCTCCAATGAATTGATCCTAAATTTAAATTACTTTATGTATAGATAAAATATACCTTTTCTATAAATGAAATGTTGTAACTAATGAATATACATAAGTATGTTCAATAATATTTATCAATCAGTATAATTTCATAAAATTATTTAATTCCAAAAATTAACTACTACCAAATCCAACATAATTGCTTTTAACACTCCACTAGATTTAAAGTAATTTATATCTTTGTTAACCAATACTGAAAGGAAATTTGGTAATATTGTGCAAAACCATTCAAATGAAAATTTGATGATTCACTATGTTATATTATTTAATTTTCTATACGTGGTCATTCAATTGTGCCTGATGTACTGAAAAGTTAACTATATGGGATGTTCAAATCAATATTGTCTGTATGAAGTTATGATTACTCCACAAGAGCGTAGAAGGCACTGATCAATGTGTAATCAACCGTCTGATTTCAAAGAAATTTGGGCTCTTGGCAACTTTTAATAAAATTATACAAATCGACACTTCAAAAATTAGGAGAAAATGAATATGTGCTCTGTAACGAGGTAATAAACAAGTTAGTAAAACTTCTCCTTTACTACCATAACAACTTTATATTTCTTACATAACAAAAATAGAAAAAAAATTTTAAAAAAACTTTTTGGTAAATATAAATTATAAATGTACTTATATAATATTCAAAATGTGTTTCGTGAGGATTTCGTCCAAAGAATTTACTTCTCCCGATTATAAGCCGACGTTTTATCCAAAATTGTTCAGCATTTTGAAGGTTAAAAAAAAATTATTGAAACCATAAGGGCTGAAAACAAATAAATTCATAGAATATAAACCAAGAACACTTTAAGCAACACCAATAATATTTGTTTCCTTTTTGAATCATTTGCTTATTGATAATATATATATATATATTACCAAGATCTAGAGCTCAAAAAACACACCAAATACTGTATATTTATGGCCAAACAGAAGAACTTTAAAGGTTATGTAAACGGAAGAAACAAGTCAAATTTTGCTATTTAAGCAAACACGGATATGAAAGAGATTGTATTGAAAAAAACAATGGTGTTATAAAAACAGGACAAAATGAAAAGAATTTGAATACAAAGGAAGAGCTGAAAATATATGCACAAAAAAAAACACTGATAACCTAATGAACGAACAATCCAACCACGGAACAGGTATAATATTCAAAATAATGATAGACATGAAAAGACGATTGGGCAAACATGACAACGACAAATTAAATTTAAAAGAAAAATAGTGAATAAATATAAAATAGAGAAATACTAAAGATAGAAAATTTGGGCATTTTGTAGGTATTGATTTTTGTAGGTATTTATATCCCTGGATTCCTAAAGTACGTTTAGACCCATCGCATGATGTAGAGCCTATGCAAAACCGTGTGGATGACTTTTCAAACTATGTATGATGAGGGCTTATAATAATATAAAATAAAGAAGAGCTTAATTATTATTAAACAACTAACTTAGTTTCTACTAGAGATATTTCTACTAGAAATAAATGTTTAGAGTTATTTTGTAAAAGGATTTGTGTATGAAAACGATCTTATTAATTAGATATTCATATTAAATTAGAAAATGGAGTACTTTTAATTATATGAAATAACTAATTACACAATATGATAGTGGCCTAGAAATTATAACTTCTATAGAACTCTGTATAAGAATATCTGACTTTTGGTAATCAATATATTAGCCCATGAGAAAGAAAGTAATTAATATAACTGTAATAAGAAAAGTTTCACTTCAGTTTTTTTGTTAGAAAAGTTTAATTTACTTTCTAAAGAAACATTTTAGCACAAATTTTATTAATTTCAATCCTTTGACGGAACTTCACGGAGAAGTTCTTAATAATTCTTTCTATGCCAAGATACTTAGATAGTTAATTTTCCAGTTTTTTTTTCTATTAAAAATCGTTGTCTTTAAACAAATATTATCATTGAATAAGTTTATAGAATAAATTAATGTTGTATAAGCAATTCATGTTATTTCATAACATATTTCATAGTCTTCATCTTTCTAAAATAAGGGCCTACAAAACTATTACTAAAATAAATATTTACTAATAAAAAGTCAAATAAATCCAATTAATCTAAAACTTGATCAGTGTTTCTGACTCCTGTGTAAAGCAGGATATATATACGACATTCATTTGGTATCCACTAGATAGAACGAGCTGTTAATATTGAGATCGTCTGCTTAATGTCATTTATTTAACAAGCCCTACTATGAGATAATTTTTTTATAAAGAACTGTTGAAGACATGTTAATTTGATAATGAATAGTAATTTTATTGTTAAAAAAGTAATTAATAAATTCTAAAAACTGAATTTTGGTTGTCATTTTATTCAAACATCTAAAGAAATACAATTTATTCTGACGCTTTATTATACATACCACGAGGTTGCATATCACTGTCAGACATATCAGAGTTGTAAAATTTAACAATATTTTGTGTTGAATTTCTGATAAACCACTCACTGAAGATAACGGTGCACGTTCTAACAACAATATGTTTGTAAAGAGATTATTTCTCCAAATTCGTTGATAATACTTTGTTTTAATAGCTTTAATTAGTTTTAATTACTTTAGCTAGTTTTCATATTTAGCTATTACAATGCAATGAAAACAGAACGCAAGAATTGGTAATAAAAAGACATAGCTTGAGTTTATCATCGAAATTAATACAGTATTTATATGGATAGATGAACATGTACACAAATTATAGGAATAACCCTTAAATATTCCTGAGGACTTATTTAAACTTTCATGTGTGAAATTTCAAGACGATTAACATGTCTTTGCAACAGTCACTTTTATTTGGAGACATTGTATTAACAGGGAAGAATAACTAGTCATAACAATTTTTCGTGGAGTACCCATTGAAAAATTACTCCTATATTTTCATTTACAATACTAACTATCAGTAATAATTTATAATATCATCTATGTTTCATTGTTTAGTCATACGTTCTAAATTGTAACAATTCCCCTGTATTTTTCTTTTAATGTTTGTTCCCACCTGGTTAATGCACCATTTACAAAAAAATCAATAAAAATAAATAAGAGAAATGGAGGGCCAGGCTAGCTCAGTGGTTACGTGCTCGCCTCTGATCTGATAGGACCGGGGTTCGATCTTCACCTGGCCCTCGATTTATTCACGCGGGAGGGGAATAAATCTGAGCGCGTCGTCCCTCGGAGAAGGACGATAAACCGTCGGTCCCGAGCCTGTACGATGTCAGGTACTCGTTAAAGATCCCTACTCTAAACACACTTGAGTTAGGCAAAATTTAGGACTCCCACTGTAGAATCAATCTTCATTGTGTGGTATCACAAAGGGCCAATGCTTGGCCTACGGGTGTTCCCTAGTGGGACTGCCACTGCAACCTAACCTAAATAAGATAAATTTAGTTATGATAGTAATAATAAGTATAAGATAAGATAGGAAAGATTATTCAAATGATTGCATTACCTTAGTAGAATGCGAGTACTGATTGTTTTCATTGTTTCCAGCTGATGATGGACTCCAATTGGTACACTAATTTGATTTAACATTAATTACTATCTCCAAACTTTTGACAGACAACCCTAGAGTAAAATAAACCTATTGACTACTCCTTTATTATTTTAAAATTTAAACTATATTAATTACACTACTTGCCTCTTTACCTCTTCTCTCAATAGTACTGAATATGGTTTAAAGTACAATACAACGAATAATTAAATAACGCATAAAGGAAAATAGTTAAACATGAAATGAATTGAGGCAAAATACATTTATAATCCACTAGCATAATAGCCCATCATCCAATACTTGCATCATTCTTTTGAAGATTAGATCCTGAACGCAGGTCCAGAATCTGTATCAACGTTGGCAAATGTTTTGATTTGGAGCCAGGTCTTCTCTTTCCACTCAGGATTTCCCAAGATCATTAAACTCTACGTGTTTTAAGAAATAACAATTTATCCTTTTCTTTGAGAAGTTCAATAAATTAAAGGTATTTTTTGGTAATATAAGTAAGGGTATATTGTATATGTCGTCTATAGTATACATATCTGCATAGTATACATAGTATATCATCCATAGTATACATATCTGCATTTACGGCGCAGTACTACTAATTTAGCTGGTTCTTTAACTTAAGTTCTCTTTAATTTGTTTCATATTTCGAAAAGAAGTTAATGCGAGAACATTTCTCACATCCTGTTTTAACATCATGGTCATTTTAGACTTATCTACTTAGACTATCTATCTCTAATTTTTGAAAAAAGTTGAAGAAATATATTTGGCTTGGGATATAAAGCTTCGATGTTGTCATATGTTCTACGTTTGGGTGAGATGGAGTTACTAGGGTACACGAATCTACATACGTCTCAAGATTTTTTTTCTCTTTAATTATGTCAGTAAGTTGATTTTCAAAATTGCCAGTTGCTATTTGGTTAGTCATTGATTTATGACTACGTGGTCATTGACACATACATATGATAGTTGGTTAAACTTTCATCTTTGCTGTAACACATTTTCAGCAGAACGAATCAATAAAGTCAAGATCATCAAGATAAGTTTATAGAGTTTTCATAAGACTTACTCTGCATAGTGAGGTTTTTTACTCAAACTAGTTCGAGCTGTTTTAGAATAAGACTGAACGTAAACTGAAAGCCTGCTTCTTCCGCTTATTAATATATAACCGTGTAACATAGCTACAATTTGAATCACAAATATATTCCATTTTTTTCTGCAATTGGGACTAAAAATACGAATTAATGACACTATACAATTTTCCAGAGTTTAATTGTGTGCAAGAACGTAATTATTTTAATAAATGTTGATTTCATTTCATAAACTCAACGGAATTGGACCTTGCAAAAATGCTGTGTCAATTTTGTAGCATAATTCTAGGATTTAATTGTCTGAATACAATTGTTTTTGTACCCGACGCAGATTAGAAATAAGTACTGTGTTTTCAATAGTGTTCAGAAAGAATTTTTATCTGCTCTATTGAAATAGCTACAAAGATTACAAAATTATTTAAACCAGTTAACTATCATTCCATGGTAGTAACGACGTGAGAATGTATTTTTGGCTTCTCAATCCAACTTTCATTTCTCTTAGTTCTTCGTCTGTTTTAGATTATAAGACAAAAAATATTATGCATTGAATCTTACATAGCATGCATAAGGTATGCCCCACACTTTCTAAACTCACGATTAATCAAACTGCCTTTCTTTAGTAGTTTCATCACCGCTTTTCAATCTTTGGATAAGTTTAAAATATTTAGATTTTATTATGAAAGAAGCCCAGCCTCTAATTGGTTGCGTCCATGTTTTTAACTTTATTGATGATAACCTAACATCTGTATATCACTGAACATCATGCCAATATATTAACAAACACTGTTGTATCATACTTACACTAATTCATTTCCTTGCATATTTGGTTAGTAACAAATCTTCTTTTGATCATTATAGTTATACTATTTCTTGTAGTTGTTAAGACTTTGAGTGAGTTCTAAAAGGTTAATACAGTTTTTGAAAAGTTTAAAAGCTCAATAAACAACCTTCTTCAGATAATTTGAGGGTGATGATGTTAAATATTATTTTACATCAACAATACTTCCATGTTTGCATTTATAGGATTCATATATTATTTTAAAAGGAATTTGACCAAAAAATTAAAAAAAAACCTGCTTACGCTATAACTTAATTATTACTAAATTAAATGAATTAAACATATTGCATATTCTTCCTGGAATCAGGACGAAAAATACGAATTAATGACAGTATACATTTTTCCAAAGTTTAATTGTGTGTTAGATGTAATTATTTTAAAAAGTGTTTGTTTCATTTCATAAGCTTGATGAGAAATGCTGTGAATTTAATATGTTTGACCTTGTAAAAATGTTTTTCTGTCAATGTTGTTGCATAAATCTTGGACTAATTGGTATTCCCGTCTAATCCCCTTCGTACATCCGTATCACGGCACGGAGGATACACAAGCACCTGAGTCCGAAAGAATTACGTAAGATTATAAAACAACATAGGAGGATTTATCGGTTCATGTATAAGAATTCCATCCCAAATCTAACCTTCATTTTAAATTCTCATACTTTGCAACTTTCCAGTAAGACTTCATTTACAGTTGTAATTATAATTATAACACATATTTGTAGTTGTAAAACAGACGTCATAATATCGAGGTAACTATTAAAATAAACTGATTATTTAAATGTACTTATTTAAACTATTTTTAGTATAATAAACAATTTAAATCAATAAATTAAGGATTAATATGAATGCTTGAAAATATCCGGTGAATCTTAAATTTCAAATTATAGTTAAATTAGTATATTCCATTACAATAATATTTTGTTCTTCCATAAAGTATTTACTATGGCCTTTAGCGAGATAAGTCATTTATGACCTTACTACGATAATGTCATACATATCACTATACCATATTATCCAGTAGATATCTAGTTACTAGTTATAAAGTTAGTTAACTAGTTAAAGATATTATTTTTGCGAAACAATACCCACATTCTGTTAGAAATAACCTTTTAGAAAAAAAGAGCTTAAAAAAAAATTAAAAAAAAAATAAAAATAATTAAAAAGAGAAAATGAAAAATATTACCTGCGTTTAAATTATGTAACCTAAATCACTTTTAATTGAAAGTAATGTTTTGAAATTGAAAATTAATGTTCCATTTGAAAGCCTTATTGGTTTGGACAGTGATAATGCCAGGGTGAATATGATTGTCAAATATAGATTTAAAAAAAGTGTAATATATAAAAGATACTGATATTTTTGTTAAACTAGTAGAATGAAAAAGATAAGTAGAATTCAGTAGAATAAAACTAGCTACCGGTTAGATATTGTCCAGTACTAACGAGTGATGTTGAGTTATGTGTGGCTAATAGAAAATGAAAACCGAGTTTTCCTCAGTTTTTTTTTTAAATTTCACTCAATTTACGATTTCACATATATATGTTTATCTGACAAAAAAATATCATATTGATGACAATAATATATCATTTAATATTATAATAACAATTTACAGTTTGAAACAACTATTAATTTCGTATTTGTTATTCAACCAATAATGAATCAGAAAACACTTTGCGTAAATCATCGTTACTAAATATTCATGCAGTATACGTTTTTTTATCTATATTAGCCAACCTTTAGAAGAAATTTAGACACATATGCCTCGTATATAATTTTTTATCATAGAAACAGTGATTACACTCTTATGATATTCATGTTTAATATATGTCTGTTTTACCTTTATAAAAAAAAAAAAAAACTAAGCATCTATAAGTGATCAAATAAATACTTTTGAAACAGTAATAGAATTACTTGTTAATTAAAGCACTAATGTGATTGTAGTTTTTTTATAAAAGAATATTTAAAAAAATAAGACAAAAATTAAAAATTTCACTACTCTGTTTTTTATGAAATTTCATCATGTCTATCTGAAAAAATAAGGTATAAAAAAATAAAAGAAGGTAAAAAAATAATAAAATAAGGTAAAAAAAATAATTACTTTTTAAGATATATTGGAAAGGGTATAATTGCCTTAGCAAAGGGGGTGGGAGAAGTGTTCCGCTCTAGGTGGCACGTGCTAGGGGTGTCATTTCAAAGCTGGTGTAATGTAGGAACAAGCAGATAAAAAATATGAAACATATGCTAGCTTATGTGTTTTAAAATTTTTTGATATTAGATTTTGACTACATAAAATCAGTATAGCACATTTATTTCATGGATGCATAAGTGCATAGACAGTGTACGTATACTTTCCATAACTACAGAGGATAGTAATCGATTAGACAACGTCGGATTAGTTTGAGACTTATTATTTTAGCATTTTATCTTCCGAATTGAGCAAAAGTATTTGTACACTGGTATTATGCCGTTTTGAGTGAACAGTCACAATGTATATCAAATAGGCCACAAAAAATATCAAATTTGTGAAATGTAAAAAATTCTCATCTGTAGCAGTAAAATTTGTTCAAAATCATTAAACTCTTAACTCAAGTTTTTGAAAGGATAAGCTGAACAAATTTGAATATTATATTTTTTTTATAACAAATAAAGAAGACAAACATCGGGCTGTTAAAGAGGGACAAAGCATGCAACCCCTCTCGGCAAAAGGAGTTATAGAAGCAATCATTGTTAAATAATTCAATATTGAGATAAATTAAAACTTCAGAAAAAAGAGCTTAAAAAATATTTAAAAAAAAAATAAAAATAATAAAAAAGAGAAAATGAAAAATATTACCTGCGTTTAAATTATGTAACCTAAATCACTTTTAATTGAAAGTAATGTTTTTAATTTAATTATTTAAATATAAGTTAAAGTAGAGAAACTAAATAAATATTCACTACGCACTCAATGTTTAATTACAATGTAAATATATATTTAATGAAATTTTTTTTAAAGTATTAAATATTCAATATTTGAAATTTAACATCTTTAAAATATATTTTTGTAATATATAGAAAAAAATTCTAAAAAACAAACATTTTACTCAGATTGACAGCTTCTATTGATCAAATAGTACGTGGGTCTCTGTCTAGAATGAGGCTTTAAGGATTTTTTCTTCGTTCGAAACTAAAGAAACGGTCTAACGACCAGTAGTATATAAAAGCGTATATTATTGGAGTTACGTCAGAACTGTTTACACTGAATGTTTACCTAGAAACACTCAAAAGAGAAAGTCTGACCTAAGGCAAACGTGCTTCGGGCTCCCGGCAAATCAATTTATCCAAGAAATACCCTGCTAAATCCTGGAGGGCTCAACGAATGCATTATTCATCGATTTGTTGTCAACGGACAAAGCTTTTATATATTCACAAAGAAAGCAGCGTTCATGAAAATCTTATCTGTGAGACAAGACATATTCTATTTTACGGTAAAATTCAGGGCCTCAGAGCCTTAAACTAGATCTATCCAAGAACATCAATAAATATTTTATCAACACCTATTCTAATGATATACAATTCTAAATTATAACTACTCATCATATCAACTCAAATTGTTAAATTTCATTAAAATATTTTAATCAAATTCTATCAACAATAGTAACTCTAAAATGATAATTGTAAGAATGTTCATTTAAAGATTATTCGTACTTGAATTAAACCAATTGAATGTTTGTTAAGAAATATACTTACATTATAAAACCGTGTAATACAGATGTAGTTTTATATTTTTAAGTTATAGAACCGTTTATACTAAATATTAATATGTATTCACTTTTTTTTCATTTATGTTCAAATATTACATATTATCATAAAAAGAAATTCACCTTACTAAAATCATGGAAAATTGGCAAGAGAAGCCTAGAAAATTAACAGGGAATGGTTAAAAAAAAGTCTTTGTAGGATGTCACGTTTACGTAAAGTGACTACTGGTTCAGAAACTAACAAAGAAAACAACATCAAAGGCAATGGGAATGGGAGTGACCTCCAATCATGAAATAAGATAAAGATAAGATTATTACTTGAAATACGGAGTCTTTTTCAGAACAGAGATAACAAACCTACTCTGAAAGAGATCGTCCATCTAAAAGGAAAAGATTAAATATGAACAAACTAGTTACAGATAAGCTACAGAAACTTTTCATTTGGTGGACCCTGGATTGAAATGTTTTCAACGCTAACATAGTTAGCATATGTTAGTGAGAAACAAAACAATAGGTAGACGCATAATTACTGCGACTTATTGAAATTAATTTTAAAAATTTTAGTTAAATTTCAATTAAAAATACAATAAAGGTTTCTCTAAATTTGTTATATACTTAAATTATCCTACTTTTTAAAATGGGTATGAAAATGTATCTCCATATTCTTTATATTATGCTTTACCAATTCGATAAAGATTGAAGTGCAGTCAATTATTTCACAATCTAAATGAACTTCATAGAGAAGGAACAATCAGCAAAAGTAAAATTGAAAGATGGTTAAATATTTCAAATCAGGTGACCCAAACCTTGCTGACCTTTTGAGTTAAAAAGACCACTCAGAAAGAACCATATCGTCTTTCACCATGGCAATGCGCTTCCACATATTGAATGCCGTGCTGTCAAATCTATTACCGACATAGGTTGGGACCTGCTCCCTCGTACGCCATATTCCCCCACAGTAACGCCTACAGACTGTTACATTAATCCTTCAATGAAAAATTGGCTTGGTCGACAATAGTTTTCATGACTTAGCGACCGTCATCGATGAGAGGATTGCCTCTAAGAAAAACAATTTCTTGTTTTGTCCGTAGAATCAGCACTCTAACAAGTAAATGGGAAGCGAAAATTAAATTAGAATTGCAGAATTATCGCCAGAATGTCCCAGAATACACATTTTTTAAATGTTTTTTTCAAATAAAGTATTGTTGTTGTTTTGGACGAATAAAGTTTATTGGAAAAAAACCTGCTATAATTATACAGCCACCTAATACATTTAATTAGACTGCTTCATATTGTAATATTGATTGAGTATAGCCACTGTATATTTGACTATTTTCCGTAGAGGTACAATTCACTATACTAACAAACGCCAACTCCAATAGCATAGTATGGTATAATAGATGACCTATGCATCATGAATAGCCACTCACAAGTAACTATCGATTATATCATCTTGCTTGAGTAACAATATCTAGCCCACTCTTGAAACAGTGCATTAGTGTTGTGTATTATTAACCAGTGAACCCCAACTGATATTAGCTACCTCTAATGCATAGATCTACCCAAGCAATTCTATCTCTTAATCCCGCAATGTTTCTATCTCTCAATATAGTAATATTTCCTGCACAAATTACCAAAATATACTCTTGATAACTCGACTATTTTGTTCTCTATATCAAGTTCGGTATGAGAAGAAATGATGAAATTAGAGAACATTAAATTCTTTTATCAGCAGGTCTAAAAGGTTTACCTTTTTATTAACTTATGTAATGTGGTTTGATTAATACATTGCAACTCATAATATTGTCACTGCACTCATAATGAAGAAGCAATTTTATTGTGTGTAGAGGGTCAGATAGCAGTTGGGTGATATTGATGCTTTCTGATCGGTTTGAAATGAACTGATACGTAGATTTATTTAGAATAGCTGTTATATCAACGTCCAAAATGGTTCCAATATTGCCGTAAAATTGTAAATTGGAAATTGAAAGTGACAGGTAAGAGTGATAAGTAAGATTAGCAGATGATTCAATATTTGTCCAGCTGAAAATAATTACATCAATCAATCTGGGTCAAAGTAATTGCAGCAGATTCAGAGAAGATGTAAAGGACTGTATACAGGAAAAGGAGCATAAAGAAAGAAGAACTGGAGCATAAAAACGTTAATGTAGTAGAGTGTCATTTAGGTACCATGGCAGTGTCATTGGCCTTTAGGTATAATTCGTTATGAAAGAGAAATATTTGGAATCTACTACCAGTTAAACTAGTGTGTGATTAATTGGTAGAGGTTTAAGATCCAGGTGGGAGAAGGCAAAAAAATATCATAGCACTTTTATGTTCTGTTTCTGGGGGATATTGGTACATAAGGGAAGTAAAGTCCACTGTTTGGTCTACTGATTAATCTCAAATGTTTGAAACTAAGTTTATTCGTAAAGATGTTGATGAAGAGTGTGGGTAGGTGAAAGAGATTACAGGTGGAGGTAAATAAAACAATTTTAGAGATTGGAACGTTTTGCCATTAAAAGCTTCAGTTTATTGTACAAGTAGAGATGCCAGAAATGTGTTCACGCTACGTGAAAATTTAAAACTAAATGAAGAATTTATCTTACTTCTCTGAGAGATAGTTGATTGGTCCCTTGGAAGTTATAATTAGGATGATGTAAATGAGAACACAAGTCAGCCGAGGTCCTTTGACAATTGAACAAAAGATTATATTATCAATTTATTTTTTCACATTTATATATATATATATATTATATATATATATATATATGTTTTATTGAAGTAGACGGAAGCTTCCGCATTTACGACTTTTTTGCTCGTTTTCTCTAGTTTTCTTACTAGTTTTTTCTGGTAGGGAGTGATTTCATGGAGGAGTTGTCCCAGAGACATCAAAGAAATAATCTTTTAGCTTAATCAATAATATTATATTTTTACACTTACAAGATTTCGATTTTCTCAGAAATCATCTTCAGGTATATATCATTATTAAACAGATTAAATTCACACAATAAAATTTTTCAAATGTTAAACAGACATTAAAAGGAATAAAAATTTAGATATTAATAGAACTAGATGAACTTTGTGAAAAAACAAACAAGTCCACTGTGACAAGTGTAAGGTTACAACTTGTCATTCACATTGCCTGGGGGTCCTGTCAATGTAGGCTTATTAAGTTTATAAGAACTATCGAAGTTCTTACAACTTGGTATTATGCCTATACAATTGGCCTGAATGTTCATAGAAGGTTGGACGTCCTTGATGTATAAGGCCTCGAGGATATGAAGGCGGCTGGTATTATTTTCTATTCTTAAACTTGTTGTTCCTTTTTCTAACATTTCCCTCGTTAATGTTGTGTTATATATATACTTCAAATTATACACTGCACATGTGAAATAGAAATCACATTCAAATAAAATAAGAAATTCAGAAATGTATAGATCCAAAGTAAACCAATGTCTTTTATTATTATGATCAGCTTACAAAATACTATATTTTTCCTTTTATAACAGTAAATTAACGGTAAATAAAAATTGAATTTAACGGTAATGTTGTTGGTACATTGTTTAAACATTAACTAAATAAGGAAACTCAATAAATGTTAATCGATTTTTTTTTGTGTTGATATATGGAATGACTGCTCATGCGAATAATTGTCGGTCAAACATTATTATCGAATGCCCATACTGAAAAAGAAAGAAAGGGAGGATGAAAGTGAACGAAACCGTTGTAATTTTTGAGATGCCTCTAGTGGTCCTCTAGTCTCCATTCTTTTTGTCCAATAACAATGTAAACTATCTATCTCTTTTCTTTTAACAAATAAGAATATACAAATATATAAAAAATATATAAAATAATAAATATATAAATAATAAAATAATAAATATTTTTGTTTATATTTGTTTATATTTTGTTAAATATTTTGTGTTTATTATTTGATATAATAATTATTATTTGATAATAAACAAATATATAAACAATAAAAAATAATTTTATTATAAAATAATTAAAATAAAAAATAAATATATTATATCTCTCATTAATACAGATTGAAATTATTATTTTTCTACCTTACGGTAAGATCTTCCTTTTCTTTTCACAAATGATGGTTTACTTAAAAGTATTTTATTTTATTTTCATATTAATGCAAGAACACCTTGTGCGTACTGTTTGCTGTAGAGGAGCTGAAAACTACAATGTATTGTAATATATTGAATGGTGGTAATATATTGTGTATATGCATTCAATTTAATTTAATATTAACGCTTGTTATATACAATTATTATTTTAAATTTTATTTTACTAATTAAATAATCTATTATACTATACATATGATATAAAAAATGGAGCATGTGAAAATATCGTAGTAAACACCCTTCAAGTAGGGGTAATACTTTGGAGGAAAAAAAAAGTAGCTGAAAATATGTAGCAGAGAGAAATATTTTTAAATAATAATTTTGATTGGTGCTCCGTTCACAAAACTTCCTTTCTATCTACCCTATATTAGATTTTTTCTTAACAATGGCCGTTATAAATATCTATTATCGGGTATAATATGTTATGTTTCAACCGATTTCTATCTCCATTATGGTCGATCTAAGCACTTTCCTGTCATCTTCTCAGTCTTTAAAAGCATATGATTATGGGTAAAGAACGCTCTAAATGTTGTTTCTGATGAATCAAACCTCATACGACTCCTAAAATGCTTATGCTTCCAGTAAACGTCTCTCACTGATTCCCTGTACAAACTTAATCCTACACTTATCTTGGTTCACCACTACACAGTAGTTTTTCAAATTTTATGTTTTTAAGTGTAATATAAGTTCTTGTTGTACATTTCAAAGCCACCACATTAAGCTCACTTATAAGAAGACCGGTTGGGAGAATATTGGTCTTTATTTAAAAAAAAAAAAAGAAAAGAAAACTAGTTTATTTGAGGGACGCACATCATCTGCTTCTGTCTGCTAACATTTTAAACACGCTTTCGACCAAGCAGTACGCAAGTAACATAACATTTGTCACGACATCATTAGCATCGAAACTTGCTGTGATGTCATAACTTTTTAAATCATTATTTCACATTTGTTTAATATGTAGTTTCTAAAATACTGGTTTCCGTGAAGAGGTTTTTAAGAGTGCGTTATAGTAACATAACGTGATAGTCAATGACGCGATGGCATGGGGTTAGCTCAATAAATTTCCTGTTCAGTTTCTTTTACTATTATTTGCAAAATTTTAATAATTCGCTTTGGTTTTATAATATTCTGTTCATTATTAGATATAGTTCTTTTAGAAAAGAATAAAATGACTTATATGCAATATTGTTCATAAAGGAAGTCAAAAATCAGATAATTATTATTTGCTCTAAAGTAATACTTCCCCTTAAAATGATATTAGTATCCTTTTTAAACTTTTGCCCTCATATTCCCATTAAAAAAAATCTTGGGAAACGGATATGATCCAATATAGCTTGCAGTATATCGTATTTCCAATTCTCATTTCTCTTAGAATTGTAAATACGATGAGAAATTTACAATATATATGTTACCTGAAAATATTCCTGTATATGTGTGTGTTTGTTTGTGTGATAGAAGGATGATTGAAGGAAGAAATCTAATTAGAATGTTGTTTAAACATTCAAACATTCAAACAAATAAAGAAATTTATTTTCACACATCTTTTCATTAATTGACAACTTTCATGAAAGTTACAATTCATATAAATTGAGATTAATATATAAAACATTTCAATAAAAAAACATTACATGATCTTATTAAAAATAATAATGTTTTTTTTTTTTATTTTTAATAAGATCATATAATGTTTTTTTTATTGGAATATTTTATACATTAATCCCAATTTATATGAATTGTAACTTTCATTAAAGTTGTCAATTAAAGAAAAGATGTGTGAAAATAAATTTTTCATCAATAGGTTTTTAGTAATACAGAAAGTGGTTTGGGTTGAAAGAGGTATTTTATTAAATATTGCGATAGGACTCCCAAGGGAGAGGTAGATAGGGTGGGGAGATTGAGTCTGATCGTAAAATGAGGTACCGTGAGGCTGGGATCGGTTTGTTTACCTTGTGGGACACCCAGGCTGGCATTTTGCCGCTCACCCCCTAGCAATTAAAAGAACATTAACGTCTCTGCGGCTGGGATAATTTACGTGAGATGTACCCTCTGTCACAAGTTTCAGCCAAGAGGCCCTAATATATCATTCCTTTAATGCTATTATTCATGCAATATTTGAATGTAAATACAGTTCTAAAATATATCTTGAGATAATGAGCTGACACTCTGCTGCTACAAATTTTTATAATAAATTTTATATATTTTATTCTAAAAGGGAAACTTTGTTTTAAAAACTTATAAGAACAAAAAAGTTCTTAATCATTTTGCTTAAACCAAAAGAAATAACTTAAAGTATAAAATGATTTCATTTGAAACTACTTAGTTGATTGGCAATAAAAAGTAACGTTATTATATTTTTCAATTGGTCAAATTCTTGAAGGAAATAGAACAGGTGAAATAAGTAAAATTGATTCACTTTAAATAATAACTTTATTTAGTTTATAAAGTCAATGCCAGAAAAAAAATAGTTCACAGAAAGTGTATATTATATCCCACATGACTATAATTTCACTTGTACCTGCAACAGGTAAAAAGCCAGTTGCCAAAGATGCCAGAAAAAATCATATGTTATCTGAGTATATTCGTGTATGTGTGAGTATGTGTGTGTGTGTATGTGTGTGTGTGTGTGTGTGTGTGTGTGTGTGCGTGTGTGTGTGTGTGTGTGGTGTGTGTTTGTGTGTATGTGTGTGTTTTTTGTGTGACAGACAGACTGACAGATGCATTTTTTAATATAGATGAATTTAGCAAGGTTTAATTTTAACTACGTCAATCAACACAGGTACAGTTTTAATCTATACTAATAGAATATAATTCATATGAGATTGACAATATCATAGTTGATATATCAAATAAAACCATAATCTTTAAATATCTGATGCTTAAATTTAGTCTGCCTAAATATTTTTATTTATGTTTTTCCAATAACATCTTTCAAATTTGAAGACAAAGATATGGATAAATAAGAAAAATAATAGGTTTCATTGTGAAAATTTGTATAGATAAATTAACAATAAAAACAAAGTTCACTATGGTGCAGTTAGTGAAAATAACAAAATCGACTCTGAGTCAGTATAAATTCAGATTTAAAACTGCATTCCACACAGAAATACATAATTAAGACTAAGACATCAAACATTAGCAGTTCTGTAATGAAATTTTCATTTCATTTTTGTGTAAATAAATGAAAAACAAATGTTAGACATAGTGTCCATTACTGACCTCATTAAAATCTTAAAAAAAATCTAATGAAATTAATAATCATACAAGAAATTACGTCAATTCTTAAAACAATCTACTAAAATTGACATATATAACAGAAGTATATAACATATTTAGTTTATTGATTCATCATTAAACATTTCTTAAATTAATCTAAATCATGATATACAGAGAGGGAATAATTAGGAATGAAACTATTCAGGAGCCATTAATCCATTTAGATACGCGACAGACAAACTAATAACGTTCTCTACACATCCAAGTAACTTACTGCATAAATACCACAATACCATATTCATGAGCATCGAATATAATACAACGGGTTTAATGCACAAAATGAAAATAGTATTAAAATGTAAACCTCCTCAACAAACACTTCTTACAACAACTTTAATGATGTAATAAGTATGCTAAACCAGGGATCTGAAAAATAACGCACAGTTTATTTCTGCATATCTCTACAAATTATTATTTTTATTATTATTATAAATCAGAATTATTCAATTTTTTTATTCGTATTGTGTATGTTTTCCACTTGATATATTTTTTAAAAAAAAAATTAAGTGTGTTTGTATGAAATTCAGATAACTTCATTGGCATACTCGTATATGCATTTATTGGCATTCTTATGTATCAATGATGTTTGTAATATTAAACTTTTTTTGTACTTCTTTACCATTAACAATTCTATATTTTACTATAAATATAACACAAATTTACATAACACATACAACATATAACATCAAAGCTTTGTAGTTTCGATGCAAAATTTAAGTCTATTTAGACTAGTAATAGAATCTAGTAGACATAATGATATAAAATTAAACTACAACTGTTATAATAACTTAATTCTATTTGTTAAATTTTAAAACAAAATTACGAAAACAAAACAGTAACTATATGAAGTAAGGTGTGTATAATTGAAGCATTAAACTCATTGAATATAACAAATTCCAGTTACAATATTTGCAATGGATAAGAAATGATTTATTTTGAATTGATTCAATTGAACAGAATCTATTCTCACATAACGTTGAATCCAGTATACGTAAAGTAATGTTGCTATGAATTTGTTTTTGAAGGTACATTTTAAAATTTCCACATTTACATGTGGATGATTTCTATTTTTTTTTATAATGTAAAATGAGAATAAAATTGTTTAAATATTTATGAAAAAATATTATTAACATTGGGTATAATAACGTAATTTTTATGAATATCATAAATTCTGTAAAGTATTGGAAATTTTCGGAAGTGATTTTTAGAAATATTAGCCTCAACAATTTTATTTTATTAGAGTTAAAGTGAAATATAAAAATACAATGTCCAGGCCATAAGGAATAAATTGGTTAGGAGTGGAAGAGTTGTGTGGACTAAAGTGCAAAGTTTAGTACAACTGTATCTTGGCAAGTTGGCGCTGAGTGGCCAATTAGATTGGGACCACGATTCAGATAAACAATGGAGGTCTGGTTAGCCGATATGAAGATATATGGGCGGAGGACAGATGATTTAGCGAACTCCCAGTCCTTGCCTACACTCACCTCCTGATTAAGTGTAATACCTAACATGGCCTAAGACATAACTCACCTCAAATCTCATCTTACATCTACTTCTCCATCTTCATTCTCAAATAAACTCTTAGTTTAAGTGTCCATTTGGTTAATATTATTTTATTAACAAGCAAATAAATAACAAAAACCCTAGCATTAACAAATATAAAAAAAAATCATTCTTTATATTAAATATCATCAATTATATTTGGATTTAGAAAACATTATGGCACATGATAGTTATTTAAGACAATTCTACGATTCTATCAGCAATACTTTTGAAGTTCTAAAACAAAAAAAATGCACCTCTACCAACTATATTTTTCATTTCAACATCGTCAATTTGTTACTATTTCTTTCTTTTTTTTTTTGTAAATAAAGTTAAAATCTCAATTATACATCAAATATTCACTTTATAAGGCATGATTTAGTAAGTAATTTGTAATTTCAATTTTTGCTGGAAGGCACAAGTTATTGATGTTATTCACTTATACTTTGGATCTTCACAATAATGTTGACTATGATACTTAATTTAACATTATCATGTTATATTAACATAATACATAAACTATGTATTATGTTAATATAACACATAACATTAACAACAACAACAATTGTTGTTGTTAATTATTAGTCTAATAAATAATACTAAATTTATTAGTAATAAATTTAGGGTTAAATTTATTACTAATTTAAACTTAGTAATAAATAACATGTGTTATGAGATATAAACAGATTTATACAGGAGCATGTTTGTAATGTTCTCATTGATAGTATTAAAAGTATAATTCGTAAACAACAAGTTGATGTTATAATTATAAATAATATATTTGTTTCATAATAGCAATCATGCATTTGGTAACAATAAAACTATTTTTGAAACTTTTTACGATTCTTATTAAATATAAATTATTTAATATCTATAAATTATAGAAATAGAATATCAGAAGGCGTTTTCCTACCCATTTAATCAAAAATTTAACCCATGCTTCAAATAAACAACTATTACCGATTTAGACATATTTTTAATATTTACAAATAGATATTAATACATACATATTGGAGCATTAATATGTGGTGAAGTATACGATGAGAACACTCCAGGTTATTTGTAATAACGTTTACAATAGTACAACAGATTTATACTGGAGCATGTTTATAATTTGCTCATTGATAGTATTAAAAGTATATTTCGTAAGCAACACGCTATAGAAATGTGTTAGGAGTCGGAAGAAGTAATGCATGATTCATTTTAAAGAGGTCCAAACAAGAAGAAGACCTCTAGGAATAATAGTACTAATACAAACATCTAACTTGAACTTCCAAGGAGAAAACGTGATATTTACAACTTGTCATCATACTTCCTACTGCAGGGATACCAAGGTGGGGAGCAAGAGTGCAAGACGATATTCCAGGAGGTGCAAGAAAAGTCCAAGTAAATAATTGGATACTATTATTCTTATTAAAATACTTCTCATAATTTTATTTCTTACAGATAAGATATTAACTAGGCTTGTTAAAAAATCAATTTTCTTTTTGAGTTATGGATATATTTCAGGTCTTTGTTGTTACTACACTCCTTTTGATGTAAACAGATCACATACTATATCTTTATTAAAATACCTGTTATGTTTAAGATTTTTTCTGGACTGGGGAAGATTGCTCTAGAATAATTAGAATAATTCTATTTCTAATAGAATTATTGCTCTACTTACACTAATTCTATTTTCATCTACACACTTATCCAAGTCAGGGATTCAGTGCTTTCTTATCAATTAATATAAAAATTAGGAATTCGTTTGAATGCCCAGGGAGACTTGCATTGTTGTAATTAATATTGAATAACTAACATTTTGAATAACTTCAAGAATATTAACAGGAACAAAACATAACTAAGCCAACACTTATAAGCAGTCTTTTGGAAATAAATTTTCTTGTTACTTCCTTGCATATATTCCAAGGAAATGATCCTTTCTGTAAAATATAGTTTCTTAATTAATATACACTATGTGTTAGATTTTTGTTTGTTATTTTTACGGTTGTATATAGCCTATCTTAAAAGGTATTAAAATAGGCTATGTATATGGTATATAGCCTAATTTAAGATAGACATCAAGGTTAATAATTATTTAATGGAATTTAAAGTGGTTGGTTATATGAATGAAGACAGTTTGGTCAGGAGGAGTTAAGGGCGGCTAAAAAGAAATAAATAGTGTGCCAACGAAGGGGCTACAACATACTGCTATAGCCTAGGTTAAACAATGGAATCCTGTAATAAATGGTAATCATGGTAAAAAGTATTTATGGGAATTAAGGGTGTATTAATACAAGTAATGGTTTTTAGCTACAGCAATAAGTCTTACACATATAAGTATTTAGGTGTTATAATCGAGTGGAGAGCATAGGTTAATAGACAAGGATAGTAATTTATGTGAAAGTTGAAAGGTAACGACAATAAAATCGCATTGTATAAAAATATTTATTTATGTTTTGGGTTAAGTTATAGAATATAGATTAAGTTATATTATTTAATATAGGAAGTCAATATATCCTACTTATATGGATAACCTATTTTATTTAATCAAAAATTAAATCCAATCTTCAAATAAAGATCTATTACCATTTTAGATATTTTTTTAATATATACAAATAAATATATTTATTTATATTAAAAGTTCTGAGGATAGATTGTTGTATATACTTGTAAGTGAAAATAATATAAATTACAGGGAGTAAGAAAAGTGAGTAAAATTTGTCAACGATACGGGTAAAAAAATGTTGGGAGCTACAGACTTAATGTAGTCAATAAGACAGGAGAAAAACGTGGGGTTTAAAGTAAAATACCCCGAATAATGTCAGGTCGTAAACACAACCACATAAAAAAATAAGGTTTTAGTTGCATTTCCAATCGCAGAGTAAACAAGTGTTAACAGAAATTACGTGAGAAAAAAGGGAATAATGAATGGATGGAATGTAATAAAATTATAAAACACTTAATAAAAAATAGTAATTTTTTTTCTCCATAGGAAGCGGTCTTCCAAATTCATTAAAAAAATACAACCATTTATTAGATTATAATAGAGCAATTTAGCCAGCAGAAGACGAAATTAGCTAATACTGTTCAACGGAGAATAATAATGACCCGTAGAAATTGAAATGTTCTGGGCAGAATAGTAAACAATAATAAGTATTTAAATTATCTTAGTGTAAGTAGATTACTTAAGTTTCATATCAGAAGAATGGCCAACCATTAGCATTATGAAGTTAAGAAGACTTATCACATTTTCTACTATTTCTTATTGTTTAAAAAAGGGTTATTAACAACAAGAACTAATTTAACATGATGGAGATGAACATGACATTGTATAGAAAATATCAACTAATAAATTTATCCCCCTTTTTAAGTTGAAAAATAAATACAATAACGTTATTCCATTAGACTGAGAAGAGTAATATATTTTAAATAAAATGATTCACGTTAAAATTGACGGATAAAAATAATTTACTTTTATTTAATTTATTATTAGGGTAAGTATATTAATGAAATATGTTCACACAAAACCTGTTTTTAATTAATTTACTCTCTACATGAAATACAGATTTATGAGAGTATCGCACTTGAATTAGCAGTTCTAAATACATGTTTTGTTTCCCCCTGACTTAAACAAGCATTTTTCTGAAACCAGGTTATTTGTGTATGTGTGCGTCTGTATGTGTCTGTACGTGTATGAGTGTGTGTAGATTTTGTATGTTGTAGTTTTTGAGTGTACCTGTGAGGAATTAACTGGTATAGTTGAAAAGTGGCAGCAGGAAGAGGTACCAATTTTGCATTTTATAAGGAGTTCTTTAGGTAAAAAAAAGCTAGTCTCCAAACAGTTTAGTTGAATTTATTCAAATAAAATTGTTAATTTGGCGGTGGTTCAGACCTTTTATTAAAAATATAATAAATAAGTTGTATTAGTATTCCAAAAATCGTCCTTTAGAGTGAAAACAGTTTTGGAGAAGGAATAAATGTTCTTTCAGTAAGCATTGATCACATCAATATTGATATTAAGTAAATGTTAATAGAATGTAAATAATAAAAATTAATGACTTAAATTGATTATACTGACATGCAGAAGTATAAATGTTTTGCTTTTAGTAATTAGAAAGCAATGTTTTTAACATTAAGTAAATATTTTTCTTAGGATGTTGGTGATGATTGATAATCGCTTCTTTACCTGTTGTGATTTCTGAAATACGTAATCAATTAATTGATATCACAAATTTTAATTAATAATTCTTTGTATGGGTTCTAATTATTTGAATAGAGTAATTCCCAATAAAAATGTGGGAAATAAACATAATATAATAATGTTTACTTTAAAAACATTAAACTGAACAATATTAGTAAAATCTGCAAGTTTTTTTTCCATTTCAACGTACAATGCAATGCTATAATACCACAATAATGGTATATTATATTGTACTTAGTCTTTTCCAAGTAACTTAAGGACTATAAAAAAGACTTCTGTCATCCCTACCATTAAACTATCATTCCAACCTTAAACAATGAGGTCCTAAAATTTGGACCAATTCTAATGTTTCAATTTACATAATAAATCACATTTAGATTACTTTTATGGCTTAACCATAAAATAAATAACTTGAAAGGACTAGAATTAGCGATTAGCGGTTACAACAATGACGTCATGTCCTCGTTAAGAGGAAAAAATTGTGTTACCCCGAAAAGGTTGTTATAGATGAATATACTGTTCAAGCAGTGAGTTGATTTAAGTTCTTGTCCAATATCATTCATAGTGAAACTGAATTCATAATTAATGTATCAGTGGTGTTATTAAGGAGAAAATAAGACCACGCATTACCAATAGAATCATTCTTCTGGTCTCTTCAAATGTATTATCTTAAAAACTATGACTATATATAAGAAATTAGTGGTCTATATGAGTGACTACGAGTTATGTTACGGACAGAAGTGAAGGACGATGCCAGGAAATATTAAACCACTTTGAGGACATAATAAAGAGAAATTATTTGAAGAGTATTTTCGGAAATATTGAAAATTTGTCAAACATAAAAAGTCCATGTGATAGAAACCTTTTAAGAGTGAGATTGAGTACAAGTCTGAGAACAAGGTAGCTAAATTATTCTGAACATTATTTATTATCTCTGGGAGTGAGATGACAGTGGGAGGCATGCACTTAATAGATCAAAATGTTTGGAGATTACAAATTATTCCAGGTCACAAGGTAGGGTGTAGTGCCATAGGAATTATAATAATATTATTATTTCCATCTTAAACGTTTTCATTATATCATCTATTATGTCTGATGTGAACCTAAATTAACGAACCATATTCTAATTAACAATCAGAGTTGGTAGCCAAGTTAACTGTATTATACTTTATATTGCATTACAACTGACACTAAAATTGTTCAATTAGTTTCTAAAATAAAGTTTAGCAATATTTTTTTTATAAATTAAATTTTTTTTTATATAAAATCAATTCTTTGTTAAAAGTATGGAAAATCACAAGCTATAACATTTAGAATCGTAATTAGTTTTTTTTTTATTATAAACTCTATATTTATCATTTAAAAAACACCTCATTGATGAGAGATATAACTAAAATTTGAACTGTAAATTACTTAATGATAAATGAAAGGTGTAGAAAACTGATGAACAGTATTATGGTTTTGTGTTTTAAAAGCTACATTAAAAATATTTGTTTAAACTTTGACAAACTGGTTGAAAAATATGTTGTTTATGCTTTAATTGCATACTAATTATTTTTTATATTTGCTTATTTTTTTACTGTTTTTAGCTTATTAAAACAGTTTATTGTAACTTGACAAACGTATATATTAGTTAGTTTCTCTTTCATGGTAAATGTCATAACAGTTGCTCTTATTAACTACAGATTTAAAACTGTATGGTTAATCATCCTAAAAATACCAAGAAAAATTGTATGTGTTAGTCAATTATAACACATTGATCAATAAACATTGCAATTATTGAAATTAAGGTAGGAAAACATAATTAATACCAGTCATCAGTTATTTAGGATATTTTGATACCCCCTTGATATGATTACAGATTCTTCGAGACTCTTTATTGATTAGGTAGAGGGTAGCTAAAATAGAATTTGCTGTAGAAGCCTTTCCAAGACCTTGTCCTACTTTTTGCATCAATTCTGACAACAGCTGTCACTCCAAAATTAGTTTCCTGTAACCATTCTGTTTACCAATTAAAGTATAGTCAAGGTTAGCTATTGTTTTAATCTCTAGCTGAATGGTATATTTTTGGTTATCAAAAATGTCAAAGATAATGAATAATGGATTGTTTATATTAGTAAAATACTATGTGTTTTATATTAATTCTATACAGCGTTGGATGATTTTGTATTGCTTCATCTTTTACTACTTACGTATATTAAACTGGGAAAGGATATGATCCATATATCCATACCAGTCTAAGGGACCCGTGGAAAACCATATAATAATGGTTTTAATATACTCAAAAACCCGTCACTGTTTTGATAACTCCATAGCTAGATAATATTTTAATTCCATCATAAACTTATGGCATTAGTGAGTTCTCTGGATTTCAGGTTACGTATACAGTATACATCATGATTGCAGACTGCACAGAATGACTCTTATTGTGTAACGTCAATGTGTTTAAGTGTCTCAATTCAGCCTCGCTGACGCAGTTTTGTTCGAATGGCAAAAACAGTCCATTTGTTATGTTGAATATGGATGAATTTCTAAACTGAACATCAATTAATCAGTGATATATAGCCCACATGGAAATCTAAAGTTGACTTAAAAAACTGAAATAATACTCAAACAGTGAGAAGAAAACAGGTGAATTAGTTGAAAGGAAAAAATCAGATATATAGTGGAGTTGTGTTATTTTTTTATATAAATTAATAAAAATAATTATAATAAATATAATATGATTCCCAATAATTTATCTAATATTTTGGATGAGTACATAGATCCAAAATCAAATATCTGGACATTGCATATTAAGCATAAACGACATAAATAAAACACTTTCAATTCAAAACTAAATTGTTTTCTGTGCTTACTTTGAGGAAAGTCCTACGAAAATAAAATGAACGAAGCGTCAGCCGATATTTTTTTAATGTTACTAGTTCACCACTCACTATATTGGGAAGGTAGCTTTCATGTATGCCACAGACAAACATTTAATTAACTGAGAGTTCTCAATGCTATGAGGGAAAGTTAAAAACAGTTCAGAGTTTCCATATAAACCAACCGACTTTGGAAACATAACCCCAGTGTTAGTTTAATGCATACCTATCTGATTGAATTTGTTTGGTTAACATTTATAGTTATAAATGGTAGAGCAACTTCGATATCCTGCAGCTCTATACCATCCCAATATTTGAATAGAGTCACTAAATATATCTAATTTAACTATTATGGTTAGCTTGACTTCTAATGGTTATTTATTAGATTTATTTGAATATTTAAATCTCATATATATATATATGTATTTTTATTTTGAAAACTTTGAATGAATTTATGAACTGTAAAATTAATCATTATAAATTTATAAATATTCATTTGTACTAAATATTTGAATAACAAGGATAATGGCCTCAAAAAATAATATTGTGCATGAAAAATAGTATATTTTGTAAAATCAACAGATAATATTGCATAAGATGTTATAATTCAAATAACATCCGGTTCAACACCAATTCACAATAATTTAACAAGAAAGTGCAAAATGCTCTGAGATAATTGAAATAGATATAATTAACATTTTCCAATATTCCTGGACGTGTTTGCAATATTTTTTTGCTAAAAATAAATAAAACAATGAAGCTTATGTTTTCTATAATTTATACAGTTTTCATATTTATAACAACGCTGTAGTCTCATGGCAGATGTAGCTCCAATGTTTCATAGTGGTCAACCAGTGATTTAATGTCTGTTATCATTCATGTTGTTTGCTTTATAATAATTTTTGATACAGCTTAATGATTACGTTTATATAAAAATAAGAAGTGAAATATGTTGCAAATCAATTTTCACTACAAAATGTGAACTATACAACTAGGGTATAACAAATTTCTAGCAAAATTAAAATCTATTAAGTTGCATACTTCAAAAAATTGCATTCTTCCTACAAATTAGGATGAAACCCGTCAAGAAAAGATACATCAAAAGTACCGTGAGAAATGCATTACAGGAACCTTACAGTAATCTCCACAACAGATATTGCAAATATTCGCAGGGATGCTGATAGTGGTTTTCTGTTTAGAACTATTACTTTAGAAAAAAATAATATTAATATGTGAAGGAGAATTCACCAACTGAAGAATAATTATGAATGAAAATTCGAGTTCTACAATTACAAAAAACAACAAAATTGTTCACTTTATGTGAAGCTGAAAGAATTGTTCTTGTGACTTTTGATAACAAAAAATCAACAATGATAGATACAAAACATTGCAGACAAAATTTCTCAGTTTTAAATGTACTCTAATACCAAAAACACAACATTTAAGATTAATTTTAGGAAATAATGCGAAATTATATAAATGGTTCTACTAAAAAGAATGAAATGTAGAGAATTAGGACCAATGGCGTAATTCCTTTTTACAAGCATTTTCAGACAAACACTGCTGAAATTCTGATTTTGCTTGAATATGTTAATATATTGATAGATCAATATTAAAATTTGACTTAATAAACGACAGATTACATGTAGAATGTAAGACATTTATGACAGATATATCAGTAGTTTACCAGATTTTGGTAACATCGCAATTTTATATCGAGAATAAAATAGAAAAGAATGTATAAGCACAACATAAAGATTTACAAAAAAACATTAAAAAATATGATTTCTTACAAGAAAACTAACAAAAACTTACTTAAACCTCCATTATCCGAGACAAACTATTACTAAAAAGGTCTCTAGCAAACCTTGTTTTGCATGTCCTACGTTAGGAAAACTGAATCATTACCTTATTCTAAAAAAACTTGTAGAAACAAGCAATACGTTAAAATAAATAAAAAGAATTTCACTCTAACTAAGTTTGAAAAAGATAATATTAAGCAAAATTTGATCACCTGAATAACAAAGACTAAGGGACTCTGAGTTTCTACAGTTGATTACAGTAAATGTTATTGTCATTAAAGAAAGATGTGTGAAAGATGTTTATGATAGTTGGTGTATCTATTATAAATAATCATAAATCAGTTTCCTGATGAATTGAAAACTGAGGTGATTAAAAATCTAAACCTGGACGTTTGTGGATGAAGAATTTGACTGTGTGGATATCGAGGTTACCTCACATGCCTTGTTATCAAGCCCCAACCACATTTCACAGCTGCCTGCTACAACCCACGCTAACCTGTTCCAAATGACTCTTCTTGTACTTCCAAAAATTGTTTTTACTATTTGAAGTGTATCAAATGTGATTCGGTCTACGAAGGTCAAACATCCACCAATCTTAGTCTGAGTATGAACGGTCATAGAGCATCTGTCAAGAACCGCTCCCATCTTCCCATAGCCATCATGTCAATTGCCACGGACTCCCCTTTATTAACTCCTTTATAATAGTTATTATTATAATATTAGTTATATAAGTTAATAGTTATTATAAGCATAATATAATATAATTATATTATATTATATATAATATCATATATATTATATTATATATGTTATATATATGATATATTAAAGAAATAAGAAATAAATTCTTATTTCTTTAACAGGAAAAAAGAACAGCTACTTCAAAAAGTCGTGAAAGCAGATTCTGCTCTGCTCTTCAACATTGTATGCTTGGATGAAGATCTGCTGCCAACTTATACATATAGTTCAGTGTACAGAAAAATATAGATAAATTAAAAGCACACACTTACAGTCTATAATTTGCGGTTTGAATCGTGTTCAAGAGAGATAAGAGAGGGAAACTAAGCTCACTGGTTCAGAGACGGTTGGACACCGTATCCAGCAGTCTTGGTTGGGAAGTCTCCAACCGACTCTGAACCAGTGCGCTTGGTTTCCTTCTCTTATCTCTCCTGAAAATGGTTCAAACCAAAAATTACAGACTGCATGTGTGTGTTTTTAATTTCTCTATATTTCTTTCTGTACATTGAGCTATATTTGTCCGTTTCGGATCGTATTTCCAACAAAAAAGTATATATAAATATATTTATAATATTTCACATAAACATATGAAATAACTCATTGAAATAAATCAGTGATCGAACCACAATATGAAATGGGAAGAAACGACTCAGATCTTTCAACCGTAACAAGTGGTCTTCACCGGTTGGGTTTTTGACTCTGACGTCTATTTATCGTATTCATTAATAATAATGTATTATTATTATTATTATCAATTCATTGATATAATGTATTCATTCATACATACATACATATATACAGAAAACTAAAGTTTATTAGAACTCGGTCAGTACGTCAGGTCAAATCAAACTACCATTGCCAACGTTTCGGTTTTATTTAAAACTTTTTCATTGGCAGAAGAATAAATTTTAAATAAAAACCTGTTTATTTTTTTTTTAAAATACCTTATAATTGGAACCTGAAATACTGACGGAATCCCGATCTAATATTTCATTAATCAACCATGAAAATGTTAAAATTATAAATATCAATTAATTTATAATAGAATACACGGTTCAAGTATAATGGCAAAACATACATATTGTTTGAAAGGAAGCCAAACTACCTTTGACAAGTTCAGTTTGAATGTACTGACTTTAAATTTATTACATTCAAAGTTTATTTTGAAAAGAATTAATGCTGATACGCAGAATAAATAAAAAAAAGGTTTGATACCTTTAAAACAACTTACATTTAAACTACATATACATTTTGTATAACAACATATATAATTTTACTTATATAATATATATAATATAATTAACAACATATATAAAATATCAAAATAACGTATGATATCATTTCATTAATTTATAGGAGAACTTGTCAGTAATTTTTAAACCTACTTAAAAATTGTTTGCTCTGTATGAATGAATCCGTACTGTTGAGGTTAAAATTGATCGTGGTGCAATAGACGTAAGCACATTAGAATTTGAAGGGTCTATAATAAAGGGAGTGGGTTCAAGTGGGCCCTCTGTACACGTTAGTCCCTTCAAAGTCTTTCTGAAGAGTAGACTCAAAGCGGCCACTCTACTCCCCTCGTCTCACCCAAAAGCAATAAAATTAAGTAAAAGAAAGAGTGAGCCAGTGCTCAAAGTGAGCAGAGCCTAGTATTCATTAAGTGCGCATCACACGCCTGGAGTCCCTTTTTTAATCACCCCATATTGCAAATTTTCCGTCGTTCATAAAGTTATACTAAACTAAAACATAATCTTAGAATTTCAATTTTATTATTGGAATAAACTTTAATAAATCGAATTTATTTTTTTTTTTTCAAAGAAAGAAATAACTCAATATAGATTTTATTCTTTTACAATTGGAGCAATAATAACTGCGTTCAATAAAACTATCTTAAAAAAATTAGTTTATAAAAAGTTGTTTCTATTTACACTGCCACGTAATAATAGATATGGTAATTTCTTTTATAAAATAATTAACTAACACTATAGTCAAAAATCATTTTAATGAGGAATTAATTAAACGTAATTGCAATGTATAATTAAGAATTTCATTAAATATAAAAGGTGAACAATTTAATGAGCTTAATTTTAACTGACATTTAAACTTGGCCACACCATTTGATGGACCAAATTCATATTTTACAAGGTTTACACATGGTTTCGATGTGACCTATTTTGTTTCAAGGCAATATTACTGCCTTTTTTGTTAAAATGTGTTTTTAGACATCATTTCCTTTCTCCTATACTATTAAATCTTGTGTATTGATACGCTCGGGATATTATGTAACTGATAATAGCATCAGAGTTCTTTAATAACAGGAATGGCCAGTTTTGGAATAAAATGTAAGAATGTTCATTCAAAAAAGTTTGTTGGTGTGATAAAGATCACACTGTTTCATAGATTCTAGTGAAATTATGCACAAACTCGGCATATTTTCAAGGGAAGAAAATAATACCTTTCTATTGAAATTACATGCAGAATAATGGGTAATATGGTTCATTTAGGATTTCAAAAATATTTTTTATTGTTAGCAGCTGGTTTTGGTATTATGCCAACAAAATCAAACAAAAATTGGTTTTTGCAAAAAAAACTTTAAAAAGATTTCAATAACTTCAATGAGCCATATAGCCATAAAACTTTTCAGTTTCAGTTAGTCGAACCTATGTTCGACTAGCGGATAACCTTCTCCGATTTGTTTAAATTGAGTTAGAAATTGTAGTTATAATTTCAATTTCCTAATAATAATTTCAAAAATTATTGTTAGTTTAGTAATAGAAAAGTATAATAGACGATATTTTAAAATATCATAAACTGTTACATCTTGAAAGCAGCGCAAATAAAATCGTAAAACTATCAAGGAAACACCAAAAAACATATCATTTATGACGCTTGCTAAGGTGAAAAATGATTGTTTAGCAACTGTGTTGCAATAAATTTAAGTGTATTACTCTTTATTATTTAAAGTGGTATTACAAAGGGCCAATGTTCGGTCTATAGGTGTGGGACTGCCACTGCAACCTAATCTAACTTATATGCAAGAAGATAAAACTACTTTACGCATTTTTTTAAAGATTGATGTAAGCTTATTATATATTAACATACTATATTGTTCTACTTCTTTGTGAACTTTTACAATTTTTTACCCAATAAAAATAGTTATTTAAAAAAATTGAAATTCTTCATTTTCAGACATGTAGTTCTAACTATGTTGAAGAACTTCATTATTTTGGACAATATTTGTGCTTAGAATAAGAAACTTTTTCATTGCTTATTATATAATAGCTATGCAATAACATTCTGATCGTATGAATAAGTCGAAACAACCTGTTCTGAAAGTTTTGATTAACGAAAATAGAAATATCTTGAAGCCTTAAAAGAGTCAAGTTAGCTGGTGCCAAAGTGCTCGTCTCTGAACTGGTAGATCCGGGATTCAATAACCACCCTGGACCTCGATTTATTCAAGTGAGAGGTAAATAAATATAAGCAAGTCATTGCTCAGAGAGAACGTTTAGCCATCCGTACTAAGCCTGTACGATGTCAGGTACTCGTTTAAAATCCCTAGTCTAAATATATTTGAGTTAGAAAAAATTTATGATTCTCAATGTAGAATCAGTTTTCTTTGTGTGGTATCACAAAGGACCAATATTGTGTCTATAGGTATTCCCTTGTGTGGGACTGCCACTGCAACCTAATCTAACATATATGCAACAAGATAAAACTACTTTACGCATTTTTTGAAAAGATTGATGTCAGCTTATTATATATTAACATACTATATTATTCTACTTCTTTGTGAACGTTTACAATTTTTTTTTCAATAAAAATAGTCATTTAAAGAAAATTGAAATTCTTCTTTATATCTTGACCTACATGGTATAATGCTGATCTGGTATTTCTATTATAGAGTTCCTTTAATATGTTCTCAGAGCACTATGTGGATCAGCAGGGTTAAAGTCAACCCTCGGTAAAAGTACTAAATTAATTCATTAAAGGAGAGTTCATGTATCCAATAATAAAAGCATTTTGATTGAGAACGGAACTATTACTGCGTCTCATTTTCCAGGGAATAGCTTGAATTCTCTCATCAATTTAATTAATTGAAGCATTTCATTAGATTGGAATGCTTGATTGTTTCAAATCATAAGCTACTGCTTTGATACATTTATTATCATGTAAACATTATATATATAACCTAATTCATATTAAAAATTACGAAAATAGACAACGCAATAGATTGAAACATCCTGATTTTTTTTTATTTATCTATATAAATAAAATAAATGTTTTGATGTACATTCCTAAGAACTCATTTCAAGTTATCTTTATATTTCATACATTAGATAATACGAATGCACCCTTAGAAAAATTTGTATTTCTTTGTCAGTTGGTGGATTTCTCCACAAAATTTCAGCACGAGTAAACTCAGCCACCATAAGGCAGAGCCAGCTGACACTATGAAAGTAGGTTTATGAATGTATACTTTAAAATCTAAGCTTTGAATGGATTAAAAATTCAACGTAAAAACGAAGTTGTGGACTTGACTTTTAAGCTGTTTTTTGCTAACTTCAAAGACATGTTTATTTTGAAAATATATAAGTTTGGAAAGTAGGCATTGTTAGTTGATTTTATTCTCATTTTCATTTAATCTCCCAGCAAGAGAAAATTGAAGAGCTGTTTTTTGCGGAGTTCAAGATCTGCCATTTATTAAGAATAACTTGTTTTGTGAATGAGTAGTTCTCACCCCTACAAATGAGCTGGCAGGAAAAATCAATAAACAAGGTCTTGCACTATAGCAAGCTGATGGAAGAACTTACAAGTCTGTAAACTGAGTGATCAGTGATGAGGAAGCAGTTCATTATTCAATGGAATTTCTTGACTTCGTGACTGCTCCAGTACTGCCTGCTCATGACTTAAAACTTAATGTAGAAGCACCAATCATGCTGTTACTAAACTGGAGATCTCCAGAAATGTGCAAAAAAACAAGACTCCGAATTCGTGATTTGCACAGACACATCATAGGGGCTGATATCATCACTGAGAGTGGTACTGGGGAGTCAGTATTTATTCCATGCATGCTACTGATACCTAGCAACTGCCCCTTTCAATTTCAGCGGTTGCAATTTTCCATCAGTATCTGTTTCGTAATCATCATAAGTAAGTTGCAAGGTCAAACGCTGTCTACGGTAGGATTGAAGTGGATGAGACCAATGTTTCTCATAGCAACGGTACGTTGCTTGCTCAAGATTCAGAGGTATCAACCCTCTGTTATTCCATCAACCTGAAGAACAGGCAGCTATTGCAGTGTATAGAGAGACCTTACTTAACACTGTGCTAATAAATATATATGTGGAGACCATTTCATTAGATTTTTACCCTACAATAATATTTTTAAATATCACGTATCACATCTGAATTTTTGTAAAATTTCGTCAAACCATATTGACATATTTTGTATGTTGACGAAGTATTGGCACGTATGCTAGTATATTTATAGAACTCTGATGTTCTTGTTTTGATGTTTCACATAGGTGAAACTTGGAAGACCTAAGGAAGACCTTGGAAGTCCATTTTAAGTTGGGTCATTCAAATGAAAATTATAGAAAAGGGTGAATAATATATCACTTTAAAAATAACGACATTAAAAAGAAAGATGAATGAAAATGCATTTTCTGAACATAACTCTAGTAAAATAAATGATTCTGATGTAAAATTTATCTCTGTTAAACAATAAACGGATCAAGTTATTTTGTAAGAAATATCATAATCCCATTTTTGGAAACCTTATTGTTGTTTAGACGATAATTTTTTTATTTCACGTTTTTACTTATTAATTCTTGTTAAAATGTATAAAACAAATTTTACTTAATAGGAATTTGTCAGTTTTCTAGCTTCAAATCAATCTTTTGAAGCCAAAGATTTGATTTAAGATGCATATTTGGAACTTTAGCATTAAACTGATGTATGAAATTCCAAAAGTACTTATATATAATAAACTATTACGTTAGATTTTTAAGTGAATAATTTTAGGAACCCAAAGTTGAAAAACAATGTCAGCTTAAATTCTATTGTTCATAGGTCATATTATAACAACGCATTTCTTCATTATGCTCAAAATTATCATGTTGGGTAAATAAATAGTATATTTCAATTCACAAGTTTTGTTAGTTTTAAATAGACCTGATTGTGTAAATAACTTGAATGGATATTCTATTTATTTATGTGATAAAATAAATAATTTTTTTATAATTTCATATAGTTTTTTATTTTGCTAAATATACTGTATATAATATATCTTTAATAATGCTAAGAAATCTATATCAATAGCTTGATACCATCAAAGAATATTATTTTTTATGAATTAATAACAAGAAATCAATGACAGTTATTTCTGTCAACCTATCTGGGGATCACCACTGACAGGAAAATGTCGTTCTGGGCGCACATATGTAGAGCTGCAAACAAAGCTGCTGTTGCCACAGCCCAGCTAAGTAGGCTTATGACTAATACTGCAGGGCCAAGGCAGTTAAGGCGCAGATTACTGATGTCTGTGACACAGTCTATAATGCTGTATGGCGCTGAGGTCTGGACTGACTGTCTCAGATACGAGAAATTTAGGAGGAAATTGGCTTCAGTACAAAGGACTGGCGCCTTACGAGTAGCATGTGCCTACCGCACTGTTTTCGAGCCAGCAATATTGGTCATTTCGGGAATTATTCCCATCGACTTGCTGGCCCAAGAGAGAAAGAGTGTAGGTGAAAAATTGGTGGAAGACCGAAAAGCGGCAAAACGACAAGCCAGAACAATAACCCTGAGGAAATGGAAAGAGAGATGGGAGCAAGAGTTAAGGGGCAGGTGGACTGCAAGGCTCATCCAGGACCTCCCCAAATGGTTGGGCCGGAAGCATGGGGAAATTGGATTCCACTTAACTCAGATGCTGACTGGCCATGGGAATTTCGAGAAATATTTACACAGGATGTGTAAAGTTGATAGCCCTCAATGTAAGCACTCTAGCTCGGGGGAAAACGACGATGCAGAGCATAACTTCTTCTTCTGTGCTAAATGGGGAGTGCTGCGCCAGGAATTAATAGCATCACTGGGTGAGGTCACTCCAGAGACCATAGTTCAAAAGACGCTTCAAAATGAAGATAACTGGTCAAAAGCTGCAAACTTTGTAGAGGCCGTTCTCCGTCATAAGAAGAATGAAAGTGGTGTGAGGCAAGGGCAATGATAAGTCATAGGTGAACGAATGGGGACAAGCAGGTGAATCCTATTCAGGAGGACTGAGGCACCGGCATGAAGTAATGTGCAAACGGTTTCCGTGTCGGGTATTCCCAGGAAATAGGATGTGGTTTTTTAGTGGGTCGGGACCCCCAACCCCACATACCCTAAGCAAGACGTCTTGCTAAGGGATCTGATGAACAGATTTCCATATCTTACGATGAAAAAAAAAAAATTCCTGTCAACCACATTCTGCGAGTGTATTTTATTACTTGTCGCTATAATTTCTTAACAATGAGTGACACAAGTTGACACGGGTCGTCTAGATATGATTAAAATTACATTATATGTATTATTGAGGTAATGTAAAATTGTAAAGTAACATATCACAATGACAAATCAATAGTTTGTTCAAAAAACATTGATTCATAAATAAAGATTCACTTTGAGCAGCTTTATTGTTATTATTGATTTTTCAATAACTTGCCTTAGAAGGCAGTGAATTAGAAATAATATATATATTTTTAATCCAAGAATTATAGAATAGATCACAAAAATCCAAATAATAATAGTTTGCATAAATATATCACCCACTATATTCATGATTTTGAACACTGAATATTGTGGTGATAAGTTGAGGATATCCTAAGGAATACCATCTAAAGATTTAAGTTTTTAATCAGAACATCCAATCTTCTGATGTTTTTGTTGTTTCGACAGCATTGATGCCTGATGCTATTGTTATTGAGTTCGTGACGAAATGAAAATGCCTGTGAGTTCAATAAGTTAATAACTTTAATAAAATGTAACATTTATAGTTTTTCTGATATGTTATCAGATAAGATGTGTCCCGAGAACATATTAAAGCTGGTGAAGAAGACATATAAATCAAAAATTGAAGTAAGGAATCAAGAAACAGGCTGATACACGGAAGGGCCAAAACTAATAATAAATCCGAATCATTTTGAGACAAACGACAGAAGTATGAATGAACAAGAGAGCAGATAATTTAAAATGTTATATGTGTTTATATTATTGAACATATAATAAAAATATAATAAATATTCAAAAATAGTTTTGAAATATATATACGTAATGTCACAATACGCATAGTCTTTTTAACTTAAGCAAGAAGCAATTAACATAATACCAATAATAAATACTCTTCCTGATAGAAACAGAATGTTAAACATATTCTAATTAAGTGTTAGGCAATCATTTTTAGTAAGTTGTAGCCTATTGGCAAACAATGTGTAAAACAAATTTTATTGAAAGACAGTTTGACATGGACAGTCATTGTGTTCATAAAGACTTATAATCTAAAGTCAATTTTTTTGAAACAAATAGTGGCATTATGTGGTAGGACCGATACAGTCACAGCGTAAATTCATCACTCATTCCCTCAGTTGATGATCATGCGTCTGATTGTTCTAGATCAGAGTTAAAGCGTATAACTAATAAAATCGACATATCTACATGAAAACAACTGAAACGATTGAGTTGATTATCTATGATTTTGATAATACTTAGCCGGAGAGTGTTATCTGCTGCATGATAACCCGATTAAAAAGAAAACGAAAGCTAAAGTGATATAAAAAATTTTGATATTATGTATACTTACAGTAATTTATAGCATAGGTTACTCTCAAATTATGAAAGGTTAAAGTTGAATCTCTATTTGAAATAAAGAGCAAGATTTTACAAGTGATACCTGGAATGAAAATACTCTTTTGTTATCATTTCACTATTAAATGAACTATATACACATTAATTCTTCTATTTAGTTGGACCTCAAAAACCAATGTTTACTTAACGTAAAAAAAAATAATGTATAGTGAACTCAGTTCTAGGTGAATAAATTTTAGCTAAATGTAATTGTCAAAAGAGTGAATAACCTACAATACAGTTATGATTCTATAATATACATAGGTTACTCATTTATGAAATACATTGAGGAAATAAATAAAACCATATTAATTAAAACGACTGTTACTATTATTTAATGGAAAACAAACTCTTCATCAGTTACACAATAGCAAAATAACTTTTGCCCGTACGCTTGCAAAGAATTACTTGAAAAGTGATTTGATGAGTAATATTTGATGATGTGTAAAGGAAATATTTATATGGGATATATTATGAAGCGGAAATTCTTACGGAGTTACAGTTGTATACGGCATGGCATTGTTGAGAGTAGGAATAAGGTAAATATCGGTTGAACGATATTTTCCATTGAATAAATCTGAATTCTGCTGAGAATGTGCAGTAAGGAGCATATAAATGCGATAGACTAGCATTGCTGCCGACTAGCTTCCTCTTCCTTTTTATATGAAATTCAACAGATATCGGGCCGTGATTTATCTTGTCACAAGCGGACAGCACGCACTTAAGGTGACACTATATTTTCTCGCATGAGTGAAGAAGGGGGCTGGGAGGGATTTGAGATGTCAAAGGACTCAACGCTTAGGAAATATATGCCCGACAGCCCTACTGCTTTCCAGTTGAGACTGATTTATTAAGATGAACAGCCGAGTGGACCTCACTAATTGAACCTCTTTATTACATCACAAGATAAAACAGTCAATTTACCTTCCTCCCTTTGCACACTCACTAAATATTATTAAAACATATTATTTTTTCCTTAAATGTTTATGTTTATCTACAATATTAGCAACTAGAAAACTAACTTTAATTTTCCAGACCTAAAAAAGAAGATTAATTAAAAAAAATTACTAACTAAATAAATATAGTAAACATGCCTACAGCATACACTTGCAATAGACATGAAATACATAATATTAAATGAACAACCATCTTCATAATCCACCGAAATTAATACCTAGTTTCCATCGTTTCCTCTTCTTATTCATCAGTAATATTTTAACATTCTTGTCTTAAGTAATAGTATTACAGATAAATAATTCCTGTTTAAAAAGGTAATTTTGTTTATTGGGTTATTGACTTATTAGATTTCTAATTAACCATTAAGAAAGAAAGTACATTTTATACTATAATATTTAAATCGAAGTAAAATCTAAAAATAACACATAAAGATCTATTAGTTATAAAGATCTCAAATAAAACTTAAAGATATTACTTGAATTTAATATTTTGAAGCGTATTTTATAGTCAGGAGGAGGCTAGAAGGGCAGAAGAGGAGGAAGTGCGTTCTAAACTGTGAACACACAGTCCTGAACGCACGTACCTCTTCTTCTACCCTTCAAGCCTCTTCCTGACAGCGAACTTTGGTTCGATGTTGGTCCCAGTAATTGTTATCATTGTTCGTGTGTTGTTTTTTTCAGTTATTTATCGGTCCAGTTTGGACAGTTTAGTGATTTAATTTATTAATATATATTTACTATATATAACTACTAAGCACTCCAAACCGAACAGATAAATAAAATAACGATAAATCAAAGTAAGTGTCTTCGTTCTTTATGTGTTTTTTTTTTTTTCAGTTGTATATAATGACCAGTTATAAAACCAGGTTAACTCAGTGGTTAACGTACTCGCCTGTAAACTGATAGGACTGAGGTTCAATCCCCACCTGACCCTCGATATATTCACGCGGGAGGTGAATAAATCGGAGCACGTCGTATATCAGAAAAGGCCGCAAAACGGTCGGTCCCGAGCCTGTACGATGTCAGATTCTCGTTGAAAAACCCAACTCTAAAAACTGCATAACCCAGTATTAAAGAGCCATTAAAAAATATGAGAAATATTGAAAAAAAGATTTTATTCAAAAGGAATTAAGTATAAAAACTTTTAAAAACAGTCATAAAATCTTTCATTTTCTTAAAATCAATAAGTAATTTCTCAGTTTTCCTTCATATTTACTTAAATTTCCTGGTTTTGTTTATTTTTGTGCTTATCCCATACGTGACTTTATTGGCAAATCAAGCATGTGGTCTTTATAATGCAACATCTAGATTACCAATCAAGTTATACAATTTATATTTGTACTATATACAAGAAATCGAACATTATTCTGACATGTTTTGTAATTTAATATAAAGATGTGTAAAATATAAGTTTTATTTAAACAATCCTGGCAATTGTAATATCCCACTTAACAAAATCTATTCCTATCGAAATAATTGTTTGTTTTTTAAGCAATTTTTAATCATCCATTTATGTTATCCTTAATATAATTATCACGAAAACGTATTTTGAATTAAAGAATAAATGATAAATTTAGAATAAAATTTTGGAAAATAAAGGGATTTACTATTTATTAAATTGTACAAGTTCTTATTCCATTATAACTATTCAACATAAAAGGAAATAATCCGATTTTGTTTTCCTTCATCCTTTCTCAGACCACCTGTAAGAAAAATTACTTTCCTTCTCTCTGTACAAATGAAATAGATGACCAGGCCCAACTGTCAGACCAACCACTATTTATTACTTTCTTTGGTTGCTTTTTTAATCCTGCTAAAAGTTGCAATCCTAATGGTTAAATATATTCATGAATCATGAAGCAATTTTTAATTAGTTTTCTTTCCAAAAAAAAATATTAATGTAGAAAATACTGAATTTATACATCATTGGAGTTATTTCTTTACCATAAGTAAAGAAAAGTGATCGTGAAAAAATTTTAATTCGAGATTACATGTTTTGAGAACACAGAAGTCGTTGTATGAAATTCTTTCGATGATGTCTATGTGGCTGGGTGGGTTGTCCAAAGTTTCTGGTCACGCTACGGTCCAGAATCTTTCATGAATCAAACTGATGTTTTACACAAAATATAGGCCTCTTAGTGTAGATCTGCTGTATTGTTTGAGAGCAATTATGCATCATGGGAAAGTCGCTTTTTTCTACCAAAAAATCGGTTTTTAGGTAACAATTGTTTTCTCCTAAACTACTAACTCCCCATGACAATATCTATTCCTATCAGAAATAATTGTTTGTTTCTTCAGCAATTGTCAATTACCCATTTGTGTAATCTTCAATATAATAATCACGAAAATTGCATATTGAATTAAAGAATAAATGATAAATTTAGTATAAAATTTAAAAAAAGTAAAGGGATTTGCTATTTATATTAAACTCTACAGTACTTTTTGCATTATAACTATGTGTTTCGTTTTATTTTAACTTTTTATACAATATTATAAAAATAGTTAATGTAATAAACTGTTTCGTTTATTTTCGTTTTTGAAATCAATTGCGGATTTTAATTCATGTTTTGCATCAATAATTGCCCTTGAAGGTATGTCTCCCTTCTACTGTTCTAGGTTGTTTTTACCGAAAATCTTCATACTTATATGATATATACTTTATATAATCCTCTGGAACTGAGATTTTATCTGACATTCAGATTAAATGTTTCTACAACTTTAGACAGACCTGGCATTATTACTATAATGTTAATTGTATTTATATAAGTAGTAGTTTTAATAACAAACTTTTGTTAGATGTTCTACATATATTTCAAGTTTAGAGTTTAAAATACTAAATGTAAATAATAAAAATAATTCTAGCACTATTTTTGGGGCTACAAAATCAATAAACGAAAAATATTCTCATACATTCATAACAACAGGAAATATTATTTTACTAAAATATGAAAACTGACTTATTAGTAAAATGTAAAATGATTTATAATTCAATCTGAATGAGCATGTGAAAGCGATACAAGCAATCCTGTTTAACAAATCAAAATGGAACTATACCTAAAAATAAAACATTATGTGAAGGATGAGTTGAGGTAATTTTATTTAAAATTACATTAACCACTCCAGGTAAATAGTACATTTTCATTTTTGAGAACATGTTTTTTTGACGCTAAACTGCCCATTCAAAAATAATGAAATGTTGCGAAAAATTGAACAATAAATAAACCTATAAAACTGAATATTGATCTTGGTCTAATGGTTTACTTGGCCATATAGCTATCCTTGTCACATTTGTTTGCATTCATTACTTCTCTATAAGTAAAGTATAGTGATCATCAAAAAAGTTGATCTCAAGATTTTGATTGAATTACATGATTTATGGTCTCAGCACTGCACTTATGAAGTTCTTTCCATAATGTCTGTGTGTCATTTTGGCGGGTGGAGGGGGGGGGGGGTATATATCAAAAATTTATGGTCACCCTATGGTCTAGAATTTTTGATTGATCAAATTGATATTCTACACAAAAAGCGCCTCATAGGGTGGATGACCCAATTGTTCGGGAAAAATTATGGAAGACGGGAATGTAACTTTATTTTCCAAAACCTTTTAAAGGATAACATTTTTTCTTCCTAAACTACTAATTGTAGAGTTTTGACATACTGGCATTCTCTTTTCTGCTATAAACGTAATAAACGAAAAATTCCCTTAGATAATATAACAGAAAATATTTTTATTTTCAATGATTAGTAAAAATTTTGACTTATAAATCATCTGAAAGGTTGTGAGAGCCATACAAACCATACAGTTTGACGGATCAAAATGAAACAGTGCCTAAAAATAGAACATTACATGGACAATGAGCTGAGATAATTCTTTTCCAAATTACTTTAACCAAAAGTCTGTTAGAGTACATTTTCTATTTTCAAGAAATGTTTTTTTTTACGTTGAACGGCCTATTAGAAAACTATGAACATTTATCAAGAAATTTAACAAAAAGTTAATAACTTATAAAAAATTCATGCAATATTAATTACAGCAAAGAGCATTACACTATAAAAACTGACTGTTTATCCTAGATTAACGAATCACCTGCTATACTTGTCGAATGTATTGATGTTTATTTTTATTCTTTGTATTGACTTAGAAATTTTTTGAGTTAATCCCCTGAAATTAAATTCAAGCTTATAAGGAAAAAAAAAATAATTTATTAACTGATATGAGATATAACAGGAATAATATTTTCACATGTAAAAAAAAGGGAGTGAAACTTTATTTCACTCCCAATAAAGTTAAATTTCTGTTGCTTACCATGGTACGATAGATTTGTGTCACAAAATGATTTCATCAACCTATATTTTGCACTCAAGCAAAATTTAATTTCAGTTGTAAACTCTTTTGTGTTTGTGAATCATAGTAACTTTGGGTAAAATTGATGTCTGAGGACTGGACTCTTTCCTCAAGTTAGAGGAGTTATGTTCATTGACAAATATCCTGTTTTTTCACTATCTGGTAAAAGAGTGTAAATCTATTATTTTTAAAAATTTTAATCTTCCAGCCTTAAAAGTTGTAAATTATACGACTAGTGGGCTTTGAGTTTGATTTGAGTGTGTAAAACTGACTAATTTCTTATATATTTTTTCTCAATATACATTCACTTAAACCTTACATCAAAGTGCAACACACAGGAAAAAGATAACACTCGATCACAGTAAATTGGTATATATGATTTTTGGCAATGGGAAAAGAAAATTGTTTTTTATTAAATACTAAGAAGCCATAAAATTCCCAATATAATAATTTTATAAAATACCAAAACTGTAAAACATAATTCAAAATTGAGAACATTCTTTAATGAACAATAAATGCAATTACCATACATCTTAAATTAAGAATAATCATAAAACAACATTTCGTCTTGGATGTTTCTGACATTTTTTAGACAAAATATGAATACTTTTAATTTTAAATGGAGAATTTTGTTTTAAATGTTCAATGTAGAAGGAGATCAGATAAACTATGTAAGAAATCCACTGGCTATTTGAACAAAAGCCATGTTCTCCTGTGAGAGTTTATTTCGTAAGTCAAAATTAACATTTTCCTTTTTCATAAATGTTATTACTGTTGAAGTTATACTAATGATATTACATGCATCAGCGGTGTGATATACAGAAGTAGGTATATATTTTGATAAGTGGAATGCCTATCTGTACTACCTCCAGGAATGATAAACTAATAAACATCTCCCAGTTGGACATTTATATTATACCTAAATGGAACATTATATATTACACATCGAAGAAGTTGATATTAAGTTTACTTATAGTAACTCTGAGTGTAGCCCACTCAAATTTTTTTCAGAGTTGTGTTTGCATCAATATATATAGTGCGTAAACTTTAGTTTAAAATTAATGATAAGCTCAAGTATTGTGAAGGATACTTTGACTAAGAGTTAAAGAGTAAAGAATTAAATGAAGAGGAAATTTGAGCTAAGTTTATAGGATAAAATTACAAAGAACTAATTAATGCTAAAGAAGAAAAATACTTTTTCTCAGGGAAATACAACACTTAACATCATTTCCTAATCTAAATAAAATCAATTTTATCTCATTAGTTGTGCAGTGCAGTCCGTAATTGTGTTATATTTCATAATGCAGGGGAGAAAACGATAATTGTATGTCTCCATGTAAAAGAAATTTTTCATTAAAACTACGCATTTTTAAAACTTTCAGTTGGTACCAGTTTATCAGATGATAAAAAAAAGGGTTTGAAAGGTCTAGTTTAAATAAATAAAAAATCATTTGTGCAGATAACTTCAATTATTGTTTTCCCCTATTATGAGAAAATCAATTTTAGTTATCATTACTAAAAGTTTATTAAATTCACTCCTAACATTCAAAAATACTTCATTTTAAGTGATGAACGAGGTAGAATATTTTCTGCAAAAACTGTACCTTGTACTATAAAACATTCTAATATGATTATTAATTCAAGAAGAACAATTTTGGTATTGAATATTTGCAATGTACATAGTTAAGCATTTTTGAAAATGATGCATGTATGTAGTACGCCCTAAACCATGTTTTTAATGGTTTAAAATATCCATATTTTCAAACCTGACGTCTACACTACAGGCTATTACAAAGCAGTTACAGGACCAACCATATATTCTGGGTCCAAATATAAAAAAAAAATATATCTTGGATGAAGTTTTAATTATTTTAGCACACGTTACTGTTACATGTTACATCTCTTAAAACAAGCTTAATCTTAAAAAAATAAACATTGTAAAATGTGAGCACTATATACAAATGAATACTACAAATGTTTCACAAAAAAAGTCAATTTGATCAAATGGATATATTATTTAATAAATACATCTATTAATGGCAATGATGAAATTGTTTGTTCAATGCTAAAATTTCAGGTAGATCTTCCTTATGATAATATTTATATCATATTAACCCTTATGATAGAAATATGATAGAAATGACAGAAATAGGATATTTCTGTCATATTAACAGAAATCTGAGATTGCTATATGGTAGGTTTATTCTCAAATTATTCTTAATAGTATTCTGGTAAAGGTTTATTATATATATATATATATATATATATATATATCGGGAAGAACTTCGCACTTCTTCCCTATGACGACGGATGTCGAAATATCGAAGTGAGTTCTGTAGTGTCTTTCTGTGTTCTTTTCTCAGTGTTAAAGTGTTTATTGTCCACACTGACCTTTCATTTTATTCGAAGTATATATATATATATATATATATTTTACCATAAATGCAGAAAAATCCTGAGTCAATGCGTCTTAAATTAGGAAATTATTTTTTTGGTAATAAGTTATAAAGTGCAAGGAATATAATATTGTATTAACTTATATGAAAATGCAACTAGCAGCTAGGTAATTGATTCTGGAATAATTATCTTGGTTTTTTCATAGTGGGTTAAATTGTTTATTTTTACTCGTGTCAAGATATAGTTTACAAATATAAGATATGAGATGGTTGTACAAATCAGGATTGAAGTTTTTTTGTCCCTGTAATTTCAAGTTGAGATTTTACAATCTTATATAAATTATACAAGTTATATAAAATTTTCTTTCAAATTATGAGTGTAACCAGCGGCAATGATTGGTAAATTCTGAAGTGGTAAAGAACTTAAATCCCTAGGCATCACATTTATTTTAAGAACAAATCAAAATCATGTTATAGAAAATTTCAAAAAAATTGGTTTCTAAATTACATCAAATGGTATGTAAATGTTCAGTGTAGAATTAACAGTGATGCGATAAAAATTCTAAAGTTGGAATAAAACTATTCATTACCTACATATAAGAAGATTGCCAGTAAACATTAATATATCGGCTCGACGGATATTTCGAAGGGTGCAAAAGCTGATATTTTAAAATGTTTTCGGGTCAATTCATATATGTTGCTAAGTTCAAATGAATATCGATTACTCTTTTCATTTTGACACAAACTAAAACTCTTAATGCTATACTATTATTTTGAAAATAATGCTATATTTTCTAAAAATAAATATTAATTCCATTTTTATGTTTCACTTCATTACTTAGGTGATGTAAGTGATTGTAATCATGTTGATGTATATGTAAACTCAAGCTGTTTTGTAGATTATAGATTATATATTGATGAAATTTTGAACATTTACACAAATATAAGTGAAGAATGTGTTCGTATTAGCTGCATAGTATGTATTTTGAAAGGATATTTTTAGAATTCTAAAATAAGCTCAATCTTCCAACCTGGTCTAACAATGTAGCGAAACCAAAGGCTTCTTGAATGCAATGAAATAGCTCCCAAATAATAGTTTGTACATGAATAACAGGACCATTTAAATAGAAACCAACAACATGAATTATATAGAAATGATCAGCACAAGCAAAATTTAGCAATGATGAAAGAAAAGTACAGGTGAATGGATATTCTCAATCTGACGAATCAAAAAAGAGGTTGATATTGAGGGAAAGAAAAGAAAAGATTTGTTGGCAAAAATAGCTTTAACAGAGGATTCTTTGCATCCATATTACAATTGCTTCCCTAAGTCAAATGCTGAGAATTTTACAGAGATTGAATCGCTTCGAAAGGAGCAAGAAGAATGCAAGATGGCAGCTTCAAAGGCATATCACACCAAACAATATTAACCGACAATACAAGTAGAGTGTCAAATAAGTGTTAAAATCTTAATAGTCTTATTCTAAGTATGGTTTCCACAGGATATGGTAAATTTAAAGGTTATTTCTTCTTTTTAAAATTAGAAAATTTTTAAATGTACTTGGAACAATTTCAGTCACCTTATATGTATGACGATATCTTTAATATTTTAATATGTGGGTTGACTGATATTAGATGCATTTGTAAATAAATGGTCGCCTTAAATTAATCAAAAATGTGACTTTGTAATTGTCGCACAGCTAAATTTAAGAAATGTCATTTATATTAAAAAATGTAGCTATGTTTTCACAGTATGTTCCAAAGAGGAATGAATATGTCCATAATTTTTGCTCCCTTAATTAATTCTGTCATGTTAATCCTCGATATTTCTATAAGCTTGATTTCATGTTTGAAAGTAATTACGACCATCCTAATTAGGATTATCTCATACTAAAATGTAACAGTCTTTGTTTTTGGTATTACAAAGAATAGTTTTAGAATTGATTTATACTATATATTACAAAAATTTTGTAGGACAAGATATTTCAATCATTTTTCTTTTCTAATTACACCCTATAGAATCGAGAACTCTCAAACTAGCGATAAAAACACACTAATTTAGAATGTTAGATAATCTATTTAAGGGATGTATAAGTATGAGTTTATCCTGAACATTTGTCTATTTATGAAGTCAAAATTAAAAGACAATATTTAGAGACATTATAATGAATATATTTTTGAGATTTAATACTTAAGTTATTAAATTTTTCCCCAAAAGTTTGAGAGAAATTCTCTAAAAAGATAATATATAATTTCATATAAAGCTATAATGTACTGTAATACAACAAAAACACTTTGTGGAAGGTTTCAGTAGTACTGCTGAAAATGACTTTCTGAACATATTTATACTCTCGATTCCAAACTCAATAGAAAAATGTTGTTTTCTTTACTTTTCTTTGTGCTTGAACAAAAATAAAACTGCACATGGACAAGATACGAGGCTTAATATAAAAACATTTACCGAACATCTCTGAACTAAACCGGCAGCATTTTAATTATTGTGAACTCCATTAATGTAGTATTCCTGACTGATTTTGTAAATGATGCATTCTAAAAGTAATAATTGTAACCAGAAAAATTTCTGCCTTGACTCGAGCCTAACATTCCTTAGAAATATTGTTTTTAGTAATTATGTTGGCATTAAAAACATAAAAGGAGAGAAATTCTGTCTGAATTGAGCATAAGTGGTGGCTTTCCGTGGAAAGCAGCTAAAGCAACAGTATAATACTTCACCTTGACAGGACATTTACTTCGTTGAAAAGGTCGTAAATGTTTCTAAACTAAACGAGTTTAAGCTAAATGAAACTGCAAATGGAGTGGGACTAAAATAATCGTGCCCGTAAAATTTATAGATCTGCAATCCAACTAACAATTATAAGAATTTCTACCATTTCATTCCAAATAACTATTGGTGAAACAATTTACGTTCTCAAAAAAAAAAACAACAGATTAATAGATGCATCGATGTTGTAAATCAAAAAGGAAGCAAGAAGTTTCAGGAACTTCTGTTCACTATTTATATCATTTGAGTTTAAATTATTTCTGAAACCCTTAAAAATATCATTTAGGTACAAATCAAAAAACTATCACAAGTGCGTAAGTTCTTGTCCTTTATTCGTATCAGTTTCTCATTTCAATTAGACAAATTCCACTATTTTTATTTAAAGAGATTAACATGAAACTATCAGGAAGGTTTAACGTTCCTCAATATTTAAAGATAAATCAGTTACATTAGAACTAATATAGAGATATATTAATCCAGGAACTATTTTAGTGATTACAATTAATTTCTACAAGAATATTCAGTGTATTTCTGGAATTGCAGGTACTAAATTTTTCTTCAGAGAGGCATGCTGTTCGCACTATTGTTGCAATATTTGTAGATAACGTTCTATATATTCGAAATAATCAAATTAATATAGACAGGTGCTCTTGTTTTTATAAGGAGCACCATGCTATATGGTACCAGGGTTGAGTTCATGCGACGAACTCTCCACAAGTTTGAAGAATGGAAAAAAGGATATTTGGATATAAATAATGGTAAAACGGTTTCTTCAAGGAGAAAGTAGCTCAATTTTTGAAATAGGTTAATGAATAAAAATATATGATATAATATATTTTAATGATATATAATTAGTTAAAAGTATCAAAGATACGAAAATCCTATTATTTTTTTTTTAATTTTAGTAAACGAAATGAACTAAAAATGCCTGCAACAGTATCATTGAGTATTGACTATTCTTCTGTAATTTTTTAGTAAACATGGGTTTTATCAAAAAATGTACATCTTGGCTCTACAAAATGACAACTACTCTTTTCATTAAACAACTGATATGGTATGTATCGGTTGTGTAATATCCTAAAGTAAATTTGAGGATGGTACGAAATAGAAATTATTTTATGATGAAAAAAGTAAATAGAGAAAATATTTACAAAAGTTTTACAAAACATAACATTAATAGTTTGATATATAAATTGCCAGGTATACTGCCCCTCATGGAATTTTCTACAACTGCTTCAAATTGATCACAAATAATCACTTCGATTGTAAGATATTATTTCAAAGAGCTCTTGTCTGTATATGAAAGGTAGAGAGAAATGAAGCAGTGGACCATAAGAAAGGTTTGGAACCAAACAATGCTTCCAGGGCCTCCAGCATTTCTGCACAAACACTTCAGCGTTTGTAAATTAGTAAGGAATGGATAAAAAGGAAAGCTGACAACAGGTTGTTAGAAAGACGGGGTTTCATTTAGTCTAAAAATCCTATTCTAACTAAACATAAATTTGTTTGGAGAATAATAAATCTATAATTTAACAATCCATAAATATATACAGAACACAAAAACAAGAAGTTATTCTTTTATAAATCACTTTTGCTTACTCTATTAACCTTATACGAATAATGCATGATTTGAATTGAAGAGGAATCGGAATGTCTGGTCCCATTCTACTGGAAGGCCAGGTAATTGGCTTAAGGTGGTTAAAGATTTCCACAATTCATAGCTAAAAGTAATTGAAATTATAAATACACCTGTGTGATATCAATTATAGAGTTTGTTAAATAACTCAAAGCCTTAATGTTGAATTTACAAATGGGAGAATGACACACAATAGTGCTATGAACGACTCGGGTAAAAATCAATGTCTCGGTATAATAATATTAATAACAAGTCAATTCTTCTTGTATCAATGATGTCAACTTTCTTATTACTAATCAAATACATATAGACACATTGAAACAACTAAGAATCACTGAACTAAAGAAAAGAATTTTGATATTATTTACCATTGTGATACATATTACATCTACACTAACACTATCGACACATTACAAACAAAAAAAATGGTTGTCAATGGGTTTGTTGTTTGTTATATATGAATAAAAAGTGGTTTAGTGTAGGCCACTCAAAATTTTTAGATCTGTTTTCCTCTGTGAAATTGTTGAAATTTCATTACTTTCTTTTAAGGATTACTAACTTTAGTTTGATTTTTTTTTACAATTTTATTTTTTATATTTTTCTGTTGAGTGATAAAAAAATATTCTCTAAAAATATAAAATGTTTTTGATATACTTCTAATTGGATCCATGTAACTTCAAACAAAGAGTATTCGGTGAATGTATTTGAATTTAGTTCCATTATTATCCAATAAAGAGTGTGACCTGTTTGACTCATACAAACTTTTAGAATCAAAAATAAGTGATATTTTTTCCTGATAAAAAAAACAACTTTTTTATTGTTTTAAAAAGTTGAAGTTGTTTTCAATTATTATTTATGTCAGTTTCAAAATAATCTCAAGGGTTCAATTGCATATATGTAGCAGTTTGAAATTTGAAACATATAAATCATAAGATGTAACTTTTCCATTATCTTATACATTCTTCATTGTAAAGTAATGAAATGTCAATACCAAAAAATATATATTTGGCTAACAACAGTTATGGTCTAAAAAACGTTTGCATGGGTCCCAATTTACCAATTTATGGTGCCTCCACATGGCTTCAAAATAAACCTTCACCCGTCGTATACAAGTTTTGGAGAATTTAGAACTTAAATAGGTTACTGAAGAGTTGATGACAACTTTTACTATAGATATTGTCATATAGATACTGTGGTCGAAGGGTCAGGCACTGTTGTCCCTAATGTGAATAAAGGAGAAAATATAAAAGGCCCACATTGGTGGCATTCCAGTTGCTCAACAGAGTTCTTGATGGTACAGAAACTGTAACAAAGTGTATAATAAATAAGAACGATAATTAATGATAAATAGCTTGTGATAAAGTACATGATAAAATAAATTATTATCATTCATAAAAACCAAGTGAAGCGAAGTCGTCTTCTACATACCTTCCTAAAATCATAGACCCCATTGAATTATAGATTCTTCATTATTCTTTGAGAAATCAAGTTTCTTAAATTTTTATGTTTTCTGAAGGGATAGTGAAATGTTGTTGAAATATGGTGTAAAGAAAAAGTAAGTGGAAAGGGTTTTTTGAAAAATTACTTCAACATATAAATACGTAAAAGAGGAAACTAGGACTGGTCTAGCTTGAGGGTAATGGATGGTTACCGGTATTATTAATGTTTCAATAAACCTAGGAGGATAATCATGCTAGAAAAATGTATACCACATTTTCTGGTACAGGTTTACCTGGTACAGCTGTTGTTTCTATACGGATAGAAACGGAATGATGTTTGCAATTTTGTATGTGAGTAGAAAAGAAACTATTTTATTGTTATTTTAATTTCTTAAATATTAATGGATTTGGATACATGGACAAAACCAGAAATTTCCATGTATTTGATTGACAAATTGCCATCAAGGAATGGCAAGAGACCATTTCAAAAGGTCTCAATTCAAAAGGATGATTGTAATTTTTGAGTGTAATTTTTTTTAACCGTGATACTAAATGAGATAGTCTGTGAAATGAGCATAAAAGAGAGTCTCGAGAGAGTAGGAGAGGAGAAAATCCGGTTCTAGTTTAGCTATGACATGATCTGGTGAAGGGTAGAGCAATGGTAATTAACAGCCATAATATTTTAATAAGAAGTTAAAAAAAACTAAATCTTTAGACCGGTTGTGTTTTGAAAATAAAAAAAGTTTCCTTTTTTTACGATTAAAGTATACAAGTAGAAACTTATAACAATCTTTTTTTTTTATAATTAATTATTGTCGACAGTGTTGGGTTTCATATTTCTCGAGAATATTATCAAAGAATTTTCAGTGTTATACTCGTATGTTTCATCAGAAGTACTTATTGTTGAAACATATTCTTTTTTTTGTTGTTCAGTTATATATTAAATCGAAAATTGTTCGTCCACTCACAAATTAGAATATCAAACATAGCACCAGATTTTACAACTGAATACACATTTTTCATTATCGTGGTTTCTTTATTATTGTCGCCCACTTACAAAATGTGAAAGATAAGCTGCTGTTTAATTCATGACCTAATAAAGTAGAAAAGTAAAGTGAATAGGAGAGCATACGTGTATTTGAAATGAAACTTAGATGAGAAGTGGAGTAGATTGTAAAGCCCCTTTTGCCGCTAAGTAATGACTTAGGACTACCTTCCTGGCATAAAAATGCTCTCCGATTCATAGGGTTCCTGCCATCTGCATATTGCCGTAAACGTACTCTTTTTCGTCTTCTAACTGTTCCCTAGAAATGTTTTTCCCTGTTTTTTGACTTCAAAAGGAGACTAAAAGACCACATAAAGTTTATAAAAAACATTTCATATATATTAATAATAATAATTTTCAATTTTATTAATAACAAAAGTCCTCCTTTAAATGGTGAAATTTTCGATTGTCATAAATGTTAGAATCTCTTTAACTAAAATTCTAAATCAGTGAACAAGATTTGTTTATGATGAACCATAAAACAGTATTATATTACGAGTATATCAGTAGTTCTATGTAACAATTTACACTAATATGTAGTTGTTATCCGTAGTAATAATTTAGAGTCATTTATGTTTTATAAAATACTATTATTAATATATATACCATGAAAATCTAAGAAGACACAAATGAAAAACATATAGCTGGAGTCACATCAATACAATACTTTCACATTTTTAGCAGTCGTCCTCTGGAAAGGAAGTTGATCGTCGATGTGACTTTAGCTAACGGAACGGCTTCACAAAATATATTCAGGTTGGCTACAAAGAAAACGAAAAAAAGTAATAGAAATAAAAAAAAGGTTTAAGAACAATAATAATGGGAAACAATTTGCGCCACAAGTATGACTGATACAAGCATAATAGATATCAGCATCAGTTTCTCTGTTGACAACTAGAAAAAGTTGTCAATTCCAGAAATGCTACAGCCAATGAAATTAATTTTAAACTCTTTAATTTAGAGAAAATTCACTAATTTTACATATCTTTCTTAAAATTAATTAAAGTGTTATTTTTTCGTGTTATTAAGAATTCTTCTGTACCTTCCCATGCATCGGGAGCCCGACTCTCTTACCGACTCTCTTACTTTTATTGAAATACCCGTAGATACATGAAAAGAAGGCAATATAGGCCTTATGCCCGGATTTTTTGATTATAGACTTTGTTAATTTTATTTGTGTGCTGTTAATAATTTACTTATGTTTATTTGATAATTTTTAAAACTTCTGTTAAATAGAATAAATATCATTTTTTGATATATTAAATATTTATTGCACATTCACGTCGATTATTCGTGAAATTTCCTCTTTCTAATTCTATTATAATTAAATCATTGCAATTAAGGTTCAAGAACCATTATTTAAAAGTTAACGTTATTTATAGGAGGTTGTGGAAGTTTAGTTTACTTAAGTCTCCTTGGCGCAGAAGGTAGCGCTTTGAACCTCTTGTGTGTGTTCGATTCTCACAATATTTTTAATATTTTATTCAGTTTATAGCTTGTCCAAATATTTGTGCAAACACTAAAAATCAGAGTTTTATAAATATATAGATTTAAAACTGTGTTGAATTTTCAAATTAAGATTAGTGAATGAAATTTAATGTTCTATGGTTTAGCCTTTTAACCTTTAGCCTTCTCTTTCATAGTCTTTCATGTCTCCCAATTGAAATGATTTCTTGGTTTAAAATACGTGTCATCATATTTAACAGATAATTAGAGCTAAGTCTACTTCAAAAATTTCCTGTTATATCGTTCAACGAAAAGTATTTTTTTATTATTTGTTTAATCTAATCTATCAACTACCAATTGTATTAAACAATGCGTGGAATTTATAATCAGTGTTTGATTATATAATTTTCTGGGTAATCTATAATTTAATTTCTGTATTAATTATTTTTATCCAAAAAATTTTATGTGTAACGGAACTATAGAACATTGAAATTGTTTTCGTTATATGTAATTTATTATTTAGAGTTTGAATTAAATTGTTTCCCGAGCAAAGCTAGATAGATCAGCTAGTTAAATATATACTATTTTTAATACAATTATCCGGAATTATGCCAGTAAATAGAATAAGTCCCTAACTAACCATTTTGATGAGACATATGAAGCCAAACCAACCAAACTCAAAATTAATCGTAATAGTAAATTGTTTTTATTTTTCAGAATCAACCCATACATATGGAAATGAAAGGAAAAGGAAAGGGAAGCTAATAATTAATTCTAGTTGGTATATGAGAATAATGTTTATCATTTTAATAAAAGAACTGACTCTATCCAAAGGATCGGATCTTAACTTAGAACAAACTTTTTGTCACTTTACACGTTTTTGATTTATTCGAGGCATTGGTTTGATCACAAAAACGTTTAGAGCCACAAACCATTTCCGTCTTATTTACAAATCTGTAAACATTTCCTTTTAAAATGTTGAAGCTATCAACATCTATATTTTATGTTTTACTGCATTAAAAAAATCATTAGCTAAGGAACAAAATTTAACAATTATTCTAATGCTTTTACTGTATTATTATCCAATATTTTATAACGATAAAGAACAAAGATTTTTTATTGATGTTTCACTTCCATAAACTTCTCCCTATTAATGGCTTATTTCTTTTTATTTATATTTGAAAATTACTCTTATGTTATATTCTCACGTGGCTACAAATAAACAAAAAACTACTATTCTAAAATTTGGTGGTATGAGGTTGATCAGTTGATCATTTTCCTGAACTCCTTTGTTCATTCTAACATTTCTCACATTTGGTTGTTTTTACTTCCTCTTTACACCCTATCAAATACCCATATTCCTCCTCTTCTCTTTCCTCATTATCAAACAGATGTCCTATTTCACTTAGTGACTCTGATGAAAACCACAGTCATTTTGGTTGAAAGATTTTAGTCTCATTTCTGAAAATTTAGTCGTTCAATTTTATTTCACGTGCTTACTGAGAAATCATGCTATATATTCTGGATCGAAAATTAGAGAAGATAAAATAAATTTTGAAAAAAAATAGTGTACGTCCTCTTAAAATTGGTTCGAAAAGAGGAAAAGTTTATCAAAATTTGACAATTTAGAGCAAAGCAATGAGTCAGACAAACAAGGACAGCGTGGGGGACGAGTCAATTAATGAGCTACATTCACTCCAGTGTCGAGCTTATTCAGAATAAATGGCATCAGTTTGTCTTCAATTGAAATACTCAAATCTCAGCTATCATCTCTTCCATTGAGTTTTAATTATAACTAATCAATTATTTCTTAAACTTACTAATTCAAGATCATTATAATAATATTCCTTTTATTTGATTACATATTTTTCCAACTTTTGTTTTTTATAAAAGAGTAATGATTGGAGAAGGTTCAAAGGGTAACTAATATTTCAATAGGGATATTACGATGAACTACCTATAACAGTTACAATACACATTGTTTTTATAGTAAGTTGTATATATTTAAAATTCTTTTAAAACACCATTAACTAGTATATAATTGAATAATTAACCAAGTTTATAGTGGCACCATGTTTGTGTTGAATTGAATATTAAAAAAAGTATTCTTTACTTAATAGTTGGTTATATGAAACTTTATCAAAAACCTAAATCTTATCCAATTATGATTTAAAAATAATGACTGCGATGATGAATCTAATACTTGGAAATAATAAACTCTTTGTGTTATTGATGGATACTCTCAGTCAATGTTAGATAATAATAAGGCATATGATGTTAGATAGTGATGGTGATGATGGTGATGATGATGATGATGGTGATGACGGTGATGATGGCGATGATGGTGATGATGGTGATGATGAATATCGTTATTGCTCTTTCCCGTAATTGAAACTTCATGAATTTTTTTTTATGAATTGCTAATTTTTTGGTCCATTTTTGGTCAAATTTTCATTATTTTTTAATCAGCCGTTTAGCGTCAAAAAAACATTTTCTGAAAACAGAAATCGTACTGTAACGCCCCTTTAGCGAATGTAATTTTGAAAAAAAATATCTCAACACATTCCTCACATAATGTTCTATTTATAGGCATAGTTTCATTTTTGTCCGTCAAACAGTATGGCTTGTATCGCTCTCACAAGGTTTGAGATTGAATTATAAGTCAACATTTTTACATTTTATTGAAAAAAAAATATTTCCTGTTGATTTAAAATTCTGAATATACTTTTCGTTTGTTGCATTTGAAACCTCAAAGATAATGTCAAAATTTCAAAACTCTAGGGTTATCAGTTTAGGAGAAATAAATGTTTTAAAAAAAACGGTTTTTGGCAAAAAAAGTGACTTTCCCATCATGCATAATTCTTCCCAAACAATAGGGATCTTCGTCTTTATGATGCCCATTTTTGTGTAAAATATCAACTTGATCCATCAAAGATTCTGGACCGTAGCATGGTAACAAGCAATGCTAACACACTCACCCACCCACCCACCCACCCACACACACACACACACACACAGACATCATCGTAAAAACGTCATAAAACGACTTCTGGGACCTCAATACATGTAATTCCGTCAAAATCTCGAGATCGAATTTTTTCACGATCACTATACTTTACTTATAGTAAAGTAAAAATGCCCACGCAATGACAACAGTACGATTAATATCTTTTTGCTAGTATGTGAAATATATCTTACATCTTTTCTACAGCACAGTAACACTTTCCATGACAAAGAAGTGTTCGCAAAAGCTTGGAACAATTCCAAAGTGATACACGTCACTAAACATGAAAAGCAAGAGTAAATGAAACCTTCTAAGTTTTAATCTATCAGTCTGTTTCCTATGATAAATTCGTCGAAAAGTTGGTTTTAAGCAGAGCAATACAGCATTTAAGAACTAGTGATGATTTTTTTAATGAGTAGTAAATGTTGTTTTAGTCTCTAAAGAAAATTATCTTACTAGAATAAAAAATTACAAAGACGTCATCAACATTTCTTCGCCAGATTAATATTAATGTTGTAAGGGGATGGTTGGATTTGAAAATGTGTTCTTGAAGGGAGCTTAGAAAAAGGTCGGCAAAAAGTGGAAAAATATTGGAACCCATTGGTACGCTACGTATTGGACCGCTTATTAACTTTAATTAATGAACTTAACACCCATATCAAATTTACTATGGAATGTGAAAAAATAATTCATTAAATTTCCTAGATTTAACTATAACTCGCCATAAAACCTCCTTGAATTTCAACATTTTTCGGAAACCCACCTTCACGGACTCTGTCATACACGCCTCCTCCTTTCATCCCATGCCATAAAAATTAAGTGCGTTCCATTCAATGATACATCGTTTGTTTACTATACCTTTATCTAAAGAAAACTGCGTAAAAGAAATAGATACAATAAAAAACATTGCAATAAATAACGGGTATTCTATACAGTTAATAAACAAGCTGTTGTGTAAAAAATAAGAAGAACTCATTTAAACACTATTTTTCCTCAAAACTGCTTAGAATCCCTCCCAAATTCCTGGATGACCCTACCTTATGTGGGAAGCTCTTCGTTAAAAATTGCTAATATATTAAGAAAATTTAATTTTAGAGTCAGTTACAAAATTAATGGTAATTTAAAATCCTTGTTAACCCCTAAATCGAGTTTTTATCCCAGTTCATTGAGTGGAGTTTATAAGTTGTCCTGTAACAATTGTCAATGTTTTTACATTAGTATGACTGAGCGCTCTTTTGAAAAAAGAACCCGTGAACATTTAATGAATATTTGCAAAGAAAAAGTGACAATAAGAATAATAAAGAATTTTGTTCAGATTTTGCAAAACACCTTGTCACACAAAATCACAGCTTTGACCCAAACTTGAACCTTACCATCTTACATGCGAATAGAAAGTTTAAAGAATTTTTTAATTTGGAAACTATCAAAATAAACAAAGCCTTCATAATCCTTCTGTCTCTCTATGTTTTAATGATCAAATTCCAGGGTGTCCAAAATTTCTTAAACTGTTCCTAAAATCACAAAGAAAAAATTAAAAAAAAAAGTTTCTTTCCTCTAAATTAGTGTTTCTGGTCTTCTGTATTTCAGTTAACGGTTTTCAAGCATACCCGACACCATTGTCACCTTATCACCTAAATTCCTATCCCCACTCTTTCGCAGCAGATCTGTTTCCTACTTGTTTTCACTGGACGAACCCGCCAGCACAATACCTTGGGTATGTCTTGAATTCTCTTAATTAAATTTTATTATTTCACTCTAATTTTGTAACTGATTAGATATAATTTGTACTATAGTGTCTTCCTGATGATGAACACAAAGCGTTCGAAACGCGTTGTTGCTGTTGAATAAAACTTCATTTGTGTGGAGACTTTTGTTCGTTTATCCATTTTACCTCAGAACATCTAATATTGATGATGAGGAGAGTAGTAAGTGAGCATTTATCGTTACTGAAGACTTCCTGTTGAAAGTTGATGCAATCTATAAGGAATCAGATAGTTTAATAATTATTTGATTAAACATTTTTCCACTATCCCAATACATGACAGGACATGGGCCATTTAAAGAATACCTGAGCAGGTTGAAACTAGCTCCTAGTCTATCATGCCCATGTGACGCGGAGACACCCCAATCTCCTAGACACTTGGTGTACGATTGCTGTTTGAGGGAACCACAAAGACTGGCTCTCATACGTAAGGTCTTGGTGTGTGGAGAGGAGTGGCCCGTTAGGCCTTCCTCATTAATTAAAAAAGGCTATTATAAGGAATTTGTAAAATTTTTGTACAGCATAGATATTTAAGAAAAAGATAATTAATTGTTGAATTATGAATGAATGTAAAATAAGTATTTTGTAGTGTTAATGAAAGAAGTATTGCGTACAATTTGACGATGATGCATGTAATACACAGTGGAACATGCTGAAATAAAATACAAAATATAAAAAAAAAAACCAAATTATTCCTTTTGAGTTGATGATCATTTTTAACGGCAGATGTTTTTTCCGCTAGGCACCAAAATATATAACTGAGATACACAAAATCAGTGCTGGGTTAACAGCAATTTAAAATTCCATTAATGATACAGGGGTTAGTGAGAGTGATTTCTAAGTCAAGTTATCACTAGCAATATAAAACTATTGGCTCATGTTATACCAGAAACAATGAGGCAGTCTGCAGCATTCTATGAGCAGTCAATTAATAAGTTATTAGTATGATATGAGAAGTTTTTACATTTGTGAACATTATAATCAAACATCAAATAAGGTACATACATTATGTAAATATAGATTTTTCATAAAGTTCATATGTAAATTGTTATTTAAAAATGGTTATATTGAAATACACATCATGGTTTCATGTGCAATAGTAGTTTGCATTCAAAATAAGATTAAAGATACAAGAAAAAGCAATTTGTTCTAGTTTGCCTAAAGTATAGCTCAATGTTTAAGCCTATTAAATTAATGTTATGCACTCTCTTAATTAACAGAATGAAATGTCAATATGACATCAAAATTATTCACATGGCTCAATAAATCATTAAATAACATTTCATTTAATTCAGTTGTGCCACTTGAGACCCAGTACTCTTAAAAATAACAATACCACTAAATACTGTTTGAGTTACACATAAGAATAAAACTAATTATATTAATTAATTTTAAAAATAACTTTTTTATTTGTTATATATTTCTTTATTTGTATACGGCTATATATTTTTTATTTGTATAAATAATTTTAAGAAAATATATTTAAATCTATGTGCAAAACTTTTAGTTTTGAAATAATTATTTAAAAATAAGATGGTACATTTTGTTGAAGATGTAAGGCGATGGTGCTTACTTTTGTTCCATTGCGGAAATTTTGAATGAGATTGAGTCATATTCGATCTCCAAAAGCTTTCATCAGCTTGACCAGAGAAAGAACGAAAAGGGTGCATAACATAATCACGTTAAGAATAAAAAATGCAATAGCAGAAGCTTTATAAAAGTGCAAAACTAATGATCCAATATTTCAGAGATGACGAAGAAGATTTCAAGGCAGTAAATTCAAGTTGGCCACGTAGAGGAGTATGATGAATGCTGTGGTGGCCCATATATCAAAACCCCCTCTAGCGTTTTGTCCTTTTTCAAATGACCCAAATATACATTTCGCAACAAACTCACCTCAAATAATTAATATGTCATTTGTTCCTTCTATATTTCTCTTTTGAGAATAATCTCGCCTAAATCAAGCACAATTCTGTTAACAGTCGTCTGTTTCGTAAACTAACGTTTCAAATGAATAGCCAAAATAACGTAAACAACTTATTTTAAAAAAGTATCATTAATATATTCTATGCCTAAAATGGTTTTACTCGTTATTCTAGACTCTTATACAAATGCAACATACGCCTTTTGCTCTACAACTGTTTAAGTTCTTTAAAATAATACAATAAATGAGGATTTTTGTAATTTTTAACAATAAATTTCTATCCAAATCACAAAGCCAGTAAAACTAATGAAGAAATAATATAAAAAAAATTAAATACAGATATAGTTGTAACAATGATAACAATTCGAAATGTTTTTAATTAAACCACGTTGTCCTATATTTCTCTTAACTAGGAATATTGACATACTCTTCTCGTTAACCTCTTACACAGTACAGGTTCGCATATTCATTCTTCTGACTTTTTTCCCGTCAACATAACAATAGTCTCACAGATTCATTTTTTTTTAACAAACTTTCTCCAACATCTGTATTTGCAATATGATTTTATGAAATAATTGTCCATTGTAGTAAAATTTTGTTTAATTAGATAAAGTTCCTATCTATTGCCATCATATATAATGCTATTAAGAAAATAAAGTATTTTTTCATGCACTCATCCCGATTTTGTAGAACAAAAATCATTCGCTATCATTTATTTATATTTCCGGACGTTTTTTATTAGTATTAAGGGAGTAATATTGTTTTTTAGGGAGTTAATAATATTTTTTATTATTGTTCGGTTTTTTATTAGGACAGCTTAGGCTTCTAATTACTTAGGTTTCTGTTTCATTAATTCAAAATATTATTTAAAACGAACTGTAATTTTGTTTCAAACTAATTTATTTCTCTGAATTCTCTTATCTTCTTACAGTTTTTTTTTTTAAAAATTGATGATTTTTGAAAGAAAATATAAATATTCAAATTATTTATCAGTGTATCGCAACCGTGAGATATAAACACTTATTTCCTTGGTATTTAATTATTAATAACTATGATGAACAAATAAGCTATATTCTATAGAGCAAAAATATATTAATGGCATGAAAAAAATTAAGACTTCAGTAATAAGGCGTTTGGTGAGCCCTGAACCAACCTCTTTGATAGCATGGGTCATAGAAGAACAGGGTTCGGTAAGACTTAAGCCAGCAGGAAACCGATTCTTACTTCTCATTTATTTTGTGAAGCCAAAAAATATTTTATTATAACTAAGCTCATTACAATTGAAAAGCTTACAAACAATTCGAGGTGGTAATTCTATTTTAGTAAATAATCTCTAAAACTAGTTGAATCATTAGTTCAATCTGTTTGCAGTAAAACTGAAGAAGGACAGTTTTGTTTCACTGTTTTAAATCACTGTAAATAATATTTGAAATTTGCTATAATCATTCCCAAATACTAAGTCTGTTTGTATGATGAACAAAATCTGACTTATAAGTCACGTCGCAAAAATTTGCTTGAAGTCTGGATATTTTGTGCCTAAGATGGTTTCATTCACAAACCATCACTTTTTACAATTTAACTAAATAACGTATCTGGTTAAATAAGTTAAATGAATAAAATGAAAAAGCTATTTTTATTTTAAATATGTATGAAAGCCGAAAATTAATATACAAGTGATACTGGTATAAACGACTTAAGGATTTTTTTTGCGATGAAATTCTAATACCTTGAACAATTTGGTGGAATAGTAGCCACTGTTGTTTAAACACCTTCATGAAATATTATAATGTCAATAATAAGCAACGTAGAATCTTCTAAAGTAAAAACTAAAATTAAATTCAAAGATATTGTATTTCTTAAAGTAAGAGATATAATTTAAATGTATATGAAAATAATAATTGTTTATGAAATAAAAACAGTACTACCCTTAGAGTACTAAAAAGAAACTGAATGTCAAGTCCAATTCGGAAAACCCAGTTGAGCTTTAGTTTCAGATGCCAGAATAAATTTATGTATCGTATTGTATCCCAGAAAGGTGCACTTTGATGAATCTTTGTGGAATGTAGTTTATGCTCGATTTGATAATAGTTACCATGTTTGATTAGGAAATTGTGATGCATCTGCTACACTATAGAAAATTCAATAATTGTAAAACCATTAGAATAGATTATTAATTAAAAAAAATTGAAGAAATAATTCATAATACTACAAAATAATAGTTAATTAAATATTAAAATAGTTAAACTTTGCAATTTTTAATTCTAGAAAAAAACATGGAGTGGTTTAATTCAACTTTTGCTATAAGTAAACATAATAACGAACTCCATAAAAATCAAATACATATTTCTTTTTGATTTCACTCCAGCTTCTCTGCAAATATAGAATAGACTTTATTAAAATTAAACATTGCGTTCTACGAACATATAAAAGTTATTTTGAGCTTTTTGTATTGAATTATGAAAATATATATAATCAAATTAATGAATATATTTCCTTTATATTGGCTATATCCATTCCTATCTATTATTAATTCTACAATAAACTTTAAAACAGTGATGTAGGCAACCCTGTCATGTTGGTGTAATTTTATTATCAAACTGATTGGCATAGTTTCATTGAATTCCTGTGCACCGTAGTAACCACTATATATTACTATTGATTTAATGAGGTTTAATGTTTAAACCATGAAATCATTATATATCCAATGAAAAGTCCGAAGTAATTGAGTTAAGTTGCAAAGGTTTCTCTTCTGTTTTAACTGAAATTGTTGGAACTGACTCTCACAATTTGTCCTTGTTATAAGTAAGTGGGCTCTTAAGAAAACTCAAATTGAACTTACATTTTCTTATATCGATAGAATATTCTCCATTGTTAATGTCAATACTCTATATTTTCTCTATATATTGTTAATACAATATTACTCCCTTAATATTGTGAGCCCCTGAAATTCATATAATGATAATTCTTGTGACAAAGTTTCATGTTCTCTGAATTTTCTAGAGATAAAGTAGAAAAATCTAAACGTTTTGTCACATCAAAAAAAGTACTTTTTCAATGTTCAAATTTTACTAATAAAAATGAATTTATCAAAGAATCCAACTACTGCAGACATGAATTTTAAATATCTTAAAGTGGAAAGTATATAAATTTCATGCAACACATTCGCTAAATAACCATCCTTTACTGTAAAGAACATAATTTAATATACTCGTATGTCATACTGAGGTAGGTGGATAAATCAAAGTCTCCCCATATAAAAAGTAATCTTTTATATTCCAAGCGTTTCAAGAACTTAATGTTCTTCCTCAGGTAAATTTCTACAATACAAATTACAATTTAAAAGTTACAAAAACAACAAAAATTGTATACAATTAAATGAAAAAAACGAATGACATACCCAAATGAAGGAGCATAGGACCGACCAGCAGATTCTAGGATTTAACTTAGGTCGGTCATTTGGGTGTCATTTTTTTAAATTTTTTTTTCTATCCAATTCCTGTTGTTTTCTAACTTTTGAATTGTAATTTGTATTATAGAAGTTTACCTGACAATGAAGGTAAAATACTCGAAACGCTTAGAATAAAAAAGTTTCTTTTTATGTATGGAGACTTTGATTTATAGTGCAACATACAGTTTTATCACAACACTTTGTTAGAAAACTAACCATCATATCCGGGATATATCATGAAATATAAGTGTGATTAGCGTATGAAATTCTGGAATTACTAGTTCAGGAGGAAAGAAAACTGTTGCATGAAATCACATTTTGCACATTAAAATAACTTTTCAATGATGCAATGTTAGGAGAAATAATAGAGCATATAAATATTATAAAGTACATTTTTATTCATAATATGAATTTTATTCATCAAATTTTGTATCCTGTAGAATGTTCAAATTCATTTGGATACAAATTCACCCACGTACTTATAGGCATAGTGGGAAAATAGTATAAAGAGGACTTTGTGGACATAAAACATGTAAATCTGTCAGATCCCAAGTTCAAATGTTTTCATATATATTATATTTTACTTACAAAGTAGCCTTTACTTATAAAGTAAACTTCACATATGAAAGGTGAAATGTTCGCTTACATGTATTCATATCAAATTAGTACACATCCATTTCCTTTTTGGGTCCGATATCGTTATTGAAACGAGCAATAATGAACCTTGATAACCAAATTCTTCTTTAATATCAATTTTTTTTCATAGATCATGTAGAAATAACGCAAGTAATTCCCTTCTCTAATAGGAATTATTTCCTCACAATTTAACTTCAATTTGGAATATTATATCAGATTATGTTCAGCGAAATGTCTGAATTATTGTTCTTTAAAGGGACCATTAGTGAAAGGCTTCAAACTGCTTATTGGCTTCTTGATTAACATAACCAATAGAATAAATAAATATAAATGTCTGCCTCCTCTCACTCAAAAATATTGTCTTACAAATTAAAATTACTTTGGTCAAATTAATATTTTTTTAATTTTTTAAATGTAATGAGTTTTTTTACAAATAAGTTAAAATACTGTATAAAAAATAGATTTCTGTTTGTTTCATCGATAGCATATTTTATTAATGTGTATTACACACACTACACATGGTAACATAAAACTTTTTGTGGATCCATGGACTCTTCCATTTAAATTATTGGTAAGGATTTTAATCTAATTTTTATTGAATATATTTATTGTTTTGCCATTCTATTTGTCTTACTGATTATAATATTCGTCGCTCTTAAATGTTGAGTTTTATTTTCTGCCTTCTTCTACATTCTGTTAAATAACGTTGTACTCGTACATTCATCAGACTATCGAAAGGGTCTAATCCCATGATTACAAAAAAATTGTAACATTTTTCAAATCTACCAATATACGTAATTTGTTTTGTGACTTAATAGTTTTTAGAATTTTTAATATATCAGATTTAATATCAGATAATTTTAATAATATCAGATTTTAATATCAGATTTTTTTTTAATTTGAAAATTTATTGTACTATTTTATCTAAAATATAAACATTTGGGTGGTTTGCTGGTACACTGATATGACTTATTCATTTTAGAGAACAAAATAGCATTCCTTAACACCGTTCAGAACTCTAGCACTTCCGTATCATGAAATTATATATCGAACTCTATCCACTTCTGTTCATTCTTATATTTAAACTTATCCCCAGAAATTTCCAAATGATTGTACACAACTAGAATTGCATGTACTAGAAATTAAAATGTATTAATACAAACAGTATAGATCATTCTCTTTGCACCGCAAAATGTGCAGCTCTGTCATATGCTGGTATCTTGAAGTCAACACTTCCAAATTGTTATGTAGTATAACTAAATTAAAGGTAAAGTAGACACTATTCTTCATATATATTTGTCTTATATTTATAACAGTTTTTTTAAATCTTAATTTTAATATAGCGTCCATGTTGATTGAGTTAATTGAAAATAATTGTAACAAATCTCTTTTTACCGAACTTTGAAAGAAAATTTTTAACATTTTACAAATATGTATAATGATAAATCCAATCCAATATTCTTATTAAACATAAGTATAAAAATATCATCATATCCTTTTTTCCATTCCAATGTATTTTTTATTAAAATAATTGTATATATCATTGTGAATTGTATTTTTATCACCATCATATGGATACAAGTGTTATCGGAGAAATTCACTATGGTGAATAATAACCACTGTAAATGAATGGCAATTTTTTATGGAATGTGTGAACTTCCTTACCAAATCAGAGGACTCTGGGCAACCTAGAATGTAAGAGAAGTTCTTCAATTAATTTAAATATGGTGGAGATTGCTGAAAAGATAGCAAATTACTAAAATAATTCATCACAAAATACCCCTTAAATATTGTTATTATAGTAACATTATTAGTACAATAGTATTTATCACATTTCTTACTAATATAGGTAATAATTCATTTTAATACGATACAGGAAATAATATACTTTTGCTAATTATTGTTTTCATGCACCAAAATAAGGCATAAATTCTCCGACTTTATATACGTAATTAGAAATACCTCTCAGCATCGTTATAGATTCACTTGGTAATCTGGATGGTACCAAATTTTACCTATCTATTCCAAACGTACCATGAGTGATCTTTATAAGTATACCAGAATTAATAACGCTAAAAAAAAAACAATATTACTTAAATATAGATAAACTTTTTCAAGAGTTATTCTTCAAGGTGATTTAGTAAAGCAATGCTATTTTTTTAATATTCATGGATTGTAACCACCAAATATATTTATTGAATACCTGTAATTTTGTACAATATGCCGATTTTTTAAGTTTTAAGTGTGAGAACAGTCACACAAAAGTTTGAAATATTTCGTAATATGATGGTTATTACAGATATATAATCTTAGTTTTTAATCTTTATGGTAAGCAGTTCGTTAATCAGTCTCACTAAAACAATGTTAGCATTCTTTTATAATTGAAAAAGAAATCTTGTTTCAAACTCTAATTAAGGGGAGATTATGTCCTTTTATCATTGCTTCTGTATAAATGTATTATACTATCGTGTTGGTAATTATAATATAATTATTTTCATAGGGCGTTGCATGATGTAAATTCCATGTCATTTAAGCAATATTAATTACAGAAATATCACTGCAAAGATAATGTTATGGTAACGTTATACAATTAAGTAACAGAATTACCTTTTCCAATGGTAAAAGTAAAAACTTATTGATTATGTTTCATATCTGATTTTATGAAACATGTAGATTTCTACATGCATTTATTGATTTAAGTACATGGAAATATGAAACATTAGGAATGGAACGCGCTTCTGATTTTCAAAAGACCAGAAACTGAACTATAGACTATAGACACACAAGAATTTGTATGGCTACTAAACCTTAGTTTCAAGCTTGGTTTCTTATAGATGATTCACAAATAAACGCTACATATCATAGAAATTTCAATAAACCATGAAAAATAAATATAAGCAGAATCAATAAAATTTGAATATTGCACTTAACCAAAGAACTTACTTTGGTTGATTTTTGAAATATATATTATTAATAAAGGATATTTCAAAAACTTCTCTTTCTTTCTTTGTTAGTTGAATAGGTTATGCTGCTGTAATAAATTAGAAATGAGGCAATTACATAGAAAGTAAAGTTAAAAACAATGTGCCCAACACAAAGAACCAGTTTAAATCTTTGCTTTAAAAGCAATGAAGTTTTCCCATAAGGCTGCTCTCTCTTTAGTATGCTTCAATTGCCTCACTCACGATTGAAGTATTTTAAAAAAAAAACTTGTGAATTCCAATTGCCTTTACATTCTAAATATCAACACTTCTGCATAAAAAAATCTTCAAAGGACCAGTTTCTAAATGTAAAAATTTTAAATTAACTGTGAATACTGTTCTTGGAATAAGAAGACTTCTTCTACTACAATTATAACCTTTCAGCGAGAGTTATTTCCTTGTGTTATCATACTAAGCATTAGAAACATATTCATGAGAAAGGCTTGAAAATATATGCTAATCATGGCTAAAAGAACGAAATGAGCTGAATTGTTGCTATCAATGAATTTTGTAGAGTATGGTTTGAACATAATTTAACAAAAAGGAACTGTAAATAATCACTAATTTATTTATCATTAAAATATTATTAACGATTTCTATATAAATACCATAGACATCAATTGCAATGACCATCAGATTTTAAATAGAAATATCCCAAAAATGTAGACCTTATTTTTTTTAAAGTTTAGATCTATAGAATTTTTTTATCACATGCACCAGAGTTTATTGCATTTTTTCAAACAAAATTAAAAAGAACTGCAAAGAGAAGAGTGCTATAAAAAGAAAGAAGAAACATACTTTAGTAATATAATGTGTTAGGTAAATGACACTTTTGCTTGGAAGTATAGTGTACTAGTAAACGTGAACGTCCATGACGAGTACTTTTTCAAAAATTCTGAGATGATTCATGGTATTTCAAAATATCATTAGAAATTATAGAATAATATAATATATTATTAGTACAGTGTTAAGCAAATGTCTCTGTATACACGCATATCCATATTCCGAAATGTAGCCGTAAATATTCCAGACCAAAATCAAACAAACTACAGCTCGTGGAGAGCCAACTGCTTTCAAGTAGTTGGCTTAAAGTTGGTTTAGTTATAAAAATAAAAATATGAAACACTAATCATAGACTTCAAGTTAAATCTGTAAATATCTTGTAAGAATGGACTCTATTTAAGAATCATAAGATCTTAGTATGATACATATTACAATATTTAATTAATTAAAGGATAGTTAATTTTTATGGAAGGGCAATTTAAAAGAAAGATGCAAGTTATTACAAATTTTAATAAAGTTCATCATTAAGAAATGGTTCCTTGATCGAATTAAATGGTAGAGAGTACTGATTTAAACTTTAATATGATAAATATTCTGCAAAATTAATTACATATATTAACACATAATTATCCAAAATACGTTAATTGACAAAAGTAAATATAATCTTTTTATTTTTCATGTCATTTGTGAAATAAGTAAAAATAAAATATAATTAAAAATTTCAAGCTAAGTGTAGTTCTTCTATCAGTTTAAATATCCGGCTTTACTATTACCCATATTTATACCTGACCGTTACGAAGTAATGTTTACTGGCTCTTTATGAAGACAAAGATCAACATTCAATATTAATAACAATTAACATATAATATGCCGTCTAACCTCGTACACTGCTGCTGTAGCTCTCAGACTGGTTTCGGGTGTCACCCATCTTCAACAAGAACTCAGTTCTTGTTGAAGATGGGTGACACCCGAAACCAGTCCGAGAGCTACAGCAGCAATGCACGAGATAAGACGGTATATTACAGTTTTAATATTAATAATACTAACCTCTGTGGTAATGACGAAATGCAAGAATTCAATATTAATGTGACTATTTATTCAAATCTTGATAGGTTTTTAGGGTGAAACTTAAAAATGCTTGAAAAAATATTATAAATAATTTTATTATTTTCTTTATATTTGATTACCTATTCTGACTCATGTATCGTATAGTTTACTTTTTTCATCAAAATATATTTATTGTTTTCTCAAATAATTGGTTAATGGTGAAATAGATGTTATACTTTTAATTTGTGTAATATAAATTAATAAATAAAGTAAATAAAATAAATTGAAAGAATAAAGCAATAAAATAGTGTAGAGTAGTAAATAAATAAACAACAAATGATTAAATAGGTTATATTTTTAATAGCAGTTAACATTGTTTATCTACTTAATAAACGTATAATTCATTCATATATATTTCATCAACGATATAAAATTATTAATTATCATTGAGTAAATGTAATAATAGAAATTAGTAATTTAAATGTAATTAATAAAAGTATTTCTTAATTTTTTATATGGTATTATATTTAAAGAAAGCGGAAAAAACATAAGTTTATAGGTACATTTTATGATCTTTAATCGTAGATTTAGTGGGTTTATCAGTTTTTTTTTCTTGTTTCCATTGTTATTCTACCGTATTGTCAAGTTTTCCCTCTTCCACTTGTTTTTGAATTGTATTTTTTTTTCTCTCTTTAGTTCCAAAGAGAGTAAGAAAGGCCAAGGATAAGTTTCGATTGAATTTGATGGTGGAGAAGGAAGGGCTATTCTTCAATGGGGTTCATTAGGGTGGTAAATCCAAGGGAAGGAGAGGTGATTTATGTCAAAGACTTCTCCTTTTAGGGTGAATGTCTCACGCCCTCTAATGACTTAAGTTTTATAATGGTTGATTTCAATAACAGCTTGTTACTAACAACTGCATCTATTTATTGTAAATCAGTCTTTTCAAATAGGAAATTGATTTATGTTTATCACTTTTATTAAATAAAGTTAATGGTAACAAACTTTAATTGAGAAATCAATCCTTCCTTAACAATCTTCGATCCAACCCTAATATCTCAAAAATATTATTCTTCCATTATTCTTTTTAATTTACCCCAAGCAACAACTACTAATAAGCATTAAATTTTAAAGACATTTAATAAATGTAAATATCTTTAATTGCTCCAAAATATGTATATCACAAAATGGGCATCAACTGAGAATTTATGATAATCAATTACAATTAATATAATAAAATTATATATAAATTTTATTTAGCGAATAATCATCTTTTTATATTGCATTAAAATCCAGAGTAGCCTACACTTTACATTACCATAAGTAAACGTAATATCAAACTCATTGACAATCAATAGAGTTTTGATTTTATTTTAATCTAGTTGTTAAGGAGACATAATTGCAAACTCATATTCTAAATTTTATTATGATTATAAAATAATGGAATATTATTATATTCGTATTATAGTGTATATATTATGAAGTAATAAAACAGTAACTATTTCATTTGTTTTAGTGTGGCTTCCATTTTATAAGTTGTTGTCATAAGATAAAATCTTTCCTCAACTACAACCTGACATTTACCATTATGTTTATTAATAATAATAATAATATTATAATGGATAACTAATCTCATATGAAGTCGAAGCCTATACAATGTTATTGACCATTCCACTGTTGTTTCTGGCAGAAGTCAATTTTATATTTTAAATTATTTTAAGAGCTTCATAATTCTCCTTAGAGAAGTATCTTTTACTTTATTGGATTTCTATTGACTAAAACTGGTAACCTAATAAATACAATTGCATTGCTTCACACAGAAAGTGCTCTTTGGTTTCCACCTCTCCCTGTTTAGGTTAACATGATACGTATGTATCCTTGGTATGATAATTACAGCTTGCAAAATACAAAAAATCAGTTAGATTTCCTCTACAATACTTTTATATCTTTCCATTCTTGATTTATTAACTTTTATACAAATTCAGTTCAGTCATTAAGTTATACGATTAAAGCTCAAAATAATGAGCTTATTTTGACAAAATAAGGCTTGAATGTTTTAGAATTCTTGTATATGTTTCCTTTTTCATCTATTCTGCGAGGGTATGCTTGAGAATCCTGGTGTTCTGTACAAAAGTGCTCCAGGCTACAGAAGACATGTTTGGCTTCAAACAAAACCTGCCCACTGCTTTATTCCCTTGCATTGACTTAGGTCCAGATATCCATATAAAAGTTTTTACTGTTTTACTTATTATGAATTTTTGGTACTGCATTTTCCTTTAATAAATTCCGTACCGTTCCGAAGAGAGTAGATCTCAAATTGTCTCTTTCATTATAAAAATATATAAAGAGAGAGATGAATGTATTTCGGATGATTATGAAAAATAAAGTTGTCATTGCTCCTGTTATCACTAAATACTCTCATCCTTATGTTAATGCCAGTTTACTTATGCTAATTTGTAATCATTTTTATTTTACAAATGATGTATACTGTGCCATTGAATTATTACAGCAGAAAGTATATTTCTATAAATGTTGATTTTGGGGTTATAAATCAACCCCATAAAATGTGGTAGATAAACCCAGTAATCTACCAAAGAATCATACTCAGCAAAGAATTTCTTTTGTAGAATGAGCTAATGGTACATCTAACTAGCTCCACCGTTTTGGCATACTTCTAGAATTAAACTTCTATATTTTTTTTTCTAATTCACTTGATTTAATGTCATGTTCTCACAGCCCCTGTAACGTCTAAAAAACCTTACAGAATGATTCTATTAACATTTAAGTCGTTTTGTGATTTGTAATAGAATGATTTTGGGATCGACTTTGTTTACTCACTCTTCAGATAGGTTTGAAAGTCCCTTACAAATAAGCTTATTTATCAAAACCCCCCCTCATGTTTCAATAGAAGGAACGTAAATGCTTTTTTTTTTTTGGTTAAATTTAGTCTTTCAATATTACTCGTGAATATTTGTATTTAAATAATGCTTAATGCAAATTTAATTGACGCTTCAATCACCTAAAATGTGAGTAAAAGAAGTAGCTGTATCGTAGTAAAGAATGAAAAAGTACTCTTTTTATGATACAATATTACTTGAAAACAATGAGCCTTAAAAACACCAAGAACACTATCTCTGACAATTAGATATGTTAAGGGACAAACATGTATATTGACTGAAACATTTACGGTGGACAATCATTCTTAACTCTGGTAAGAATCAGAACATATAGGTCTGTTTGGCGCTTGTTTTCCACAGTGAAGTATTATAAAACTTATGGATAATCAATTTCAAGTTTTTTGATTTTATTGTGGCAGTAATTATTTTATCAGTAATAACAGAGTTGAAATGATTTATTTAGAACAATCTGTTACCTTATTATTATCAGTATTAAGGATTATCTTAAAATTTGAGTGTATTGTAATAATATAGCCACATTAATTGACCCAGTAGCCATTGTTGTGTTCCAATTGGGATTGTTTATGATTTTTTTTTTAGATTAAGGAATTTTCATAGTAAGTGTATTATTTATTTTTTTAACATAGTGACAGGAATTTAATATTTATAATTATTCTGATATTCCTATCATTAGGTTACCCATTCGGTGTGTGATAAGCACAGTGATAAAAAAGGAAGGAGATAACTACATAATTAATTACCAGAACCAATCTTTTCATAATCTAACATACATTAAGACCTCAAGGACTTTTTTGTTAAAAAAACTCTACTAGAACTTTACATGGATCACTAAAATAGATAAGCCGCAAAATTAATGTTCTGTTGTGAGTAATTCTTTCGTAGATCATTGGTCTTACCTTAGAACCTACATTTTGGCTCTACAAAATAGTTTAAGTTCATTAATGAAATCAATGTTATCAAACAGAACAAATGTTTAGTATTCTATGATATATAAAGATTGTGCAAAAATTAGCCATAATTGAGTACAAGGACAAGCGTATCTACACTTAACAGGAAAATAATCACCTGCCCTACTTGCAGTATAGAATAGTTAGCAAACTCACAGCCCCTCTGTTTAGCCTTGGTTATAAATAAAGATGTAATATGTAGTCTACTGAGAGTGGTATTAAGTGAAAATATGCGTACAAGAGATGGCATGTTAAATAAATTACTACAAGGATGACAAATGAGGTCAAATCTAAATCTAATCTTCCTCACTTATTTTACATTGGAATTCGGTGTAATCACAAATTATCAACTGAGTTGGAAGACCATAGATTTAAGCAAAGAATTCCAAGTTGTATATGATTTTTCAGATTAAGGAATTCTTAGTAAGTGTGTTATTTCTTTCTATAACGTAGTGACAGGGATTTTATTTTTATAATTATTTCTGATATTCCTATGATTAGGTTACCCATTCCGTATCTGATAAACACAGTGATAAAAAAGTAAGGAGATAAACACATAATGAATGACCATAGTCAATCTTTTCATAATGTCAGGGTGTGGCGGGTGAAAGGGTGGGCGAGTGAGTATGTATCCAAAGTTGCGGCCACGCTACGGTCCAGAATGTTTAATGGATCAAATTGATATTTTACATACAAATGGGTCTCCTACTTTAGATGAGCCCTATTGTTTGGGAGCAGTTATGTACAAGTAATGAATTAGTAAAAGTATAGTAAAAATAAATTAACACTATTGTGGATGCTTGAACAGAAGAGAATACATGGACCTGTTTGATATGGTTGGAGGCGAACAAAGCTTCTGCACTTTGCAGCGTTTTTATAACACATTCAATCTTTCTCAATAATGCTATTACTTTATGAATGGAAAAGGAAACACATAAAAAATGCCAGAACATCCGGGTACAATATGGTCTAATATGTTCATTCTGACTCAACTTAAATTAGTAAAGGCAATTTTAAATATTCAACAAAGAAAGGATTTGAGAATACATTTAGAATATTTAACCATATATTGTCCTGAAAACCACCACTTATGAGTATTATGATAAATATCGTAAGAACTATATATGTAATGGTTGGTAAGTTATCAACAGTCCCATTTACCACAGAGTTATCATTAAAGAGTTTATTAAAATTAACTCTTAAGACGGTAAAAGATGCTGAAAATTATACTAAAATAAATAATAAATTATTTAATATTTATTTTATTATAAATATTTATTTATTAATAATAAATAAAGTTGTTTTTAGAAACGACTAAAAGAATGAAATAGGGTAAATATGATCTGGATAGGCACGAGTCTGATAGACTAAGGCTATCACATAATATTGGTAATAATAATGTCAAATTCTTCTGAATTACATGTATTAAACACATTTATTCTTCATTCGCCAACCCACAAATATTGTTCACAGAAAATTCTATATAAGTTCCATTTAACAAGACAGTGAAATTAATCATAGCTTCATTGAATAATTTCCAGGAGAAATTAAACCATATCTGTCGTATAACTCGGTTTGTGTAGGAACAGAACCCACACATTAACCTCAAGAATTTTGTTCATTTACTAGAGTTGCCTGGATTGCTCCATCATAATCTAGAACTCAAAAAGGAAGCTCCTGTCATATGTATAGATGAGAAACATTGATTTACCGTGCTGAAGTAATGGAAGAAGACTAAAAACAGAGGAGCTATATGATAATATCAATTTTTATAAAATTATCGCATCACGGTGTCAAAGTGACGTAGTTTTAATTCTAAGATTGAAAATTGTATTATCTGAAGAGAACCAAATTCCTTTTTAAGGATTCAATATCCAATTCAGTTAGCATTTGCCATGACTATTCATAAGTCTCAAGGAGACTCTACATATAGTTTCAGTTCATTTATGTAAAGCAGCATTCAAAATGGCGAATTAGATATTTTTCTCAGTTAGGTCAAAAACTTAGAAAGAAAAACATTAAATTTTGTTTAGGGAAAATTCAAACTGTGCAAAAAATGTAAATAAAATGAACTGTCTTAAAAATATATGCGTTATCCTTTTTATTAAAAACTAATTAATTTAGAGTTGATCTCCATTTATATGAACATTATAGCATTACAAAGAAGATGTTGAATGACCCAACGGGTCACGGGTAGTCTAGTAAAGCTATAAAAAACTGAATATTGATCCAGGACTAATGGTTTACTTGCTGTACTTGTCTTATTTCATTCACTTAAAAATTTATTAAGTAAATCGAAGTAAATAAATTGATGTTTAGAGATTTCATGAAATTTTTCAAATAGTCTAAGAACTTAATATAAGTTAATATGGATGTAAATGATAAAATTCTTACATGTAAAGAATCAGCGCCATCAAACATATAATTTCTGATGCTATCCATTGTATAATGGATTTGTCTCACAAAATGGTCTGTTGCATCTTTGAACAAAATATCAGATGTCATTTTTTTTATGTATATGAATTTACTCTATTCGTTCAGAGTAAATCGGTTTATTGACAATGGGAAAGAAAAGTATTTTTTTAAAAAAACACTAGTATGCAATAAAATTTCCCCTATAATAATTTTATAAAAGACCATAAATTCGTAACATAATTCAAAATTGTAAATATTCTATGAAAAGTAATAAATGAAATTATCCTTTAGTTTAAATTTAAAATTGTCTTCAAAGGACGTATTTTCTTACATGTTTCTGATATTGTTCAGACAAAATGAGAATATTATCAAATTTTGAATGTGAAACTTTGACTTAAATATTCAATGGAGAAGGAGGCCTGTTAAACTATGTATGGAAACCATACATACATATTTAACCAATACTTAAACTGACTATTGGAACAAATATCATGTTCTCCTGTAGGAGATTATTTATACAATGATTTCAGTAACAAAATCTACAATTTCAATATCCAAAAATATTATTACTGCTGTAATTATACTGATGTTATCTAATCAGTGGTGTGATACAGAAAAATAATCCTGCATGCTGATAAGTGGATCAACCACTATATCTACTACCTCCAGAACTGAAGGACTAATAATCCTCTCCCATTTATACATGTATATTATTCCTAAATGGGACATCATATATGTATTATATACCCAGGATGTTTGATTTTCATTTTTATTATAGTACGTTGGGTGTAGGCCACTCCAAAATTGTTTACGATAGAAATGATAAAAAAAAGAAAATTGTTTGTGAAAAAATATTAAGCTATAAACAAACTCCAGATGGCTCAGAAGAAAATGAGAGGTATAGTAAAATAAAACTATATGATTAGGTTGCATTAGCCTTTGTCTTGCTGTTGATTTTAATTTAACCGTTTTGTACCAATTCATGCTGAACCCAAGAGTGTGGGACTTTATTCCATTAATAATGCTCGCTTTTGTACGAGAAAAACAAATTTCATTTTCCTTATAGTACTCTAAAAACAAAACTGCATTCCAAGTAGATCATGATCAGTCGTTAGATTCAGCCCATATGGATGACACATACAGAAGTATACAGTGGTTACACAACTTGTTGTTACTTGGTGAGGCTTTTTTCCCAGTAAATTTAGTGGCACTTTTGGCAGACTGAATAAAAAATTGTTAGAGAACTATGTCCAAGAGGCTGTCGAAAGTGTTTTCAGCCGACTAAGTAACTGGAAAGGGTGAGCGGTCATAGTGTTATTCCTCTTTAGCATCAAGTTACTTATAGTTAATATCTCTTCTCCCCACGCCCTAAGAAAAATGTAAAGTAAAAGTCCTGACAGTCCAGTTAAAACAAATCTACATAAAAGCCGTAAGTTTTTCTAACTTCTGACGAACTTTGATGAATGAATGATTGTATTTCAACAAATTATATCTAATATTTGTGACTATTTATAGGCCATTTTATAAATTAGTTATATGAATAACTATTCTTATATTGAATAATTTGAACACTTGACTTACATTAGTTTAGTTTAAATAGTTTAGGTAGTTTAGGAAAGAGACTAATCTTTTTTTGTTAATTAGCTTGTTAAATCCTTCTCATTTGCAACAACTGTTATTCTGAAATTTAATTAAAAAAACACAGGCTATAAAGTTTTAATGTTCATATATTTAACGTTGTCAATTTAATTTAAAGAATTATATTGACTTAATTTGTGATGAAAACTTAATTTGCCATTCATGGAGTAGCTGTTAAATATATATATTTTTTTGCCATTATTATTTTTTATTTGGGGTGTGTTATGTTCTGTCCTGAAGTAAAGCTTAAGCTAACTACTTTTGGTAAGAAGTTAATATTGTAACTTCTTTTATGTCAGATATTTTTCTTTCTTTTACCGGTTCATTTCAATTATTGTATTCTTTGTTCTTGGGTCGGAATTAATTCACTTCATTCTATTTATAAATAATAAAATAATAACAATCAATTCCTTTTGATGATTGATTGTGTTATAGGACAGTGGCTAATCTGTTCAGGATATCGACACAAGTAGGGAAATTTTATGTTTCATTGCAATTTCATTGTATTAACTTTTATTATCAATCAAGTATTTTCATAGTAAATATTTTTGTTGACACTGTTAAAACTAGAGTTAGCTGTGACTTTAATTATTCTTAATACAATGTACAGTGACAGTAATATATTAACGGTACATATGAATAACTCTAATCACCAAATACGACTTTTGTAACGAAATAAATCACTCAAAAAATTGAATAATCAATTAATGTTTAGAATTATTATTTTTGATTACTGAATATATGTCGTTTTTACAAAAAAGGAACACAAATATGTTATATAATGCGCTAGTATTACGAGCAGACATGCTAAAGAGCATACGTACATACACAAGTACACACAACACATAATCATAATAAGACCTAGTCAAAACTTGTTTGAGAATAGAATAATAGCATTGAAACATTTCAATACGTCAACTGAATTCTACCTTCAACCGTTTTCCAATTAAATTGCAAACTATTATAACTAGTTATAAAAAAGCAACAGTAGCCGCACAAACTAGTTAAAGATTTATTGAACATTAAGTATAGTTACATTAAATTTAATAAACATCATTTAATAATATATTATATAATGATTAATATAAATATGAATTGTCTTGAGTTTTTTTTTTATTTATATGAAATAAAATGAGCTGTAGTACATACCTACTTGCATCTTAATTTAAGTAAAATATGATAGGAAGGATGGAAAACAAAATAAAATTTGTTCCATGAATTTACGATTAGCATTAGTAAAGTAATGTATTTCATGTTTGAATTGCAGAGAAAAAAAAAGGCGTGATAGGGAAGAGAATATTACATGCAAGTGTATATTCCTTGCACAAAATAGTACTAATATATTTAAGCATAAATGTTCTTAACTGTCAATTTAAATTAGCCTATAAAGGATATTAAATAAACGACTTCATTAAATTCGAATTTGCCTAAAAGGGATGCTCAGGTTGAGATGCACAAGGGTCAGTACTATCGGTCTCAAGACTGAGATCTTAATCTCTTAATTAGAATGGCATCCGACTTCTAAATCCAAGGCTTATGCCCCTGCCTCCTAGTAACATTTTATCAACTCTTCTTTCACCTTACTAACAACATTACTAATTTGTTTAAGTTTTTTTTTTTTGTTTCATCTATATAAAGGCTTATTATATTGAAAGTATTATTTGCATAATTAATTTATTCAACAATTTCATAAGTCCAATTTTTATTGAACTCATAAAAAAAAGTTACTGAACAATAATTAAGCTAAAAACACATATTTAGGGAAGTCTTAAGACACAAATGAATATGCTTTAGTTTTACATATAATATACAGAGATTTTATGAGTCTGACGCTAACAAATTTGCATTCGGAAAAATCATTTCAATTTTCTCAATAATAAGTAACTTTATTAGAGAAATAGTTTCGAAGAGTCGTTGGTTTAAACACTGTGAGAGTTCACTAACATTTAAAAACAGCTCATGAACTTGAAATTGGATTTAATCATATACAGTATTATTTATCCGTTAATATAGGTTTGGTCCTAACATGTATTGTAAAACTTTAAACAAAGAAAGCCATATAAAAGATCATCTGCTCTGTTTCTTTTTTTAAAAAAATATTTGGTTTAAAATCTAAACAACGTTTAAAATCTTCAAGTGCTGGTTAAAAATAAAATGGTAATCCGTAACACTAATAAACTTTGTAACAAATTCGAATTTTGTTCACTTTGATAACTAAGTGAATATAAGAAAATGGCATATATAAATGGATTGAATGTTCTTGTTTATTTATATTACCAATTATTAATGAAATATAATTACTCCTTCCCTTGACGATAAGAACTGTCCAAATATATATGTGACTTTTTCTGAGCCACATTCACTAATTATTTTATTATTATTATAATTTATTTTAATTTATTATTCTATCTTTACTACATTATTTAATTTACTCGTATATTAATATTTGTTACATCTAAACAGAATACCCATTTTAACTCCAAGATTTTTTTAACAAACAACAGATTTTGGAAGATAGACAAGATACAAAACCGGTCAAGAAAGAAATATAATTCACAATTAAATAATGACTATATTCTTCTGTTACTAAGAAGAACAATACTGGCACTCTTTATATAGTCGTTGCAGAAGGAATATGCTAGATGTCTGAAACAAGTTAGCACACTTAAGAAACTAAACTTTAAGTCATTGTAAGCAATTGTACTATTTCCAAATTATTAATACATAAATAGATTATATTATGTATTAAAACTGTTAGGTTTTAACATTATTATATTGAAAGAATCACTATAAAAATATTTGACGTAAAAATGGTAATAATTACTTCTGTTAATCTGTGGTATGTTCTGAAAAGGAACATACTTCTCAGTTTACTAAAAAAACAAAATACACAAGTAGAAGAGAGAGAGAATTTGTGAGTGAAAGTTAAAATACTTTTAAAAATGTATTACTTATAAAATTGGGCAATCTTAGATGACAGGATTTAATAATTAAAATATTATTAGTATCTTATGACGTACTTTCTGACAGAGTATCCCGGTGTGTAAAAATCCCATCATATCATCTTTTCCATTAATATAACAATTTCTATTAAAACATTGACAATAATAAGTCCACTTGCTATAGAATGTGTTGCATAAATCATGTAAAATAAAAAGAAAGATAACAATTATCAGAAAAAACGTAAATAATGAGGAAATAAATATTAACGAAATTGTTTGACTCAATGAAATAAAATATGTAATGATAAATTAATTATTAAATTCAAATATTCTATATAAAAACAACAGAAAAAAATCAACAACTTGTGCATAGTGGCTTTCACTATACCTTTCAAAAGGTATGTGTTATTCCAAAAAATAATGAGCTTCACTAACTAGGCTAGCAACGATTATTTTTTTCTCAAAAAAGTAAAATATTACAGACCAGTCATTGGTATCTAGTTTTCTTTTTAAATAACATAAATATCTGAGGAAATAATACAATCTTGAAGAATTGTGCCACAAGATGTCACATCATTTCATAATTCAGTAAGTCTAATCAACTATACGAGTATACCATTATTATAATAAGTGACATAGAAAACGGAACCGATATATTTCTGATTTCTATGTAGTGGTAAATTTAATACGAAGATGATTGCATGATGTTACTGATGTACCATGGCTCTAGAGGAAGTGTACCGTTTTTAAGATTTGACTCTGTCGAGTATCACTGCACATGGTAAATGTAGTTTCTGTTCAACATATTGAAGTCCATTTATATCACCTCATATATTGTGTATAATATAAAAGATTTCAGCAAATGTAGCCAAGAATATCTAATGTGATGAATAAAGTTTGTTTGCTCTCTGATCACATACATTGAAAGGCTTCTGAGCATTTTTTTCTATTGTTTTCCTTTTTCCACTGTGGTTTAAACTAAATTCATTGCATCACGTGTTTAATTATTGTGATTTTTCTATATATATATCAATGATCAAACCACAATAAGAAATGGGAAAACAAGATTGAAACATAACAACGACTCACTTTTCAATATTTCGACCGTAATGGCGGTCATCCTCAGGAGAGGAAGTGAATTGACGGAGGGACGACAGTCAACTTGCCATATATATATATTTATATATATGCTGAGTTAATGAGATCTTTTGATGTATTTTCTAGTTGTAAATTTATATTACAACGTAATGAAGAAATATAATTTATATATGTCCATTTTTAGATCATCTTTCTGATTTTATAGTGAATATATATATTGAAAAGTTTTCGAGTATCAAAGTTATTATTCCTTATTTTGTTTTATTATGATAAACTACAATTTTAAACTTTCACAAACCCGTCAGTATAATTAATAATTTCTTAATAAGAAATTGAAATATCCATCACAGAAACAAGATCGATGTAGCTTTAGTCGCTAGCGATACTCTACCGAATACTCTTAAAGAGATTTGAGAAAACTGTGAAATACGACGATTAAACTGTTGCAAAGTTAAATGAACTTTCAAAGTTAGCTTATCTTGGACTTAGTAAAGACGCAATCCACGTAATGGTCGGAAACACTTTTCTCTAACTCGTTTTTAATAACCTTTAACTCGACTATATATTTCAATGACAGTGAACATTGGAATAGAGTTTTATATTGACCTTTCTTGCCCATTACGGCCCAAAAGCTAATGGTATTTTTAGGTTATACCAGGGTTCAACAAAGAATTATTTGACATTTTTTTTTTAACTGAAATGAACAGACACTCAAATGTAATTACAAATTTTATGATTAGGTAATTGCATAAAATATATAATTTAATTAAACTAATAGTATATTCAAACAGTAAATTTTTCAAACTTTCTTCTTTTGGTATTATTGTACAACAAGTGCTATTGTTCTGATATTTGTAGAAACATAATAATTTTATATATGTACCTATATTTTAGATTTTCCAAAAATACAATATTAAATTGTATTTTCTTTTGTAATTTTTTGTATTTGTAGGTTTTGTTAAAATTTATTGTTGAAAGAAATCTAAGTTAAAAGAATTTTTCAAAAATGTTAGACATGATTGATAATACTATGAAATATATATATACGTAGTTTATAATGCTTTGGAATGAGTCGTATAAAGCAAATTTTTTTATAAGAAAAAAACGTTGTTCTTAGTATGAGTTGTTTATGCATGTGAGGAGAATTACGGCCTTTCGTAAAATTTTTTTTGTATATATTTTGTAATTATATCACAGCTAGGAGTATTTTTAGAGGGGAGTTTTTTAATTATATAGGCAAATGATTTAGTTTATATAAAGAGCTGTAGAGGGGTTAAGCAACCCTGCTGCATAATATTAATACATGTTAGTCTCTTCCTTTGGTGACACATTCATTTGAAAAAAAAAAAAAAACTAAAACAATTTGTCTGTAACCAACCATCAGCATATCGTTTGATGTTTTTGCAAAATATTTACCATGATGTGATTCAGGTGACTGGTTAAGCAAAAATCATTCCTTCCCCTATTTTTTGCAAAACTCAAGCTACCGACTTTAATTGTTTCTAAACTGACAGATAACATAAAGATCCTTTAATCCCTTGCAAAAAAAAATCATAAATACTAATCAGTCTCCATCTGAACAGGTTTCATTATTCATATTATTTAATGAACTATTTGACAAAAAATATATATATATTATTTTAATATATATGCCTCATGTTCCCTTTACTGTCAGTAGTCCAAGTGAATTAGGTTGTTCTTACTGACCCCATCAGCAGAAAACTAATTCCAATCTCTTTTATTTAAAAATAATGAAGTGAAAAGAAAAAAGTTGTGAAAATCCTTTAAGATTTTAGTGTAACCTTTAGGGTCAGGCTAGCTCAGTGGTTACGTGCTCGCCTCTGAACTGATAGGACCGGGGTTCGATCCCCACCTGGCCCTCGATTTATTCACGCGGGAGGTGAATAAATCTGAGCACGTCGTCCGTCGGAGAAGGACGTTAAACTGTCGGTCCCGAGCCTGTACGATGTCAGGTACTCTAAAGTTAAAGATCCCTACTCTAAATACACTTGAGTTAGGCAAAATTTAGGACTCCCACTGTAGAATCAATCTTCATTTTGTGGTATCACAAAAGGCCAAAGCTCGGCCTAAGTGTGTTCCCTTGTGGGACTGCCACTGCAACCTAACCTAACCTAACCTAGTGTAAGCTTTTATACGAAAACTGAAGATTCTTTCTACGAAATCATTGCCAGCAAGCTCAATATACAGGATACGTTTAACAGCTCATTTTCTACTATTCTACATTCATTTTATTGTAAAGGATTTATGAGCCGGCAGTAAATAGCAAGTCGAGGATAACACTAAGTTTTTTCTAATATAATAAGGCGGTATAAAAGAAGAAAGGATATCTAATTTTATAAAATTACCCGTTTGGAAGAAAGCAAAAAGTAAGAGAAGGCTGAAGAGAATATAAATATATAATTGTTGTTTCTTTTTTTATTATTAATAAATCAATAGCTAACCGTAATTACTTTTCATTGCTTCTGTTCTCTTTTAATATTCTCTATTATGACAAATTGTAAAACCTTAAAAAAAATTTGCATATCCTTAACTCGATGCCATAAAAATACATTTACAAATAAAACTCATTGACAAATAATTTCTCTCTGAATTTCAGTGGAATAATTATTATAGAACCAATAGTGCTAATTGATAAATAGTTTACCAAATCTCGAGTGACCGATAGTTAATTATACTATATGTAAACATAATATCATACTTCTGGGTAATTAATATCGTTGTAAATATAATATCATAATCCAACAACTTATTAATATATATCCTTTTTTTTTGTAAATCATACCACTGATGAATACAATATTATTAGTATAACAACAGGTATAATATCATTTTCAAAAAGTGAAAATGTAGATTTCCTGTTCCGAAATAATCTCTTACAGCAGAAGTTGGCTTTTGTTCCAATTTTAATTTCATGAATTATTTTTTTTATGCTCTCAATTTTTTGGCAAAAGTTTATTGCTTTTTTATAAGCTGTTTTGAGTCAAAAAAACATTTTCTGAAAAAAGAAAATGTACTCTAACTCCAATTTGTTTACTGTAACTTTGAAAAAAAATTATCCCAACCCAACCTTCACATATTTTCCTATTTTCAGGTTCGGTTCCATTTTGATCCTCCATACGGTATAGGTTGTATTACTCTCACAAGATTTCATATTGTATTATAATTGATACTGTTTACATGTTGTTGAAAAAAGAATACTTCCTGTTGTTTTAAAATTTGAGCACATTTTTCGTTTACTATAGCTTTTTCAACCAAAAAGATAATGACAAAATTTCAGGATTCTTGAATTAGTAGCTTAGGAGACCAAAAAATCTCTAAAAACAGCTTTTTGACAAAAAAAATTACTTTTTCTCACATGCATATTTGGTCTCAAATTATAGAGCATATTTAGACTAATATCAATTAGATGCATCAAAGATTCGGACCACACACTCATACACACACACACACACACACACACACACACACACACACACACACACACACACAACAACACACACACAAAGACAAGAGAGAGAGAGAGAGAGAGAGAGAGAGAGAGAGAGAGAGAGAGAGTGAGACATGATCGAATAAACCGAATAAACAACTTTCGGGACCTCAAAACATGTTATTCCGTCAAAATCTCATCATCGTGTTTATTCTTTTTTTCACGTTTACTACAGTTTGCTTAAAGTATAGTAAAAACATTATTTATATTGTATTAAACGCTTATTTATATTAAAGTTGAGAGAAGGCCACTACAATTATTTGTCTCACTGTTTTTTTAACTGTTTTATGATTATACATACATTTTAATCAATTATATATGCTTCTTTTCACATATGTCTATAATCATTTTACAAGTTATAAAAAATTATAAATCATATATATAATTACTATTATTAAACCAGGGTTATTATCATCGGACTCGTACACTCAGTGGCCATGACTGTCATGTTGTACATCCCAGTGTTCCAACTAAATTTAACTGCATGTTTTAAATTATTTACTAGCTCTTATAATTGTACATGTATAAATATCACTTATATAGTTTTGTGTATGACTGTGCAAATATCTTTACCTTTTGTAAGACGATTTTCTCGCATTAAGCTACAATTTTATCAATGATTTATATATATTCTGGAATGATAGTCTGGATTCTTTTTATGATGTCAAATGCAGCAATCATTCATAAGAGTTAAATAGAAATACATTTAATAGATTTTCTTCAAATATTTCTAAATTCTCCTTTCAAGTTATATTGTTGAAACATTATAAATTTATGTTCAGTTAGAATAAGTTTTTTTAAGCTCTATTAGATGAGGTTTTCTTCGGCAACTTTTATGATTTCATCTTGATCTATTTGTCAGTTCAACTTCTGTGTGTGCAAAGCGCCCTGACTTGTGTTAGTGCAAATAAGCTTGAGACTGGAAATTTTTTGAGTTGTTCCAAATTTTTTACTAGCTCATTAGCTATTTACATGTTTTCAGCTATTGACAAACAAATTAAGTTATTCAGACAGTTTACATTATTAATTTATGACAGGTCGTTGAATCAGAGTAGAAGCATTTTATGGAAATCACAATGCGTTGATTTCAGGGGATCATATGTATTCACTTCGAAGCCACTTGTAAAATAATCTGCGATGGCATTGTATCTCCTCATAGATGCATTTCTACTTTGTAAAACACACATAACATTACCGATTTATCATACATTAACTAAAGGGCCGTTTCTTTATCAATCTAAACGTGGGAAGTTTACTAGTTTTCATTTCCCGAGGTAGTACCGATATTGATTGATGCAGTTATCAATATACATGCTTATTTGTATATATCGCATCACTGATGCTTATAATATATAAATGGTAATACTGCAGTAATAACAACACTTTTGTAAAACCAAAGTAAGGATTTACTGTTTCGTCTATATTGAAGTTTTAACACGAAAATATGTTTGAGACTTCAAAATATTCATATTTGGTATGATAAATTACGACAAAAGGAACAAATAATGTCAGGGTCAACGAATCATGATCGTGGTATTATCTTACAAACTATATACGTCCTGTAAGATATAACAACATAATCTATTCCTCATATTTCAATATTCAAGTTATATGATTCATAAAAATAAGAAAACCTACAACCTGTATTAAGTTTTGTTGAATTGTGAACTGTACAGATAACTAGAGCATTTGTTGGACAAATCCATATACTATGGAAGTTATCAGAAATTTATGTTCATTAACGCTGACATTTCACATGCAAGAATAATAATCTTCTTATATCTTATATAATTCATTAATTAATTTAAAAATTTTCCATTTATCCTATAACATCAATTTTATTTTAGTGGATTTACTCAAAGAATTTATAAGTCAATATAAATAAATACAAACAAATACAATTTTAGCAAGTAATGAGTCTAGGATCAATATTCAGTTTTTATAGCTTTATTGCTATTTGCCGTAATTGAAATTTCATAGATTTATTTTATGAACTATTAATTTTCTGTTCAATGTTTGGGCAAAATTTCAGCATTTTTTAATGAGCTGCTTAGCATCAAAAACAATTTTCTGTAAACAGAAAATGTACTCCTTCTACGGCCCTTTCGTTAATGTATTTTTACAAAAAATTGCTTCATCTCATTCTCTAAACAAAGTTTTATTTTTAGATCCGTCAAACCGTGTGGCTTAAATTGCTCTCACAAGTTTGCAGATTAAATTATATGTTAAAAAATTTACATTTTATTGAACATAAAATATTTCCTGTTGTTCCAAAAATTTGAGGACATTTTTCGTTTATTGATTTTGTAGTCACAAAGATAATTCCAAAATTTCAACACTCTAGAAATTTAGAATCTAGGTTTTAAGCAAAGCAAGAGACTTTCCCATCATGTATAATTGTACAAAAACCATACAGCACATCTGTACTATGAGGCCCATTTTTGTGTAAAATATCAGTTAGATCGATCCAAGTGTCTGGATCGTAGTGTGCCTACAAACTTTAGATACATATTCACACACACACACACACAGACATCAACGAAAAGACTTCATATACTTCTGGTATCTCAAAACATGTATGTCCATTAAAGTCTCGAGATCATTTTTTTTTATATTTAAAGTGTAGTATCACTATACTTTACTTATGGTAAAGGAATGGTCCTTTTAGTTTATCAAACTTAGATCCTCACTTAACATAGAAAATAATTAGGTTTATTAAAAGGTAAAGTACTTTTTACTTTAACGAGTTATGTGTCTGATAAACTGAAACATCATGGTAGTTTTAGAGTGAAACCAACTTTACGTTTAACAACTTGATTAATCAAGTTACAAAGTTTGATACTTTCATTAACAAATTGAAATGAGATGAGTGTTACATTTAGGCACAAAGTATATCCTAGGTAAGATTAATAATATTACAAACATTTCCTCTGAAAGAAGTATTTCACTAATTTATTTATAGATTTCACGCTTCTTATTATAAGAAAATGGATTGTCCCACATTCAACTTATAAGTAAATAATAAATTTACTTATTATTTACTTAAATTTAGTATTTACTTATAAATAAGTAAACATATTATCAACTCGTTGACAGTCAATTTAATTTTGGTTGTGTTGTAATGCCGTTAACTTGTAAGACCTACTATAAAACTCATAATAATCAACAATTTTATTTCTTTTAGTCTAGCTATTTCTATCTTATCAGTTATAACACACATAATATCATTGATCTAAAACAATTTGACATTCGTTATAATTATCAATATTGATAAACACTGAGGATCTGAATCTTATCAGAGTTGTACACACCGAAGTGGTATGTGTCTTTTAATACTAATCGTATGCTATTCTAAAAATTAATTTAAGTTTTGAAGTTCGTTAGTAATCAAATTTTAATATTAATGTCAGATATTATTAACTTCTAACTAGAAATTACGTCGAATTCATACATAAAAATTGTTAAAAAAATTTCCACTTCCATAACAGAGATAACATTCCTTGAATGATACTAATTGCAGTATGAAAACTTTGTATTTAGAAGAATGCTGTTAAGCTAGATATTCTAAATCTATTTTTAAACGTTTGTTAGCTTGGATTGAACTTATTTGACTAAATTAGCCCTGGTTATTCTGGTTAGCTTTTATATGCTTCCTTCAATATCCATTCATTAATTTCATTCCTGAGAAAGCTCGGTTGTGTTGTATAAAAGGACCCCAGGCTGCAAATGATTGGTATGATTTCTATCATTTCCAACCATTCTATTACGTTATTAATCTGAATTAACTTGCGTCCCAGAATACAAAAGAGAGTTAGCCTATTTTCACTTCGTTCTATTGTATATTATTGACAAAACAGTATATGTCCACGAGTTGCTTCCTTAAAATCAGGAAACTTCCAAATCAAGTGAACATTTGCTATTGATTTGACAGTCTCTGTAAAAAAATGTATCAGAAGCATTGTTTCTAGCAACAAATAACCGAACTGTAGTATTCCACTTTGTTAATTTTTTAAATACTTTGTTCCTGATTGAGGCATTTTCATGTTGATCCATTTCTAGAAAGCCAATTACTTCTTTCTTGATAAAAACATCTCAAGGGTAAAGTTTAATAACATTTCAGTGATGACGATAGGGAAGGTTATTATTGCGGCTGTTGTCCTAGACACGATTTTATTGCATCATATTAACGCTAAATAGATGCCTCTATAATTTAGCAACCAATACAAATGATACCATAAGTTTCCTCTCAGCAGTAACATTAGTTTAATAGAAGCAAAAAATGTAGATTTACTGTTAACACTCTATCTCTCAAAGATCCCCTTGCGACAGAGCAAGGAATTTTTATCATATCTAATATATCTCTATTGCATAGTACTTCCTGTTCTATGTATTTTAAAAGCAATAAAGTTTTAGTTAAACGTTTGAACTAGTGTTTCTTAAGAAGCTGGTTTAATTTTTGAAGCTAATTGATTCTTTTCAAAGAATTTGTAAAAACTTTTTAAGAAATTAATGAAATATACTATGGTTGTTTTGGTTTCTACATTATTTACAGTCTCAAAAACAAAGGTGCAGTGTATTTGTTTTGGCTACAGAGCAGACAAGAAAAGAAACCATAGTCCGCTATTCATCGTCAGTGCTTATCATATTTCAGACTGATGTATGTTATTTTGATTATTGTACAGTAAATCATTCATATTGGTTTGGACTGGTCATTCTTGCGATAGATGTCGTTAGTAGAATAGAATTCTTGTAAAATCTGAAGACGCCCAGATATTCCTATCAATAGAACCTACTAATGGTGGTCAGGGTCAAATGTTGGTCCAGCCAGCAGTAGATCAGTTCTGTGTTTTACCAGCATTACTAATATGGTTATTTTGACTACCTTTTTTAATGTCATACAATGCTCAGAAGTAGTTTCAAACTTAATAATAGATGTCAAGATGTAATAGATTTAAACATGGTGAAATTGAATAATATTATATCTGAGAAATCACTCAACTTTTTTTGATATATTTCTCTAATTTTAATTGAATTGTAGCAGTTCTAAATTTTATGTATGCCGCATCGTGGTATAAACTGTCACCTGTATGATTAGAGGTGTTTTTTTTCTAAAAGTAAAAGATAATGCTGATTTTTTTGTGGTTTTAATTGGTAAATCAATTAGTTTACTATGAAGTTTTCATTAGGTGATATTTAAAGGAGTCAAAAACAATTAAATATGTAGAAACTAGCGCATTGAATAAATTTTTTCAATTAATGTTCATGATGAGATCATTGGAAGTAGCTGTCGTCTTTAGAGGTTTTTAGTGTTGTCATGGATGAGATAATGAAGAAGAAGACAAAGTTGCTAAGGTTAAATAAAAGACTGTTGGTAGATGTCTGCACCTTGCTTTGAATTAGAGTGGGGAAAACAAATGAGTGAGAAAAAGTAAGACGTAAACTTTATCAGACCAACTGTTTTAGCTGACCATGAAATAGTAAAAAATCAAAAGACTGCCCGAAAAAGACTTATTTTAAATGAATTAAGTTTAATTAAACAAACTTATGTCGAAGAACAAGATAAAATAACTCATGGAAGGAACAACTGCTTAAGCACTTAATACCTATAACAACATTTGATTTTAGTTGTAGTTGCATACTCGTATTTATGAACATTTTTTTTTTGTATTTATTGACCATGACCTAGATCATACATCTAGTTGACCTAAATATGTTTATTGCTTGCTCGTACATTTTTAAAAAGTGTTTTGTTTTATGCAACAACATCAATGTCATGTGTAAAGAATTAGCTTAGTTAATCATAATGAATAATGTACTCTCACTTGTACCAGCAGTGAAAAAGAGCACCATTATCTCGGAAATAAGAGACACAACCCATGCATTCTAATACTAAAACCATGCTTCAACGAAGTAGAGCATTATTATATCACAGCTCATTTTAAGTTGGAAAAATTGTGATATTTTTAATTCCTTGATTAGTAATACATTAATATGTTACATACATATTTTTCTGTTTATGTTGCATTTGTATATAAATTTTTGTTAATATGTTGTTGTATTCTATGTCTGGAATTAATATCTTTAATACAATACCCCCGTTACTCATTATGGGAATGATACTTAAACAAAACAAACAAAATTCTTAAACCGAATGTACTTGGTTGCTTGAAACTATTGACTATAAAAACTTTCTTTTTATATATAATGTTGGCAGCGAGATAAAATACCTCAAACTAGTCAATATCTTGTATTAATCGAATATAGATTTTCTAACCATTGATTTGATGGAATTACGGAGTAACTGATTATACTTCATATACATACGAGATTTGATTTACTATTCACACAGTCTTTTTTATGATTGTCAAATGTTGTTTCTATTTTATATAATTCGCACTTTGACCACACTTCAGTACATATTGCTACATTTGAATTGATACACACCTTTAAATTTCATTATTAAACATGCAAAAGCAACTTTAAGAAAATCGGAATCACTTTTTTTTTTTTAAATAAGTTGAATGGATAATTCTGATATCTGAAGTTAATGATAAAATATACCCCTTTGATTTCTTTAGCCTTAAATACTCTATTGAAATCATCTCAGTACCGATATTTCGATTAAAGAATGTTATTAACTGTGATAGGAATTTATGTTTATTTGTTGCATTTACATAAATTCAAGTTACAAAATCTGCTTACAATTTACACTTTAAGACGAGATTTATGTTGTAAAGTTCAATATAATGAAAATAATTTCCTTTCCTTTTTAATTAACATATAAAACTAACTTCTGTAATTAAGCATTTGATTATTCTGACGATAAAACTGACAAAGAGACTAATTAACCAAATTTACGACAATTATCTTATTCCCTTAATTACTGAAGATAGTTATTTCTTGGTAGAGTTAAGATTCCTAATGCAACTAGGATTATTCATAATGACAGTATTCTTAGATATCCACTCTGAGAGTCTTACATAAACGAAAATAAGCATGTCAAATATTGTTTACAGATTCAAAGTAACATGATTAATACAAAATTAATAGGTTACATTCCTATTTGCACTAATATTATTGCATGAACATATACTTTTGTTAATATTTTGTTGCAAATTATGTCTCGCTTATACTAAGTGAAACACTTAATATTGTATGTATTTAATAATAATACATAAAGTATCTTTACTTAACTATAAGTAAACAATAGTGATCGTGAAAAAAATCAATGTGGATTATTATGACGGAATTACCTATTTTGAGGTCATAAAAATCGATTTATATAGTTTTTTCAATGATGTGTGTGTGTGTGTGTGTGTGTGTGTGTGTGTGTGTGTGTGTTGTGTGTGTGTGTGTGTGTGTGTGTGCGTGTGTGTGTATGTATGTGTATGTGAGAGTATGTATCCAAAGTTTGTGGTCTCGTCCAGAATCTTTGATGAATCAAAATGGTATTTTACACAAAAATGAGCAAAATTGTGTAGAGGTGCCCCAATATTTAGTAGCAAATATGCATGATGTGAAAGTCGCTATTTTGCCAAAAATATGCTTTGGAGATTTTTTTCTCCTAAATTACTTATTCAAAACTCTTGAAATGTTGCCATTATCAAGGCTACTTGCCATTTCTTGGAGGCTACAAAATAAATAAAGGAATAATTTCTTCAAATTTTTAAAACAACCGGAAATTTTTTTTCTTTTTAAAATTTAAAATTTTGTTTTATAATTGATTATGAAAGATTGTGAGAGCCATAAAAGCTATATATTTTGATGAACAAAAATGAAACTATACCAAAAAACAGAACATTATGAATATGACGAGTTCAGATAACTTTTATCAAAATTACATTGACCCATGAAACATTAGATTACATTTTCTGTTTTCAGGAAATATTTTTTGACGCTAAACGGTTTATTAAAAAACGATGACATTTTGCCAAAAAATTAAACAGGAAATTAGCAATTTATAATAAAATTTCATGGCATTTGAATTAAGGCAAAGTACAATTACGCTATAAAATTGAATATTGATCATAGACTAATGGGTCACTTGTGCTATACCTGTCGTATTTATTTACATTTATTTACATTGTTTAAATTGACTTAAGAAATTTTTTACTGAATCCACTGAAATAATATTGATGTTTAGAAGCCTATAGAAGAGCCTTTTTATAGAAGAGCTTCAATAATGTTCACAAATATCCAGTTTTTTCACTAGTTTAATAATTCATATATCTTATTTCCAAAAATTCCAAGCATTCAGCTCTAAAAGTTTTAAATTATATAATAAGCCGGCTATGAATTTGATTTGAGTATGGAAAACTAGCTAATTAACAATATATTTTATTTTAATATACATTTACGGCAACCTTATAACAGAGTACAGTACGGAGGCAAAAAATAACACTGACTCACACTAAATTGGATATTTATGACTTTTCACAAAGTAAATAAAAAGTAATTTTTTTAAAAAAAGACTAGCATGCCATAATATTCACAGCATAATAATTTTATAAATGACCAAAAATTTAAACATAATTCAAAATTGAAAACATTCTTTGAAAAATAATAATTTAATTTATCATACATCTTAAATTGAAAATATTCTTAAAACGGCATTTTTTTTACATTTTTCAGGAAAAATACTAATATTCGCAAGAGTTTCATAGGAAACATTGTGTTAAATGTTCAGTGTAGAAGAAGGTCAGATAAATTATGTAAGTGGTCCAATGGCTATTGGAACAAAAGCCATGTTCACCTGTAAAAGTTTATTTCGTAATACGAAATCTACACTTTCGATTTTCCGAAATGCTAATACTGCTGTAGTTAATTAATGATATTATATTCATCAGTGGTGTGATATACAAAAATAACTGTGTATATTGATAAGTGGATCGATCACTATCTTTACTACCTCCAGGAATGAAAGACTAATAAATAAACATCTGCCATTTAGACATTTCTATTATGCCTGAATGGGACATTAAATATAATATACCCAAGAAGTTTGATAGTATGTTTGCTTATTATAAAGTTGAGTGTAGCCCACATCAAATCTTTGAATAATACTTTAAGTATTATTATGAAAATACTCAAAACTTAAAGTAAACAATTAGTATTGTTTACTTCAGTCAACTAACAAAATAGTAGTTTATCTTCAACAGTTTGGATATTTTTATAAGTGCATATGTTTGCTACATCCGACTAAATTTCTGCTGTTCTTTATATTTTATCCTAATCATAATAAAAATTGAAATATTTACATCTTAAATAATTTTTATTTTATCCACTTTTATTAAAAATAGTTTTGTTTATAAATGTCTGTCTTTCTAACCAAGAATGTTTTGAAAAAAAAAAACACCATGAAATTTATTGCATTAAAAAATCGGTAGTAAGAAACAACCATTTTTTTTTTAGTCACTACAAAACTTTAGAAAGTGACGTACAAAAGTCAATGGTTCTTGACTATATCTGATTAGACAATATAGTTATTACTTAAACAGTTTAAAATTTATTGGTTATTGACCACTATATTACTCTTAATAGAAGGATGAATTTTGCAGCATTCTAATCCAATTATCAATTCACTACATTAATATAAATGACACTGGAAGTATGTTTGCTTATATTAATATTGAATAAAGTTTACTCTAGATTTTGAAATGAGAAAATAAAATTCTCTGATTTTGATACAATGTAAACGACAAATACTAGGAATAAGAGATTAAACAACTTCAATTTCCTTCTGATCCATTGACTGTCTGTATCAAGATTTACCATTTCACTGACTTCATTCCTTTAACAACTTTTTATCGAGAACCAATAAAATTGATGAAATAAGTTGAGTATTTACGTTAACTGAACACAGTTAACAGTTTTTAAGCAAGTTGTTTATTTATCATGTTGAATTAGATAACTTTCTTTTTCACTGTATTGAATGTCATTATTATATAGAAAGTATTTTAATCTTTGACATTTCTTTTAAACTTTAAGGGTGAATTTTCTTAAATGGTTTTACCATGGATGTCTTAGCCAACGTTTCGCTTACATTTGTAGACATCTTCAGGGCTACATCAATGCAGAAATTAGTTAAAGACAGATGAAAAAAAATGTATATGTTACATTATTTATATGGGTATACATAATTACCTTGGTATTTTCTTAATGCAAAAAACTTTGCATAAACGTTGCATTCAAAACAAACTAACGTTCCGCTCTTAGAAACAGTTCAACGAATATTCCATATCACACATTGATAACTCAGAAACATTTTTAAACACCAATGAAAACTACATCAAATTGAAACTGGTAGTTACAAATATATTTTGTAATTACTAATTAATAAACTATGTATTTTACTTAGGTTATCAGTATTTGTATTTTTTATTGCATGCAGTTTTGGTTTTCTGAATGTGAATCATTTCTGTTATATGTGTTTTGTTTTTATTATTTTCATAATCTATAATCTTCGTCCCGCCTAAGTTAAAGTTATATCTACTATTAATTAAGTGATAGGCGAATTAATTCATACAATGTTCTTTTAATTTAATATCGTATTTAACTAGAGTCAGTCTATCTTTTAAATATTGCTTTTAAGTCTGTCAAAGTTTTGTTTTGTTTACATTTTTTTTTTTGAAACTTTGGCTTAAAGGTGTTTTACTGCTTGACACTAAACCAAACCTCGAAAAAGATAGGAAAATTGAAATTTGAGAAGTGTTGAATATATGTGGTTGAGAGAAGAAAACATCAATCAATTTTATATATATTTTTAATATTCAGTTCGTTACCACACTGTAGGATACATTCTAATCATTTAATCTACTGATAACAGCAAAATGATGGGAAAAATAAAAATGTGTTAAAGAATTTTATAGTTATGAGTTGAGGTAATGTGATATGCGTCTTAAATAACCTGTGAACATGTCATCATTTGCCGGCTGGTTTGAAGATACTCAACCTAGCAAGTGAGAGACTTTTACTTGGGTGTAAGATAACGTAATCTATGTTTAAAATAAATGAAACAACCATTATTAAGTAATTGAATCCCATGGGTATATGGTTATTACGATTGTGAATAATAGAAATTTTAAATATAGCCACTTAGTAAAATTTTAAAATTTTTGTTATAATGTAATATTTTTATAAAACTTCCAGTTTCATAAAATATAAACACAGAAAAAATATAAAATGCACACATACTAAATTCATTATTTTGAACTGTCGTTAATCTTGACGAGAAGGCTGGAAGAGAAGACGAAGTGAGAAAGATCTCCCCACGTCGAAGGACGGAACACAAGGGTTTTGTGTAATTTACAGTTTTATAATCTGTGCAGACTGTTTAATCATATTTTTTTTATTTATAGGTATTACATGATCGTCATTTTATTTTTAAATAGCGTGATTTTATACACCATTTTGGATTTTATAACTTTTTTCATTTTTTTTCCTTAAATTATTAACATACTTTTTTAGATTGTAATTTAATATATTTAAAAACCAGTGATCTAAACGGAAAGTTTTAAAACAAGTTATTTTTTGTGGAGACTTTGTATCCATTTACCCGAGTATCAATTATGTTTGTTACTTATTCAAATATATTTTAAAATTATATGAATAATTAAACAAAGAAGTCCTTTATGATCAATTATGTTGTATTAATACTAAAAACCGTCCATTTACCCGAGTATCAATTATGTTTGTTACTTATTCAAATATATTTTAAAATTATGCGAATAATTAAAAAAAGAAGTCGTTTATGATCAATTATGATGTATAAATACTAAAATCCGTCTCATAATTTTCATTATGCAAAGCATTGATAACTGATTTATAACATGTTTGATATATAATGGTATTTCCAAAAATTATTGTGGTTCATTTATTTGCGTGTATTTTAATTAATTATAAAAGTATTAGTTTTGCTCTAAGGTGAAGTTATTAACTCTCTTCTTAAACGCAGATTAATTTCCTTTAAGCCTAATTACTGATAATTAATCTTAAAGTTTTTCTTCATCTTTCTTTTAAGTTAAAGGTTTCAGGGAATTTTAATGGAAAAAAAAACTGGAAACATTTTTTGGAATTAATTTAAATTTCTATAGGCTTTTTAAATCGTTGTATTCACAACTGCTGCTACTTTATAAGAAATAATTAAAACTGGTGAAAGGGTAGGGCGCACACTTTAATAGGAGAAAACTTTTGAGGTTTTAGTTATATGACTGCTAGCACGGACAGAATTTAGGGTGGTAAGCATTGCAGTAAGAATAAATTAAAAAACATTTATCATTAATATTAATTATTTTTTTTAATTAATGCGAATATTTAAAAGCATTATGAATATAAATATTGAACTTATATATTTTCTGAGTACAAACTTTTGAAATGCTAATATAAATAACATAAATTATTGCATCATACAAGTGAGAATTGCAAATTCGATCAATATTTAAAAAAAAAAAAAAGAATTCTGCTTTGTTTTCAAAAAAATAAATATTTGAGAAAATTTCATTGGCAAAAACTTTTTATCTTCTTATAACAGAATGTAATCTAAAATGATAACTTTATAAATTTTGTAATACTAGATAGGAATTCCTGCTTAGCATCTGATTTTTTTAGCATCAAATTTTTTCTCAATGTTCGAGTGAGATAATGCTTAGAAGCATTTCAGACTAAGTAATTCACGCTTTTATATTTTTTTCAGAATAAGAGAATAGTATTCTTTGATAGAATGTAAAATAGTATTTTATAATACAAACTGTTGTTCTGAGTAATGCTTTATATTTTGTTTAATTGGCTAACAATAGGCTTTTTTTCTTAGAACGATAATATGCTATATGATCCATTCCTCCAATTGTATATCTTTTATGTAATAACTTATTCAGAAGTCTCTATATTTAGCATTAATCATTTGTAAGATATTTTGCTTGCATAGATTCTCTAGTCCAATCACTCTAAATAGCCCCAATCGTTTATCAGTAAAAATACATACCACTAACATTTATAATTTTATTATATATATAAAGAAATAGATTAAACAATCTACCTTTCCAGTCAAAATTATAACTTTAGTAATAATACAAAAGTAACATAGATCATTCCATCGATTTCGTGTTTACTCTGAATGATTTTGTCTCAACAAAAAATATTGCCTTTGAATTTCGCAAATTTTCCAATAAGTTGGATTAAGTTAGTTGATATAAGATGTAAGCAGAGAATGTAATAAGTCTTACAGAACAACTAAATGTTATGAAAGTAAATTATACGTAATAATTAGTGCACAGAATTAGAACTTTCTAGTAGAACAATTTTCAATAGAAATATGGTGAACAAAATAGACAAGAATTGCATTTCTCCTCTATTAGTGTCTACCAGGAGTTCACCACAAGAAAACTTGTTTGTAAATCACTGTAATATATCGATAGAGTAAGGAAAAAACGTATCTGTCTTTCAATAAACTCTATAATGTTATAAACACAAAAGTTATTATCCATAAAAAAACATATTTATATAAAAAAAAGTCGAAATTGAAAACAAATACCCTGTGTTTATAGATACGAAATCAGGAGAAGTGATTAATAACATACATTAAAAAACTCAATATTGAATCTGTTAATTAGTTTTAAGAATAAACGTTTTAATTGCATATCTTATTTAAAAAAAATAATATGATAAACAGACAAATTAACATACTTAAATAGGTTAAAAATTACTATAATATTTTCCTGAATTAAATTTCTAGCTTTTTATTTCATCAATAAACAATGACATTGTCAAATGGTATATGATCTGTGAATGAATGATGACGAAAGACATGCTCACTATGGCAGCATATATGCAATATCCCGACATAAGTCCTTTTTGCATGTTCCATCTATCTTACATGCCCAATACAGATTGTTACTGAAATAGTGAAACCTTAAATGTATCACATCCTTTCGTAATTGGTAATATTACCTGCGATCTATTCTACTTGTATGCTGCAGGTGATTTACATCACTTAAGATACAGTCTAACCTTTTTGTAAGCACTATAATATTTTTTATAAAAACTTCTCTCTTTTATAATAAGTGTAATGTTCTCTATAAAAAAAAAATATGCAAATACGAATGTTTCCCAGCAAAAGTTTTCTTTGACATAGGTAATTAAAGAACACAACCTATTCAGCAGTAAGTGTAATAGAAATATGCATTCCCTTTTCGCATATTTTAAAATAACGAATTTTTTTAGCACAATTAAATTAAAAAAAATATAAAATCCTTTAATGTACTAGATGAATAGAAAATGCAACATCATGTAAAAAGAACATTTTTAAAAAAACTTTAACATATGAAATGTCTTAGCTATCACAAATAATAACCCGCGATTTTATTATCTGATATTATTTTATAAGCTATCTAGAACGTTCCAATGAATTTCTATATATGACCGCCTTTAATGACCTACCTGAGTTGAATTTCATTTACGCAACATATGTGCATCTTGTACATGTTTTCATCTACACCTTTGTATACTGCGTAGATTAGCAGTTTTTCTTGTGACGTATAAGAGTTATAAGGAAGAACAAGGCTGCTAAATATATTATATTTATATATTTTTTTAACAGATCTTTGTAAAACAATAAAGCTTTTATATTCTAACATTACAACCTCAATGCAATTACAAATGGAAAAAACAAGTGAGCTTCACTATTCTTATATGCAAGAAGATGTATATTTCTATTACAGGTACAGCTAAATAGATTGAATTTTTTTTATTTACCTGTACAAAGAGAAGGTTTGCTGAAAAAAAAGTATTTCCTTTTTTTTTTTTTAATTAGAGAACCTTACACTTCTCATAATAGAAGGGACCTTTTTATAGGAAACATTATATATAGTTGCTTACAAAAGGGTTATACTGTAACTGTACAGGTATGTACCCAAACAAAAAGTTTTCTAGGAAGAAGAATCTTAGAGAATGGATAGTATAGCTAACTGCAAATATAATAATGAACTAGGCTTTATTTACTGTACACTAATCGTATATTTTTTTGTAAAAATACTTCATTTTTTTGTAAAAATTTCAATTAATAATTCAAAACTGAATTAATATTAAACAAAAACGTTTAAGATAACTAAATCATTTTTTTTATTTTTTTTTCTTCTTGTAAATTCATTACGTTCATTTCTAAATTCCTTATAACAGTTAAACATTTTTGAGAGAATTCACTGATACAAGGAACTATACAATAATTATGTTTATTATTATAATAGCCAATTATTCGTTGGTTTTATCCCTGGCTTTATTCGCAAATCAAGCACATCAATATTTCCTTCATTTAGTTTAAAAAAAAAGTTTAATTAACATTTTTAAGTATTTTATATTTTTTACAGGATTTCTGTATTGCTAAAGCAAACTTTACAGTATTTCATTAATATAAAACTTATTAAGTCAAAATAACTCTTTATTTTATTTATTTATAAATTTATTACAGTTTTTTTTATAATTATTATGTTCAAAAAAAAAACAATCCAGTTCTCAATCAAGAAGATTTAATTAGTACTACAGTAAACAAAATTATTTGTTAACGGAAATTATAGAAATAATAACATTTTAATTGTAAAAGTTCTCTGTATGAAGTATTAAATCATTGAATGAACATCATTTAATTCGTTTACAGGAATGAAACGGAAAATGTTATTTATTGGAACATGTCTAGCATCGTTCTACGGGCAGCATAAACTCAGTTTCAACATGTGAATCTCTGTTCTTCCATAGTTTATATGTTGGGAATAATGTTATTTCCATAATTCTTAAGCTGAAGTAATAATTTTGTTATCTGTAAAAATCATTTACCAGGTAACTCTTTTGTGTGGTCTTTCAGCTATATTCATATTAAGCAATATGACAAGGTGATCACTATCATTTCAATATATCATTGTATTTTCAGTTATGCAGTCTCCATTTATACATTTACATTTAATAATTATATTTGATGAACTGTTCTTATTGTTAGTTATTTCTTATTGACATCAACAATGAATTTAATAGCAACATTTACTTTAATGTACTCGTATTTATCTTCATTTTTCCAGTTATAACACCAGGATGTCATTGATGTAACAAAATCGAATTTGTTAATATTATTATGATCCATCTGTTTCTTGGCTTTAAGGTTTAGTCTTTCGTATAAAGAGATTCAAAAGTATTTGAATACACCTGAGAGTTCTAGCTTAGTACATTTAATAATAAGTTTCGAGACTTACTTTTATTCTTCTCGAGAAAGGAATAATGACTTATTTAGCTGGATTTACAGCTGGTATCCGACTTACTTCATGCGAGCTTACGGCGACCCGTACTTCCGACGAGTAAGACTTCTTAACCAGTTTACTTAGTGGTTTTCTACTAAACTTCGTAGTTTACTGGTTTATATAATTATCTAATATTTCTTATAAATTAGTCAAATAGACAAATTTTATACTGATTTTTTTCTCAATGTACTCGTATATCCAAACATCCGTCCTAATGGTTGACACTAATAGTACCCTTATCTGCTATTCGTTATGACAGATAACGAATTTCTATCTGAAATAGATATCTCAGGCCTTAAATATTTTGTGCATTTCAAACTTATTAACTATTAACAAATACACAAGCACGAACGAAAAACGTTAGAAATAAACTTTGAGTACATCAAAATATTTAATTCCTACAATATTGTTTAATGAATCTTTTTATGATTGTTGTAAATTACCTATAGTAAACGAATAATTAAAGTAATGAAAAATGATTTTGAAATCAGAAAAGATAAGTTACTTTAATAAGTGATAAATATTTATAACATTTATATTTATAATATTATATATTATAATATAGTAATGTTATAATATTTATAAGTTTAAGTTATTATAATTTATTTATTTATAATATGTTATTATAAATAGTAATTAATATAATGTTATTACATAACAGACTAGTTTAAAAATGCTTTAGACATATATTTTACATTTTAATATATTCTCAATGGATTGGTCCATAAACAGCTGTTTTGAATGTTTTACAGTTCACTCTAATACACAAACTATATTAATTGTTTATTAAGGTATATGCTCTTAGAAGATTGTACAGTGATGAATATAAAAGATTACATGTCCACTAGTAATATAGGTGATAAGCTTTATAGTTTTAACGAAGAGTCGAGGAAGAAATTTGGGAAATTCGAGAAATTATGTAGAAAACAGATGCAAGCCAAATATGGGAGTTATTTAGCAATATATGTTTAAATGAAGGACACATCTTTTGCTCCTAACTTTTACAAATATTATGAATAATATTTAAAAAAAATTGTAAAAGCTTCATTAAAATGTATTCCTCAATATTTGATTTTTCCACATGAAGAACTAATCTTTCTACAAGATTACTTCAATCTTGTAATGGTGAAGGGAGAATATACGTAAAATAAGTCAATGAAATTTAAGTATGGTTGTAATTTGAATAAGTTAAAACTTACATTCAAAGATTGTAAAAAATGAAATGTGAGCTGACATGATGCTTTATAACAGAAAATATCAAAACAACTCAAAGGACTTAATATCATTTTTGGATCCACGGTTATGTTAAATTTAGAATAGATCATGTTACTAAAAATGTTTACTGAAGATGTGCCGATGAGGGGGTATAGGATGTAGCTTCTTGTTTAGAGGAAAGCTAAGTTTTGTATGGCTCTTAGAGCAACTCGCACATTATACTCCATCTCTGAATTCTACTTCATCTTACCCCTAGTCAAATAAGAAAATAAGAAAAAGCCGTGGAAGCCATTCCTCTGAGTTCTCCATCAAACTAATGATGCGGCAAAACAGCCACCCCTCTGCTCTCCGCACAGCATTTATTATAATGCTTGTCGGAAAACATCAATACTTATGGTATTACATTAGTAAAACTGCCCCTGTTTATCTTTATACTGTAATTACAAACAGCATATTTTTCTTAGTTTACTAACCTTAGTTGACATAACAAATCGCTATGCACAAATAGTCAATATTATACAGAATAATTCAGTGTATTGATCGTGTCTTGTATGAATAAAAGAAATAAATAATATTCTAATTTGATTGCTAAATATTATTTAATAATTACTACATTGCGTTTAAACACAATTTCTTGTCAGGAATGTTTAGGAATATGAAATAGTGTGTTAAGTTATTTATTTGTATAAGTGGATTCAAATTTTCATGAAATATTCCTAAAAGATTTTACCATGAACTTTTTAGCTTAATGTATTTTACTCAGCAGAGTGTATTTGGAGTGACTGTCTTTATTTCACTTGTTGCTACACTGGTCTCAGTTCACGTCACTACGATATATCAGAACATCAACCTAAGCTTTAATAAATAGCACTCTGCCTCAGCTACATTCTGTCTCAAAAGCCCATCTAAATCTACAAATTATGCTTCATCATTTTTTTTTTTTTTTTTTAGTCATGTTATATATTTTGTACATTATACTGGAAAACTACAAGAATCCAAAGTAAGATATTGAAAAAAAATATTGTATTTACTTTAAAAATACTGTCATTAAGAATTTTCTTGCTAAAGAATGGACTTACATACGATGGATATTTGTTTTTCTAATGAATGTATTCAGTTTTCCTTTAATCATAGTAAAATATAAAACATGACATGTGATAAATGATAACATTTGATAAATTATATTTTAGTGCAATCGTCTAATGCTATAGCCAACTGGCCATGACACGCTAGCTTAATACAACCTAGTATACCAATGTATTTGGTAAAAAGACAAGTGTATCCCAACAAAATCTTATTTAAAAAAAGCAGTATTCTTAAAACTCAATCATTTAAAAAAAAAATTAATTACCAAATATAGACATAAACTTGTATAATCTGATAGCATTCTTTAGATATGGAGTGAGCTTTAACTGTACAGGATGGTTACAAATAACTGTTTCAATGAGAAGCAGTGTATTTTTTCTCAATAATTATCTATGTAATGTACAGTCATGTATAAAACAAGTAACTTGTGGCTTTCTGAAAACGCTTAATTAAAATAATGTTTAAAGCATAATCATACTTAATCATAGAATAGAATAGTAAAATCATCCTTAACAAACGTTAGAGTGTCCTGGACTCAACTTAACAATAATTAAAAATAATATTAAACTACAGAAAATCAATTGAGTTTGAATTTATAATTATGAAAGATAATATGTTAAAAAAATATGTCTAGTTATAAAGGTATAAAGATTTTATGTGAGCTTAAAAATTAATTGTACTATATTGACGAAGTTTTAAACAATATTTCAACAAGTAACGTTATAAGAGTATGTTTTAAAAAAACTGGAAACAATTATGTAGCAAAATTTTCATAAGGAACAAAAATAAAATAGCAAATGTATTCTGCTTCGTTAACTCATTTGTAAGATAAATTATATAGATTTTTCTCATAACGGTATAGTTGAAGATTTGGTAAAAAAATCTATAATACAAGTAACTTGTGGCTTTCTGAATACGCTTAATTAAAATAATGTTTGAAGCATAATAATACTTAATCTTAGAATAGAATAGTAAAATCATCCTTAAAAAACGTTAGAGTGTCCTGGACTCAATTTAACTATAATTAAAAATAATATTAAACTGTAGACAACCAATTGAGTTGGAATTTTATTTTAATGTGGCTGTAGCGTTAATGCTATATCAGGATTTTTAGAAAACTGCTATCAATGTTTAATTTAAGAATTCCCTTCCAAATGCCGTACCCGCATACTTTTGGAATTACACATACACACGGACTCTCATACACTTGATTACAAAAGCACGAAGGTAAGGGAGAGACATCATAAAATAATTCTTATTTTTAAGGATCTCAAATTAAATGTACCATTAAAATCCAGGGATCCAGATTGCAAAGACAAGTGAAAGACGATAGAAAATGTTTTTTTTCTTTATTTTCAAAACGTACGGAATTGGAACCAAATTTAACGAATGATTGGTCATCAGAAATAAAATATTTCCATTTATTTTAAATTTATAGTCATTGTAATTATCTTTATCAGATAATTTGATAAGGTCAGTTTTGGCAACCAAATAAATATAAAATATAATATACCAAAATTTGGATATTTTATCCAAGTAATCAAAATTTATCGTATTCATGTAAAAATCAAAATTTTAACCCAAACACTACACTTTCATATATGTATGCTTCATATAATGATAAGAAATAAGTAAAAATAACAGTTAATATCGAATTTATAATTAAATGGTAATTAGCGTTAGAGCTACTTACCTTTCTCCATACAAATTTCTAAAAAAAAATTGGTGTTATTTCTTATATACGAATAATGGAATATGCTCCATTTATTATGATATATATTTATCAAATAATGTACAGAATAATACTTCAGTCTGATTGATGACATTAATTTACATTTTAGTTCTGCGATTGCAGAAAATAAATAAATTGATGAGTGGAACCTCGTAACTTTCTGTGAAATACTTTTCACTTCAGGTTGATTTCTAAGTGTTCACAGTTGTAGCCAGCATAACACTGTTCTTGTAAATACTTTGAACAGCAATTCTGTTTTAATATCTCTTACTCTGAAGTGATACTCTAAGCATTATTTGTTGAAAAAAAATATTCATTTATGACTCTGTTATAATTTATCTGATTGTTTAACAAAACGTAACATATTATTTATCCTACAAACATATTTTGATCACACATAACCGTATTTATATTTGACGATATTTATTTACCACACTTTTAATATTACTGAAAGGTGTCTTAATTGTTTTATTTATTTATTATGATTGTGGATATTGATAAATGTAATTTGGACATTATAAAAAAAAAGGCAAATTAATACTTTTTATTACAAAAATAGTTGAATAAAATGTTATCTAAGCACAAAGCAATTTAAGATTTCAAAATCAAGTTCATTATCGTCGAATTCAATTAAACCTGGATTGCCTGCCGGTTCATCATTAGTTTTTAAGTTTCAGTAGAAGTTGTGAAAAGAGGTCAATCGAAGACAAGAGAAAGAGAGAGAGAGAGAGAGAGAGAGAGAGAGAGAGAGAGAGAGAGAGAGAGTGATAAAATGTATTTCTTTCTTTTCAAAACTTACGGAATTGGAACCAAATTAAACCAAAGATTGGTGATCAAAAATAAAATATTTTCATTTATTTTACAATTCATAATTTTTTATGTGTTAACTTTTTTCAGGGTTAATTTCCAAAATGTATTTGTGAGATTATATAATTGTGCAACCACTAGAATGGTTATTAAAAAAAATCATTTTTATAATCCTGTTTTATGTGATGAAAGAACTTCCCTTTTCTGGCCAGGATCACAAATCACAAAACTTCTCCTTCGTCAATTGTTCTGTGATAGATGCCATTTAATTTTTATTTTCTGTTTTTTTATTGTTCACACTTTTAAACGGGTTAAATCCAAATGATTAAAAAACTGATTTTATTTCTATGTTTCTTTGCTTTCTCAATGGATGGAGTGATTTTTATAGGAAGTGAAATTTGTAATCTGATCTTTGTTTTTGTTTTCGAAAGGCTGGTTTTCAAAAGAAGTTTTTTCTCCTTTTTTGTTCACTTACCTTTAATTTTTCCCATAAACAACAAGATAAATATCCCTAAACAGTTGTCTTGATAGCAGGTGTATTAAATAGAGTTACCTTGTTCATACAGCTTGATAATTTCTCTTTAAAGCTGGAGACCTGATTTAACAAGCAAAATATTTAACCCAGCCCTATACTTATATATATGTGTACCTCATATAAGGATTGAAACTAACTAAAAATAGCCATTAACTTCCACTTGTACCAATTGAATGTGTCCATTAACCCTTATTTCATCAATATTTTTCAGCAGAAATGGACGATGTAAACTGGGATATTTTATCAAAAATTTAGTTACTATGGATTTAAGAAATAAAATTATATTATACTCTGCTCTATGGTTAGTTCCGACGCTCACTATGGGCAACAAGAAATATAGTTAATGGGTTAGTTCCACTGAGGTTAGTAATATTAGAATTAGTAATAATACATTCCGTCATACCTCGTAAAGTCTCTGTAAAGCTCGACCGGTTTAGGGTCCGCCTGGATCCCATCTTCAAGAGCACCTAACTGACTGTGTGTGTTGTTTTCCTATAACCTACCTATATATAGTATTTACATTGTGTAATCAGTGTTGTGTGTGTAGGTAATTTTTTTTTTTTTTTTCTATTTCTTTAATTGTTATGTTTTTTTCTTTTATTGCTTATTTCATTATCTATTTCTAGTTCCTTGTGTCGTCTTTTAAATGTTATTAGTGGTTTTGTTAAAATGTCGGTTTGGTGGTTTGTTTGTTCATTGATTATATTGTCTGTCATTTTATGTTTATATATTTCTATTTGTTCCTGTATGTTCATTCGTTGTCCTTTTTGTCCCGTCTGTAGTAAGTCCATTGTGTTTTCCATACTGTCTGGGTTATGTCCAAATTTGTTTAAGTGGTGTGCGTAGTTTGATCTGTTTGTGTTGTTGGTGTAGTCTTTAATGTGTTCTTTGAATCTGTCTTTTAGTGTCCTTCCCGTTTGCCCGATGTAGTTTTTACCGCAATCTTTGCATTTAATCCTGTATATTCCGCTTTTTTCGAATTTGTTATCTTTGTTCTCTGTTGTGTTGTTTGTGATTTGGCTTATAGTGTTATTCGTTTTATAACCTATTTTTAATGAATATTTTCTTAGAAGAGTCGCAATTTTTTCGCTAGGTTTACCTATGTAAGTTAAAGATGCGTATCTGTTCGTTACTCCCGGTGTTGTACTGTTAGTATTGTGTTTATTTCTTCTTTCGTTTATTATTCTTTGTATGATTTTTTCCTTATACCCGTTATTTTTTGCTATTGTTTTTATGGTATTTAATTCCTTATTATAGTTAATTGCATTCATGGGTATGTTTAGTAATCTATCAATCATATATCTATACGCGGATGTTTTTTGTTGTGGTGGGTGGAGTGATGATTTATGTATAGTTGTGTCGGTGGTAGTTGGTTTGCGGTATATTTGAAAGCTGAGTTTGTCTTTAGTTTTTCCTATTGTTAAGTCTATGAAGTTTAATTTGTCATTTGTTTCTATTTCGTGGGTGAACTTGATTTTGTTGTTTAGTGAGTTGAGATAATTCTTTATGTCTATTATATTTTGGTTACTAGGGTTATTGACTATTAGGAAGGAGTCATCAACATATCTGCAATAGTAAACAACGTTAAATTTTGACTTTAGGACATTTACATAGACCTTTCCAAGTTCTTGGAGAAAAATTTCTGAAAGTATCGCAGATGTTGGATGTCCCATTCCTAATCCATCATTTGCTTTGTAGAAATCATTGTTAAATCTGAAGTAGTTCTGTCTGAGTGTTGTTTTAGTTAGTTTTATTAGTTCTTCTGTACTATTGTCACGTTCATGTACATTAGTTATTTCGCGTATGATGTTAAGTGTTTCTGTGACGGGAACAGAAGTGTATAAGTTTTCAATGTCGAATGAAACAAGTTTGGTTTGTGCGTTTATTGTTATGTCTTTCACTTTGTTTATTAGGTCAACCGTGTTTTTGATGTTGTAGGTGTTCGGTAGCATAACCTTATCTTTTAATATTTTTGCGACTTGTTTGGATATTTTATAAGCCGGTGCATTCCTATAGTTTATTACGGGTCTAATTGGGCTATTTTCCTTGTGTAATTTAATTTGGGCTTTTAGTTGTGGTGCCTTTGGGTTCATATTTATAAACTTATATGTTTCATTTGGTTTTATCAGTGTGGGGGAGTTATTAATGATGGTTCTTATTTCATTTTGGAATTTTTTTGTCGGATCGGTTTGAAGTTTCTCATAATTATTATTCTCGATAAATTCTTTTGTTTTTTTGATATAGTCGGATTTATTTATTATAACAATTGTGTTGCCTTTATCAGCTTTGGTTGCAATTGCGTTGGCTTTTTGTATTTTGTTTTTAATTTTTTTAATGCATACATTATCGCGGTTGTTGTCTTTAAGAGATTCGTTTTTGTTGATTACTTTATTAATTATTTCCGAGGCTAAGTGTCTAACGTGGGTTTGTTCATCATTTGGAATTTGTCTTATGGCTATTTCAGTGTCTGTTATGAGAGTCTCTATATCCTTAGTGTTGAGTTTCCGTCCAATGTTATGTTTCAGTCCTTTATGTAGTAAGTCAGTTTCCGTTGTCGTAAATGTTATATCGGTTTTGTTAATTAGTCTAGGGAAGAAAGTGTTTTCTTTGTCGGTGTTTTTGTGATATTTGTTGAGAAGGTTATCAATTTTGTTGTGGAGTCGTTTGTATTTGTCGTCTAGATGTCTCTGAATTTTGATATTAATGCTTTCTGTAGCTGTTAAAAATGTTTCAGTTTGTAATGTGTTGGATAGTCTTAGGTGTTCTGTCATGAGTTGTTTGTTAAGTTTGTTTTTCTTACAGTAAAGTGATCTAATCTCGTTTTTTATCCTTAATGTCTGAGCTTGTCGTATAGTCTTTTGTCCAGCGTATGTAAAGTCTTTTGTTTTTATGATCGCATATTTAGGTACAATATTATGAAATAAGCAAGTTTTGTTAAACCAAATGTTAGCATTAGTTGTTAGTATTCTTGTTCGTAGTCGTTCGAACTGTGTCATTATCTTAGCCAGACTGGCTGAGTTAAATATAGTTAATGGGTTAGTTCCACTGAGGTTAGTAATATTAGAATTAGTAATAATACATTCCGTCATACCTCGTAAAGTCTCTGTAAAGCTCGACCGGTTTCGGGTCCGCCTGGATCCCATCTTCAAGAGCACCTAACTGACTGTGTGTGTTGTTTTCCTATAACCTACCTATATATAGTATTTACATTGTGTAATCAGTGTTGTGTGTGTAGGTAATTTTTTTTTTTTTTTTCTATTTCTTTAATTGTTATGTTTTTTTCTTTTATTGCTTATTTCATTATCTATTTCTAGTTCCTTGTGTCGTCTTTTAAATGTTATTAGTGGTTTTGTTAAAATGTCGGTTTGGTGGTTTGTTTGTTCATTGATTATATTGTCTGTCATTTTATGTTTATATATTTCTATTTGTTCCTGTATGTTAAATAGAGTTACCTTGTTCATACAGCTTGATAATTTCTCTTTAAAGCTGGAGACCTGATTTAACAAGCAAAATATTTAACCCAGCCCTATACTTATATATATGTGTACCTCATATAAGGATTGAAACTAACTAAAAATAGCCATTAACTTCCACTTGTACCAATTGAATGTGTCCATTAACCCTTATTTCATCAATATTTTTCAGCAGAAATGGACGATGTAAACTGGGATATTTTATCAAAAATTTAGTTACTATGGATTTAAGAAATAAAATTATATTATACTCTGCTCTATGGTTAGTTCCGACGCTCACTATGGGCAACAAGAAATATGTTCACTTAGTTTTGTTCGAAGCGTACAGTAGGCATCAATTGATGCTATTGTATAATAAGGAACTGATTATGGAGACGAAAAATGTTGGACAACACACATGAATTCCATGATACAAATAAATGGTACAACAACACATTATAATAAAACCATGGCTATTCTTTCATTTAATAAATTTCCAAGATCAAACTAACGGTTGATATTTCTGTTACATGAACTTTTATTAAGTCATTCTTCAAACAAGTGTTACATTAAAAGTGCTTGTTCTCTGAAAGAAAATATGACATCAGTAAGTTATGCATATAAATTTATTATTAAATTAAGACTATACTTAAACATCGTATAATATTCATGAATGGAAAATGATATCTAAGATTGAAAAACATAATTAGAAAAACAAGAGACGAAAGTAATCTTATAACATAGATATATTCACTGCACGTTTTTTTTTTAATTGCTTCATGGAAAAAAGATTCTCCATATATATTTTCTGTTTTTTCATATTTTATTAAACCTTTGTTTGTCTTCTACCTTCATATTGTTTTCCATACAGATTAACGAATAAAATATTGCAATCATACCATCAGTACTTAATGATGAGCGATTCTTCGTTTAATGTATGTTAAGAGGGGAATTCTTAAGGGTCTTAAGAGGCCTCTCAAGGCAATCTAATAGAAGAAGTAACGCTAATAAGCTTAACATAAATTTGGTTAATTTGGAATACCTGAAGAATCTCCTTTTTTCTGTTCTGATACATTGCACCAACAAGTTTCAAGTAACTTTTTATTAAACCATTCCTGTCATCAAAATCTCTTGCTACCTCATGTTGATTTGTTGAAATAATATGTTTAAATCTTACTGCCAGTTGTATGATTTGGCGAGGTTTACTTACGAAAGCATATTTGGGATAAACAGCCACATCATTCTTTTATCACGTTATCTAAGATCGTCAATATAAACATCTCTACAGTAGTTCCATCCTAAACCCCTCATATTCTTGGTTAAATTACTGCATTTTTTTACGTTAATGATTCCAAAATTAGTACTTTTAATTATGTTTCTCTTGAAAAAGGAACTTAAGATAGTCTTGTAGCTAGAAGTTATTGAACTTTAAAACTTATCTATTCTGAAATTCGGATTGGAACTCAAACTTGACTTTATCAAGAGCGGCCTCTTGTATTTATATGAATACAAAAAATGTATTATATGTCTTCATAATGGTTGCTTTTTTGTTGTAAACAGCTGAGAGACTGACAAAATCAGCTCTCCGATCCTGATTTCTCATGGGAATATATCCATTGATGATACATTGGGAGTCCTAAATTTTGACTAACTCAAATGTATTTAGAGCAGGGATCTTTAAATCGTACAGGTTTGGGACCAACTGTTTAACATCTTTCCGAGAGACGACATAATCAGATTTATTCACCTTCCATATAAATAAATACTGTACAGGTGTGGGTATCGAACACCGGACCTACAATTTCAGAGGTGATCAAGTTAGAACTGAGTCAACTTGGTCAGTTGATAATAGTGGGTTATTATTATTCAGACACGGAAGTCTGTGCTTCTAATACACTTGCATTTCTTTACAGCTTAAACAGAGATCTAATGATCTGGAATGTTTCAGCTCAAGGATGCTTGTTAAACAGCTTTTTTCAAACTGCTTTTTCATATGTTTCGTTCAGTTGAGGTTTCCTTCAAATGCCCCAGAAGTGAAGTATAGTGTAAGAACTAACTATCGATTGAGTAGTGTAGTGTTTTAACCACTTGCACAAAAGACCGCTGCCTAATGTAACTCACATGTCAAACCTGTCCGTGGATCTGTAAACAGTTGAGAGTCTTTCTGTTTAGAAAAAAAGCTGTTTAACAAGCATTCTTGAGCTGAAACATTCCAGATCATTAGAGTTCTGTTCAAGCTGTAAAGAAACACAAGTGTATTAGAATCACAGACTTCCGTATAGCACATATGTAGTCTTCCGATACATTTCATCTGCTCAAGCGACTGCAGATCGCAGTCCAATCAGGTTTTTAAAAAGTAATTTTCAATAATTATGTTTAATAAAATTGTTATGAGAATCAACGTTTTTTTAAATAATGATATCTGTTATTTCTAACAAAGTTAGGTAATGATTAATAGTTAATTAGAACCAACATAAATACTAACAGGAATAGCTTACTAAAAGAGCAAGTCGCTTCAGAGTTTTATAATGAAAACTGAGTTTCTGCAGTAATAATTAGAATAGTCATACTACTGCAAAGGCCATTAGAACAGCATTTATCTACCATGTGGAATATGCACGCATATTTAGTTTTCGCATTTTTAATGCTTATAGAAATAGTATAAATTTTTATGGGTTGCTTATTAGACCTCGTAGATGTTTTAAATTTTGTTGTCAATAAATTGTGAAAATTTTAACTTATGATTCAATCTCAAAGCTTGTAGAGAGAATACAAGCCGTTTATACATACATAGAACATTATATACGAAATAAGTTCAGGTGATTTTTTTTAAAATTACATTTAACCAAAGGGAAGTTAAAGTCAATTTGTTGTTTTCAGAAAATATTTTTCTTGCTAACTGCTTATTTAAAAAAAAAAAATGAAATTTTGCTAACAAATTAAACAAAAAATGGGTATTTAAAAAAAAATTGTGATATTTCCATTATTACAAAAAGAAATAAAACGAAATATTGACAATTTATCTTGGACTAACTGATAACCTATTATACTTCTCGGATTTTTCTAGATATATTTACATTGTTTGCATCAAGATAAAACGTTTTAAGAGAATATAATGAAATAAAATTGATGTTTAGAGGTTTAATAATAAAAATTGAAATGGTTTAATGACGTAATATGAGATATAAGAGGAATAAATTTCTAACATGTAAAAAATCAACGCCAAGAGAACATATCAAATATATAATTACTGATTCTTTTCATTGTATGATGGATTTGTTAAAAAAAAAATTCTAATCAACCTATATGTTTCACTATTCAACAAATATCAGATAAAGAAGCACAACACATAACAGCAGATATAAATTCAATATGTTTTGTTGCAGGTTGTGTGGAATTTTGCGATTGCTGAGGATGATTGTGATTTCTCAGAAAAGGAGATAATTTGTTGTCTCATAATCTATGCAAGTTCCTTGATTTTTATTTAAATAAGTAATTTGGATTTATGAGTATAAAATATGATATACTTAATATTTTCATCAGTTAATAAATGACGTTTTGTGCCACGTAGGCGAATAGTGTTCAATTTGAAAATTAAACCTCAAAAAAATTGTTATACATTTATAAAAGTTAAACTTGAACAATAATGTCACGTTCTTAGATGACCGTATCTTCAAAATCAAACAAAACATTTTATTTTATATTTAATTAATCGCAATAAGTTATATTCACTATTAGAACGAAAATTAATAACAACTAAATAAGATGATTAATTAGATGTGCTTTTTTTCTAGACATATACATACAACCAGAGTTTATGAAACTTACTTATCTGATCCCAAACCAATATACGTGATATTGGACCAATTGGAACAGGAATTTCAATTTTCAATCATTTTCACAGAAATTGTTGGAGGTAATGAATGAATCTAATTTATAACTACACATAAATAAAAAAAAACAATCAATAGGTTGTCAAAAAGTTTACTATTATGTTTACTCATAGTAAAGTTGAGTGTAGCCCACTCTAATTTTTTTTCATTTTCCAACACATGTGATATATGAAAGAACCATTTAAGTTTCTAGAAATAGTCATTTTTTTCCAATTCAGATAAATTTCCTTTTAGTTATGAGCAAGTGTACCACGTTGCATTCCCTTTTGAGAACCATATAAACTGGAAATGCTAAACCCCTTTGTTATCTTTAGATGTGTTTTCAACAATCATTTTTTTTTTATAGAAGTTTTGAATATTTCTTGAATTTGTTCATGTTCTCGGACCCTTCATGATAATTTTTACTATCATTTTAGATATTCCAGACTAAAATTTTTATATAGGAATGCCTTTAACACATGTTATTATATTTTCCATGAAAATAGATTTTGAATCCAGTTAAGGTATTCATTTTCTTCATAATTTAATAAATATAATTTAAATGATTTATTATTATATCTTTATTATTATAAAATATTGAGCAATATTTAGTACTCAAAAGAGTTAACTAAGTTTGAATTATTATTTTAGATCGTTCAAATTAGTATTTTATGCTGACGTAGAATCAAATAGAGTAGTTCTTTTGGTCCTGGAACAACATTAGTACCGGTCTCCGTCTGTGTTAGATAGAGCAGCTTCGTGTGCAAGAAAAAAATCAAATTAAATATAGTCCTCTAAAGATAAATCTCAAAGGAAGTTGTATTTTTCGTCAGTATATAACATCAGCCAATTAGCGTTTCTCTCTTTTATCTAAAAATAGATACAGATATCTTCAGTGGACAATTTTAATTTACATATATAGTAGATTAAACCTGGAAATGAATCCAATTATGTAAGAAGGTTAAAGAGTAATGACAGAGCCAGGTAGTCGACAATTAGGGGTGAAGTGTCACCTAGAAGTGGAGTTAATGAAATGGACTGAATCGGGCAAACCATTAGTTCTAATGAAATACCAGCAGTCGGCATGGAGTGTCCCGATCACTGCTTCTTACACTTGCCCACTTACCAATAACCAATGCACGGCTTTTCAAAAAACACCAACTCCACAAATTCGTTTTTACCCACTGATCAATATTCGGTGATTGCAATAAATTTATTCCATTGAACTTTAGTAAATAATGAATATTTTAATTTAATATTAATTTATATGAAACAATACTTCTTCAAATTGCCTCTTATGTTTTCGTGTTTCTATTGCCTTTTCTGAATATGATGTTTTCAAATAGTAGAAGGTGTAATCTAGAATTTTGTGTAAAAGTAACAATTTAATAGCGTATTGAAAGATACTCAAACGTTAAGGAATATGTAACCACTCAACAGTTCGACTACCACTTATTCCACCATTAACAGCTAAATATATTTTTGGATTGGTATCAAATTGCATACTCAAAAATACCTTCTCTATTTCAGCTACATTAAGCCAGTGTTGATTAGTTTTGAAAAACACAAACAAAAGAATATAAATAAGTCCCATACAATAGAAAAATAAATGAGCTTGGACCATTTGGTCAAACAAGCAATAGAGTATGCATTTATAATGTTAATATCAATGCTTTTCTTAGTAACGTTTTCCTCCATTCTAAATTATTTATTTTATTACTTCAAATTAATGTAAATCAATACCATCAGTTCGAATGGACATCTGTGAAGTTCTAAATAAGAGTCACTTGTTTGTCAGTGATAACATTGATGTAGGTCAAGTGGATGTTGTAAAAGTTTATGTTGTCTCTAAAAGTTCTCTCATAATTGTGTCAAGTTACTCCATTTCCCAATACTAACTCTTAGTTTGTAGATGATGAAAACAAACTTTGGTTGATTAATGATTCAAGTTCTACTACTTCACTAATTTCAATGAAAAATTTAAATAATTTGTAATAATAATAATAATTATTGCTTAAGTAATAATGTACAAATTTTAATGAAAAATAGTATTTAAAATCGAAATATATTTACATAATAAGATAAAATCATCTTATCAAATTACCTTGCTGGTAATTTTCGGGGCTCCTCCAAAATTATAGCAGTACGGCATACTAATTGGAAAGTAGAGGACAGTGTTTATATATAATATTTATATAATATAATCTAATAAGTATTTATATAATATATTTATTCTTCCTTTTAATAGCCCATCAACTTCTAACAAAATCAATGTCACATGTTAAAAATTATTGAAAGTGAGATGTTTTGCCCCATTACCTCATAGATGTTATAAGTGTCTTACAGTTGGTTATATATCAACCGTGTTCAGAGTAACTCTGCAATTGTGGTTGACAAAATCATAGGAAAACAGAATGCACTACATACCATGAATACATCTAGTGTGAGGGTAAAAGTTTGTTTACTTATAAGAACTATCATAAATTTATCATCAAATTAAGAATTCATCGGAGAAAGATGTTTTTATAATGACGTACAAAGAAGTAAGAAAAAAATGTAGAAAATTGATCTTATTCTCAATAATTGACGTCTTTTGCAAAAATGATTCAAGTAAACATAATATTGAAAAGATTTAAAAAGCTGTCGATCATAATAATAGGTATCAACCGAAACTGGCCAGGTTATTTAGAAGAAGAGTCGAACCAACTCATACATGTTTTTCTAGACCTCGTGCTCAAACGTTAGTAGACCCTGTTAGTCTATTTAATATGTGCAAAACCAAATGTTCAAGCCATAAAATCGTCATAACCATTTTTAAGATTATTTTAGGATGAAACAAATAATAGGAAACAAACAAACAAACCATAAGCAGAGTATACAAACTAAAATGCAAAGTTTGTTAACATGTATATTTAGAGCAAACTAGAATAATATTAAAAAATGGGTTAAAGGTCACGTTAAACATTACTTGAATAATTCAAATTAGTCAAACCATGCACAATATTTACATTAATAAGGATAAACCAGATTAAATACGGAAAGTTCACTGAATATAATAAAAAGAAGACAAAAGGACAAAGAGTAAGTTCTTAGTTGGTGTTGTGCGTATATCACTAGACAACAGAAGGATTGATTGGGGACAAACCTTATCCAACTGGGTATAATAGAACAATATGGATTATGTAAAACGTATAGCATAAAAAATGTAATAATTGCAAAAATTAATCACCAAATGGATATACTAAATCAACCAATAATACAATTTAAAAGACAACCTGAAGGACCAGTCAATGGCAATTTCAATTGTAAAAGAATAAACTCAGATAATTTATAAAATAAAATAATAAAATATTAAAAATAGAAAATTTAAGCAGTACTTGTTTAATAAGTATTTATAACAGCTTTTTTCAACCGTGATCACTGCTATTTGAAGATGCATTACAAGTAGGACCCCCACTTTGGGTATGTATGTGGTGAGGAGGTGGCACTGGTATGTAGATATACCCAAGGTTTAAGTATCACAACACTTAACAGATCATGATTAAATCTTATGCTTTAAAAAATAACTTCTTGCTATCTTTATTAAAAATAAAAAAAATGCTCTTTTAAAAGAAAAAGTATTCTGTATTGTATTCGTTAGATCAAACTTTGTAACCATGGTATATTCTATTTATCTAACATTGTACAGCTCTAAAAAAATTTTATGTACTATGTATAATATTACAATTATTTCATTTGGTGCAGTACAGATTGCTTTAGTCATAGAATTCTTTCCGTTTGTCCTACATGTATTCGTTCACAATCATTAAATTTTAAAGTTGAAAGAGTGGTTTCTTGAGGATTTTGGTCCAATAGAACTACTCCTCTGTAAACATTTTTACCAAAAATTATTTGGCATTTTTAAGACTTTTTTTTTGAGGGAGAAACTATTTATGATCCATGACTCTATCTATGAGCACCATATCAGATGAGAAAACTGATATGATCAGGTCTTTGTACCTGATATGATGCTGGTACTCGTTGATAGAGGCATGGATGGTAAATAGTTTCTTCCTCAAACACAAGCCTTGAAAATACCAAACAATTTTTGGCAAAACGTTGTCGTATATACAGGAGTGTAATTTCTTTAGACCAAAATCCTCAAGAAACCCATCTTTGAACTTTAAAAATCAGTGGTCGAGAAGCTATTTCAACACTTTACATCTTAGTTTTAGACATATCGCCTTTTTTCATATTCGTCAGGTTCATTTTCCTTTAAGTTAGCTTAATTAGCTTAAGTTAGCTTAAGTTAGTATTAACGATTCAATATATTAAATTGAATGGATAATGACTATATAATCAAACATATTCATTGACAATTTGATATTTTAAACCTCTGCATTATGTTTTACCATAATTTGTAAAATAGTGCTTGTTGCAGTTGGCATTTAATTATCAATTAATTAAATTAATAATACATTTGTTTATCAGTAGGTTATTAGTTTATAAGTTTTTGATGTAATACGCAAGATATATTGTAGAATATTTCAATTATTTTTATATATGATATCACATGTTCGTTTAATTTACATCATTTACTTCGTCAGCATAAAAAGGGAAAAAAGTAATTAAAATATTGTAAAATATAGAAAGGCTATTCTATAGGAGTGTTGGTTACTAAAGAGGGTGAGTAATTAAGGTAAGAGGAGACTAGCTGCAGTGCAGCAGTAAAGCTGACTGATTATCTGGTGGCTACGTCATAGTCGAAAGGAGGCAATCAGTCACAAATCAAACCCTCCTCTACTTCGCCCTTTCAAAACCATTCCACATGCAAATTAAGCTCCATTTTTTCGTTTATTTCAAAAAATGATGAAAGTAAATATTCAATGTTTCATGTTAATTTTTACAAGAAGTATTCATCGTTTCTGTATGGAAGTTTTTTTAATAAGTAATTGCTTTTCGCAACTTTGATTTTAAAAAATTTCCTGTTAATAAAAAAAAAGAGATATAAATTAATAATTACAGGCAAGTATAACAACTATTATTAGAAACAAACATCTCAAATTTTGGGTTTCTATTATTTGTAAATATATCAATGAGGAATGACAATTGAACAAATGACAATAAATAATTTCTAACCTATATCTTTTAGCCTCTGAAATTTAATTTAGTATATATATTGTGTATTTTGGGAGCAGACCTTCATTCTACTTGTTTCATTAATTGCCTTTCATATTTTTAATCTAGTCCGTTTTTTGCACAACTTTTCTAATTTTCTAATATAATTTTTCCATCTTTTAGGTAAAATGTAGACCAATTCAGTTTATTATCAGTTTAAATGTTTATTATCAGTTTAGTTAGTGTTTAATAATTGTTTTTCACCTTTTGATAATTTTAAAAAAATTGTAAACTAATAATTATCCTTGAAAATGATCAGAGTTGATCGAAACGTCGGAATGAATGTATGTAACCTTATGAATAAAAGATTTAGTGAATTGGTGTACATTTTACCAAATAGATGGAAAAATTATATTATAAAATTAGGAAAGTTGTGCAAAAAACGGACTAGATTAAAAATAAGCAAGGCATTTAATGAAACATATATATATATATATATATATATATATCATTTTTATATATATATATATATATATGTCTTACATATGGTTACAGTGCCCTTACAGAGGAACATACATGATAGCGTAGAGAATGCAATAAAGATTTTGTTTTTTTTTTTGTTTTTTTATAGAAGACTGAGGGCCTGACAACGTCCGATGCTGATTTCTCGAGGGAATATTGCATTTCTCATCTATTCTACAGTGGGAGTTTAAAATTTTGTCTAACTTAAGTGTATTTAGAGGAGGGATCTTCATCGAGTACCAGACCTCTCGGGACTGACGGTTTAACTTTCTCTCCGAGGGACACTATTCACAGATTTTTTATGAGCAAAAGTGAATGTAACGATTTGGTGTTACCAAATACACTTTTGCACTAGAACATGGCTCTTGTTCCCTATAACCGGTAGATTTCTCATATGGCGAATGAATCTGCTACGTTTGCTATCGTTTATTTGACCTCCTTCTACATTGAAGCCTTAAGCGAAAGTCTTCCATTTAAGACTTCAAAATATTCCTATATTCCCTGAAAAAATCAGAACAATGAAAGAAAACATCTCAAATGGTCTAGACTCAACTTTACTATAAGGTAAGATACTATAATACTTCCTGGGTATATAATATACAAATAATGACACATTTAGGCATAATACGAGTATACACGTAATATTGGGACATATTTATTAGTCATTCATTCCTGGAGGTAGTACTGATTGTGATTGATCCACTTATAAATATATATGCTTATTTTTGTATACCATACCTCTGATGCTTATAATATCATTAGTATAAGTACAGATTAAATACTAAATTTCGTGTTACAAAATAATCTCTTACAGGAGGACATGACTTTTGTTTTAATAGCCAGAGGATCTCTTGCATAGTCTACCTGACCTCCTTCTACATTCAAGATATAAGACAGATCTTCCCATTTGAAACTTAAAAATTTTCCCATTCTGTCTGAAAACAGTCAAAACATGTAAGAAAAAATGTCGGTTAAAGATCCTTTTTAATTTAAAATGTAGGATAATTACATTTATTATTGTTCCAAGAAGTTTTTACTATTAAATTACAATTTACATTTTTTTTCCTTTTACAGAATTATCATATAGAGAATTTAAAAGCATGCTAGCGTTTTTAAAAAAAAACACACACTTTCTTTACCTTTGTCAAAAATCATAATAATCGAATTTACTCTTAACGAATCATTCAAACGTCATCGTATCATTATATTGTTGATAATTCAATATTAACCAAAGATAATGTGATTCATAAAGAGAAGAATATCTACATACAATAATAAGTTTGTTAAGATGTGTAACATTCAAATCTATTAGAGCATTTTATTGGAGAAAATGGGAAGCACCATACCATGGGAGCATCAAAACTAATATGTTTCATTCGGGTTTTTTCTGTAAGAATTTTGTTTTTCCTACATCTCATATTGAATTAGGTTAAGTTTTGTTGAATTGGTAGTCCCACAAGGGAATACACGTAGACCGAGCATTGGCCTTTTGTATTACCACACATTGAAAATTGATTCTACAGTGGGGGTCCTAAATTTTGCCTTACTCAAGTGTATTCTGAGTAGGGATCTTTAACAAGTACCTGACATCGTACAGGCTCGGCACCGACGGTTTAAAATCCTTCCCATAGAGACGACGTGCTCAGATTTATTCACCTTCCCGCATGAATAAATCGAGTGCCATGTAGGGATCGAACCCCGGTCCTATCAGTTCAGAGGCGAGTACGTTAACCACTGAGCTAGCCTGGCCCCTTACATCTCATATTATGTCATTAAATCATTTCAAATTTTTTGTGGGCACAAACGAACACACAGACAGAGACACGTCAAAACTTGTCATAAAAAAATTTTGCGAAATATAAAAAATATAAATGCTTCAAAATATCGATATCGACTTTTTTCATTATCACTGAGTAGAACAGCCCCCCCCCCCCTCTCAAAAAAAAAAAAGATTATGAAGTACCTCCTCTGCTGCTCTTAGAGTTCCTTAACGTTTAGATCAAGCATCTGATTGAGGGCATTCCCACGGGAAACGTCATTATTAGTCCATGGAAATTTACATGAATTGCATCAGGCAACTAACTGAATTGACAAGGGGAAACCCTGTGACAATCCATACTCAGTTTAATGTCAGCCAGACCATCGTAAAATCCTTAACACCAAGAACAGAAAATTAGTTGAAAGAAATATTTTGAAAAATTGCAAGGTTAAATGTTATTTACAAGACAAACTGAAGAACGTTAATAATGGCACAGAATTGACAGCCACTTCGGTGATGGTGTAGCAATCTCCTACCAATAAATGGATTCAACGGAGATTGATGTGAAAAAATGCTCTTGAGTTTGTGTGGTTTATAGTGGAAAATACGAGAAGGATCACTAGAGGTAAAAGAGGTTGAAACACCTGTTATCTCTAATATCAGTGCCCAGCTCATAGCAACCCGGGAAAAAGTGTAAATAAAAAATTAGAATCCCCTTCTAGAAGGAATATAATGAACTTTTACAAAAATCAATTGTAAATAATTAACAACATGTTTGACGAATGATTTGATAGAATAAAGAGAGAAATTGTATAATTAACTTAATCGAATATGTATGATTGGATATTATTGTTATGATTGGAATTATTGGAATAACTGAATGTTATTGTGAGGTTGTATATATCAATAAAAGAGTTTCAGTCATTAATATAAAGAGACAATATTGCTGGAAATGAGTATTTCATGAACATTAGATTTATAACAAATTTTAGAGAAAACTGTTAGCCTGGAAATGAAGTTATTGATTGTTAGGAGCGGGACAGAAAGTGAGGCTTTGGAAGCGGAAGAAGGGCGCGGCTGTTGGCCTGATGAATGTGGCCCATGGCCAAGTAGAGTTGTCAGCGAACTGCTTTAGCGTCACACATAGTCGGCCACTTTAACTAGGGCCCTGCTCTTGTGTTCCGACATCTTGTCGCTCTTCAAAACAGAAAGCAATCCATCAGCGTTGCCAAAGGTTGCTTCCAATGATCATGTCTAAAAAAAAATACTCAACTCAGAACTTCCCGGTTTCAGATTTTCTATTACAATTTGGACATATTTATAAATATTTATTAACATAAATAATTAAGATAAAAAAAGACACCAGGTTTTATTGCATTATTATTTTTACATTTTACATTATTGCAATTTTAATATTCATCTTTAAGTTACCACCTTGAACTATGTGAATAAATAGAGTCAATTTGTAATATCCAAATCCCTAAAACAGTTTTGTATTAATGATGTTCTATGAATTACTCTTGTTTATTACTCGTATTCACTTCTTTATAGTATTATTTAAAAACTGTACAAAAAGTATCAATACAGATGAAAAAAACCCCTAACTAAGTTTCATCCATTAGGACATATAAACCGTTTTTTTTTATTTTTCATTTCTGTGTATGATATACAAGATACAAACATCTTCAAGTTCTACAGTAATTTAAAAATAAATAAAATTATTACCAATTAAATTACACAGAAAAAGGTAAATAACATTCACTGTGACGTTTGCTCCTGTGTCATCAACGTTATACCTATCTTACTGGCCAGAATTTACATCCTGAATACGAAGTTTATTTGAACATTGTAAAAACTATGTTTCTTCTTCCCCGTCAGAAATACTAGTGTTTAATATTTGAGCTACTTAAAGCCAGTGGAATTATATTGAAACGATGAATTACAAATTTAGTTAATGTGTTTTAATTATTATAAATAATTTGACAAATTAAATTAAACAAATTCAATATAAAAGCATAAAAAGCTGTTCTGTTATATATATATTGGTTCTGATATTTTTACTGAGGTTATTTTGTATTATTTTCAGTATTGTCCTTGTTATAAGTATAAGTACTACGGAGAAGGATGCTTTTGAAGAGTAATCGTAAGCTACTTATGATACAAGTATTTACCCTAAATAAATCTCTAAAAACTAAAATAGCAAATCGTGCATATGTTCCATGAAATGTGAACAGGTATCGTAGAAAAAATGTTATATTCTTTCTTATATTAGGAAATGTCTAATTTTATTTTTTTAAAAAATAAATGAAATTACAATAGAACTTGTATAAATAATCATATAACCAATTTCAAATATATTTCTCTTAAGAACGAAATTTGTAATGCTTGAAATAGTAAATAATGAAAATTCCATTATATATATAACAGATTCAATAATATATCGACCGTTAGATAGAATAGGTGTGTTCTCTAATCGGGGTTCGGTCAATTTTCCAGGATAAAAAATCAAACTCTCGTTGCCTCTCATAAAAACCCATATTTCTTCTTATATAAACCCAAATATATATATAACAGATTTAATAATATATCGACCGAACGAGAGTTCATCGCCAATAATATATCTGGCAACGAGAGTTTGATTTTTTATCCTGGAAAATTGACCGAACCTCGATTAGAGAACACACCTATATATATGTTCTATTAAAACCTATGCCTATTTCAATTTTGACACATTTTCGAATTAATTTTTCAAATTTCCTTACCTCTGGCTTCCATAAGTTTGGGACAAGGTAAATCTTGTATATATATATATATATATATCTTGTAACGTACCCAAGTGGCGCTGAATTTGTTCGAGCCAGTTATGATAAATATATTTTATATATTAAACAAAAGCTACACAATTAATAATATCCAATTATATTATCATTAAATGTGCAGAATACATATCGTTTTATATACATATAAAAGATGGGGATATATAAACCATATGGATATATAAGCACATTCTTCTTTTATATAAAAAAACAAATATTACACTTAACTTTTAATAAACTGTTCAACTAGCTTCAACAAGGCAATATAGAAGCCACTCGATATTCCATTTCTAAAAGTAATAACAGTTTCTGACTTCTTGCAAGTTATATAGAAGTTAAAGGGGAAAGAAAACTTGATTATCAAGGCCAGTTTATAAGAGTTGAGTTTCACTCCCGATCGTCTTGAAGAAAAATCTAATTATCACGCCCTTTCTACTGTAATTGGCGTGCAACGTATGAGGGACTTTGCTGTCTGCTAACCAATGTTGGGCATTCGATGCCTCTTACGAAACAAGAAACAATGTTCAATGTTAAGAAAGAGTCATAAAACCAAATAGTTCTACCTTATAATGGGATAATAAAAAGTAGGGAAATCTAATTAAAAAAATTAATAAATTCAAAATTTTCCCTTCAAATAGAGAATTTTTCTAATCTTTTGATGATGTATGGAAAGATTTTGTTGAGAATAATTATCAGTATGAGTGATAATATTATATATTTAGCTATCAATTTTTGTATACATAATTTGGTACATAATATTATGTAAAAAATATTTTTTATCAAGTTCTTGCAATAGATAATGGTATTTTTCTTAAGAGATAATGTTTTAACATTTAAGATGAAATTATTAGTAATATTTTTATTCCTTCTATGTCAGTAGAAATGTGTTAGTTGAATGTATTATAGCCAGTTTTTGAATATTTGCTTACTCTTGTAAGAATAGTTTTCAATATGTATAAAAAAAATGCATTATATTCCATAGAAGTATGTAGGAGTCCATGAATTTTGGATAAATATACTTCTATTTATTTTCTGCAAACAGATGATTGTTTTTATAGATTACTTGGAATATAAATGTAATATATATAAGATAACTTCATTACATAAGTTATATAAATATATATATATATATAATATACATCTTCATATATAAGATAATATATGTTGCAGATATTTTATTCTTTACAACCAGTAATGTTTAGAAATCTTTCAAAAATTTAATTCACAATTTTGAATGTTTTGGTTTGCTCTGAGTCAGTTATTGACAATTTATTATTATGCCTGTTTGTATGTGTGTGGGAGAGTATGAAAATGTTGTTTAATCATACTGCGGGTAACACTGTCTGATTAATCAAGTTAATAATGTATCTAAACAAGGTCTCTGCAGTGTAGATGTATTGTAGAGTATTTAGCTTATGCCACATAAATTTCCTTCTCAAACTAGTAGTTGTGTTAACAAAATAGAAATTTCAGAATATTTCAATAGCATTGAAAGGCCAGTGTTGCACAAACATGTAAAATGTTTTCACGTAGGATATATTTTGAAAGCAGATGGAATCAATAGGATCACTTCGTTTGACAAATCATATTTAAATTATTCAAAAAAAAATTTTATAAGTGAACAAGCTGTACACATTTTTGTCAAAATTACTTTGATAAAAAGAGGCATTATGGTAGATTTCTTTTCTTTGAACCACTTACTAGATAACAATGAAATTTTATAGAAATATATAACTCAAAATGAGTAAAACTAACAAGAAATTCTGATTACTGCAGAAAAAAACTCAGCTTGGAAAAAACAACCTACTGTCTGAGTAGAAAACTTTACACTGATATAATGATTTTTATCACAATAAAGTAAAATAAAATTGTGTTTTAAGAGATTTTAAAAGCAATTTGAAGATTTCTAATGCAGTTAAATGATATATAAGAGGAAAAATCAACCAGTTACGAGTATGTTGTAATGTTTTCCACCGTGTGATGGATGGATGGATGTTCAACAAAAGAGTTGCAAGTGCCCAACAAAAGTTTTGTAAGTATCCACTCTACATGTCTCACCTATCAACAATGTTTAATGTTTGTCATAGTTTTCTTGATCTGTTCATAAACCCCATAGTGTTTGAGTAATATTGAAATATGGAAAGCTACTTTTTGTAGCGTCTGTCTAAACATCTACTCATGTAAGGTCAACTCTCTTGTGATTTAAGAAAAAGAAATGTTTATCTTATATTTGTAATATTTATTATCCTGCGTTATAATATTTTACGAACCTACATTGTTAAAAAAGTAATATAGTTTTACTACGTTATTCTAGTTACGCTAGAATCCACTACCATCTTATTCCATCTACAGTGACATGTCAAATTGTTCTAGAATAATGATACCAATATTTTTAATATCTTAATGCTTCTAATAAATATATATAGACATACTAAACCAAACAAGTACTTAGCTTGATTGTCTATTATGAGTTTAGTAATACATTAACAAAGAGTTCATTACTGTCACATTAGAATAAAACCAAATCTAAATTCATTGCCAACGAGTTAGATATAAATTTGACATACAGTAAGTCTAAGAACAACTCCAGTATTCCTATTCTGAATCATAAATTACATACCGTATATTGAATGTTTCTTTAATTTCTAGACAGCCAGATACAATTGTTTTGTTTGGTTTACATCATATCAATACTAGTATACTGTAATTTGTAGGAGAGTATTTTTTGTATCTAGCTTGTAACGTTCAATTATTTCGTATCTTTGAATATTAAATTTTAATGTGTATGTAATATATAGAACTAGTTTTCTTTCTTTTTTTTTGCTGTATGTTCCAAACACTGAATTATGTAGAAATATTTTTATCGTGTGTTGTGTAAATAAATAAATGCATTTTTCTTGTAAGACATTTTTTCTATATGTAATGTAAATGTTTTTCATAGTTCAGAATATTTTTTACTACTATTTTGCTGGCTGTATTGCAGAAAACTATTTTTATCTGTTCTTGGAGTTAGATTAATGTGTTTTTTTGGAAGATAAATTTTGTCTGTGTCAGTTGTCTTGTACTTAGTATTTACTGTGTTTAGTATTTTTCTCGGAAATAGATTGTTGTACCGCTTTTAAAATATATTCAGTCTGTTTAGGAGAAGATTTATTATTTAATTTAGTAAGTGTTCATTTTATGTTTTACTAATTTTATGTTACCTACACTGCATTATGTAAATAAGCTTTGTTTCGTCTTCTGTGTGTCATATTTACGTTATTGTATTTTTAGAAAATATTTATTAAAATGTATTATTTGATTAATATAGTAAAAGCTGTATGTTAGAAACACAAAAGTTATTGTTATATTGCTGGTGCATTTAGATTATTGTACTAATTTGCGCATACATTCTGAAGGTGCCTTCCAAATATTTAATGAAATTGCTACATTTTCATTCTATGCTAGTAACATTACATTACATAATAGTTTTTGTGTACATAAGTTGGCATAAATGTGTAAATAAGAATACCTTCATAGTGATGGATAGGATATAAGAAATATAACTTAATTTTAGTAATTAAGTGACAACCATACTTTGATTTTTGATACTGACACAAATGAAAACTGATGTATTTAACCCAATGTTCCCAAAATTGTGTTTCTATTGATAAAAGTTAAATTATTTAAATTCATTTTTTTTAAGTTGATGTTATCTTTGGTGTTTAATGCTATGTGAGAATGCAAAACCTACTACAAGCAATCAGTCAATCAAATCAAATCAATCAATCAAACAACCTTAGAGTTTTGAGAACCTTATTTGTTATGATTCCAAAAAACAAAATGGTTGTCAATAATATTGTCAACCCCAATCACCTATAGGGTTTTACAAAATATGACAGTACTGCTCTTTGTTTGCAATAATTTGCCACCATCGATGAGATTCCGTAGCCTTGATAATAATGTTCTAATTTAAGAATGTCCTAGTGAAAGCGTTATTCTCTTCACCGTTTAAGTTCAAGTTTTTTCTGGTAAGAATCAAAGTTCATTACATTTGTAACTACTCAATTGAAACGTAGTAACCTAGTTTTGGTTCAAAAAGGTTTTCAAACTTTTTAATTTTTGGATGACTTGAAATAGGATTAAATAAATCATTCTGTACTTTTAAGAATGGTATCATTAAATGATTTCAATGACTGGATGTTTCAATCAATTTTATATTTATTGCCTCACTTCCTTCAGGAAACACCAATAAACAGGAAGTCAATAAACAGTTACTACATCTTTTGAATATGTTAGTTGCAGTTTACATTTCAAGATATTGAATAAAGAATACATTTTAAAAAAAATTCTTCTCCCTGGAGCTTCAAGTTTACGTATTTATTTCAAAGGTTTTCAGCAGCAAAACAAACCGTTGAGATCCTTCACACACAAGACCCGAGAGTAGGCGTCTAACATTCATGATTTGAATGACGTTTTATTCACTTCACTTCGAATCTGATTACATCGTATTTCAAGTTTTAAACAAAAATAAATTGCTATTTATTTTGGTACAGACAAGTATCACAGACATCTAGTTTTGCTTGATGCCATAAAAGTTTTGGGAGTAGCTGGAGTAGTTTGTAAAATACGAGTAGCCTGTAACTCAAAACACAATTGCAACATCTAGTCTCATAGATCTTCCATTGTTATTAACCATGCGGTCATGCATGAAACTCAAGTACGAAATTTCATTTGAACCATTAAAAAAGAATTTAAAGTTAAATTTATTCAGCTTCCTAAGTAACGAAGTGAATAATTTTATTTGAAATTTGTGGTACATTACAACATAAACAATGAAAGTTTTCCGAGCTGATTAAACAGCAACGATCGTTACTTTTAATTAATGCAAATTTTAATCACAAAACTTTCTCAAAATCTGTTGCAGGAAACATTTACTGTAGTGCCAAAATCTTACAATACACTGTAAGAGTGGGGTAAATTGCACCATACGAAGTGAACCCTGTACTTTTCTAGACGTGCCCTCCACAGCTATATACGTCTCGCTATGTTGAATACAGTGGTAAAGATATTGAATAAATTAATATCTGTATGTATCGCTGATATAATGTGTCAGAGATATTTTATAAACACACTCTTCTTCAATTTTATATACATAACATGCAAATGTCAATTAAAAATTAGTTCTTTTGTACAATCACCTTTTGCTTCGTTCTAACAATTTGAATGCTGTTATGCCACAAAAAATAAATCCAAACATTTCTACTCTTATGATCTAACGCCAGTGGTAACTGTCTTGTTATTCTATTGTAATAGCCGCGTATCAACCCTGAGGAACACATGTCTTGTAGTTTGCGAATCATATGAGAATGGATCAAACGAAAATACTACAGAGACGTCAACGGAAAGCATTCGTATTGTCTTTACAGTTAATTTCAACCGTAACTGTTATTATAGCGAAATAAAAACATATTTGGTAGTCCATAATGCTAATAAAATAGGTTTTCCTGCACTATCTTGATTTAGAGTTTATAATTTCCATCGAAAGACGAATGCAAAATATTTTGGCTTTAACAAGTTGCTAACGTGTATTACATCTTTTTCTATATTAGAACAGAAAAAAACTGATAATATGTGACTTATTTCCTCTCCTTAAGAGACAAAGTAAAATTTCTTACATCTACGGTTCATTGTTTTCAACCACTTCTGAGGCTTGGGTCTCTAAATTTCGCTCATCGACTTATTATCTATTGCACAAACTACATTTCATTTGATGAGGACCTCCAAATACGTGCTGGGTTAATTTCTGGCTTAAGGGTATGTAAACTAAGATGATTTATGCGGTTTGGATAGTTAAATAAAAGTAAAATGTGAAAACATTGAATTCATTTCCCAAGAAAATTTGAAAATCTGTCATTTGAGTGTATTCTAATAATGAAAGCACCGTGTGAAATTTTACAAATTTACTAGAATTTTAAACTGGTAAATTTTTTATTATAATTTTTGAAGTGACAAGCAATTACTATATGTGTTAGGTTATAAAAGAATATTTATTTCATATATTTAATAATTTCTAATACCTTACTATAAAACAATAATATGACATTTATTTAAAAAAATAAAATATAATTGTTTCATCAGAAATTGTTAATAATGTTGATGCAACAATTTGACATTGTTACTTTGTAATACATTATTTTAATTTATTTTTAACTTTTCAAGGTAAGTTTAAAGAAGAAATGTTGTTAATGAAAAGGGGAGGTTTTTCATAGATTGAAACTTTAATGAAAACAGGAATTGTTGGGAGAAGATATTTTCACAAAGCAAAACTTAAGATTAATGTGTTCCAATTTTCAGTAGGGATCTCACACTATTTTAAGTAATATTATAACAAAGACATCATGAAAAATATAAGATGAATTGATTAATTGATATTTGATTCACTATTACTGCAAATAAAAAATTAGTAATTTCAAAATGATGAACTTTTGAAAAAATGTATAGAAAAAGTTCTTACAGATATTTCGTCCGATAAAAGCGTAGACATTAATATTGATGTGTCATTCTGTCTTATATAAAATTTGACATAGCATGGTTGATATTTCACCTAAAATAATTTTAAATTTTGAGATAAATGAATCCATTTAAAATATATTATTTGGTGTTTAAGTTGAGTACTCAGTACTAAGATTCCAATTAGAATACTATATTTATTTGTAAAAAAAAATTTGTTCTGTGTGATATGAACTATATTATATCATTTAAATTTATAAGGTATAACTGGAAGCGACTACGTTTTTTTTTTTCATTTTCTGAGAATTTTTTTTGTCGAAAACAGACAAATTTTTAGATTAACATATGACATGCCTGCATTTGGATAAAACTAATAAACGTGTCATGTTGCTTATATATAAGGTGAATATCAGAAGCAAAACTAATAAGATATTTATTATTCACTTGTTGACACATGAATAAAGTTTATGTACTCGAGTAAATATCAATCAAGTTCTCATAGTACTGTAACATTTTTACGACATTAATCAACGTTTCTTTCCGGAACAGCAATTTTATAAATTCCTTAAGGAGTTTCATCTTTTGAACATGTTGATATTTTATACTTTATCAACGTCTGATTGCAAACAAATGAAAATGTTTAACAAAAATCATTTTAATTTCCTTTTGGAATATATATATATATATATATAAAGATTTCACATAAACACGTGAAACAACAATCAATGATCAAACCACAATAAGAAATGGGAAAACAAGACTAAGATCTTTCAACCGTAACAAGCGGTCTTCGTCAGAGTCAAAAACCCAACTGATATATATATATATATATAATTGAAAAATAATGCGCCGTTTTTATTTGAGGACATGACGATTGTTTGTTAGACATATTCATTTATAGAGCTGTAGCTGAAAATCTTAATAGCATAAACAAGATATAAAAGGGAAAGCAACTGACAACCACTGCTTGTAATCTTATAAAGCCTTTCATAAGAAATTATTGTTATTTGAGAACGATGTTAGAATTAAGAACTGTCAAATTTTTTCCTTTTAAGTCATTTCATAAAAAGCCTACCTAAGAATCATTCAAAATATGCTAATGAAATGAAGAAGTTTATAACTACATTTCATGGCCGTTTTTTTTTTAATTAGGAAATTATGATAAAATGGTTTAAATATTTATATGTTCTTTTTTTTTGTTGACGCAAACATTTTCTAAAAACTGCGAATAAAATTAATTAAGTTGCAGAGCAAAAATTAAATGAACATAACTTTTAATCAGAAATTAGGTTTTAAGATACTAATATTATATCCATTAAATATTACAACTTTCGATACTCTGCTCAAGTGTTGCAAGTGCTATTGGATCAAAATGCCTGGAAAACATTTTATTAAATATTGAAATTCATATTTAAGCAATCAGTCATTAAAGGTATATACCCTGTTTGCTATAAATAATAGCACCATCTGTATGTAAATGTGTCAAAACACATGTTCCAAACGCGTAGTATTCTAGTTTGGGAGATATCTAAAATACAATTTGACAATTCTAATGATTCATTCAACGTGATCACTTAATATACACTTGCAGATAGTAATTCCACTCCTTTAGTAAACGGACAACGAAAATAAGCTTTATATTTTTATTATTTCTGTCATTAATGTTGTTATTTTCACATTAATATAGTTAAAACGGATATATATATATATATATATAACTTGAAATTTTTCCCATACCTTATACTTTACTATATGTTACAAGGCTAGGTAGGAGAATATTTAATACGTAGATGTGATTATTTTACAATGAGCAAAGGGAATTACTCTTATAGTCATAAAGATTATCCGTAATTGATTCATTACAATCATGAAATATCAAATTGGTATCATAATGTTAAAGAAGGCATGAGAATTGAGATTAAAAACATGAAACATGTTGTAAATGTAAAATTAACTAATAATGTATTAACATTATTGTGGTTGCAAACGCTAGATTAACTATATCAGATAAGTAAAAAAAGAATCAATCATAGATAAAGTTAGTCTTAACAATTAAATATGTTTGTTGTAAAAACTTCTGTTTAAATACTACTAAATTAAGTAATATGACGACAAATTCATAATATAACATTTTAAAGCACTAGGTCTTCTGTCCAGAATGTTATATCCTATGAGACAAGGTGTCATTTATTTAATGACCCTATCTCTCTCACTGTCACCTTCCTTTTAGTTATTTAATAGCCTTCAGAGAATGGTAAAAAGCGTAGTAGCTATTGTTGAGGTCTGAGTGCTTGACGAGGTGATTTGGAAGGCTGTGAGGAACCAGGCCAATTCAGTATGATTGAACCGAGATGGGAGCCAGCAAGAACAGATTGAGATAGAGTAGCTCCTACGGCCTCTACACATATATTTTTCCTCTTTTCCCAACAAACCGCTTGTTTTTCTAATTTTCCAAGAAATTTATTATAAGACTCTATCATGTTTGTAATCACAACCGAAAACCTATTTTGCAAAACATTTGGATAATAATCCACGATTTACAGAACACATGAAACCTTGTAATAAAATAAAATATAGATTACTTCTTGTTTTTTTAATTCAACAGACCATTTAATAACTGTGGTCATTATTATTTTAGCATAATCTCATTTTACAACCCATTATTCATTACAAGATATTGTTTTTTGTTAAAACTGGATTTTGTAACACGTAATATTATTATAACTGAGCAAAGCAAATATTCGTTTCTTATTTTTTATACTAATTGTCTGAGCTATTCCTTCAATTTAACGCCAATTTATGCCTTTGAAATAAATAATTTAATAAACCTATTAACCAGATCACAAAGTTAGAATCAGTTTTTATGAAATAGTAATTAACCTGTTTAAAACTATACACATTATACTAACTGTTTTCATAAATAGGCATTACTAAGTTCTAATGACGCAGTGACAATACTGTGCTGAAATAATTTTAGTGCTTACGTACTAAAAGCTTAATTTAATGTAATAAAGTTCCAGTTTCTGTCTGTCATCAAACTCCTGAGGACCTACGAGGAGTTTCCCAGAGACCCCTGTAACCACATATATTCCAAAACAAAATAAACAAGATAATGGAAATGTCTTGTATTTACGTACATTATGGTTTGCATTGTAGAATGAAGACATAACAATCTGCAATAGTTTGGATCCCTTAACAGTCCATATTCTCTTATATTAAGGCAGTAAGGTGAAATAACTAACTTATGTTTAACTATATCTTGAAGACTTCTATGTAGATGACATTTTTTATCGCTTATACATATAAATATGTAAATTTGATAGACAATAATACATGTAAAAGATGTATAGCAAAACCGTCAGATTACAGATATTTTAAATTCAATTGAGTGAAACAATAGCTCAAACATATAGTCAATTATAAATTGAATTCTCGAAAACTTTTATTAAAAACATTTTTCACTGTGCTAACAACATCTCGAATGCTTCCTCTGTTTAAAATATACGAATTTATACTTTCGTATAAGTCAGGGATTGGGTAACATTTTTGGGTGTTGCCCCAATAGAATTTGTAGTAAAATGAATTTACGCTCACACTTGGAAGTAATGTGGTGGACAAAACCAAATTACGAATTAGGGATTCATGGATAATAAGTAAACAAAAAAAGTATGCTGGAAAAATTTTTAATTATTAATATTAATAATTCTCACTTTCTTAGTTTTAATGATTGGAATCCTCAATGTATTCTTTCTCCAACTATCCCTTATCTATCACATCCACATTTATATAGAATGTCCATTGCTTCCAAAAATTCCTCTTTACCTCTGTTTTCCAAACACAGGTATAAGTAAAAAGTTAGAGTGTGGTATTTAATAATTTTTGATATTCACCTTAATACCTTTAAAGTAAAGGTATTTACTAAATTTTTTAGTACAAAGTATGATGCTTCATTTGCCTATACTCCATGAAAATTTGAGTTCAAATCCAGCTGCTTTTGTATATGGAATTATAAAGATTATAATGCATTGAATGACTTTCCAGAAGTCAGTTTCTATATATCATAAGGATGGTATAAACAATAATTAATGTAAAGTCAATAAATTCCCAGCTAACGGTAACATCAAATTTGTTTAAGGTATTAAAGATTAAGAAATGGAAATAATCCTCTGAAATTCACTGTTGATGAAGGTTTTTCTTTTTGGTATCTGTCTTATAAAATCTACAATGAATTGCAACATTCTCGATTATTCTGAATAATTATTCAATTTAGTGAACACTTTTGAAGAGGATTATCAACATTGGTCCTTCTATATGTAATTTCAGGACTCAACATTCCTGTTAGGTTATTTAAAAATAAAGTAGTAATTTTCGTTCCTTTTCTTTTTTACTATTTTTACTTCTACTAGTCAATAAGAACTCATTCTTCAGCTAACAAGGGAAATAAATTTTTCTTTTGTGCTCTTCTCTCGTAAATGAAGAATGAATAAAAGAGATCCAAGTTAGTTGGTTGTATCTAGGACTTCCATTTAGAGTCTATGAAATTCAGAACGGCCTTTCAGAACTTGAAATAACCCTCCAAGTTGAGTTGCACACCTTGAAAACTTGGAATAAACCTTTATTGACCCAAGCGTCTCCCTTCAAAACTCTGCCTCCCTCTCTTCTCGAGTCAGCAAACTCTCACGGAGGTCAATAAATGTATGAATTCAACTCCCTTTTCCTTCAAAATCTGCCCACTGCCAGTACCAGTCTCTTCACCAACTTCCATTACTGATTGTAAAAACGAATTCCACTTTATTCAGCAGTCGTAAAACTCTGGAAACATATTCTTCGTTCGGCAATTCAGACTACGTTATTTGTTCTTCTTTTTATGAGAGCATATATTTTATAAAACTCTTAAGAAAAACTTATATAGAAACAAAATGACAAAGTTGTTACATTTATAAATAAACAGGAATTTTTTCAATTTCGTGTGAAATGATACAAGAAAGCTTAAATGTAAATTTTATAATTTAAAGTATATACTTTATATATTTACTCTATAAAGTATAGTTATTAAGTTGTGGGTTACAGTGGTGGGTTATATGGTTGTGGCGGATTATAGTGGGTTGTCTGTTATTTCGAAGTGTAAAATTTGGAATGTTAAATTAAATCATTATTTTATATTTATAGACAACTGTTCAAAGGAGTTCTGATTTTTACATTTTTTTTGCCATTTTAACCGTAATTTATTACTTTAGTAGGATGTCAAAGTTTTCAACACTGTAACTTTTATACAATGATAGCATATTCGTGAATAGAACAAAATCTTTGTAAATCCTTTTTTGTTTCCCTACTAAGAGATTTATATCTTCATGGTCTTAACTCACTATTTAAACAAAGGTTAATTTGCTTTTTACACTTTACATTGCATATTTTCCTAAATGAGAAAGAATATAAGTGTGGCCATTGGAAGGGAACAAATACAAACATTCCATGGTTATTTATTACATTTTTCTTATTAATGTTAATTATTTGGGTTCTGATAACCTTGAACTGAGTAGGAACTCTAAAAGTGTTCAGTTGAGTTTTATTAGTGTGATTCTCGACGGTTCAAAACCGATGAGGAGTCTTAGTAGGCAAACACGACAATGGGGAAGATTAACACTATCCTGGGAATTTGTCTTGAATTATAGACGGAGACCCTTCCGTGTAAGGTTCGTTAACAGATCCCTGATGTTAAGACTGTTTCTTTAAGAGCTTCAAAAGAGGCACATTTTACCACCCTAAAGCAAGTTCCCATCCTACCTTCAATTTGTACAAAATAATTTTTATTTTTTAAGAGCTTCAAAAGAGGCACATTTTTACATCTTAAAGCAAGTTCCCATCCTGCCTTCAATTTGTACATAATAATTTTGATTTTTTTCTTATTTCATTCTTCTTTTTTTTTCGTTGTTATAGTTTTCTTCCCTTTATTTTGTTGTCTACTTAATATTATATTAATTTTTCGTTTATTCATATTTTTTAATTTATTTCAACATTTTCTAATAATTTGATTCTTTAGAAGGTTTTATTTTTGGTTAGAACATTTGATCAAAAACATAATGATCATAAACACTGCTTAGTTGGTTGTATTTTGCCAGGTGAACAGAGTTTCTTTTCGTTATGACGACCAGGCCAAGATTTCAAGTTGTTGTTCCTCTGTGTTCTTTTCTTCATTGTTTGATATGCATATTTACACATAAATGCAATTATATTATTTTATTCTGTGACCAAAGTGTTTAATAGGTTATTGAACAAACCAAAATGTGCTACTCATAAATATATGAGTAGCAGTTTGCTTCTCAACGTGAGTGCTTCGCACTTCAACCCGATGACGACGGATGTCGAAATATCGAAGTGAGTTCTGTAGTGTCTTTCTGTGTTCTTTCCTATGTGTTAAAGTTTATATATATACAAAACTATAGTTTATCGGGACTCGGTCAGTTCGTCAGGTTCAAATTAAACTCTCATTGCCAACGTTTCGGTCTTTATTTAAAACCTTTTTCATAAGCCTACAAAAACAGAGAAAATGTAAGAAATAATACAATCATTCAGAAATCAAACAATTAAGAAATTTCTTAATTGTAACTAACTGAACTTTTATGTATGTTTGATTTTTGAATGATTGTATTATTTCTTACATTTCCTCTGTTTTTGTAGGCCTATGAAAAAGGTTTTAAATAAATACCGAAACGTTGGCAATGAGAGTTTAATTTGAACTTGAAGAACTGACCGAGTCCCGATAAACTATAGTTTTGTTTCTATTCTACGGTCGACACTTTTATCAATATATATATATATATATATATATATATATATATATATATAATTTGTGGTGAGTTACCTGAATATATATATATATATATATATATATATATATATATATATAATTAAAGTTACAGCTAGAGAACACAAGAAAAAGGACGAACACTCACGAATCTCGATAATTTCGGCGTCTTGCCGTCTTCAGGAGAGTAGAAAGAAAGAAAATAAAAGGAGAAAGAATGAAGGAACGGAGACGTAAATGCGTCCACTTGCCGATGTAAACTGGCGCGATACAATGACACGCAGTGCAGCCACCTTACCAACGTGAACCAGTTTAGGCTGTGAGTAAGTAAAATTATAAAAGTGATAAATAAGTAAAAGGGAGGAGAAAAGTAAAAAAGAGAAAGGAAAGGAAAAAACATAAAACTAAAATTAAACGAGGAAAAAAAAATCATCTGATTAAATTTAGACCAGGGGAATTTCTTGCACCCAATAACCAAATGAAGGCTTCCTCAGAAACCTTTAGAGTGGTCTGGGTGTCATCATTTGAGAGTTTTCTTAATACTTTAACCCTGAAGCAATCGTTGAAGGGAAGGTTATGGAGATTGGCGTGGGTGGCAACAGGCAGCTGCTTGCGTTGACCAACGGATGACCTGTGACCATTCATATATATATATATATATATATATATATATATATATATATATATATAAAGTAGTATAATATTGCCAATAGTGAAGCTCGCATGCGAGGCCACGCCCCCTTACCACCACCCTCTACCCGGCGCACCCAATATAATATTATTGCAATAAAGGTTCGTATTATTTTTAAAACAAATGTATTAATGCTAGTGTTAATGACGTGGATAATCGAGAGGAAGCATTCTCAGGATGATTTCGGGACGTGTCTTATTCTAGTTTAATATAAATGTAATAATTGTGATGAAATTATCTGACTCGACAAGCAAAATGCAAATATTGGATTGAATGTATCACTATATGAGTGATATTGCGTCAGACTAACATAAATAATTTTAATTTGCGAATGTTAATTATTAGTCATTAGCATGACTAATCTAGGTGAAGGGTCATTGACCTTAGCCTGTGCAGGATCAAGGTGGGTCTGCGTAAGAATAATTACACCAGAGTGTTAGTCAGGATGACTCATCCAGCCAAGGTAAGGGGTCATTAACCTTGGCTTGTCCTTCTCCTAAGCCTGTCCAGACTTGCATTCTCGTTAACAGCCGAGTCTACTACAGTTCATTAACCTTCTCCATTGCAAAGACACGCAAGATTGTTCAAGGTCAACAGATGCCCCACTGTTCGATGGAAATTTTCAAAATCTTCTATTTATACTTTAAACATATTGAATAAAACTCATTCAAGATGCGAAACAAATTAGAACAGCACATTGCTAATAGTACAAAAATTACCTTGCAACATTTATTGGATAGAGTGGAAGAAATTGAAAACAAAGTGAATACTACAATACTGATATCGGATAGTGACAATGACTTATTCGGACTTTTAAAAGACTGCGTGTAAAACTAAAATTCTACAAAACTGTTAGAATTTAGGACATTACATATTCTACTAAACATTAGTCTATTAATTTTTATATAAAAAATAACTTAATATAAGATGATCAAGAAGGTTTCCCACAATTTAATATATCAACATTCCATTGTACATTGGTTCTGTTGAATCACTTGCGAGGTCATTCCTACCTTTTAATTATTTTGTTATGAGTTTAAACTAAAAGAGAACTGGAGAATTTTGATTAATTCTATGGAGCATTCAGTAGGTCCTTAACATTTTTCAAATAATCAAAAGGTTTAAATAAATTTTGAATAATCTTTAACAATAAAAATTTAACAATATAAATAGTAAAATTTTAGATTATAATTTATGACAGGGTTGAACAATGTACTTTGCTAACAGATTTTCCAACTGTGACTGTAGAATCTTACAGTAATTTCAGTTATGCAAAATAAGAAAATTGTAATGCAATCAATTATTATTTCTTTTACATACTTGACATGAGTGAAACACCTAAGTTAACTTATTCAAAGTAATTAATTAGTTATTTTTCCCTAAAATATATGACGCATTTTTTTATGTTTCGATTTAGCTAAAAAACTAATAAGTAATAATTATTTTTTTCTAACAAAGAAACAAATAATGAAGTTATTTAAATGATATATCAAAAAAAGAGTGCTATTTTTTAATCAATATTCTTATGAGTTGCTTTGTAGTATTTTGAAACCAGTTAAAAAGAAAGAGTTCTTTCAAGGTTACCATGAATTATTTTGATGATGCGAAGTAAGTTGATCGGGTCCATGTTTTATTGCTATGTTGTTTGAGTCAACAATAAATAACTACTACGTGTGAGGTCTAAGAGGAATGTCGCCATTCTTCTCTAACTGTTAGCAGAGTCATTTCGAATTGGCTGGATCTCTAAACCCTGCCAGCCTGCCCACCTTTTATCAGTTATTCATTCTAACTTCTTTCTTCTTTCCCATCTACTCCAATTATTAATTCCCCTTCTATTTCCAGCAAACTTTTATTATTTCATAACACACCAAATTCATAATCCAGCATCTTGCATGATGTCAATTTAATTTATAATAGAGTTTATATATAATGTTCTAAATAAGTAGCATTCTACTCCTAATTAACTTATCATTTGGTACAATTGATCTCACAGCTATACTCTTAAGATAAATTATAATTATATATTATAAAATAATGTATTTATGCATATTAAGTTGATACGGATATACTGGAACACAATTTATTCAATTATTATAAAATACACAGTATCTTACAAGTTTTGCATGCACAATAGAAGAATTGCAAACATTCTAAAAATCACAAGTAGAAACCATCTAAAGGCACTAGTACACGTACAAGAATGATTTAAAAATTTGCAAGCAACGGCTTTCAACAAGTCAAAAGGAACAAGGTTTGGTTATAACGGAACATTAGACAGTTTTAGGCATAAAAAAAGGAACAGCCACAAACAGCCTAACTTCACAACAAATGCTCACTGCCAATCTATAACAAAACTAATGTAAGCCTCAAAGCGTAATAGCGAAGAAGACAATAATAAGAACATACAAGAAAACTATAATGATTAACTTTCTAAGTCAAACCACTATTGATGTTGACGACACGATAACGGTTGAGCGAGTCAATAAGTTATACATATATTGCAGTATATTTAGTTAATATACCAAAATAAAAAGAATAACAACCTTCATGATAACAGTTTAATTGCATTATTATCCCTGTAAAAAATTTTTAAACATCATCTTAACTCCTTAAATAACCAACGATAGAGTTTACACACAAAAAATAACATACTTCATATAAATCTCGCCTATGTTATTTAAACCCATTTAAACTTCTATAGACTGAATTTTATAAGGCTTTTATTTAAGTTTAAGGTTTTAATATTGTTAAAAACATCCATAATTATAACTTCTTCATGGTTCAACGGTTCAACCAGTTTTACATAAGCTGCATCATAGAATGGAATTGATAAAAATAATCATTATAATGAGTTCCATTCGACGATTTGGCCTATGTGAAACCGATTGGACGATGAGAAACTAGCAACGAGGTGCGATTGAAGATAATAATATAACATTAATAAACCATATGCCACTAACAAACGGCATGTATTCAACAGTTTACAATGGATTACACATTGTCAGCTTATATATTTTCTTAGATATTTTACTACAATAAATTTTATCTTTTGGATCAGAATGATTTTGGAAATGAACTTATAAAAATCTGATAACCAATCTTATTTATTTATTTTGTTGCCACCATGTTGTCTGAATAAATAGTGAAATATACGTAATTTTGTGGGATTTGAACCCACGACTTTGCAATGGAAGTCCCATGCAGTTTACTCTGGATTATAGGGGCTTTCTTACAATACACTTCCTAAACCTGATGTTAAGTGTGTATAAATCACCAAAATATGAAGCCTTGGATGTTCGCACAAGTTAAACTTGGAATTCCTGTTTATTTCAGTTTATGATGGATCATTGAAATAAATATTAAAGAAAAATGTGAGTAATATATATGACATTACAAATAATGGCATTAAAATGAAAGAAGAATGAAAAATAAATTCTCTCAACACAAGTCAAATAAAATTACTAACTTCAGAAGCAAAATCTATTTCTGTTGTAGAATAAACCTAATCAGATGTTTTCTAGGAAAGACATTATAACATTTTTTGAATCTTTTCTTGTTTAGACGATGGTTTTTTTTTTTGAACCTATTTACTTTTAATTCTTGTGCTATCCTCTAGATAACTTTTGAATTTCACTTCTAAAACATTAGCATAAATTCAAAAAATGAGCTTCTGTCATGTGTATAACAAGTGCTTATCCACCGCGCTTGTGTAATGAAACAAGACTAATAACTAACGCGTTTTACGATGAAGTCATTGTTTGTAAAATTATCACATCGCGTTTTCAAGAGGAATCAGTTTTAATTCCATGATTGAAATTTGTTTTATCTAAAGAGGACAACATTTCTTTTTCAAGGATTCAATTTACAAATCTGTTAGCATTTGCCATGAGTATTCAAAAGTCTCAAGGAATGACTCTACCGAACGTTTTAGTTCATATAGGTAAAGCAGTATTTCAACATTGCCAATTGCATATTGCTCTCAGTAGGGTTATTTAGAGTTCATCTGCATTTATGTGAACATGATTGCATTAAAAAAGGAAAAAAACAAGGGATAAATGACCCAACGGGTCACGGATAGTCCAGTGCGTAATAAATTTGTAAATAATGTTTATGTATTAAATAAGAACAACTATCTGGAGAACTGGATATAATAGCGCGAAGAATAACATTTGCTGAGTATCTCGCTTTTGTATATATACGAGTATTTTGTTCATCCTTCTCAATTGCTCTATTAAAACATCCAGAACATTTAATTATCAGTGTAAGTTTTTAGTCTTCTTACTTATGCTTTGGTCTCAACCTAATATAATAAAAAATCCGTGAATAGAAATTTTTAGAGTATTTTTAATTCTTGAATGGAAAGGTTGATCCTGAGAAGGGTTCCATTAAAGAGAGTGGTCTCTGTAGACGAATATGTCGAAGATAAATCACACATCCATCTTGTCATAGAAGGCCACTTCCAGTTTACCTCAAAGGTTATTTTGTATAAAAATAGTAACAATAAAATGTTAATAATTTTCTTGGTTATATAACTAACTAAATAAAAAAGTATAGTAGTACTTGGCAAATAGAGGAAGAATAAGAAGTTAACTATTTGAAAACCTCATCAAATTAATAGATGAATAAGGAGGAACCATATATGTGCATATATACCTTAATTAATAAACCAAAATACATACACAGTGATACCAGAAGAGACTTTTTCAACAGGGATATTCAAGAGCTTTGCCAAAAAAACAATATAATTCACTACAGGACATTCTCCACCATGAAGGCTTCAATTATTGAAAGGTTTAATAGAACACTAAGAGGAAGAATGTTTAAACAATTTTCCCTTCAAGGATCCTATAGATTTCTTTATATTCTCCCAAAGATTCTGCAACAGTACAATAAGACAAATCATCGAACCATTGGAATGGCACCGAGTAAAGTTAAAAAGGGAGTCATTCCTCTTAGACCTCACACGTAGTAGTTATTTATTGTTGACTCAAACAACATAGCAATAAAACATGGATCCGATCAACTTACTTCGCTTCATCAAAATAATTCATGGTAACCTTGAAAGAACTCTTTCTTTTTAACTGGTTTCAAAATACTACAAAGCAACTCATAAGAATATTGATTAAAACAATAGCACTATTTTTTTTTGATATATCATTTAAATAACTTCATTATTTGTCTCTTTGTTTGAAAAAAATAATTATTACTTATTAGTTTTTTAGCTAAATCGAAAAATAATAAAATGCGTCATATATTTTAAGAAAAATAACTAATTAATTACTTTGAATACGTTAACTTAGGTGTTTCACTCATGTCAAGTATGTAATAGAAATAATAATTGATTTCATTACAATTTTCTTATTTTACATAACTGAAATTACTGTAAGATTCTACAGTCACAGTTGGAAAATCTGTTAGCAAAGTACATTGTTCAACCCTGTCATAAATTATAATCTAAAATTTTAGTATTTATATTGTAAAGTTTTTATTGTTAAAGATTATTCAAAATTTATTTATACCTTTTGATTATTTGAAAAATGTTAAGGACCTACTGAATGCTCCATAGAATTAATCAAAATTCTCCAGTTCTCTTTTAGTTTAAACTCATAACAAAATAATTAAAAGGTAGGAATGACCTCGCAAGTGATTCAACAGAACCAATGTACAATGGAATGTTGATATATTAAATTGTGGGAAACCTTCTTGATCATCTTATATTAAGTTCATTTGTATATAAAAATTAATAGACTAATGATTATTAGAATATGTAATGTCCTAAATTCTAACAGTTCTATTTTGTTCAAATTATAGACTAAACCTTTATAAACAAAGACAGTTTGGAGCTGTCCACTCCCAAGTTTACTGCTAGCGAATCTTCTAAAAATTACTCAATCTCAATATTAAAATAATCAAATCTATAATTGATTAAATATGTTTCTATGTTCGAAAAATATGATATAGATATTAAATAAATTATCACGGAGTGGTAAAAGATATAGGAGAAGTTCTTAAATCTTATGAATTTAGTATGATCTGCAATTTGGTTCCAAGAATCATTAACTATACAATCTATGAGATCTAATGGGATATTAGTAAATAGAGAACTTTGTCCAGTAATTTGTTTTGTAAATAGCCCCACTTATCTTGCAGCAAAATATATTACTATTCTGTGCAGCACATCTGCACAGATAAATACAATATAAATGATTCATTCAAATTTAAAAGTTCGATTGAAACAAAAATGAGATGTAAGTAATAATTGTAATAAGATATAAGTATTCTATTTACTAATAACCCATTAAATCTCATAGATTTTATAGTTAATGATTCTTGGAGCAAATTGCAGATCATACTAAATTAATTAAAGATGAATTCCTTAATATACTTAGATTATGTACTTCCGAAGGTTATTTCTCTTATGGTGGTGACCGCTACCAACTCGTGGATGGTGTTGCAATGGGTAGTCCATGCGCCCCCATATTAGCAGATATAGTGATGAATCATCTTCTTGATGTGGTAATAAATAAAATACCTTTTAATTTCCCATTTTTATATAAATATGTTGATGGCCTTTTCTCAATAATTCCCTATGATTCACAAGAAGCAGTGCTAAAAATGTTTTAATTCTTTAAATTCGAAATTAAAATTTACAATAGAAATAGAAAAATATAATTGCTTACCATTTCTAGTTACTGTGATTCATAGGAATCAGGATGGGGGCATTTCAGTAGACTGGTGGAGGAAACCCCAGAAAACTAACCGTTATCTTAATTTTCAATCTCATCACCCATTAAAACACAAAATAAATACTGCGTTAGCATTAAAACACCGAACATCTAATTTATGTGATATAAATTTTGTTCCGAATATTATTAATTTATTAAAAAATATTTTGAAAGAAAATAATTATCCAGAAAGTTTAATTAAAAAAATTGTTCACTCACATAATAAAGAAAGAACAGTAAAAAAGACTGGCAATCCTGATCACAATCCTACCCCAGATAATACCAATCAAAAACAATATAGGTCTCTAACATACATAAAAGGGTTATCAGAGCAACTTAGTAAAATATTTAAAGGCATGCACATAAAAATTGCTTATAAAGTTTAAATTCTAGTATTTTTTCAGACAATTTGGGATGTTTTGTACTTCTCTGACATGCTTGTTGGATGCACCAGTCGTTAGGTATGTAGCCAGACGTCTCAACAGTCTAAGTCTTGTAGAACATAAGGTGACTCTTCTTTGCAGGATCGAGGGATCATCACCAGGGCGGTTTCTCAGTACCAAGCTCTCAGTTTTTTTTTTTTCATGAAAAAATTCTGAGCTTGAATTTCGTATTTTTATTAGTGGTAGTAACATTGTTATAGATAATTTTCCTTATTGCCTGCTCATCTTATTTATATTGATTGTGCACAAAACTCCTATAATATAGATATATATCCTGCTCTTGGGTGGGGGCTATTCTTTCATCTGACTCAAATGATGAAACTGATTGTTTCATCGTACGAAACATTGGTATATGCCAATATGTCTCTACAGACAACATGAAAAGGTCTTACAAAAGATTGTTCATGCTCGTGTAAGACCTACGAATGAAAACAGCCGAATAAGACTTGTAATATACTACAAGAATAGAAAAACACATAACTTACTGCTAAGAAACAGTCCAATGAAGAATACCCAGGAGCTTCAAAGTAGTCACTTCCTGTACGAGTATACTTGTACTACAGGTGAATGTAAGAACCTGCCCTCAAAGTACTTCGGGTTGACTACAACAAAGCTCTCCAGGTGATTAACGCTTCATTTTGCTGCTGGTGCTCCAAAGACACATGCCCAGAAAAAGTACAATGTACAGGTAATCAGAGAAATGCTTGTGCAAGGTACTAGTATTATCCAACAAGAGGAAAATGTTGATAAACTGCATATTTTAGAGGCTTTATACATTAAAGATAGAAACCCCTCAATTAATCTTCAAGTAAAAGAAATATTCGTTATTCGAAGAAACAAGAACATAGATCCTAAAATGAAATGGAATAAGAACGTAAACTGAAACCTGTACTCTGATTGACAAATAAGGTAAATTTGGTGGACCAATTAAAAATCACATCCACTAAGGAAGTTTATATAAGCATCCTTCCAGAAGACGATTTTATCTGACGATGACCAACGTAATCATGGTCGAAAGCTCGTATGAATTGATGTCCCTTGGACAATTGATGAAAGCTCCAACCACAAGATAGAAGAATCGCCCACAATATCGAAGCCACCAACTCAAAAATCGTGAGAGCAGAAGCTGCTACTACTGTTAACTATATTTGCATACAGGATTATTTACTGCCTATTTACACCAATATATATATATATATAATATATATATATATATATATATATATTACATAAATATATCTAAAAAGTTGTTTTTGTATAATATGAAACTATAGAATATTTTCTGTTTGTAAAATATTTCTATTTTTGTAGACTACTCTTTCTCGATTACGTTAACGAGAATGATTTATCAGGAATGAAGTTTTAGTCAGTCATACCATCAGTAATTGAGTAAGTGTCATATGAATACACTTCAATGGAACAAAATCCAATTGACAGTATGTTTTTTAACAGATATTTTTTTATATATTATATAAACCATTACTTTATCGATACTTTTCCCATCAGGAGTTAAAATATTAATTGATTTAAATATATTAATTACATTTAATATAATCATTAATTATATAATATTAAATTAAAATGACACTTTAAAATGAATAATTTCATCTGCCAGTACAATTTCATAAGCGTAACTCAATATAATAAATAATCAATTTCAATTTAATGTTTAAAGCATTATAGAATTAATTTGATGAACTGATTTCTTCATTATGACTAAAATCAAACGCTGTTAAACTGTTTCAAACATGCTCATTTTATCAAATTTAAGTCATGAAATTATTCAATCGCAAACAAAAACAGGCGGCAACTCTTTATCTTTTGTCCATAGCTTTATTAGCGTTCTGTAAACCCTTTGATGCATATATGAGGGTTGTTTATTTTGCTACACCACGTCCCAATACCGAATTTATTGTTATTTTTAAATAGAAAGAGCTGTTAATATAATAGAATATTACAAATAATAAAATTAGGCAAATATATTTTTTTCAGATTTTAAATACAATCTTAATATACATTTTCCATACACATACATCTATTTTGTTACTAGTTTTCTTACTAAGTCTGTTGCTTCTGAATTCTGTAGAACATATTCAGATAAATGATAAGTTATTCCCCGCACTCTGTCCAGGCTTTCTTTGCCATGAAGTGAGTCCTACATGATGCCGATTTCATTGGATTCATGTTCAAAGAATGATTACTATTTGTATATCCTAAATGTACTATTTTTTACAAGGAATATTGATAATATCCCACAAAAACCGAATTCGTGTGTTGCCAGCTATAACTGAAACTTGATTTTCATTACGTTCATCAGTCCCTTTAAAATGAATCATTAGACATATGAAATCATCAATGAACAATCAGGTGACTAAGATATTGACTACTATATTTTACTTGTAGTAAAAGTAATATATTGTATTCTAAACCGATTTTCAATTTATTAAATAAATTAAATCTTCTGGAAGTAATATGAAAAATGTGTTTATATTATGAAGATAAATTATAATTATTATTTTTAATTTTTGATGGTTAAAAAAATAAAATTTATTCCATGTCAATGGTACAATGAATGTATATAAACTTTGAAGTTCAGTGTAAGTAAATACTTCACTAAACTTACGGTAAACTTCTTTTTTCTTAGTTCAGTTCAGTGAAACTGAATCACTAAAAAAAAGGAAAACTCATTAATATCATTTGCTTTTGAATAAAACAGTAGAAGATTATTCTGTACGATTTCTGTTTCAAGTATTATGAGAAATTTATCTCCTCTCGTAATAAATTAAGACGCAATTAGTTAACATATAGTGGGGGTAATTGTTCAGAAGAATAAATGCATGCGTACTTTTGGACCCTATAGTTGAATACAGGTCTTAACACGTCAGTCAGTCACCTCGCGTTCGCCAGATAGAACAGAACAAAATTACGTCTCATCATACTAAGGTATGTTTATTTGTTGATAGATCATGTCCTATGATATTATTTTTCACCATTATCTTTATATATACATTCACAGGCATTTCGTACAATATTTGGATGAGATTTCTTGTATTAAAAGTTAAATAAATGCTCTTTTACTTCTTATTGATCCATTAATATCAAAGTATTAGTTCATGTAAATTTTTAGTTTAAAAGTTAGAATTTATAAAGCCATTCTATAATAATTTCATTTAAATACTTGAATAAAATTGATTACAATGAAATTAATAATACATGATTAAATTTCTTAATCTAGTTTTTTTTAGATATATTTACAAAGTAATTGCAATATCCCGGTTTATTTCCTCTGCATATTTTATGCTACTTTTTAACTACTCACCAACCGGAGGTTCTCCTACTAATTATAGCATTCTGCAAAAAGCATCTGAAATGTATATCGGGCGGCCTACTGTTTGTCTTACTCAAATTTATATAGATTTTTAAATTAAGTTTTCAACTCGTTGCTCTTTGACGATCAAAAATCCTTGAAATATATATAGGAAAAAGGTAATATAATTACCTAGATAATAAAATAAATACTAGATAATTATAAATATTAACATTTCATAAAATATGGTAGTCTTAATTTTCCAGTTGAATATTTCATATAAATCTACTAAGCTTACCTCCACATCCTATTGGCATTTCCTCTATTGCTCCCAGTCTCTCTTCATCCATGTCACATTGCCTCACTCTATACTAATGTAAAGCTCTCTCTTTCTTCCCAATCTACAGTTTGGTATCTTCTCACTGGTTCTCTTCTAACATATTGTGATATATGTTTTATGAAACCTGAAGACTTAATGTAGTTCAAATAGTATAGTTGATTAGGATTGAAATGTTTTACTTCCTCCTCCTCCTCTTCCTCATCTTCCTCTTCCTCCTCCTCTCCTCTTCCTCCTATTCTTCCTCTTCCTCCTATTCTTCCTTTTCCTCCTATTCTTCCTCTTCCTCCTCCTCTTTCCTCCTATTCTTCCTTTTCCTCCTCCTCCTTTTCCTCCTATTCTTCCTCTTCCTCCTATTCTTCCTCTTCCTCCTCCTCCTCTTCCTCCTATTCTTCCTCTTCCTCCTATTCTTCCTTTTCCTTCTCCTCCTCTTCCTCCTCCTCCTCCTCCTCTTCCTCCTATTCTTCCTCTTCCTCCTGTTCCTTTCTCTTTCTTCACTTCCTCTTCCCCATAGCATTACACCAGAGCTATAAGAAATCAAATCGAAATATAAATAAAATCAATTAATTAAAAACAAAAATTATATTAAATTTAAAACCACTATTGGGATTATTTCTGGGATTTTAGAGACATGTGTCTTACATTAATTTGTAAAACACATATTACACTAAAGGATGGCGTTATAGCCAACAATTTTAGCTGTCAAGTTTGAAACAACTAATACTCTTATTTAGTTATGTATGATAACATAAAAGTTCAAACATATTAAATTATAAAATAAAAAAAAATTAAGTTTTATAATATCGACTGATGAATGTTCAAAATCGATCTAATGATTACTTTGAAATTAATTTTGATTAATATTTAAATGCTATTAAGGCTTGATCTATAAATTAATGGATATGAAATTAGAAAACAGGACGTTGCTAAATTAATACCAACTAATAAATGCACATTCACACTCTGAAAATGTGACATGGGTAAATCAGATTAAACTAGGCTGTAATATAGTTATACAAAATGAATGTCACATTCAGACCTTAGTGTAGTGATTCCAGGTCTGAATGTGCGGATCCAACAAATAAGCTCGTTTTGTGTTTTGATTAAATACTGTTGTTAGTTTTTACCCATATTTCTTTTAAAAAGTAAAGATAAATTCAATTATCTTTTAAGATAAATTCAATTATCTACGTAAAACATACACATTTAGTTTCTTTGTAGAAGTATTGTTATCTTCTTTACATTAATATTCATGTCTAACAGCTTACTTTTATAAATATTTTTATAGAAAATAACAAACAATATAAATGAGACAAATGTTGTAAGAACAAAGAACTGAGTACTTTAGTATCACACACTGATTAACAGAGTGGAGATAAAATGAACTTGTGCAAAACCAATTATTTTTTTTCATTGTAATATATTTATCTACTTCCAACAAATCTCCATATATTTTTCCTATGATTTTTAGAAATTTTAAATACTTACAGCTTTACAACTGTAATTTTTAGATATTTACAGCATTTTGTGAATCTAGTATAAACGTTTGATTAATTTTTTCAACACCCAAAACCCTTTGTCATACTTCCTTGTGAGAGGACTCTGCATTTTACTTGTGAAATCTATGAAATCTATTTATGAAAATATTATATCATGAAATTATGAAATCTGTTACAATAGACAATAATATAATTCTTTTCTATCGTTTTCAGCAAATACACCAAGTTTCCTTGTGTGTAAAGTATTTGACAACATAAATAATAACATAAAATTAATAATGGGAAAATTTAATTCCTTCTAAAGTTAAAATATTATGCAGAGAGTATATGGCTATTTAAATGATAACAGAAGTCGAATACAATTGATAATCAGCAGGTTATCAATTTCAAGATATCTTGACTCAAAGTAAGAAGTTGAACCAGTGGGTTTCATTCTTTGCTCATGTGCATCGATGTCATTGTGTAATCTATTACTACATGTGCCTGTTACCATATGCATAATATGGGTAGTTGTATATTTGTAAATAAAGATGATAAAAAAAAGAAGATATCTTAAAACGACATATTACTTCTCTAAACACTTTGTTTTCTTGAGATGTACACTAATTTTAAAATAAAGAAATACTTTGAAGAATAAACTTTAATTGAATTTTTTTAACTGAAAATTACATTTTAGAGCATTATTATAAAACCAAAAATAATTCAGAACAGTCTTGTTAGAGATTAGTAACAAGCAACTCGCTACTATATTGCAGTGAAAGAATAAAGTAACTTACTCTTTCTTTACTTTTTCTGGTCAATTATTTTTAAGTATTATAAAATACTTTTCCAGCTTGTTAAAACTAAATGGTCATTTTAAAGTTTTATAAAATCTTTTACCTTATAAGAAATAATTATGCATGTTTCAAAATGGGCTTTATTTTTTATTCATCCCTATTATAAATTCTGTTTGCAGATTCTTTTTTGCAATTTTTGCTTGATGTTTTGAATAAAGTTGTCATTATTTAGAACCAAGTTTACTGAAACTGAAATTAAATATTCATCCTACTTTAAGGAAACTGACTGCATCATATTACTTATCACAAATAGTACTGTATGTATTACTTGTATTCTTGAGATTTCATTCGATTATAATTATATATCTATAGAAATAAAATATTTTTTTCGAGTTAATCATTATATCGCATAATATCATTTAAAACAAACATATAAATGCAGCCAGAGGTGTTTTTTTTAAACATACACATTTAGTTTCCTTGTAGAAGTATTGTTATCTTCTTTACATTAATATTCATGTCTAACAGCTTACTTTTATATATATTTTTATATAAAATGACAAAAAATATAAATGAGCCAAATGTTGTAAGAAGAAAGGTCTGAGTATTTTAGTATCACACACTGATTAACAAAGTGGAGATAAAATGAACTTGTGCAAAACCAATGTTTTACACAATGGAAGATAATTGCAAGTTAACTGATATTTTATTGCCATTTTTTTTCTTTTATTGTTAATTTCTGTACCCTCTTTATTTATGATTGATGGTGTATTTAATTTATATCTGTACGCTCTTTATTTATGATTGATCGTCTATTTAAGACATGCTTAAGGTACGATAAACATAATTACCACTATTTTTTAAAGCCATGAAGTATATTCACAATAATTTATTAATAGTATTTGGAATATTAAACTATCACAATTCTTTAATTATACATTTTAATAATGTTTATAACATGTAGTTCTGCCATATCCTTGGCGTATTTTTTGACTGTTTTCTGTCCACTTCTGTTTTTGGTTTTAATATTATCAAATTGCTTATTATATAACTATTTAATCACAGTTATACAGATGGTATTCACATGTAGTTGGATACAATGTACTCGTATCTAAAAGGTAATCTAGTACTCAAGGCATATATTCTGCTGTTAAACATTTGTATTTAGCGTATCCTAAAAAAATTGCATAAGATTTGAACATATGCAGTTTATGAAGATTTGTAATCATATCCTAAAAAGTGTCATAAGATTTGAAAATATGCAGTTTATCAGACTGTCAGTCTTAACTCTAGACGTTGAACTTCATTGTTATTAATTGAGAATTATTTTAGTTATATTTTGATCTCTCTTCAGAATCTGGCCAGTAAAAAAGTTTACTCTCTCGTTTGTACTTGGATACATCAGAATGCAGGGAATGAGACTGTGTTTGAATGTTGCCACCTGGAGCAATTTTTTTTAAATCCTTATTGTTTCACTCCTTCTTTATATTTATCTTCATTATTCATTTTTTATATGAATTTTTTCTATTCAAATAATTTTTATTAGTATTTTTATCTTCAATTGTTTTCTTTTAACTATTACGAATAATCCTATAATTAGCCGTCGAGTGAGCTTATTATTACATTTGTCGGAAAATAACTAGCCATACTCTCCACATTTGCATTGATTTTTTTTTCTTTAATTTGAATACCTTTACTAGCCCTCTTAGTATTAAAATGCGCCGTCTGCACCCCATAGTTCTGTCAGCTTATCCCTGTATTTGGATACCACTCCTCCTTTCAACTCTCTCAGTTTACTTAATAAATTATTTTCTCTTCAAAAGCTTTTAACATCATATGGTATTAAAATTGTTAGTGACGTATCTTCTCTCTATTTAGGTTCTATCAATAAATCACTTTTGTCATATCAGAGATATCTTGAAGAATCATGCCTTTGCAGCTAAAAAGTCATCTAAACTTAAATTTTCTTATCTGCCTCATGGTTTAAGTCTTCTTTCTAAGTTCCCTACCTTCTTTCACAGAGACTTCACTCTCCTCTTCTACTCTCATGCTTCCCTTTTGCATGCTACTTTCAATTCATCATACCAATCATCACCTACTGAACTTGATCTCTCATATACAAATAAATCTGACAAAAACCAATAAATTAACAATTATATCTTTTTTAAGCTATCACTCCTTTATTGAATGAGACTGAATTTGTCATTTTTTCTATAATCATAGTTTCAGTTCAATACATAAAATTAACCACTTTACTGTCTTAGAGGATATGTAAATGTTTTGTAAATTCTTCCTTTGAATTTCTTATTCAAGTCTCTTGGAATAAACCTTATGATCTAAATACTACAACTCTCTCATGTTTACATCACTATCTGTAAACTATTAGTAAGCATCCACCTCTTTCCATTTTCATCCACTAAAATTATTTATCTCTTCTATTATATATAAAATTTCTGATTCTGCTTCCCTTAATGGTTAACCCCCCCCCCCCCCCTCATTTAGGATAATCTTACTGAAATCTCTTATTAACTTAAGAGCTGATGGTTCCATTGTAAGAAATCAGCCAATAGGACTTTACAGTTGTACTAATTAAGCTGAATTACACAATCAAAAGGTTAGAAGGCTGCTTCAAACTCATTATTCTATCAAGGAATTTTCTTTCTGACCCAACCACTTATTCCTTAATCATTTAGTTTTCTTGCTTAATAACTGTATCTTTAGCATCAATATCCTTATTCCATACTGTCCTAACCGTCATCTTTATAGTTGTCATGGAAGTTACTTCCCTGTATATCTCGATAGGGTGGATTTAATCGAATTTTTCTATTTAAATGTTTTCGTTTCTTCTATAAAATTGTAATAATATAATTTAAAAGATAGTAATTTTATAAAATAGTCATCCTTAACATTTATATTATTAATGAAGTTAATTAGTTAAGAATTTGCACAGCTGATATTTTTTTATTATGACGCATATCCGGGACAATTAGTGGAGAAAAAGTAGGAGAACTATCAGGGGATGAACATGAAGACGAAACTCTAATAACTAGATGCAGAGAAGATAAAGATGATTTCACAAGATAAGGTAATCCATTAACTTCTTGTAACGTAGCATAAGAAGCACAGTCCTGGGTTACTAGGGTTTTGCATCGTATTATGAAGTTTAGTCCTAATCTTATTTAGAACGAAGAGAGCTCAGCAGCAGGACTTTATGACTCTTACTGCTGAGATCATCCTTGAAGTTAAGCTTGACACTAGTTAATTATAAGATCGTATATTTCATTGATAATAAGTTATGGAGTAAATAATATTACTTCAGCAAAAGTTAGTAATTCTTTGGGAGGTCTTTAGCTTATATTTTCTTACCTAACTTCTTATTTTCTTTAAATAAGTTTATAATTCTTTATGCATTTATACATTATATTGCAATATAGTTCATATGTATTCAACTCTTTACTATGAGCATGCAGATAGCTTAGCCAGGGAGCTGTTTGAACAACCAAACTGAAGAGCAGAACGTGAAAAAGAGTAAAAGAGACATCTAAAGCAGATTGGACAAACATTTATTTACCTACCATGAAAGTTCACGCAACACACCACAATGAAATTCATACAAGAAATTGTAGCAGAAAATGATATCTGTTGATAATTTAGAAAACAAGATCCGTCAACTTTAATAAAAAGTGGTGTGAGATGGCACAGATCTCCTAACTACTAACAAGTTGTGGTAAAAAAAAGATAGAGTTTTCTAATAATACGAGTAGAAAATTATTATGTTACTTTTATATCATATAGACGCTATAACTACTTCAGGTGTATATCTTTCGTAAACCATAATTTTTGTACATTATTATAAAGGAATGGTTTGATAGGGAATGTCAAGAACACGGAAAAAATGTTGAAATATCAATACGAGTATATTTAGAAAAATGAAACACGGATTACGATACGCTAGCCTTCACAAAAAGCAAACATGTCATACAAATTACAATGTGAATGTAAAGGAAGGAGCACTATAAAAATATATGATATAAAAGGAGTGGGGTTTAACAAACATGGGAAAAAAGAGAATGACTTTTTATAGGTTGAAAACTAGACAGATCTTAGCTAAAGAAAAATAAAAGGTTATCTTAAGCAACGCTACAAATAAAAAGGCACAAGCGAATGATATGTTTACTAGTAAATTTGTTTAAATTTTATAGCACAGAATCTCAGACGGATATTGTTAGATGGCTACATTATATATACGATAACGGAAAGTTACCATAGGAATTTCGGAAGAAAACTATTCTTTTTATTTTCGAAAAAAGGAATCCAGAAAATGCAAAATGATAAAGATGCGTTTCTTTCATAAGTTTTATATTTTATATTCAAATATTTGCAGGACTATTAAATAACAGACTTATAAATTGGGCTGAAGAATTTAAGTTACTTGAGGAATTTAAATAAAATCTTAAATAATATACTCCTGACAAAATTTTTAATCATGCAACATGGTTAACATTTCACTTTGTAGAAGAAAAAATATAATATACATTTTTGCAAATTTTACGGTGGTAATTAATAAATTAGTAGATAAAATACTATTATAAATTTACTGTTATGATATGTTTTTAGATTTTTTTTTACAAAAATTGGTGTTGCCATTTTTAAAGGTAGAGTAATTAAAACGTTAATCACCGGGCTAATAAAGTAGTGTTTAATTGTTATATCATTGAAATTAATATTAAGAAAAAAGAAGAGGCACACATTATAATGGTTGCTCTAAAGCAACTATTTCGATAAACATTTTATTGAATACCTACAAAATTATCACTGTTGAGGTAACATCATATAATAGGGACAGAGTCTATTTAAACGAATCCAAATTGTAAGCAATGGAAAAACGATAAACGAATTGGATAATCGGATATTGAAGGATAATGGTAAATGCATTAAACAACATGGAAATACTCTGACAAGCTAACTCTTAGTATATACTTTAAAGAACTACCGGTTTGTAACCTATTTACAAAAGTAATAATAAAATCAAATCCTCAATATTGAGAGAAAAAAATCTTGAGTATGAGTTCAAATGCAATAACAAAAATTACAGTTCTTCTGACTTGTACATAGCAATGAGTAAAATTCTCCCTATTCAGGAAACTAACAATGTACTTAGTGCTTTCTAAGAAACATATGGAGCATATCTATACCATAAAACTAACTCTAAAAACACTGGAAAGAGGTTCTAATAATAACAAAAGAAGACTATTACCTTAGATTCATTGTTATTTAAAAAGTACTTATTTAAATAAAGAAATTTTGAAATTAGAAAAAGAATTATGATAATATCTTAAACATGCTACCATGAAGAACACCTTTCCACTTATGACTCGAACAATGTAGGTGACTAAACTTAGAATATGACAAATTAACTCACCATTATGTTCGATATAATTTAACTAACTAACCTACCATTATCATTGATATATTGATACATTAACCATGACTGAAAAACGAGTAATGCATATCTACTAAGGGCATTTATTACTTTGTTTAAATTAGATAACAGAGAGGTTTACGCGAAAAATTGCAAAACGTTGGAAGAAATAGATATAATCAGAATAAACTCATGTTTTTAACAGTGATACATTGATGAAAGACTGCTACCGAAATTCCCTATGAGTATATGTACTATGTATGCATAAATTGGGAATATATACATTATGTACAGTCTATGATAGCTATAGTGTAAAACTTGCACTCCTGATGACAATGGATGTCAAAATAGATTAAGGTTGTCACTGTAGCAGCTTCAGGTAATTATTGTATAATATATGGACGAGTAAAATGATCAAGGTATGATCAGTCTTCAATCCTTAAACAAACTCTTAAGGCCCACGTTTCCATTTCATTCAAAATCTCTTTTGTAGTTTTAAAAAATAGATGTAAATAGAAAGTCATTATAGACACAATTTGGTCAAAAAAGTAATTGAAATCGGTGGTTTCTATTTTATAAATTATATTAAGAGAATGATGAAAATAAATTTGAAAAATTTCTCAGACACATAATGTAATGGAATGCTTATAGTCAATTTAATTGTCGAAAGGATGTCTCACTTACAGTGGTCAGTGCGCCACCTTAGGGGCTCAACAGCCAAGACTAAGTAGATAAGTATTTAAGTAGATGTGTAAAATAACAAACAGAAATACCAACATCAATCTGGGAGTTTAAAGCAAGAAATATTTCTAAACATAATATGCAAATGGACGATCAAAATATTAAAAAAGTATCTGGCCAAAATATACCGGAAGTAATTTAGTTTTTTTATTACAAATAAATAGTAAAATCATAATTTTCTACTATTAGATTAATCAATCTTACCTTTTTTAACATTCAATTTGGAATTTTTTTTATTTACTCCTTTCTTAATATAATTTATTTAACATTCTTCTGTTGTTTTATTAACTTATTTAACCTATCTTCCAATATTATTTTCTTCATTAGTATGTTTTATCCTTTTTTTTCTCTTATATCATTATTGAACATTTCGTTATATACAAAAGGAAAATAATCCTTTCCTGCATTTTCTTTTTAATTTTATACATCCACTTTCATTTATTTCCATGGTCAATATATTCTTATATTTGAGAATTATAAGCATCTTTTATCCTTATGAAACATATTATCTGGTCAACTTCTATTTCAGTTAACTTCTAATAGAAGGAATTTTTTTTTGTATCATCAAATCCTTTACTTAGAAGATAGTGAATTCAAAGACTGCAATTTACTTTAATGAAGGAAGTCTTACGAAAGATCTGCTATATATCTACACTAAAATAAAGAAAATAATAAAAATATACTTGGGAAAAAAAGTATTATAGAAACTCAAATAATTGCAGGCTTACGACTAAATGTAAATTTATATAGTTAAATAAATAATTATGATTCAAAAAATGTAACCATTGAGGATAACATTAGAAGTAAGCCGTGCTACAATGAGAAATATACAGATATTACCTAAATAGCTTAAAAGATCACGATTCTTGAAGTAATATGTTTGTATACAGTCGGTAATTTTATCAAATATAATCATAGAAAGATACTTTTATAACCCATAGTGGCGGTAACAAAATGAGGTGACAAAGTCAAAATGTTAATTGGGTATAATATTAATAATCCAGGAGATTTAATGATAGGTTTGTGTTGCCTGTAGTTCAGACGTCCAACTGAAAATCGAAATGTTCATTAGCATATTTAGGATCTTTCAGAAGCCATTGGCCAGCAAATTACTCTAGAGTAATTTTCTCAATACCCTTGATTGAAATGGCACTCAAAGGTGACCTATCACAGTTTAATTGATATTAAACTGTAATCAATTGCAATCAATCTGATTGAATCCAGTGTTTGGATGTTTAAATTGACCAGTCTGTTTTGTAAATGTGTGTTTTAGTTGATGTCAACGTAAATTTAACCTCGTAATACTTATTGATATGACTTTGTATGTAAATAAACTCCCTCAATGTAATTATACTATTGAATAAACAATTATAATTAAGAACGATATGATTGGTATAAGAAATATTTTATAGCATATGATATAGTTACGATATATACATCTTATATGGCATAAGAGGTAATAGATCTCCTTTTTGAATTGTTTCAGAGGTCTACCTTCAGGAGCATAATTTTTAACTTTAGCTGAAGTTGTAATCTGTGTCACAAGTTTTTTGTATACTTACTCTTTGACTCTCATAGCTTTCATTCAGTCTTTTTCCATTACAGTAATGTTTAAATAATAAATTTAGGAATAGTTGGTATTTATAAATAATCATTACCAGCAGACCTACTGGCAGAGTGACAACACCAAGTACATTGAATCCTAAATCTCTTAAAGGGACTTGTTCAGAGACTAGTCTACCAAGCAGGTATATCTACCATCCATGATGGTTTCCTATTCCAATATAACTGGTTTTCTATCCAGTGTAATTACCAACATTATAAAGGAAGAGAACTAGATATGAGCTGATTTTTTAGTTAGTAGTAAATGTATGTAGGCATTTTTGTTCAGTTACTATATATGTAATAATAAAATAAACAAGTTAGTTAAAAGTGCTTATAACAAAAAAATTATATGGATTATTGGTGCATTTATATATTAGAGGGGCTTTTGTCGCTTTCTGGCTATCTGAAATTCTCTTTCAGGCAAAGAAATTCAAACATCAGCAATTTTTTTTCCTTAGAAATCAATATTTCTTAAACAGACAGTCTTCTTTAAGAACAAATGACTTAAATATTATAAATGCTGTAGGGTTAGCTCCAAGGATCCTGTTACAGTTTGCAGTTCTGCATAATCAAAATAATTTTCTTATGTGGGTTGAGTTTCTTCAAGCTGCATTCCTGGTCTCTTTTGTTTTTCCTAGTACATTTTTGTTTTCGGTTTTTTTTTCTTGACTCCAAACGGCTCATTAAAGAACAATGGAATTTTTCTATTCATTTCATTGGTTATTCATTTTTGACATTTTTAAAAAGTATAATACTTAATCAAAATGAGATTTAAAGAATAAGATGCAATTATTTTAGACACCCCTGTTTTTATTTTTTTCATTAAAATTGTAAGAATTATGGCATATACTTGAAAGTGGAGATTTGGAAGAGACAAACATCATTATGTTTTTAACCAGTTTGATATTTCTTTATTTACAGTACTGTTGAGTGTAGGCCACTACAGATTTTTCTAATTTAGAATCACCTAAACTTGTTAGATAAGCTAGATTTCTTAGGAGTGATTGTTTCATAATAGAAACATAATTTATGATTTAATAAAAGTAATATTATTGAAACTTGTAAATCATTAAATTCTAAATTTCACAACAGTTGTGAATTAATTGATCAAAATTTAATGATAAATTATATTATGTAATATCATGGTTTTAATCATTTTTTGCCGTAAAAGGTGTTCCATAAAAGGGACATTTATATTTGAATATTATTTATTGTTTTATGTGTTTCATAATTGTTTGTGTTGATATACTAGTTTCTATTTAGTTAGTTGAATAATTAACTAGACTATCCAATATAAAGACTTTCAAAAAAATTAGCTTTCAATAATATGAAAATATAGATTACATGGAAGTAATCCAATTGTTTTGTGCTGGAATTGGGTTAGAGAAATAAATGAATGTAATAAAGCCTATTTGTTTGGATTTTGTGAGAAGAGGGAGTCATTTGAAAACTAACACATTGTTTTATAAATGAGCCGGAGAAAGAGGTCGAATGGTTTATTGGAATCGAAAGAAATGGGACTTGAGTTGGCAGTGTTTCTCTGATGTCACTCCGCAGGAAGCTTGAAAAACCGCCTCTTCTTTAATTAATTCGGGCCCTCTTTGTTAAGCCTTAAATTACCCCTACCCCTCATCCTAACGAAAAAATCCCTTCGACCCACCCGGATCATCCCTTGCTTGCCACCACCTTCCATTGTTAACTAATGGGTCGAAAAGTTACCCGAAACCGCTTGACACTTTGAGAATAAGAGATAAAAATTATATATTTCTTCCACTTGAACGTTCTTAATTGGTATTCAAGGCTAAGAATAATTGAACTAAATATATCTTCGTAACTAAGAAAAACTTTCCTTAGATAAAGAAGCTGATGTGGCGTCACTCAGTTCAGTCATTGTTCCTTTCTTTCCACTTTATTTAAAATGAATTCATCTAAAGAAAACAGTAAACACTTCTCTTTCACACTTAATTTTTTTTTTAACTTTCTAAAAATTTCTATTTTAGCAATGATATATTGATATCCATTTTTGTAAGATAAAGAACTGGAGGTTTTCAAATTTTTCAAAAATTTGGTACTAAACATCGGAAAAAAGAAAGAATATAAAAAAAAAATATTTGTTATACGAAAATCACATCCGACTTAAAGCCTTAAACTCTTTATCTAATTATCTAATAACCTTGACAATACTTTAAACAGCACTGTTGAACATCATTAATATTGCTATATCAGTATCGATCCAAACCAAACTATTCAACCCCCCACCCCTAAAACTTCACATACACACGCACGCACACACGCACACGCAGACAAACACACACACACACACGCACGCACCGACAAACGCGAACACACGCGCGCGCGCGCACAAACACGCACGCACGCACACACACACACACACTCACTCACTCAAAACCAAAAACAGAGAATATTATTCAAACTTTACCGCTTACTACACGGATGAGTAATATATATGGGTTCTCTATTTTATAAAAATCTAGTCTTTAAATTATTAGTGATTTCTATAATTTCTTAATGCCTTATACTTACTATATCAACTATGAATTGCAATACTATGATAATAAAATTCTATTGCATAAATTAGAAAGAGCACTCTTAAAATTGTGGCCTACTTTGATCATAATTAGATCTTGTGTTTCTACTTCTACATCACTTTTTCCAAAAGATTAACTGATTCTAAGAAAAAGTAGTCCTATTTAATAATCTTATTAATTAAAGCCAAATGGGATAACCGTGTTCAAAATAGTTTCATGTGATAAAACTATTTATATGAAGCCAGAGCTATTTTTATAACTATTTATGAAACCAGATATCTATTTATATTATAGTTAGAGCACCTTGGTACGCCCTAAATGTGAATATTCACCGTGATTTGAAAAAGGAATACATAGTTACATCACCCGACTTACTACCAATGAATGCCATAAACTGTACTCCGCGAAATTTACTTTTACAGCCTCTCAATCCTGCCACTAACCTTTCTCAAACACACTGAACAATTACATCATCCACTGACTATTTCTTTCCAACTCTTGTTCCAACTATTTCTCTTCCAACTAAGAACTTTGTACTGCAGAAAACTATGAATAATAAGACCAAATGCAAATGCAAATTAGAGTCATTACTGTACAGATGAACTTAGTAACTGTCATGAATTACAGACAATCCATTTTAGAGTAGCACAATAATTAAGCAGTTGATCTAGAACTTTAGGCCTCTGATCTAAAACTACTAGTTACGACATGAAATATAGTGCTCGGATATATTTGTTAGTCATTGGACTCAAGCATGGTATCGCATCCATAACCCTTGGGTGTTGTCAAGATTTTGTGTGGAAAATTTGATGGATTGTTGATAACAGCTGTAGAAATGCCTATTGAAAAAAAAGTATTTATTTTCTGAAAAAAACATCTATCGATTCTACCAGTTAGCTAACTCAATTTAGTTAATACTTTAATACGTTCAGGGTTTCTTAGAATAAGGATAAACAAATTAACCCATCCATCGACTCCTTTTTTTTCACAGATTATCTCATCAAAAAGGTTCTTTCATTTTACTAGAGATAAAATACTACCAAATATTTCAGACAGCAATCTATCATTTCATTAAGTTGGGTATATATTTCAAACAACCACTAATTGTAGCTGTTACACAACTGATACAAACATTGTAGTACATAATACTGGTTGGTAAACAGTTTCATTCAAAAACTTATTCTCTTTTAACACATTGTCAACATCTATATAAACAATCGTTTCATGTTTATTGTAATTGTTATAATAAAAAAAAATTATGTTGGCATATTTGTATTTTGTAGGCTTCCTATTATTATGGTTCATGAATAAAACAGATTGCTTTAGGGGAGAAGTTATTTAATTGCTCCAGCTTAGGGTGGATGGCGTTAAATAGTCACCCTACCCAGCCAACTGGGAGATGATATTAAAGTGAATTCAGTAGGTTTTATTTTTCTTTTCATTATTTCCTTTTATCATTTTAGTGATCTCCCGTTTTCTCGTTTCCCTTACAGTTTTAGAGAGTTCTGAATTTAGCTTGCAAAAAGAATGCTTTTAATAAAATATTAAAGTTTACTAGCAACGTAACTGCTAAAAAGTATGTCATTAATATTACAATCTGTTGACTTGTTTTATTTATTTTTTTTTAAAGAAGCAGTCGTTTAAAATATATACTGCATTAAGAGCAACAAAATCATAAAAAAAATAATTTTATTTTAATCAAATTTAATAGTTCGATTGAAAGCCGCAATCGTATTATGCTTAGCACTTCATAGTATCGGCTACAGACAGATTTATTCCTGTTTTCGTAAAAAGACAGATAACTTTTATCTAATATTAGAGGTTTTTTACCTTCTGCGATGCCAAATGACAAGTTATCGGAAACGAAAACCTGCTACTGTAACTTTGAATTATACATTTCAATCATTAGCAGGAAATTTTTTGGATTGCGGCTTCATTCTTCATTAAAACAACTTCTCAGAAAGAAAGATTATCAGATAATTAGTTATTATTTGTGTACTATTGAGCTTTTATGAAAGTTTACGGTATAATTAGTTATTATATTTGCAGCATTCGCATCTCATATTTGTTGACAGAAGGTTATAATATAATTATTTTAATATTGATATTAGTTATTATTTTTGTACCATTGAGATCTCATATTTTTTGAAGGAAGGATATGGTATAATTAGATACTATTCTTGTAACATTGAGATTTCATATTTCTGAATTAAAAACGATGAAGGCTTGAGGAAGTTTACAAAATAATTTGAATTTTTACTTCACCCTTGTTTAAATACTGTCATTTGAATAAATAAAATTTTAGATAAGGTTCGTTGTGCTTATAGAAGTACCAACATGCTTTATAAGTTATCACAATTAATTTGTCACAAATTTTCGAAGAAAATACAAAAGAACACGTGTTGAAAAACTAAATGTATTTATCCGCAGTAAAAGATTTACCCTTTGATTTCAAACATGTGTCAATATCTGTACATAAATCCAGCATTTGCGACCTTCAGATGAATTAAATAAAATTTTATAGTACACATCAGTACATATTTGCATCTGATTGGATTTTTTCTGTATCAATCAAAGGAGAACAATTCTTCCAACAGATGATGCTGTCTATACGAGTATAGTAATATTTTTTTCACTTTTATTGATAACTGTATCCTTTAAACTTCTTGATCTTCTCAACAACAAAAAAAGTTATATAATTGAGAGCATAGGAATGAATCACTGGAATTGAGGACGAAGCAAACAATTTAAAAATTATGAAAATCTCACCTTTTTGAACGGGACGCCTAGTTATATGGTTGATGTATGTTCAAGTATCGTTGACTCAAAATAACATAAAAAGTGAATCAATTAAATGTTATTACTCATTTCTCAATTATATCAAAAATACCTTGTTTGGCGAAATATCAGACAAACTGATGTTAAACATAATTTACATGAAGAAAGCTACGATAATTAGCTAAAACTTTTCTTCCGTTCTTTCTGTCTAGGTGACATGATACTAAAAATGTTCTTAAGAGAAGGTAAACCACTTGAGTGTAAAAGATGTTTCTCTAAAAGGAATGAAAATACATTGTTTAAGTAAGCTGTGACTCTAATAATAATTTTTACGTCACAGGAGTATTCTGACAAAATACCTTTGGTGGTTGATAAAATTACATAAACGCTTCAAACTATGTAAATGTCCCTTAAATTTAATTATGTAGTTTAATCAACTACATAATTAAAGGAAGTTCAAGCGCAGAACTTACTCCTTAATCCGATGAACTGGTTAGAAGATGTGACATTGGAATATTATTGCCAATGAGTCACTCCGACTGTAACGAAGTAATAATAATATAATAAGCGAAGGCCAGTTGTTGATTCCAGCATCAACTGAGTGCGAGATTAAATGCCAAAAATGTAAATAAATAGCATGTCTGGGAGGAACAGCTGACAAAATCTCAAGAAAAGTATTCTCACATTCTGCCGCAGACAATAAATCCAGTAACTGTCGCAAATCCCACCTAGTTATGACAGATAAACAAGAAACTGAAAGCTTCTCAACTGATACTGGCTGAGCAGCCATGGGCAATTCAAGAATTCACGATTCCTATAAAAAAAATATATATGTAAGTAAATTTTATCAAAGTATTCTTGATGATACATCTCATTAGGTTGTGACAACGCATAAAAATATACTAGATTGTACGAATTTACAAAAATAATAACAGAATAATTCAAAATCTGTATAGTAAAAATAATTAAAACAAACTTGAACTGCAAGTATGTCAGAAATATAGAATAATCTATTTTGATGTTCAAAGAACTATTTTTAGATTTAATACAATTAAAGAATGACTTTTGCCTTCTTAGTGTACCATACTCTTTCTGGGAGGGTCTTATTAAAGTAAAGAAATGCTGTCATATACACATAGAGTTTTCAGTTTAAACGTTTTGAGATCCACTGATCATTCTCATATTTGTTGGTAATTGCCAACGTTTCTGACTGAGTGTCCAGTGATAATTTTTAAGTCAAACCGTTTGAAAAACGCAATAACATTTGACGGGTGTTAAAACCTGATTGGTTTTATGTAATGTTGATAAATACTCTTTATTGCGCATTATACCAAATCCGGAATTAACTTTAATCAGCATCTGGTGGTGATAACGCTTGCTAGAATTCCCTTTCGCTTGAATACTACCGCTTTTTAGAGTAATCAATATTCATTAATGACGCTAGGTTAATTGTCCCTCCTCACTTTACTAAATGTAAAGTACAGTAATATCAGAAAACTGGTTGTCAATACTTTCTGGGATTTATGTGTCTAGAGATCAGCAGAGACTATTTGTTCAAACTGAAATAAATGACTGTTTTAAAAAGCAGTAATTATATATTTTATTGTCTACTTGAATATATCTATATAAATAAAAGTATGATTTTGTCTGTACATTGTTTAGAACTGACTCATTTTAAGTTTTCTTTACGTTTCACACATTAGGGAAACCAAAACCGCCTTTAGACAAAATTTCTGTCTCCCGGTTTGTCGGTTTGTCCTTGAGAATTTTTCACAAGTAAACCAATCTCTATAAGACATTGCGAGCTGAAACTTTGACAGCAGATTTGTTTATGTTTCAATTAAAATATAAGCTCCAAATAGATTAGAAAGTCATTGTAGGATGGAAGTTATGGACTTTTAAGCTGACTTTGGCTAACTTCAGCTTATTAAGTCCATTTTTAAAACTCATGACATTTTTATTTCAAAAATCTCTACAGGTATAGCAAGTAGGTATTGTTAGTTGATTTCAAATATAATTGCATTTAAGCTTCCAGCAAGAGCTTATTGACAAGGCTTTTCCCGAAGTTCAAGATCTACTATCTATTCAGAATAAATGACTTTGTGAAAGAGCAATTCTCAACCCCTAATAATGAACAGACAGTAAAAATCAGTAAACAAGTTCTTACTCTATATCAAGCCGAGGAAAGAACGTACAAGTCAGTAAACAGAGTGATTAGTGATGAGGAAGGAGTTCATTATCCCAACTGAATTTCTCGACTTCGTGACTGCTCCTGGACTGCCTGCTCATGATTAGAATTAGAACTAAATAAATCAGAAGGATCAATCATGCTGCAATTTAGTAGTAGTAACAAATTTCATGTTGCAAAACTTGAGTGCTCTAAAAATGTGTATACCACGCATACCATTGATTCCAAGCCGCTATCAGTTTCCATTCAAACGATTCCAATGTCCTGTCAGCGTCTGCTTTGCAATGACTGTAACTAAATCGCAAGTAAAAACTCTATCTTCCCCAGAAATTGAAGTGAGTGAGAGGAAATTTTTCTAGCATTGTCAAAGGTAGTTTGCTCGCTCAAGAGTCAGAGGTTGCAACTCTTAGTTATTTAATGAACCTGAAAGACAGGCAGCTAATGTGACGTATACACAGGCGTTTACTTAACAATGTCATAATAATGATATTTTCTAATATTCCGTAATTTCAAATGATATTTTGGAATACTGTGTATTATCTCTGAATTTTCGAAAAAGTACCAGTCAAATATGGGCACGTTTGCTAGTATTTCTTGTATTAATATTTATATCACTATAAGTTTTCTTTTTAGAAATGCAGTTTCAACACATTTTCATGAAAGGTTTTTTTTCATATTGGCCATAAAAACCATAGTGAACAAATTATTCAGATTAACGTTCATAATGATTTAGAAAATATGTTGAGTTGTAAATCATTAATTGTGCAATACGTACTTGTGTGGTATTTACTCATACTGGGTAAATGGATAATACAAAGACTCCACATAAAAAAAGTTTTTTAATTCAAACTATGCAAAGAACTATGCGATGAACACTTCTTATTCATCGTCAGAAAATCATCTAATGGAATCAGTGAACTTTCGACGGTTGTCGGTTCTCTACTCCTGACGATGAACACGAAGTGTTCGAAACGCGTAATTTGAATTAAAAAAAAAAATCTTTTGTAAAGACTTTGTATTATCATTTACTCTAGTATGTTTAGTTGTTATTAATAGTATAAAATATCCATAAAACATGAATTTAGGTTTTATATGTAGACCACTAATAAATAAACTTAATTTAGGTTTTAGCTTTGGTGTTAGTTATTTAAAAAAAAATAAATATTTTCCTGTCAAAATCACCATGTTTTTTTTGTCACAGTAGAATGTTTGATACAGCTAGACCGTTTAATTAATAAATTATAGTTTCCGAATAATGTAATAAGGAATGGGTGCAGAACCAATGTGAGGTTGAATGCGGCCTTACCAAAAAGACAAAGAGCGTGAATTAAAAAGAATAAAGTTATTCAATGCCATTATCTTAAGGGAAGTCATTAGTGAATAATCTCTAATTGAATAAAAGTCGTATATTATGGTAAAGGAATGCTGATGATGAGAGGAATTTATTTGAAGCAGGCGAGTTGTGCAGTTAACCAGCCAGTCAGTCAATATTTGCCTTCAAGCAAGCTTGGCACAGAGCCAGTCCAGTCCGGCCCCTAATATTGCGTTTATATCACGGGCATCTCGACCAGATCAACTCCCCATGGTACGCATTACCATTCTTCTTCTCCAACACTTATTTAAATTCTTCAAGCCCCCTATTCTTCTTACTTTAGTGATAAAATGGGCCAAATGTTATTAATTTTAATCACTTGGTTACTGCGGAAAAAATCATTCTATTATAAGTTTAATTTGAAATAATATAAATAGTTCTCGTTCAATTAAACAGCAACAGAACCATGGTTTGTCAACAGAAGTGGGGAAACAGTGCGGTAGAACAGTTTGAAAATTGCTTAATAGCTAGTTTTTAATTAAATTTAGTTTAATTTAAATTACGGACGTTCTCTAAATCGTTTAAAAAATACCTGAAATTATAGGCTACCATAAAAGTAATTATTTGTATTTTAAAATTGTTTAATTTACTTAAATAATCTTAAAGCTTGGTTTAGATCTTTTATTGAATACATTGAAACATAAATGCATTTTGATACTTTGATGTCTGTTTTGTTTTCTATATGTGTTACTATCATCGGGGGATAATTGCACAGAAAATATTTTTGGCTTCAGGAACATTCCTTAAGCTTATTAATTCACAAAGAAGTATTATGTGAACCATATCACATAATGAGATGAATGGGAGAGACACAGTATCGTACCCTCTCTCTTCCTGATTCTTCCACTGTAACAGTCTATATGTCTTTATTATAGATGTCACATTTTACAGTTTTCTTTGTTTAATTCTGAACATTTAGTGCCTAGTTTTTATTTTGTTTAAATAAAAATAATAATTATAAATGAATTCTTTGTTTATAGTTATATAGTTATAGTTTATATGTTGCCAACTCTTTATAGATATACACATAAACGCATGCACATGTATCAATAAAAATAATGTATTCGTAAATTTACTATTTTATTTTCATTAAGAAATGTATTTTTCAATTTTGTTAATTTATATTTTTATGGCTTTGAAGCAAATACACATATTCATTAACATAGATTTCTATGAAATCTTTACTAAGAAATTAAAAAGTATTATATATTTTATTAGATGTATATTAAGAAAAAACATAAAACAAACTAAACAACTGGTATATAGGTTATCACAAATAATTTAATAATAAGTAAAAGTAGTGTTTTATAAATATTTTAATTTTTTTAAATCTGAATAATCATCTCTGGAATAATAATGTTACTTATTTGTTTAATAATAAAATGTAATAGTAATATTGTTAATATGATAAGAGCAACTGCAATAATACTGTTTGAACCTTAGTTTGGTAACTGGTTGTTCAATTTAGTAACAACATTGTGAAGGATTTATACTTCATCAAGATTATTCAAGTAGCACTTCTAGACCTTTGAAAGTTCGCTCCAAAGGTCAATCCAAGCTAGTGATAGTTTCAAACTTCGTCAGTTACCCTTGGCCACAACGTATCTCTGTTTATAATTCTGGAAGAGACAACTGTGGGAGTTTACTCATTGTCAGTCAAGACTCTCTCAGTTCTCTCTGACTTCCTAAGTTTTCAAGTTGACTCTATATTTAATCATGAGTTCCTGGTTTCTTCTCACTCAGAATGACTTGACTCATTAACAGTATATGATACTGATTGCTATCTCCATTCAAATTCCCTCCTGCTGTGTCTACTTTTAACCAATTTTCATTCAAACATTATTTCCTTCCGACTGAAGACTTTTTCTTCCTGAAGAATCAGTAATTATCACAAAAGTATTTCAAATACAACTTAAACTTTGTTGTCCAAAAGGAAGCACTTTATTTTCAAATGTTTCTGTCAATTTTTAAATATCAACACTTTTTGTGTGGGTTAAACTTGTCTACACACTATGAAATCGCTTTATAGTTTAAAATAACTTTACTTCATGATATCCTTTGTTTCATGTAATTCTTCTTCAAAAGTGTAATTTCAAATGAACAATGTTCAATATTGTAGCATTTCTAACAGTTGGTGTTTTGTGACTATTTAAATATATTTACTCTCTGCATGGTGATTAGCTCTCATTCTGATATAGAGATGAAAAAATGAACAGATTCAATAATATATCGACCGTTTGTAGAATAGGTGTGTTGTCTAATCGGGGTTTGGTCAATTTTCCAGGATAAAAAATTAAACTCTCGTTGCCAACGTTTTATCCTGGAAAATTGACCGAACCCCGATTAGAGAGCACACCTATTCTATCAAACGTTCGATGTAATATTGAATCTGTTATATATATATATTTGGGTTTATATAAGAAGAGATATGGGTTTTTATGAGGATATAAGAAGAGTGTATGGAGAAGATGCCTATGAAAAAGGTTTTAAATAAAACCGAAACGTTGGCAACGAGAGTTTAATTTTTTATCCTGGAAAATTGACCGAACCCCGATTAGAGAACACAGCTATTCTACAAACGGTCGATATATTATTGAATATGTTATATGTATATATATATATCACTTTTTCGTTGGTAATACGATCGAAAACGGACAAATATAGTTCAATATAGACAAACAAACATAAAGATATCAAAAGAGCACACTTACAGTCTCTAAGTTTCGGTTTGAACCGTTCAACCGAAAATTAGAGACTGTAAGTCTGTTCGTTTGATATCTTTATGTTTCTTTGTCTATATTGAACTATATATATATATATATATCTTGCTGTAGAAAAATGACCTATTGTTTTATATACAAACTAGTGCTATATTCTGCTGCTCTTCTCAGTTCTGTAGATATTTGTTAATTTGTATTTTGAATTGCATGCTACAATTTGAGTAAATTTTGAATTACCGTTAAATAAAAAATATTGCTGAAGAAGACTATAGTTGAAATATGTATTAATGATCCTATCAGTATTGCCTTTACCTTACTAGAGTCTGAGAGTTCAACCAAAGTGATTTCTAGTAAAACTAATGATTTTTTAAGTAAAAATGAAATCAGTAAGGACATATCAATTCAAATAATTTATGTTTTGGATAATAATTCTGAAATATAGTTAAGTATTCATAATGTCAAAATAACATATTAAAAAAAGATTGAAATCAAATTAAAAACTTATTTATAATATTTTCATTAAATTAAGTATGATTTTCAAATTTTTAAAAGAAATGAATTAGCAATATAATTTATTAATCAAACTTTCCTATATCCAATGATATGTAATCTATTGTTCACAATGCTAATCTATTTCATAATATTTAGCCATTTATAAATAAATTTTTTTAATGACTGTTATACATCAAATGTTAATATAGAATATTGTCTCATTTAATTATCAGTAATTTCATTTGTCAAATTATTATATTTCCTCCAAATATATTTCTGTCATAAATATCTAATATAGTGGCTATATTAAATATGCCAGTTAACTTATATTGATTATATATAGTAAAGCTAAGAGAATACTTGATTCCTTTTTTAATGTGAGTCTTCTCTAACCAATCATTAAAGTTTTGATATTAACTCAAGGAATAGCAGAGAGTAATATGCAAACATATATTACAATAGTGAGTATAGTGCCATTACTACATGCATCACTTCGTTGAGTTCTAAGTACACTGGCATTCTCCCACCTGTATACTAAAAAAAATCTGGAGTGGCCTACACTCAACTCCACATGAGTTACATGAATAACATATATTATTAAAATTATTAAATTGTGGGCCTGAATATAACTGGACTCGTACAATCCTTGGTCATACATTTCATATAGTACATCTCAACATTGTAACTAAATTCAATTATAGATTTTAAATTCTTTAAGAATCTCCATAAATGTACAAACAGAAGTATCATTAATTTTATACTCGTACTTTTAGAAAGGATTTGACAAAAAAGTTTATCTCTGCAAGGTGATTGGTTGTCATTCTGATATAGAGATGAAAGCTGTCCCTATCTATCTCTGTCAGACAGAATCAACCTTGTTCGTATTATGTCAAATACTAATTTCATTCTTAGTAGTTATGTAGACAATTTTTAACGATGTTCTACATATATGTTTAAATTCTCCATTTCAAGATATAGTATTCTTTTAAAATGTCACTCAAGTTGGAATGAGCTTATCAAACTAAATTTGATCCAGTTGTTCTTGCCACTAATTAACTGCTTTTTTGGATCTAATCGTTAGCTCAATGTACTGTTATATAGAGCCAAAATGCTTGAGACATAAAGCGATTAAAGAACATTAAGGACCTCAAAATATATAAATCCCTTAAGATCTTGAGATCAAATTTTTTTATGACCACAATATATTACTTACATAAAAGTAACATATTAAATCCTGAAAGAAAAAAAAATGGAATAATTTTACTTTACCATTAATGTAAACAACCATAAATATTTTTAATGTATGTGGTTTTCTGGCTGTATTCATCATGGTGTCGCCTTTCTTGATGAATTTAAAGTTGCTCAGAAGCTGATTTCGTTTTCAACTTTAGTTACAAGTTGAAGAACGAAGCTGTTATATCGCACATGAACTACTTAAGGAGCACTTCTTGTTTATCTTAAAACTAATTTCCTTCACCCCTCGTATCGTTCTCATATGACTCTAATGAAGGAAATTAAGCTTCTTCCTGTCAACAACAGTTTGGATAAATTTTGTCGACTACTTTTAAAATAAGTTTTTGTACTTTGAGCATTATCTGAATGGCCAGTTATTCTCTTTCGATAGTGCTTTTAGTCCAGTTTAAAAGTCAATATACTACAGATCTTACTGCAGCGATTTACACTATAACCTATAAAAGTGAAGTAAGAACATATCTTTAATTAAAGAATTCTACAATTTTATATTGAAAATTCGTTTATGATCATATAAGAACTAGATCAAGTAAATGAAAGTTAGTAATATTTATATGTAAAATTAGATATTAATGTATGGAAAAAAATATGTTGTTGTTTTTAAATGTGTTTTATAGCAGTTTTTATTGCATTAAACTGAATTTCATCATATAAAATGTTAAATTAAAAAAACTGTTTTCCAATTTATCACGAGCACACACAAATGTTCGTGCAACACCAATGCATTTAATGATTTTAATGTAATTGATCCATTTGCCAATTCTGTATAATTGTATTCAATGAATTTACTTTTATTGTTAGACTTTTTTATTTGTTTAATCTTTCAATACATAAGGAGATCACATAAACAACAATAAATGTAACAGATCCACTGGCCATGAAATGTTACAGATTGCCATGTAAGAGATCCAATGGCAGGAGGAACAACAGCTATGTTCACCTGTAAGAGATTATTTCGCAATAGGAAATCTTCATTTTGGCTTCACAAAAGTGTTATTACTGTTTGGTGATGCCAATTATATTATATGGACCAGTTGCTTGATATACAAAAAAAAAGGGTATACGAGGTGTGTAAATAAAGTAGTGAGACTGATTTTTTTTTAAAATTTCTATTCAAATATAATTACAATGTGATATTGTCACCTTCAAAATAGTTCCCTTCGGAAGCCACACAACGCTGGAGACGGTCCTTTCAATCATTGTAGCATTGCTGGAACTCGGATTCTGGAATAGCCTTCAGCTGGTCGGTTACAGCAGATTGTATGTTTTGTAGTGGCCCGAAATGAGTTCCCTTGAGGTGATTTTTCAATCTCGGGAAGAGGAAAAAGTCACAAGGACTTAAGTCTGGTGAATAAGGAGGCTGAGGAGCAACAGGAATGTTTTTACTGGCCAAAAACTCGTTTATTGAGATGGCAGTGTGACAGGGCGCGTTGTCGTGATGCAACTCCATTTTCGCACAAATTTTTCTCATCTCCAATTCATTGGTCAAAATGTGATGAACGGAGGTGTGATTCAAATTCAACTGTTCCCCGATCATTCTGACTGTCAAGCGTCGATCTGAACGCACAAGGTTCCGTACTCTGTTGACATTTTCATCGGTGTTTGCACTTGAAGGCTTTCCGCTTCGTGGTTCATCTTCAATCGACTCTCTTCCTTCTGAAAATTCCTTAAACCACCGAAAAACCTGTGCCCTTGATAAAACACGTTCTCCATAGGCCTCCTGAAGTTTTTCAAAAGTTTCGGTTGCATTATGTCCAAGTCTGAAGCAAAATTTGATTGCACACCGCTGCTCAACTTTGAGGTCACTCATTTTTAAAACGCTCAAGAAAAAACCATTTCACGAAAACCAACGCTACGGACAAACAAATGACTGTGGCGAGTTCAGATTCATACTGGAGGCGCATCACACGTGCACCTGACGCTACTCAAGGCCACGCGTCTCCAGCGTTGCCAGATCGAAAGCGACGTTGCCAGTCTCACTACTTTATTTACCCACCTCGTATATTAATAACTGGATAAATGACTTTTTGTACTACGTCCATGAAAGACAAATAAGCATATCCCATTTAGACATTTATACCATGTCTAAATGGAACATTATATATTAAGTACCCAAGAAGTTTGAAATTATATTTACCTATAGTAATGTTGAGTGTAAGTCACTCTAGATTTTTTGAAAAATTATGTTTCTAGAATAGTTTCTTTTATTTTCGTGATTACATAATGTGACACCATAACAAATGAACCAAAAGCTAAGTAATATAGCTATTTTGTTTCAAAATTAATACAATAGTTACTATACTTATGGTATAATATATTATACTAAGTATATTATAATATTTTATGACTGTACTATATACTCATTTTAGGTATACAATTCACATTTCTACATGGAAGCATTCTATACAAACAACCCGTTTTGAACTCATGGAGTAGTATATTGGTGTTGTATTCGTCAAGCTGCAGTAACCTGAAAGATTTCAGTACAACCATATGATACTTGAATAACCTAAAACAAAACGCATAGTTTAAATAAAAATTATGCACATGATGACATAATTTCGTGCCAAAAAATCAATTTTTTGATAAATTTTGTTTAAAGTTACAATAATTATATAAACTATGGTCAAAGATTAAATTTCAACATTACTTTTTTTCTTCGTAATTAATTTAATTTATTAATGAATTTACTTCATATATACATTTCTACTAAATGTATACATGACATTTGTATTTTTTATTTTAAATTATAATTAGATTTATGTAATAAGAGTGTTTTTTAAGGGTTGCATGTGGATATAGTCCTCACCAGTCCCTATATTGCTTTCACATTGACCACCGCCTTCTATTATTTTATTAAGGGTAGATTTTTTTTAATTTAGGTTAATTACTTCAAAATATATTTTTTTCTATTGCAATGTTCTCACTATTCTTTCAAAAGTACTTTTATACTTTAAACTGTCTAAAATGTTTTAACCTAAAATAATAACAAACTGATTAAATGGCAAGTAAACCTGACGTTCAGAAGTATGCTGTTGTGACACTAATAAATTAATATTATTGTCAACACAGAAATGTCAAGGAAAAAAATTGTTATAAATTAATACAAATTAATTACAGTAACTACAAATGAAAAAGATCTAAACATAAACATATATATTTAATTGCAATCATGTTGTGTTTGTTGGTCCACTATATGTGTATTTAAGCTGTAAATAATATCATACAGTAATCAATACAATAAGGATTAATGGTAAATTAAGAAGTTCTAATAGGATTATTTCTTGTAAAAATAATAGTTTTTCCTGTTTAATGTGTATGTATTAAAGAAAGTATATAGATCAGTAAAGTTATCGTAGTAAGGTATATATCTACCTTCTTTTTCGATTAAACCTTTTAGAAATGCCAGTTTTCGATCAATACAAACTGAGCACTGTTTACTTAAGGTGCCCATTTCATTCGAGCTCCGATGCTTCCTTGGTTCCCTTTAGATAAGATACTCCTTCAGAAAGACTCGTTTTTTCTTCCCACTTTCTATTGACTTTCAACAGCATTACTCTTTTTGATGCATGCTGTTCGAACTAACACTGAAACAATGTTGAAAATAATCGTTGTTGCCGTTATTAAACTAAAATAAAAAAACTTAATTTAAGGAACTCAAAATATATATATATATATAATAAAAAAATAGGAACGATTAGTATCGATATTAATACAGGTTAAGTACACACAACAATTGGATAACAAATTACATATATATATATACTGACTCTAAACAAAAATACAAATACATTAAGACTCAAAACGTATACAATTACTAATATCAATTATTTTCCTTTAGGTATGGAAATGAACTGTAAAATCTAGAGAAATGCAAACTTTAGTATTGTTTGATAATAATAATAATTTTTAAATAACCACTAAAAAATAAATAGACAATTAGACCATTTGAAAACAAAAAAAAAATATCATGTAAAACCAAAGTCCAATAAAATCTCGTTGAGGACTGAAATATAAGACAATACTGAATCAAAGTCAAGATTGCTTTTCTCCGTTTTCAAAGAATGAAAGGAGAGATCGAAATAGAATCAGGTACTAAGAATAATATGTTGGTATCTTTATTTTATCTAAGAATTTTTACATAAAATCTAATCTAAATTTAGTTTTTAGAAAACAAATAAACCAGTTTTGAGTCAAGTGACTGTAAAATTTTATGTTTCAAAATGTATTTAAAACTTTGGATAAAACACCACTTACAGGCTATCAACTGTAAACAGAGTTTCTTCTTTATAAACTAATTTTTTTTCTAATTATTCATTTTGTAATGTTGTACCAAACTTGTAGTTATGAGATAATTGTTAATAGTAAATCAATTAGAAAAAAAATACGAGACTCATTTTTTTACCAAAATATGAGTTTGTTATTGAAAGGCTTAAAGCAATGAAAAGAACATCAATTGCACTATTGAAAAGGTGTTCAAGTGCTATCATGTACTACAGTATCGTAAGATATAATCTTCGTTTTCTTTTTTGCTACAAGTAGAAGCATACATTGGGTTTTTGTATTCATATATCATTCAGATTACTGCTGTTTCATTTAAAAAATCACGTTATAACTTTTCTTATACCAATACCTACACTTCTGTTTTACACCTTTATGCTTTTGAAAAAGGAAAATTGTCTCTGATATATCATTTTTAAACCGCTTTGAGGAAGGTATTGGAATCGTTTTAAATCATTAATCAGGATACAAACGTGGTAGTAAAGAATTTAATCGTTCATTAAAATTATTAATTGTGTATTTAAAATTCAGTTTAGCTCCTGAATCTGGAATATTAGATCAACTGTAGTCTAGATATATCGTGTTTGTCATTGTTGCAGTTTTGGTGCTTAATCTTACTCATGGTACTAGAGTTTTAAAGGAAGAGATAAAGAGTCGTATACGAGCCCTACCATAGAAAGCATGTAAAGTTGTCAGTTCCGATCCTACTCAATGTCAGATACAAGTCAGAAAACCTCATTATTACTAACCTTGAAAAAGCTAAACATTTTGGACTGTTGATTTAGAGTTAACTGACAATTTGGCTTGTTCATAACCAAAATTATTGCTAGAGAGGAATTGAGTCACTTAACTGCCAAGAACACGTCGAAGATAAAATGTCAATAAGTGGCTGCTCGATAAATCAGTGTTTGCCAATAATAATTAAAAATATTAATTTAGAAATACACATTTGTTTTAGACCGTTCCTTTTTATATTTAAAACAATATATATTTCTATACTTCTTCTGTCCTTTCTTTATTATAATTACTTGTTATTCATGAACAACTATCCAAAGCTTTGGACAAAGAATTGGTTGGATTTGCTTGGATTTGAATCCATTACTTGACTTGTTTGAAAAAAATTCAAAATATTTCAAGAATGGATTCTCCGACTCTCTATAAAAATTCTATAGTTGCAACGTGCAGTATAGTGCGCGGATTTTGTGTTGGTCGTTGGTCCAGTCACCTTTGCATTAGTAAAATTTACTAGTATCATCTTTTTGTGATTCTTCTGTGTATCACCTAAGATATAACATTTTACTGACTTTTCATTTTTCAATTATTTTCAGCTGTCTTTTTTGTACTTTAAAATTAATTATAGGTAATGATTAGAAATATTGCGGTTTTCTTTATCAAACTGTTTATTGTTATTACAAAATATGATAACATCTTAGCAGATTTGGTTTAAAAAAATGATACCGTATAAAAAACTACAACATTTTCAATGCTTATGAAATATTTACTTAATTTTTATAAAAGAGAAGTAAAAATAATTCTCAACAACTAAATTCTACATCTTATGACATATATTTGCAAGTTGAGAAATAAACAAAGATTATGTCGAACGATAAAACAAGTTGTGTAAATATTTTTGTCAATTATTAAAATAAAAATTTTAGTTGAATCAAATTTGACATGTTAAATGACTTAGACATTTCAATATAGTTTTACTTAATATTTATTTAAATTACAATTTTCCTGCTTTAGTTAAAAAAATATACAATTTAAAACTGAAAACACTCACCAAAATTAAGTTTAATTAAAACGGACCTAATTGAAAAGTCTGATATAAATATCAGCAAATTGGTTTTCCATTAACAATTTATTTAGAGTAAGGTAAATATAATTTGTTTAAGAAAATTCATTAACGAATACTAAAGGTTAGTGATTTATATACCAATAGTAAACTTGAAGCCGTATAAAAATCCACATTGAAAAATAGTTTACTAAAAACCTGATAATTCTAATAACTCTGGTATACTGGAACATAATAATATTAATATTAATACAATGCCCAGTTATACACATCAAAGTTTTTAATATGCCATATGATATTGCTGTCAAATCTGCCAAATTATATTTCATTTCGTGATTATAATAAACAGTTTGATAAATAAAACTGCATTATTTAAATTCCATGATTATAATAAATTATAAAGAACAGGAATTACAGCTCAAAATAATTGAAACATGAAAAGCCAGTAAAATAATGTACTTAAGGCAATACAAAGAAAAACTGAAAAAGAATTTTATTTATCCAAAGGTGACTATAAAATCTTTACACAGAGTAAGAGGGTCTATTTCTCAAACAATAAGTTATGAATATGATTCAAGTAGTAGAAGCAACTGATTTGGAACTAAGTAGAAAGTTTGAGTTTCTCTCTTTAAACCTGGTGTCTTGAAACACAGCGCAATTAGATGTAAAATTCATGAACACTATCACTCGATCCATCCACATTCTATCAAAGCGATTATATTACACCTTCATGTAAGCCTACTTCCCTTAGAATAAATCGTTGTTTCAATAACTCTTTCATAAGCTAAGAAATCACACCATCGACGTCGAAATGTCGAATCTTATAACTCACAATTGAATTCATATTCTTACAATATGTAATGATTAACACAGCTATCTGATAGCCTATTACATGGATAAAACTTCGACACTATCACCACTGAATCGATAAAAATCATAACGCAATGTACCTTAGTAAACTCGGTGTATATAGTCACCTGTCATCTTGAACACAGCTAGTTATATATGTAGTTTCACAAGTAAAGAATCTGCTTTGAAACGTCAGATATTTTATAACATTTTTTTTTTCATCGTAGGATGTGGAAAAATCTGTTCATCAGATCACAAGACGTCTTGCTTAGGGTATGTGGGGTTGGGAGTCCCGACCCACTAAAAAACCACATCATATTTTCTGGCAATACCCGACACGGAAACCGTTTGCACATTACTTCGTGCCGGATGCCTCAGTCCATTTTGAGTAGGATTCACCTTCTTGTCCCCATTCGTTCACCTATGAATAATCATTGCCCTTGCCTCACACCACTTTCGTTCTTCTTATGATGGAGATCCGCCTCTACAAAGTTTGCAGCTTTTGACCAATTATTTATAACATTTTAGATTATTCTAAAGCATTAGATTTAATTAATTGTGTTCAAAAATATTTAAATTATGGTTCATTTCTAAAAAATAGAAAAACTTTTAAAATAGAGAATATTACTCTCTGCTAATAGAATTAATTTACAAATCGACCTCTTAATCACGGATGTACTTTACGAATATCAATCTATTAACAAAAATGACCATTTTATTTAATTAGCAAATTTAGATATTTAGCGTTTTTAGTGTTTCGAAAACTTCATATTTTAGATAATATACACTCGCGTTTTCTGAGCTATTTTGAAATATAACAACATAAATATCCATGTTTACTCATTTAAAATTTAGTAACTTACCATATTATAATTGTTTAAAAGATATAGGTCTAATTCATTCTGAATTATTTACAACATATATAGTATGTTATCATCGATAAATACTGAATTATGTTAATTTTAAAGATGGAGGTTAGCAGCTATTTTGGATTGTTCTCATACATCGTCCATGTGGGTTTATCGCCGAGTTTCATCTGGTCAGATCTACGTCTTACACAGGTATTTTTCATTGTACAATATCACATCGATTAAAATTAATTTTCGTCCTGGCAAAATTTCTTTGATAGTAACTTGGTTAGAAATAACAGGACTTATAAATGTCTTTTTTGTAATATGACAGATACAAACTTCACAGATTAATCAAATGTACTTAAGTGTTAATATATTTATATATTGTTAAATAGCAGAGCAGATTTTGCATTCACAAATTTTTTCAGCAATTCTTTTTTTTTCCTATTCACTTTTCAGCAAAAGTAATGTACATAATAAATGAAAATAATGGAAATAATAAAAAAAAATTGTGAATGCAGAACCTGCTCACCTATTTAACAATACATTTTTAGATAAATACCTGCTGCCAGTTTATACAAATATAATACAAATATTGAATATATATATATATATATATATATACATATATATAATTAAAGTTACAGCTAGAGAACACAAGAAAAAGGACGAACACTCACGAATCTTGATAATTTCGGCGTCTTGCCGTCTTCAGGAGAGTAGAAAGAAAGAAAATAAAAGGAGAAAGAATGAAGGAACGGATACGTAAATGCGTCCACTGGCCGATGTGTGTGAAGACGGCTGGCTAGTCGCCGAAATTATCGAGATTCGTGAGTGTTCGTCCTTTTTCTTATGTTCTCTAGCTGTAACTTTAATTATTTGTCCGTTTGGACCGTCTGTTTTCAATTCAAAGTATATATATATATGCAAACAAATCACAACAAATAAACACGTGATGCAATCAATGAAGTTTAAACTACAATGATATAAGAAAAATAATAGGAAAATACTGATCTAAGGACTTTTAATTTACGTCACCAGAGAGCAGACAAAGTAAAAACTGAGAAGATAACAAATAAGTAACGGAGAAGGAAGGCAATAAAACGGCTGGAAACCTAATATGACAATATAGCTTGATAAGGAAATTTAATTTTTTATATTTTTTTTTAAATAATATTGAATTACAATTCAATTTCTTACTGTTGGACCTGCATTGTATAATTTTTATGGATATATATTTTTCTTATCCTGCTATATTATCATATATAGTTTCTAGCTGTTTGAACAGACTGAGCTGTGAACAGACATCTGAAAAACTACTGAATGTATAATTGCCTGTTGTATAGTTAATATGGTTGCAAAATTAATCACCCAATGATAAACTAAAATTAACGAAAAGACTTTCAGAGTTAGTGGAACATAAAAGACAGGAATAAATAATGAAAGCAATAAAAATTTAAGATGTCTTGTTAGAACTTCTAATAAGAAGACCGATAGAAACACAAGACAAGTATTCAAGCAAACATAATACTGCAGTAATTGTTTTTACTCATTTAGTTTGCTGCAATAGTGTCAAATTAAGAAGCGTAAGCTATTAGCTTTGAATTAAAGCCGTTTTATTAACTGTTTTCTTAGTTTATTTTCTAAAAACCCCTTAATACTGAATAGATAAATAAATAGTTACACTAAATGAGTAAATATATTATCTCTATTACTCTAATATATATAACTGGCCACTCATACTGGTAGGCAGTACAAGAATACCTTAGTTCACTACAAATAACTCATGATATTGTTCCCAGTGTCATAATATAACTCATTAAGCAGAACAATAAATATAGATAATTAATTATTTTGAATTATAATTAATATTCTAAATCACAATTAAAATGTATGCTTACAAATTTAGTGTAAATTTAACTTGAAAGAAATAACATTTTATTATTGTAATAAAATATTGTTAGGAATATATCTCAAACATTAGATTAGAATGCACTGGTCGTACTGATAATAGTAATATATGTCATATATTTGGTAGTTATGAATACAGAGTAAAACACAGTAAAAAACTTTGTACACTTAATATAATCAATGTAAATTTGTTATAAATTTAAATATTTTATTTATTCTAATATGGGTATTATAGGAAGTTATTACTCTGTGGTGAAGTATTAGAAACTTCATGGAAAATCAGTTTGACTTAATTCAATAAACAGTTTATAATACAGTTATGCATAATAGCATATCTTGTAAGTGACTACAGAAAAAAAAACTTCGTTGTCGTCCTGAGTTTAATATTAGTCCAACAATAGCATAATTTCATAAAATTTATCGTATAATTTATAATCTCCTTTTCTTATGACGACTATTTTTTTAAATCTAAGAAGAGATTTTAATCAATTATCATTATTGTTTATTAACTTTAATATTATATTTATTTTTATTTAATTAAATATATATATATATATATATATACATTGACACAAAAAATATATAATAAAAATTAATATAAAAATATATAGACTGCTATATACTAAACAAGATTTTACAACTCTTCAAAACTCAAGGTCCAAACCACAGTAATAAATCAGAAAAAAAGACTAAGTTCTTTCAACCATAACAGTCCGTTTTCGTCAGAGTCAAAATCCAAACGAATATCGCTTGTTACGGTTGAAATATCCTAGTATTTTTTTTCATTCCATATTGTGGTTTGATCATTGTAAATATTTGTATGTATATATCAAGCATACATATAAATGTACTGTATTTTAAAGATATATTGTATCACCAAGAAAACGATCAAGAAGGAAACGTTTCAGTGTAAACTATGGGCAAAGAGTAAAAAGGAAACACACACTTCCTTTTTGGTTTAACTGTCATCAGGAGAGAAGAAACTAGGAACACCAAGCGCACTTGCGATTGGTAACCAACAGTGTTATATATGTAATGAAATGAATCGGTGTATATATCCTTCATGAGGCTTTCGATAACAATTATAACGAAAGCAACACAAAGATAGACACAGACAGAACTCACTTCAATATTTCAACAATCGTCATCATCAGGAGTCGACATCATTATGATGCCAATTGTCCAGATATAGAAGATAGTTATGTCCGTAACTATTTCTTTATGTTATTTTTTTATAATATAATATAAATATGCTAGATCATTTTTGATTTTCTTTTAGTGCTAATGCTAGTTCCAAAGGTATAAAGAAATTGAAGTATACTTCATTTAGTAAATTACTTCAAGAGCTATACAAATGTTGAGGATTTTTCTTCATACTAGAAATAAGGTTTAAGTATTTCAAATAATTCCATACCCTTTAATTAGTACACAAATTAGTAAAATTGAAAGGATTTTTGAAATTGACTGAATAGGGAAATTCTTTAGTTCTTAATCTAAATCTGTTCTTAAGATTTACTAAAAGTAGTTTTAGTAAATGCTAAAAGTAGAAAATGTTTTAATTAGAATTACTTTTATTTTAAGTGAGCGAATGTTAACTGTCGGCTGTTGTAGGATAGAATGGTATCCGCATTAGGTTCCTCTTGAAATACAAATCAACAGAGATCTAATTTTAGTTCTGTTCAATTTACTCTGAAAATTCACAAACATATATAAGAGCAAATTTAATTTACTCCTATTAAGTTATGATTACCATTGCTTAAATAGGATAACTTTGAGTAGTTTCTTGTTCAATTTCTTTAAGTAATTTTTATGAGTAGGAATACATATGAGCCATATTTTTCATACCCAATTCATTGAATTAACATTATATTTGTTATATAATCGTTAATATATAAAACTTAACTTATGAAACCATGAAATAACACTATCTTTACATTATAATTTTATAAATAAATCTAGTGGTTTGCTTCATATAATCTAGATCATAAACTTTCAATCGAAATTTTGAGAAAATCTTGAATCAGTAATAACAGTCATTCTCTACCATCAGGTTGATTTACCATCGACATCGATATTTTTCTTTACCATAGTTTATATTCAAAACTGGTCATCGTCTCTTCATCTATATACCTCATAGGAATGAAAGTTTTGTTCGAAACTAGACGACCCCGTGACCTCTTGTGTCACTCAGTGTAAGGAAATTATAGCAATAATTAATAACATAAATTCACTAAATGTGATTAACAGGAATAACTGTTATGGCTGTTTCTATTTATTAAGTTATGAAAACAAAGATTCTTATGTGGTCCAAGCCTATGGTATTTTATTCTTAACATGATTTAAGATATATACACAGAATGTATATTTAATAAAACAAAAAATCATTAAAAGTGAAAATGTTATGTATTTTATGACAGAAAGAAATAAAACAATGATTCAAATTATAACTTGACTATGTTAAAATTTGAATTATTGTTAATCAAAGTAATATGACGTGAATAACTTGTAAATCAAAGAAAAATAATATATATGATAATATTTATAATTATAAATAATTATAAGTTCTATAAATAACATTTATATGCACTTATAAATATTTAAAACAAGCAGAACCGCTAAATTGAAATTTTTAATTTCTTTTACCGAACAGAAAATAACATTAACGAAAGGTATGTCTTTTTATAATATTACCTTTAAACATTCGTATTTCTCTTGACATTTGTGTTTAGTTTCCGTTTCTAAAATTACTCACTTTAATCCTCTAATGTAATATTTTATTACACAATTTCAAAATTTCATAGATCTGGTTAGTATGAAGGTTTAAACTATAAATAAAAACGTTGACTTTCAAAGTTTGATATGAACCTTGAAATCTACCGATTCCTGATAAACAAAATTTGCTTTATATATATATATATATATATATATATATAGGTGTGTTATCTAATCGAGATTCGGTCAAACTTTCTAGGTTCAAAAATCAAACCCTCATTGCCGACGTTTCGGTTTTATTTTAAAACCTTTTTCATAGGTCTACAAACAAAGGATAATAAGAAATCACATATCAACATCCATCATATAAACAATAAGAATGAATTGTTTATATATATATAACAAGAATTAACAGCAAATGTGTGGAATAAAAAAAACCATTGTCTAAACAACAATAGGACTTAGAAAAATTGTGCTAAGATTGTTTAACCCCAAGGTCTTTCATAGAACTAACTGGTTAGGTTTATTATATAACGATAATAGATTTTACATCTAGAGTTATTAATTTACCAGAATTATGTTAAAATAATTTATTTTTCTTTCTTCTTTTTTTTAATGCCATTATTTGTAAAGTAATATATTACTGACTGTTTTAATTAATATTTATTGAAATAATTCAGAAAAAACTAGAAATAACAGGTATTCCAAGTTTTGCATGTGATTAAACAAAGAAGTAACAAGCATAAAAATCTACAGAGCTTTATAACTATAATGATGGTTTTAGAAGGGAATTGTAAAAAAAAGTTCGCATGGTACAGTGCGTAGCTCACTGGACTTTCAATTCAAAGGTCGTGGGTTCGATTCCTACCAGATTACGTATGATTTATTATTTATTCGTACAATGCATGGTGTAACAAAAAAACAAAAAAACAAACAAGATCGGTCATCAAAGTTTTATAACTATGCAGATATCACTTATAAATATGAAAATTAAGAATATCTTGATGTTTGTTAGCATCAGAGAAGTGGTCAAATGACATTCAATTTCAATGATGGCATCTACTTTTCTTGTACCTTTTTTAGAAACTTTTTGATACAGGAATGTATTAAATATAATATATATACATAATGTATATATGTAAATTTGAATCTTTGCTCTAAGGACTGCCTGGATGGTTGACTTGTGATTGCACAGTTGGTTGACTTGACATCACTTGTGAATGTACAGTGTATGCCAGTGAGTGTTTTTATTGTAAATCAATGAAAGGGCTATTAATCAATTGTCTAGTTTAATAACATTCTAACAATAGTTTATTTGTCCGACTTTCTCTAAAAACTTCCACATTACATATATATGTATGATTAAAAAAATAAATAACTAAATATCATTGTATTTGCTTTTATTTTACTCTTCAAATTCAACAAGTTTCAGTTCACTTCAAATTTAGCTCATGTCCTCTAAAATACAGATATGACAAAACACGTGAACCATTATTTTAAGAAAAATTAAATCCCTTTTAAAATAAATTGTTATTTCATTTTCTATACATTTTTTTTACTTGGAGAAAGTTGTCAATCAAGAGGTCGAGGGTGTTAATGAAAATTGGAAAGGAAAATTCCACGATGAGATAGATAGTCTTCTTTGCTTTTGAAAACAAAATTAAAGGTCACTATTGCAAATGAATATTTTTGTCAGTTCTTGTTGAGAATACTTTCTAATTCCGCAAAGTGGAAATCATTTTCTCTTCAATATCAGTCTTTTACAATAAAAGAAGAAATGTAGTCATGTTAAAAGTGACATGACATTGTAAATTCAATTATGTTCTAACTGGAACAATTTTTTGTGTTTATTTACAATAAAGTGTTTTTCAAAAATATATTGGTATCACAATAATGGAATTAATCACCAATTATCTATATAAATAAAACATAGGTTTTCTCTGTACATTGCTTGGAACTGACTCATTTAAAGTTATCTTTATGTTTTATACATTAGAGAAACTGAATCCACACTTGGAAAAATTTTTTGCTGTTTGTTTGTGCAATAATTTTTTCACAAGCAAAATGATTTGCATATAACAGACTGAAACTTTGACTGTGGAGTTGTGAATCTGAACAAACTTAACAGCTAAGATTTCAATAAATTGGAAATTCAACGTTGAAGAAAAATTATGGACTTTTAAGCTGTATTTGGCTAGCTACACATGTATACAAATATAACATCACAGCAGCAAGGTTCATATTATGGTAAACGAAATGGGAAAAACCATGAAGTCATATATAGAGTTAATTTTTGTTGTATGCAGATGATTTTGTCATGTGCTGTAACAAGTAGCAATAGTAGAGAGCAGAAGTTTACTAGGAGCTTGTACCTGACTAGGATCGAAATTACAGTTAATACAGCCATTTAATCTATCAAATATTTACCTATACATTATTAGAAAATGTCTCTGACATACAGACTAATATACAAGCCTCTGTGTATATAGGTATCAATTTAGACAAATGACTGTTTGATAACTCTCGCAATGGTAAATGTGTAAAATTTTGATAAAACAGAGTGATAACAAAGTGAAACTCACAAAAGACATATTAAGCATTACCTATTAGGCATAAGTAAGGCTTGTGATGGTGAGTCGTCAGGATTTGTGAAAAAAGTTAACCAACGACAAATGAATTAAGTTCTTAACTGGCTTTAAAGATAACTTACTGGGGGAGCAAAATTAACTTATTCTTGGAATACAACTTTTGCAAGCATTAGCTCATACAAGTCCATATGAAAAAAAAAGCCCGTCTAACATTCTACGATAAAAGAATCATGTATGAAGTCAATTCTGGGGCGCTTATCCATTTATTAAAAACTTAGTAAAAACCCAATTCACCTTTTCTATTCGCAGGTGCCAATAGATTTTTCAACTCGAGTTACTATAATGGTCAGAACTGAAAAAAATGTAAATAGAATTGAATTAACCTACGTTGATAACTTTAATAACCTAAACGTTAATAACTTTTACGTTTCATACGTTAAAACATTATTTATTCATTTATATAATACTAGCAAACCTACCCGTCTTTGTCGGAATCAAAAATTTGATTCTACTTGGTATTCTGAAATATCATTAGAAATTATAGAATAGTAAAAAATACCATTATTAGTGTAGTGTTAAACAAATGCTTCTGTATATACCACATTAGGTGTCTGTCTGGAAGAACAAAGAGTTGGAACCTCTAACTCTTGAGCAAGCAAACTACAGTTGACCATTTGAAAAAAATGTTCCTGTCCCTTTTCACATTTCCCGAGACACTCAAGTTTCGTAACATGAAATTTGTTACTGATACTAAACGCAGCATGATGGTGCTCCTACTTTAAGTTTTTACTCATGAGCAGGCAGTCCAGGAGCAGTCACAGACTCAAGAAATTCAGTTGGATAATGAACTGCTTCCTCATTACTAATCACTCTCTTTAGTGACTTTTAAGTTCTATCTTCGGCTTGATATAGCGTAAGAACTTGTTTGTTGGTTTTTCCTGCCCGTTCATATTAAGGGCTGAGAATTGCTAGTTCACAAAGCCATTTATTCTGAATAGATAGTACATCTTGAACTCTGAGAAACACCTTTTCAATGATGTGAAATACGCAATATATTCATATGCTCAAATATAATTAAAATCAACAACAATACCTACTTGCCACAGCTGTGTATTTTCAAAATAAACTTGTCTGCGAAGTGAGCAAAATAGAGCTTAAAGCCCCATAATTTCGCTTCTGCACTGAATTATCAATCTATTTAGAGCCTATATTTTAAGTTATGCATACATAAATCTAGTGTCAAAGTTTCAGCTCGCTATGTATTATGGTGACTGAGTTTACTTGTGACAAACGTTTTTGCTTCAAACGTCCATAACTTCACTTCTGCGTTGAATTTCCAATCAATTCAGAGCGTATATTTTAAGTTAGATATACACAAATTTACTGTAAACGTTTCTGCTTGATATGTGTTATGGTGGCTGAGTTTACTTGTGACAAAATTTTGCGAAACCGACAGAAATTTTTCTAAGGGTGGATTCGGTTTCTCCAATATATGCAACGTAAAGAAAACTTGAAATGAGCCAGTTCTAAGCAATGTACAGACAAAATCATTATTTTATTTATATAGATTATAATTACTAGCAACAACACTCTGGTTATTTGATGGACCTCTAGACGAGACCATAACCAAGTAAATACGCAATTATTTGAGTTTCAGACCTCTGGTTTATAATATGATATCGATCATCATATTGTAAATACCTTTAGAATCAATCAGAGACAAGCTAGCTCAGAAATATGCACTTGGCCTTACCAATCGTGAGCCATTACAAACTTTAAGTAATGCTTAATATGTCTAGTCCATACTGAACTTAAATCTTCCTTAGATGTGGAGAAATAAAGACGTGCCTGAACTCAAAGAGAATCAGATAACACTGAAAATGAGATAACACTATGAAGAGGAGTTCTTGAGTTTGTTTTTTGCCGATTCCTCAACTCTTATCACCAAAACACTGGTGTCTGATTTTACTTCAACCTCTTCGATTCTAGTAAAACAATCAAAACTTCACTTTAATAATAATTTTAATTATTAATAGTTTATTATTAATAGTTAATAATTAACATATTTAAGTAAATTAGTTAACAGTACATAATTTAATTATGTTAACTTAATTAACATAATTAAGTTATTTATTATTAAATAATTTAATTATTTAATTCTAATTGCAGTTCACAAAAACTTCAAAGATAAAGTAGCTGCAAACAGAAGAGCAGTGCAGTAATTTTGAGTTGATAGCTCATGATACTGGTGAATAATACACCATATTTCAAAAATTTACACCAGAAAAAAAAGGAAAATTCAAAACTTATTAGACACGTTTTAAAACATTTTAAATTGTCAGAAAGGTATATGAAGGTAATAAAAACCTGCTCCTCTCAGGTTTTTTATTTCATCTGGAATCATTTAATTTCTCAGTGCGACTGAGTTCCAGTAGCTTATGAAGGATTCATATTATTATAAAGTTTCCAGAAACATACTCAGGATGTGGTTACGGTATTTTTGTCTTCATCCAACTATGACAGTGGTTCACTCTGTTATCATTCAAACTGGTTTAATTGCAGTTCATAACTTGAGTTCTTATTGATTAAGTTAGACAAATTTTGTAAATACACATCAATAAAGCCATTGTCCTTTCTAACCTCTTTGTAGATACATATTGTTAGTGCCTTACTGGTAGTAATTTCTTACTTGTTTTAAACCTTCTTTGTTACTTTCTTTCAATATTAATCTTTCCTTGGAAAAAGGTAGAGGTCAAATTGGTTTTTCAAAATATTTATTTTGGATATTAACGGTATTTAGTATTTTTAATCATTTTTTTTTATTTTAATGATAAAATATATTATATATTTACTTTTTGTAATTATTATTTTATTTCCAATTTATTTAAATTGCTTAAGTTTAAAGATTGGACTGAAAGAGGCTAAAATAAGATTTCTTTTTAAATATTTAAGGGTGCTTCCTCCAATTTTTCAATGAAAATGGAATTTTCATTATTTAAACTACTTAAATAAGAAATAACCAGATTTGAATTACTGTTAAATTATAAGCAATTATGGTGATAAAAAAATGAAAATGTTCACAACTTAATTAATATTTATGTGGATCCGAAAAGCTTTTAACCATAACTGTAATATACACGTCAATAGTTAGCGAAAAAACCTAAAGATGTTAGTGAAAAAAATGACAAAATTTTTGACAACGATTACAATCTCAGGAATAATTCAACATTTATGAATTTTAATGAAACAATTAAAACATAAAACCTACTTTTTAAGTAAAGGGTAAACAAAATATAAAGGACTAGTCATAAATAATATAAAACTGCTTTGCTAATTATGGGCTTTTGATGGGTAAGTATAACTTTACTGCACTGATAAATGTAATAATTTTAAAATAATAGCTACAAATAGTCCAGTTCAATTATATTTATATTATATAATAATGATATATGTTGTGTAACATAATAATCCTTTTTTCAGTATATAACACTATATATCAAGTCATTCACTATATCCTATCCTAACATACTTCAAACAACTAACAAGAACAGCGGTAGAGAAATGGAGAATTAAGAGAATAGTTTTTTTTTAAGTGGCCAAAAGAACTAATTTAGAGCGGATTAAGGCCGAACATGGCTTTTATCTCAATCAAAGTCAACGCAGAATTCTAAATGAAACTCTTTTATCTGGAACAAAATCTCTTATTATTAAACAGTATCTTCTTTCACTTAAGTAAAGATGTACATTAATTAATTGATATTTTCTGAAATACCCTTAATATATCATTTTTATAAAAATCAAAATTTTACAGATTTTCATTCCAATTATAACTTTTAGTATAAGAGCCTAATTTATCTGACACTTGATCGCCTTTTTAAGGTTGTTTTAATATTTCTGAAGGGATGATGCAATGATTCAGGAAAAAAGTTCATTATTGCACCATTTATTATTGCACATGGTTGATTTAAAAAAACTCTGAACTCAAAAAAAGGTAATAATTATATTGTTTATTAATGAGTTAATACAATGTTGTTTATTAGAACTCTCTCCAGGTTATCAGTTAACCAACACATTTTGACAACAGTATGTCAACTGAAATGGAATAGGGTAAAAAAAGTCATGAGGATAATGTACGATAGATTGGCAAAGATAATTAATGAGTGGTGTCCTAAAAAAGCTAGAAGAAATGTGAAAAAAAGAAAGAAAGAGATTGGAAAATAAATTTATATAAAAAGTGGGACAAATGTGGTTCAAAGTATCTCGAGAAGGAAAAAAAGTGGTAGAGTTGGGAGAGCCTATGCCGAAAAGTGGACCTAGTTTCCCAAATGAAAAAGAAAAAAACAACCTCATTGTAATATATATAGTTCAATGTACAAAAACAAATATAGAGAAATTAAAAGCACACACGTACAACCTCTAATTTTAGGGTTGAAGCATCTTCAGGAGATATAAGAGAGAGAAACCAAGCGCACTAGTCGGACACGGTTGGAGACTGTCCAATTCTCTATGCTTCTGTACATTGAACTATACTTGTGCGTTTCGGATCGTATTTCCATCGAAAAAGTATATATATATATATATATATATATATATATATATATATGACAATTAATGATCGAACCACAATATAAAATGGGAAAAAAAGACTATGACCTTTCAACTGTAACAAGGGGCTTCGTCTGAATCAAAAACCCAACTGAGTCGGGTTTTTGATAGTTGAAGGTTGAAAGATATTAGTCTTTTTTTCCCATTTCATATTGCGACTTGATCATATATATACCCATATACCATATATTTATGGTATATGGGTATATGTTTTTCAAAAGGAATATGTCCTTTTATTAACAATCTGTAATTGTTTTTTGTGAAACCTATTAGTACTATTAATAATCTAGAGAAAGAAATATATAAGCTTAGAAGTAAGTAATGGAGTATGACAGATACACTGATGGCTGTTACTCAAGAACAAAGGAAAAAAACAGTCAAGGAATGATGGCTTATCTCCTCGATAGTGGATGTTAAGTGAAACACTCTCCTCTCTCCAAGCCTTCCAGAACATCTCAAAATCACCTACCCTATTCCAGAGAAGTTTCATATCAAAAAGACAATATAGTGAACATATTTGAGTAAAGAGAGAGAGACAAAAGGATTTTATTATAAAATAAAGACCTTGGAAAGTGGAAATCCTTCCCCAAAACGCTAACTAAATTTCCTAAGCATGAAAGCATCTGCTATTGTTGAAAAGACTTGAGATATTTTTATTTTAACCTACTTGAATCTGAGTTAATATTTTCTTTAGCATATCAAATAACTACTTAAACTGAGAGTGCTCATAATAGAAAAGAATAACATTTCCAACAACAATATACTTTGTTTAGATTTCTATTAACTATTTAAATAAAATATCCCTTTTTAAAAAGCGTTGAAAATACAGTATTGCCAATGTACTAAAGGAAACATAAACATGTAATAAATAAAAGGCTATAGAAATTTAGTAAATGATTTTTTTTTTGTAAATCAATAGATTTACTTTACTTCATTTACTTCATTAAGTTCGAAATTGCATATTTCTAAGTACATATTCCTTAAATTTCTGAGTAGGTTTAGGGAGTAGAAAACACTGACAGTTATAATATCTTATCATTTATATTTATGAAACTAAGGGTAATGATGTACATTAAATTTATTGTTTTTCATAAATCTTTCTTTATATTAAGACATATAAATGACTCGCCAAACATATCTGTCTACGCGTTTAGTTATGAACACTTTCAAATTTTATGAACACAAGACCAAGTTTTGTATTTATTTTCTCAATTCACTTTATTGATAAAAGAAATCACTGTGCTAAGTTTATTTTAAGCAGGTAGTTGAAAATTACTAAGTAAGGTGATGGACTCGGAATGTGTCTCTCTATCGAGTCTCATCTTGGACAAGCTCTACGCTGCTCTAGACATCCTTGTCAAAGCCTGGGTGTCCATTTGGTATCGTTCATGGGTGACTAAAGAAGAGGGCGAGAAAGCTAACTATCTAATGTTTGCTATATACACATCTATCATCCTCAGCTTCAACACTCTTCTGCCAAAAGGCCTTCACAAGTGCCACCGTAGACTCAAGTATACAATTTCCGTAAGACAAATGGTTTACTTTACTACATAACTAATATAACAATCATAAACATTTAAACGTATCAACAGATTTTTACAATATACCTAAACAGTTACACTTTGTTTGCAGAGTCTGCATTTTGTCTTTTACTAGAATAGAGTTTGTTGTAACATATTGTAATATTAACTTCATTTTATAGCCTACTACTAAGGAAAGTAAGAAGACTTCACCTTTTTTTCCGTTTACTTTTATTAAATGACTGACACCTAAGGGTCGTTTGAAATTTTAAGGTCGTTGAAATGTAGATCCGGGTCCCCCTAACATGGCGGCTGGCTAATAGCTGGGAGACAGTCGGTTGGGAATCGATTATCGATATCTACTATTGATATTGGAGTCAGTCGATGTTATTTGCGCATGTCAATATTCCAGAGCAATTCTTCATTTTAATTGGTCAATTGTTCAAACTACCGGCAAAAACAGGAACTAAATACCTCTTCATAACCTTCTTACACGCTCCATGTGGTTTAGTTTGTGCCTCTTTTTTTTCCCCTTGCTTCCAAATTAGCCAGCTTATTTCTTTTTTTGGGTATGGAACCTTTAGGTTTGTTTTTTTTTACACGATTGATGGGTGCTAGTGCGGAACGTGTGATTGTTTAGCAGATGAGGGCTTCAGGCATCTCACAGTCAATCATTCCCTTCATTTTAAAAACCCTGAAAATGAAGTGCATACTAATGCAATTGAGGGAACATGGTCTGCCATAAAAAGGAGTCTGTCTAATCGGACCGTCAGAGATCAGTTTGACTCGTACCTCGCGGAGTACATGTGGAGACGAGTTCATTCAGATACTGACGATTTGATGAGAGCTTTTTTAGTGATTTGATGAGAGGTTAGTCATAATATCCCTTTCTGGGTTTTTTTTTTTATTTCCATTCAACAAATTTTATAATAGTATCTCGTATACACATTGTCTTTTACTATTTCATACTTCCCTTTCTATTTTATAACCTTTATATTATCTTATTCTTCATTTTTTAATATTTCGCATTAAAAAAATTCATTTTAATTAATTTCAATCTATTTACGTTTATGACGTCATATACTTGTCAATTAGAACAATATATCGATACATAAACCCTCAATATGTCGGATTTATTTATCAAGTCGCCATATTTACAAGGGGCACCCGGATCTACATTTCTACCGTTAGTTTTTAGGACTACCATACTGATCAGATGGCCAGGGTCACCAGAAGGGGTAGAAACCCCTTTTCCCGGATCTACATTTCTACCGTTAGTTTTTAGGACTACCATACTGATCAGATGGCCAGGGTCACCAGGAGGGGTAGAAACCCCTTTTCCCGGATCTACATTTCTACCGTTAGTTTTTAGGACTACCATACTGATCAGATGGCCAGGGTCACCAGAAGGGGTAGAAACCCCTTTTCCCTGATCTACATTTCTACCGTTAGTTTTTAGGACTACCATACTGATCAGATGGCCAGGGTCACCAGGAGGGGTAGAAACCCCTTTTCCCGGATCTACATTTCTACCGTTAGTTTTTAGGACTACCATACTGATCAGATGGCCAGGGTCACCAGAAGGGGTAGAAACCCCTTTTCCCGGATCTACATTTCTACCGTTAGTTTTTAGGACTACCATACTGATCAGATGGCCAGGGTCACCAGAAGGGGTAGAAACCCCTTTTCCCGGATCTACATTTCTACCGTTAGTTTTTAGGACTACCATACTGATCAGATGGCCAGGGTCACCAGGAGGGGTAGAAACCCCTTTTCCCGGATCTACATTTCTACCGTTAGTTTTTAGGACTACCATACTGATCAGATGGCCAGGGTCACCAGGAGGGGTAGAAACCCCTTTTCCCGGATCTACATTTCTACCGTTAGTTTTTAGGACTACCATACTGATCAGATGGCCAGGGTCACCAGGAGGGGTAGAAACCCCTTTTCCCAGGATCTACATTTCTACCGTTAGTTTTTAGGACTACCATACTGATCAGATGGCCAGGGTCACCAGAAGGGGTAGAAACCCCTTTTCCCGGATCTACATTTCTACCGTTAGTTTTTAGGACTACCATACTGATCAGATGGCCAGGGTCACCAGGAGGGGTAGAAACCCCTTTTCCCGGATCTACATTTCTACCGTTAGTTTTTAGGACTACCATACTGATCAGATGGCCAGGGTCACCAGGAGGGGTAGAAACCCCTTTTCCCGGATCTACATTTCTACCGTTAGTTTTTAGGACTACCATACTGATCAGATGGCCAGGGTCACCAGAAGGGGTAGAAACCCCTTTTCCCGGATCTACATTTCTACCGTTAGTTTTTAGGACTACCATACTGATCAGATGGCCAGGGTCACCAGAAGGGGTAGAAACCCCTTTTCCCGGATCTACATTTCTACCGTTAGTTTTTAGGACTACCATACTGATCAGATGGCCAGGGTCACCAGGAGGGGTAGAAACCCCTTTTCCCGGATCTACATTTCTACCGTTAGTTTTTAGGACTACCATACTGATCAGATGGCCAGGGTCACCAGGAGGGGTAGAAACCCCTTTTCCCGGATCTACATTTCTACCGTTAGTTTTTAGGACTACCATACTGATCAGATGGCCAGGGTCACCAGGAGGGGTAGAAACCCCTTTTCCCGGATCTACATTTCTACCGTTAGTTTTTAGGACTACCATACTGATCAGATGGCCAGGGTCACCAGGAAGGGGTAGAAACCCCTTTTCCCGGATCTACATTTCTACCGTTAGTTTTTAGGACTACCATACTGATCAGATGGCCAGGGTCACCAGGAGGGGTAGAAACCCCTTTTCCCGGATCTACATTTCTACCGTTAGTTTTTAGGACTACCATACTGATCAGATGGCCAGGGTCACCAGGAGGGGTAGAAACCCCTTTTCCCGGATCTACATTTCTACCGTTAGTTTTTAGGACTACCATACTGATCAGATGGCCAGGGTCACCAGGAGGGGTAGAAACCCCTTTTCCCGGATCTACATTTCTACCGTTAGTTTTTAGGACTACCATACTGATCAGATGGCCAGGGTCACCAGGAGGGGTAGAAACCCCTTTTCCCGGATCTACATTTCTACCGTTAGTTTTTAGGACTACCATACTGATCAGATGGCCAGGGTCACCAGAAGGGGTAGAAACCCCTTTTCCCGGATCTACATTTCTACCGTTAGTTTTTTAGGACTACCATACTGATCAGATGGCCAGGGTCACCAGGAGGGGTAGAAACCCCTTTTCCCGGATCTACATTTCTACCGTTAGTTTTTAGGACTACCATACTGATCAGATGGCCAGGGTCACCAGAAGGGGTAGAAACCCCTTTTCCCGGATCTACATTTCTACCGTTAGTTTTTAGGACTACCATACTGATCAGATGGCCAGGGTCACCAGGAGGGGTAGAAACCCCTTTTCCCGGATCTACATTTCTACCGTTAGTTTTTAGGACTACCATACTGATCAGATGGCCAGGGTCACCAGGAGGGGTAGAAACCCCTTTTCCCGGATCTACATTTCTACCGTTAGTTTTTAGGACTACCATACTGATCAGATGGCCAGGGTCACCAGGAGGGGTAGAAACCCCTTTTCCCGGATCTAGGGCTCACCTAAGTTTATATCAGGTGCCTATCGAGCATTTACTCTAATATTTAGTGCTCGGGGATTGGTCCGTAAGTGAGGTGTGAGATACTGCCGTTGGTAGGGTCGAAAATCGACAGGTTACCATTGATCACACCAAGTGAGAACCAGTATTCAAGTTCATTAACTGTTTACATTTGTAATGTGTTCGTGAACACAGATCACTTTTGTGATATGCATCTATATAGTGAGATATACTAGGTTTATTGAATCATAAAAATAACCGTCATTTTTGATCCTGAAGGAAACAAGAGACTATTTCATTGAAACAGTTGTAAAAATAAATTAATATTTTTTTAAATAACGAAAATTTGAATTGATATAAATACATTACGGGTATACTTAATAAAAAATTAAAAATGTTTACATCTTTCTTTAGACACATTTTACTATATTTTACAATTATTTCTAAGGAATATTGGGTAGGTTAATTTCCAAAGATATTGGGTAATATTAGTATATTAAGTTACGTATTGTGGCCAATACGGCTAAAATATCGTGGTCATTGAAATACCAGCCAACTGAAACTGATGTATCTGTCAATATGAATTGGCTTGGTTACTTCTTCTCGTCTTCTAATATAATAGATATTTTAGGTGTAACATTTATTTTGTAAGTAGTAATCATCTATTAGTGATTGAAATTATTATCATTATTGTAATATGACTTACAACAATTACTAACCATTTCCAACAATTAAAATGTAATGGTTATTATGTCTGCAGACAAATTGACCATTTGACAAATTGACAACGTCTGATACACTGGTGTGTGTATGTGTATGTGTGTCGGGCTCGGGACTGACATACTCAGATTTATTCTCCTTCCACGTAAATAAATCGAGGGCCAGGTGGGGATCAAAGATTTCAAGTTGCAGACAACATATGTCGGAACAGGATAGTCAGGATAAAAAAAACATGTTAGAATATAATCAGAACACACTACTTTATATTGGCATTATTTTAATATTTACATTAATATATTTTTAGTGCAATTCTGACTTCTTTTTAGTTTTATTTATTTTTTATTTATTTTAAAAATTATTTTTTTTTGTAATTTTTAAATTTCAAATAAAATAAAAAAAAATGTTGTAATATTAGAAGTGTTCTCATTAGGTATTCAAAACTCTTCCCAATGATAATTAAAACAAATTGACGATGTAATTAACCACCTAAACTCTATTCAGCGAATTATAATTCATCAGCTGTCATTGCTCAGACTTCCATTGCTTTTTATGATTGGGTATATAATATCATTTAGGAGACTATATGAATTCTAAATTTTTTTCAACTCTTGTTTGATTTTTAAGAGTACTAATTTTAATTATAGAATCAAAAGATTTAAATTGTCATTAGTTTTATTAGTTTCTTTCTTTCTGTTGCATTTTCAACAGGAACATAACAACAGAAAAGATTTACGAATGGTTTTGTACAAACGCGCAAATCACCATTTCGTTATAACTGACAGTAATGTCAGTTATACTGTCTATCTATTAATTATAGATTAATTAATCAATAGATAGCATGTTCAAAAATTTTGTAATGAAATCGATTGTTGTTTATTTTTGTTGGTGTTTCTCACAATAAAATAAATGTAGGCCTCTTCAGACATTCTTTTAGATAACTTACATAGATGATAAATTCTATTACTAATCGAAACCTGTATATCATATTCTGGTGTCTTTAAAGTAAATATATTTACTTATAAAATATATTTATAAATTTGCACTTATGTTTTATTCTCTTAAAATTGTTATTTTGTTTAAAATAATTAAGATTAGTGTTATTACTCCCTTCCTATCGTCCAATTTCCACTCTTCAACTTGTACTGCCTCCATCTCTATATCTTACTCCCTCTGGTATATCTACCTACATTCATATACCATACAATGGAGATATATTTTCAAGATTCCATGTTATTGTTTAAACCTATCCCCTAATGGGTGATAACGTCAGCCGTTTACCGTCTTTTTGTTTAATTCATGCATTTTTTCATTACCACAGAGGTTAGTATCATTAATATTAAAATTATAGTAATCCGTCTTACCTCGTACCCTGCTGCTGAAGTTCTTAGACCGGTTTCGGGCGTCACCCAATCAACTAGATTAGGTAGTTCTAGTTGATCAGTTCTTGTTGAAGATGGGTGACGCCCGAAACCGGTCTAAGAACTTCAGCAGCAGGGTACGAGGTAAGACGGATTACTATAATTTTAATATTAAGTCTTTTTGTTTGGTCAGTTATTCTACAGATGTCCTAAATTTTACCTAACTCAAGTGCATTTGAGTAGGAATCTTTAAGAAGTACGAGTACCTAACATCGTACAGGCTCGGGACTGACGTATTCAGATTTATTCATTTTCCGCGTGAATAAATCGAGGACCAGGTGGGGGTTGAAGATTCCAAGTTGCAGACGACATATTTTGTAACAGAATAGTGAGGATAAAAAGAAATATGTTAGATAATAATCAGAACATATTACTTTACAACAGTGATAAAGAGAAAAAAAGTGAAATGAAATAAAAACTTATTTGGCTGAAACTGTATACACTTGAATAGATGACTTAATGCTGTTGAAGTGCAAATTGATATTGAACTCCATTAAGCCCATCGCTTAAACAACAGTCTTATTACTAAAAAATTGAAGATTGATGCTAAATATTCATTGCAATTATGCCTAGTGAAATCTATTTCAACTACGATTTGAGAGTATGAATGTAAATATGAATGATAGAGAAGACAAAATTACTATTTATGAAGAAGAAGTAGAAAGGGACTAATAAAGTTTATTCCAAACAACTAAAAGAAAAATCATGGTGTATCAAATAACAAAAAAAAATTATATATTTCAAGCGGATTTTAGTAACAAAGTAGACGAGTCACTTACATAGATAATAATGCTAATAATTATTTACTTACTATGAATTAACAAATAAAAACATTAAATGAAACATAAACCTTCACAATTTCAAATATATTTTTTTGAAATACTTTTACTTCACTATAAGTAAAATATAGTGATCGTGAAGAAATTCGATTTGGAAATTTTGACAGAATTACATGTTTTGAGTTCCCCAAAGTCATTTCATGAAGTTTGTTCGAAGACATGTATGTGTGTGTGTGTGTGTGTGTGTGTGTGTGCGTACGTGCGTGCGTGTGTGTATGTGTATGTCTGTATGTGGGAGTTTGTATATATATATATATATATATATATATATGTGTGTGTGTGTGTGTGTGTGTGTGTGTGTGTGTTTTGTGGGTGGTTGGACCAGTATATAGAGTTACAGTCCTTAATCTTTGATGGTCAAATTAATATTTTACCCTAATATGGGCATCACAATATAAATGTGCTGTATAGTTTGGGAGCAGTGATGCATTATTAGAAAGACAATTCTTTGGCCAAAATGTGTTTTTAGATATAATTTTTTTCTGTTAAATTAATAATTCTAGAGTTTTGAACTGTTGCATTATCATTAAGGCACCTAAGCAATATCTAAACAAATCCTAATATTTTTAAAACAACTGTAATTTTTGTTTTCAAAAAATGTAAAAATTTTGACTTATCATTTCATGTGAAATGTTGTGAGTGTGATACAAGCTATATTGTTTGGCGGGTCAAAATAAATTATACCTAAAACTAGAGCATTATGTGGGGATATATTGAGGTATTTTTTTTACAAAATTACAGTCACTAAAGTGCGTTTGATGGCTTCAGTATATATTTCTGATGCTAAACACCTCATTAAAAAATTGTAACTTTGCCAAAAAATTGAACAGAAAATTAGGAATTTATAAACAAAATGCTCCTATTAGTGTAGAAGGTTTAGTGCCGTCGCTGTTCATTTTCCTTTTCATTGCAAGTGTCGCCGTCAATAGAACATCTTTATTTTTCTGAAATTTCTTCAAAATAACATATTACTGGTAACATTTCTTTAAAAGTTTGTGAGTTTTTAGTGGCACATCACAATATTTCGACTAGTAAGAGGACTTTTATGCAAACATTACTTTGCACTAAATCAGAAGAGCAGATGGAAGTAGAATTGCATAGGCTGTCGGTTCAGTTTCATGTAGTTAAATGCAAATTAGAGGTTGGGAGAACATTGTGGTTCAACTAGGACACGGCTCAGCAGGTGTTGATGAACTTTGCCTTTCCATCGTTCAAATCACACCACTCCTGCTGTGCTATTTGAACTTTCAGAGACAAACGAAACTGGATCAGTAAAACGTCTAGCATACTGTCCTACTCACTAAAGTAATTAAACATTCAGTAGATGGTTTTGAATAGTTATATTATTTATGACTAAGCATTTATTTTATGACTGTGAATAGAACAGTGGGGTGCAATAATTTTCTTATTTGTGGCGCATTTTGATTTACATATTCTGATAATGAAATTAATTCAAACATTAATTAGCTCATATATGTGATTTGGCAAGGTAGAATTAATGAGTTATGAGTATTTGTGATCAAGGATGACAAATTATTTGTCATCAAGGAAATGATCCACAAAGGTCAGCAAACGTTTCAGCGTAAACTGTAGGTACACAGTAAATAGAAAAACACACTTACAGTCTCTAATATTTGGTTTCACCATTATCAGGAGAGAAGAGATAGGGTTGGAGATCGTATTCAACTGTCGCTTGGCTTTTTATCTCTTCACTCATGATGATGGAGAAACCCAATGCTAGAAACTGTATGTGTATATTTTTATTTCAGTGTTGATGTATTAAATAATACTTTGTTCATATTTGATTAAGGATTTATTACAATATATAGTTGTGTCACTTGTTCAAGATTTTGTTATTACCTCGTATAATATGTTTTATTAATTGTTATATGAGTTAGAACTTAACAATATTTACATCTTCACTCATAAAATCTGATCGTTTCAGTTTTTTATTCACATGATTATAACCTATATCATGTGTGAATACCTGTGGAAGAATATTGCATCAATTTTGGCCCATGTATTTAATCAAGTATCACTCAAGGTGTGTGTTTTTACTATTTCTGAGTTGTAAATAATCATACCACTGATTGACTGAGTTCTGTCTTGGTTTAGTTAGATGAATGCAACTGCAATTTTGCAGTGATAAAAGATCTCCAGGAATCTGACACGCTGTCCTTAGCTCTGGATTTGTTCATAGGAGCTTTGATTCTGCTTTACATCTTTGAAGGAAACACAATTGAAACCTGTATCACCTACTTGGCAAAGTATTCAATTTTTTTTAACTCTTTGATGCAAATACCCACTTTATTACTATTAATTCACACAATAATAACTAGATTTAAGTATTAAAAATACATAGAACATGGATTTCAACTGACATAATCAGTACTCCTTAACAAAAACTAGTTTCACAGTGATTTCCTTTTAACGTTATTTAATAATTCAAGAAGTAATATAAATGAATCATTTACTTACTTAATAAATTAATAATTATTTACTTGTTTTTTTCGTAAAGTGTTTAAAGTATCCCTTAACTCTTTACTATGTGATGCCAAACTTCGTGTCTGCATTAACCCTGGAAACGCTAAATAAATAACGAAAATAAAAGTAATGAAAACACTAGAAATAAATGTTAATATCATAGTTATGTCATAAATATTTACACAAACTAACTTTTATTTAAAAATATTTTAAGTATAATAATACAAAAAATAATACAATAGTGCATCTTAAAAATTATTTTAAGATGTCATGCAAATATTATTTATTTTAAAATTGCACAATTATATAAAAATTACCTTTACTTACATACTATATAGGTTACTATATTTCGAAAAAATTTCGAAAATTTTTTTTTTAAAATGTGAAGATGCATTTGATTAGAAGTGTTTAATGATCTGACAATAGTTTTGTAGTAGACATGTAATTGTTACTAAGGCCCTAGTAGCATTTCGAGTGTCGGCATCAGAATTGTATACGTTATTGACTACAACCAATACGTTACAAGTAATAAACTTATTTTCTTAAGCTCCTTTAGAACCTGTCTACACCACAAGCCATTATTAACCTTTTCTTATGGTTGTTATGGATGTCACATCCTTCTATAACTCTATGGACCACTCCTAGTCTTTGGATGCTTTAAGATACTTTCTTAACTACAGAACTCCACCATAAACACATCTATCCCTTTTCACCACTATAAGAGTTTTTTCTCAAGCATAATACCTGTATGTTTAATGGTTGTTAGAACCTTCAAATATGCTAAATTAGAGCAAGTTTCCTTGCTTTAATATGCGTTGTATTGACCTGTTTTATATTTGGTCTCAGGATAATCATAAATTGTACGGATTCCTAAAAAATATTCAACATTTCTGCTCCTCAATCACTTTCATCACATTGTTTCAAACTGAATTATTAGTTTTATTTCTCTTGCTTTAGATTATGACCATATATTCAAATATATTTATTGAAACCTTAACAATATTCAGCAGCAACATTACAATAGTGGTCATCTTGCTTATGTGAAGAAATTTATTCCTGTCTATATTCTTATTTTCATATCTATTCCAATCCATCCAATTTCCAATGGTATCAAGGACCATATCTTACACCTAAACAAATGAAAATCAAAATTATTAAAACAGGACTGTACCACCCTCCCTCTATTAATAAAACCTACTCTACTGGCTGATGTACCTCACCCAGCTGGACCCAGAAAGGATCGAAAGGATTTGTTATTTTTCATCACTTTCTGTTTTCCTACTGATCTTAAACATAGCACTGTAATTATGGAGATGTTACCAATTTCTTTGCTTCCTCTCGCATTTACTCTACCATTAATAAGCCTTTCAATATTTCATAATATATGGAATAGTGTTCCGCACATCTTTTCCAAAAAAATATATTTTTAGGAGAACAGAAAGATTTTGGAAGTTGCCAAACTTACACTGTTAATAACACTAGTCCTGCAGTCTCTCGTTTCATCTCAACCATGACTTTCCATATAATTAATTATTCCATATAAATTCCATCTGTACTTCCTTCAACTGCGTGTGTAGACTTCATTGCCCTTAGTTGGTTTTTATGCCAGCTGAAGCTTACATGTGAATTAAACTGTTAAGCAAGTTTACTGAAGGTTAAATCCTCCCTACAAGAGATTGAGAGAACCTAATAAGGAGATCTAATTTTTGTATTTTATAATTATCTAGCCGTTGATAGTCAGGTTGTTTCAGGAAATTAAGAAGAATTAGAAAGAAAGTCAATATAAATGTTCCAAGGCGAGGGATCCGTAGGAGTGAAAAGTATATAATACACTTCTCACAATTAACTTATCTGCCTTTTTTTTCTGAGAATAAAAGAACGAGAAGATTCGGAAGGGTGGGAGAAAGAGATTGATCAAGTTTATGTGTGTAGGACAGGGAGAGAGTGATAGGAAGGGAAAACAACTGGTTCAATTACTCATAGTTATAGCGAGAAGAAAAAATTTATGGATTAAAATATTTGATTACTAAATTGCTATCAAAATACTTCATACTGACAAATTCAAAACACCAATATTGGTGTCTAAATTTCAATTGCATATATTCAAATGACTTGTTCGTGAAGTAATTTGATTTAACTTATAATTTAATGCTTATTTATACGTAATTTATTGGCCACCATCAATCAGTGTGTTGCTCAAAATTAGTACGAATCATTCTTCATCTGGATAGAGACAGATATTACTTTTTTAAGAAGTGTGAAAACATATTACAAGTTTTTAGAGGTGCAGGTATGGAAAAGGTTGGGAGCCTTTGCTGTAAATCAGTGAAGTCAGTTGAACTAAAGAAGACGAGATAGTGATGTAAAATTTATATAGGAGATATAATCCACAAGTTTAATAATTGAAATGACTGACCTACTTTTACGTTCGAAGCCTTGAAGTAAAGGTAGGATCAACTTCAATAAAAAAATATTGTTTTTACCCTTACTCACTAAAGAAATATTAATGATACCTTACCTAAAGTTTAGTCTCTTGTCTCATTTTTTAAGACAAATTTCTTCCAAGACCGTTGTAACTGAAACACCCGTACCAACAGCTTCCTTCACTGATTTTGTCACTTCCAGACTCCCAAAAAGATTATTCTAAAGTTATCAACAATTGCATATTTTTTTTAAATTAATGGTTTTTAAAACTATTAAGAGAAATAAACAGATAAGAAATTAAAAAAAAACTATTATATCACAATTATATAATAATCAAAATATGTTTTATAATAACTGTGAATTAGATCTCATTGAATGCTCCAAAATATAAAAATTACTTGGGACTTTGAAATTGAATTGAGAAATGTTGATAAATTCTGTTGTGTCCTAGTTGCTGTGGTAAGAGTGTGACGGACAGAAGAGAGAACTGTGGAAGAAAAAGAAACGAACATGCTGAACGGACAGTATGCAGACCTGACAATTGCAAAAGTAATTGAGATGAATAAATGAAAATTATATAAAAAAAAACTTTTTTTCAAGCAATTATAGAAAGAATATTATTATATAAAGCAAATAATAGTTAAACTCTAAATATAATTCATTTATTTAAACAAATCGTCGTAATAACTGTTGACTATTTGTCTGCTTCATTTGCTTATATTAGTACTACTCGTATATATTCCAGGCTCAGAAATATCCATCAAGCTTGAAGTAAGGACAATCAATGTTCTTTTCACCATAATCATAACCAAACAGCCAATATCATACAAACATACAAACGCACACACCCTGACACTCATCACACACACACACACACACACTCACACAGAAACAAATACATAGATTCATTCAGTCCTTGCAGTATATTATGACCATGAATCTGCGGTTGCCTACCCTCAACTTTACTATAAATAAACTTAATATCATACTTCTCGGTTATATAATATATAATGTTCCATTTAGTAATGCTATAAATGTCTAACTGGGAGATGATTATTAATCATTCATTCCTGGAGGTAGTACATAGTGATTGATCCACACATCAATATACGAGTATAAGCCTATACTCGTATATGCTTATTTTTGTATATCATACTCGTATATGCTTATTTTTGTATATCACACCACTGATTCATATAATATTATTAGTATAACTACAGCTGTAATAACATTTTTGAAGAGAAAAAATGTAGATGTCGTGTTACGAAGTAATTTGTTCCAGGAGAACACGGCTTTTGTTCGAAGAGCCAGTAGCTCTCTTTCGTTGTTTACCTGACCTCCTTCTACATTGAAGATTTAGGACAAATTTTCCCATTTAAAACTTGAAAATATTCCTATTTTAACTGAAAAATGTAAGAAAAATATAAGAAAAAATGTCGTTTTAAGATAATTTTTAATTTACGGTGTAAAACAATTTGATGTAATATTTTTCAAAGAATATTTTTAAATTTTAATTATATTTAACATTTTTCGTTGTTTATAGAATTATTATACAGGGAATTTATGGCATGCTAGTGTTCATAATCCCACACCCATAATAGTGTCCACTATTCCCACTGCCAAAAATCATAAAAATCCAATTTACTCTAAGCGAGTGTTATCATTTTCCTGCGTGCTGTACTCTGATTTAAGGTTGCTGTGATTGTATATTGAGAACATATGAATTGGAAATTAATTAGTCTTACAAACTCAAATCAAAATCAAAGCAGGCTATTCAGTACAATTTAAAACTTTAACAGCTGGAACATTCGATTTTGACAAGAATAGTGAAAATACTGTATATTTGTCAACAAACATAACTCTTCTTTATCAACGAAAGAGTCCATTCCTCCCACTGCAATGTTACCCAAATAACTATTTTCATGTACACAAAATAATTTACAACTGGTATTAAGTTTTGTTCAACAGCACAATATATTAATTGATTTGAGTGCTTTGTGAGATATACAACCGTGGAAATCAACAGAAATTTACGTTCATTGGCAGTGATTCTTTACATAAATTTATATATAATTTATATTTAATTAAATTTTATATTTAATTGAAAATATTAATTATCTTATATCTCATATAAGTCAATAAATTATTAAATTTTTGTCATTATAAACATGATTTATATTTCAGTGGATTCACTGAAAAAATGTTTAACTCAATATAAACAATGTAAATAAATATCTATAAATTTGACAAGTATAGCAGGTGATCCATTAGTCTATTATATACAATCAGTTTTTATAGCGTTGTTGCTCTTTGTCGTAATTGAAATTATGTGATCTTTTTTTATAAATTACAAACAGTTTGTTAATTTTTTTGAAAAATTTTCATTGTTTCTTTATCATCAGTTTAGCGACAAAAGAAATTTTTCTCAAAAGAGAAAATGTACTGTAACGAACCTTTGGTAAACGTAATTTTAATAAAAAATACGTTTTTCAAATTGGATGATTAGTAAACATTTTTATATTTTATTCAATAAATATTATTTTATTGCGGTTTTAAAAAATTAAATATATTTTTCCCTTATTGCTTTTGTAGCCTTCAAGTTAATGACGAAATTTCAAGATTCTAGAATTCGTAGTTTAGGAGAAAAAAAGTAGTCTAAAAACAGGTTGTTGGAAAAAAAGTGACTTTCCCTTCATGCATAATTGCTTCCAAACATAAGGGTTCATTTAAAATATAGGACCAATTTTTTTGAAAAAATATAAACTTCATTTATCAAAGATTCTGGATCGTAGCGTGGCTAGAAACTTTGGATACATACTCACGCACCCACCAACTCACCCTCAAAACTTCTAGGACCTCAAAACCGGTAATTCTATCCAAATGTCGAAATCAATTTTTTCACGATCACTATACTTTACTTAGGAAAATTAAAAAATGAATCCCCAGTATAAATTTGATGAACGGCATGAACACATATGGTATGGTCAATATCTGACTTTGTTAAAACACTAAATACTCTAAATAATTTAACATTACTTAAGCAGGTATTGTGTCAATATAGACATCTCGTGCCACATAAATATCCAGCAAAAGATGGCATCACTAATCTTATAACTAAAGAAGTATTTCACTTTTTCTTCTCTATAATTCCAACTTTATTAAAAATTTATGACAAATATTGAAGTTGGGAAGATGGTAGTGCCTGTTTAGGGAAGCTCTATGACCATTCATATGTAGTCTAAGCTTGTCAGATGCTTATACTAAGTTGAACAAATCAAAGTTGGTACTTGTTTATTTATTTTATTTTTTATTATATTTTTCATTTGTTATTTAAAATTACAAATTTTAAATATGTAAATTTGTGTTTTTAATTTATATGTGCCCGGTGGTTACTGTGCTGACCAAACCAAAACATCATAAAAACGTCACACCAGGTCAGTTCATTGGTGGATACAATTTCCATGATTATAAGAAATCATGAATTTCTTGAGATTTATCAGGTATGTATAATAGTAAAGGTAGTATGCGTAATAGTAAAGGTAGTATGTATAATACATACATACAAGGTAGTATGTATAATAGTAAAGGTAGTATGCGTAATAGAGAACAAGATCGATTATGCAACCAGTCGACAGTTTCGATGATCTCACTGACGCGTAGCACTGATATTATAAAGAGGTTTGAGAGAAATAAGAAAAAATACACCTAAGGTTTCAAAGTACTTAGCAAACTGTAAAGGAATGATATATAACCTGTCGTTTTGAGTACTTCAACAGTCTTAAACACTCTATTACGAAATGGTAATTACGCGCAGGTTCTTCGAATTGAGTTAGTATCACATCTTTCGACAAAACTTTTCTTTTGCCTATACTATATTCTCCTTTCATAAAGACAATATTACCATATTTTTAACTTTTATAAGTACCATGTCATGTCGCTATATCCTTGTTCAGCTGCTACTAACTTTTTCTTATTTTTCTTGCATATTATTATTTTTATAATGACTTTCTTACCCCTTCTCTTAAATACTTGCGACATTTCCTTTTTTACCTCAACACACTCGTTCAACTATAACTAACCACTTCCTTACATATTTATATAGAATTTAAACCTATTATCATAAACGAACAACCAAATTAGAAAAACATTTAATGAATGGATTACTATTACAATTCATACAGTTGTAATAAAACAGTGGGTTCTCTTACAGTTTGTGATAAATCTCACCTTAAGATAAAAGAAAGAGAGTGACTTTAATTTTTCAAGAATAACCAGAAATGATTAGTACCATTCAATTCATAGAGTGCGATAAAGAACTCAAGTTTTGTTATTACCCATAATAGTGTTGCTCAACTCATCAAACTTATATTAAGATTCATCTCTCCCTTGTTGTTGTGGAGCGTTTACAAAATTATTGATAGACACCCACCTAGTTTCATGAAGTAAAATATAGAAAACATGGTTTTTGTGAAAATTTAAACCATGATTTATATGTAAGCCCATATAAATCCAAAAGTATATTTCTTATGTATCTTTCTTCATTACGATGTCATATACAACTATGAAAGTAAAGAACAAAGTAAATTAAGTGATTTTCCATGATACAATGTCGTCCAATAACTATATAGCTTTTCTAAACTGTACTATATTTTATGTGTGTAATATTAATTTGATCTGTTATAGAGAGCTTTCTGAAGTATATACAAAACGTATATCGATAAATAAAAAAGTTTATATAAGTTAAGGGAAACACATATTTTAAGTATATATGAACTATTTTGTAAGATTTTTTTACGTAAATATTTTCAGACTGAATAAGTTTAAAGAAAATGAGACTACTTATATTCAAATTATAAGTAACACTGAGTGAATGTTTTTTGTTCTTTTTTACGGCACTAACTAAGTGTGATTGCTAAAATAAAAATAAACTTGTGTTTTTTCTGATAATCTATATTTATTACATTTCAAGTCATAATTTTATCTCTTAATTATTCTCCATAAAAGCATTTTATATTATTCAACCATTTAATAATCAATTTCACATCTTTCCCTAAGTGAATGAGATAATTTGATATTATTAATATCTAAAACAATAAATTGGAGACAAAAACTATTTCAGATCTCCAAATAAGTTGAGAAAGGTAAAATGAAAACATTTACCTGGACTCAACTTAATTATGTGTGTTCAGCGTAAAAAATAAAACACTTTCTTTTCTCGTCAAAACTTTTTCCAAGTTAAATAAGGAAGCTTCAGTTATTCCCTTGGATACCAATTTAAACTCAAGAAATAACTTTATAGAATACAAAAGATGAATTCATATTTAATAGAATTTAATTTAATTATTTTCATGATACTTCTACATTAACGTTGCAAACGAATTGGTTTAAAAGTCTTTTATATTTAATAGATAAGAAATGTGTATACTATGTGTGTATCTATTTATATTTCAATAGCAAAAATTGAATATAATTTGAAGGATACGTCTATTTAACTTTATGTTTCCATACTTACTTTTTTAAGCTAAAAAAAAAAAAATTGGTCGTAATAAATCTTGCAAGTTCTATACCGGGAGGTGCTTAGGTGTCGTCTGAGAACATAAATAACGAACCACTTTTTAAAAGGGTTCAACTTGAAAGGATTTGCATAAAACAGTAGGTTAGAGAGAGACAAAGGGTGTATTGGAAGAAGAGGGCTTCTAGAGCTTATTACAGATGTCGTATTCCCCATATAAAGAACGAGTAATAGAAGAAGCAAGGGCGCAGTGAATTTTATTTACTACATTCAGAGTGGCGCTCTCCACGAGACGAAGGCGTACATCAGTTAAACTCAGCTTTGAGAATGTGCCTTTCTTAATGGAAATTCATTTTACCGAATGCTTCTTCATACTTCAAGATACAACTACTGTAAACTTTTTTCAGATGAATGCATTTAAAAAATAATTAGTTATTGGCATCAAGTATGTCAAACTCATTTGTCTACAGAGATCATGTAGACAGAATAGGGGAAACTAAAAATAATGACTTCATGTATAATAGTTTTTATGTTAACATAAGTACTATATAAAATAATAATGAGAAAAAATTCTGTTCAAAATATCTACAGAAATCTGTAGCAGGTTCTACTAAAACATGTGTCTGTTTTAGTAGATCTGCATGCACTTTACTATCAAACCTACTTACATTTACACACACAAATTTTCTAACTATTTTCAAGAGCTGTATTATTTTCTTACATTTTTAAGAAAATTCAAAACCTGGTAGTAGCCACATAGAGCTAAATTAGTTGACCAATCTGAAGGTTTATTATTTTTAATAATTGGTTTCAGCATAGGAAATTTTAGGACAAGATAGCAAATGTTTTTTAAAGATATTTCAATACTTCTGGAGATTTTTTTGAATTAATTAACCTTCACAGAACATAGTGAAAACTACTCAAAAAATGGTTACGAGGGAAATAATTTTGCATTTATTTACTACAAATTAACCTGTAGGTTTATTTTAACTAATTAACAATACATCCTTAAATATTCCTCTTTGTTCATGCATTTCCCAAAATAGTTTACTAGTTCATAATAATTAATGTTATTGGATTCAATCTTAGGCCAAAAGTGTTATTCAATTATTCTTGTAAATTTTTTTTTATTTTTTTGTGTCGTTTTGCGTGAACTGCTTTGTGTTTTTATTAATCAGTAAAATTTGTCCTCAGAAGCATTGAATTATTGGTTTATATTCTATATTTAATAATGAAATAATCGCTTTGTAATTATTTCAATCACATCTAATGTACAATAGTGTCGGGTAATAACAATAACTGAACATAATTAAAAATTTATTATGGCGAAGGAAATTGATATTGAAATGTTAATCATTTAACGAAATTAGGCAATATTAATGTTAAAAGTCTTATTTTATTTATAAGAACTAGTTTATCCATGAAACAATCAATTCTCATGATATTCCAGTTTCTATGGGTTTTCCTTCACAGTGTAGAACTCAACATTAATGGATTTAATTTGTTAAGAAACAGTGACTGTTTTAGAAACATAATATTATAAAGCATCATTACTCAAAGAACATTACTTTTCTAAATTTTATTAAAGATATAGAAAGTTCAAGTTAACTGTACTTAACTCTCTTCTGAAAGCTCTGCAAACAGTGTGTCGATTATCGTTACAAGGATCACCCATTGTTCTCAACGAAGGCTATTCTGTTGTGTTAATTGTAAAGAATACAAAACAATTTTTGGTTGGAAAACTGGTAAAATACTGCTTAAGAGAATGTTTTAATGAAAGCAGTATTAATATCATTAGAGAAGAAAAGAAACACTAAGTTTTCACACTGAAAATTGATAATCAAATGACGTGTTTCCAACACATACAGTCCATCATCAGATTACATCTACAATACATTCAAATAAAAATGTTGAAACTGAATAGAGGAAAACAACCAATATATATTAATGTATATTATAAACCAGTATATACTAATATAAGGATTACTTTAAATTTAGGTTGTTTTGCTGTATTCAATTTCAAAATTTTTATTCATATTTTGTTTATATCTCAGATGTAATATGATGATGAAACTAAGTGTTCGAAATGAGTTTTGTGTGTAAAACATGGTGTTCTGTTTAATCTCTATAATAGTTAAATTTTCAATATTTTTTTTGCTACCGGGAAATAATTCCATACTAAAATGATTTACGCAGATAAAACTTGTATGATTTTATGAATAGTTGTGATTTTCAATTTGTTTCGAGGTACACCTTGCAAACTGTTCATTAAAACTAATGTAAAGTACTGAAAGGCATGTTTACCTAAAGTGGGTAGTGCGATAATGTTAGGACTCGGCAAAGTTTCAACCAACTATCTGGCTTGACCAGACCAAAATACAGTCCCACATGTACCGCCACAAATAGTTAGAACTGCACGTTGACTGAATCTTACTTGGGCTTCATAATATAAAGAAAACAAAACAGCTAAACAGATGTTACAAACTTTTATTTCATTTATTAAAACAACAATATATATCATCAACAAATAACAGATTAATAATTCATAAATCTTCCTCTAATAAATATTAAATACTCCTTGAACATGCTAACTCTAATAAATTTGATTGATCTAAAATGTTTGAGTTCAAAAGTAGAATTTACCCGCTGATGTGACTTCTTTTTTCTTTAACACAAATTGATGTCAAATAATAAATTAGGCACACTTTTACATCACTAATCTGAAATCTCATAACTAAGAGTGTTGGTAACAAACTAACAAAGTTTATCAAACTTCGATAGGTCTATTCGGAAGTATAACATTGAGTTATGGGTTGTGAGTTAGCAACAAATTGTTCCATTTGCCAGAAAATACGGCCTTTCCAATTTAAAATCTTTTAAAGAATTGTCAGTGAACTTCCTACATATGAAATGAAAAATGTATTCACTAATACTAATACAAAAATTATTTAAAAAGATCTTTTTTAATGTAAATATGAACATGCAAAGTAAATAAGAAAAAAATGTCATTAGAAATTACAAAAAAAAATATTTTTTAAGTAGAGAAAAAAATAAACTAACCAAACAAGTCAAAATTGCACTAATGAAACAGTAATGTAACTTATAAATTTCAGGAAAGAATTACTTCAAAATACTAGGCCTATTTTCGGGTAGTCCTTTGCTAGGATTTATCTCATCTTAAACAACGAGAGCAGTGGGTGAGGTGTGCATAAATAAGAACTAAAATCTAAAATAGAAATTAATAAAATTCTCAATCAAATCAGATTTAAATATAATCATAAGAAAAAAAAGTAACATTTTATAAATGTAACCTATGTCCAATTTTTTTAAACTGCTTTTACCTGCCTCAAATTAATTGATGGAATAAAAAGGAAATTAATTTAATTAATTTATTAATTTATTTCTTTTGAAAAATTAAATATGGGCATCAGATCTTGAGTTCAAATTCAAAACTAACGACATCTCGTTATAAATTGTTCTTTATAAACCTCTCTGGCAGGTTTACAGTGACTGATAAATCAATACCTAAATAACCATTGAGCGAGGGTTAAAGTGAGATGATATTTCCTTTAAGATTTTGTATGATTTTAGGCAACTGCAACAGACCCATGTTGCGTCCTTCCATTTTTCCTTGTATCTAACGAGGGGTTAGGGACGGTGATCGTGCAATCCTTAGGCAGTTTGAGCTTGGATCATCCCAGAGTCCTTTTATCATCCTTCCTCGAATCAGTCTACCCTGCAATACCATTTTGCCTCTATTGTCCCATTACAATCTAACTCTCATGTATTTTTTCCTTCCATCATGCAATACATGTTTAATTTCTTATAATAAATGTAATTTCATTATTTATACATAATCTTTATGTTTTAAGGGGCATAATTTAAGGGGTAATAAGGGATATAATCTTCCTAAAGGTACATTCAAAAGCTAAAGATAAAAAATTACGTTATTAAAAGAAGGACGTTTAGGGTAAGAATTTCAAAAGCTGTGCTTTCATATTTTTTTCGCCTAGAGCAGATTTATTCATCATAAACATTTTCATTTCTTACCTCATAGATCCCTTCTTCCTCCTTTTCTCCCTTTCAACTTGCACAACACTTCAATCTGGTCTACTCTAAATATATAAGGCATAAATGTTTGTGAAACACTACATTTCAGATCAGATTAATTGCTAGCAACTTTCATTTTTATGCCAGAGGACGTGAATGAGGGTAGATACTAGCCCTCCAATGATTTTAAAATTGTTTTCTTGTTTTATCATAATCTATCATTGCGTTATATTGCTAGTATAATCAAAGCTTCTATCCTACGGACTCAGTTTTAATAATCGAGAATCTAATTCTAGTATCAAGAAAATATTTGCATCTAAAAAAATTAACTTCAATAAAATACATACTTTCAGTTATTAAACATGATCAATTTCATGAGTTTTTGTCAGAATTAGAAATTCTGATTCAATCATTTTCAATAAAAAATGAATAACTTTGGAAAACGAAGACAATGGGAAATATATATTTCTTTTTGTTTTTCTCTTCTCGCAAAATAAACATTGTATGGTATATATATAACTTATTGTATAGTAGCTAAATTACATCAATGATATTTTATAATGTCATAAAGATATTTTATGGTAGTATCACTCAACAATTATAGAAATATATTTAATTTATGCAAATCACATAATATGTTTATTGTAGTAAACGTCATAATAATTACCATTGAAGTTTAAAAGTGGAGATTTCGTTTGAAATGACATTGAATCAAGTTATATATCTTGAAATAATATAACTAAGTAATGGATTTAATTTACAAGAAATATAAGTACAAAAGGCTAACATATGAGTCTTAATGGTTTAATTTCATATTTGCCATATAGTATGTGGATAATACTTGTGGCTGGAATCACAACTGGGGATGCTTGAGGGGTAGTTGTTGCTTGGTTGGAGAGTTGGCCTGCGATGACAGAGATGTCATCCACTGATGGTGGAGAGAGTGGGCACTTGGAGGTTGGGAAGTGAATGCTTGATGTCTTGCTTGCTTGAGGGCTGAGAATAGAATGCTTGAGGTGTTGACTGCTTGGTGGTAGAGAATAGAATGCTTGAGGTGGTACTTGATTGCTGATTGGAAAGGGAATTAATAGGCGAAGGGTCCGAACTAATCAAGTAACATTGGGCAAAGCTAGGAGGGCAGGTACTGCTAAGCCGCTCTAAGCCGGCAAGTACCGCTAGGCAGCCCTAAGAGGGCAGGTATGCTAAGTTGCAATCTGAACAATACTCTTGACAGAGTATAGTAGTATACATTCAGTCAATCTCAAACTACTGCACTCCACTGAATAAATTTGACTGGTTAACATAAAGTCAAACTCTCAAACAAATTTATGCATTCAATAAGCTTACTGAAAATATTATTTAGTATTCAAAAAACTTTAAGAAAAATGAAAAGATGAATTGCAAACCCCAATACCCTGGTATTCATCAGTGGCCTCAGTAAAGATGTTGCCATGAAAAAAGAGATGTTGAACTAAGTTCATTACTGAGTTTCAAACGAAACACTCATTTTATAAATGTATAATGAAATGTAAAAAAATAGTCTGATATTATACAATATAAGATTTAATATTACCTCACCGTTTGTGTTGTACAAAAAAGTAGATCTAATAATAATTTATTCTAGGCATGTTGTAATATTACAAATTATATGGAAAGAAACCATTAAAAATCGCTTTTTCTTTTAATAAACAAAAATGTCCACTAAATTTTGCTATAGGTAAACAAATACTAATCTTATTTAAAATGAAATTATTACATTTTTTAATATGGTACCCATAGTTTCTCAATTTCCTCCAGAATGAACAGAAGGTATGAGTAGTGCCATACTGATTGTCAATCATATAATACCACAGGTCTAAATCATCTCAAATTCCTTTTGTCATTGGGTGACATGGAGAGCACATACTCAGACCACCTGCTGTATAGCACAGACCGGTGGCCTATAAGAGAAGTGCTAAAACGTTTTTCTGCATATTTGAGAGGGATGAAAACTTTCATTAGGTGCAAAGAGCTCACTTTGAAACTGGAATAGTCAGGAAAGGAGTTTCTTGTGGTGAACACGACAGCAAACCAGAACACTCTGAAAATAACTCCAGGGAGAGGAGGTAGAGTTATTCTGCCTGACTCACACGGGAGGACGTGTTATTCTTTAAGCAGAAACTAACAATTTTCGCCAGAGATTTCCAGGGAGGATCACTACTTCATTTCCTCTTTTTTGATATTACAAGATGATCAATTCAGAGTATTGCAGGCTGCAATCACCACAATGTATCATTTGGGAAACAATTTCATGAAATTTAAAAAGGGAAAAACCGTATGTTGTCAACCTTCACTCTCCTGACCATGTATTCACCCCTGCAGCATGGCTGCAGTTGCAGGTGTAAGTCAATTTGATCTTAAGTTGGCTGATATAGGTGACAGAGTAATGTGGGTTTCCAAATTTGAACGCTTGACAGATGACCTGGAAGATGTTTCCGGTTAGAAGACTACGTTTGTTCAGAATCATAAGTGGAATAATATTGAGATCCTTACCGGACCGGAATAACTCGTGCTTTGAGCATGGAATGTTCTCCCCAGATACCTACATAAACAATAAGATATATCACCATGAAGTCCTGTCGCTCTTCGGTTCTACATATGTGTGTAAGAGGCTATTCTCCATAGATTCTTGTTTTGTTTTAGTTTTACAGATTTTTTTTTTGTATTCATTGTTGTTTAAATTAGGTGTTTATTTATATTATGTTCCACCTTTCTTTCTTCCTGTGCTTAATAGCCTTCGTTTCCTGTGTATTCCTTTTTTATCTCTCAGACTGAAGTTTGGCACTCGTGTGTGCAGCCAGTAAACTATCTTGGTTTGCCGCAAAAGAAAAAAAACACCTTTTCCAAATTATGAAATAATTTAAAAGAAAATCGAAATAATTGAATTGAATAATAACTGAAGTGAAAAATTGTCAGTGTTGTTTTATATTGTTTGTTGTTTTACATTAAATTCCTTAAAGACCCTTTCATATTTTATTCTGATTGCTATAATTTGGTAACAAAATAAACTTTAAATAAGATGTAAAGACTCCTTTATAAATGTTGAAGAATATTAAGCTCAGTTTAGATGTAATTAATAGAGGTTTTGATTGAAATGGAAACTAATCTTGTTTAGCCCATGGAGGTTCACTTTTCCTTTAAACTATAAACTTAAGTTAATGTAATTTTCCAAATATAAATAAAGGGAACCCTTATCTTTCTCAAATAACCACCTTCCAATTACTTTATGATCAACTAATTTACATATTTTGCCTTTCATACCTTCAAACATTAAGTAATTTAAATGAATCATGTGTTATTACTTTCTAAAAAATATATATGAATTGCAAAGTGGCGACTCAAACTTTTAATTTTGTATAAATAACCAAATATATTGCTATACATAAACGTAAAGAATTTATTTGAAAACAACAATTATTATTATTATGCGTTTATACGTCCCACAGTTTGTTAGTATCATTTTCACAACATTTGAGATTACGTCAGATTATGTGTAAACTTATTTGGTGAGTCTTATTTATGAATAAATATTCAAAGTTACAGTCATGAACATGCCTAGTTTTGAATCAACAGACACAATAATATTCCGTCCAAACTAGACTGAAGCTTAGCACATTTAACGTAATAATTATGAGAAGCCTTGCTCGAGATGTATATGTCCTGAGCCATAATTCAGGAAGAAAAAGAGAGACAGTGCCTCCTCAGTTGGATTAAAATCATGGCAAATATGCACCACCAGCTGGAAATGCCTCCTGACATTTGTGGTCCCATCAATCTGAATTGTAAAGTGCCGCAAGATTTTATTGTAGAAATAACTTGATAACAGTTTCAAAGTCTGTCAGTTTGAAATTCTCTCTTTTAAAATATTTGCAGACAAAGGTACTGAATTAATTAAATTTGCTTTCTCCGACCGTATACGATCCCTGCCACTTTACAGCTGCAGCTTTAATCAATTCATGAGAAATAGTATTCGGTCTCCTGGTTCAGGCATTCGACCTGGAAATATTTAATCTAACTCTTGATTTACATGTTGCTTGTTGATTGAATATACAAGTAAAAATGCAATTTCATTTTGAATGTAATACTCTTTTCCAAATTCGATATTATCTAGTGGGCTGAGGTCACATCGGAATGTATCCAGCTTTTCATTAATGATCAACGAAGTGAACGAAGTCACCGCTTTCAAACAAACAAAACATAAATAAATAATACCAAGGTATAATATTATTCTTAATACATTAAAATTATTTCTGCCTTGCTATAGGTGATGTGTTAGTTTTTTGATGAACATTTTTTTCTCACTGATTGTATCTGAAGGAAAAGAGTGAACCTGATAAGAACTCATACGGCATTTGAAATTCTCTCCAGGGCACCTTTAATATTGAAGTTAAATTTGCTTTTTTCTAGTATTATGAATTCAAATTTTTGAATTCAAAAATTTCAAAAAAAATAAGTTGTGAAATTTATATTATTGTATAGTACTAAAAATGTCAATGTGTGAAAAATTATCCTTATTTACAAAAAAGTTGGTTATAATGTTAAACGTTCAAATATTACTGTGAATAAGAACGTAGCTTAAGACTACATCGATATATATATGTATATCATTTGGGTTGGTTACTTGCCGTTGCGTCTACAACGTGCTTGGTCTCCCATTTTCTTTTCTCCTTAAGACGGATTACCCGAAAATTTGAGTCTGTAAGTGTGTTTCCCTACTTTGTGTGTTGCTCTTTGTTAATCTCGAACTCGTATACATATATATATATATATATATATATATATACACTTTAACACATAGAAAAGAACACAGAAAGACACTACAGAACTCAATTCGATATTTCGACATCCGTCGTCATCGGGAAGAAGTGCGAAGTACTCGCGTTGAGAAGCAAACTGCTACTGATATCTATCTATATATATATATATATAACTGTATTATTATACCATAGCAAATCATTTTGATTGAACTTTTTATCATTTCGAAGAAAATTGAATAATTTAACAATTTAAACATATTATAAAAATATACAGTTATATATCAATCTTTGAAATACTGATAAATATCGCTTTGATTGTTAATTCTTTGTTTGGGAATTTCAAAGGAATGACGTCTTAAAAAGAAAGAGCTTTATATTAAAGTTAAAAATGCTTTTCCAGCACTCAGTGTTCTTCTTCAGGTTTACATCTGCACTGTAGAGTGTGTTATGAGAACTAGGCCCTAGGAAGTCCTTCCCAGGAAGTATTAGTGAATTCGGTTTGATCACTACGAGTTGTTGCTTTTAAGATAAACCTCTATTGTATGCAGACGATTTTTTTTTATAAATTCCCTATGATTAGTAAATGACATATAATAAAGATTGCACAAGTAATAGATTTTAAATCTTTACCCAAACAAGAACAAAGATATTATTATTAGCCAAATGATACAATCTTCATTTAGAATTGCAAAATGTGTTTTATACAAATAAATGAAATAAGAAATAATCGAACATTAACAACAAAATTTGACGAATTAACACAATTAAACGTGTGTCCCTTATAAAAACATCGAAGTATATTTTTACAAAGATATGATCTAATCTAATTTCTAATTTTGGTTATGAATTCATCTTTGGAACAAAATAGAAAGTATAAATGAGTATAGTTATCTGACCCTGTCATATATGCAAGATTATTGTAATAAAATGAAATAGCATAATAATAATAGCATTAGAAATTACACAAAGTAAGAAATTAGACATATCTACAGATCTCTGGTGTTAAATGTATACTGTAAATTTTCGTTCAATATCCTCCTTGGCATAGGTGGTAAAATCACTGCCTCGGTTACTGGAAACTGGGCTTGAATCCTTTAATCCTAGGCTTTTCATGGTCTCCAGAAATTCTATATATCTGTCAAAATATTATGTTAAAACTGTGAATGTTGCTAAGCCTAATAAAATTAAAATAATCATTAAATTAAACCAGTAAACTATTTTTATTGTGTTAGATTTTATTTAAAATTAGTATTAAATTTTGAACAGCAATGTTTCTAATTTCTTATTCACTTCATTCTCTTAGAAGTATACTATATGTTTTACCAACTTAAATCCTGTAGAAATAATTCTCTCTGCAATAATTTAAAGTGTATATTATTCGTTTAGAATGTTAATTTAAACAAAAATAACTAACGTTGTTTATCATTCAGAGTTAAAGCTTTGTATTTTTTCATTTTTATTAGTTGATTTTACTACAAATATGAAATTCAAATGTTTCTTAGATTCTTAGTCTAATAATAACCTTTTTGACTAGGGATCTATCTCATTTTCTGCAAACTTTGATGGTGGAATGTTGGCATTAAACGTTTTAAAAATTTAGTACTAATATAATGAAAAAATTGTTAAGAATAACAACTACGGTGTTATTGCTTTTTTAAGAAATTATAACGAGGCTTACTCCCTGTGTGTATGTATATAATAAACCAGTGTAGTACTGTTCATTATTTCATGACAAGTTCTTTGTAGACAGTGTCTTAAATCAAACACACTTCGAAAAACTTATATGTGACTTACATCAAATTCTTCATATAAGAATCGTATTTTGAAATATATAGTATTTTGAATATAAGAGATATTTTAAAAAAAATAATATGTTATAAATTCCATTCACCATGACTTTTGTTCAAAACATTTTTTCTGGACGTATTAAAAGTATAGAAAAAATTCCAAATAATGTAAGGAAGTCAAAAAATTGGAGTTTACTGGTGACGTATATTTTGACAGTTATGACTTAGTGAATGTATTCCTAACAATGGTCTTCCTAACCAGCGAGGATTGTATTATTTTTTTTCTTACTTTACTATTAAGTCAAGTATAGAATGTTGAATAAGTACTGTCTCGAGATTTTGTTAGATTTAGAAGTTTACATTTTAGAAGTTCGTTGTTGGTATTTTGCCAATGATGACTGTGTCTGTGTGAGGGTGTATCAAAATGTTTGTCAATCTTACCGTTTAATGAACCAAATTCATATTTTACCTCAGAGTAAAATAACCTCTGAGCGTTGATGTGATAATAACCTCTGTGCATTGCCTATAAACAATGTAGCATCATAAAAAATTTCATTTCTTTTGGCCAAAATATTATTGTAGAGAACTTTTTTTTCTCTTCAGTTGCACACGTTGAAATTACTGGAAAAAAAAATTTTTTTTCTTTAATAAATCAATTCTGTAAATTGTTTTACATTTAATCTCGGTCTTAAAATGTAAAAATAGTCTACTTATAATTGATTGTGAAAGCTTCATGCCGACTTAATAAATCTTAAAATTATACTCAAAACTAGCAGCTCATGGGCGGATGGATAGAATACCATTGTACGTTATTTAGTTGAATATACATGGACAGATTACGACATTATGGTACTTTTTATAAATTCAAAGAAAATATGCTTATGTTAACGGGATCCTATAAAGGAAGAACATTTTGTGAAAAAGTTTTAATAAAATTAGCGCGCTACAAAAAAAAAATCTGGAGTGGCCTACACTCTACTTTACTATAAGTAACTTAATGTCAAATTTCTTGAGTATATAAAACATAACGTAGCATTTAAGCATAACGTAAACATCTAAATGGAATATAATTATTAGCCTTTCATTCCTGAGGTAGTACACATAGTGATTGAAGGACATATCATTTTATAAGCTTATTTTTGTACATCACAGATAATTTATTATTTGCAAATATATGCATTAGTATAACTATAGCAGTAATAACATTTTTGAAAAACCAAAGTGAACATTTCTTGAAACGATTTATTCTCCTATAAGAGAATGGCTTTCGTTCAAACAGCCAGTAGATTTCTTACATCATTTACTTGACATCCTTCTACATTGAATATTAAAATAAAATTTTTAAATTTAAAACAAGAAAATACCCTTTTTTTCTCTGAAAAACATCTTAAACTGCGAAGAAAATGTTGTTTTAAGGTGATTTGTTAATTAAAGATGTACGATAATTACATTTATTAATCTCTAAACGAAAGAATCAGATTATGAATTAACATTTACATTTTTGGTCTTTTATAGAATTATCATACTGGGAATTTTAATCTTTAAAATAATAATAATAATAATAATAATAAGCTTCTTAGTATTTAATAAGATCATTTTCCTTCCCCTTTGTCAAATAACATATATACGAATTTTTTCTGAGTGAGTGTTATCATTTTCCTGCACAATATTATTCCTCTTACATCTCATATAATTCAATAAACAATTTAAACTGTTCCTATATAAAATCAATTTTATCTCAGTGGATTCGCTCAAAAAATTTCTAAGTCAATGTAAACAATGTAAAAAATACAAAAAATTCTACAAGTATAGCAGGTGATCTCTTAGTCTAGGGTAAACAAAGAGTTTTTATATCGTTATTGCTCTTTTCCGTAATTAAAACTTCAATATTTTTTTTTATGAATTGCTAATTTTCTGTTCCATTTTTTAACGAGCCGTTTAGCGTCAAAAAAACATTTTCTGAAAACATAAATCGTACTGTAACGCCCCTTTAGCGAATGTAATTTTAGAAAAAAATATCTCAACTCATTCTCCACATAATGTTCTATTTTTAGGCATAGTTTCATTCTAATCCATCAAACAGTATGGCTTGTATCGCTCTCACAAGGTTTGAGATTGAATTATAAGTCAAAATTTTTACATTTTATTAAAAAAAAATATATCCTGCTGTTTTAATATTCTGAATATATTTTTCGTTTGTTGCATTTGAAACCTCAAAGATAATGTCAAAATTTCAAAACTCTAGGGTTATCAGTTTAGGAGAAATAAATGCTTTAAAAAAAAACGGTTTTTGGCAAAAAAAGTGACTTTCCCATCATGCATAATTCTTCCCAAACAATAGGGATCTTTGTCTTTATGAGGCCCATTTTTGTGTAAAATATCAACTTAATCCATCAAAGATTCTGGACCGTAGCGTGGTAACAAGCAATGCTAACACACGCACCTACCCACCCACGCACCCACCCACCCACACACACACAGACATCATCGTAAAAACTTCATAAAACGACTTCTGGGACCTCAAAACATGTAATTCCGTCAAAATCTCGAGATCGAATTTTTTCACGATCACTATACTTTACTTATAGTGAAGTAAAAATTCTAAAATTCCTGTTAAGAGAAAAAGGCCAATCTAAAAGCTGAAAACTCAACTTGGAATATTGATAACCTGCAGTACATGTTGGATTTTTTCCAACAAGTACGGCAGGTTCCTTTTTTGGATTTAATTGTTTTTAAAGGCTTAATAAATGTTTTTGAAGGTATTTTAAAAAATGTATATATTATCTAAGAAGAATAAAATACATAAAACTATGAAAGTAAATGCAAATTAATTATTCACTTAATGACGTTTTCAAGCAAATGTTGCATAAATGATTGTCAAATAAAAGTGTTGTAATCAATCTGCATGTCACACGCTTCAACAATTCTATGCATAGTTCTCTGTGCTTATAAGAAATCCATGGCTTTGGGAGTAATATTAAAATTAGTGACAGGTACTTTTTTTTCTTATTTATTATCTTCTTTAATTTGCTGAAGGGTGGGCAAAGGATGAATTTCTGTATATAAATCCAGCTAATATAGTCCATATTTCATTAAATATAGAAAATATAGTGTAGAGAATGTAATAATATACTCTCTGTATTATATTATTCAATAATATGACATACTATTTAATCTCAAAGTATTATTATACTTCGACCTTTCCTATCTACAGCATGGAGCAATATTCAATTAATGTGATAGGTACGAGTTTGAAGTCCTCAGATTAATAATAATATATATAATTTTTTTTTATTAATATTTCTATGTTTATTGTAACTGGTTACATAGCTGAAGCAACTTTCACACAAATAAAATCATTGAACTGATTTTCTATGAATTTAATAACAATTTTCCAGAGTGTTTAATATTATGTCTACATGATAGCCATATTAAAATATAACCAAAACTCAACTGACTGTCAACAAATTTGATTTTATGCTTACTTATACTAAATTTGATTGAAAGTCACTCGAAATTTTCAAATTTAAAATTGGACAGTGTTTCAACCTTTATACTTTATTCTGTTATTAGAATCAAGAATTGCAAGTTGATTAATAGTTAATTTTCTAATGCTCCCACTTACAGGCTTTCATCTCTACTGCCGTTATGGAGTCGGAAAGTTATGGTTATTTTATCAGTTTATTAATTATATCAGCTATTTCAGTTGAGATTTATCTTTATTACCCGATTAATGTTAATAGCTAAAAACTATTATTCTTTATAATCATGGACAAATGCATAAACTCTTGGATATTCTTTCTTCAATTGGTTCGAATTATATTAGCTTTATTTTATACTTTAATTTTAATATATTCTGATTCTTTTGAAATAGAACTTAAAAGCCAGAAATGGTAAAATATTTATATCAGTAGTTTAAATAAAAAAAAACCTCTACATTCCCCCATACAAAGAAAAAGTGTGCTTCTAGTGATTTAATAATGTATATGTATCTGTGATAAGAATAAAATAAAGTAAAGCAAGATGTTTTTTCCGATATTATTTATATGTTTACCTTCACTAAAATTTGGTAACAACTTTATTATCACAAAATATCATATTACTTTAGATATCAAAATCCAACGTCTTTTACAAAATAATAAAATTTTTCAGAATATTAGTTACTAGGATGGCAGTTAGAACTCAAGACAGTAATTTCAAATCACTTGAAATTATTTTTGTAGGCATTTTCTCGACTTTCTTGATTGTATTGATATGGTGATCAAATATAGGTATATAGAAAATATAGTGTAGAGAATGAAGTGATATACTCATTGTATTAAAATATTAATAGAGTATATTGGTACACCTATATTAAAATTGGTGCATTTATTTCATTTACTGCCAATTGCTAGGAGATTTATTCAAATTATACCCTAAACTTAATTAAGAAGTAAAAATAAGTTGCTCAAAAATATATAACTTTCAGTTTCACATGTGTGTAAAAAGTATTTATTTAATTATAATAATTATTTACTTATCATCATTTTTTATAACGTTTATATTTTGTTCCTTTTGAAAGTTTTAGTCATAACTAAATAAACATTTTATTTGTTTTTTTTAACAAATTCTTCAATAATGTCCAAATGTTATCTTTAGTAAAGGTTAAAAAAGTAAGATATCCACCAACTGAAATATATAAAGAATTATAGTATATTTTTATAATATTCTTTTATGCGAGGAAGCAAAAATATACCCTAGTGGAAATATGTTTATTTAAATGGATACACAGTAAATGAGATATGACAGACTGGCTCTGTTGACAGTTTATTTGTTTTTCACCATTCCTAGTGGTCATAAAGTTTTCCATAATCAGTATGATTTGATTAATCTCAATGTTAAAAGTGATATTTAAAATAGAAGCAGCACGATTTAGCGTTTTAATCCACGTATAATGTAACTTTACGCGTATACATTAAATATCGCTTAAAATCCAGGGATACCTGAATAAAAATGTTCGTTTAATGGAGATAAGGTTAGTGTTCATTTACAAAAGCCATTGAAATTTAGTAAGAGTATTAGGAATATTTATTAATGAATACTGCTGTTACAGGTTATAAAAGTAGTAATTTTATAAAACTTTGTTTTTTGATTAAACAAAAGTGGAAAAAATTAGGTGTAATCAATCAAAATATAGATATTTGTTTTATATTATATTTGCCTTGAATTAATCTTCCTTTTAACAGAATGAATTTTGTTAAAATTTAATTAAACTGATCGCCTATTCCAATAAATTGAAAATTAACAAAATTGTTAATGAATTTGTTGCAACTGGTTATTAAGTTTGTATTTTGTAACTTATTTTAAATTAAAACAATGGTGTTCAATGTTCTATTTAACCTTTAGAAAAACATTATCATAATTAGAAAAAGATCTGGAGTGGCCTACACTCAACATTACTATAGGTAAATATAATACTAAACTTCAGTGGGTATACATTATATAATGTCCGATTAAGGCATAATGTAAATCTTTAAATGAGAGATGTTTATTAGTCTTTCATTCACGGAGGTAGTACAGATAGTGATTGATTCACTTATCAATGCTTATTTTTGTTATATCTCACCACTGACGCATATAATATCTTTAGTATAACTACAACAGTAATAACATTTATGAAAAGCCAGAGTGTAGATTTCGTGATATGAAATAATCTCTTACAGGAAAACATGGCTTTTGTTCCAATAGCCAGTGGATCTGTTTTATAGTTTACCTGAGCTCCTTCTACATTGAAAACTTAAAACAAAGATTCCCCTTTAAAACTTAAAAATATTTCTATTTTGTCTGAAAATATCACAGACATGTAAGAAAAAAATATCGTTTTAAGATAATGTTTAATCTGAACTGTAGTATAATTTCATTTATTATCTGTCAAAGAATGCTTTCAATTTTGATCTGTGTTACATTTTTGGTCGGTCTTTTATAAAATTATTATACTGCGAATTTTATGGCTTCAGAATATTTAATAAAAACCAATTTTCTTTCCCTTTTAAAAAAATCATAAAAATGCAATTTACTCTAAGCGAGTGTTCTTTTTCATGTGTGCTGTACTCTGTTACAAAGTTAATCTAAATATATGTTGAGGAAAAAAATATTAGTAATTAGCCAGTTTACCATATTGAAATCCGGCTTTTTATTAAAATTTAAAACTTTTGTTGCTGGGAGCTTCTGATTTTTTGAAATTAATAGATATGAACTGGTAGACTATAATAGTAAAAAAACTGGCAACTAGTAATGTTTGTCAAGAAGCATTGCTCCTCTTTCTTGAAGAATGTCTATTCCTAACACTTAAATATTGTCCAAAAATACTATGACTCACAAACACAAAAAAATATCATCTAATATTAAGTTTTTTTTTTCAAGGGTGCAATTTATAGATTGATTAGATCATTTTGTGGGACAAAACCATCATACCATAGAAAGCATCAGAAATTATATGTTTGATTGGCGTTCATTTTTTACATGTAATTTTTTTTTCTTTTAAATCTCAGATTAGGTTATTAAATTATTTAAAAATCTTCATTATACTCTAAACAACAATGTTATCTTAGTGGAGTCAGTCTAAAAAATTCTAATTTAATGTAAACAATGTAAATAAATGGAAGCAAGTATAGCTAGTAAATTTAGTCTAGGATAGAAATTCAATTTTTATAGCTTTATTGCTCTTGGCCGTAATTGAAATTTCATGAAGTTTTTTTTATTAATTTTTTTTTATCTTAATAGTTTGGCAAAATTTCACTGTTTTTAATCAGCCATTTAGCGTCAAAAAATCATTTTCTGAAAAGAGAAATATTCTGAGAAAAAAAATTATCTCATTCCATTTTGACATCATGTTCTATTTCTAGGTATAATTTCATTTTGACCCTTCGAACGGTATTGTTTGTATCGCTCTGACAATCTTTCAAATTCATCGATAAGTATAATTTTTTTAAATTATATTGAAAAATTATATTTTCTGTTGTTTTAAAAGTCTGAGAATATTTTTTTTATTTATTGCATTTGCAGTCAAAAAATAATGAACAAATTTCAAGACTTTAGAATTAGTAATTCAGTAGGCAAAAATATTGTCCAAAAACAAGTTTTGGGCAAATGAAGTAACTTTCCCACCATTCATAGTTACTGGCTAGCTATACAGCACATCTACACATATTTGTGTAAAATATCAAAAAAAAATAAAATATACCGTAGACTATCCACAAACGTTTGATACACAATCACCCACACACATTCAGATATCATCAAAACAACTTCATAAAACGACTTCTGGGACCTCAAAATATATAATTCCGTCGAAATATCAAGATTGAATTCCTTCACGATCACAATACTTTACTTAAGCAATGTAAACACCTTAAGAAATTAGTTTTATCAAATATAGTTAATTACAGGAACCAAACAATAAACAAGTACCATAGAACAAAGATGATGATAAAATTATGAAACTTTTAATGTTTGGGTAAAAAGTACATTTTTGTTAATTTTATTCATTGTCAGATAACTATAAGGAACCCAAGTTTTATAGCTTCCTGGACAAAATAAATGATATTCTTGAGGAATCGTATGTTAAATTAAAGGGTCTCTATCATAAAATTAACCATATCTCATAAAAGAAAAAAATAAATTCTCTATTACTCTTAAATCAACACTCATCTACTTGTCACAAACACAAAAAATCGAACGCAGATATATTCGTTAATATAAATATTATTTAAGAAGTTAATATAATTAAGTCTAATAATGTAATATTTTATTTAAATATACTAGGCTAACTCAAGATCACAAAAAATGTTACAACATTAAAAAAACTAAGAGCATATAGTAAGTTATATTCCATATGAATAGCAATTTAATATATAATTGTTACTTAATGTGCTCCGTAATGATATCCATCTTTATTATAAAGACACTGTTCTGTATAACTGTAATATATAGATAACCTATAACACATATTAATAAAAATTTATAAACCATTTTATGTCATATATTGACGCCGGCCTATTGCAGTTGTAAATATAACTCGTATCAACCGAGCTGTTCTTGAGGATAGATCACGTTCGAATGCGGTCAAATTTTCTAGGTTCAAAAATCAAACTCACATTGCCGACGTTTCGGTTTTATTTTAAAACCGAATCGTATGTTAAATTAAAAGGTCTCTATCATAAAATTAAGCTTATCTCATAAAAGAAAAAAAAATAAATTCTCCATTATTCTTAAATCAACACTCATCTACCTGAACTTGTCACAAACACATGTCTTTTTCATAGGCATAAGTAAGAATTTTTTAACTATGAAAATGAAATTTACATTATTTAAAGAAACAACTAAATCGTCAGTCGAAGGTTTTGTTCGGTTAAGATTGTTGTTCCTTTAAATAATGTAAATTTCATTTTCTTAGTTAAAAAATTCTTACTTTTACCTATGGAAAAGGGTTTTAAAATAAAACCGAAACATCGGCAACGAGAGTTTGATCTTTGAACCTAGAAAATTTGACCGAATTCCGATTATATAACACACCTATATATATTTGTATATTTAGGGAGCAGACCTTCATTAAGGCATACACAATTAAATTTCTTACCTATTTACTTTCTTGTGCATTTCTTGGAGAGTTTTTCCAATTTTCTCATTTCTTTTTTCCATTTTTCAGGCGTTAAATGAATAAGTTCGCCAAAAGAACTTATATATATATATATTATATATATATATATATATATACTCTATAAACAAGACCCTTGTTTCTTCACCATACGATTGTCTGGATATAAACCTTGATCGAAAAAGACACGACAGGTCTCGATGAGTTCAAATTGTGCCACAACCATATGATTTATTTGGCTGAACTCTATTCATAATTGAATGAAATATAGAAACACTTGCAAAGAAAAAATGTCACAATAATTCAAACACAAACGATTGAATGAGCTTTCAAAGGAAAATAGAAGTATTTAAATATCAAATATATTTGAAAATTTTCTTGGCTAAATGAATCCGAAGAACTTCAATTTTGATTTGGGGATAATTATAGGACATCTTAGAAAATTGTAGAAGACTTCAGAACACGTTTTTAGGTTATGAAGAATATCTATATTCTCGAATTACATATTGCTCTATTTGACATAAAAATAGATAATAAATGTGATGAATCCAACTCAGAAGTTAGAGTTATTGAAACTTGTTAAGTTTTAAAAGCCAACCCATTGTTTAAAATTAAAATTCTCAGTAGTTTCTGGAGCAGTATTAATACCGCTAATAAATATCTATGTCAGAGCAGCAGCTAGTGTTTTATTTTTCACGTGCATACTTAAATGAAGCAGGTTTTAGCCATTTGAACTACATTTTGACAAAATAGAGAAATAAACTAAATGTGCAGAAATGTGGTGATTTGTGACTAAAGCTTATGAATTTTATGCCTGATATCAACATTCTTGCAGCTGTTCATCAATCACAGCTGTATCATTAATTCAAGGCACTCAAATAATTTCTTAATGTTTCCTTTTCTTCCTGTTACCGTGTTTCTTACGTCTGCTTCGTGTATTTTTTTCTGTTTTTCATATAACTGAAGATATTTTACAAGACTGGATATTTTTGGAACTTCGTCTTTTTTTTATGCATTTGTCCTAACTGTTCAATGCAGAAAATGCCAAAATTATTTAATATTTGTATTTAAATTTTAAAGGAATTGATGAGAAAGTTTGTTATAAAGACTAAAAAAGTATATTTGAGATCGCTTTTCTAGAATTAAATTAACATTGATTTTATTAATAAAATATCTGTAATGTCTAACATTAGAAATGAGCCTAGTTTTAATATACTGTAACAGAAGAGATTATTATTTCTTTGAATATCTTATGTGATTGCCATATTGTTACTTTACGCTGTCAGTAAGAGTCGGGTTGATGGTGAAGAGGGTGGCAGAGTAGTGTTTCTGACGTAGGGGCTAACGTAGGAGTCAGCTATTGGATAACTCGACGGTCTCATTTATTCTCAAATCCCATTCAGTAGCCTTACATTCTCGAAACTTTCTAGCTTCTCTGATATTTCTGATACAGAGGCATATTACTTACAGGGTTCTAGTAATTTCATATAAGCCATATTTTACCTTCATTTCTGGTAAAGATGTTGTTTTTGTTTTTTTTTAATATCATTTCTTTATTTGCTTAAAGTTTAATTGTGCGGATTAATTAAGTGTGATATTAGTTATGAGTAGTCGGGAAAAGAAGGGAGTTCAATGTATTTGGGCCATTACTAGTGATATGTGACGGCACAAACTTACTAATCAAACTATTAAGTTTCTGGAAAAGTAGGTGATGGTTGGTCTCCCTGCACCATTGGTTGTCCTGCATTGTCGCGGTCTCTCTATCAGTATGTTTATTTCCTAATTAAGTGGTCCACATTCTAGTGGTCTAGAATTTAATACCTGAAAATTTAGATATTTGGTTTCCATCTTCGCAGCCATTAAGGTTCAAGCTGTCCCAGTTCCTAAGTTTCTTATTATTTCATTATTTAGTTTGGGAGTTTCCACATTGTTAGTTTTTGACATAGAATGAGCAACTCTGCAGAACTGCTAATAAGATCTGCTTTGTGGTTGAGTTGTATCCATCAGCCCAGATTGTACAGTGTTCAGATATTCTCTGTTTTCTGACCTATAACTGAGTGTAAACACCCTAAGCTTAACTTATTAGAGATAACAAGTTTACTTTTGATAACACATTGCTATTTGAAATGTACAAATTAAAATCTATTTTACAACGTATCATTATGCAAAAAAAGCATAAAAGAGAAAAAAAAGCACATTAAATCACTAAATCAGTTCATGAATAACTAAATCGAAAAGTAATTAGACATGATGAATCAGGATATGCAAACCTACTTTAATGATTACCAAGAAGTCAGGTCCATATAATATGGTTGTTGCCAATCGTGATTGAAGTATTATTAGTGTTCAGAATCCTTCTACTATATGTATTCCGCATTGATCACTAATTAGACAGATTTCGTAAAATATAGCCAAACAATCACTAATTATGCATAAAAAAGCACAATATTTTCCTGGTTATGAATTTACGCAAAAAGCCTTTATATAAGTGGATTACAATACAAAATCCTCACACATTAATATGATGTCACTTGAGAGAATATGTTGATTTCTTTTTAATAATGACAATTTAAAGTGTAAGAAGAACATAATTTTTATGAACATAAAAGGATTACTATGTCAGAAATAGTCTACGAGGTTAGAATATATGTATATCAATAATCTAATTGGTAACATAATTACATTAATAATTTAAAGAAGATATTAAAATTTATTTATTTTTATTAATTTAAGTAAAGATTACACAACCCAAAAGGAGTACCACTTGAAGTTGTAAACTGTAGCCAGATAGTCCTAACTGATAAGGAGTCCCCACATCATTTCCAAACAACTGGATACCCCCAGGAACTAGCCAAACTGCTATAAGGGTGTACTTACAGAAGGATAGCCAACAGCATGAAAATAATCCTTACATATCGCATGTTCCATTCTCATCACAAGAGACTTATCCTCAACTTATGCGGCCTTCACAAGGAATTGCGCTTGTGTTCCTTCATATTGTTATCCAGGATGAAAATAAAACTAATATTTTTGTTCTAACTATATCGTAATAATAATTTCTAAGTTACCACTATATGTAATTTTTTTTTAAGTGTAATGTATAATTTAAAGAATAAGAAGTAAGTGTGCAAAGATCATTCATATATCTTATTTATTAGAGCCTTTCTGTAAGCCTGTTACAGTTATCACAATTCTGAAAACGTGTTTCTTGAAGAATCGATTTTGTCCCTGTTACTGCCGCATTCTTGACTTGGGGCAATCTCTCGCTTGATTTCTTCTTATTTAACTACTAGAGCGAGAAAACAAATAGGAACCCATAGTTTTACACAAATTTCAAAACAAAAGTTAACACCTATAAATTAATTAAATACTTCTATAAAATAATAGTATGCGTAATCATATAATTCATTATTAGTTTTTTAATAGAACCATATGTTAATTAAGAGTCTTAAAAATTATCTGAAAAATATCAAAAAAATTAATGTGTATTTCTCTGTTGTCTCTCCTTTTTTTAGACAAGGAACAGCAACAAAATGTTATTTCTTAATTTTACAATATAAGCGTTTTTATAACTTAAACAAATAACTTCAATTTTCTATGCTTCCAAAACTTTTTTTTAGATAACTAATTTTTGGCTGATTTTTTTGGACAAAGTTTCATTTTTCTTTAGTTAGTCGTTAAAGATAAGGAAATATTTTTTTCAAATCATAAAATGTAGGATAACGCAAATTTCCGTCCTTGTAATTTCAATAAAAACGTATTAGTTCATCTTCTCAAAAGAAATATTTCTTTTCATATAATTTTTTTACTAACCGTCCAATGGTCTAACTCAAAAATTATTAGAATGAACCATACTTAAAAAATAAAATTGCAGTATATAGTAAAACTGACATTTCCAATTATTGGAAAATGTTCATGTTTTTGTTATTGCTATTGTTATTATCAATAGCAATATTCTCTTTTTGATTACTATTTTAGGAGAAAAAAAAGTGGTCTAAAAACACATTTTATCTAAAAAAGATACTTTCACATTATTCAATATTCCTCGAAAACAAGAAAGGACATTCTACCTAATAAGGTCCAACTTTTGTTAAAATATATACTTGGTCAATCAAACACAGTAGCTTGTAGTGTCTACAAACACCCACCCACCTAAGTAAACACTGGCATCGTCAAAAAAACATTACAAAAGCATATTAGTGATCTGAAAGAATTAAATCCGTTGAAAACTTGAGATCAATTTTTTATGATTACCATACTTCACTTACAGTAAAGTATAGTCATAGTCAAATAATAAAACAATGAGTTTAATTGACTAGAATTTCTTTTGATATTACATTATCTTAGAGTAAAGCAAAGTGTAGACGAAACCAAATTATTCACTACAAAAAATATTAATTCTTTTACCCATTGCTTATGTGATATTTAGCACCATTTTTTTCATTTTATAATTGTGAGAAGAGTGAAAATTGTTTCCACACATTGTACAATATAGCATGGCTATAATTATTTCGTTTTGTCTAAACTAAAACAGTTCTTTTCATAACCATAATTATGTATTAGTCAAATTTCACTTTTTTATGTCTTAAACCATAGCGTGTCCACAAATATTTTTAAATACATACCTGCTTCCATACACTGGGATATTAAAAAAATTGGAAAGTAAATTCAGGATACTCCCCTTACTCGAAATCTTCAAATCAAATTCATCTTGACTACTTTATTTGACTTAAGGTAAAGTTAATGTTTGTATTATAAACCAATTATCAATTGATGAAATATATTAAATTATTTCTGGAAATAATACGAAAAAAACGTTTATATTTTGATATTAAATTATATTTATTATTTTTTATTTCTAATGGTTGTAAAAATATGAAATTTATTTCAAGTCAATGGCGCTATCAATTAATATAATCTTAGAAGTTTAGTGTAATTAATATTTGCACTAAATTTCTTGCTAAACTTATTTATTCTTACATTAATGCATGAACTTGAATCAACACAAAAAGAACTTACTCGTGAATATAATTTGCCTGTGAATAAAACAGAAGGTTTCTTTATATATTCCAACTTAAAATACTATAAGATATTTATTTGCTCTCATAATAAATTAAGACGCAATTATTATGTATAGTGGGGGTAGCTTTCCCAGTAGAATCAATGTAAGGCAACTTTTGGACCCTATAGTTGGATGCAGGTTCTAACACGTCAGTCATATTCGAGCTTTGACAGACCGTGCAGCACAAAATTACGTCTCATCATACAAAGGTATTTATTTGCTCATAAATCATGTCCTATATTATTATTTTGTCATAATTTTCCTTACAAATACTTTCAAATGTATTGTATACACTATTTTGTGAACAATACCTGTATTAAGAGGTAAATGAACGTTATTTTACTTCTGTTTGATCCATCAATATCAAATATAAAAAGTGTTTCAAGTAAATGTTTAGTTTAAAAGTTGGAATTTATAAGGCTCATCTAAAAACTTTCTTTGATATTTTTAAATGAAATTGTTACAATATAATTAACAATACACTATTAAATTTCTTCGTACAGTTGTTTTATATACTTTTACTAATCAATTGCAATGAACCATTTTATCTCCTCTATGTATTTTAGGCTAGTTTTCAACTACTCAGTAATTAGAAATTCACTTCTATCAATTATAACAAATGAAGTCTATCTATATTCTACAAATGGCGTCTGAAATTTATTTATTGAGAGTATAGATCTTTAAATTAGAAGGTTTTCAACTCGTTTGTCTTGTCGTTTCATGGTTTACAAATTATTGAAATGAATATAAAAACATGTATAATAAATATCAAGTTAATAAAATGAATTCTGCACGAATATAAATAATTAATTTGTTTAAAAAATTCATTAAAAAAGTTTTTCTTTTCTAATTGATTATTTCGTATGAAATATGGGAGCTTTCTCAATTTTTCGTTTCCATTTCCTCTCTTGCTCCTATTCCCTCTTCATTCCTGTCATACACTCTACCTCTCTTTATTCATATCACGCTCTCCTTTCCTTCTCCTTCTCATTCTCACACCCTATATTTTTCTGTTCTTTCACACTTCACCCCTGACCTTTGTAACAATTTGTCTGTTGTAATAGGTTTTGTTTTTTTTTTCCATAATTTCAGTGACCTCTAAATCAGAGAGTTTGTTATTTACCTGTTCCCTTATACAAACTAAATATATTGATTCAACTTTACAACTACAATTATTATTTTGCAGAAAAATTTTTTTTGAATACTTAGTTTGAATTAAATGATTTATTTCATCACATACGTACTAATGTGTTTACAATCTTGGATGGTTTCTATTTTTGCTTGCTAAAGAATGTATAATAGATGAGGTTGAAGTCCTTGAAACAGATGAGAGTGTAAAGGCTCTGAGACAGAGAGGACTTTAGAGAACTTAATCCCTTTTGGTTAAGACAAATTGTTGCTAGTCAGATGGCTGAACGGAGGGAACAGAAAGTTAACTCATTGTGCCAACTCTAGTACAACATGCTTTTGTCTGACCACACCAGGGCAGACCCTTATTCAGTAGATATCTTCCGACGACTGCCTCTATCGTCGTTGACCAACAACAACTTCCAGTGCCAGACCAAATCAAAAAGCGCCTTTGAGTAATGCAAGTAATTTCAGTTGGAGACAAACTTACCCCAACTAATGTAAACTTATCATTGAATAATTACTAGTCCTGTAAGCATAAGGATTTAAAAGTATTTGAACCATCACAATACTTTCTTGGTTCTTATAATTCCAGTGCCAGCCCATCAAACATAGCATTAAAACACTTTATTCAGGCTGAAACACATACCTTAATATTAAAAGTATTTATAAACCTTTTATCATTATTGTGAAGATAAATCTTTTTGTTACATTGTTAAGCATATTTTTACTTTACTAAGTAAAGTATAGTGATAATTCTAAAACATGTTAATATTGTCCAGACAAGTGTGTGTGTGTGTGTGTGTGTGTGTGTATGTGCGTTTGTATGGTTTGCGGACGGGTGTGCAAGTTCATGTGTATTATCTAATGATGGTGCATGTGTATTATCATATCATACTTATTTTCACTGTTTTGGAGATAATAATCGTACATGATTTTAAGTCTTTATGCTGCATCTAATCAATCTCGTATCTGATCTAATCTATGAATTCAATCAATACGGAGTCTTGTAGACCTGTGTTAATGTTTTTTTTGCTTTTTTCGGAGTCAGTAGTCCAGTTGGACCTTTTAATTATCTTTATTTATATATAACAGATTCAATAATATATCGACCGTAATAGAGTAGGTGTGTACTCTATCCCGAGTACAATCTAATCGGGATTCGGTCAAATTTTCTAGGTTCAAAAATCAAACTCTCATTGCCAACGTTTCGGTTTTATTTTAAAACATTTTTCATAGCCCTACGTTTTATTTTTGAACCTAGAAAATTGGACCAAATCCCGATTAGATAAAGCACCTATTTATTTATATACAAAATTAAAGTTTATCTGGTCTATGTCAGTTCTTCAGTTGCTACTTTCTGAGGAAAGTGAGACAAGGAAGATAAAGAAATAAAAGCCAAATAAAAATTAAATGAATGGAAACATTTAACTAAAATAAAATTAAAAGCTAATAGCAACTTATAGAAAAAATAAATAAAATAAATTAAAAAATAAAGGAACAATCAAGGATTGAGGTAAAGCCCAGGAGCAGATCTACCGCCCAGAAGACTAATAAGTGCTTCACATAAGTGTTCACTTAATATAGTAGTGAGTTCAGTGATTTATACGTTTCATGGTACAGAACAAAGGATTTGTTTATATATATTGTCTGTAATAAGGAACTGTATATGTGTTATATTGTTTTTATACAATATTGCATCATGAAAAAGAGTACTTCATATCTATTTATGCAGTTACTAATTTCTCTTTGGTTTTCTAAAGATTTGGAACTTTGTAAATTTTATCTCCTGTTTAAATATAGCAAATTAGAGTTGTCATAAATGTGTATTATTCTAAACGGAAACATGATACTTATCGACATCCAATTTAGATTTATTCATTTTTTGATATTTAAGTATTCATTCATATTTTGTATGCATTAATTCCTAATTCGTTTAGATGTATTTATAGTCTTCTCACGAATTCAGGATGTACTAGCTGCCTGTGTGGTTCGTTCGTTGAAAGTAAATAACTTTCTTTGACCTCATATTAATTTTGGATGCAATCACTTATATAAATTAATATATGCAATTTTCGTAAATAATATATTTTATATGTTATATAAAGTATCATTCTGTATAAAAACACATACAGAATTAGATTTTCTGGGATGGCTATGAGAGAAGTACACAATCGATGCTGCTTACTGACGTCAATCAGTTATTTACTACCATTATGTCAATCAGTGCTACATTTCATACAATTTACTCCTTGTTTACAACAGCAGTTAGGCCAGACCCCCTATACTAACAGTGTCGCTAGTTATACCAATAAATAGCTCATTATGTGCTAACGACTTGTAGAGAATTTTTGATAATTGCATTAACAAACAAAAATAATTACTTTTTAAAAAATATAATGAAATTCCAATTACTCCAAAAGAAAGTAAACATAAATAATGTTATGAATACATAACATATAATGATCATCATTATAACAATAATGATGAATAAAAATTTATCCAGGAGTGATAGATCCTTATACATTGTTTGTTTACATTGATTTAAAATATTTTTTTAAAAGAATCAAGTAAAGTAAAATTATACTTGAATATTTCAAAAAAGAAATTGTATATAATTTAATGAGCTATTATGATATGTAGGAAGAATAAAATTCAAAAATATAAAAATCAACTAGAATGAAAGTTATATTTCATCATGCTTGATGGCTCTTTAACAAAGAGTTGTAATCAAACTGCACTCAAACATTCAAAGAACAATAGCTTTTCATCTGTTTATTAATGTCATTAGTTTTGGGTATTATTAAAGGAGGGAAAGTTACTCTTTCGTTCTTAATTACGAACATTGATTTGCATTGAAATGGAAATTATGAAGCATCTTCATAATAGAAAATATGCACAAAAAATAGCAAATCAAACAGAATCAGTTTCAAATATTTTTCTTAATAAAAGAAAACTCTTTTTTTAAAGTGATCACTCTAGACTGCTTCATGGATATTGAAAAAGCTTTTAACAATATGTCATCGAATGTATTATATTGGTATAAATATATTAATGCAAGAACTATATAGTGGATTGCAACAATAGAATAGAAAACTAATTAATCTAAGTGTTGGATCTACTACAGTTGAAATTTCAACTACTAAAAGCTCTCCTCAGTAAAGTGTCCCGTCGACATAAAATTGAAGATTTGTTATAGATCACCAATTCAATAGTCTAAAAAAACAAATTTATTATACATAAAGACAGACAGATGAAATTATTATTACAGAAGTGTCATTTTCGATAGTTCCACTTTTTTTGTTTATGTAGTATACCCTCTAAATTATTGGAAGATGGACAAAAGAAAGAGGTCCCTGTATAAGTTCTGCCCAAAAGGTAATTATGCCTATCTCAAGGCAAAAAAATGTACATCTTTAAACCGCTTTCATTGAAAATATTATGTGAGAATTTAAATGAGATTGAAATTCTTTTAGAGTCATTTTAGTTGAAGGAATGAACTGGAAAAACTTGAAATAATTGCATTGAGGAATGCACAACCAGACATTTCAGGATTTGTATGCAGGACATGGAGCCTTAAGGATAAACCTACATTTTGGCTCTACAAAATTACTATAACTGCTGTGACAAAAACCAATGTTATGACATCATTTAGTTAATTACTTAAAATCAATGAAAAAGAATACTATATTAGTCATAATGAACTAAACAGAAGTGTATCAAAGAAAAACAGGAAATTTGATTACCTGTACGACCTTCAGCATAGACCTGTTATTAAACGTCTCCTTTTTAGATATTTTTTTATCAGGAAACAGTTATTTTCACATTAATAATTGTTAGTAATCCCTTTTTTTTTTAACAAAATTCACAAAAATTTAATATTACGGAACATTATGAATTTAGTTAGAGTTACCAGATACATTATCCGTCATAGACTATTCAACAAGTGTGTCAAACTAAACACAAATTGTCACCTCGATTGTAAGGTTTCTGTTTTTTTTTTCCAAGAGACTCCTTTTGGTGTACTAGTGAAGCTAGTAAAAATATGTCCGGTCTCAGGTGGGTACGTGGATACAAATTAATGCAGGGTTTTGAGGCAGTGTACCGGTAAGAAAAGGCTGGAGCATTTTAAGACAAAAATTCATCTTTCGCAAGATGAATTTGAAGAGTGGATTGCATTGTTATTTCATGTACCACTTTGATACTGTAGTTGCGCTATAGGAATAGTGTAGGGTCTGAATCAAAGAAGCATTGTAGCATTGATCAAATCCTATGTGAATAAGAGGCAATTAATTGCCTTTAAGAGGTTAAGGATTGACATAAATCGCATCTAAAACCAATATAAGTGATATATACGTCTCTGATGATATTTGTAAAGCTTGTTAAAGAACTGGAAAATAAAATTGATTTCAGAAGTAGTGAATGAAGTACAGTCCTATGAGACTCAGTATCGCAGTTTATTAATAATTTTAAAAATCAGAGTTGTGGTTCAGGTAATATCCCAAAAATATTATAATAGATAAGGTTTGCTGTATAACCTGTTTGTTTACATTTCGACTTTAATTGGTAATGGCAGCCGTAGGTAGGTTATTGTTTATGATAATATTTCCACATGCTTTGTTCAATTGGAAATAACCAGGTACCAGAAATTTTATTATTGTTTTCAGATTGATATTAAAGACAATTATTGTAATTTTATATGGGTTTCTTATTAACTTTAACAAAGCTTTAGCTATTATCAATAGTTTACAATTAACTTTTCATATCTAATTGGTTTAACTTGCTTTAAGCATTAAAGCAAGTTATGCGTTAAATATTAACTTATTAACTTTAAGTATGCAGGATAGTATTACGAATAATGATAGTATTTAAATCATTAATTCTAATCTTAAAAGAATAGTTAAAGTATTGTTTAAGTTTAATGGATGTAAGGCTTCTTTATTTATTCCTGATTGATTAATTCGTTTGTTTAGAATATTTAATTATTAGTAATTAGTATCCGACCCTACTCCATATAGGCAAAATGATAATTTATTATATATATCGATGATATCTAACTAGAAGACGTTTCATTTCTTTATGTATTGTTCGGTAAAAAATATTCTTTTTATTATTTGTTTAATCTAATCTATTAACTACCAATTGTATTAGACGAAGTGTGCAATTTATAAACAGTGTTAGATTATATCTTTTTTGCGTAACCTATAATTTTAATTCTGTATTAATTTCGTTTATCTCAAAAAAGTTAAATGTAACGGAACTATGGAAAATTTAAATTGTTTTCGTTATATGTAATTTATTATTAGAGTTGGAATTAAATTGTTTCCCGGGTAAAGCCGGGTTGGTCAGCTAGTGTCAGATATTTATAAGTCAATGATTCTTATGTTTCTTATTATAATTAAATGAAAACTGCCACATTAAAACTAATAGAATCATTAAACTGATTAAATATGATTTTCATAATATTAACTACCAGAATAATTGATGTTAAGTCTACACTGTAGTTCCCATAAAATAAAAACAAAAGTCATTTACTTATCAACAGTATTATATTTACTTATATTAAACTTGAGTGTAAGTCACTCCAGATAATTTTTCATTTTTTTTTGTTGACATTTTATTCCTTAAACAATTAAGGAAAAGTTGTTTAATAAACGTTATAAGTTTACTCGAAAGATAATGATAGAAGTATATAAATATCTGTTGTAGTTTTGAAAACGACATTGGTTTTACAGTGGAGGAAGTTCAATAATACAAAGGAGAAAAGAAATGGGTCTGACTGAGTTGAAATCGTTTTCATTTATAAAAACAGCTCAAGTGGAGAGCAAGCGATTATCTTTCGAATCCCTAGAGGGATACAGATAAGAAAAAGCGGAAATCACACATTCACTCCCTCCTCGCTAACTCTAAAGCCTTATAAACCTGATAGTCCATTTCATATTCTTTCCTATTATCCAAATGTAACTTACCATCTTGTAAGTTTAAGACAAAAAACATTTATTTCTACTATCGATATTTTAATTGCTCTTCAATTTTTTAAAATATATTAAAATAACACTGATCCAGTGATTATTTTCTTCCTACCTAAATTATTATAAACACCCGCTTTTATAAAGTATTGATCCAAGGATAAATTGATCAAATGAACCTTTCAGTAAAACCTTATTGGATCATATTTTCTCACTTAAAAAACCATTTTTAACTATTTTTATTTCAGCATACCTAAATTTTTGTAATAAATTTCATTTAATAATGTAACTATTTTAATGCAATTATTTAGAATAGAGCACCGAACATAATTGTCAGGAAATAATTAGGACTAACCAAATTTTTGATGATAAAGACCTTTAATATTGTTGTGGGACATTTAAAAACATGCCTGAGGGGACTGCACAACCTGTAATGAACCAGTGTTGCACAACCTGAAAATGAACCATGTGTTTCTGTATACGTTGACTAAATGTGTAGCTTTGAATGTGTTGTTTTGAACTGTGTAAAATAAAAGCTGACATCAAGAATCTCCTTTCGTTAAATTATTTGATAACGGACCCTCAACAGGTTATGGGCCCAGGCCGTTAAATATTGTTAATTGAGCAAAGTTGTGTGTTTGAACTTGGACTCGTGTTGCAATTTGTTTTGTTTGTATTTTTGAACAATGGAAGCGACAAAAGTAAACATTGGCCTTCTTGAAGGAAAGAAAAACTGGTCTACCTGGAAATATAAAGTAACAATTTTATTGAAAAGTACTCCTGGTGCACTGGATATTGTGGAAAGGGAGTTAACATGATGTTGTTGGCCACCACCTCCTGCAAACTGTCAGCTGAGTGTAATCAACAAGACTGGTTTGTTGATAACGGAGCCACGAACCACGTCTGCCGCTGGAAAGATATGATACGTGATTTCAAACCATTCTCGACGGATCACATGGTGACAATAGCAAATGGAGAGTTGATGAGAGCCTTTGGGAAGGGCTCAGTGGACATCGTTGCTCTAGTGGATGGGCGACAAGAAAATATCACATTGAGTGATGTGTGGTATGTACCTGATGTAAAGAAAAACTTATTCTCTGTTTTGTCTATTCAAGATAAAATTCTGAGTAGCAAGTTCGAGTCAACGGGAGAGAAATGCTGCTTGACCATTGATGGTGAGACCAAACTGGTTGGTTCCAGAAATAGATTTGGAGGCCTTTATAAGCTTCACATTGTCACAACTCAACCACCCGCGCTCTATTCTGCTTGTCATGAAAACCTGCTTCAACTTCATCATGAACGTATGGGACATCAGAATAAACGCCATGTAAGGGAAACGGTTAAGAGAGAGCTTGGTATAGACCTTCCACTTGACAGTGAACTGTGTGAAGGCTGTATCTACGGTAAGGCACATAGAAAATCCTTTGGAACAAGGGTTAGATCCTGTAAACAGGGTGACCTGTTACATGCGGATGTCTGTGGACCATTTGTACCTTCTTATTCAGGATACAAATACTTCGTTCTTTTCAAGGACGACTATACACGTTTTCGCTTTGTCTATTTCATAAAACATAAATCTGAAGTGATCAATACTTTGAAAACTGTTTTAGCTGAAATAAAAACTGCTGGGTACACTGTGAGAGAGCTTCTTTCCGATAACGGAGGGGAATTCAATAACCTCGCTGTAAAGAAGATTTTACAAAAACATGGAGTAAAACAGAGGCTCACTATGCCCTACACCCCTGAACAACATGGCTGCGTAGAGAGGGACAACCGGACAGTAGTGGAGACTGCAAGAGCGATGATGCACGCTCATGAAGAATTGCCTCAAGCACTCTGGGCAGAGCTGATAAATTCTGCTGTGTACGTATTGAACCTGACCGGTACCTCCAGTCAACCGCGTATCTCCCCATTTGAGCTTTGGGAAGGACGAAAACTTAGCCTGAAACACCTAAGAATAATCGGATCAAAATGTTACGCTCATGTTCCTAAAGAAAAACGTAACAAGTTGGATCCTAAGGCTGTCAATGGTGTTTTGATTGGATATGAAGCGGATGGGTATCGGATTTGGTGTAAAAGCACTAACAAGCTTATACGATCTCGTGACGTTACATTTGAAGAGACTCCCCTTCGAGTTCAACGTGATAATATACCTAAAGAGGAATGTGACAAGACACCTAACGAGCCTTCTGAAACATCTCCAAAACGTGCTTTTGAGAAGCACGTTTCAGAAGACGAATCTGTCGAAAATAGGACTGCTCTTCGGGATCGCAACATACTGAAAAAGCCGGCAAGATATTCGGATTTGGTCATGATTAATGAAAACATTTCAGATGTTGAAGAACCTACTTCATACGAGGAAGCTATTGAGAGTCGTCAGTCAAAGCTTTGGAGACAGGCAATGGACTCTGAGATTCGCTCCTTGCAAGACAACAACACCTGGGACTTGCAAGAACTACCTGCGGGTAAGAAAGCCATTCCTTGTAAATGGATTTATAAATTAAAATATCATTCTGATGGCACTATTGAGCGCTACAAATCTAGACTTGTGGTGAGAGGATTTGTTCAAAAGAAAGGGACTGATTATGAGCAAACTTTCAGTCCTGTTGCTAAAGCTAGTACAATTAGAACAATTCTCAGCGTTGCAGCAAGTGAAAAACTAAGTCTAACACAATTTGACGTTTCAACCGCCTTCTTATATGGAAGTCTGGATGAGGAGATCTACATTCAACAACCTGAAGGCTATCAAGATGGTTCCTCCCGTGTCTGTCGATTAAACAAAAGTTTATATGGGTTGAAACAGGCACCACGTTGCTGGAATAAGAGGTTTGGTACCTTCATGTTAAACTTGGGCTTCAAACAAAGCTCAGCTGACCCTTGCCTTTTTATTCAAATAAAGGGGTCTGATAAACTGTTGGTGGCTCTCTATGTTGATGACGGTTTGGTTGCATCCAGTAACAATGTCATACTCAACAAATTCATTTGTAATTTGAAGGAACAATTTAAAATTTCCTACAAACCTGCCTCATACTACCTTGGTTTCGAAATAAACCAGACTGATGATGGATCTGTGAAGATCAGTCAGTCCACGTATACCAAACGGATTCTCGTAAAGCTTGGAATGGACCAGTGCAACCCTATTTCAACTCCCATTATCAACTGCCCTTCGGAACCTGTCAAAGACTCGTGTGCAAGCAGTAAACTTGGGGCTTCATCTTACCGACAAGCCGTTGGGTCACTCATGTATTTGATGACTGGTACTCGACCTGACATCTCGTATGCAGTTGGAGTTGCATCTAGATCTTTGGAGAATCCTACCGCGCATGATTGGTCAAAAATCAAAAGGATTCTTCGCTACATTAAGGGAACTGTGGACTATGGTATTCTTTATAAGTCTGAATATAATAATGGGAATCTTGAGTGCTTCAGTGATGCGGACCATGGAGGAGACAGCAAGACAGGCAGGTCTACATCTGGTATACTCTGTCTGTATTCTGGTGGTGCTATCTCATGGGCCAGTCAAAGACAGTCATCGGTTGCAATCTCTACTACTGAAGCAGAGGTAGTGGCTGCGAGTGAAGCTGTCAAAGAAATGTTCTGGGTGAAGAGACTGTTGCTTGAGGTGACTCATATCAATACTCCTAAACTCCACATTGACAATGAAGCCGCACTAAGACTTGCTCAGAATCCAGAATATCACAAGCGTACTAAGCATGTACAATTAAGACACTTCTTTGTGCGTGAGCAAGTCCTGGATGGAGAAGTGGAGGTACAAAAGGTACCATCAACCGCCCAACTTGCCGATATTTTAACTAAAGCTCTGCCTAGGCCCCGACATTCTGATTTGTGTTCCCGATTGGGACTTGTAGATATGTAAATCATTGTTTGTTTTTCAGTTTTTTTATGTTGTTAAATGAGGGAGAGTGTTGTGGGACATTTAAAAACATGCCTGAGGGGACTGCACAACCTGTAATGAACCAGTGTTGCACAACCTGAAAATGAACCATGTGTTTCTGTATACGTTGACTAAATGTGTAGCTTTGAATGTGTTGTTTTGAACTGTGTAAAATAAAAGCTGACATCAAGAATCTCCTTTCGTTAAATTATTTGATAACGGACCCTCAACAAATATATGCAAATTTAAAGAAAAATAATGTGATTAAAAAACTGAATAGATGTATTTCTATTTGAATCCTTTACACCGAGTAGTTAATATAGTCCACTGGATTGCTTTTTATATCATTTGCATCTCTCTTGTTTGTGAAGGAGATGGGTTCATGCTGATTTTTCAGATTGCAATGACCTTTGTTGTTGGTCCCTAATTGCATTAGTTTTGCAGAGAATTCGACTACGGGAAAGAGTACTGAAATACCGTATATGTGTGGAAACTCTTTTGGCTATTTAGAATATGTTTCTTTATATCATGTCTACCTAATTCGAAAAGCATTAAAACTATCCTCAATATATTTTTGGCCTTGTATAAAAACTCCACTGATTGGATAAATGGGTACCATGGCGTTCATTTGTCATTATATCTGTGTATTGACATTTTTCAAAAGTACGTTACTACTGTTTCTTAAATAGAACGAATTGAAAGCATACACCCTTCCCCTATCCAATGATTGTTTTCGAAGTGGAATGTTATTTCGATCGTCAAATACTATAGCCTATAGCGCCAGCATGTCTGCATCGTTTACTGAAACGACAGTTGAATGTTTGATCATTCCAATTGTAGAATAAAAGTTGTCTGCCAGAACTACAGACCCCCGTCTTAAAAACATTGAATACTTCCCTGCATATAGTGGATTTCAAGTTTTAAATTAATTTATATGAAAATAGCTCGTTTTCATTGTAAAACCAAGACCAAACCTTGACAAAGATTTCTTTTAATGTTTTTTTAAAGCCATGTTTGATATTAAAACTTAATCTTCTCATGACAACTTAATATTATTTATTGATAAAAAGATTTCACAATAAACACCTGAAATAACAATCAATGATCAAACCACAATAAGAAAATGGGAAAACAAGACCGTTTTACCGTTTTACGGTTGAAAGATCTTAGTCTCGTTTTCCCATTTTCTTATTATGGTTTGTTCATGAATATTATTTATATAACGTTAAATTGAAAATTTGAATAAATCCTCATGCACATACCACCATATATGCAACTTCGACAGTAAAAAAAAGAATAAGTGGGGAAATTCCTTTTTGAAATGATGGAGTTAGATGATGTGGGATGGCCTCATTGTCGCTAGTACTGACTTAGAGGTTGAACCTTGGACATGACTCTGGACTTTTCATGTGGAAGGTTGGGAAATCTTGACTACATCACTGTTGGGAAGAGCCTTAAAACAGTCCTGAGCCTCTCCCATATCAAGAACTAGCTCTCTACTCCTATAAACTTTAGTAAGTCAATCTTTGGGGAATATCAATCTAGGTTAAACTCGTCAAAATCAGCTCTATCTATTAGGTACCAAGTATGAAGTATACCACACATTCGGTCACTAAAAGAACATTGAATGTAATAGTTTATCAGCGTTTTATTTTTAGGGAAAAAAAGAAGCATATTCTAAAGATTGGACAATGTGTCAAAAATAAAACTTCTTTTCAAATTAAAATATTAGCAAAATGAATATTTGTAAAAAAATGGCAAATTTTTTTTATAAATATATTTTTAAAATGTTGGTTAAATGTAGTGTTATAGTTATTTCTAAAATTGACAACATATACTGATCTGTAAATTTAAATCTTTCTGAAGTTTTATTGTATATTAGGGTCCAGACCATTTGTTTACCGAATTATCCAAAACCTAGCTAAAATATCTTTATCTGTACAGAATAAAGGAAAATAACCAAGTGATTAATATATCTGTGATATAATTTACTCCAATATACCAATTATCAAAATTAATAGAACATTAGTTCAATTAATAACATGATTTTAATGTGAATACTATAATTTTCGAGTTATTAGAAAATCAAAATTAAAGGCTTTAGCGCAAGATATAATAACTAAAATATGTAACTAAAGAACTCTTTCTAAAAAAATTCTGCACATACATTTTGAATCTTCAAAGTGTTTGAAATGTCTATCTATTAATTATGGGAGTTACAGTCGGTTGCTAATCCATGATCACCGTCATTGCTATTATTATGATACCATTGGCTATTATTTGTTTAAAGTAAGACTTTATTTTAACTTCACTGGAATCTGTTTTTAATTAAGCAGGTATAACTAATTAAACTACCTGTTTTGAATTTTATAATTTTATTATACGAAATTTAATTACTTAAATGGAAAAAATCTGGAGAATCATATACTCGTACTCAATTTTCCAGTAATTGAACATAATATCAAATTTGTTGACAATCAATTTAGTTTTGCTTTTTAATTTAATGCTCTATCGTTTAAATATATATCAAGCACTCTGGTGAAGTATTATCTAACTGACAAATAATTAATTTATTGATTTGATTTGTTTTAATGAGGTTATTTGAATATTATTAGTTATAACAAACTTAAAATCGTTGATTTAGAAGAATATGACTTGCAAATAGCATTAATATTTTATTAAAATTAGATATATTTTATAATATATCTAACTTTAATATTATTATATTATGTTATATATGTTATATGAATAACATAAGATCTACCCTCTCTGCGGTCACATCTGTCATGTTGTGCTTCTCTTTGTCATTTCTAAAATCAACTTTTGATTTTAAGTTCTTCGAAGTACTTCATAATTGTGTTTGTAATGAATAGGTCTTTCTTCTTGTGAAATGAATAAGCACTGTTTTAACTGGATTTATATCCAGACAGTTCTCCTTTACCCATCTTACTCCAATTTGGAGAACATGACTCATAAACTCAAAGACAGTGCTATCAAGCATTACTACCCTTAGAATAGCTTGGTCATCTGGATATACTTGCGTTGATTATTTATTTATAGTATTCAGATTTTTATCTACAACTAATCACTACTTTAGAAACAATGACATAATCCCCACAGGGTAGTCTTTGGAGCAGAACAAAATGATTGATTTAAGACTTAACGCATAATCTCTTATCCAAGGTTCTTTTAACTGACTCTGTTCACTTACCATTGATAAAGGTCCTTTATGAAGATGGTTATTTAACAAAAACGTTTCATGCTACTACAGATAGAACATAATAGTTGTAATATTTAAGTACTACTGTTTTAATAATAAATGTAATGAAGTATTTATTGTTAAACAATATCTAATAACAAATTTTAATTTTTTTTTAAACATTTGCAAAGTAGCATAAAATACGTAGCTCATTTGGAGAACATGACTCATAAACTCAAGTTAAGTCACTTTTTTGTCACTCGGAACGAATAAGTACCTTTTATATACTTCAGTATTAACCAAATACAATGGCGTTTATAAACAGAACAAAAACATAGATCATTTAGATGTGTTAAAGCAATCAACAATAGATTACTCTTGATCTGAGGTAATGAATATGCAAACTGAATAACTATTTCGCTTCATTTTATAAATAATTCACAGAATAGTAGTATTTTTTTGAATTACTTTTAAACACATCATCATGCTGAAATATCACAATAAACGTGACTCTGTAAGTAAAAAAACCCACAAAAACCTATGAACTATGAATTTTTCACGAAAAATTTTTTATTTATTGGCATATATATATATATGGAATTATTTATTATCTATTCCATCTGTTTATGTTTCTGCTTCCTAATCCATCAGATTCTACCTGACTTGTGGCTACCTACTTATCTGGTATCCACAAACCATAAAAAAACTCTTTCCATTTTGTCATCTTCCGCCTCTACCCCTAGCATCTTCCCAAAACCCCCTCTCTTGTCCTATAGACGTCTATCTGTCTGAATATTTTCTCACATAGAAATTTGACTCCTTTGAGTGACAGTCATATGCCTAAAGAAGCTCGATTATGTTTACCGTTTGGGGTGTACCTAGTGTGATGCGTTCTACGTAGGTCTGGCAACTACCAAGCTGAGCCGTCAATAAACACTCCGATCAACCTGTCGCCGTCCATGCTAACAACCATGGACATTCCTTTAATGATTGCTGCAGATACTATGACAAGTTCCCCCAGAGAGTAAAACTGTCACTTTACGAAAATACGAGGAGGGACATATTTGGTTTTCCAATGCGCGTTGTAAACCAGGTCTATATTTAAAAAATAGGGCTATCTTTTAGGTGTTTATGGTTAAAGATAGGTTTATCTTTAGTAAACTGAAAACTATGTGGAGAACTCTACTAATCTATATTAACATAATATTTTTCTTTCTTTATCCAGATTTGGTCTAGTGTCTAATAGTAAACACCTTTCGTTTCGTCTATATTTGTAGACATCAATACAGGAACTAATTACAATAAAATTAAAAAAAAATCTGTAATTAATATCTGTTTTGATGTGGCCCTGAAGATGTCTAATAGTATAGACGAAACGTTGGTTTATAAGTGTGTCAATGTTTGACTATATTTATTTTATAATCAAACATATTTTTTTTATTCATGAGTTTATTTATCGACTTAGTCATTTTACTTCATTTATATATTACTGGTTTAATAGTGATTTTGTTTATTCAATTTAATAGAAGTTAAAAAAACACCACTTTAAAAATATTAAGTTTTACGAATCACTGACGTTAGTAGACTTAATATCAGTATTATTATTGCGGGAAACCAGAGTACCAGAGTAGTAGAGATAAGATTCCTTTGCTTTGTGGCACAGGAATTCCCTTAGCGACATAGTTATGTATATTTGTTTGCGGTTGTAGGCATTCCAGTGCATGTTAGCTTGTTGATATGACAAAACTAACTTCATTTTGAATATTAGTTTCACCTTAGTAGGTATTGTAATAAAGTAAATGTTAGAATAATTTACTGATATCTAATCACAAAAATAACTGACAATGATTGCTATACACATGTTAAATAAAAATCAGAGTATTATTGATATATATATGTATTGTTTGTTGCAGATACAGACGAAATGAGACAACTTACAGGTAAGCAAGTTCACAATTATAATAATACCGTTGATTAGTGTTATCAGAAATCCCTATTTATGTAAATATTGTTAAATTCTTTTTAATAATTATATATAACCTTCACTTGATATGATTTGAAATTATTGCAAACAAGGTATTATAGCAACCATGCAGACACATAAATCATCTGCTCTTGTCTCTTGACTTTTCTGCAGAATGTATTAATTATATATTTCCATCTTTTCTGTGTTATATATATGATCAAACCACAATAAGAAATGGGAAAACAAGACTAAGATCAGTTGGGTTTTTGACTCTGACGAAGACCGCTTGTTACGGTTGAAAGATCTTAGTCTTGTTTTCCCATTTCTTATTGTGGTTTGATCATTGATTGTTGTTTCACGTGTTTATGTGAAATCTTTTATATATATACATATATATATATATATATATATATTATATATATATATTTACATATATATATATATATAAACACTAATAAATTCTCGACCGTGAGACAGATATACAACTAAAAAATGATTGATCGGGATGCGGTCAGTTTCTTCCACTTTCAATTCAAACTCTCATTGTCGACGTTTCGATTTTATTTAAAATCTTTTTCCAAAGGCATAAGTAGGAGTATTGGCAATTGAAGGAACTATTACAATTACATTTCTGAACTAGTATTGAAGCTTAAACTATTCAAATGAAAACCGTTAATAACCGACTCTGTACAGTTATTAATAGTTACCTGCTGTACAGAGTCGGTTATTAACGGTTTTCATTTGAATAGTTTAAGCTTCAATACTAGGTCAGAAATGTAATTGTAATAGTTCCTTCAATTGCCAATACTCCTACTTATGCCTATGAAAAAGATTTTGAATAAAATCGAAACGTCGGCAATGAGAGTTTGAATTGAAAGTGGAAGAAACTGACCGCATCCCGATCAATCATTTTTTAGTTATATATATATGTATGTATGGATTAATTTACCGCAGTTAAAATAAATTTAAAACTATGTTCTAAGCCTTTTCATCAACACATCATCCGAGAGTGGACTAAAAATTATGAATACTTGTTTACCTGGTTGATTAAAGTTTCTAGCATTTTGGTAACACCGACTGAGTTTAATAATCCTATAATTAAAGGAGTCTTCATCAATTTAATTATTCCATTAATCAATACATAATATGGCAAACATAGTAATATGGTAATTAAGTTGCCATCATTACTGAACACAACAGAACTTTCTATAACTTTTACTTAAATGAGGGCATATCTTTAAAATAGGGGCTGTATGGAAAAACAAACAAATTCTTTCTGATGAACTGTTCATCATTATTTGAAATCATCAATTGTATCACTTATTTCATGATATTATAGATTAATCTATTTGATACATTAAAGAATCTGAAATTTCGTAAATATTTGTGATTTCTTCATCTAAAAACTCTTCACGCAAATTATAAAAGCACTCAAGAACATATGACAGAAAACTGATTTTTGAACTTTAATTGGATGAGCAGAAAAGAAATGAGCATAGATGATACATTAGTTGATTTTTTATTTACATAACTACACCAAGTCAACAAATTAGTTTTAATAAAACTTGTACAAATGAAGGCCTGCTCCTCAAATATACGAATATATATATATATATATGGATTAATTTACCACAATGAAAACAATTTTTTAAAACAATGCTCTAAGGCCTTTCGTTAATACATCTTCGGAGAGCAAGTGAACTAAAAAAAACAATAAATACTTGCTAACTTGGCTGATTGAAATTTCCAGAATTGATGGCAACCCTGAATGTGTTTAATGATGAAGTCTTCATCTGTCTAATTATCCCGTTAATCAAAACTTCATCTAATTTGTAGAGTCCTAGGCTATTGTTCATTAATTTCTCATAAAAGTTCTTTATGAGAAATTAATGAACAATAGCCTAGGACTCTACAAATTAGATGAAGTTTTGATTAACGGGATAATTAGACAGATGAAGACTTCATCATTAAACACATTCAGGGTTGCCATCAATTCTGGAAATTTCAATCAGCCAAGTTAGCAAGTATTTATTGTTTTTTTTAGTTCACTTGCTCTCCGAAGATGTATTAACGAAAGGCCTTAGAGCATTGTTTTAAAAAATTGTTTTCATTGTGGTAAATTAATCCATCTATTATATCAAGTGTTATTTTGATTATTATTCATATATATATATATATATATATATATATATATATATATAATATATATACTTTTTTTCGTTGGAAATACGATCCAAAACGGACAAATATAGTTCAATATAAACAAAGAAACATAGAGAAATCAGAAGAACACACTTACAGTCTCTAATTTTCGGTTTGAACCGTCTTCAGGTATCAATTTCTCTGTATCAATTTCCCTTATTTTTTCAATTTTTTCTTTTTTATATATTTATTGTTTTCATATTCCATTAATTTAATGTCATTATAAATTAATTATAAATTGATTCCTGTCTACCTTATTTTCTGTGAACGGGCGCGCATGCGGCAACACTGTTGGTCTCCAACCGTCTCTGATCCAGTGCGCTTGGTTTCCCTCTCTTATCTCTCCTGAAGACGGTTCAAACCGAAAATTAGAGACTGTAAGTGTGTTCTTCTGATTTCTCTATGTTTCTTTGTTTATATTGAACTATATATATATATATATATATATATATATATATATAATTCGTTAAAGTGCTGACCAATAGGAGAGTAGAGTTAGTAGGTCCATGCGTGCGGTCCCAGTTACCCGCTGCTCAGCAAAGCCTTCGTTATTCCGCCAATGGATACGTATGTATATATATCAGCTGTAAAACCGAGCGCTACTCGAATATCTGCATGTCGTTTGCCATCACGGATGTTTATACTGATGATAGTAGGATAAAATTCGAAGCAAACAAAATATATCTGTTTTAGAAATGATAGGAATCCCACCTACTTCCATTTTCTTTCTTAAACCAATAAGACCCTAAAAGAGCTCTTCTTATAGGGTGCGCTCTAAATGATGCTTAAGTTTTCTTTTAAAGATTATGCACTAATCTGTACATGTGTAAAAATATGTATTTTACAGTTATTATACCTTTCTATAAAAATATAGTGAAGCTTTCATAAATACCAATAAAATGCATTAAACACTATGTAATATTTTTAAAAACATTCTATAATATATGCTTTTTAGGACCACAAGGACATTTTTATGTAAATCACAAGGTAGTTGGATAGGTTTCATTATTTTCAGTTATAAACAACTTTTTAACAGCTGTATTACACTCACATTGAAATCTGTCGCATAACTATACCGATGATATTTGTTAGAATTTATTTGTAAAGGAAAGAAACTAAGGAAACAGCTAATAATATGAGGAACATCAATTTTTAAGGGATACATATTTTTTCTAATTACATATTTTTGTAGTCAGAATCCTCCTTGTATTGTAGTACATACAGTAGATATCAATATGTCTGATATTCACAGAACAATATATTACTTTAACAAACAAAATATTAATTTTGCATTCGGGTTAGTTTGTGATTTATACCATGGTAATCTGATTTATTACTTTACTATAAGTAAAGTATAGTGACTGTGAAAAAATTTGTTCTCGAGATTTTGACAGAATTAAATGTTTTGAGATCACAAAAATCATTTTATGAAGTTTTTTCGACTATGTCTGTGTGTGTGTGTGTATGTGTGTGTGTGTGTGTGTGTGTTTTAAAAATATATTCACAATTTTAAAACAAAAGGAAATATTTTTGTTCAATAAAATGTAAAAATTTTGACTTATAATTCAATCTCAAACCTTGTGAGAGCGATACAAGCCATACTGTTTGAAGGATCAAAATGAAACTATGCCTAAAAATAGAACATTATGTGGAGAATGAGTAGAGATATTTTTTTTTAAAATTACATTCGCCAAAGGGGCGTTAAAGTACGATTTCTGTTTTCAGAAAATGTTTTTTTGACGCTAAACGGCTCATTAAAAAATCATGAATATTTCACCAAAAATGGAACACAAAATTAGCAATTTATAAAAAAAAATTATAAAATTTCAATTGCGGCAAAGAGCAATAAAGCTATAAAAACTCTTTGTTTATCCTAATCTAAGGGATCACCTGTTATACTTGTCAAATTTTTTATGTTTTTTTACATTGTTTACATTGACTTAGAATGTTTTCAGTGAATTCAACGATATAATATAATGTTTAGAGGTATTATGATAATTTTTAACTGATTTAACGACTTATATGTGGTGTAAAAAGAATAAAATTTGTATATGTAAAAAGTCAACAACAATAGAGCCTATGAAACATATAATTTCTGATCCTTTTTATAGTATGATGGGTTTTATCTAACAAATTGTTCTAATCAATCTACATGTTGCACAATACTACAAAGCTTAATATCAGATGCTGATTTTTTTACGTTTATGAATAACATTATTATTGGGTAATATTGAAGTTTTTGGAATGAACTTTTTCGTCCTATAGATGATATCATATGTTTTTGTCTAATTTCCAGTTTTTTCACTATTCTAGTCTAATAGTTCATACCATTATTTTTAAAAATTTCAAGCTTCCAGCTTTTAAATTTAAAATTATACAGAAAAGCCAGCTTTGAACTTCATTTAATAATGCAAAGCTGGCTAATTACCAATATATTTTTTCTCAATATTCATTTGCAGCAAACTTATAACAGAGTAGAGCACGTGGGAAAAAATAACATTCCCTAAGATAATAAAGAAAGAAAATAAATAAAGAAGTGAGTTTTTAAAAAACCCTAGCATGCCATGAAATTACTAGTATAATAATTTGATAAAGATCAAAAATGTAGAACATTATTCAGAATCGAAAAAAAATTCTTTTAAAAATAATAAATGAAATTATCCTACATCTTAAATTAAAAATTATCTGAAAACGACATTATGTTTTACATGTTTTTGACATTTGAGACAAAAACTTGGTAATGTTTTTAAAATACTAAAAATATTTTCAAGTTCTAAATGGGAAAATTTGTCATAAGTATTAAATGTAGAAGAAGGTCAGATAATCTATGTAAGAAATCCATGGGCTATTGGGGCAAGAGCCCCAATGCTCTCTTCTAGGAAATTATTTCGTATAAGCAAATTTTCACTTTAGCTTTTCATAATTTTATTACAGCTGTAGCTATACTAATGATTGTATAATAATTTTTTCTGTGGCATACATAAAATTCCTATCTATTGATAAGTGGATCAATCAATATCTCTACTATCTCAGGAATAAAAGACTAATAAACATCTCCCATTTAGACGATTATATTATGCTTAAATGAGCCATTATATATCATATACCCAAGAAGTTTTATATTAAGTTTACTTATAGTAAAGTTGTGTGTAGGCCACCCCAGATTTTTTTTACATTGTTTATATTGACTTAGAAATTGTTAAGTGAATCCATTGAAATAAGTTTAATGTTTATAATGGAAAAATTTAAATAACTCATTAACTTATGTGAAATATAACATAAATTATATGACATTATTTATTAAATAATATTTTTAAATGTAAGAATTCACTCCCAATGTAGATAAATGTTTGTTTCTTTCGTTGGTATGATGGAATTGTCTCAGAAAATGCTATAATCAATTTATATATTGTTCTCTTGAACATAACTTGATATCATTTGTAAATTATTTTGGTTTGTGAATTACAGTCTCACTGGGTAAAACTGATGTGTGAGGAATAGTCTCTTTCCTAAAGAAAGAGGATTTATGTTTGCTGACAATTATTCAGAATTTTCACTATTCTATAGTAGTTCACATCTATCATTTTTAAAAATTTTCAAGCTTCCAGATATAAAAGTTTTAAATTATACTGAATAGCTGGCATCAACTTTGATTTGAGTATGTAAAATATATTAATTGCTAATGTATTTTTTCGAAATATACATTCCAGCAACCATATAACATAGTACAGTAGGGAGGAAAAAATAACACTCATAGTGAATTGGTGGTATATATGGCTTTTGACAAATTGTAGGAAAAGTTGTTTTTATTAAATACTAGGAACTCATGAAATTCCCATTATAGTAATTCTATAAAAGACGAAGAATATAAAACATCATTCGAAATTGAAAACATCTTTGAAGAAAAATAAGTGAAATTATCCGACATCTTAAATTAAGAATTATCATATAACGATATTTTTTCATAGATATTTCTGACATTTGTCAGACAAAATAGGAATATTTTCAAGTTTTAAATGGGAAAATGTATCTTAAATATTCAATGCAGAAGGAGGTCAGATTATACTAATGATCTTATATTCATCAGTGGTGTGATATACAAAAATAAGCATATATATTGATAAAAGAATCAATCACTATCTGTACTACCTCCAGGAATGAAAGACTAATAAACATCTCCCATTTAGGCATTTATATTATACCTAAATGGAACATTATTATATACCCATGAAGTATGATATTATGTCTACTTATAGTAAAGTTGAGTGTCGGCCACTCCAGAATTTTTGAACATAAGTACATACATATAAATAAACTATTTACAGGACAGTCGTTGGTTAACGAATCACTTTTTTGTTAATAGTGAATTTATGATCACTGAAATAATTTTTGTGAAGTCAATTTATATGAGACATCTTGGAAATTATTGTTCAATAATAATTGGAAGAGGTACAGGCTGTAGTTCGCTATGTTTATCTCACGCTGGTGTAAATTTGGTGTTGACCACAACTAATTACTGTCCAACAACACATGGCCCACTGTGTGAGGAGAGATGCAATCACGGCTGCAACAAGGTGTATCATTGATATGTAAATGTTGCAGGACTTAAATATTTTATGATTGGTAAAAAATGCCATGCTTTTATAATTAATTGCTAGGTGATGCAGTGAAATTTTAAATGTGATTGTTTAAATGCATTCTCTGATAAGAGGAACTGTGAGTTAAACACTCCTTTCTTCTGCTCTAGTTTCACCATCTTGTTATCCCTAACGTTTAATGTATACATTGGTTGCTCTTATCGACTTTCAACTCTCTTGACCAGCTCATCAGAACGTCTATACCCCTACACACCAGATTACGTTCATTCATATGTAAAAGAAATCTTCTGAGGATTTTTTAAGTTGGTAGTTGTTGTCTTATAGCTTCTGTGATATTCTGATGATTGCATTAATCTTTATATACATCCATAGTTATTTTGTTGTATGTATTTATTCTAATTTTATGTTATGAGTTATTGGTCACCTGCTCATTAGACTTTTGTTTTGTAACTACAGTTTTAATAGATCACAAAACACAGCCAACTTTATCGTTGTTTCTTTTACTTTACCAGTCAATATCTATCTCTCTTTCAAAACAAAGTTATTTATCAAATCTTATTTCAAGCAATAATAATAGATGAAACCAAAAAAGAAATCAACTTTCTTATCTAAAGTTGCCCTTTATTTCATCAAATCTAAGCTTATAATTCAATAAATTCTGCCATTAATAATTCTTCAGTATATTTGCTAACTTGAATTACAACATAAAATTAAATTGTGATATTTGCCTGCTTGACTTTGTATGAATAATAATAACAAAATAGGAAAAATATTCTAATAAATAATGACGGAATATTACCAGTATTTATATTAATATCATTCATTGGAACTCGTAATAGATGAGAGTAATAAGAAGACTTCTTTATGGTCCCAAACATATTAGAACTAATTCTCTCTTGTTTCAATCCTTCAACTTCTTCCCCAAAAAACATTTCCCATGTCACAGTTAATAAATAACCCTTTCAAAGTTACTTTCTCAATTTAACAACTGCAGTATGTACATGTTTATAATTATACAAGAAAGATTGCATGAATTATTTATTCCTAGAAGAAAATCTCTCTTGTGGTGATAAGAAATATACTTTTCTTTTCTATAAAACATCTGCTCCATAATAAATATTCTATACAATGTAAGAACTTCCAAGTGTCCATTGCAGAATGTATGTCTAATACCAATATTGTCAGAAAGTAGCTCTCTCTGCTATCTAACGGCTTGCATCTAAACTAAATGAGTTTATTTTTGACTATTCAGCAAAACATTTATTTTAAAACTTACTTCCTAAAACATTGTTATACAACAAATTCAATACAACTGACATGAATGAATGTTCCTACATTTTTAGTAAATAGCAAAAATTAAACTATATTCCATAACAGTCAAGTTCGCTATCAAAATTGTGATATATATGAAATTCTAACTACCTATGAAAGATTTTCATTCAATTTTCGCCATAAAAATACATGAGTTAGATAAATATAATTAAAGTAATACTTTATACCAGAATCAATAAACTGAATACTACAACTTCTTCAATTTTAACACTCCTCTAAATTAGGAGGGAAGACTTCAAACACACTAAATTTAAATACTTTCTCAGGATCTAAAACCAAGAATATCGTATATTTTTCCAGTAAGTGGAATAATACTAGTTTCATTATAGTCTCTCAAAAAATTTTATTGTTACACACAGAGTCATTAAGGAATTTAAGTCAACAAGACTCTGATTTTGTTTTAAATTTAAAGGAAAACAAATGTAATGAATAATCACAGGTCGTTATGCTTTTTTTTGATCACTAATTAAAGATTGTCTTTTAATTTTCGTAAACAACATAATCACAGGTAACTCTTGTCATTAATAATGAATTATTTTAGAATAGTAATTCTTTAAACATTTTTTTTCTTTTCAAAAATTGAAATTAATTATTACTTTGTTAATACCTGGGAATAGAGGTGGTTAGAGGTTAACCTGGGAATAGTAATCATGTTATTACAAAGCAAACATTCTTAACTCGTAGGTTTCCAAAACCGTTCATTAATATAAGCAAAACGTTCAAGCATGTTCATATAATAGCATTACTAAAATTTACTTTATTTGATTCAGTAATATTTTACTCTACATTGAAATTAATTTCTAGTACTACGAGAACTTTTCGTATCATCAAGAATTTATTATGCTAGTTGAAACTACCTAATTAATAAGATTATACAAATTAAGTTAGTAATTCGCAGTATGACGAGTGTTCTAACTTCCATCTTATTATGAACATAATACATTTTATGATAAAAGAAATTTGAATAGTCAACCAAAATAAACAGGCTTCTTTCCTTAAAAATAAATAACACATATAGACTTTTATATTTGTTTAAATGATTAATGACACATAATGTCAAATAAACAGTGCCCCTATGAGTAGCTATAGGTCGCTATTGAGTCAGTTAATAATATTCCAAATAAATAGAATAGTTATATATAGACCAATAATAAAATATATTTGAAAGTAAATTAATCCGTTGTCTAATTAATCCTTGGTTTTGTTCTTCATCCAGATATATATAGATGGCATCAAATTATACTGTTTCTGGTGTTTTGAACCATCCATGAAAATAAAAAAAATATTTATCTTATTCCTTCATCTCATTTAGTAAGCATCGTTTGCTTTCATTTTAGTGTAAATTTTCTCAAGATGCCATTAAATTTTAATGTTATTTAGAAAAAGTCTAACAGTCGGTGTGAAGAAAAATATGATTCAATATTTATTCTCTCCTAATGAAATATTTACTGATTTCAGGATTAAATGAATGTATGTTGTCACCATTAAGTGAAAGAACCTTTTTCATTTCACGTTACCATATAATCTCTAACTCAATACGGCCATTTATACATATTTCATCAGAATTATTTAAATATCAGATTTTGCTGTCAAATCAATTCTTTCAGAGAGCAAAGAAGGAATAATTTAGATTATTTATTTTATACACATTCTAAAATTTTCTTAGTTCTAATAATAATATTTTATATTTTAACAATTGGACAGTTTAATTCAATTGAAACAAAAAAAAATTATGACATTGATCTTTGAAGATTATTCTAAATGTTGATGATTGTTAATTTTAACTCAGGGATTATCAAATATAATAACATTAACTTCCGAGATAATATTAACACAATTTTGACATGTATCTAACATTTTTTTCCTTTTTTATTTATAAAGAATAGTAACTAGCACTTCACAATTATTATCGTCAAATAAAAATCAAATTCAGAGGTAAATAAATAAAAGTTTTGCATTATTGTTATATTTTTAAGAATTATCTATGGAGTAATACATTATTTCATTAGTGAATTCCTTCTTTAAAATATGGATCTTCTTTGTTAACTTATTCAAGTTTTACAAAGGAAAAGAGACAATAGATATATTTTTAAACAATTTAAAACAGAATCAGTTTTCTTTTTTTTTTTTTGTATCTCAACAGTTTACAAAAAGAAGATCTTATAAAAATAATTCCCAGGCATATATTGATATACATAAAAAAAAAAAATTAAAAAGCAGTTAAGTATCAATGTTAAAATCATTTATTGCACAGGAGCATAAGACAAGGTAATAAAGAAACACAATGTGACTAGAACATGTAGCAATACTTACACAATAAGCAACATTTCCGAGCATTACAAATAAACGTTATAAAATATTTGCATACAAAACAGTATACTTTTTACACCAATTTACAATGACGGCCTGATCTACATAACTATAACTGCTAATGCATAGTTAAATTAGATAAATAGGAACATTGATATTTTTACCTATTTCATAATTTTAATAAATATGAATTTATTTATTAACATTGACAGGAGTTGATATCTATGTAAATAAAATAAAAGAAACCGCAAGAAGATCTTGTGATTACAAGAAGTAAACACAAGAAAAGTAATCCATTTCTGAATAAAGATAAGTAAATGTAAATATATAGTCATCTCAAAAGAAATACAGAGTATGTTACAAACTTTAACAGTAAATATCAACTTTACTGACAAAGCTTATATCAAATATAATAAACACACTTTGATGATTTTATTATTTTATAATATCAACAATAAATAAAATATTTCCTTTAATAAATAAATAAATAAAAATCAGACGGTGTTGCTCATTTAAGGGTACTATAATATAAATACAGATGTATGATACAGTATATTTCCCTTTTAAATATTGAATTATTATTAAATGTTTAAAAAAAACACACACAATTTAGAAATTAAAGAGTTTCATTCTCCTGTAAAACATATCCTTTTATTATTGAATAAGGTGATATTCCAATAGTGATTAATAAAGCAGTTTATTAAATGTAAGAAAACGTATATACTTTGTTTAGAAGCTAGATAGACATAGAATAATATAGAATAAATGCTTATTTTGTTGAAGTAATGTATTTTTTATCAAAATCAAATTCAAGAAAATAATAATATGAATAGTCTGTTGCAGTAAAAATTTAATATTAAACAGTAACAGCAGAGTTTTAAAGTACATACCATATTTTACATAATCATTTTAGACAAATTATATGTGATTTAAAGTTCAAACCATTTATATTGAGAAGTTATTGAACAATTGATTTTACTCCACACCATAGTTATTCATCATCTAGAGTCAATTTTAAGAACTATAACAAATTAAACGTGTAATGCTTTAATTGTTAATATTGAAAAGAAACAGTCATTTTATATGCCTACTTAATTTTTAAAAAATATAAGTTATTACATAATACATGTATTGTCAATATGTTAGATTTTTTTTTCCTGAAAACTGTGAAAGCTGAGATCATTGTGACAAATTGAATACACTATTTCATACATTTGCTGGTAAACTTAAAAGATATAGAAGATACATTTATATTTTTATCTAATTTTAAAATTAAATTCATAAATATTTATGTAATTACATTTTTAGTTTTGTAGTGTTTTTTTTTTAATACAGTACTTGTCAATATATGTGTAACAAACTATCGGTTCTTATCTGTACCAGGTGTGCTGTAGAACATAGTGTCTAAAATTAGGGGAAACGGATATTTAACAAAAGAATTTTCCAAACATTTAACCACTTAAATATTTAACAAGTATAACATTTCTTCACATAAAAGTAAAGCTAATACTGTTTCTATTATTTATTAAAAGAATGTTTATTTTAAAATTTTATCACAATGTAGCCTTTTCTTAGCAGCATTAAAATTCAAATATATAAAATAATTTATCTTAACTACCTAATCTAACATCAATTGTTGATGGTCTAGAAGTACATCAGTGTCTACCTGAAACAAATAAGTAAAATTCATACAAAACAAAATTATTTCAAACAAAGGATGTAATTATCTAAATATTATTGAACATGATCGCAGTTTCTGCATTCACATTGTTAAATATTTTGATTAATACCTATAATCCTGTAGTTTCTATGGACAAATCAGGACCTCTTTCATTTATTGACGACCAAATTACTATAGTGCATGATTTCAATTAGATGTTGTATTACAAAAATACCTCTGCAAAATGGAAACACTTTATTTTATTTTAAATGAATTGATTTAAATTCTGAAAATTTATTTATTGTTAAAAAAAGATTTTTAAACATGTTTATTAGACACTAATTAGAAATTAAAACTGTAACATAAAATAAAATGAATGAATGTATAATTTTATATGAAAGTAAACTCATTCTGTTTAAATGAGACCAAAAATGATTAAACAAAAAATAATATATTAAAACAAAATCAAAAAAACATAAAAGTAAGGTATGATATAATTGATTTTTCAGTATACAGGAGAGTCAGAGCAAACTTAATTACTATTAGATTTTTTTTATATTAAATTTATAAAATACATTTATAATGATTTAATGTTTCTTTGATAGAGGCTTCTTACTTTACTATAAGTAAAGTATAGTGATCGTGAAAAAAATCGATCTCGAGATTTTGACGGAATTACATGTTTTGAGGTCCCAGAAGTCGTTTTATGAAGTTTTTACGATGATGTCTGTGTGTGTGTGTGTGTGTGTGTGGGTGGGTGGGTGGGTGGGTGAGTGTGTTAGCATTGCTTGTTACCATGCTACGGTCCAGAATCTTTGATGGATCAAGTTGATATTTTACACAAAAATGGGCCTCATAAAGACGAAGATCCCTATTGTTTGGGAAGAATTATGCATGATGGGAAAGTCACTTTTTTTGCCAAAAACCGTTTTTTTTTAAAACATTTATTTCTCCTAAACTGATAATACTACAGTTTTGAAATTTTGCCATTATCTTTAAGGTTACAAATGAAACAAACGAAAAATATATTCAGAATTTTAAATCAACAGGAAATATTTTTTTTTCAATAAAATGTACAAATTTTGACTTATAATTCAATCTCAAACCTTGTGAGAGCGATACAAGCCATACTATTTGATGGACAAGAATGAAACTATGCCTATAAATAGAACATTATGTGTAGAATGAGTTGAGATATTTTTTTTCAAAATTACACTTGCTAATGGGGCGTTAGAGTACGATTTCTGTTTTCAGAAAATGTTTTTTTGACGCTAAACGGCTCATTAAAAAATAATGAAAATTTGACCAAAAATGGAACAAAAAATTAGCAATTCATAAAAAAAAATCATGAAGTTTCAATTACGGGAAAGAGCAATAACGATATAAAAACTCTTTGTTTATCCTAGACTAAGAGATCACCTGCTACTCTTGTCGATTTTTTTATATTTTTTTTACATTGTTTACATTGACTTAGAAATTTTTTGAGCGAATCCACTGAGATAAAATTGATATTTATAAAGGAATAATTTAAATTGTTTATTGACTTATATGAGATGTAAGAGGAATAATATTGTGCAGGAAAATAATAACACTCACTGTGAAAAAATTCGTATATGTGTTATTTGACAAAGGGGAAGGAAAATGATCTTATTAAATACTAAGAACCCATAAAATTCCCAGTATAATAATTCTGTAAAAAACCAAAAATGTAAAAGAAATTCAAAATTGAAATATTTCGTTTAGAGATTAATAAATGTAATTATCGTACATCTTTAATTAACAAATCACCTTAAAACAACATTTTATTCGCTGTTTAAGATGTTTTACAGACAAAAAAAGGGTATTTTCCTGTTTTAAATTTGAAATTTTTACTTTAATATTCAATGTAGAAGGATGTCAAGTAAACGATGTAAGAAATACACTGGCTTTGTTTGAACAAACGCCATGTTCTCTTGTAGGAGAATATTTCGTATCAAGAAATGTTCACTTTGGTTTTTCAAAAATGTTATTACTGCTGTAGTTATACTAATGAAATTATTTGCAAATAATAAATTATTTGTGATGTACAAAAATAAGCTTATAAATTGATATGTCCTTCAATCACTATGTGTACTACCTCACGAATGCTATATCCCATTTAGATATTTATGTTATGCTTAAATGAGACGTTATGTTTTATATACTCAAGAAGTTTGACATTAAGTTACTTATAGTAAAGTTGAGTGTAGGCCACTCCAGATTTTTTTTATAGAGGTCCAGGAAAAGTTGTATATACCACATGTTTGTCACTCTTGATTTACCACAACTAATATGCACAAAAATAAGAAAATATAATCAGAAATGCTGAACTTAAATCAAAATTAATCATTATCTATTCTTAGTGAAACATTAAATCTGATACAAATTCTAGTTCTGCATAACTGTAAACTTTATTAAGTAATTATAAAGTAAATCGGTAAGTCAGCATAAGTAGCACTCATTAGAACTGAGTTTATCTTATAGTTAAGATCTATGTAACCTATTAAAAAAAACAGTGCTGAGTAGTATCAAAGTCAACTGCACCTCTTGAGAGTTTGGATAGCACTTCTGCTTTCCACATATTTACTCAATAGGAAGTAATCAGTCAATCCAGTTATTTTATAATTTCTTAAACATCTAGATAACCTAAGTTTATCTTCCATTCTTTGATTACACTATTAAAAAAAAATAAATAAATAAATTCATTCTCACTGCTTCAAACTGTTTATATAAATATATAACATTTCTGTATTTATTTTACTGTTAAACTAATAAATCCAGTTTTTTCCAATTTCATCATAAGATAAAGAAAAATTGAAATAGTCTATGAAAAAATTTATTACTTTTTTAAAAACTTCTCAAATAATGACCGAAATTACCAATATAAAATGTCTGTGGAACTTTATGGTCTCACTGCATTAATGATAGAAATGTGTAAAACTGACAATAATAGAAGCACTTGAAATATTGAAACATAAAATATTCCACAAGACCATAATTAACGAATAGAACAATTACCCAGATAACCTATTGAGACAATAAACATATTTAGTGATATGTTGGAAAATACGAACCGACAGATAAGAAACGACGATAAAGATAGAGAAAAAACTTTAAAATTAAGTTAAATCCAGTTAAAATAAAGTGTAATTACAGATAAAACTAAACATTCTCTTTTAAAATAGGTAATTCTATCAGATTAGATTAAACAGGTAGACGAAATCGAATGAAGATAAGATCAATTGTTTTCAACAGCCACAAGGTACTCAATAACATTCAGTTAATTATTGAAAATGGTATTGTTCTGAAACCAGCTATAAGGAAGGTATAGGATGCAAAATAGTTAATTTTTATAATAAATTTAGAATAAACATTTTTTATTTTATTATATGTATATTACAGTGGTTCAGAATAACTTCGATCTTGAGATTTTGACGGATTTACATCTTTTGATGTCCCGAAAGTATTTGTATGACTTTTTATGATGGTATGTGTGTGTGTTTGTGTGTTTGAGTGGGTGGGTGTGTGTCCAAAAGTATCTGAGGACACTGCAGTCCACAATCTTTGATAGATTTAATATTTTACACAAAAATAGACCTCAGTGTAGATGTGCCCTGTTTTTTGGGAGCAATTATGCTTGATGGTAAAGTCACTTTTTTTTTGTGAAAGTGATTTCAGGTTTCAGGTTTTCTTCTAAACTAATATTTCAAGAGTCTTGAAATTTTGGCATTATCATGGAAGCAATAAAAGGAATAACTGCCAAGAAATTCAATTTTTTTAAAATACTGAAATTTTTTTTTAATCAAAAAATGTTGACTTATGATTAAATCTGGAAACTTGTGAGGAAGATAGAAGTCATACCGTCTCAAGGATCAAAATGACATTATACCTAAACAAAAAGCATAATGTGGGGTATGAGTTGTGGCAATTTCTTTCACAATAACAGTCCCCCAAAGGGCGATGTGGTACATTTTATGTTTTCAGAAAATTGGCCATATATATTCATAAGGTGTTGTTTTCTTCACTACAATAACTAATAATTATTTTTCTCCTTCTCGCAATTTGGTTAGGGTTAATTAGAAAATTTTATATACATATGTATGATCAAACCACAAAAAGAAATGGGAAAACAAGATCTTTCAACCGTAACAAGCGGTCTTCGTCAGAGTCAAAAACCCAAATGAAACACTAGATGCAGAGAACATGTGGTGAGGGGTTGAGAAGAGTGGGAGGGAGGAGTGGTATTTTAAAAGCGAAGGAAAGGACTAATGTCCAGAAAGGGTTGTTTGAGGAAACAAAGGAGTAGAGTAAGAAAGAGTAAAAAATATCCGCTAGCTGTCAACCCTCTTTGAAGAGGCTATTGCCCTCGTAACGAAAGTATCAAGTTTGAAGAGACCGTTACTAATGTTTATAATATTTGATCTATTAAATTTAATTAAAGACGATTCAATAATATTTCTTAACAACATTGATTTTTCATAGGTAATAAATTTAGCTCCTGTCCAATCAATATGATGATTTTCATTTTTTATATGCAAGAATAAGGCACTACTTTTTTCCTGTCTACTTACGTTGTATTGGTGTTGTTTTACACTTGTCTTTAATGATTTACCAGTTTGACCAATATAAATTTTATGGCAATTTTTGCACGGAATTTTATAAATACCAGCGGACTCCAAATTCGCTGGGAGTGTATTTTATTAGCAAAATTGCCCAGGTTATTACGACAAGAAAACACTATATAAAATCAAGTTATTTGGATAATCTTGGAAGGGGGTCCAATGACTCAAGATATGGCAAAACTATAGAATTGGACAAAGAACGGGGCTCTGTTGAAGTATTAGAGAAAGTTTTTTTAGCACCCTTCAAAGCTAAATCGATATAAGAAGAGGGGTATTTTAATGAAAGGACAATTGACCTAATGTTGTTAATCTCTTCATTAAGGAATTCAGGAGAGCACACTTTTAACACCCTCAAAAACATATTTCTAAAAACAGAAAGTTCTAACATTTTTTTGATGTGAAAAATAAAAGTGGGCCTCTGCAAGTACATTCGTAGTTTTCTATATACACTAAAGCATAACTCTTTATAAATTGCTAATTTGTTTTTCAATTTTTGTCAAATTTTCATCGTTTTTCAATAAGTCGTGTAGCATCAAAAAACATTTTCTGTAAACAGAAAATGTGCTGTAACGACCCTCTGGTGAATATACTTCCGAAAAAAGTTCTTAATTCATCCTTCTCAGAATGTTCTATTTTTAGGTATAGTTTCATTTTAATTCGTCAAACTGTATGGCTTGTATCGTTCCCACAAGCTTTCAGATTGAATATAAGGCAAAATTTTTACTGCAAAAATTTTTCTTGAAAAATTTTTATTGAAAAAAAATATTTTCCGATTTTATAAAAATCTTAATTTATTTCTCGTTTATTGAATTTGTAACCTTAAAGATAAAGTCAAATTTTTAAAACTCTAAAATTAGTAGTTTAAGAGAAAAGAAATGTAGTTTAAAGTAGGTTTTTGGCAAAAAAAGTAACTTTTTTCCCTTCAGTGTAATTACTCCCAAACAATAAGCCTCATCTACACTATGAGGCCCATTTCTGTGTAAAATATCAACTTGATCCAACAAAGATTCTGGACCGTAGCGTGACCACAAACTTTGGATACCTACATACTCATCCCCACACATCCACACACACACAGACACAGACATCATCGAAAAAACTTCATAAAACGACTTCTGGGGTCTCAAATCATTTTCCGTCAAAATCTCGAGATCGATTTTTTTCAGGACCTCTTCATTTTACTTTATAGTAAAGCAAATACCGTCATATTTATGCCTCTGATATTTTTTGAAAAAGAAGGGTAATAAATCCAACAAACGAGTGTAAGTGGAACTACTAGTTATTCTTTTAAGATAATTAATTGTACCTTGCAACAACAAAAACTGATTACAATTTGGTTATTATATTTTCACATGGAGAATACTAAATACACCAGTTTATGACTCAAGTATTATCAGAAGAGCTAAAGAAAATATTACTTTTTTGATATAAACTACCTCGTCTAATATACAAAATTATTGCAATATATTTTGCACATTTTGAACACCAACTTAAAATATATTAGACAAATTTAATTATATTATGTCAAACTGTTCAATATGTAAATTCATGGTAACATTTTGGATAAGTTTAAGTAAATATTAAATTTAAAGCACAAATGTCACAATAAAGACTTGAGTCTAAAAAAAAATAAAAAAAAAAGATTCTATGGTGATTTATTTTATGTTCACAAAAAAATTTAAAAACAGATTCAGGGGATTTTGAAATGTGCAAATGAGTCAAAATTTTAAAATATTTTTTTGTTAGTGAACTCTAATTTAAGGAAAAAGTTTACTTGTTTTAAAGAAAAAACGTTGTTTATTGTTTGCTGTATTTTGATATGAATGATTATTTTGCAATTTTTAAAAATATTAATACTAAAAAAGTACCAGTAATGTTATCAGAATTAGAATTTGCTAATACTCCCCTCTTTAATCAATTTAAGCAATTAAATCTTATAAAAATGGAAATTCATTATTCACTTGACTACTAAAGATTTTAATCATCATAATGAACTGTTAGTGTAACACAATTACAGCAGTTCTAATCATCTACAACTCCGGTAGCTACACTGCAAAATTAAAGAAAAGTTAAAAACTAAAAAAAATGTTATATTTATAAAAAACAGGATAATAATAACTTTGTCAGTTTTAATTGACTAATTTACAGTAATTAATAGATTATATTCTTAACAATACGCCTAAAGGGCTAAACTGATTGTTTTTTTGTTAATTGTAGTAAACAAAAATTATTATTTGCAAAATGGTAGTACAACAAATTTACACAGCAATCTATTGATTTCATTTTAATAAAATACCATAAACAATTGGGATACTCACAGTTAGATAGATTCTATTCTAGTAAGTCAGAACCGGTGTTTTATTCAGTAAAAAGTCATTACACGAGCCGTGGGTATTACTCGTTCCCATTCCTCAGGGTTAGAATCTGCACAGAAAAAAATTTGATACACCAGTTCATAAAAAAAAAAAATATTTCAAACTATTTCTATCTGATAAAAAAATAAGCACTCAAATCTGAATTACTCATTATCAGAATTCAGATGTTCTTACAATAGAAACTGGGTTTTTTTTTTTTTTATTAAAAACCAACTAAAGGACTTCAACAGACTAATAGTTATAGTTGTAAAATAGACAAAATATTCATTTATTTCATTAGAATTGACACTTTTTATTAAAATTGGGGAAATAAATATCAGTAACATACCAGTTTTAAAATATATTGACCAATATTGATAATAAATTTTAATATTTTACCAATAGGATAACTTCATTGTTCTACAATTAAATTCTGCCAATAAATATGACATTAAACTAAATAAAACCAATACTATTACAATGATAAAAGCCATAGAAAGAAATTTTGTGAAACTACACTTTAGATGAATTGAAACTCTTATATTACTAATCATGGCGTTCTTTATATCTATTCATTATTTTACAGATTTACTTTATCTCGATATTAAAATTGACTCTAAAAAAAATTGATGTTATGGTAATTTATTTTATCTATACAGGTGAGTATATATATGCATGTGTATGTATGTACATGTATGTTAAAGAATCCTTTAAATCATTTATACTCTATAGTATTTATATTGTTTCGTTAAGACCAATGAATAACATTTCAATTAATACATCTTTTATTTTACTGAATGTAAAGTATATTTTTCTTGTGGAAGTGTTTATTTATTTTAAATAAAGAATATTACAGTGTACATTGAAATTACTTTCAAAAATACAGTTACAAACAAATATTTTATTCGTTGTTATCAACTGCTGGTTCTATTTGACAAGCCTTCATATGCTAACAAAGAAATTAAGTTATAATTTTATTACTAAATGCACCAATATTTATAGTACATACAATTAATATGTTATAAATATTTATTTAACTGAAGAGGTAATATTTATTTAAAATTTTCCTAAATCAATGTATGAGTTTTTTTTTAGGATTACTGTAATGGTATGTCAATAGTTTCATAGCAACTAAACTACTTTAAAAAATAACTACAGAAAAATTTAGGTGTAAACATTTTGTGAAATATTTAGTGTTTTGAATATCAGTCTTAATCCTACTGAAAAAAATTTATTGTAGTCCTGTACCAATTGATAATTTGGATATCTAATAACCTGTCTAATAACCTTCTCTTTGGGTTTCCAAAGGTATTTAATTAAAAGTAATACTTTTTAGTAAATATTTCAAGTAACATGTAATATATTAACACTGTAGGACATAATGAAATCCTGACTTCAGTTTTAGATATTAAAAACAATGTAGTATTAGATATACGAGTATATAGTACTAGTATGTACTGTAATGCAATATATTACAGTGCATAGTATATTACTACTACATCTACTATTTGATATAATAGCACGAAAGTATAAATGGTACTATATTTAATCCTAAAAGATGGCATTTTTATTTATCTGGTCGCCCTCACATATGGACACACATAAACTTACAAATCTACAATGGTTTATTTAACTTTACATTACTTTCTTGTAATTAAAATGAATAATTGCTAGATGAAAATTGTATTCATTAAATTATGAAAACAATAAGTGTTTAATAGTATTGTGTTTACTCAGATTCAATTCAGAATAAAGCAGTTTATTGCAAAGACCTACAATATTATTTAACATAAAGGAACGAATTAGAATAGAATTATATTAACATTTTCTACCTAGAAAATTTATAGCTCTTACACTGACTACATTCTTAAGTTCTGTAAAAACTTAATTAATTCAATTTAATTGATAAAAAAGAAAAGAATTGGCACCAACCTGATCACTAATTTACATGTATGTAAAATTAATTAGTTGACTTTTATTTTTAAAGAAGTTAAAAAGAACATTCTGAATCTTAACTTTATAAAATTTATAGTAATAATCATAAGTTAATGACATCAATTAGAAATATTTAATTTATAATCAATGAATTACATTATTCTTAATTATAATATTTTTAATATTAATAGAAATATTTTATTTGAACGTAAATGTTAAACTAATCAACTATTATTAAGTATATATCTATAATTAAAACAACCAAAGTAAAATGCATATTTAAAATCCAAAAATTCAAGGTAAATTCACCGTGATTTCTTTGTTTATAATTATCATACAAGTAAACCATTCTGAAGTAATATGGCAAACCCCTTAATGATAAATGATTAAGGATACAAAATATTTTAAAATCATTTCAGTAAATTTTGAAACATATTTGTTAAGCAAATAAATGTTTATATTTACTGTTGATTGATAATTGACGTCAGACATTATTAATCATTAACAATCATACCATGAGTCCATCAATAAATTACAATATTGCGTTAATATCCCTTTAAAGGATATGGTAATTTGAATTATCAAAGAATGTGATAAATATTTTCGATCTATCTATATTTTCTTTATTATTTATCACATTATAATATAAATGCAACTAATTCATTTATGTTATATTATCTATCACACCCTTCATATAACAATAATCACTTAGATAATCTCCGGAAACAAATGATAATTCTGTACAAAGTCTCATCAGATAACAAGTTTAGATTTTAATGAAAACCCTTAACTACTGTATGCTTAACCACACCACAATGATATGAATGCGATCAATAAAATTTATCTATTGCAAATTATACAGGGTTTTATGCCCCCAATTACAAACTAAATATCTTAATAATTTATATCAGATATTTATGTTTTTTTTTTCAGATTTCAGATATTCATGGTAACAATGATTTTTTTTATAGAAATAAACTGATTGCGTATGATATTTTAATAATATTGAATATATAATGATTTTTGAAAATATATTTATATAAAAAAAAGCACATAGAAAATAACTACTAAATTGATATTTATGATTTGGTAGCAGGTTTATATTTTTTTTACATACATGAGCTATTCATAATAAAAGGAAGATACACTACATATACTGCATTACATGAAGCACCCAAACATGTTAATATGAAACTAGGAAACAAAAAGAAGCAAAAAAAAAACAAAATAGGCCCAAACCTTTAATTTAATGCAATGCACAAATTAAAACGCAAATGGCAGAGAAATGAGGCTAATTGCAGGGGCAAGATAATTAAGATTAAAACAATGAAATTAAATGAGTTTTTTGTTTTTTCAAAAATTGTATGACTATAAAAAGTTTTAAAGCATGACTATAAATCCATCTCACAACGCTGGCTCAATTAAAAGATTTTGCAAGTGGCAGTGTGGTCGGGCCATTTTTGTTTTTAGGTTAGTTCACACACCGTTACTAGCAATTCTTTAATTTTAGTCTTATTTTATATATATATACTGTATTTGGTTATTGGAAATTGTTAATACTGCCAGCTCTGAAAATTAGATATAATTATGAAAAATTAAACCTACACTGTGAGAAGAGGTCTTCCTCCGGAAATATGGACGACGTCTTCCAAGTCTGCATTGTAAGTCCAACTAATGAAAACAGCGCTGCTTCATTTAACACTATGCCAATCTCAACAGCGAATTCAGATTTATCAAAGAATTAGAATAATAATCACTTGAATTGTATTAACCGCAGATTAAAAAAAACGACTTGTCTAGTCTCAAAAGTGACACGTGGTGGACAGAAAAAACAGAACACACTTCTCTTGTTGTGAGTTGGATTTATTATTATCATATAAAAAGTAGATTTCAGTTGAACACAAACTTGTAAATTACAGAAATATAGATATATATATATATAATTTTTTTTTTCACTATCCCTGTTCGAAAAGGGATGTTCAATATTACTAGGAAAATTTAAAGGCACGAAATACCTAAGCCGTCACCAAATATTAATTTAAAAGCATTCTGTTTAATAAAATACAACATGCAAATTATATTTACCTTTATTAAAAAACAAAATCTATAGTCACACATTAAATTACGTGTCAATTGCTCTCGATACAGGGATAGTGAGATGGTATACATTATTCAAAAGAGATTTCAAAAAATTTAACTCATGAAATTTTCGCGTAAACTGAAACTGCCAATTTGTTAATTTTAAACAATTTTCTCTGAAGCCCTGAGATTCTAACTCACCTACGCTTACAAATAGTACGTAACAAACAGTATTAGGAACTATGTTACGGAAAATCAGTACAAAATAATTTACAATTCGTAATTAATAGTAGATATAAATAATTTAAACACTGTACATCGATTTATTATTGGAAATATACATAATGTAAACGAAACTTCTATCGTATTACATTTTTATAATTAATATTTACAATGAAACATGAAAAATTTGTAAGGCAAGATATAAACAGTATTGCACATTTTATCAAGAATATTTTTTACACCAGAGTTAAAAAAATAAAATAAACTAAAAAAAAAACTGGAGCTAAGATATTTGGCTAAATCATAAATTTATACATGTTTTTTTTTGTAAGTAGAAAATTAAATATAAATGATATTTACAGAACTATCGAGTCTGACTTATCTTTGGCAAAGAGCTGATTACGAGAAAAAAACATGAATGATTGCCTGGTGGCATGCTTGCGCTTATAGGAGTTGCAAGAGATTGAGGAATTACAAGAAGCACTTTACTTATGAATTACTTAGCAATAATAGGATGAGGAAATGCCCAGTTTGCAGAAGTAGGACATTGGCCTATACATACTGCTTCTGTTAGAGACGTCTTTACTCTCACACCTCTGACCCTTGAATCCTTCAGCACACCTGAAAAAAACAACTCTGTACAACAGCCCACATTTCTCCCTATTCCTATAGAAATATACCAATACTTAAACATTACAAATGTATCCATTACTGCTGTCAACATTACTCATATAAAACATACAATTAGCCATTTTATAACATTTTGAATGACCTTATACCATAGAAAAATAATGCTTTATTCAATTAATTCACAATATGAACAGCAGTTGAATAAACATAGATTTATAGGTACATCCATTTTTATCCTTTGATATTATCGAACTGAAATTAATTATTTCCTTAAATAATTTATTTCATATTAAATGCATTATTAAAAACCTTAATTAAACTTTATCAAATAATATAATATTAATGTCAGAAGCTACGCAATAATTTATTCTGTGGTATTTACTGTTATTATGAAAGTTATTAAGTTTAATAAATTCAACTTTTCCCTCAAAATAGGGAAAATATTAAAAAAAAACTTGAATATTTTCATTTTTATTACATTTTTAGGCTATTTATTTTTAGGTTATCGACGTAAAAAGAAGAATAAAGAAAAGAAACGTTGAATACATGTAAAGGTATTTAATCATTAAGGTACAAGGAAAGATGAATTTCTTTGATAAAAAAATTGGATTTTATAGAAAAAAAAACTTTTAACATGCACTGTTGTCAGCAACTGTACTTGAATAAGAGATAATTTGTTAGAATTCAGAATGTAGGGTCGGAATTTGTTATGTCAGTAGCTACCCACATACAGAAGTCAACATGAATATAAAGTTGATGTTTTGTTCTCAAGAACCATACATTTTTATTTCAGAGGTTTTATAGCGGAGATTCAAAATATGGAGAGAGAGTAATGAAACCTTTTTGGATGATACTTCCCTAAGAGGAACTGTTCTATAAATGAATACTTCAGCTCAACTTAAAATAAAAAAAACACTGGCTTCTGGGCATGGATTTACGTCTTCTATGAATGTTTCTGGGAAGCAGGGTCTTGTTCCCTGTGCCAGACATAGGCAATAAGTAAATTTTAAACCTGTTTACATCATTTAGGCTAGACCGTTTAGTGATGTTGCTTTATGACGTCTCTCCAGACATAAACATCGTGAAGCATGCCATATCTAATAAAGTTATTCAAGAAAAAGGAACAGTTTAAAACAGAATCGGCTCTTGCAATTGTTTAGCACTAAATAACAAAAATAATACTTCTCATTGCTATAAAATGACTGGTTTGGAATAAAAATTATAACCACTATTACTATCCTAGTTAAAGCACATGTTTGCCATTGATTCTTTTAACTTGTTAATGGCATGCAATGATATAAATTGCACTTTTACTTTGAATAAAAACAATTTAAGTTTATTACTATTTTGCAATTTGAAAAAAAACTGTTTCTAGTTACTGACTAGTTTTTTCTAACTTACCCACTAGAATAATTCGGTCATGGGCAAAGTAAATTTAATTTATATCATTATTTTTATGAAAATGTTAGAAATGATTTTCAACAGCAGAAATTTAAAATAAAATATTATTGTTAAAATATTAATTGGCAGATCGTTGAAAGAGAACATCTTATATGTTCCAATAACAGATGAAGTTCTTACATACTGACTGTTTAGTTCAGAACTCTGATACATATATACTTTATAGAATTAGACAATAACAAAAGAAAAACTAATCAAATATGCATTAAAAAAAAACAGTTGAAGGAATGACAGAAGTAACTGACTGGCAGACGAGCTCGCCCACTGTTTGGTAATATGTACAGGTCCCTCCATTGAGGCAGTAGGAGTCGATGGGACATGCAGTGCCGTTGAGTGGCCACAAAGTTGTTGCTGAAACAGAACCCGTCTTTGTATAAATAATGTTAAACAAAATTCAATAAATTCTGATACTTGTTTGATTAAAAGCATATGGTATGGTCACTATTTTTTTTTTAAAATGTTAATATCTATTTTATAATTATCTAATATAAAGGAAATTACCTATTTTTAACATCATTAAAGAAACGGTTTGTTTTTTTTTTTTGAAAAGACAATTAAAAATAATTCAATTTTTAAAAACTTAACAAAATTTACATACAAACACCGGAGAGTCAGAATCAGAAGTAAACCTATTCAGTCTATTTTTAATCAATACTATGAAAAAGGAGATCACATAACTACAAATAGAGTCTAATTTAAAAATTGATTTCAAAGGATTTCCAAAACTTCATCCTATACCTTGATAGTATAAGTAAAATCAATAATCTCACAGTTAGATATGGTTATACAAGTTGCCATTATTTGTTATCAGATTTATCATGATAAGAAATCAAATGATTGTATTCTTATCAAACAGTTTGTTTACTGTGGTGTTCAATGTCCTAACGATTAAAAATCATATGCAAGAGGAAAACTGGTAATGCATTATTTAATATTTAAAACATAATAATAATATTATTAATAACATATTATATAAGGTCATTATTAAACCAGTAAACAGATCTAAGAAATAAAAATTATGAATGACATCTGAACCATGAGAATATATAATTATTGCAATTATTAAATATTAGTAATTAAATGATATTATGTCAGTAGAAATTCAAGTATTTTCAAATCAGTTACACGTAATTGCATTGATTAAATGGATAATTGAAATATTTGGATGAAACTAATACGTTTACTTTATAATTGAAATTATTGTTAGCAGATTCGATTTCATGAATGTTCAATTAAACTTAAAAATAATATCACAATAAAATATAATCATGATTTACTGATACTGAATATGTTTTAATAATTGTTTAACTGGTATCAAATGAAAAGGTTGCACCTTATTGCGTCAGAGGAACACATTTCACGACTCACTCATTGGTTGTAACCTAATAAACAGACTAATACACTAATTGACCTTTTCGACTGTTTGTGGGTGACGGCCTACTCGAACCGACTTAGTGGGGATGCACTAATTATCAAAGACCTTTTCAATTTGGCACCAAACTCCACGTGACATATGGTTATTGAGACCTTGTTAATTGACTAGTAGGTAAAAATAACCTCGCACAGATAGAAAGATAAATTCTCATCAACTGCATTTCATTCAGAGTGACTTTTCAAATCTTTGACCAGATCCTCAATGAACGAGACGGTCTAAAAATAATCGTACTTTTCTTCATCTAAAATAGAACAGACACAACTATCTCTGAACCTTTATCCCACCTTTTCAACTTCATCATTATACATCCAAATATTTTTTTAAATCCCATATTCACTTTACATTTAATAAATGTTCTTTGTAATACATATCCTCAACATAAATTAAACCATTTATATTCCTTAACGGTAATTTATATCATATGATAACTACTGGCTTTTATACTCTACTTTTAAAATAATTGTAAAAACTGCGCTGTGATAAACCGTTGTTTTAGATTCCAGAGTTGCTTTTGGTTTTCTTATTTATTCATTTATATACAATAAATATTACTTTTTAAAGATGTCAATTTAATAATTTTTACTTCGTTTTATGGTTTACTAAATCGAAAGAATAATTCAATCATTTTATATGTAAATATTGAATTTATTTATAATTCAACCTTCCATAACCTTTATTTAATTTACTTATTAAGACTTTAACTGGAACACTGTGATAACATGATCACATTTATCTGAACTCTTTTATTATACTACATTAATTATTAAGGATTTCAGAAACTCAAAATAAAGCTGTCTATACAAGTATATTAGAATCTAGCGTTAGATTAACCATAATATGTTTGGGGGCAATGCTAGCCTTATATTTTGAAGTCAAAGCAAGATAAAGTAGTGAATATATTAGAAGAGAGTAAACAAAGTGCTAATCAATTATAACTTCTCAAATTTAACTGACTGAAATAAAAATGGTAATTTTAGAAACACTGTAATTTTCATTGAATGTCCTGGTGTGAAAATATGAATCAGACACATTTTATAACAACACTGATTTCTATTTAATGCAATACCAGTAATCATTTTTGATATTATGGGATTCAACTGAATTCTATTTAATGCAATACCAGTAATCATTTTTGACATTACGGGATGCAACTGAATTCTATTTAATGTAATACCAGTAACCATTTTTGATATTATGGGATTCAACTGAATTCTATTTAATGCAATACCAGTAATCATTTTTGACAATACGGGATGCAACTGAATTCTATTTAATGCAATACCAGTAATCATTTCTGATATTATGGGATTCAACTGAATTCTATTTAATGCAATACCAGTAATCATTTTTGTTATTACGGGATACAACTCTTAAAGATGTATGTATTTTATTTCTGAGTAGTTAGTTTTAGTAGTGCATTCATTTGTATTTGTCCCTTAATCACATTTATTTTTTTTTTTGAACAATAATAAATTTATCAAGACCTGCATCAAATAATGATTAAAAGGCTTCACAGCCACCGAAAAAAAAAACACACAGAATTGCTTTCTTAGCTGTAAACCATTTCTTTCTCTTATTTTGATTATACATTCAATTTAATCAGCAAAATTCTATAATAATTAACTAGCAATATTAACTTTTATCGGATTGTCTATCCAAAGGTATCACTCTACTGAAGTTTAAACTTCTTGAATTACCCATGTTACTTGAAACCATGCTTTTGATTGTATGATTTTGTATGATTGTATTATCTTACTTCGTATTAACAGTGTTAAAAAAATTTAACAATAGTAGTATCAAAAGACTGAAAACTACAACCTGAATAGTAGGAGTTTTGTTGAAGCAATGATTTTTTCAGATACTATAACTTTGGGTTTTATACCTTCCTGACCAATATATCTTATACAATTATTCAAAGAGCCTAATAGAGCTGAAAAGTCTGTTTTAAAAGAGAAGAAATACACATAAAGCGTTTCGGTTTTAATCGTCAGCAAGACCTTCCACTGTAAATTGAACTTTTCACAGTCAACCAAATATGCAGGAAAAAAGCACTTATGATAATACTTCAATTACTGAAATACGTAAAATTTTACATATTTTAAAATATCGAAAATATTTTACTCATATTTGAGTAAAATATCTTTTAAATATGAAATCTTCTTATTAATATAGAGTAATAAAATTACTAATACATTTAATTTTATTACATTACAACTTATGTCTTATATAGAGCTTAAAAAACTAGCTCGTTGTGTTTATTTAAAAAATGAAGTAAAAATAAATCGTACATAAATTTAATAAAATGTAATCAATATTTTTTTTTTTAAAGTGGCAATCATTTATAATTTCTTTAAGTATCATAAACAAAGAAATTTAAGCAGTTATAATCAGTACAATCTCTAACCTGGACCATTAGTAGCTAAGATTGTAAAGATAAGATCTTGTTTTCTAACGACAGATAATTTAAAAAAGTAAAACACTTCATTATTATAAGTTTCTTGATATTTATTTCATTCGATATCATGCATAACATATTTTTATTATTCCTGTCAAAAGATTTTTGTAATATTTGAATTTAAGCCAATAGCAAATAACATGGATTCAAATCTATTTACAGCGTCTGATCATTCACTACAAAAATATATATATAAACAATCTATAGTCGTTGAAAAAAAAATATCCTCGTAATTTAGGCAGATGTATGAAGTAATAATCTCGAATTTAAAATTTATATAGTGATACTGAGAACTTGTTATTATCAAATTTATTGTTACTGAAGACCTAAAAAATCCTGAAAAATTTAAACATCTTCGGTATTTTGAAAATACATTTTTAAAGCATTTTATCATCTCATAACATTTTGCTTAAAAAAACATTGAACTATGTTTTGTCTCTACTAGGTGACAAATATAAGTTTCGGAAAAACAGTAATTTTGAAAATATAGAATAATATTTCTATGTGAAGAACCCAAAATAATCCTAGATTTAAAGTATATTTCTAAATATCCTTATATTGGTTATATTATAAAATATAAATTGTTTAAACGTAAACAGTTTGTACCACTGGTGTAGAATATAGAATGATTTATTATTATTAATAGAGTTTTGAATACTAACGACAGTTACAATTTGAAAAAAAGAAGGAAACACCAGTAAATATGGTAAAATGAACAACAATATATGGTTTTAATTAAAGAGTTAGATGATGGTTAACTACATTAAAAATATTTTAATAAACATGAACATCTCTTGTTTCAGTTTCAAGTGATATGACAACATTTGTAACATACTGTTGAAGTATTACATAACAAACTAATCACAAAATATTATAAAAAAAAGTGCCTTTTTAGTTCAAGTAATTAATATTTACTGATTATTTTCTTGCAAAAATTCTGATTTAAAGAAATACCTCTGTTAGCAGAATTTAAGGTGATCTTATACTAAGTCTATGTCGATATATATATAAAATAAAATAAATTCAAAACGAAGGAAACACACAGACATAACTCACATCGATATTTCGACCATCGTCGTCATCAGGAGGTGCGAAGAGCGAAGAGTCCCGCAGGAAGACAGGGCGGTGCTCTTCCTGCGGGACTCTTCGCTCTTCGCACCTCCTGATGACGACGATGGTCGAAATATCGTTGTGAGTTATGTCTGTGTCTTTCTGTGTGTTTCCTTCGTTTTGAATGTATTTTATTTTAAAAAAGTCCGCTGGACCGTTTCTTTTAATTTGTATATATATTTCGCTGAAGGTATTCAGAAACCTTGAAAAACTAATGAAGAAAATGACATCAGCGAAATACGGTCAGCTGTTCAACGATATATATATATATATATATATATATATATATATATTCTTCTACCAAGCTCAATGAGCGTTTGAACAACCATAGAGCTTCGGTCGGTCAGCGCAAACAGCTTCCTGTAGCTATCCATGCCAACAGCCATAACCTTTCTTTTAATGACTGCTTTTCTGTTCAAATCATTAAGCTAGTGACCACTGATGACCGTAGTTTGACATTAAGAGCGTCTGAGGAGGCCCACATATGGTTATTGGGGGCCCGATCAGATCCCGGTTTAAATCAGAAGCGTTAACTTTTATTTGTTTTTCCTTTTATTTTTAACTTATATTTTCATATTCATATATATATTTTTTTATTTTATTATTTTTTTCCTTCTTTTTTTTCCTTTTTTTATTATATATATTTTTTATTTTATTTATTTATTTATTATTTCCTTTTTTTAATTTTTAATTTATAATTTTTAATTTTATAATTTTATCTATTGTTTTTGCTTTCTCCGTTCTCCGACGTTTAGTGCCTAGCTCCTTTTTTACGCTAGTGCTGCTCTCTTCGGTTGACTCTTTATTTCTTCATTCGCGCTCCGTTCTTCGACGTGGGGAGAGCTCTCTCACTTCGTCCTCTCTACTAGTCTACTCTCCTGATGACGAACAACAGTTCGAAATATTGAATTCTGTAAGTTTTCTTTGTATTCTCTTTTCTGTGTCGTGCTTTGTGTAATTTAAAGTTATATATATATATATATATATATATATATATATATATTGGTACATTTAGGAAGCAGTCCTTCATTTATACAGGTTTGATTAAATAATACGCCATATTTACGGTTGACTAGTTTCCTTGTGTATTTCTCAAGGGAACTGAATAATCTTCTTACACAAACATCTAAATTGTATAGAACATTCCAATGGTTCCATTGTCTTTAAATCTTGCATTTCCACTAATTTCCACTAATTAACAGTTGTGACTGTTGTGACAATAGTGAAATTAGTGGAAATGCAAGATTTAAAGACAATGGAACCATTGGAAATGTTCTATACGATTTAGATGTTTGTGCAAGAAGATTATTCAGATCCCTTGAGAAATACACAAGGAAACTAGTCAACCGTAAATATGGCGTATTATTTAATCAAACCTGTATATATATATTCATAAACGCTGAGAGCAGTCCTTCTTGGATACATACACATTCATTTTTTAAGTGTATATATATATACATAACAGATTCAATCTGTTACGATTAGAGAACACACCTATATATATATATATATATATATATATATATATATATATATATATATATATATATATACAAAACTAAAGTTTATCGGGACTCGGTCAGTTCTTCAGGTTCAAATTAAACTCTCATTACCAACGTGTCAGTCTTTATTTAAAACCTTTTTCATAAGCAGAAGTATACATTTTGAAACAGTAAAACTAAGATTACATTACGTGTCCAGTTCTAAGTATTGCAGCACATTACTAAGTAAATACTAAGTATTACATTTCTGAAGCAGGTCAGTGTCACGTGTTCATTCAGACTACAGTTGTTGTTAAAATCCACATACTATTTTTCTTTGTAAAATAATTTGTAATGTAATACTTAGTTTTTCTGTTTCAAAATTTACACTTCTGCCTATAAAAAAGGTTTTAAATAAAGACCGAAACGCTGGCAATGAGATTTAATTTGAATCTGAAGAACTGACCAAGTTCTGATAAACTTTAATTTTGTTTCTATTCCACGGTCGATACTTTTATCAATATATATATATATATATATATATATATATATATATATACAGGTTTGATTAAATAATACACCATATTTACGGTTGACTAAATACCAACAACTCAGCAAAGAACCTCATTATCCAGAAGATGACTGATGAGCAGTCGAAACATGTCGATAGTAGTGATAGTAGTAGTAGTAGTAATAGCAATAGTACCAGTTGTAACAATAATGAAATTAGTGGAAATGCAAGATTTAAAGACAATGGAACCATTGGAAATGTTCTATTCAATTTAGATGTTTGTACAAGAAGATTATTCAGATCCCTTGAGAAATACACAAGGAAACTAGTCAACCGTAAATATGGCGTATTATTTAATCAAACCTGTATAAATGAAGGACTGCTTCCTAAATATACAAATATATATAGATATATATATATATATATATATATATATATATATATATATAATTAAAGTTACAGATAGAGAACACAAGAAAAAGGACGAACACTCACGAATCTCGATTATTTCGGCGTCTTGCCGTCTTCAGGAGAGTAGAAAGAAAGAAAATAAAATAAAAGGAGAAAGAATGAAGGAACGGAGACGTAAATGCGTCCACTGGCCGATGTAAACATTCTTTCATTCTTTCTCCTTTTATTTTATTTTCTTTCTTTCTACTCTCCTGAAGACGGCAAGACGCCGAAATAATCGAGATTCGTGAGTGTTCGTCCTTTTTCTTGTGTTCTCTAGCTGTAACTTTAATTATTTGTCCGTTTGGACCGTCTGATTTCAATTTCAATTCAAAGTGTATATATATATATATATTTGAGATTTATTGAGGGTTTTTGGTCTAATATTCAAAAAACTGGTCAAGAAAAGGACATCATGATATATATATATATATATAGTTCAATATAAACAAAGAAACATAGAGAAATCAGAAGAACACACTTACAGTCTCTAATTTTCGGTTTGAACCGTCTTCAGGAGAGATAAGAGAGGGAAACCAAGCGCACTGGATCAGAGACGGTTGGAGACCCAACCGTCTCTGATCCAGTGCGCTTGGTTTCCCTCTCTTATCTCTCCTGAAGACGGTTCAAACCGAAAATTAGAGACTGTAAGTGTGTTCTTCTGATTTCTCTATGTTTCTTTGTTTATATTGAACTATATTTGTCCGTTTTGGATCGTATTTCCAACGAAAAAAAGTGTATATATATATATATATATATAAAATAAAATAAATTCAAAACGAAGGAAACACACAGTAAGACAGACATAACTCACATCGATATTTCGACCATCGTCGTCAACAGGAGGTGCGAAGAGCGAAGAGTCCCGCAGGAAGACAGGACGGTATATATAAATATAATATATATATATATATATATATATATATATATATATATATATATATATATATATTATATATATAAGCTCTCTGATGATTTTGTGACGAAAGGCTTTTATTTAAATTTATATTTATGACAAACATTTAAAAAAGAATGGTTTATTTCAAATAGTTTAAAACTTGTTCGTCTCATTTATGGAATGTGTTTGTTCTTGAATGCTCGTTCAGATTTAAAGAGTCAAATAACATCTCCCTTAGCATCTTCCCTTTCAAATTCTTCATCAGAAAATACAAACAAATTATAATCATAAATTGAAACTTTCTCGTTCTTTGGTTTTTCTTTGGGCGTTTCTTCTTTTGGGGAAATGTAAGGCGAAGGGTAGGATAAGTCCTGTAATAATCCAACTAGACATGCAATTCTTTTACAATGAGCGACTAGAGGTTCGTACTTACGAACTGTGTCAGCTAATTTGACTCCAGCTAAAGTTCCAGTGGTGGTTAGAATTGAATAAACATGACCAAATACTAGCGCGTCAAGTTCCATCATGGTGTCTCCAAAGAAATATTTATTTGACCCTAGAATATCACTCAGAGCACAGCAACAGTGGTCTACTCTCTCGTACACTCTCTCAATTGTTTGATCTGCCCATTTAAAAGCTGATAAAAGTTTATATATACTTTTTTTCTTCTTAAAACATAGAAAGTAATTCAATGGGAAAGGATCAAAATAACCATATCTCTTTCTGGTAATCAAATTGTAAGTAGAGGGTTCAAGCCATGTCATATAAAGTTCAGCATTTCCTAATTCATTATTGACCAATGAAATAAAGGCCTTTGAGTCAGCCTTCTCGGTAACTGTCAAACTGTTACTCAGAGATTTGCCTTTACTAGCAGCAAAACTAATGATTGAATCTAAACCGGATACTATAAAAGATCCACATTTCAAAAAAGGCACCTTTCCTGAAGGGGACATAAATTCAGCATTCGCTCTGTATTCAATTTTATAAGGAAGGTCACACATAACCAAGAAAGACTGAATTGCCAAACACTGAGAGCGGTCAGGCAGTAGAATTTGCTCATTTTCAAATGGTTGGTAAAGTTTTGTATCAACTGACCAAGGTTCATTTCTTTCTAGGCAAAAATTCCACACTTCACTTCCCAGTAGTGATGGCATTTTGTAAAAAAAATATTAATAATTAACGGAACTATTCACACTTACTTGAATCTGACTGAAGTATTGTTCTACTTTAATTATGAATACTGTTTTGCATCATATAGGTTACATTAATTCTGTCACAAAAAACTCCTTTAACATATTCTTGCTCATGAAAACTTTAATTTTGACTAAACACTGGTATGCGACAATTATTGATAAGAAAATGCATCAAAACTACTTGCTTTCACCTGCAACAGGTTTGCCTGAAGATAATGGATTTTGTGATTTTATTCATTAGGTGTTAAATATTCATTTTCTAATTATTTTCATACAAAACAGACTGCAAAAGATAATTATTAAGTCACATCTGATTGGAAAAAAGATTACTGTCAGGAGGTCTAGAGCTATTCATAACAGTAGGTGATGTTGGCAGTAAAAGGTCAATTCCTTTCAAAGCGGCGTATCGAATGACATTTTCAAACTGACATATGAGACAACCGTAATTATACTCCAGGAATACCTTTCAAACCAATCTCCTTGTTTCAGAATCAAATTTCTTTTGAGAAATTATGAATAAGAAAGCAATATCAAACGGGAGTGATCTCACACAACTTTTCTGAGATTACAACCATTATCAAGAATATTAAACAATAATTTAATTAATTACTTTATTTATTATGGCTACTGAATTTTATTAATTCTATATCAATCAAATTGGCATGTTTGATATGAATAGTTTGGGGAACTCTTAGGTGTTTCTTTTGAATGACAGCGGTTGGATACGAGAAGAAAGTAAACTTTATCTAGTTAAAAATTATGATGTCACAAATGGAGTTTTTAACAATAAAATGAGAGAAAAAACCATAACTATTTAGGCTTGAACAGTTATTGGAAAATATTATTAATTGAATGCCTAATTTAAATGCAAGTAGGTAAGGTTGAAGTGGCAGTACTACAAAGGAACACACATAGAACAAACATTTGTGATACTACCAAAGATTGATTCTTTATTGGGAGTCCAAAATTTTACCAAACTAAAGTGCATTTAGAGTAGGGATTTGAGACCGATAGTTTTAAGTCCTCTCCGAAGGGAGGATGCGCTCAGCTTTATTTACTTCCCAAACAAATGAATCGAGAGCCAAAGTGCTCTCGGAGCTCCGGAGTATTAAACTCCGGAGTTACCATCCCAGAGGCTAGGACGTTGGCACCAGGCTAACCTGGCCCCCTGAAATGCAAGTAAGAAGCGATGCAATTTGTAACGTTATAGATTAGGTACGGAAGAATTTCCATAATTGTTTATATGACCAATTACTTTTGTTTATCATTTCTGAGTGAGTTTAGGGAACCATAATAAGTAGTAAAGTTAATAATAAATAACTGTGTATATTTCATTACAAGGACTATATTATAGTTACCTTGATAAATGAAATCATTGGCTTAGATGACATCACATGTGGAAGGCTTTTGTAACAGTCCAATAATATTATGAAGAGAGAAAGTTACAGAGTTCGCTCTAAAAATAATACTCTTAAAAATGATCACTGAAAAGTACTTAATAAATTACACTGCAAAAATTAAAAGTCATAATATAGTTTGTTATTATATTTTCTAAGTATATTTTATTTAAATGTCGTTATTGGTTATATCATTCTTCCCAGTTGATTATTTTCTAACGTGGGTAACTACAAATGATATTGAATATTTTTCAAATTTTTACGACATTTACTTTTAATGAGTTACTTTTTTTTTCATTTTGAGATTTTATAAATGAAGGTAAAGAAATTCAACAAGCGATTACATTACAAAAGATACTTAATAGTTGTGCTTTTTAATTTTACATATTGCCATTTGTAATTATGTGCCGTGAAATTTTTACAATATACTAGCGAATAAGATTAGTAATTAAACATCAATCACTGTAATGTTAGTTGGATGAAATTCTATTGAATACTGAATTGTAGGTATCAATTTGCTAATACCTCACAAATCGAACTGAATTGTTTGGATATTTCCAAGGAAAAAAAATAAATATGGTGATAAAACCGTAATAATTCTTGAATTTAAGATTCAATGATTTTAAAGATTTTTACATTTATGAAGAACATAAACTTTAACGCTAATACAATAGTTCTAAAACACCAATTATTTATATTGACTTTATTAACTGTTTCACAATTTGGATTTCTTGCATTGTTGAGTCTCATATGTTTGATAACCTTTAAATTTTGATTCTGTACGTTTGGTAACCTTACACAACAGACATCAGACTACCAACACCTTACAATTCTTTAAATGAGATTTAAATAGGGTGATCGTCCATCAGTCAGGGGCCACTATCTAGTTTTTTACAATCAGTAGAATCTATAAATAAAATAGCAAGTATTTGTCTGAATGTGAGTCCCTTCATACTATAGAAATGTCCAACTTAAAGTGGAGCAGTTCAATTTTGTTGATAAAATTATAGTATACAAAACAAATCGAAAAATTTATATAATTAAAAAAGTGTTAGTATATAAAAAGTTCCCTTTAGAACATTTTAACGGACCGTACTGATTTAAAGATTGTGAACACATTGTTAACGAAACAAATATAATATGATAATTACGATTTGAAGAGACCTCACGAGGATAAGTTTTTTTTTTTTTTATTTAGCTTACGTCCAAATATTTAGAAATTATAAGCCATGAAATATAAAAAAAATGTATAGCAAACTTTTCTGATTATAATAGCTTAAAAACAGGAAGCACAAAAATTTGAATCTTCACAAATGTTATTCCTTACTATTAAGGAAGATCGTTATCTATTTTTTTTTAATTATCAGACTTATAAAAGTTTGATAATTTTTATATCTTCTGTACGTTATTCAATTTATGAAATTAAGAGCTGCTAGTTAACAACTATACTATTTTTTACTTCATCCATCCATACTTACACGTTTTTACCTTCTCTGCTGTTCCACAGAAGTTTGCTTTTTTAGTTCTCATTCGTTTTTATTATGGGTGAACTACATACCGAAGTATTCTTTTCTTATAACGATTTTACTTGTAGCTCAGATGCTCTACAAATCAGATTGACAAAACCCTTATATCAATAAAAACAAAAACAAAACAACGAAAACAAATTGGTCAACTCAGTTATATTATTATTATTATTATTATTATTATTATTATTATTATTGGTTGGATGCTAGTCAATTATTCTAATTGTATTCAAAAGTCATGTACTTAGTAAATTTATATCAGGAAATAAATATCTTTGTATTCATTAAAAATAAAATATGATTTGCAAAAAAAACTTATACTCGTACCTATTTTTATATTCCTTTTAAGAGGAAAGCAAAATATGTATACAAATTAAAACCAAAATAAATAAAATAATTCTATTTTTTCCTCATCTCCGGTAGACTAGAAACTTTTGAAGTATTATGTCAGAACTATGTGAAGCAACACTCGTACTGCACCCTGAGTTATGTTGCTAAGTTACACCTAACGATATAATATTTTGTATTTTGTAAGTTTGTTATACATATGAAACAATTATTTTAATAATAATATGCATCATGTAAATAATGAACAGTTTAGCTCACTTTACCAGCATATTATTGTTGAAATATGAACAATAAATCCAAAAAATAAAATTATTTATATACAATGAAAACAAATATAAAATGTGCATAATGAATCGAAGTTAAAACATTCATTATTCATAAAGATAATTGTGGCATAGACTCCTGGTTGCCAAAAATAAAAATAATTCATATTCCCATCAATAACAGCCGGTTAATCAATAAAAATAATACGATATTATAATTTTCAATTAAATACTATTTATTATTTTTTGCCTCCTTTCACATATTTCTCAGACAGTAAACCTCCTGCTTGTGTTTATATAATCATAGTAAAAATAACCGATGTCCCAGTTTCATTCTATATCCATCGCAAGAGACTCCAAGAAATAGAACGCAACATTAATTCGCATCCCCTACTTTTATCATAAATTACCACAAAACTGGTCGGCATTCATTTAACCAACACTTAAAGGTATGAAAAAAAAATTGTTGAAATATTACGGCAGTAGTAGGTGGAGAAGGATGACTATAAAACTAGTTAGGTGAACAAATATATTGAAAGCAACTTCTGTATAAGGACTTAAGAAGGCCACTTCCAAATTTAAAAAAATTACGACAGTTCAGGGCACATTTATACTAGGAGGAATTGCTGATGAAAATAATATAGGCGTTTTTACTTATGATTTTGGCAGTTGTTTAGAATAAAAACTGATGAAAATCACTTTTTCTGTAATTGTTTTGTATATTAATGAATATCATATCTAGTTTTCAAAAAAATTGAAGAAAATATAACAAATGAGTTAAAAGGAATAATGGTTTCAATTAAATGAGCTTATTCACTATCCTTTAATTAATTTAGAATAGAATTGCACTACATTAAATCAATCTTATGAACAAAAGCTATTGTTTCATTTTAACAGCATTGACTTTACCATCTTTGAAGTGAAAACCTTAGTTAATGATCAATGCAAATTAAATCGAATTAATGAAATCTGAAAAAAATTACAAAACTTATTAAATATCTTGGATATATATTTAGACAATATTTCTGTTAGTATCATATATGGTTTATTATAAATATATATACTTTTTGAGTACAGCATAATCACCAAATTGAAAATATATTGTAAAAATTTGAAATATAAAATTCATTTTATTAGTGCCTCAGTGGTCATAGATAATATTATTGTAAAACTTCACCGTCTTAACGCTTATTTGAATAGAATGTATGATGTATGACGATATATTTTCATAATAATAATGTATATACATATTATTTTTTAAAGTCAATATTTTACTTTAAAATTCTTATCTATATCTCTCCCAAGTCACACTATATTATTAAAATAAAAATGGATATGTTTGAAAATGTTTTTCTATTTTTAGTATTTTTTTTTTAAAAAATACATATATTTTTTGTACCACTATACCACTCCAGTTAAACTAAATATTATAATATTACCATAATTAGCTCATTTAAAGTCTTCCTTTACAATTATAAATTAAATAATTCTTTAACTTAATCATTAGTAATCTCTAATAAATTAGCTACCGTTTAAAATACTCATGAAATTCTAAAGTAAAAACAGCCAAAGATTATGAGGTTCTAGTTTATGTGTTTCTTTATGGACAATGGTAAACTTGGTATATTTTATGTAAGATAATTTAGAACTTGGTAAACATACAAATTATAACTTCATAAGTTACAACATTTTCCACTTTTATTATATTTCAAGTTTACTTTCATATATTTTATTAACTATTACTGATTTTTTTAGGACAATAGTTATTATCTTGTTTGTTCTTCATTAGATGTATATTATATTCAATATTACTTAGGCTAGTGACGGCGTGTGACATGAAAACATGTCTCTTAATATGTGACAAATCCTTATATGTGCTTGGTCTCCCTTTCTCTTTTCTCCTGAAGACGGATTGCCCGAAAATTTGAGTTTGTAAGTGTGTTTCTTTACTTTGTGTGCTACCTATCTTCATTTTTACTTTACTATAAGTAAAGTATAGTGATCGTGAAAAAATTCGATCTCGAGATTTTGACGGAATTACATGTTTTGAGGTCCCAGAAGTCGTTTTATGACGTTTTTACGATGATGTCTGTGTGTGTGTGTGTGTGGGTGGGTGGGTGGGTGCGTGTGTTAGCATTGCTTGTTACCACGCTACGGTCCAGAATCTTTGATGGATCAAGTTGATATTTTACACAAAAATGGGCCTCATAAAGACGAAGATCCCTATTGTTTGGGAAGAATTATGCATGATGGGAAAGTTACTTTTTTTGCCAAAAACCGTTTTTTTTAAAACATTTATTTCTCCTAAACTGATAACCCTAGAGTTTTGAAAATTTGGCATTATCTTTGAGGTTTCAAATGCAACAAACGAAAAATATATTCAGAATTTTAAAACAACAGGAAATATTTTTTTTTCAATAAAATGTACAAAATTTGACTTATAAATCAATCTCAAACCTTGTGAGAGCGATATAAGCCATACTGTTTGACGGACAAAAATGAAACTATGCCTATAAATAGAACATTATATGGACAATGAGTTGAGATATTTTTTTCTAAAATTACATTCGCTAAAGGGGCGTTACAGTACGATGTGTGTTTCCAGAAAATCTTTTTTGACGCTAAACGGCTCGTTAAAAAATAATGAAAATTTGATCAAAAATGGAACAAAAAATTAGCAATTCATAAAAAAAAAATCATGAAGTTGCAATTACGGGAAAGAGCAATAACGATATAAAAACTCTTTGTTTATCCTAGACTAAGAGATCACCTGCTATACTTGTCGATTTTTTTGTATTTTTTTACATTGTTTACATTGACTGAGAAATCTTTTGAGCGAATCCACTGAGATAAAATTGATGTTTCTAATGGAAAAATGAAAATATATTATTGACTTATAAGAGATGTAAGAGGAATAATATTGTGCAGGTAAATGATAACACTCATTAAAAAAAAATTTGTATATATGTTATTTGACAAAGGGGAAGTAATATGATCTTATTAAATACTAAGAAGCCATAAATTTCCCAGTATAATAATTCTGTTAAAAACCAAAAATGTAAAAGATAATTCAAAATATAAATCTTTCGTTTAGAGATTAATAACTGTAATTATCGTACATCTTTAATTAACAAATCACCTTAAAACAACATTTTCTTCGCTGTTTAAGATGTTTTTCAGAGAAAAAAAGAGTATTTTACTGTTTCAAATTTGAAAATTTTACATTAATATCCTATGTAGAAGGATGTCAAGTAAACAATGTAAGAAATCTACTGGCTATTTGAACAATAGCCATGTTCTCTAGTAGGATAATATTTCGTTTCAAGAAATGTTCACATTGGTTTTCAAAAATGTTATTACTGCTGTAGTTATACTAATGAAATTATTTGCAAATAATAAATTATTTGTGATGTACAAAAATAAGTTTATAAATTGATATGTCCTTCAATCACTATCTGTACTACCTCACGAATGCAATGCTAATAATTATATCCCATTTAGATATTTATGTTATGCTTAAATGATACGTTATGTTTTATATACTCAAGAAATTTGATATTGAGTTACTTATAGTAAAGTAGAGTGTAGGCCACTCCAGATTTTTTTATATATATATACATATTATATTATATTGTATTATTAAATATTTTATATATATTAAAAAACAAAGTACCAGAATGGTTAATTTTTTGATCCATAAATATTTTCAGTTTCCTGAAACATATACGAATATTTTACATTGAAAAGAAAAAGTTGAATAGATTGGCACTCACTGTTATCGGGAGGGCTGGACGAAGAGGGAGGGTGTATTGTGACGGAGGACCAGGAGGACAAGACGGTGCCCGTGGCTGAAGTGGCCCTGCACTCGTACCGACCACTGTCCTCGAGCCGCGTCTTTAGCACTTCCAGCGCCGACCGCTTCCTGCAACAGTACGCAGTACTAACGTCTCTTCATTCTTAAAAAGAAATGATTATGGAAAAGAGTGTTAAAAATTATGTGTAAACTTTACACGTTATTTCTACTATACTTTAAAGGAGAAGAAAAAGTGAAAAAATACTTTAACATAATTTAAAAAAGAATGATTGCACTATTAACAATACATTATTACTATTTTATTGATCATCAGTACTATTGTATTTTCACTACAGTTTTACCATAGTAAAACCACTTCTGGATCGGTAATGGAGAGATGGGCTACTACTTTACGCAATTTCTCGGCAAACAAGGATACTTCCATACAAGATAGGAAAGCACCATACATCCGAGTGCCTGTAATGTTCAGAGGTAGACGATGTGGAGCACAAATTTTTCTGATACCTAAAATGGAATAACCAGAAGAGAGACTGGGTGAAGAGAATCGACATATTCTCCCTAGAAATTATTATTGACAAGATTATCCGAGGTTATGAGGTGTGGAATATGCTAGATTAGATTGACTGAATAGAAATATACTAACAATCAAAAAGCGATACTTAGAAGAGTTGGTAAAAGAAATTCTAACGTAAGGCTGCCATACCTAAGGAAAAGAATGACCTAGTCTGAGGTTATGTGGAAAACGATTCCAGGCTAGTGTCCTAGAAGATAAGAGGGTGTTTTAGTTGATATTCTGGCTTAACTGGGAGCTAAGGACTATTTGCTTAAATAAATGGGCTGTAGAATGGTGTATACAGAAAACGTTTCAGCAACCAAAAAATGTTGCTTTCGGACGGCTGTGTTTGATCAAGTTGTATTACTATGGTTTAAGATTATTATCAGGTTTAGTGATTTATAGGTTGTTTTTTTTTCAATTACTTCCAGTAAACACAGTGATATGTAAATAGTATTGGTCATCTATCCAGAAATATTAATACATGAAGCGATAATTTTCTTCATTTAAAATTAATAAATTACTTTTGTCATTTTTTTCACAGTTCACCGGTTTGAGTCGAAAACCGGAGTATGGCATTCAATTTAAGATTTATAAACATAAATTGCAGTTCCATCACAAAAGAAAAAATGTTGCAGATTGGATTTGATGAAGTCTGGTAACATTTTTTTCTTCAATTCTCCTGGCGGCATGTGATAAGAGATTTCTTGTAACCACTCGTTAAATGTGGGGGAATGCAGAGTAAACACACTCCTTCAACACTTAAATGTTTATGTAAGACTGTATGCCGTTGAGTCATTCTAAATAACATAAGAATGTTTATATTTTTCGTAAGATAAATATTAGTAGTGTATAGGCAGAAATTTTTAATTATTTCATAGAAATCATTTTATTATAAACTAGCAAACGTACCCGTCTTTGACGGAATCAAAAATTCTATTATACTTGGTATTCCAAAATATAGAAAATACCATTATTAGTACAGTGCTAAACAAATGCCTCTGTATACAAAGATTAGATTTTAAGTTAGACATACACAAATCTACAATCCATGTTTCAGCTTTATATGTCTTATGGTGGCAATATTTTGTGGACAAACCGACAGACAGAAATTATTCTAAGGGTACATGTGGCTACTCTGAACTATGAAACGTAAAGAAAACTTGAAATGAGTTAGTTCTAATTAACGTGCTCCCAGTCAAAAGCTAGCACGCAAGCCACTGGGCTACTCTGGCTCCATACCTTACTTTATTACCAGTGTTTATATTACACAAATATTAAATTAAAAAAAATGTTTTTGTTGTATTTATTTATAATACATTTGCACTACTGTCATCGGCGAGCAAGCAACCTACCGGCTACACTGGCTAGATCCCTTTACTTTATTACCATTTTTTATATTATCCACATTTTAAATTCAAAAAAATATTTGTTTGTTACATTTATTTATAATACTGTCATCGGCGATCACGCAAGCTACTGGGCTACTCTGGTCCCAGACCTTACATTATTACCAGTGTATTTATTAAGCAAATATTAAATTAAAAAAAAGTTTATAGTTTTATATAATACATAGCAAACGTACCCGTCTTTGACGGAATCAGAAGATCCGTCATTTTTGGTATTCCAAAATGTCATTAGAAATTATAGAACAGTAGAAAATACCATTATTACTACAGTGTTAAACAAATGCCTCTAAATACACTACATTAGCTGTCTGTCCTTCAGGTTCATGGTAGAAGAAAGAGTTGAAACCTCTGACCCTTGAGCAAGTAAACTACATTTGACCATGTGAGAAAAACTTGGTTTCGCTACCTTGTATTCCTACGTTAGATGAAGTCTCCCTTTGCGACTTAGTTAACATCATTGCAAAATAGACTCTGACCGGACTTTGCAATATTTCGTAACATGAAATTTGTTACTGCTACTAAATTGCAGCATGATTGGTTCTCCTACTTTAAGTTTTTACTAATGAGCAGGCAGGCCAGGAGAAATAAATTCAGAGTCAAGAAATTCAGTTAGATAATGAACTGCTTCTTCATCACTAATCCAATCTCTTTACTGACTTCTAAGTTCTTTCCTTGGTATGATATAGCGTAAGAACTTGTTCGTTGATTTTTCCTGCCTGTTCATATTAAGAGTTGAGAATTTCTCGTTTACAAAACTATTTATTCGTAATGGATAGTACATCCTCAACCCTGGGAAACACCTTTTCAAAGATGTCAAATACGCAATATATTCATATGCTCCTATGAAATTAAAATCAACTAACAATACCTACGTGCCACACCTGTGTATTTTTAAAACAAACTTGTCTCTGAAGTTAGAAAAATACGCTTAAAACCCTATAACATCATTTCTGTACTGAATTATGAATCTATTTAGAGCCCATATTTTAAGTTAGGCATACACAAATCCAGTGTCAAAGTTTCAGCTCACCATGTCTTATGGTGGCTGAGTTTACTTGTGACAAACGTTTTGCTTTAAACGTCCATAACTTCACTTCTACGTTGAATTTCCAATCAATACAGAGCCTATATTTTAAGTTAGACCTACACAAATATACTGTAAAAGTTTCAGCATTATATGTCTTATGGTAGCTGAGTTTACTTGTGACAAAGTTTTGCGGACAAACAGACAAACCGACAAACCGACAAACAGACAAACCGACAAACTGACAAACTGACAGAAATTTTTCTAAGGGTGGATTCGGTTTCTCCAATGTATGAAACGTAAAGAAAACTTGAATTGAGTCAGTTCTAAGCAATGTACAGACAAAATCATTATTTTATTTATATAGATTATATTTGGATATTGTTTTGTGTATTGGTATTTTCTTAATCTACTGCAGCCAGTTTGTTTCAATAATAATAAAATGTTAATGTTAGTAAAAAGCAGATTAAACTGAACATAGTAAATTATATGCAAAGAAAGAAATAGATCGGAATCTGAAAAACTGAGTTTATGTTTAAACGACGAAGGATAGTTAAAATAAAGTATTAATTTTAAAAAAAAAGTCTACCACAAAACAGATAAAGTATAATTATTGCGCTGTGAAATTAACTAAAAGTCAAGGTAAAATAAATTATAGGGAAAGTGCAAAACTTTCTAATGTTGGTATAGTCTAGCATTTTCTAAGTAAGGTTTATGAAGCCTCTCAACTTAGGTACATATTTAGAATTAAATTACGGGAATCAATCATTTAAGTTACTTTAATTCGAAATGTAAGAATGTAAGTTGTAATGATTATGATTATGATAATCAATAAAACAATCATGTTGATACCAATCTGTGTGTGAATATCACCAGTCATTTTCTGAATTTGCTTCAAACGTTACTGATCGAACACCAGATCTCAATATTCAGTGGACACAATGTGCTTAACGGGTATCTGGGCCAACTTAGTGCTATCTGACAGGCTATTCAACGTTGAATGATCCATTCAGAAAAGATCATTGTCCTCTTGGCTGCTCGACCTCGTTGGTTAAATGCCTCACAGCCTCAGTGCCAGCTTCTCAGCCTCACAGTCGGCTCTTTCTGTACTTTACATACGAAACCATGTCCTTTTGATTAAATTGACAAACATCAAACTTTATTCTAATTATTTTTTTCTTTACTCTATGCAGTAGTAATAGAGAGCAGTAAACATGGAAAAAGTTAATTTCGACATGTTAACATATTAAATACTAGCAAAAGTACCCGTCTTTGACGGAATCAAAAATTCTATTATACTTGGTATTCCAAAATATCAATTATAATATTATACTAATACTACAATTAGAAGTTATAATATAGTAGAAAATACCATTATTAGTACAGTGCTAAACAAATGCCTCTGTATACAAAGATTAGATTTTAAGTTAGACATACACAAATCTACAATCCATGTTTCAGCTTTATATGTCTTATGGTGGCAATATTTTGTGGACAAACCGACAGACAGAAATTATTCTAAGGGTACATGTGGCTACTCTGAACTATGAAACGTAAAGAAAACTTGAAATGAGTTAGTTCTAATTAACGTGTTCCCAGTCAAAAGCTAGCACGCAAGCCACTGGGCTACTCTGGTTCCATACCTTACTTTATTACCAGTGTTTATATTACGCAAATATTAAATTAAAAAAAAATATTTTTGTTGTATTTATTTATAATACATTTGGACTACTGTCATCGGCGAGCAAGCAAGCTACTGGCTACCCTGGCTAGATCCCTTTACTTTATTACCATTTTTTATATTATCCACATTTTAAATTCAAAAAAGTATTTGTTTGTTACATTTATTTATAATACGGTCATCGGCGATCACGCAAGCCACTGGGCTACTCTGGACCCATACCTTACATTATTACCAGTGTACTTATTAAGCAAATATTAAATTAAAAAAAAGTTTACAGTTATATATAATACATAGCAAACGTACCCGTCTTTGACGGAATCAGAAGTTCCGTCATTTTTGGTATTCCAAAATGTCATTAGAAATTATAGAACAGTAGAAAATACCATTATTACTATAGTGTTAAACAAATGCCTCTAAATACACTACATTAGCTGTCTGTCCTTCAGGTTCATGGTAGAAGAAAAAGTTGAAACCTCTGACCCTTGAGCAAGTAAACTACATTTAACCATGTGAGAAAAACTTGGTTTCAATACCTTGTATTCCTACGTTAGATGAAGTCTCCCTTTGCGACTTAGTTAACGTCATTGCAAAATAGACTCTGACCGGACTTTGCAATCATTTCAACGTAAACAGACAGTGGCTCGGATTCAATGGTATGTGCAATATACACACAGACTCCCCAATACCACATCCAGTCATTATGTCCGCCTCTATGGCATATCTGTGTAGAGCACGAACTCAGAGTCGTGTCCCGTTGCACAGTTTTGGGGCACTCATGTTTCGTAACATGAAATTTGTTACTGCTACTAAATTGCAGCATGATTGGTTCTCCTACTTTAAGTTTTTACTCATGAGCAGGCAGTCTAGGAGAAATAAATTCAGAGTCAAGAAATTCAATTAGATAATGAACTGCTTCTTCATCACTAATCCAATCTCTTTACTGACTTCTAAGTTCTTTCCTCGGTATGATATAGCGTAAGAACTTGTTCGTTGATTTTTCCTGCCTGTTCATATTAAGAGTTGAGAATTTCTCGTTTACAAAACTATTTATTCGTAATGGATAGTACATCCTCAACCCTGGGAAACACCTTTTCAAAGATGTCAAATACGCAATATATTCATATGCTCCAATGAAATTAAAATCAACTAACAATACCTACTTGCCACACCTGTGTATTTTCAAAACAAACTTGTCTGTGAAGTTAGGAAAATACGCTTAAAGCACTATAACTTCGTTTCTGTACTTAATTATGAATCTATTTAGGGCCCATATTTTAAGTTAGGCATACACAAATCCAGTGTCAAAGTTTCAGCTCACCATGTCTTATAGTGGCTGAGTTTACTTGTGACAAACGTTTTTGCTTTAAACGTCCATAACTTCACTTCTACGTTAAATTTCCAAATAATTCAAAGCCTATATTTTAAGTTAGACCTACACAAATCTACTGTAATAGTTTCAGCTTTATATGTCTTATGGTAGCTGAGTTTACTTGTGAGAAAGTTTTGCGGACAAACAGACAAACCGACAAACCGATAAACCGACAAACCGACAAACCGATAAACCGACAAACCGACAGAAATTTTTCGAAGGGTGGATTCGGTTTCTCCAATGTATGAAACGTAAAGAAATCTTGAATTGAGTCAGTTCTAAGCAATGTACAGACAAAATCATTATTTTATTTATATAGATTTTGATTTCTTTCTGCCTATCAAATTTTGATTTTTTTTTTCTTATCGACAGTCACTCAGTGTGTATGTATGTGTATCGGTGTTCAAAAATACTTAAGTTCCCTAAAAAAGCATATGATTCATAACGAAATTTGAATTTAGTTCAAAACTATGTATAATGTATATTTTACACAAATGCAAAAACTATATAAAAATTAAAACTATTTTAAACTGATTACTATATTGTTCAAAACTATAGGATTAAATAATGGAAAAGACATCCTACATTTTAGATCAAAAATAATAAATAGATCAGCTCATCTAGAGATTATAGGTAGTTGCCATTTCGTCAATACCGTTACAACATGTATTCAAATACGGTTTTCTCTTCACAGTACCATTTCACGTATTTATTGTGACAATTCATATTCGTTATCTGACTACTTTAGTTTACTCTTAATAGAAGTTTTACATAGGCTTCTACCTCTTGTTTCAAGTAATTACTTACGATAAAGAATTAAGCGCATATTTTTGCAATCTGTAAAAGTGTCTACAAATGGAATGTAATAATTATTCTTTTTTATGTAATATTTCAATTCCAAATATTTAAAATGCATCATATTTTAGTCATGAAATTTTTAGACGCAGAGAGTATTTAATATTAAAATATAAGTTTTCCGAGATCACCCATAATAAATATATATACTCTTCAATAACTCACCATAATTTGCGAGGATTTCTTTATAGCACATTTTTTTTATATTCCAAGTCTTTCCACATTTTGTCTCTTATACATCGTAAGGCACTGCCTATGCTGTTGTTCGACATGATTCGACTGAACATCAGTCATCATCGGAACATTACAGGAGGTTTGCAATAGATATTACACACCATTAAGCATAAAATTAATTTTAATAATTTTATTTATTTTTATCATTTCATGAATTAGTTTGTTCGGATTAGGACCACACAAAATCGGAATTGAAATCATGTAAGCCCTTATTTAACTTTTATTGTAAAACACAGAGCCTTATACTGAAGTAAAGCGTTTAAATTAAAAATATTTCTATAAATCACACAGGAAAGTATGAATTCATTCTATATATTTACTCTAACAAACCTCAGAATTATTGAAAAGTGTCGGAAGCTAAAGACTATGGACCACCCAAAAACGTTGCAGTTTTTGTAAGTTACTTTTCGTAAGGGTCCCTCCCAAACGAGTCCAGTTGGTAGCAGTAACAAGTCTATTATTTTCTGGCTTGTCACCTGGGAAACTACTAGGGCCTTATAATTATATCGGCCTTCGCTTAAGGGAAAAAAACGAATAATAGGAAAGTTTCTAAAGGAAAATAGCGTGCTTGGTAGAAAGATGGATATAAGTGGCGTACTGTAGACGACCGCGTCCACAAGGGAGAAACAAAAAGTGTAATGACGCGGAAGATGAGTTTTGGGCAGATGGGAGGTGAGTGGCAGCTGAGAGCGCAGGTGGGAGGGGACCCACCTGTCCGGCACACTTGTCTCGAAGTCAGTCAGCAGCCGGCACTAAGTGCTTCGACAAGCGGTCAGGACACACCTTTCTTCTGTCGTGTCTTTAACGCTTCGCTAGTTCTGTCTTTCTTCCCTTATTGGACAATTCATACATTTAAGCACTGAATCGTGATTCACATGAATGGTTTTTAATAGATAGATACAACTTTTTCAAAACGAGGATCAATACTCCAAAACAAACATTACTCTGACTTCTTAGTATCAATAAAGGAAAAACTAAATTAAGTCTTAGGATGGCCATTATTACAAAATCTATATATATATATATATATATATATATATATATATATATCCATACAATGATCACTTGTTACAATGATACGACCGCTTGATACGGTTGAAAGATCTTAGTCTTGTTTTCGCATTTTCTTATTGCGGTTTGATCATTGATTATTATTTCACGTGTTTATGTGAAATCTTTTATATATCCATACATATAAAGATCAACTGTGTGTGTGTGTTAACAGCCGTTCATACTATTGTTTGACCATTCAGTCATGTTGTGGTTTGACCATTGATTGTTATTTCACGTGTTTATTCTGAAATTTTGTTTATATATATATATATATATATATATAAATTGATGAAAGTATCGACCGTAGAATAGAAACAAAGCTAAAGTTTATCGGGACTCGGTCAGTTATTCAGGTTCAAATTGAACTCTCAATGCCAACGTTTCGCTTTTTATTTAAAACCTTTTTCATCGGAAGATGTATAATTTTGGGACAGAAAAACTAAGTATTCGACTACAAATTATTTTACAACGAAAAGTAGTCTATGAATTTCAACAACAACTGTGTTCCTTTCCTTATCGAGGTTTATTCTGGCTTCAAACTGTAAAACTCTTTTAAGGCAACGTTTCGTTTATATTTGCAGACATATTCAGGGCTACAGCAATTCAGAAATTATTACAGTAACATGAAAGAAACATGACATGAATTAATTAATCTGTCTTGATGTATCCCTAAAGATGCCTACAAATATAGAGAAAACATTAGCTTATAGGAGTTTTACTGGTTGACGCTAGATCAAACCTCGATAAAGAAAGAAAAAATTTGTCAACTTATGTGGATAATATAAGAAAACATTGGTTTATATATATATATATCAATAATTATGTAGTCAATGGACTACTTATGCCCGATGACAACGAATGTCGAAATATCGTTGTGAGTCTTTTTTTGTGTTTGTTTTTACCAGTTTTTCTCTTTCCTTTTTGAACTATATATATATAGTTCACACAGGAAAGAGAAAAACAAATAAAGACACACACAAAAGACTCACAACGATATTTCGACAGTTGTCGTCATCGGGCAGAAGTAGTCCCTTTGAATAGCTGAAGCTAACTGAGTGGTAGGCCGAATGCGGCGAACACGCACGCACTCTGCCGGCCGCCCTAGGTAAGCTACTAACTACAGAGAGAAAAATAACTAAAAAGAACAAATAAAAGCAAATAAAAATAACAGAAGGAGAAGAATAGTAAATGAAGCAATAAACAATTTAAAAAAATAAATAAATAAATAAAAATTAAATAAATTAATTAACGGTACAAGTTGAGGCCAGGAGGAGAGCGAGCTTTGAGAAGACAGATAAATGCCTCCTCTGAAGTTCTTAAAGTGACCTGGGAAGACGGAACAGGGATATGATTAAGGACTTGGACCCGGAAGCAGTGATTAAAATCCAGTCCATGGGGATTAGAGTGGATAGCAATAGGAAGGTTTTTGCGTTGACCAACAGAAGCCCTGTGACCATTCATAGGTAAGTTGAGCTGCGTAGAGGCCATACCAACGTAGAATGCATCACACTGGGTGCAGTCCAAACGGTAAACGCAATTAACCAAGGTGCATGAGGTATGGGGGGGACACGGGTAGAGTTAATGTTGCTATGGGGGGAAGTAAAAAAGGGATTAAGGTTGATGATAAGACAGGTTTGGCATCTGCTCCGTCCGCACTCCACCATTCCCCTCCCAAGTGCAGGGTTCAAGGGAGAGTGATGGGAGAAAATGCCTCTGAGGTTCGGTGGTTTGCGATATGATAAGGAGGGGGCTTCAGGAAAAATAGATGAGGTAGAAGGAGAAGAGGAGAGCAATGGGAAAAACTCCTTAATAACCGAGCCAATCCTATGAGTACCAGTATATATATATATATATATATATATATATTATATGTGTGTGTGTGTGTGTGTGTGTGTGTGTGTACAATGGCAGCAGGTCTTTCCTTAAGCATATGTTATTAAAATAAGCAGCAACTTCTGCATTGACCAATTTCATGTTGACACTCTCTACTTTTCTTATCACTTTGCGGTGAGACTCTGGTAGCTTCCAAAGAATGTTAGCGAAAGACATTAACACACACAATCAACATTAAGTCAAACACGAAAACACTTGAATAAACCACTTTTTTTTTACAAATACACACAGTATTTGTGTAGACACTATTGAAATATTTTATTCCATTGTAACTTCAGTGTATCAACCATAGTTAATTTATCTTATACCTGAAGATGGCGAATGACAGCCGAAAGCTCGTATGTATTGTTCATTTAGTTTGTTATTTTAGTGATTAAAAACTTTTTTTTTTTAAGAAAAGTGGTTTATTCAAGTGTTTTCGTGTTTGACCTAAAGTTTATTGTGTGTGTTAATGTCTTTCGCTAACCTTCTTTGGAAGCTACCAGAGTCTCACCGCAAAGTAATACGAAAACTAGAGAGTGTCAACAAGAAATTGGTCAATGCAGAAACTGCTGCTTATTTTAATATAATAATAATAATAATAATAATATATATATATATATATATATAAGGGGTCTCACATGTCTAATAACCAATGATTAAAGAAGAAATTATTTCATGGTCCTGCAACTGTATTTTTAGTATTGAAGGTAATATCTGACATAAATATAAGGAGAATGGTGTCAATGAATAAATCAGCCGCAATATTTAATGAAGTTAAAAACAAACAGAATAGAAACACAAATTTCAAAGGGTTATAAAAATGAATGTTTAATTTAATGGTTAATTTAAAAAATAAAAATGAAATATAACAATTTCTTTTAATCATTATTATTATTATTCTCCTTTTACAAAAGAAATATATTTTGTTCACTAAATAACGTCCATCTTTTCAAATGATATGTATCTAATGTCATATGCAGAAAACCCCTAATAAAGTTAAAGGTATTGAGGTTTCTCAAGTGTATGTAGTACAATGTCAAAATTACATGCCATTATTGTACCTATTGAGCAGTCCCTACTCAAATTACTCGATTAGGTCCCATAATTTTATTTGATGTGAAACAGATGTTTCATCAATTCTAAATGGCAAATGACTCAAATGCCCGTCTACTGTAGTCATCAACTCCCCTTAATTTATACAGTTTTACTCTTCTTTATCAAATTATTCAATTAACTGTTATCAACATTTTGAGATATTACAAATTCTGTCGTCTTAGACATAAGAGAAAAACATTTTACTAAATAAAACAAAGAATATTATACCATCAGATCGTTAATAATAATAATATACCATCTGATATCACAAACTGATAGAGTTATTTGATTATCCTATTTAGTATTTGTGAATTCTAAATCCACTAAATAAAGTAAAGAGTTTGATTTTAGAGCGGAAAAACAAATTTATTGTGCTTAATTTATTCTTATGTTTTGATTTATCTTTGATACTTTTATTATCACGTCTCCTTTTCTATATTCGTCTCAATTATGTAGGTCATTGTTCGTATATCGGCATATATATACGAGTACATAATTTATACATATATACGAGTATATTATACATATATATGAGTATATACTCATATATATATATATATATATATATATATATATAAGTATTAATAAATATATGTATATTTAAATATATGTATAATTATACTAAATAAATAAACTAACTAAATAAATGTATGTATATTTAGTTAATATAAGTAGTTTAAGAACCTGATGATGACCCATGGGGCCGAAAGCTTTTTATCTTAGTTTAATCTAGTGTAGTGTTTAATTAAATATAGTTATCACCAGTGAAGTGGTTATTTCCAGCCTTCTGAATGTCGTTTGCTAGTTTGCTTTGGTAATTATCACCTTCTCAAAAGAAAATTGTAAGGAAAATAGAAGCTATAAGTAAAGAAAGTCGTAAATGCAGAATCTGCCATCAAATTCAATAATATGTATATATATATATATATATATATATATATATATATATATATATATATATCAGTTCACAAACGAAGAAAAGCAACACACAGAGAAAGAGACACACTTACAAACTGGGTTTCCTGCCGTTGTGTTTCCGGCGTGTTTGGTCACCCTTTCTCTCTTTTCTCCTGAAGACGGATCATCCAAAAATTTGAGTTTGTAAGTGTGTCTCTTTCTCTGTGTGTTGCTTTTCTTCGTTTGTGAACTGATTTGCGTCCAGTTTGGATCGTTTTTTCGAATTTTAAGTGGATATACGAGGGTCGTCCAGAAAATAAGTTCCGTTTTGGTCTGTAGGGCGGTAGGAGTGGTTTTTGCCAAATCCGGCAACACCGCTCGAAAGAGGAGAGGTGGGGGAATAGAATGAGAGGTGGGGGACCTCAGTCGGTCAATTACCAACGTCAGGGCAGGTAGTTGAAATGGAGCCCTCCATGTCACGTCCCGCCACCTCGATCCCCGTTCCCTCTCGAGTTGTTTTGCGCGGAGTGATTCAATTTCTTTATGCACAGGGTTTCAAATCAGTTCAAATTCACGAACAGCTCATTTCTGTTTATGGAGAAGGTGTAATGAGTGAATCAATGGTGAGGAGATGGGTACGTGAATTTAAGGCGGGAAGACATTCAGCTCTCTAGGGACCCACCGGGCGGAAACTTTCCGAAAGTCAAGTTTTTCCGAGACGATCTCATGGATGAGGGATCGTGAGATGTCTGGGAAACTCAGGTGGAGTTCATCCAGGGTTGAACGACGATCTTTGCGAATTGCATTGTCGATTTCTGCGACAATTTCGTCCGTCACAACTGAGGGTCTGCCTCTCCCACTTTCATCCTCAAGTGAATGTCTTCCCGCCTTAAATTCACGTACCCATCTCCTCACCATTGATTCACTCATTACACCTTCTCCATAAACAGAAATGAGCTAGCTGTTCGTGAATTTGAACTGATTTGAAACCCTGTGCATAAAGAAATTGAATCACTCCGCGCAAAACAACTCGAGAGGGAACGGGACCGAGGTGGCGGGACGTGACATGGAGGGCTCCATTTCAACTACCTGCCCTGACGTTGGTAATTGACCGACTGAGGTCCCCCACCTCTCATTCTATTCCCCCACCTCTCCTCTTTCGAGCAGTGTTGCCGGATTTGGCAAAAACCACTCCTACCGCCCTACAGACCAAAACGGAACTTATTTTCTGGACGACCCTCGTATATATATATATATATATATATATATATACTTAAGTGATGTGGATCTGATATGTGATTGGTTGTTTCATGACCAAATGACTTAAATGTTTTTGTTGTGAGGAATATGGGATTTATTATTTATTTTGATGTGGGGGGGGGGGGGGGGATCTAGCGTCTAGTGGAGAAACTGATATCACATGACAACTGTTATATTCTGAGGGAGTTTGAACCCTCCTAATTTTCGTCATGTTGATGGAGGTGACTTCATAGAAGTGATGCTCTAAGTACGTGGCTATCATTAGAGCCGGAAACAATACAAATTCAACGACCCCTCTGCTCAACACAAGAAAAACTATAACTTCATTTGGTCATGAAACAACCAATATATATATATAGATAATCTAGGAGGTCTATATATATATATATATATATATATATATACATAAGTATATATTTATATATTCATATATATACATATATATAACAGTTCAAAATTGAGGATAGGACATTTTTTTGTTGTACATTTATTTTTAATATATGTATTTGTGTTCTTATCATCGGCGAGCACGCAAGCCAGTGGGCTACTCTGGCGCCATGCCTTTAGTTTATTACCAGTGTTTATATTACACAAATATTAAATTAAAAAAAATGTTACATTTATATATAATACATTTGCACCACTGTCATCGGCGAGCACACAAGACACTTGATACCCTGGCTCCAATTTTGGGAATATAATGATAATTTTCTTTCATTTAACATCATTCAGGTAATAAATAATATATACATATTTAATTTCAGGTCTCCATCTCCACGGAAAATGGGTGAACAAACAAACAAACAAACTCACGAACTTCATATATAGAGATATTTATACAAGAAAAAACTGTTTCATATCCTCAAATCAAATATTGTACATGATAAATATTTTCTTATTTTGTCGGAGACAATGCCACAGTATAATATTAAAAATAACAATTTAAAACATATTATTTAGGTTATTAACTTAGAAATAGTTGATATATTAATACAATTTAAGCAATATTTTTTTGGTATAAATATGAGGAAACTCCAAATACATACTCATTTTTATTACTTGAGCTAAGTGAATATCTAGCAATCGAAACTTGTTAAAACTACTGCGGTTCTAGTGCAAATGAAATCATATTTAAATTAAATCGCAGTACCTCATATGTTTGTACCATGACCACATTCACAGTAACTTACCCACGAGAGTTATCCTTCTCGTAATAGCAAAAAAAACTTACAGGTCAAACTATATATGGTTTCATTGACCGAATATATTCTTTTAATGATCAAACCACAACAGGAAAATGGGAAAACAAGACTAAGATCTTTCAACCGTAACAAGCGGTCTTTGTCAGAGTCAAAAACCCAACAGTTGTGTTTTTGACTCTGACGAAGACCAATTGTTACGGTTGAAAGATTTTTGTCTTGTTTTCCCATTTTCTTATTGTGGTTTGATCATTGATTGTTATTTCATGTGTTTATGTGAAATCTTTTTACATTCTTTTAAATAAAAAATTATATTCACAAAATAACCATATTTTATATGGTATGGATATAGTTATTGACAAACGTCCTGCATCCACTGCCTTCTCTGTTTAGAAAGCAGTGATAAAGGTGGCCCTGCAAGCACGTCAGAAATGTATTTCTCCTTCGATTTGGCATCAGTCCAGAACTACACTGGTAGGGCAACATTCCTTGCAATAACTTTTTCTGCCAATTAACGTTATTTAAAAGTGAAACTCAACAAGTTGAACAACAAAAATGAATTGATCTAAATATTTAGGCTGCAGAAAGTTTCTTTCACATTATCTTTCAGATTCTATTTATCTTTATGAATTACAATAGTATAGTATAAGGTGTTATAATAATATTCTTATTATTATATTAATAAACTATGTATATGATTTTATTATGCACTCAAATTACTGCACCAATAAAGTGTTTTGACTCCTATATATCAAGTTCACTTTATATCTGAGTTAAATCCTAAGTCGGCCGAGTATTACTTCATGTTTTCCACTAATGCATGTGAAATAAGTTACATAGTTCTTTTTACTTTTTGTTTTCAATATTCTGTGCAATTCTAGGACGAGAGAATTGCAAACCTACGCAACAAACGAGCAGCTTTGTTGCGATCGAAGATGGACGACGTCCGAAAGCGCTGCAACTCCATGATCATCTTACAAGGTATGACGGTTTTACCTATTTCTAATATAAATCATACTAACCTAAGTGGTATTAACAATATGCATGTATTTAATAGGAAAAATCTTTGATTTCTTTTCCTCCTCACTATTCTCTGCCTACAGTTTTTAAAATAAAAATGGAGGGAATGTGCTATGTACTATTCTTTAAACAGACATTCTTTATCACCTAAAAACTATTGAAATTTAGTTTTTAAAACATTTTTTCAATTATATCCTTACGATTTGACTGCATCATCTTTGAGATGTTAATATTAAACACATAATATACCGTCTTACCTCGTACATTGCTGCCGTAGCTCTCGTATAACAATACGATAGCTAAATTGACTATCTTTGAGATGAGTGGTGGATTTCGTTTATAAATGGCTTAGACCATTGTTACACTGAGGTGAAACTTCTTTGTTATTAACTTCAATGCAATTTCACACCTTCAACTGTTCTCAGAGGAACAACATGATTCTTGGAATAACAAATACATATGTTTGATATAGAACTCGTCCAGTATATATATGTAACATATTGTTTGGATATAGTTTTAGCATATTTATTTAACATATATCGAATTTTTTTGAACATTGTTAAAAAATATATGTATAAGTTTTGCTTACTTTTTGAATAATATTCTAATTCTGTTAGAGACTATGATGGGTGCTCCATCCTTGTACCAGGCAAGAGCTGGCAGGGGATTTCCTTTAGACTTGCAGACAAGTCGGAGTCTTTCTCCGCTCTTGATTTGCAGATCTCGCAACCCCGTCACTCCTATATCGCTTCCTGAAAAAAAAATACATATACTAATAAGCTATAATACAACTTATACGCTCTATTAGTGAGATAGATAACTATTTTTTTTCTATGATCTTTAAAATGATAAAAGCTACCTTAGGCTACCTGTTAGCATACATATCATTTAGAAATTACCAGATGAAACTTCAGTAAATTATCTACTAACCCAGCAAATCTGAATTTCTATCAAGGCCGCAACACTACGTTTATTCGAGTGGTTCAAGCAGCATTTGTAAAATGAAAATGACTAATATGACATAGACGATCATTAGTGACACAGAATTCCACAATAGGAACCATGGTATGCTGTAAGAGAAAATATTTACAACCAAAGACAATCCAGGAGTCATATGCAGTCACGCTTTTTGAATTTCTTTATAATTACCTACAACTTTTTCTTTTTATTTATTTTGTTGAATGTTTCAACTAAGATTCATTCTGCTTAGCTTAATTTTAATTTGCTCTGTGTATTTTGTAACTGATATTAGATCTGTGGACATGTATTAAAACTATACATTATGAATTATTACATTTTTTAGTGTTAATAAAAATATCAAATAAAAGTACCATATTCAATTGACTGGTGATTTTTTTTTAAGGGGACTTGTATTCGAATAAATGTTCGACTACTTTCATGTTCATATACGAGTATAACGCATTGGACTAGACGATGAAGGCGGCTGTAGCAATGCTGATTGAACAGAACGGACAGTTAGTACTTTCAGGCCTGTTTTAAGCCCACTACGGCCACAAGAGACGACTTAGCTCAATACTGGGAGGCTAAAAGTAGAATGACTGAACAACCAAGAACGGTCATTAAATATACTAACTAAGCTAATAAACGTCACAATTATTGCGTAATTTTACTCACATGTTTATTATTTTACGACAAAATAAATATAGATTAATAGTTACTACTCTAATAAACAATTCTATATGATTTTTGTGTTCCTGGAGTCTAATCAATATAACGCAATACGAATATTACAATATTAAAAAGGTTTACAAATAAATGTATTTAAATAATAACAATTTTGGTCTATATTGAGATAAGAAATGTAAAAACATTTCTCTCTAATACAAAAGGATTTGGATTGGAAAATTTTCTGCCTCTAAGAGACTCAGTGCGGTTGATGATTAGCCCCTTCAAAAGTAAAAAAATACAAATTTCAATCACAAAACAATAGATTGATTTATTTCTTTTGTTATTAAGTGAAAATTATATTATACCATCATTGTTATTATTCTTAATGTCGTAATTAAAATAAAATAATATTGAAACCAAAAGAGTTTAATAATAATTAATCAGATGTAACAAAATCGTATTTCATATATCAGTAGCGTGTAATGTTAAATATTGTTCAAGACGAATATTACAGAATAAATAATAATTTTATAGATTGATATATAAATTGTGATATACACACAAACACACACACACACACACACACACACATATATATATATATATATATATATATATATATATATATATATATATATATATATGTGTCATTGTATCGCGCCAGTTTACATCGGCCAGTGGACGCATTTACGTCTCCGTTCCTTCATTCTTTCTCCTTTTATTTTATTTTCTTTCTTTCTACTCTCCTGAAGACGGCAAGACGCCGAAATAATCGAGATTCGTGAGTGTTCGTCCTTTTTCTTGTGTTCTCTAGCTGTAACTTTAATTATATATATATATATATATATATATATATATATATATATATATGCACTCGTATATATATTTCACATAAATACGTGAAATAACAATCAATGATAAAACCACAATATGAAATGGGAAAACAAGACTAAGTTCTTTTAACCGTAACAAGCGGTCTTCGTCAGAGTCAGTTGGGTTTTTGACTCTGACGAAGACTGCTTGTTACGGTTGTAAGATCTATGTCTTGTTTTCAAATTTCATATTGTGGTTTGATCATTGATATTATATATATATTATCAAAAGTATATATTTTTGATTATATCAAATGTATTATATCTTTTATAGCTTTATAGAATCAATTTTGTACTGTTGTATCTTATTTACATTACCTAATATAATACCTGTTTTGAACTGTACTTTTTTTTAGAGTACTAAAAAGTTGTTAGTACTCTTATGCTATGATGTACGAGGAAAAAGGAAGGAATGTTCAACAGTTTGTAATGCAGTTGTAATTACAAATATCATTTCACATTACTTCATATTCTTTGTAATTTTGCAGTAATGTAAGTTAGCAGAGTTGGAAATGGTTAATTTAATTTTGATTTTTTCCCTTCATTTTTCGACATTTCATTACCACTCTCTGAAGTTTGTCCTCCAAGAATCTTGCCTATTGTGTCACGAAAGAAATACGATTCTGTCAATAACAGTAAAATAACTTATACGACTTTACACAAGAATAAATTTTTATAAAAGGATTAAGTTTAGTTGTCACACTCTAAGCTTTTCTAGAGTAGTATCTTTTGATTTCTAGTCTTAAATTCTGATATTAAGTGTTAATTATGGTTATGAAATTTTTGCATCCTTTTTAAAATAATATATATTTTAATTAGGTTACTCCTGTTTGTAGTGTTGAATATTTTTAAAGTTTGTCTTTTCCTTTAGGGAGTTTTTCATTAAATTAGAAAAGAATTTAATTAACGTGAATTAATTAATGGGTATGGTGGTTAATAATAATGAGTATTAATTAGTGCCCATTTCAATACGTAACTATTGTTTCAAACCAGGTATTTTTACCTACCTTTTAACGTAATAATATGTTTGTTCTACCTAATGTTAGTCAACAGAGCAGTGTTTTAAGTATTCATAGCACAAAAGTAATTTAAAAAGAGTGCAGACTTTTCTGGTTTGGTCAGGAAACTACATTCAGAGATTTTAAATCTTATTTTTAGGAAAAAGGTATGTATTTCAACACTGAATGACAATAGTAAAGATTAGAAGGAAAATGCTAGAGACTATCCTTCTTTTTACATCTATACAAATAAAAGAAAGGTTTTGTCTGTACATTGCTTAGAACTAACTCATTTCAAGTTATCCTTACGTTTTATACATCAGAGAAATCGAATCCTCCTTTAGAAAAGTTTCTGTCTGCTTATTTGTTTGGACGCAAAATTTTGTCACAAGTAAACTCAGCTACTATAGTGTCAGTAGAATTGTGTATGTCTAACTTAAAAACGAAGATTTGAATGGATGAGAAAGTCAACGAAAATGCGAAGTTATGGGTATTTAAGGTGTGTTTCCCTGGATAAAACATTTTTATTTCGAAAATAGACAGGTATTTTTAGGTGCCTGATATTATAGCAAGTAGATATTGTTAGTTTTTTTTTAATCTCGTTTGCGTTTTTCATAATTTGCTCACTTTAATAAAGTAAGTAATACCTACCCGCGTATTGCATAAGAAGTATGCCTGGAATAAAATCCAATTTCAGTTCAGTATCTAAAGCTGCAAAACGGAAAAGAAACTCCAGTATTTCTTTATTAATAGTGTGTTAATAGACTGTATTAATAGTGATATTTTGCACTATTCTATAATTTCAAGAATATTTCGGTATGCCAAGTATTCCAAAGTAAGTAAGAGAAAAAGTAATTTTTCTGATACATTTTCTTTAGTTTGCTTTAAAGAACTTGAACTAATACAACCTGATGAAGTGGTTTATTTTTTTTCATATTTATAATATCTAGACTGAAATATTTGGAATTACTACTTACACAATGAATGCTAAAATGGTAAAATTTCACTTTGTTCATATAGTTCAAATTTACGATAATCTAATAGAAAGCAAAGCATTGTTTATTTAATGAATTGCTCACAATGAAGTTTATTATTTTTGTTAGTAGAGGCATAGCGAAGAGAGTGCGTTCTCGTATGATATAGTAACCCTGATCTAAATGTCATCCCCACCGGCAAATGTCGCAGTCCGACCTACTTACCAACTGTTCCTTTACAACCACCGAACTCTCCAGTTGGTGTGTTAAACAATCCCTGGGTCACCCAGCCACACTCCCGGAATTCAAATGACCATTCAGAGTAACTTGCCAGACAAGTCAACCTTCCCTTAATTCAATATCAAGAAGTATTCCCAGAAAACAGGATTTATCATGTCATAGTTAAAATTAGAATGATTGAAATTTGTCAAAAAAAAAATATTTAGCATTCAATAGCACTATAATAATCAGGTTACACAGGGTCTGCCCGGAAAGTAATGTTAGTGGACGTTTTTTCCCGAGAATGTATGCGCCAGCGGGCGCTGTACCGGCTGGGATTGTTATGGAGGAATCTGTTACAAGATCTAACAACCACCAGTTGGCCACCTGTCGTTGTAGCGGTCATATCAGTTGTTCCCTGAGAGTCGTTACAGTGATGCGGTGCAAGAAAAATTGCAGCGTTTGCTTCAGCAACGGATGGCGATCAAGTTTTGTGTGCAACTGGAGAAGAGTATTGCCGAAACAATTCCAATGTTGAAGAATGCTTTCGTCGCAGACTGTCTTTCGGATAGGCAACTTTTCCGGTGGGACAAAGCCTTTGCAGGAGGTCGGGAAGACGTCATCGACGACCCTCTCGATTGACGGCCATGAACCTCCACTTCTGGCATTACTTTCCAGACAAACCCTGTATTTCACAGCAAGAAGTGCCGGTTTTTAGAAAACTTTTACAGATCGAACAGAAAGAGAACAGAGAAAACTCTTCAAGATGTAATTTGGGGTAACATTTGGTATATAAGCAACGCACATTTTGAAAACATGAACTATTAAAGTATCCAAGAGAAATGCCAACAACCGACTCTAATTAACCTTTTGGTACAATTACAAATGGAATAAAATCCATTTGTCGTAAGTTGTCGTAAGGACAACCGTCAGACAATATTTATAAAGACTTAAATATATATATATATATATTATCAGCAGGGAAACTATAATTAGTCATACTATGAGCTTCCGAGGAGGAGCATATTAGTTTTTCAAGGCACGTTGTACACAGGGCTAAACTTAAACAGATAAACTTGTTTAAAAGAATTACAAATGCTTTGTTGTATTTCATTTTTATATTTATTATGTTATTTATCATACAAATTTTATTTTGTACATTTTTTATTTTTTATATATATTTTATTTCTATTATTATTTTTTATTTCATTTATCTTATTTAATTAATTATTTAGTTTTCATTGTGTTCTGGATACCTGTAAACGAATTTTTAACTTAACCTTTTATTTCATTTTATTATTTATACAACTTAAATTATTATTAATTTTAACATATAATTTATATATATATATATATATATATATATATTCAATGATAAATCAACCGTTTGGTAGAATAGATATATTATTTAATCAGGATTCAGTCAATTTTCTAGGTTTATAAATCGAACACTCGTTCCCGACGTTTCGGTTTTATCCTAAACCATTTTTCATGGTTCTACAAACAAAGGATAATCAGATATCACGTATCAACATCCAATATATAAACAATATGAAAATGGCTAGTTAAAACTTATGAATATAAAAGCGTACAAATGTTTCAGAGATAAATAAAATAATATAACTTACAGTAGTAAGAATCTTTTGAATAAGAAAGTGAAATTTACATTATTTAAATGAACTTAATTTGCTCATCTTTCTTTTCTATTATAATTGTACCTTCAAAATCGAACAGGTGACTCGTTTATGGCGTGGCAAGCTAAGGCTATTGCGTTACACTTATTTGTCCTTATTGAATAATTACATTGGTAAACACTTTCTTTTAAAAAACGACTTGTTTGTTCATAGTAACATTTGTCAGAGTCTTTATGTTTGATGGCATAAATGAAGTTAGTTACTTTGTAAATCTTTTGGTATTTTTTTTTCAAATTAGGAAATAAAGGGTTAATTTTTCTTGTATTATTAAGTACCACTGTAACAGGTACATTTCGTTTGAAAACTTTTCTAATTTGTGATAAGCCCTCAACATAGGAAAATTTAAAATATATTTTATTTATAACTTCCAGTTCAGCATGAAACTCACTGGAATTTGTTGGTTGTTGTCTGATATACCTAAACCAATAACGCTCGACTAAATCATTTGGATAACACTTTTTTTTGTAAAAATAATTTGACCCTTTTCTTGTTCTCATTTAGGAAACATGGACTACTTATTCAATAACTTATTTAACTAAATTTTTAAATTTAATAAAATGTAAACTTTTTAACTAAATCTACACAAAATACTTTTTGGTTCATAGCATGAGAAGAATGATAGTTCAGGATTCTTACAGCACTTGCAGGTTTTTAAAACCAATCCGTTATGATATTGCCATTTCCACCTCTTATAACTTTATAATAATAACTCGTTATAATAATTACATCACCATATAATTATATTCAATTTAAAATCAGAAAGTTGATCGAAACTGGACATACAGAAATTCAAAATCGAAAAAGAGTAACAAAGTAAAGAAATACACTTAACTCAAATTTTTGGACGATCCGTCTGTAGGATAAAAGAATGAGGGATGGGTTGTCAGAAAATTAGAGTTAATAAGAGTATTTATTTTATAGATTACTCTTCTCGATTCCGAACTTACCTATAACTGTAGATATATCTTAATTTTAAGGAAATTAAGAATGAACTTGTAAATAGGTACTCAATTCCGTTATTAAAATAATTACAAGAATCTTTCAGATCACAATATGATGTTTAGTCAAGTTTATACCAAGATTACGAGGCAGTAATTCAATGTTCTCTCATTACAAACAAGAAGTTATTAAATAAGAAGTTAATACAGTCATTTTTTATTGTTGTTTTTGAAATTAATTGGAATAATTTGCAACATATCTTCAAAGGAAACAGGCATATCCCGTAGTTTTTTCTCCAAGGTTCGACTCATCATACAGCCATGAAGGCATAATTTTATTCCCTCATTATAAACTCAATAAAAGCTGTACCATTGAGTAAAGTTTTTAGTTTCAGATGAATGCATTGAAATTAGCTTGCAAAAACCTAAATAATACCCTAGTATGCGAGGAATGTCATATGTGAAAAAAAAACATAAAGGGTAATGAAGTCAAAAGAAAAACCATAAAACTGGCTTCGGGTAACATCTCACTCATGTGACCAAGTCATACAGAGAGTATTGAAATTTCACGGCTATCCGCAAGAGTGTATCCGTTTTTTGTTGCACGGGAAAAAAGAGGTCTGCGGTGGCCGCAGTAATGGGTGGGGGTGGGCATATGACGTCACAATAGGCCCGTCGCGACCACCCTAGGATCTCTCAATCTGCCCCGTCGCCGACAAAACCAAACAAGTAGCCGGCTCGTAAATCGAGGACCGTTTGCGAGGGCTCTCTTTATGCGGCGGCGCATAAACCTTGACGTCTGAATCCTCTGTCGGAGGTCGCCACCCGCAGTCACCCCTCTCCCCCACTAATTACCCTACGGTAAACCACTGCCTCTTTACCTCGAGCCGAGGCATAAATCACGCCCTAACTGCCACTGCTAAACAATCAAGCCCCTCGGGGTGTGCCTCCCAGACTAATCCCCTCATCCTATTCTCTCCCTCTACTCCCTCGACATCAATTATAGTATCACTTTGCTGCATATGGTCCAGTTACGACAACATTATTCAGCAACCCAATCAGGCTCTCTCACGCCAACCACTGTTCGGAAATTTAAAAAGGAAAACACTTCCAAACAGTCCTATTAATTGTGAAACAAATGTTATTTCAATAACAAATTACATAATTAAACTGTAAGTCACAAAAAAAAAGAGGCACATTATTAAAATTCCTAAACAATTCTTGAAATTACTCGTTTCTTCACTTATAAATGGGATTTGAATCTTATGATTTTTTCCACAATTCCTTAGTTCCTTAGCAATTTATTCTAATTGCGTTACAAATTAAAGGACAACGGAAAGTTTTAATATAATTTTATATTTTATAATTTCATATTCATATTTTAATAAATTTTAATATTAATTTTAATTAATGAATTATAAATTTATGAAGGAATTTTTACATGGATCACAAAAGTCAGCGAGCTCAAATTTGTTAGTCAGAAACAAACATGTTAGGCAAAAAAAATTTTCAATAATTATATCAACTAATTTAACTTGACAATTTATTTATTAGTAGATCTACTTCTAAAAAGTATTTATCAGGGTATTATTGATTTATTTTCAGAAAAAAGTCTCCGAAAATCAAACATAAAAAGTTTTTGACAAGTATGAATTAAAAAATATAAAGTACCACTTATGGAATAAAAAAAAGTAAATTGTTTTTCTTTATACAAATTTCAGAGAAATATTGGTATTTATATTCTCTGGAAGTTACAATATTTATAAATATTTATTCAATTGGAATAAATTCAATAGTCACTGGATTCTCCTAAAACTCTATCAGTCACCCATTTATATGTTTGAGTAATTTGTTAAGACAATTAAATATAAAATTTATAATAATATTAGGATTTATCTTTGTATAAATCAGAAGTAAATTTAACTAAATAGCAATGGATATTTAAAATTGACGTTTACTTGTATATAACAAAAACGTCTTGAATTGTCAAAAACAGCTGAGTGTCAAAATGGAAACATGCAGTAAACAAAAGCGGTTTATTTTTAATTTCTAGAGGCTTAAGTGATGTAACAAATAAATATTTTTCATGTAAAAGGTGTAAAGGATTAAAAACTAAAAAAAAACACTAAGAGGTTTCAGATATTCTTTCAAGCCAGTTGTTTTTAAAACATTTTAATCTGAATATTAAAATGTTTTAATTCAGATTAAAACCTTTTGTCATGTACTACATTCACTGATGAAAACGGACCCAATATACGCAGTCATCCAGATTTCTTGGTTCAATCATGGCGCCACACGGGCTTACAGTTTGTTAAATAGATCAAAAAAGGTACAAAAAAATGCCACTTATGGAATAAATTATTAACCCAGATTATTTATGAACTATTTTTGCAAGATTTACTTTACATCAACACTTGACCAAACAATTAGGATGTTTTTCAATATGACAAGATTGTCACTTGCAAAAAAATTAAACCCAATCCCCAACTTAGATATGATTTATGATTTTTATGGTCCAAACCGATAGAGATGATTTTAAATATTGGTTATAAAACAGTTATATCATTAATCTCTTTATTTTTTGATTTATTACCCAAAAATTATATTCTTTCATGGTTAAGACAATAAAAATCTAAAGTAAATATTTTAAACCACAAAATGAGAAATTATTTATTAGTTAATTTTGATGGATGTGCATTAAAGAACCCAAAATTCTTTTAAGATAGGAGCAACTTTGATTTCTGGGCACGTAAGTCAATACCGCATTCCTTGGCCTAAAATGTAAACTGTGAACATAACGATAACCATCTTTCTGCATCCGTGTTGACAAACTTATTAATACAAAAATCCATTTTGACAAAAACTGCTAATTTTCTTAAATGTTGGGAACTGCAGATAAACTTTTATCATTAAATAAAAAACATATTCTTTCACATAGAGATGAGCAAAAGAAAAATTTTGAGAAAAAAAAAATAAATAATAAAAGTCTACAAAGAAACTCCTCACAAAAAATCATCATGTTTAGAATATGTAGTCTTCTTCTTGAGGATGCAACAGAAAAAGAAGTTGAGGGGTAAACATTTATTATTCTTCAGCATATTACTAAATGTACTTGTAATTATAGTTCCACATCAACTTCTCAAATTACTAATACAAACTGAAGAAAAACTGTTCGAAACACGTTGATTTTTATAAACAAATTTCTTTGTAGAGACTGAATATTGAATTTTTTTCACAAAATTAGTAAATTACTTTTTTCTTTAAATGAAAAACAAAATGAAAAGAATTACAGGAAGCATACGTTTTCCTATAATAACTGATTCAGTTATTAAATATTAATATAACTGATGTAATTACCATACAGTGTTAATGCCCTGGTAGGCGTTGAACTTATCAAGTGTAAATAAAAAAAACTTATGTATTTTATACGTAAAATATATACCATTGCAATTCTTAACTGATGGTAACGAATAAATATTTTCAACAACAATAACTGTTGATTGTTGGTACTCTAAATGTCTATACATAATTATAATAAAACAAGGATCAATTATAATGTACTTATATAATATTGTAATCATAATTAAAATTATGGACAGAAATGACGAAAACTAAGAAGACAATAGTAGATGTACGTTCTTTTAGAACTAAATTGTTTTTCTGTTGATGATTCAATATTTCTTACATAAAAATAAAGTCCACCTTAAGAAAATTACCCTGGAAGAAATTTCCGTAAGGAATACTTACTCCCTCTCAAGGAACACATTGACTCTCTCTCTTTCTCCCTCCCTCTCGCTCTAGGTATATCTCTTTATCATTTATTATAAATTTATGTGACTAGCATGAAATCTTTTTTTTCTCTGGACATAAAGTAAAGCTCAAAGAATATAATTATAAAATATGAGAAGTAATTGACAATTTCTCAACTTGAACCAGTCAGTGGACTTACCCAACGAATATATAGTAATATACTTTTGTAGTTATTACTTCATATATGATTTCATTTTGTAATATTAGTTCGAGTTAATTATGAAGATTGATATTGCTTATATAACTGAATCCTACGTGTACCCGCCGTATTAACCGATCATCTGAACTCGTTGAAGTTCAATTTCAAGATGTCAAAATTAAACTCAATGAAGGCTCAGGTATCCGACTCTAATAACTCTTTGCAACTGTCTGTAATCTGGACTGCGATGCAAATATTAAGAAAAACGTATCCTTCTCATTGTAGTGAATAAAGAATTCTTTGCCTATACTTTATTAGTAAATAATGAGTAATCACTTATTAAAAAGGCTAAGAAATTATCCCCGGATAAGGAAAATTATTTGTAAAAAACAACCAAACCTAGAAAAAATCATTGAAGAATACTCTTCCACTTTCGAAGGACAGACTGACTCTCTCTATCTTTATCACTTGATATATATTCATGTAGGCATAATCTACTTTTCACAGGATATAAACAAAAGCTTAAATAATTTGATTCGTGCGTTTAGAGTTCACCATGTGATATTTGATAAGATTACCAGTTAATTTTATTATAACTTCATGCTTACCCTTTTATAGATAATATTACCACCTTCCGTATCAAAAATGTTACTCAACGAACCTGACAATCCATCGTCTGTTGTAAAGCCAACTCACCTACTCTAAACTAAACCATTTAGACTGTTCTTGCAATGTCTGCGTCTGCATAAACATTGATCTTTCATTAAATATCGTCTCTTTTAAGCTTTCTCATTAGAAAATGTGCAAAATCAATACTCAATTTGAAATAAAACAAGGAAAATGTTCTACATTAAATCTTGTAAATAGTAATTTCTCTAATATTCAAACATAATCGCAGCTGTTAGTTTGGTATTTAGCAATAGTTAATTAGTTAAGTTACTAAGTACACATAATGTAAGACCATGAGTAATATCATGAGACCATGATAACGATATAATGATTTTGAGTTATTTGTTCAATTTATTTAAATCTACTCAAACTCTAGATTTAGAATTTTATTTCTGTAATTTTGTTAAGGAAACCCTTTATTGAGAGAATTTCATCCTGGGAAGTTTTTTCAAGTGTAATATTTTTTATAAGGGATTGCTCTCTTTCGGGATTTTTTTACCTAGGGGGTGATTTTCAATGCATCTTCAATTAAGTTCACATCAATGTATTCGTGAAGTACAATCTAGTGCTGTTTGAATAGTCTTCAGACGCTTAAAGGATATATTATTGCATCAACACAGAAGAATATTACCCACCAAATCAAATACTAAAATTGTTTAGGCTTTACTTTTCATCTTGAGAAATGTAAATTATAATCACACACACACACACACACACATATATATATATATATATATATATATATATATATATATATATCCCTTTTTCGTTGGAAATACGATGCGAAACAGACAAATATAATTCAATGTAAAAAAATAAACATAGAGAAATTAAAAGCACACACATACTCGTAGTCTCTAATTTGCGGTTTGAACCGTCACACAGTGTCTCGTGTTCATTCAGACTATAGTTGTTAAAATCCACATACTATTTTTCGTTTTAAAATAATTTGTAAACTAATACTTCGTTTTTCTGTATATTTCTGCCTATGAATAAAGTTTTAAATAATGACCGAAACGTTGGCATTGAGAGTTTAATTTGAACCTGAAGAACTGACCGAGTCCCAATAAAGTTTAGTTTTTTTTTTGCTTCTCTTCCACGGTTGATACTTTTATCAATATATATATATATATGATCAAACCACAATATGAAATGGGAAAACAAGACTAAGATGTTTCAACCGTAACAAGCGGTCTTCGTCAGTGTCAAGAAGACCGCTTTTAAAAGTTGAAAGATCTTAGTCTTGTTTTCAAATTTCATACTGTGGTTTGATCATTGATTGTTATTTCACGTGTTTATGTGAAATATATATATATATTGCTAAACAACGCCCCATATTTAGCTTGTATCTGTTTCTTACACAATTTCTCCAGTTTCCAGAATTCCTTCCTTGTCTCTTCGTTAAAACTATAAAGCTTATCACCAATATTGCTAGTCGACATGTTTCGAAAGTTTCCGGCATTCCTTCCTCGTCTCTTCATTAAAACTATAATACTTATCACCAATATTGCTAGTCGACATGTTCCGAAGTTTCCGGAATTCCTTTCTCGTCTCTTCATTAAAACTGCCAAATATAGCGCGTTATTTAACAATATATGATTAAATGAAGGACTGCTTCCAACTTTTACAATATATAATATATATATATATATATATATATGAATAATAATCAAAATAACAATAATGATTGTTGTTTTTTTAGTTCACTTGCTCTCCGAAGATGTGTTAACGAAAGGCCTTAGAGCATTGTTTTAAAAAATTGTTTTCATTGTGGTAAATTAATCCAATATATATATATATATATATATAAAACAAAAAAAATGCTGAAAATAACTGTCTAAGTTAAAATAAAAACTTTACTTACATTAGCAACAGAATTAAAATGGATTAATTTAATATATATTGTCATTATATTTAACCACCAGGAGCTTCATAATTGTATTGAAAGTATTTTCGAACAGAAGAAATTTCAAATTATCCCAATAATCCGATTTAAAATATCTTATTCATTCAAATGAAAAGAAGAATACAATTCAATTTGTTAGTTTCTAGTATCTGATGTTTTTATTGAATATCACACATGAATGACAGCATATACTTTTACTATGGTACCGGTGATGTAAACATACAAATATTGCCAACTTAAACCATATAAATAACTTATTAATTGCAAAAAATGATAGCTACAGTATTAGTTATTACTACCAATTGATTAGTTTTGCTTCCTTAAAAAACTTACAGAATCTTAATATGCGATAAATACACTTGTGGACTGCCTTCTCCAATATGTTAACTTTCATGTCATTTTTATGCAGTTAATAAACTCTAGTTACAAGAAAAGAATTACTGATTATGAAATTATATAAAATAATATATTTTTAAGTTATGAAAAACAATGAAATATAATTTAGGAGTAGGAAATGATGATATAATGGGAAGAGGTCACGCAAATCTTGAACAAGTCGTAACATTAAATATAATCAACTTATTCTCGTCCTTGAGAGTCATAATTATTCCTAGTGTTAATGTTGATAAAGATATAACAATAACAGGCTAAAAGGAAAAAAAAATGACAGCAACAGGAATACGTCATTGTCATTCCTATAGGAGAATTATTGGATTTGTTCTTCCTTTTTTTAAGAGTAAGAATGAAGAAAATATAGTGAAATCACACGAATTTATAAAATATTACAACAATAGTTTTCATTTTTAATGTGGTTTGGTCTAGCTTGAATAATACAACACGTTTAAGCCGACGTTTCGTCTATATTTTTAGATATCTTCAGGGCAACATCAATACAGAATTTAAGTACAATAACAAGAAAAGTAATTACATATATTACTTTATAAAATTAATTTTACTTTATTAATTACTGTATAAAATTTTTATTACTTTATAAATGTAATTAATTCATAAAAATAAGTAAAATAATTACTTTTTATGTTATTGCAATTAAATTCTGTATTGATGTAGCCCTGAATATGTCTAAAAATATAGACAAAACGTCGGCTTAAAAGTGTTGTATAACTGAAGCTAGACGAAACCTCGATAAAAAAAGAAAAATATCGTTAAATATATGTGGTTGAGATAAGGAAAACATTAAATATTATATAAAAAATGATCTCAGTTATTGAACCGTGAATAAAGTTTAGCAGTAATCCAAAGAAATATCTCAGTTTTTACAATCCCTTTGGAAACTTATTATAAATTATCCTTTATTATTAATAGCTGTAGATTAAAGGAAATTGAAAGAATGAAAAATAAGGAGGATCTGAATTATAAAGCAATTTTTTGTTGAAGAACCTCAGAGCAAAGGGTATGGAGTGTTTATTTAATTATGCAATCTATATCTTACATAATTAAATATCCACGATAATAAGTTGTAGTGGATTTTATTAAGGAAGGCTATCTTGAGTATTACTTATCTATAAAAGTTGAATCGAGTTACAAAATTAGTCAGACATTTTATGCAAAAGAAAAACCTGCATTTGCTGCTGAGGTTTGTTTGAGAATATGAATAAATAATGTGATGTATCCAAGGTCTTGTTCGATAAATAATGCAAAAAAAAATTTGCAAAAAACACGATGGGTCGTTCCCCTGGACGCATTCCAACATGTTCAGTAATCCATTATAGAGGGAATAATTGGTCTGTAATTTATAGCAGTCTGTCAGCATTGGCGAAATGTTTAGCACCTTTTTATACAACCTGATTATTAGACAAAGAGATTTTATAGTTGTTTAATTGTAAAGGTGGAGGGGATTATTTATTTACTGTCAGTTTGATAATGGCATACAAAATTGAATGGAAGACAGTGTTACAGGTAGAAGGTCAACATAAATCGATTAATAGGAAGAGAATCAGGATTATCAAGAGATTTAAATTAAATATTTGTGGTTTTTATCGGGTGTCGGCAAGATTTTATGTTTGGAGGGGTGGAGAAGGCGGAGGGTAATGGGAAGGCTGAATTAGTTATAAATAATGACGGTGGAATGTCGAACAGGTCAAATGGGTCTTGAGCGGTTTGGAATGCCTCAGTGGCAGGGGACGGCGCGGTAATAAAGTAAGCGGGAAGGCGGCGACCACACAATGTCCCCTCCCGTCATTAACCCTCTCTGTCCACAAATCTGTCTCCAACCTGCCCCTTATCGCCCCCCCTTCAAAAAAAAAAAAAAAACCTTCCACCTTCACCCTAGATAACTCTCATTTAATACCTGATCAATAAACAACTCCCACTGAAATCCCTCACCTTTGCCCCCCAACCAACAGCCTTAAAAAGAACATGAACCGCTTTCCAAAGGGCCATGTAGCATTAATATCATCAGGCCCTTCCTACCCGTATCGTTTAAGCTCGATACTTAGCCCAACACACCTCAACAATCCAACAAACCTGTCTATTAATTAAATGCTTATCCAAACAACACTAGTCGTTCCTCCTCATTATATACGTATCCTATATAAATTAATGAATGTAAATGTATTTTAAAATAAATTGTAACCTAAAATATTAAGAAACATGATAAATTATTGAATATTTTTATGAACTAGGAAACTTTTTTAGACATGCCTTGTTTATTTCTTCGTAGACAAAAATCAGACAAATTAAGAGAAATCCATCAAATTTAAACTTATATCTAATTCACAACTAGTTAGTAATTTTCTGATGAATGGTCCATATAAGTAATTTAGTGGATTTTAATTTAAAATTGTTGGATACGGAAGGGTTTAATAAGTATATTACAAACAGTAACATTCCTCTGTAGAATGTTTACTCACTTAAAGGAAATGGATATATATTTGTAAGGTCTTAAAATCTTTCAGAATCCCCAGACCTGCTGTGATGTGCAACGTTGTGGACGTCGGGGATGTCTCAATTGTCCTATTGTTAATTCTGGGTCTTCATTCACATCTCCATTTAATCTGAATTCTTACCCTAGTCACAATTCCTCCATATGTATCTCCACTGACTGTGTTTACTTCTTGAAATGCACTCAATGTGATGCTTTCTACGTTGGTTTAGCATCTACGATGCAAAACCTACGGATGAATAATCACAGGATTTCGGTTAGTAAACGCAGCAGTCTCCCGGTCTTCACCCATGCTAATTCCCACCACCTCAGCTTCAATGCTTGTTTCACAGTCCAAGTTCTCAATCAAGTCCTTAGTGATAACAGACAAGTAAATCTAAAAGCTTCAGAGGAAGCTCACATTTGATTTCTAAGAGCACGCTCCAAACCTGACTTGAAGTTAAACCGTTAGTTCGTTTTTATTTATTATTCTATATTTAACTTTTTATTTTTAATCTATTTTTATGAGTTTATTATTTTTAATTTTTTTTATTATTATTTTATCATCTTACGTTTTTTATTTTTATTTTTTTTACAGTTTTTTTTCTGATAAATTCTTTTTCAATAATGTTTTATATATTTCCTTTATTTTCTGTTTTTCCCCTTTATTCTTTGATCCCGACTCCTCACTTTTATTTTATTTTTCTTCTTTGCGTCAGCACTGCTTTAGCCTTCACCCAGAGAGTTCTTCAGTCAACTGACATCCCTCAGTCAATTCACTTTTTCTCCCGAGGACGACCGCCAAAATGGTCAAAATATAGAAAAGTGAGACTTTGTTATGTTTCTTTCTGTGTGTCACAGTTCATTTTAAGTATATATATATATATATATATATATATATATATATATATATATATATATATATATATGAATCACCGCCCTGCCTTCCTGCGGGACTCTTCGCTCTTCACACCTCCTGATGACGACATGGTCGAAATATCGATGTGAGTTATTTATGTGTCTTTCTGTGTGTTTCCTTCATTTTGAATTTATTTTATTTATATATATATATATATATATATATATATATATATATATATATATATGTATATATATATATATGTCAGTTGAGTTTTTGACTCTGACAAACTGACAAAGACCGCTTGTTACGGTTGAAAGATCTTAGTCTTGTTTTCCCATTTTCTTATTGTGGTTTGATCATTGATTGTTATTTCACGTGTTTATGTGAAATCTTTATATATATATACTTTCAGTTTTATTTTGTTTGTTCACTGATGACATACATTGAAAGACCTCAGAACATTTATTTTTATTGTTTTCCTTTTTCCATTGTGGTTTAAACTTCATTATATATATATATATATATATATATGTATAATGATAATATATATTAGAGAATAAAACACACAGAGAATGAACTTCAATATTTCGATAACCGTCGTCAGAAGAGAGATGTGGCTGGGTGGGTTTACTATTTTAGCTTACATCTTACCACCATACCTGATCGTTTCTGGCCTATGACTACAAATGTCGAATTATTGAAGAAAATTATGTCAGTCCTTTTTCTCTGTTTTATTTTGATTATATATTGAATTATATATAATTAACTGTTTTATTAATTATATATTGAATTATATATTTTGATTATATGTTTGCCATAAATATAAATAACAATAGTATTTTTAAGAAGAATACTTCAGTCCTCATTAACCTTCTCAAAGGTTCACTTCTCTTTTGATTACGACGGATGTGAAGTCAGCTTTTTTGTTCCCTTCCACAATATTTTCCCCTGTGAATTTATGTTATAAGTAATAAGAAATGTTTGAGGCATAGTTTTAATAAACACTTCGAACATTTAATGAATATTTTGTTATTTAAAGAAATTAGTAGCCTTTCAAAAAAAATCTCCACAAAACAATTTTACGCATACGTAATCTGTAAAATTTAATTCAAAAATTTTTTTTGAGAATTATAAGAATCAAACAGTTGCTATTTTTGATATTCAAAAGAGTTTTGAGATATTTAAAAAGGAAATATTAGAAGAATGTGGTTACTTTCACCTTCGTGGGCACACATGCTTTGTGTCCAGTTCTAACCTCTTCAATTATGTAAGAGCACACAGGCAAACAGTTCAATAAAACTAATCAACCTGATGTAATATATAATCATTCTTACATCAGGAAATAAAAAACAAAATAATGTACTGTTGATATAATGAGCTGTATAACTAATTAAATTATAAGTAGGATAAAAATAATTTAAATTTTAAAAATGAGCTATACAAATTTACTTGTTTTATAAATTTAGTCCATTAATGTATATTTTTGTTCTATTTTGCATTTATAGTCTTACTCATTTTGCATTAAAATTATAGGTTTCTATCAGAAAATTGTTATATTTAATATAATATATTTTGATATAATATATTTAACATAGTCTCATCTATGTTATTATGTCAGTTTCTACGAACTGTAATTATAATATTAATCCTAAAAAAGATTGGGTGTGACGTAAAAAAAAGCAAAACAATAAGTAAAAAAATAAAAATATTATTACAAAAAATAATCACCTGTTTAGTTTAATTAAACCTTATTGTCTAGACATTTAAGGCACCAACAATAAAATTCCAATTGCAATCATATTAATCTTCATGGTTTGTTTAAAAACTATTTCAAATTTTTAGTTTATACAGGGTTTATATATCAGACAGCTCTAACGATGTAGACCTAAATTTATTCTGCAATTCTATAATAAAAGGAATGTTGAACAATTGTTTTCTAACTCACTGGAAGAAAGACCAAAGGAGCTCCAAAGCAATCAAATTTATGCCATGAAATGTGAAGATTTTAATTAAAAATTATACCAGTATTTTCATTCAATAACAACAGAGAAAAACAAGGTAAAAGCCCTTGGCTGTCATGAATTAATTGAACTGCACACTTTTAATTTTTAAAACATGATTGTTATAGATAAAGAGCAAGATGAACAACGGAGGGGAACATTGACAATTATAAAGACTCAGATGTCAATTAGTTATAGGAGTGATACACCAAATTTGAGTAAATATTGAACTAAGAATATGTAAATAAATAAATAATATTATGCAACTGATTTCATCAAATATAACTTGCGATAAATAATATATATATATATATATATATATATATATATATATATATATATATATATATATATAATATTATGATATATATATATATATATATATATATATATATGAAGACGGTCTCCAACCGTCTCTGAACCAGTGCGCTTGGTTTCCCTCTCTTTTCTCTCCTGAAGACGGTTGAAACCGAAAATTAGAGACTGTAAGTGTGTTCTTTTGATTTTTCTATGTTTCTTTGTCTATATTGAAATATATACGAGTATATATATTGTCAAAAATATGAGATTTTAAAAAAAAGATGTTGCCAGATTACGGTGATATATCAATTTACACTTAAGGTTATACTAACAACCTTTCAATGGAAAGCTTAGTATTGTAGATATCATCAGTCCAAAAGTAATGTAAAGGTTTATAGATTCTGTTATTTAATAAATTCTGACCTCTGCAAATACTTAAACGGTTACTCAATTATTCTTTTGTTTCACTCCAAGCTTTGTAGTATTCTTTTTTTATTGCTGTTTTGTTGTTGTTTAAATGTTGTTTCTCTGTGACATAGCTATGTAAGAAAGGTTCTAATGAGAAACCGAAAGATCTGCATTGGAAAATTTGTTTTGAAACTGAGAAACTGACCAAGTAACAGTAATGCTAGTAGTCGTAGCAGTGCCAGTGCTGCCAACCTATGCAATTGAAAGCTATTTTGGGCGAAAGCTTTGAAAAATGAAGTAACTAAAAAAAATAGGTAATTCTAACTTAATAATTAATTAATCAATCATAATTAAACATTAAACATTTAGTTTGTGAAATAATGCAGTAATAAAGAGGGAATTTTGTAATCCATGCTTTTCACGTAACATGAGAAAGTCGGGGAACTAATTGAGGATTTAAACATGGAAGCAGTAATTGTAAGTAATCCCATGGAGATTTGCTTGGATAGCATTAGGAAGCTCGCTTTTGTTGACTGATGGAGGCTCTATGACAATTATGAAGCAGCAGGCTCAGCTTAGTTCAATCCAAGCCAATATAAAAAGCAGGATCATCCGTTGCACGAAGTACAAGAGGTGTTAATATGAATGGGATAGGAATTATGGTTGAGAAAAGAAGTGACAAAAATACTGGTGTTAATGTTAATGACAGGGGAAATTGACAGCTGTGTCGTCCACATCGTTCCACTCCTTAACACAATTGGGACATTTGGGTTGGTGGCTAACATTTTCTCTCTGATGTCATCACAGTCGAAAAATGGTAGTTATTATGATCTCTTGTATGTGTTTTTTTATATATATAATAAAAAAATTAAATTAAATGTTTTTAAATATTATATATATAATAATAAATATATGGCTCCTAGAGGCTCGTTCATACCCAGGTATCAACCTAAACCATTAAGTGGTATTCAGAGGATTTTTTTCTGTCTAGTTAATTCACCTAATTATCCCATAAACTACTTTTTTTAATTCGTTAATTATTTTATTTATTAATTAATCAAGTGTTGGTTCAATCAAATTTTATATATATATATATATATATATATATATATATATAATAACTTTTTACTATTACGTTTTTACCATTATAATTCTTCATCAACTATTTTTATTTCTATTATTTTTTTTTGGTTTTCGTTGTGGCCAACCTGCACATATTCTGTGAAGCTGTCCAGTTGCCTTTCGACTTCTCGGCTTTCTAGTTCCTTTCCTTAGAAGGACCGTTAAAAAGGTCGAAAAATTGAATGCAAGCTTCTTAAGGTTTTCAAAGTATATATTTATATAAAACTTATAAAACAAAATGATTTCACGAACTAATTAACCTAGATTCACGGACAGTCGTCACATGTCGGCGGAGCGACTTACATCTGTCTTATTGATGACGTGACAATGGAAGTGAGTTCTATGATTTCTTTTATGTATGTTCCTTCTGTGAAATAGGTTATATACATAATACAAAATTTCACAATAAAGACGTGAAATAACAATCAATGTTCAAACCACAATATGAAATGGGGAAAAAAATACCATTCTTCTCAAACCCATAACATGATATTTCTGTATCTAGTGTTTCGGTTGGGTTTTTGACTCTGGTGAAGGCCGCTTGTTACGGTTGAAAGATGTTAGTCTTTTTTTTTTTTTTTTTTGAATTTCATATTATGGTTTGATCATATATACATGTGTCCCTATCTCTACTCTCCTGATGACGGTTCAACCGAAAATTAGAGATTGTAAATGTGTTCGTCTCCTTACTTTGTATCTATAGTTTACTGAAAAACGTATACATATACATATACTATAATGGTAAATGAATCATTGTTAACAAAACATATACTAAAGAAATTATGATATAAATGTGCATGTAAATAAATATATTTATGAATAGGTCATGAGAGATATAGTTTAACAAATAAATTGATAATTAAAGAAGTATATAAATAAAAAAATATCTATTTATATAAATAAGAGAAAAATGTAAATACATTTCTTAGAATGACGAAACAAATAGACAAAAATAAATACATAAAGTGAAGGAAAAAAAATAATTTTTTTAAAACAAGAAATAGACAAAAGCGTAAATGATTTCACAGTGTACAAAGTATGGTAGAATGCCCAGTGAATAAAAGAAAAATAAATGTTAATTTATTTTTATAGAATTGCATGTTTTCCACTAACTTTAGTTTTATCTGTCTTAATTAATATATTTATTCGCCCATTTATTCATTAACCTTCTATCTTTTATTTATCGTTTACCAGTATATATATCAAAATAGTTTATCTTAATGTTATATAACTCTTTCACTTATTTATATTACCTCTTTTCTTCATTATTTACTTATTAGATCATTATACATTATGTAAAACGTTCGTTGAACAACTTTTATTCTTATTTCTCAATGATGAAAGTTATTAGAAAGGCAGAGAACATTAGTATAATATTGAAACCGCTGAGACGGTGTAAACTTTAACAAATATATATATCACCATCCAAACAACAATAAGAAATGAAAGAAAAGACTATGGCCTTTCAATAGTAACAAACGGTCTTCATCACAGTCAAATCTCAACAATTACGGTCAAAGACCGCTTGTTACGGTTGAATGATCTCAGTACTCTTTCTCATTAATATTTTGGTTTGGACGTTGGTTCCTATTTCACGTTTTTATTGTGAAATCCTGCATATATATATATATATTACTCTGAAGGCCAGTCGCAGTTTGCTTCTCAACTTGAGTACTTCGCACTTCTTCCTGATGAAGACGGATGTCGAAATATCGAAGTGAGTTCTGTAGTGACTATTTGTGTTCTTTCCTGTTTGTTAAAGTATATATATATATATATATATATATATATATATATATATATATATATATATATATATATATGATCAAACCACAATAAGAAACGGGAAAACAAGACTAAGATCTTTCAACCGTAACAAGCGGTTACTCTGACGAAGACCGCTTGTTACGGTTGAAAGATCTTAGTCTTGTTTTCCCATTTCTTATTGTGGTTTGATCATTGATTGTTGTTTCACGTGTTTATGTGAAATCTTTATATATATATATATATATATATATATATAAACGAATTAAACCGAAGGTAGCACACGTATAGACAAAGGAAGAACTCACTTCTATATGGACGATCATGGAAATATAGAAGATGGCTTCCTCTCCCAAATATGGGAAGAACGCCGAAAAGATCAAGAATCGTGAGTGTTATTCTCTTTTTTAGTGTTTTCTAGAGAAAACCATCCAAACAAAGTTGTTAAACATTAAAATTTAATGTGGGGTCTAAAGCAGAGAAAGACATGTTTATAGTAGATATTTCGATCAGTTGTACGTCGTCAGAAAATGAGATCTATTGTACACAAACAGAACAAAATACAAATAAACAAAATTTGAACTGTTATGAACCATATCTCATAGTTTAAAAAGAGAGAGGATAGCCCACCTATATCACTATTCCATACACTTGACAAACTAATTATAATTTTCATGTCATTGAAAATAAGTGTAATTATTACATAATTTCAGAATTGCTAATCCACTAAGGGATGCATTCCTGTTATATGTAAGAAGACAAAAAAAAAATGATAAGTGTATAAACTGCATACCAGAAGTAAAGAAGATCTGAAATTTGGAGTTCGTAGATTTTCTTTAAATTAAAAGGATTTAAGTTAGGAGAATGTGATTGAATCATTTATATAAGCGATTTAAAGAATTTTGGAATGTGGTGAAATGAAGAGGAGTTAGTAGAATATATGTAGGGAGGGGGGAGGGGGGGAGATGAAATGTAGAAAAAGCCAAGAGTATAGGAGGCGTTAAGAGGAAAGAAGTGGGCCGACCAGGTTCAATAGGGCGCCGCATTCCAGAAAGCGCGGACCGGTTGCCAGCCAATTGACTACACATGTCATCCAACAACGATCCTACAAACAAATTAACTATTAACTAACCATTACGTCCTCTGGTCACGGACTTCTGTTCCACCAACAACTACGCTGTCCACATATATTTACAAAGAAAATTGGTTGAAGCAACGTAATTTTCTTAAAATTTTCCCAAGACAGCCTGCATTAAGAAATACTTCAAAGTATGTTGAAAACAGCATATTTGACTATCCTATCTGAACTTTATTCTTAGCTGTATTATGACATAATTTTTGAATTCACCTTTATTAACTAAAATACTACACAATAGGAATTACAACACGGATAGAGTACTGCTGGTTGAAAAGAGCACTCACTACATTCCTTCAAAACCATGGTTCCCTTTATTGTTAATATACTAAAAACAAAAAGGATAAGCTTATGACAGAATGAGAATCCTAATTTTTCAGTGTTAAATAATATTTCTAATAAAAAAGCGTACCTACCTTATTTAATCTGAACATTCAACTTTTTTTTTTAATTAGATATATTGTCTAAATTAAAGTACATTATATTAAACATATCAGTTGACCTCTTCCAGTTAAGGAGTAAAATTTAACTTAATAGAAAGAGGTACTAATGAAACAACGCTTCAATTTTCCCAGAACAATATTATTTTTCAGCATTAAATCTGAATTCCGTTAAATTTATTCTCTTTATATTAATTTTAATTCATTTAAGTTTCATTGTAAGTGAAAATTAATTTTTCAATTAAAGAAAGAATAATACTATAATAGTTTAATTGAAATAGTTTGACTGGTTTTTACAGGTCGAAACGTATGAGTTTATGTAATTTTTTTTGAAAATATTATTATAATATTTTCAAATATAATTCTTGATTATAATAGAATATAAACTTTTTTTACGTCCTCTGCACGTAGAGAAGTTTATAATTAATTTTGCAAAGAACTACATCTCTTCTTAACATTCTTAGACAAGGTGTCAGGACATCAAGAGGCATATCACGCTTTTTTCTAATTTGAATCATCATAGCTGTGTAGATTGAAATACTCTTTGTTTTGCTCGCCCATTACAACCTGAATGTGAAAAATAATGGACCAAACTTTACGCTGCTAGAAGGATGCGGAAGACATAGTATGTGTTGGTATTGCTAGAACCACAAAGGTCTATCAGTTTGTAAAATTACCGTTGGACTGTTGAGATTTTAGATGCCCTCTCCTTTTAAGTGGTAAATTCTATGATTGAAGATTTAGAGGGCTCACCGATGGCAATAACAACGTATCAACCTGGTTAACATATATATCCTACTGATCCCTGTGTACTAATAGAGGGTGCAGTGATATAGTCTATTACCTTGTGCGAAACAGTGCATAAATGTGGCAAAAGATGAAAAAGAACCTTAGGGTCTATACAAACTTCTGTTAGCCAGTGTGAGGCTAATACCCCATGACAGGCTCAGACATGGTAAGAAGTACTGAGACTATGCTCATCCTCGTGGTACTGACAGTTTTAAATTTACTGTCAGGCGATACATTCGAGCCTCGCAAGATCCAGCAAACGTAATTTCTGCCTGGTAAAGTAATGGCTTATTGATCACTGGCAGCATACCGTTTCAGAGCAATGCATAGAGGACGCATCAAAGCGATACTTAAGAATTCGATAGTCTACCAATCACTTTTTGGGAGCTCCTGAGCCATTGACCGTAAAAAAGTATTAATAATAAGTATTTGGTATTAATACATACTAAGTAATAGGCATTAAATCTGATAGGAATATCTCTGCCATATTTGTATAATTTGGTTTATGTATGTACTCAAAGCGATATCTATGCTTCACAACTCACTTAAATTAAACAACGGGTGTGATTAGCTCGTGTATGGGTCATGATACGAAACACTGGTGTTTACTGTAATGTGGTGGCTCACTCATGGTTGATGGATGTCATATAGGAGTTACACATCTTCCTTGGAAAGCACAAAATATGTAATATATATCAGTACAGATCCTGATAAAAGAAAGGAATTTATGCGGTAGGTGTAATAATAATATAAAACATTTTAAAGTATGCAGGGTCTAAATCAGGAGAGTGACTGCAGTAGACAGTTATAAAAATAGCAAGAAAGGAAAGAAATAGTAAGAAAAATTTGCCGATGCGAGGATGTAAACATACAAAAACACTCAGGGTTAACCTATACGGGATTAATTGACTATCCTAATTAATATTGGGGAAATTATCATGTCTCTACACAAAAAAGTTTATTATAAAATAACTAACAACGTGTTTCAAACACTTGATGTTCTTCCTCACGTTACATCTAAAAAAATATGTGCATATATAAACCTGAAGTAGAACATCAAGTGTTCGAAACGCGTTTTTAGTTTTTTTATAATAAAATTTTTTTTGTGGAGACATAACACTTTCCCCAATAAGAGTAAAAAAACACACTATAACAGATTGCACAATTAATGAATTATTCTAATTAAATACTAATATGATTATAACATGATGTGTATATAAGAAATAAACTGCTCATAGAGACGCTATCAATGTAGGTAAGAAGGTATTCCAGTTAAGTATAAATGCTGAAGTTTATAACGTGTTTTGCTAAGTCATTATTTATTTATCCACATGCTTGTTACGCAGAAATAACATTTTGCATCAAAAACAGAAGGTTAAGATGTGAAATATCAACCTGGTATACATGTATTACCATGTTTTGAACATTAAACAAATTAAGGTAAGGTATGTAAGAAAACACATTAACGATTTCTTTTTTTGCATTATGCCCCAAAATCAGGAAGCATTAACCTAAGATATCAGTTCCCATCACATCTTTGTCCAATTGAAAATATCCAATGAGAGACATTGTATGTCATAAAAAACTGGCCAAATTATTATTTGATATTGTTAAATTTTGTATCATTTTTTTCTGACATAGAGACATTATTATTTCATACAGTTTCAATAGTTTCTTTCCTGATAAAGATTCCCAAGGAAGGGGGATGTTTAACAATTTCTAAGCTGAAGATAGGACAGGTGGCCATTGTTCCTGAAATCCCTAGACACGCAACGTCATTGTGGTTTATCAAGGCTAATTTGGGACGCTGCATAAGCTCCGAGGCCGTACCATCAAGGATTCCTCTTCCTTGTATATATAATAATAATAATAATGTGATCTGCATATCATCCGTCTTGTAACGTTACTTACTTAGAGGAACCAGTATGTCATCCAAATGAATTACTACAATAAGACAGTGCACGTCTCTAGTGGTCACAATTACAGTTGTGCTAAATCCTATGGTTACACAAATTTTCCTACATTAGCTCTTAATCCATTTTATAGTCCCTGCATGAGGATATCTATATATTATTTCTGTTTTACTGGCTTTTAAACAATGTTATCAAAGCTCCTTCAGTATCTACGAGACCCCAGAATGATATTTTTAACAATTAATTATACTTTTAAAGAGTTTTCCATTTTTACTGAAATTTGCGTAACTTATTCTGTAGAATTAGTTTTCTCATACTTATTTCCTTATTACGTAAAAACTTCTCACATGGCTGCAGTAGAACAAAATAGTTGTCATTTTTATTCTAACACTACTCTTCAATATTTAGACTCATGAATGATTTAAAGTAAAACACACCCTAATAATAATGTACGTTCATTAAATAACCAAAGTTGTCATTAAGTAAGAAGCAGTACTTTTCCCATGCTTCAACATTAACTAAAAACAATGAAATTTTAATCTACTTACGTGAAATTCAGATTTCGTTAAGAGTGTGACATGAAGACTGATTAAAAACTTTCGTTACACATCACACGCTAGAAAACATCATAAAAAATAAGGTGATTTGCTTTCGCTTTCATAATTTCAAGAAGTAAATCCTCTTACTTATTAAAATAATTAATTAAAATAACTTAAAATTTCTTTTAATATCATTTAAAGCTATTCTTTATGACTCAATCTTGATCTAGGTTAATGAAAAAAAATGTTACAACATCAATCGTCTAACCTGATTTATTATTCCAAGTGGAGATTTTAGTTTTTATATCTATATCGCTCTTTGCGACCATTAAATTTTCTTGAATTTTTTTTATAGTTTGCAAATTTTAGGCTAACGTTTTTGTACAATCTTTCATTCTTGTAGCGTTGGTCGTTAAGCGGAAATACACATTTTATAAAATCATTCAGTCAACTATTACACCTCTCTACAAATTTTTGAAATTGATCATAAGTCAAAATTATTATATTTATTGCAAAACTGACCTATCTGTATATTCAAAACATCTGAAAGTGTTTTTAGTCAATGCTTCGCTCAATTTAATAACTATCACAAAATATCAACTTTTTGAATCATGTAAACTTTGTGTTGTCTAGAGGAAACAAATTTTATTGTATTAGATTAATTTAATACAAATACCCTTTGTATTAATTTTAAAAAGAAAAAAAATTATATCACATATGTTAAAAAAAAAAATACTTTTTTCATAATGGATTATTGCCCGAAAACAATGCTAAATATAAATTCAATCCGTCAGACCGTGGGTTTATACCCACAATATCTGAAAATAACCAACTACTGACTTACAGAAATTATCGAAAAAGCACCATAAAACAAATTTAAGGACCTCAAAACATGTAAATCCGTCAAAATCTCGAAATCAAAGTTTGCCATAATGTCTATAATTTACTTATGGAAAAGTAAAATTACAAAAAAAAAAATAAAATAAAACTTACCTCGAACACTGAACTAATAGGCATTGTAGTAAATTTTAGCTCATACATGAAAAAAAAACTGCCTTGATAAATACAAAACTAAAACATATAAACCTCAAACTTCATAAATAGGTGATTCATATATTTAATAACATCATAATCAATATTTATGATAAATATAATAAATTATAAATAATATAATTGCCAATGTATTTATGTTTACATATAGTTCTAAGATATCATTGCACTTATGGATTTATTGCATTTTACAATGTGTATTATTATTGAGCAGATAATCATTCCTTCTAGAATGGTTAAATTTAAAAGAAATTTTAAATTTAAATATTTAGAGTTATTATTATTCCTTTATGATAGCTTTTATAATACAATGTTTAATTCAAATTATTATCGTCATTTCATTGAATAAATTTATAATAATTTATAAAATGATTGGAAAAGTTTAAAAACATTAGAAAATAAAATTGTTTATATATTTACGATAATGTGGTTTGTTATGTGACCTTCATGTTGTAAACGACTAATTTTCTTTTGTGGTCAAACAGATGATATAATATAAAACATCGGATATACTGAGTTTATTTTTTCTATAAGAAAGTATACGAACTTATGGTGTAATTATGGTATAAAGTAATAGTAAATAAAGTAATAGTAAAAGTAGTAGTAAAATTATAGTAATTATGGTGTAAATAATAGGGAGCACTGAAATAAAAGAGTAAATTGATCTATGCAAAAATTAATAAATGCTTTAACATATTAACGGCAATAACAAATTTTCTGTTAAATAATCCCTTAAAAAATGTTAGCGTGGCTTTAGAAGGAAATTATTTGATTTTTGTAAAGAACAGTTAGTAGGTTGGGAGACGTGATTGAGGAGTTGCCGAAAGGAAGTCGATTCTGTCAAAGGGAAAGGAATTGTGGACGAGGCATGTGCCACCATAATAAGGCATTGTATGTCCATCTGCCGTACAAGCAGACAGCTGACTCGACCAAACCCTCCACCGCGCCCTCCCAACAATATTGTTTTCTTTGCCAATTATAAAATCCAAATAGAACACCGCCGGACTTGGCATTTAGTTGTTCAGTTTTCAGTATGAAAAATTCAAATACTTCGCAATAAGTGAAGTTACTATCCATTCACAGAAACTAACCCAAGATTAACCATGATTCTAAATTGAATGACTCAATACTGACTCTATTCTGGCTAAGTAGGCTACTATAGACTAATATGTGCACAAAGAAAATATTAATTACTGACTCTCTACTCAAAAACACAAAATAATTTACAACTCATATTAGTTTCTGTTCAAGGGTGCAATATTTAGAATGATTAGAGTATTTTGTGAGACTGGCATTGATTTTATTCTTTTACATCTGATATTAAGTTATTAAATAAACTATTTAAACATTTTTTTTTCAGTAAACCTCTATACATCAATTTATTTCATGGATTCACTCAATAAATGTCGATGTCAATGTGAACAATAAATGTAAACAAGTACGACAAGTAGCAAGTAAACTATTAGTCTAAGATAAACGCTCAGTTTTTATACCTTTATTGCCATTTGCCGCAATGAATATTCATGACTTTTTTTTAAAAATTGTTTACTTTCTGTTCAATTTTTTGGCAAAATTTCATTGTTTTTAAATGAGATATTGAGCGTCAAAAAAATCATGTCTAAAAACAGAAAATGTAGTCTAACGCTCCTTTAGTCAATGTAATTATGAAAAAAATTATTTCAACTCATCCTTTACATAATGTTCTATTTTTGGGTGTGGTTTGATTTTGATCCGTCAAATGGTGTGGCTTGTATCGCTCTTAAAAGCTTTCAGAATGCATTATAAGTCAATATTTTTACATTTTATTGAACAAAATATATCCCATTGTTTTAAAAATCTAATGGCATGTTTTGTTTATTACTTTTGTAGCCGAAAAGATAATGCCAAAATTTGAATCTTCTAGAATTAGTAGTTTAGGGAAAAAAAATGTTTCCTAAAAAACAGGTTTTGGCAAAAAAGTGGTTTTTGTATTATTGCTTCCAAACTATACAGCACCTCAACACTATGAGGCCCATTTTTTGTAAAATATCAGTTTGATTCATCAATGATTCTGGACTGTAGCGTGTCTGCAAACTTTAGATAAACACTCACTCACCCACCCACACACACACACACGCATACACACAGAAATCATCGAAAAACTTCATAAAACGACTTCTGAGACCTCAAAACATGTCATTCCGTCAAAATCTAGAGGTCAATTTGTTTAAGATACATAAATGGAACACAAAATTATAAAAATATAACTATACTAATGTTATACTAATAATGATATTTTAAATTAAATGTGTTAGGCATATTCTTTTAATTGGAAGATGCCAAAGTTATTTAATTGGTAATCATTTGAAAGGTGTGCTGCTTGAGCACTAAGATTTAATCATGCAATGTGTATATTCCAACGAAATTAATTTAATAATGAAAAGAAGCAGGTATGATGATCATATAAAATAAAGGGTTTTATTTTAATATAAATTGTAGGATTTTGCAAATTTTAGCGTTAACTCTCACTGAAGTGTATACTAACCAAGTCAGTAAGATTAATAAAATATGATCATTGTGTTATCAGTCAAATAAGGCAGAGTTAATATTATTGTTATTATATTTGGACATTTATTTATAATAATAATATAAATATAATAAATTTATAGTGAATTTCATCAAAATGAAACTATAATTTTTTTTAAATCATTAGTTGTGCAATCCGTAATTGTGTGGTATTTACTCATTCTGAGGTAAAATGGATAAACAAACAAAAGTCTCCTCACAAATGAAGTGTGTGGAGATGACTTTGTTTGTGTGGAGACTTTTGTTTGTTTATCCATGTTACCTCAGAATAATTTGTTTTATATAAATTATTTTAAGTATATATAAAATTTGACCCAAATTTAAGAGTAATATAACAGATAATATTTATATGTTTTGTTAACATGAATAAGACTGAAGAAGATTTCTGAATGATTCATAAGAAATTGTATAAATAATTATTTATAAATAACTATTTTATGTTGATTTTAAATAAATTGCAGTCCTTTTTATTCAAAATTATGGGAATATTCATACATTTTTTTTAAATTAATCATCTTTCATAGGAAGTCATTCTAATTAATTCTTGATTATTGATTAGAATCCCATAATTAAAAGAATATTTATTGTAATAAATTACTTATTTAAATTCTTTTGGATTTTATTAAACTTTGAATATTCAACAAAGTAACTAAAAAAAGAAATTTAACATTTGTCTTTTTTTTTTGGTGTTATATTGTGTCTTAGCAAATTTAAATAATCATAAAGTTGTATTCATGAAATAGGAATAATAAGGCAATAATAACTGGGAAATTTCAAGTTTGTAATATGACCAGAAATTCAGTAAAAATAGTACCTATTTTGGAGGTAAAGCACACATGTAGAAGGTGTGTTTCCATAGAATTAATTATTTCTTTTCATATATAGAATTGAAAAACAATTCGCTTTAGTAAGGCACATCCAGATATTATCGAAGAAAAAAAATAAAGATACCTGATACCTCAGAAGATCTGCTCTGTCAAATATCATATTTTACATTCTAAATTAAAAACGAAAACATAACAAATGTCTTCAAAAAAAGCTTCTCAATTGTATCATATATATAGTGAAAAAATATAACGAATATGATACTAAAAGAGTGGTGGTAATGATAGTGATGTAAAATTAAAAACAGGAGATTGAATATTTTTAAAAGTTTCCGAGATCTTCCGTAATACAGATGACCAAACAAACAACTATCATTTAAAATAAATTTTATCAATAAATATAATAATTAGTTCAATAAATACGGTCAGGTTAGGTTGCAGTGACAGTCCCCCACAAGGAAAGATACATACACGGAACATTGGCCCTTTGTGATACCACACAAAGAAGACTAACTGGACTCTACATTGTGAGTCCTACATTTTTTCTAATTCATGTATATTTAGAATAGCGATATTTATGGAGTACCTCTGAACCGATGGCTTAACATCCTGTCAGAGAGACGATGCGTTCAAATTTATTTATCCCTACGTGAATAAATCAACGGCTACAGTGAGTGTTGAACCCCGGACCTACCAGTTCAGAGGTGATCAAGTTGTCACTGAGCTAACCTGACAAATAAATAGAAGATAATAATTTCATTAAATCACTATACATTTTGATCAATTCTCTTTGCCCATTCTAAATTGCGCTTTAGCCTGACTATATGAAGTAATTTTAATTTAATCAAGGTCAGGTCAAGGATTAGGTTTATAGTAATGTGTTGCTTCTCTGGAATGTGTTGTTTTCTAGCTTTTTGATAAAATAAGCTGAAATTTTCCTCTATTTATACTTCAGAAGTACTGTAATCAGAGGAAAGGATTTATTATGAAACATTGCTACTATCTGTAAGCTTTGGTTTGCATTTTATTTCCATGTAAATTGTTAAAGTTTGTAAGTAGTTCATTGTATGTTTGCTGGGCTGATAACGAGTTAATTTTTTAATCCTTTTAATTTAGAGTTCCTTAATTTAAAAAGTTCATTAAAGACAAAATTTCTACTCCCAGTTGGTCTACGTACATAATCAGTGCAGTTTTCTGGATAAACGGATGATACTGAAATATAAAAATCCTGCACATAATTCATACGGTTTTTAAAGTGACGGTTTGAACAATATATACAGTGTTGTCACAGTAATGTATCATAATGTTGAACTAACTACCATACAAATTTAAAAAAAAAATGAGAAGTGTGTAACAATTAACTTTCCCATAAGTAAACATAACATCAATTTGGTTGAGAGCCAAGGAGTTTTGGTTACATTATAACGTGGCTATCCTGTAGAGGTAATGCCAAACCCTCTAGTGAAGAATTATCAAGCTTAAACATAATCAATTTAAAGATTTCATTTCTCTCAAGGAAGCTATATTCATAAAATGCAACAAACTTTAACATTGATCTAGGACAATGTGATGTTATTATCATTATTATTATTTAATTGAGTTAAATAACTCAGTTAACTGAGTTAACTAAGTTAAATATTATTTTTCAACAAATTTGTTCTCTCCACAGTCATATCTGGTTTACTGTGGTTCAGTTTTCGTTTCTAAATTCAACATCATATTTTAAGTTCTTTGATGAACTTCATAATTAACTTTAGAGAAGTACCTTTAAGTTTTGATAATGATGTACGAAAAATTTTTAAACTTTTAAACGCTATTTCACGACATTCATATGTAATCTTCTTCCACTTTCAGAGAGAGGCTGCATTCATTATACGAACTTAATTGGTTTTCAGGAAACAATGTCTGGTTAAATATCCTACATACTTCATAAAGCTTTCCATTGTGGATTTATAATTCTCTTTAAAAATTTAAATTAAATTAGAAAGAGTTTTTTAGACTAAATTAGACAGGGTTGTTTTAACTATCATTTTTTTATCCTTTCACCAATTGCATCAAGAAGTTTTTGAACAGAGTAAAAAGGCTCTTGGCTGCAGAATGTTTGATTGCCGGTCCACTGCCTCATGCCCTATACTACCTTACTCTTAGGAACCTCCATAAGAGTGAAATTATTTTTTGTGGTTTTATTAGTAAATTTTGATCTGTTACTGCAGCAAATGAAAGTCCATTTGTTTGAATTCAAGAAGCCCTCGTTGTATTCAAAGGGTATTGTATCTGGCAACATACAACATTTCTATTAATTTGTTAAAAATTGTATACCAAATGAGTCATTTTCCGCCCATCCAATATTATCCTTTAAAATGTTAATCTCAAGAGCTATTCGTAGTACAAAGTTTTAATTGTAACATCAAGGAGTGGCTTAAAATTGATAACTATTTTGTCAAAGTCTAAGAGTACTTTCCATGATTCAACACTACCAAAAAACAATGGTGATCTTAAATACCTTAAGAACTACATATCTAAAATTAAATTTTTTTTAGAGTATACAACATGAAGATTGATTACAAGAGTTATAAATCCATCATACGCTGGAAAACATCAAGAAATATACGGCTAAATTACGTGTGCTTTTATAGTTCTAACAGTTAAATCTTCTTACTTACCATATTAAACATCAAATTTTTTAATAGTCTTTTAATAACATTTAAAAAAACAATTCTTTTTGAATCAATGCAAATAAAGAATAATTCTCAGTTAGCGTAAACAAATCCAAGAACTACTGGAGATTTCTATATCGTTACTATAATGATTTTTAAATTTTTCGAGGGATACCTTTTACCGTAATAATAATTTTGGAAATTTTTTTTATAAAATTCTCATGGCAGGTAATTTTAGTTTTACATACTTTCTTTAATCAATACTTAGCCATTTATTGTAAAAAGAAGAAAAGATGGAATCATCAAATTTTATAATTTCCTTTTCCAACCAAGTAACGTAATTTTCAGAAAAAAGTAAACAGTTCATCCATTTTTAATGGTGCCATTTTAGGGTGTGCTTTCATAATAGTCCATGAAACGCCATGTTTTTATTGTACTTCAATTATGATTGAAGCTCTTCAATTCAATCATAAATTAAAATTTTTAAATTTTACTACAAATGTCACCTTTTCGGTTATTCAAAGAATTTGAAGTATTTTCAGTTAACTGTTAGTTAAGAATTTGAATTATAGTCTGTTTCATAAAAAGCACAAAAAAAGTTTCATAATAATTAAAAAATAACAGTACGTTGTTTAGGAGGAAGCAATACATCTACTCTATAGGGAAAATTTTTGGGCAACATATAAATTTGAACCATGACTTAGAGTGACCTGTACTGTTCTCTCAAACTTTTGAATATACACAACGCACACATCATCCAAACGATATATACAAATATGTATAAACTAACTTCATAGACAACAGAGTCATTACATGTCTTTGAAGTAACTCACATCTTTCTACCTGATTATGAGGCAGTCCAAATATAATAGTGGGTTTTTGTGATTTCTTTTATTTGTATTCTTTATGTGAATTTATTTTATTTAGTTCCTAGAATCGTATTATGTATTGTTTATATATGTATTATATATACTGTATATAAATATATATGTATGCACATGCACAGACACATACAAAGGCTTAATTAAAAAAACCTCAAAATTGAACTTTGAGGAGTTCAAAGTATGTAAATTTACTTCTAAGAAAGTAAAAAGTCAGTTATTTTTATTTATTGTCATAAAGTTTTGGTATAACCATCAGGAGGTGGGTAAAAAATGGAAGACCAATCACTTGAAGAGTGAGCTACAGTGCAAAACGAAATCTGACAGCAGTTAAGCGACACCAGGGTGAAATAAGAAATAAAGAACAATTTCAAACCAGATTTAAAAAAGAATAAATTATAAAAAATGCTAATTTATATATGTAAATGATAGTGAGTGATATAGAGAAAAGAAATTAGCTAAAAAAATAACCAAAGTAATAAAAAACCCTGTTATTAAATTCTTTACTTTTTTAAATATATTTATTTTCAAATTTGTTTTATATTTTTTGTTATTAATTTACATATTGTATTTTCTTCTTTTTATACTTTTTTCTTCCAATTTTCATTCGCTTTTTTTCAATTTTTATGATCCTATTTCAATATTTCCCTGACAGGGCAACACTGTCGGTTTTCAGTTTAGCCAATTGCATCGTCATTCCAGTATCTGCTATCCTAAAGACGTTTTAGCCATAACTTTGAAACATTTTGCTATGATTAATCTTGTTTTTGTTTCTGATCTGCAGATATATATAAACAAAAATGAAGTGGTAGGACAACAGGCTAATTTATCGAGAAATTCAAAATTTCAAAAACTGTCCTCATCAGAAGAAAGTGAAACTAACTAGTTGCACCCAGCAGCTAGGTCAGTAACTACCCTTCGATGAACGTTCCTCTTATGAAAAGGGCAATTGCTGAAATATTTGTTTCAGTTACGTAAATTCTTCTTTTATTTGATTCTTTCTAATTATTTTTTTTCTATTATTATCAAACACAAAGAAAAGTGATACACAAAGTATACAAACACATATATTATCTCAAATTTTCGGTAAAACCTTCGTGAGGAGGAAAAAATGAGTGACGAAACACTCCGTAGAAGTATCGGAAAGTTACCCAGAGAAAGTTAAAGGAAAGGTTATATCTTACCATGCTTTTCTGCTGTGTTTGGCTTCCCTCTTTTTTATCCATAACACGGATTTACTGAAAAGCTGAGATGATATGTGTATTAATTTTCTATATGTATCTCATTTCTCCCAGCTTGAACTTGATTTGTCCAGTTTACACCGTTTTTTTCGAATTGAAAACGATGTTATAAATATATATATATATATATATATATAACAGAAAATAAACACCTAAAAAAAGGACAAAAACGCTAACTTCCTTTGTGTGTCACTCACTTTGCACCGTCCGTCCACAACGAACGTGCCACTTCTTTTCCTTACGACCAACTGCGATACAAAATATTGATCCCAGTAAGTGTTTTCGTTCTTTCTTTGTGTTGATTTTTTCCAGTTATTTATTTATCCGGTTTGAACCGTTTCTCTATTATGTATTTAACAATATATATATATATATATATATATATATATATATATTACATCAAGTGTTATTTTGATTATTATTCATATATATATATATATATATATATATATATATATATATATATATATATATGAGAAAAAAGACTTATGATCTTTCAACCGTAACAAGCGGTTTTCGCCAAACAATTTGATGGTATTTATTTGGATTTGGCTCTTACGAAGACCGCTTGTTATAATTAAAAGTTCTTAGTCTTTTTTGCTCATTTCATATTGTGGTTTGGACGTTGTTTATATATATATATATATATATATATATATATACACTTTTTCGGTGGAAATACGATCCGATATGGATAAATATAGTTTAATGCAGAAAAATAAACATATTGGAGACCAGGGACGGTCTCCAACCGTCTCTGAACCAGTGCGCTTGGTTTCCCTCTCTTATCTCTCCTGAAGACGGTTCAAACTGTCTTCAAATTAGAAAATTAGAGACTACAACTGTGTGCTTTTAATTTCTCTATGTTTGTTTTTCTCGATATATTCTTTCTTTCTTTTTCTCGTGCTATGATATTGATATAGCTTCTTTGACCACTGATTTTTCAAGTTCACAGAAGTGGTTGTTGACCAAAATCCTCAAGAACCCCTTCTGTTAACTATATATATTGATGCGTAACATTTTCATAAATATATATTATTTCCTAATAAAAAAGTTAAATTATATTTTATTTCATCTATGTCAAATGATATGATACAATATTGACTTTTTCAATTATTTAGTTATGTATTCCGAGCAAAGAGATTGATACACTAATATAAACAGGTATTGCATTACTATACGTAAGCGATACTTCTAAAATAACGTATAATGTTATATTATGAATAGGGAAACTGAATTTGTTTGATGACTAAGTTCACCAAACAAAATGCCGTATAAGTTAATCTTATCACATGGGTAAACGCGATAAAGGGTCTAAAATAAAATCACTTGCGTCCCAGCAGTCACCAATGACGTTATACTGTGATTGATTTTGTCACAAATATGCTTACAAAAATTTTTTTAATCAAAGGAACTTTACCAATTTAAGTAAGTAAAGTCAACGTAATAATGGGTCCTCACAAAATATAGCAAATTTTCAATGTCTCTAAACTTTACCACCCAATGCCCAAGGCCCAATGACATTTGAAAGACTGAAATAATAAATTCTAAAATTATTTAGTATTATCATATACTTAAACTTAGTGTTCGTAAACAACACATATTGGTGTATTGATTATTTTTCGTACAGTATTAAATATTGATTCATTCGCTATTTGGTTCATTGATGGATCCTTAATGAAGGTACTTGCAATACCTCTTTAAAGTTCACATGTCTTATGATTTCATTTATAAGGAAGCAATATTTCATATATTCATATATTTATTGTACTTTTTTATAGACAGATTGTGAAATATTAGTCAATTGAGTGTATTTAGCATTTCATGCATAAAATATTAAAAATAATTATAGCTTTACTGAAGAAATTAATGTAGTGTCTTTAGAAAGAAATATGTAGTTAAAGTGTTAAATTAAAATAAGTAAAAAAAATTCTAAAGTTGCTAAAGTATTCAAAAATCAAAATGGAGTCAAATATTTAAATTGTAGGCCAACTGTTATAAAATGATGCAGCACTTTACACCTTGATGAACTAATTAAAATGCATACCATGCTTTGAAGTGTAGAAGGAATTTATAAATGCCAGGTTAGGGAGGTGGGTAATTATCAGAAGAAAGGATATCATAGCGATCTTGTAGGCAGCGCCAAGTTAGAATAATTCAGTCAGAAAGAACACGCAGTAATTATATATGACCCAGTTAGTAGTCAATAACCGACGGTTAACCATTCCTGAACAGAGGTAGTCGAAATTACAAGCTGCATAAGGAGGAAAAAACCGACCCAAGAGCTCATCAGGGGTACTTGAGAAAATGGATTGGGACGAACTATGCGGCCTCAGCCCTCTCTCATTAAATTCCTTTCCACTAAATAATTCTCCTGTCACTACTGTTCAGGACTAACGACTACGCCTTGAAACAATGCCGTTCTCTGTAACAATACAGGGTATTGGTAAGGCAGATTTGCAAAATATTGATCAAATTTAAGTCATTTTGAATTCCTTCATTTAAACAACTTGTCATATCGTAAATAAATTCCATTGAAAATTAAAAACAGATAACATAATTAATTTACCTGTTTCGCAAATTTAATGTCACTTAAGCAAATATTTTCAAAACTTTTGTTTAATATGATCCAAACGGACAAAGTTTGATCATTAGGGGAAAAACGTATTTGTTTTTTAATAGTGAAAGTGCAAATGTAAACCCAGCGATATGCTTAAACTGTAATTGAAATATACATTCATATATATTTATACAAGCCAGATTAAGAAACATATAGGGCTATTTAATAAATATGTGATTCCCTAAACCAGACATTAAAACCTGTTCTTACCAAGTGTAATGTTTACTCCAATTCTTTCAGCGTTATCCATGTTACTTGTTGTATAATAGTTAATTATGCTAATAATGTTTTTTTCTGATAATAGTGACTTGTAGCACCGAAACATGTAGAAGAATATATTCAATAACAAGAAATATGGTGAGTTAATTCATGATCTACGAAACCCGGATTTAAAAAAGAGTTTTAGAAAATTATAAACATTTTCTACCAAACTAAATATTGTAAAATCGGACAGTCATTTTTTAACAATATATATATATAAACTAGAATTTAAAAAAGAACACATAGAAAGGAAACCACTGAACTCACTACTATATTTCGATGTCCTCGTCTTCAGGAAAAGAAGTGAATCGCTCCAAAGGCTGATAACGACTGACTTGGCGTTCGAACTGATATATATATATATATATATATATATATATATATATATATATATAATGTATAGTTAAAATAATCTGTTACACATAGAAAGAAACATAACAAAGACCACTTTTCAATATTTCGACCACCATAACAGAGAATTCAACCCTAGATAATCTCTTACAAAAACTTTAGAACGCATAGGCAGACTATTCTTTGCGCCCAATAATTTCACAAGGGAACACACTGACATACAATACTGCTAAAACTTTGAATAGCATTATAACTACATATCTCCCAACAATATACTTTATTAAGTCTACAGATGAGTTTCTCGACATAATAAAAGCCACAAAACCCAAGGGAATAATGGCTTCTCTTGATGTCGAAAAATTATTTACCAATGTCCCAGTGGAACAAACCATAGATATCATTTGCGAAACAGCTTACAACCACCCAACCGAACCACCCCCACCCATCCCGGTTGGAATGATCCATACTGAAGAGTCTCCTGAAGGCATGTACAACAATGAATCCGTTTAGGCATATCCATGGAAGGCTGTACTACAAAACTGATGGAGTTGCAGCTGGCTCCCCGCTGGGGTTACATTTGCTAATTGTTATATTAGTCCAAAATCCAACCTTAAAACCACACGTTTATTACCGTTCTGTTGGCGATTATTTTCCCATCATGAACTCAATAGATCAAATTGAAGTTTCAAGATCATTAATACAAGCTGCCTCAGTATTAAAATTAACTTCCGAATTGGGCAATAACGGAGACATGAACTTGCTTGATGTTAATACAAAAAAAATATACAACTATATGAAACATCTGTTTATGTCAAACCCACAAACCATTGTTGCTTGTATTTAGATTGTATAGTATTTTATAAATCATACATTTATAATAGTTGTTGGATAACCGAAACTTGTCTGTTTTTTTCAATAGTGCACTATAGCACTAGTGTAGTCATAGGTACAAAATAAATAAATAATGGATTATAACAGCATATATATATATATATATATATATATATATTATTGTGTGTGTTGTGGTGTTGTGTGTGTGTGTGTGTGATGTGTATGTGTGAATGTGTGATGAAAATACATATATTATATGAAATGATACATATGAAATAATCAATATATTCATATATATATATATATATATATAGTCTTTATATATATTGAGACAAACATGAAATGAGTTAAGGAGGGGAATGAATGGGAAACCAAATCAATGTATACCTTTTCTGACTGAAAAAAATGTGAAGAAGTTTGTAAAACAATTTTCAAATTGTTTTTTAAATTCTCATGATCCTCAATATATTAGTTCTTTTTTCCTTTAATTATACTTTTCCTTTATGTTAAATATTAAATAATATTCTTTTGTGATTTAATTACATTTAACTGTTCAGTTTGTTAAATATTTTCCTTCATTACTTCTATAATTAAATCCATGAACAATAACTGGTGCAACATTCTAGGTCGGATTATACCAACTTCAGGGATAATATATTGTAATTTAAAGCTAGGGACCAGAGACCCATATTGTCCCATGAGCAAGGATGAAACGAACCGCCTGTATTAGGCGGACTTATTGTCCGTATATCATTAATTTCAATAAATTTAAAAATAAAATATTTCTACAACCCGAATTATGCTTAGTTAATTAACTTTCTTAACTTTATAATTTTTGTTAAAACTAATTATACTTGTTTGAAAAACTATTTGTTTCTTTTTTAATTTACATTAAAATAAATGAATTGATTAAGCAAGCAACTCTGGGGATTAATAATTATAATTTAAATATTATACGGTTCCTTTCTAAGAGCTAAATTAATATAATTTTTAATATAAATTACTATTATTATGAGAACATAATATTGAACGTTGATAAAATACATACACAATAATATATATTCTCTCCTGGCAAGAATTATTTTCCTATAATTATATATGGTCCATAAAAACTATTCAGTTATATTCTTCAGAAATCAATTTTGCTTTTAATTTATTTAAGGACTTTCAAACGATGTGGTGTTTAGGGGTGACATTTTTTATATACACGCACCCATTCAATCATATAGTATTACTTGTGTCGATGTATAACTGTATGAAATGAAATTCAAACATCAAAATTTTGCAATATATCAGGTGCATTTGAATACTGTCCACCTCATTCTAATAAGACTAATATTTTTAAGCTGACTGTAATGAATACTTCATTTTGCCTTAAAAAAGTACCTTACATTTTCTGAATAGCCAATAACGTAGTATAATTTAACTTCAATGAAACACCTTTTTCAAGAACCTTCTCATTAAATTAAAATTATTAATGTAATAATCAAATTCAAAAGTTGTTTATTGTTTAATTACCTATTAAAAGTGTACAAAAGTGTAAAAGTATAAACAAACTACATTAGATTTTAATACTAAAAAATAAGCCAAATCATTAAAAATTGAAGAGACAACCCTAAAAGTATATTACAAATAAAAGTACTCTCATTGAAAATTAGTACCCATAGTAATGAAAAGTATGCAATGTTTAAAGTCGTTAGTATTACTGGTAGAATTTAAATATTTCTCTAATTAGCATTACACATATCAAAGGACAACATAATGATATTTGACAACTTGTGTGTTTATATTTGCAACATTCCTGCGTTATTATCAGGCTACGACGGAGCACAAGGGTTCTGTGAACCCTCTCTTAAGTGGGGGTACATCCATCGTTTCTCATATAACTGTCTGGTGCGTCCACGCTTTGCCTATAAGTATTGGGCGTTTGTCCTCATAATGACGAGTCTAGTGGCTAAGAGCAGAGGGCTGGAAGTAATGGTCGACTGAAGGTTGGGTCATTCTAATAGGCAGACGTTAGAACAGTTCTTCAAGTGATTGGCGGGAAGGTAGGGTGTATCGTATGAATTCAGACTAAAAACTGTTGGTAGTCTGGGGACTGGATAGGTCATACGTTATTCAACTCCTGAACTGGTTGTATGATTAGTCTTACGGAAAATCTAGTTCCAAAGCCAAGTTTTGGAACACACTATGGTGTTTCTCTGGATGGAGGTACAGTTTCTCCAGTTACTGTGTCAGAACTAGTATCTGCTATCATGTGTTGCTTGGAGACGAGACGGTGAGTTAAGACCTATATCTGCAGCCATACTACACTGAAAATGGCTTTCTGGTCTGACTGAATCCCAAAGTAAAGAGAATAACCGAAGACTCATTAGTCCTGGCAGATTAAAAACCGCAAGACGACTAGGCGGCTACCGCTATCTATAAGACTACGATAGAAATCACTAAACTGGTACACGATCCACATGACACTCATTTACAACTTAATTTATATGTGATTTAAATACATTATAAAAGTAGATTACTTTTATAATAAACCTCTAAAATTAAAGAAAATAATTTTTTATACCTGGAATCGCATCCTTAACTAATATGATCAGTTAACAACAAAAATACAGCATTTCCTGTCATGTCTGTATAGACAAGTAAGAATAAACATCAATCTCTTTTTTATGTTTTTAGAGACCCCCATATAAAACAAAACTGTTGTTTAATAATATTACATCCATTGATTATAATATTAATTCATGTTAGAAGTTTTGATAGAAGAACTTCTATTAGATAATATTCATACTTTTCTCGTATGGAATTTTTAAAATTAATATTTATGGCATAAAAGGTATATATATATATATATATATATATATAATAACAGATTCAATAATATATCGACCGTTTGATAGAATAGGTGTGTTCTCTAATTGGGGTTCGGTCAATTTTCCAGGATAAAAAATGGCAACGAGAGTTTGATTTTTTATCCTGGAAAATTGACCGAACTCTGATTAGAGAATACACCTTCTATATATATATATATATATATATATATATATATATATATATATATATATATATATATATTTGTCGATGAATAAGCCAAATATATAGCTACAAAGTTACAAGATTGTAAGTGAATTGTCACAAATATAATACCATACTTATTGAAATGTAGCATACCCTAATCTCTAAACAATTGCTACTTTCTTCTGATTGCATAATAGTATACTCAAGCAGCAGGTAATTCAAAAAGTCTTGAATTTTTTTACATCAGTCAATTCATGACATTTATGTTTCCAACTCTGACCCTAAGTAACAACAAAGAAACTGCTAAGTGTGATTCGAGAAATTGGTTCCTCAGATATCTTCTCAAGGCCCTTGATTTTGATATATTTTCGCAAATTTGTTGAGAAAGGGAAGGTGAGTGTAGGACTGAAAGGAGTGTAAAGCAGAGATGACTTTAGGAGGTGGTGGCGGTGGTAGTGGCGCCTGCCTGGCATGTGTTGCCGCTTGTTTAGTCTCTCTCAGCATCCGCCTTCACCTGACACCCTCCAGCATCGTCCTGGCCTCCAACACTCCGCCTCCGGTATCCTAACAACAATCGCTCTCATTCCACATAATCCCCCTTATTTAGGTTAAGTCAGCAAAAGTGGATATGCTTCATTGCAGTCAACATAAAAATAATTAAATCTAATAAACACTGGAGTGGCTATTTACAAAATGTCTAGACACGATGAAAAATCGGCAAACTATTTCTTTATTAGTATTTAAATAAAATTAGTATTTAAAATTTAACTATATAAATTAGAAAATACTTAATGACGTAACTTAAATTAGTTTGCCAGAATGACGTCTTGTCAGAGAGGAAAACTTCTTTTTCCAATAAATAGTCCTACTCTCAAATACAATCTGTATGGATTATATTGTATATATAAATATCTCAATGATCAAACCACAATAAGAAAATGGGAAAACAAGACTAAGATCTTAGTCTTGTTTTCCCATTTTCTTATTGTGGTTTGATCATTGATTGTTATTTCACGTGTTTATGTTAAATCTTTATATATATAATGAATACACAATCTGTATATAATATATTATGTTTTATTGATACTTGATTTTCCTTTTTCTCATTTTAATAATTAATAAATACCGCAAAATATAGGATATTTTGTTCTTTAAATCTCGCGGCATCAGGATTGGTATGGTTTCACTCATTAGTGTCACTCCCTACATGGATTTTGCTGTGATAGGAGTGATTCTGTAGCTGAAGGAACCACTATATAAACGTATTCGGTGTTTAATGAGATTATGCTTGGGAATAGAGTTTGAGCAACTGGTTTCGGAATCAACTGTAAAAGTGTTTGTTTGGTAAATTGAATAGAGGTGAGTTTTTCTCACACCTACTATAGATGGTAGTTCTCTAAATATTTTTGAATTAACGAGAATGTAAGGAACGTAATGCTTCTAAAAAAAAACTTTACTTTTTCCTGTGGATTATAACAAATATTTAAGATCAATTTCTTGAAATATTAATAACTGAAAGACGATGAAAACAATTATTCAAATAGAGTCGATTCCTTATTGGTTCAACACAGAAAGAATACTGGAAAATAAACCCTCCAGTACATTTATACAACATTTTCAGTAGCATAATAAATCAATCTATGCATAAAGTATATAAGGAAAATCAAACACTTAAAGTTTTCGAAACCTATATTAATAGAAGAAAAAATTTGTTAAATACTTTCACATTAATCTTCCCTACAGTCGAAATATAGTGATCACATTCAATTAGTATTACTAATACGATATCTAATCTAATTGTTATACTATAAATATACTAATGAGGTTTATTTATGTAACATGATATTATAATTTTATTAGAACATTTTTTGATATGTGTACCACATTTAACTAACACATAACACCAATTTTGTGCAAAGAGTCATACGTGCGTTTCGCATTTCTTTTTTAGAAATTTTTATTTTTTTTTTATTTTAAGGCAAAAAATGTTTGCAATGAAGACTGTTTTTTAAAGTAATATGGTTTTATAAGATTATATCATATACCACACATATTAATATTCAGGCGGGTTCGTTCTAATGTCACTTAAAATGTCGGAAGATGTGATGGTTTGAAACCTGAGAATAAGTAACAATTAAAAACCGTTTGAAAGAAACTGTATAACAATAGTTGAAAACATTTGATTACCTTTTTCGTAACTATAACAAAAAAATTAATTCTTCTCTATTACTCATTATTTATTGTCAAGAAAAATACCATATTAGTAGGAAAACTCAATTTTTACGAAGGCATAAACTTATTTAACATTATGAAGTCACACATATTAAAGAAAAAAAGCAATACATAATGTGTTTTGGTTATATACTTCCTTTTTCTGGGTTTGGTTGATAAAAGAAATAATAAAATAACACAACATAATTAATAAACATCACTATATACAAAATCAAAGGAATGAGTTTGAGGAGGAGAACCCTGCTATGACAGAACTGGTGATGATTAAAGCAGTAAATACAGAAAAATAAGACTAAGATGAAATTGTTTTCAATAAGCAGCGATTGATGAAAACTGAATACTTGGAAATTGCGGGGTAATAAATGTTCAAAGTAGCAATTCGTACATTGAAAGAAACAGACAGATTACTGGCTATAAAGGTAATTTTGAGGTAGCCAATGGAATTTCACTGCGCAAATTTGTTTGCCATAGAAAGAAGCAGACTGAGTGAGAGGACCAAACTGGAAGAATGTCGTCGTGCCTGCATCAAGTCCAATTAACAAAGAATGCGTCGCCACCCTCGAGCAGCATAAAGCCGTATTATAACAATTTTATTCCTCTTTCGGTTTCAAAAACATATGATCTAAATGGGTAGCAGCCTAATGAGTGTTTGTGTTTATGATAGCCTCCTTCCCGGCTACCAATTAACTATTCAATCAATATGTTAATGGTGCTGCTTTCTCCTTTTAATAATAGTCCGAGTTTCTAAAATAATTCATGGGAGTGGAGTGCGGTCCACAGGTCTTTACTGCCTCTCAGTACCGTTGCATCGTCCCGCTGGATCACTTCCCTTGATTACTTTAAATATGACACGCTAAAACCCGTCACCATTCCAATTGAATCCTTGATGGACTTGAATGCAGGTGTTGACCTGACAGATGTGTTAGTACTTCAGCATTCCAACAAAAAATCCTATATAAAAAATGCTTTTTGTCTGGTGATAAATATTTTAAATTTATCAAATCCATCATAACATTTATACTTATACTCACAAACTCATACACACATACATAAACACACACACACACACACACACACACACAGACACTCACTCACACTCACTCCGCAGTCAGACAATGACTCGTTTCTATATTCCTGATGACGAGGACGTCAAAATATAGTAGTGAGTTTCTGTTTCATTTCTGAGTTTTCTTTCTGTCAATATAGTTTATTTAGTTCGTGGAATCGTTTCTTTTAATTGGTATATATACATAACAGATTCAATGATATATCGACCGTTTGATAGACTAGGTGTGTTCTCTAATCGGGGTTCGGTCAATTTTCCAGGATAAAAAATCTCAAACTCTAGTTGCCAACGTTTCGGTTTTATTTAAAACCTTTTTCATAGGTAGAAGTAAGAATTTTTAACTAAGAAAATGAAATTTACATTTTTTAAAGGATAATGTTAACCGGACAAAACCTTCGACTAGACTCTAGTCTAGACAGTCTAGTCGAAGGTTTTGTCCGGTTAACATTGCTGTTCCTGGAAAATTGACCGAACCCCGATTAGAGAACACACCTAGATATATATATATAAAGTTATCATAAGAAAACAAAAAATATACTAACACTTACTATTATCGATCATTTCGGCTATCACACCGTCCTAAGGAAAGGTAGGAAAAGGAACACAGAGGAGCGGAGACGTGGAAGTGTACACCGACCGACACAAAGTCATGGGACTTTGAATATATATATATGAATTTTAAACCAAAATGGAAAAAGGAAAACATTAGAAATAAATACTCTGAGGCCTTTAAATTAATGTCATCAGAGAGTAAAGTAATAACTGAGAAGCTAACATAAAAGTAATCAGCTCTCATTTTACAGGGAGTAAAATTGTTTGCTGTCTGATGACATAAATTGAAAGGCCTGAGAGCATTTATTTCTAATATTTTCCTTTTCCCACTGTGGTTTAAACTTCACTGATTGCATTACAAGTTTATTTATTGTGATTTTTCTAGGCATATATATGTATATGGATAAATAAAGATAAATAGTCAGCAAATCTTTTTTCAATACAAATGTTATTGATTCGCTCTCTTTTTCAATAAGATATATTATATATATTTATATAACTGAATTATATAGAACACAGAAAAGCACTTGCAAAGATCAATAATTTGAACAACAGTTTCTGTTAAGAGGGAGAAAAAAAGAGAAAATGAAGTGGTGTGTAAGGTGTTGGGATTTATAAGTATGGGCAGATATAAGTGTTGGAGATAGATATAAATACCAAATTGGTAAAAAATGAAAAAATATGAATGATGTGACCAAGTAGTCACAAATTTGTCTCCTCGTTGGTCGATTCGATACAGGTCTCCACATCAATCTAAAATTATTATTTTTCAATTAGTTTTTTTTTTTTTTTCTTAACTTATTTTGTATTTTCAAATTTTAACGGTTTTCCCTTTTTCATGAGATAAACTAGCGTTTGCAAGGGTAATTTTATGAAGAAGAGAGAAATGGCTATTCAGCACTGGGATCGCCTTCTTATCACTGATAACGGGGTGTTATCAAAATATGGTAGAGGGTTTCTGTTGTTTCTTCCAGTCATTTTTTCTTTATATGTTCATGTATATAATTTCAGAGTATATCCAATCGAATATCAGAGAAATAACTTTTAAGCTTTGATTATTTAAACCCGAATAAAACTCCCAAATTGAAATATATTTTTTTATCACTCCTATAAAAAAGGTTTTTTTTTTTAATTATAACTTATGCATTGGGGTTGATTGTTTAGTGGATCACAGTTTTATAAATGAGAGGTACATTGAGCAATAATAAGGTGTTTACTTCAGTTCTTGTTATGTGCTCTCCCATGTCCGATAGAAGGTTTTCATATCATATGCGATTTTCTGAACCCTTAATAGCGGTCATGTAGAGATACAGTAAATCTTCTCGTTATATATATAATCCATGTTTTGTCGACCATATATATGCAATACTATTATGATTTCTTTATTAAAGTTTGGACCAGTCAAATACTAAAAACACCTTTAAGCCAAAGTTTTGTCGGTATTTATACAAAATCTTCAGGGCTACATCAATAAAGAAATTAATTACAGCAACACAAAGGAAATATATAAGTTACATTATTTATATGAAAATACCATGGTAATATTGTATTTTCATGCATTTATGCATTGTATTATACAATTCTATTTATATAATATAAATAAATTAATAAAAGCCCGGTATAAATTTTCGCTATTTATAAACAAGTCAACAAAACTACTTTTTTGCATTATATTATTATTTATTTATTTATATATTATGTTTGTACTATTATTATTCTCATTGAAAATGTATAAAACATGTATTAATGTATAAATACATCCTACTTATGTTAATACATAACCATGTAAATGTCTACAAATACAGAATAAACGTTGGCTTTAAAGGTGTTTTTACTATTTGACGCTGGATCAAACCTCCTTAAAGAAAGGACAATAGTGCTCTAAATACATAAAGTCAGAGTCATTCCATTAAACCTATGTGCTCCTAGTTATGTAAGAAGATAGGTCATTATAATGCAAGATGAGATCTAACCAGTTGAGATTTTCATATATTTTGCTAATGTCATTATTGTAAGAACAATGGCACACATTGCAAGGATAAAGAAACGATTTCACTCTGCTGAAACACAACTTTCTAATCTAAAGAACTAAATGACTAGTCTTAGAAAATTCCGCCAAAGTAAATTCAGACTTTCCATAAAGAAAGTAATATCAGTAAACGCAATTTTTTGTTCTGGAGGAAGCTGCTGACAAAATTTATAGACTATAATAATAATTTATAGACTATAATATAGTCTTATAATATAGACTATAAGACTATTTCTGATATATAGACTATAATAATAATAATTTATAGACTATAAATTGTATACAAATATTTTACAAACAACTTTTCTAAACATTTATTTATGTAAAAATATCAATTAATTTGACATTAATTAAAAAATGTCAAATATAATTTGTAACTATTTTGCACAGAGATTTACTTTTTGATTTCTAACCACTACCTTATAAAGTTATAGGTATATTTTTTTCCATTCCGTGTCATTTTAGGAATGGTATACATATATTTCAGACTAACAGTAACTCTGAAACTGTGACTACACTTTAATTAAAAAACAATAACAATAACCATACACTTTGCAAACAACAAACATTATTTTAACAATAAAATCGTCAAAGTGAACTTTATTCCAACTCCAATATCTTATTGTGCTTTTTTAAAACTCCCTATGGTAGAAGATTTGATTTTATTTGTAATTCTAGTCCTTCGACTTAAAGAGAAATTTATGTTGCATTTAATACACAATACACCAACGAATCAACTGAGATACTATATAAATGGTGTTATGAAGGTACGACCTTATGATAAAAAAATAACAGTAAATACAAGCCTAAAATAAATTTTTGCGGTTTATGAACAAGTCAACAAAACTACTTTTTTGAATTATATTATTATTAATTAATTTATAATATATTTTTATACTATTATTTTTCTGATTGAAAATTTATAAATGTTGTTACATAATTAATAAATACATCTGACATATGCTATTAAATTAAGAAATTTATAACTCAGTCAGACTTTGTCTAAAAAGGAAAAAAAGAATTTACTGTTTACTCAGGATACATTAATGCATAGAAATAACTACCCTAAAAAGTATGGAAAGTTTAATTCTTTCTTAGATATATAAAAAATAATCTTAGGTGATATTGATTTATGTGGCATAAAAATCAAAATATTTTGATATCATATTATGACATGGAATTAATATAAATTCTATATCTTCTAATAATATAACATTGTGTTTTATAAAACGGATTAGATCTTGTAAATTAAATAAATAATTTAGAAGAAACCAATAATCTAATAATTTAAATTTAAGTAACCTGAACGTATTTTTTTTCAAATATTTAGAAGAACAAAAAAAGATGTAGTACAAAAGTTTTTTGTTACTGACTCAGTTTGTTTTTTAGGTAATTTATGTTTTCAATGACATAATGGTAAAAAAAATGTAAGTGGATGATGAATTTGTAACTGAAAATGAGAAGAAGATGGTAGAATATTAAGTATATATTACTATTCCTCAGTAACCAAGGCATTCCATATCTACGTTCAGAGTTCAAGATAGCTTTTTTTAGCTGGTACTTATGGATGAAGTTTATAAACACAAAACCTTTAATTAAACCTTAAATTTTAAAAAGAAAGTGATAATATAAATACTGGACATTATAGCTCTCTTCAAATTTTTATAAAAAAATATATATGTAAAGGACACACAATAGAATAAAATTATGTATTTAATATAATCAAAATTTCGAACCACAGTTCTTCAGGGGGAGGTTAAATGATAGGATGTAGAAGCATCTGTTTACAGTCTGTAGTTTCAGGTTAAAAAGGAAATATTCCAGTATGTCATACACTCTTAACACTTGCGAATCACGTAAACTGTCATGTAGACAGTATAGTAAACCGATCTCCTAGCGAGTGGTCACGTCAGCCGCTTACCGGCTTATGGTTTGATCGGTGAATCGACAGATTCAATACTGAGAGTCCTAAATTTTGCATAACTCAAGTGGATTTCGAGTAAGGATCATTAACGAGTACCTGACATCATACAGGCTGACATCGTCCTCTCAGAGTGATGAAGTACTCAGAATTATTGACCTCCCTCGTGAATAAATGGAGGGTCAGGTAGGGATCGAACCCGGAACTACCAGCACAGAGGCGAGTACATTAACCACTGAGCTAACCTGGCCCTTGAGTGTAAATGAGCTAACAATGAAATGTAAATATAGAAAATAATTAAATATAACAAATTAGAAATATCGATAACGATGATAAACAAAGAAGAAATTAAATTTAAATAATATATATAATATAATGATGACTGAAAATGTATGTGTATGAAATTACCACTATAAGTTTGAACCGGCAGTATAGTTAAGGAGCTTAAAGTTGGTAATTATACAGAAGCTCTATATTATCATTAGTAGGTATTTCTTTCAGGATCTATATTTGAAAGAAATCGTTGAAGGAAATATCGTAACTTTCACCGGTAACAACACTCAGGTTCCTAAGCTGTCAGTCGGAAGGTCTGTGACCATTCATGGAGATGCTAAAATTGGTGAAATTTGTGTTTCGTACACGTGGATACAATAATAAAATAGTTAGATGCTAAAAGAGGGAAGAAAAGAAAAGGAAAAAGTTATAGAATAAAATATAGAAAAGTATGTCAAAGAAAGTATAATATTAAGGAACGATAAATGTATATTCAGGTATTTGAGAGGTTTATATAACATAATAAATTTAACTGTTTATGTAAGTTGGTACTGAACATGGGAAGCATTTCCACGCCGCTTCAATAGCACAACCATCATCAGTCGAGTTGAGACACTATTGACTTTTCATAATTTATTGACCAATTTAGGCTATCATGAACACAAAAGATTCAGACATTGTTTATCAGTGGTAAACTAACTTTTACCACTTAATAAACCTTAAAAAACTCTTCTTGGGAAGTAAAAAAATAAACTGCTTTGCACTCGAAAATATATGATACTTATAAAATAAAACAACATTATTGTTAATGCTATAAGTTTGACACTATATTTAAGGAAAATAAACCATCTTACCTTGCAAATTCATTTCTTTTTCCCGTTTTGTTAGGAGAATTTTACAGAAATTTTGAAAAAAAAATAGATAGTCCAGAAAGAAACGAGGAAGTTTGGGTTAACAGGTAGTTAGACATAAAATGAAATCTAGTTTTTCAATAAAAAACGAATATTAATATTAATAAAGAAAGATATTTAATAAAAAATGGTACGTATAATTGACTAGATCAGTGATACATAGGGTAGGTATGAACAGGCATTGTAGTCTATCGAACTATGTTTCGATAGTCTGAGACATGACCAAGTTCTGATAAGGAAGAAATAAGAGAAAAAAAAGTATTTTTACATTGCCACCGTATGTCTTCATAAGTTGTAATCGGAACATATGTTTATATAAATTTGTATTTGCAACATAAGCGACTTGTAAATTCAAGAATGACTGGGATGGAGGATTGGCGAGGAGGGTTGGGGGTGAGAGCTGGCGAGGGTTGGAGGCCGCAGGTGCGGAGGGGGGAGGGCGTGGTCGCGTACGGGAGGGGCCCCAATGAAGACATAAAGCGGCCGCTACCGTGCGCTACCGCTCTCCTGCGGGCGCAGCTACTGTACGTCGCACCGGCACCTCTGCCCAGTCCAAGCAACAAACTCTTCTAAACTCTTCATATATTCTTCGCAGACACTCTTGAAAAGGGATACCCCATTAATGTGGCATTTGTCTACTTACTTGTTTTTGGTAGTCCTATCAAACTTTTTACTAGGATAACCACAATAATTGTGATAGTCACGTAAGCACATAGATAAAGTTATCAAGTCAGAAAGAATTATTTCAAATTTTAGTCTTTCATCGGGGCGAAAGTACCACATATAGTTACATACCTACCAAATCATCATTAAATGTACTCTCAATGGTTTTTATTGAATCATTTACCTTTTTATTATCATTTATTTCTCAAATTAATATTCTCGTATACATATTGTTATAACGTTTTTCATTATAAATTTTTATATACCATGTAATTCACACAATTGAGAATAGTAAATAAATTTAAAACAAATTTGTTTACTTTGTGGTCGTAACTGAATCCTATTTCTGGGAACACCATCAGAAGTACCTGACTGGAACTCCTATACTTAAGTACATTATCTACTCTAGGTATAAGATTATTTACTAGGTATAGTTAATACATGTTCAGCTACCTCCTATATGTAATATGAAATTGTCACACTATTCAAATACTAATTTCAAAATTCAGTAATGTTTTCATATTAACATTCATATGACAACAGGATGACAAGGAACAACGATTTATCTCTGTGAAATACTGACCTAACCATTCATAAAGACTTAATAATCTGTTTTGAGAAAACATTAATGACTTATATATTTTATATTAATGCAAAATAAACAGTATTTAATAATAATGATCCAAAAAGCGGAGAACAACGAAAAAATAAGCGCCAAAAACTCATATTGTCATACAAATTGTGTTTTATGTGTGAATTATTATCAGTTTTTTCATTCATTTTGGTTTATATATGGAATTACGGTTATGAATACCATATCAATATAGATAATGAATCTTTCAACCTGACTAGGTAATGTACAAATTTAATTTAGTTTTTGGGATCAATCGAGATCAGTCGAGATTATAAGCCTAAATCTTGTTGGTTTTTGGGGTTTAGTCTTCCAGAGGTAAATATATTCACGTGGTTGTTCTCTATTATGTGATAAATTAAACATATATTTATAGTGATTAATAAGATTTAACGGAGTGAAGTTGAGCTTTGTTCACAATTTACCATGGTATAGAAGAGGAATTCTTTGGAGAAGGATGAGAATAGAGGATTTGTGATGGTCGGACGAGGTGACCCAATATGACTAAATACTAGAGGAGGGAGGAGCTCGCCCACAGCCGAAGGAGAGGCGGCCCGGTGATTAGAGTCAATAAAGGGAGGCGTGGGACGGAGCGCTCAGGCCAACAGCCAATTAAGATATTCACAATGTGGGATGAGTCCTTACAATCGGTAATCAGGGTGGTAAAATATAATACGAGTATGCCTCCTTGCAAGAGCCGATAATTATTTCTAAAAGCTGCATTCCAGACACGAGCCAAGTACATAGAATCCAAACTAAGCTCTTCCCAAAAGACCCTGCGAATCTAACAATAGTGGTATCAACATTTACTTGATTTTGTTTTAAGGATAAATTCTGAAGCAAAAATATATTTTCTAACAAGTAGATGGAAATGTTATTCACTTAGTACTTAGCATTGATTTTAGCATTAGCTTTCATTGATTCGAATGTTCAAATAATTAAAAACTCATATTGCAAAAATCAAATATACTACACATTGCACCCCCGGATTAGCACTAAATATAAATCTGTAGGTATGTTATAAAAAAAAGTTCACAAATAGACGATGAATTTAAGTTTATATTACGAACAGAGAGTCAGTAAAGTATTTAGAAATGATTTTGGAGTGCTATGTTTGAATTTCATGGAATCAAAAATAAGAAGAATTAACCTAGTGTTTAAATGTTACTGCTGGTAGTTACTGCTGTTACAATTAGCAGAGGTACCAAAAGAAACAATAAACAAATTATTGCAAGCATTTCAATTCAAATGATATATATGATATGTCAACATCGCTAATGTTTTAACCAAAGTGGCTTCGCTACCAAGGACACTATATTCTCCTACGAGACGTCCATTGTGATTCACTAATTCGTTGTGATGACCTGTGCTGTCAGGATTTGATATGGTTAACTCATTGAAGTAGTTTTAATATACAAGTCCTTGTTACACCAATTTGAAAAAAAGTAGCAATAATATTGCAAGCACGAAATCATTAACAAAGAAGAACGATAGTGTTAAAAAATTGGTTGACGCATATGTTGATATGAAAAGATGGTATAAAAGTAATTTAAACTGTGGTATTATAAAGGTGATCCATTACTATGTTCATAATATCCTTATATTTATATAGCAGATGGCCAAAAAAATCACAATTTAAAATCGTCAATGACTGTTGAATTAAATGATCGACTTCTATTAAAAACATGTGGCAATTATCTGTACATCAACCCCTTTAAAGGCATTTTAGTTTCAAAACCTTTTCAAACAGTATTTGCAGCTGAAAAATATTCATGTGACGATAGAAATTGATGAAAAATACAATAAAAATAGAATTTTATGAAGCTATAGTCTAATTTCAGAAATATAAATATCAAAACTAACAGGACAGATGCCCAGTTTCTTGCCGTTGAATCTACAACGTGTTTGGTCAGCCTCTCTTTTTCTTCTTAAGATGGATTGCCTGAAAATTTGAGTTTATAAATTTGTTTCTTTACTCTTTGTGTTAGTCTTTTTTAATTTTAAACACGTATTGTGTCCAGTTTGGATTGTGGTTCCGATTTTATAGCGCACCTAAACTAACAGGCATATTTGGGATAAGTATCCAAAAAACAGGGATTCTATTTGGAATCATATTAACTAGATTCACAAAAAAAAACATACAGAAAATAAATCACAGAAAATACTACTATATTTCGATGGCATCGTCATCAGGAAGATAGATGTGAGTCACTCCGAAGACAGGTAACGGATTCCTGAAGTGAGTTGTTACCGATCTTCTGAGCGACTCACATCTATCTTCCTGATGACGAGAACAACGAAAGTAATAGTGAGTTTCTGTGTGTCCTTTTTATAAATCTAGTTAATTTAGGTCGTGGAATCGTTTCATTTCATGTAATTGGATTTATATTAAGATTTACTATACAATATTGAGGGAACATAGGAAATGAAATTAAAAAAAAATCACATTGAAATCTTTATTCTGTGTCAATACATACCACATATATCATTATTACGTGCATTTATTTACTATTAATGTATAATTCAAAGCCTATATATATTTTTTGTTTAATCTATATCTTATTTTTATTGAACTGTAAAATGAAAAAAACATTTAGTAGACTATAAATATGTCTCTTAGATCAACATGGATATGTTACTGGAAGTAAAAGGTAAAGTAAGAATATCTTTTAATATTAAGTTATAAGCAAGGCTATAAAAGGGTAAACAAAAAGTTACGATGTCAGGAATCCATAAGAATTACGAGACTGAATTATTTAAATGTTAAACAAGATATCGTGTTCAATGACAAAATACTTTATTGTCCTGACACATGTGGCTTACACAGGCCGAAGTCCCACCCACTAGATTATGTCCACTCAAGTGACACAATAGTTATTTTTAAAATGTATAACTAAAGCTGTAAAGACAGGTACACATTCTAATTTAAAATCTTTAATACCTTTGGAGAAGTGTCAATGCTTATAATCCGAGTACCTGCTCCCTCCCGCCTCTAGTGGGCCTCATACGAACAATCTATTATGAGGCATTAATAAACAGGGCTTAAGAGTTCAAGTAAATCTGAATTATTTATCTTTTATGGTTTCATTAGCGCACATTGAATACCTTCTCTTTTTTTTTACCTCTGTTTATTTTTGACGTTTGAAAATAATACATGCATCTGACAACTTATCCAGAGATATATCTCAGATTAATACCATTAGCATTCCATTTGATTGAACAAAAAAAAAAATACACGAAACTTTAATGTCGTTTTGAAAAAACAGTAAGTCTTAAAAGGTAATTCGTTTGTTTTAAATTATATATTTATGCCAAAATATAAAATCTCTTCTAGTTTTTATTATCTGAAGTAATGTGCACAAAGTCTGCAAATTTTTAACTCTGAATAAGTAAAGAAAACAATCTCGGTCGTTTTTTAACAAGATATGAGAAAGTAGATAGCAATTTAAATTTGTAATAAAGTTAAGTGCTATACGAGTAGGTTTTGAACATCAGTTTGAAAGAAAAGTCAATAAAAAATAATTCATATTTAAGTCAAAGGGAATAAGTATCTCAGATTTTAAATTTGAATGAATTATTTTATGTATTTTGAGATTCGTATCTCAATTACTCCTTATGACATTAAATATTTAAATTTAGTTTACACAAAATTTTCCCATTTGTATGGTAGTGATCACAGTGTAGTAAAAAAACCCGCTGTGCTTATAATAATTTATTAGAATAATTCATTATGCTAGAGGTTGTAAGAAATGTATGGTTTATAGCTCCATTATTTGGCTCCATCTAGTTAACTAAAGTTGTTAGGGTCAATTTTTGATGAACTGATTTTAATAAAATTTTACCATCTTCAACATTGCAATGTCAAAATTTATATGTTTAACGCATAAATTTTTGAGTTCCTCTGGATTCAGTGAATAAGATTTCATAAACTGGTTCTTTGCGGGTGCTTGCATGTGTGTGTTCGGTTTAAGCATAGTAATTCAAAAACAAAAAAAAATAATCACAAAATATTTCAAAGGCCGTTAACACTGAGACAAAAAAGCAAGCTCTGAAATATTTCATTTTCATAAGGGTATTTTATCGTAAGAGAATTAACTTTTGTGATTTGATAGAAGGGTCGTTATTCCCACAGTGCGTGTATTATTGCCGAACCAAATCTATACCTCAATACTATTGATCTATGTACATAATATTATAGATAATGTCTACGTCTAAATCAGTAAAATTTGTTTGTGATAAAATATATAATGTTTCACAAAATATAACAATTTGTAAAAAATATTGTGATCATAGCTCATACTAACAGGCTGATTAATTTCCACCCATAGTACTCATACTTCTATGGTATTCGAAATACTGATTTTTTTACATATTTCTGAGTACTAATTTGAAAAAAAAATAGTGATTATATAAACCTTAACATGTTTGACAGTTAACTTCTTCTTTCTTTGTTTGAATTCAATTTAGTTTAAGCTAAGTGAAAATTGAAAATAAATACACAAATTGTAAAAACATTGGTACGCAAAAATTATATCATATTTCATTCTTTCATTTCAACCTTTGGACACCATGAGATTTGAATATCAATGACATAATTTTGGATTCCTGTTTCTGTTTTGGAATCAAAAGTTATCAAGCAGAAGATATAATTTTGACTTGAATATTTTATGATTAATATTTCTATCCTTCAACTTCTATCTTCATTTGTTACCTTTATGTTTCCACAAAGAACTTTAAAATATTTTATAGTTTCACTACATCATTGATTAAATTTTTCACATTTCAATAGAAAACAAGAAATAAGAAGAAATTCCAGGAATTCTAATTCATTTATTTATTTAAAATCTATTTATCCGTTATTTTTGACAGAATTTTAATATGTAAAAAAAACTATATCGAAACTGACAAAAAATAGTATAAAACAAAATGAGTCTTTTGAAATTATACTTTTTTTTTTAAATGAGAGGAGTGGGGTGGAATATTGACAAAATGTAGTATTATAAAAGGTAAACTTATTCAGTCAACACAACTTCAACTCAATGTCATTGTTCCCATATTAAAATAATTAATTAATTAAACTGTTTCTACATGAATTTGGTGTTGAGTAAACTCCATTTGAGATACTTTTTAATGATTTCATAATTTAAGTTAATTTCCTTCCAACTTTATAATATTTTGTATCGAATTACATTGGAGTTTCTAAATAAAGTTAATAAGGTAATTGTATTTAACTTATAGCTTAAATGTTTTAAATTGTTTTAAAGTTATAGCTTGTAACAAAATGGTAATTACGATGAATTAAGGTGACAAAGTAAAATAAGTTCATGGAGATAGGCACATAAGGAATAGTTGATGTATCCAAAGTTATATTGCATTTGGACGAAAGGAAATAATTAACATGTTCTGAAAGAATTGAGTGTAATGGTATACGGCTACCTAAAAGAAAAAGCGACTGACTGGACGGGGTCGGTTATCTATATGAACCTCTAGGCAGGAAACAGAGAGTAGGAGCCTTATCATGTTGTCGCCTTTTCAACTTGAAACGTTCTTAATTTAAGGCATGCTAAATAGCAACCAACTTATTCAAAGCAACAATGAAAGAACGCCATAAAAAATCATTAACACGATGAGGCAGTGTAACATTAATTTATACAAATTTTCCCTTGAAATAGGAACCATGAAGTTCAATATAACGCACTGTGGTGAGGCTTTCAAAACAAACAAAAAAAAAAAAAAAGAAAAAAGGAGTGTTTAGCAAGATATTTTGTAATTTTAATTTTAATTTAATGTCTAAGGTTGGAAATAATTTCAAGCAAAAACTAAACTAACTTTAAATAAATAAAAAACTATAAAAATCTAAAGTTAGAAACATTGAATCATGTTAGAAAGTGTACACTTGCATTCATCTGTGCGAATAATCAATCAAAGGAACTGAACTAAGATCACAAAACTAAGGATAGATGTAATTTGCAATATTTGCGTCAGTGTTTGTTCTAAAAGACCGGTTAAATATCCTGAATTCCACCTAATATTTGAATTACCTATTTATGGTTTTTGTTACTTAATTTTGCTCATATTTTATACATGAGAAATCGTTAAAGTCCAAAGCATATTGCATACAAATTATCCTATATATACTAATGACTGAATAATAAAAACCTGTGTTAATAAAAACATGAAAAAACTTTAAACATTTAAAACACATTTTTTCTTAAAAAAGCAGCAATATATAGTGAGATTTGTTTACTCTGAGTCCTCTTATAGAATATACGGATGTGTTCTATAGATTATTCTATAGATTATAGAATAATTATAGATGTGTTATTAGACATAGATATGAAGCATGCTGTAGATAGGTAAGCATTAGACTCATAAATACGAGATATACTGATAGATACATATGTTAAAGAAATGTTAAATAAATCATTTCTCAATCTCTCTTTTCTCTTGACAGACAGATTTTTCGAAAATTTGAGTTAGCAGGTTTCTTTTTTATTTTATATTTTATTCCAGCATGTTCCACTGTGTATTAGATGCATCAACGTCAAATTGTACACAATAATTCTTTCATTTACACTACAAAAGACTTATATTGTCATTTATTAGACTACTATCGAGTTAGTAGGTATGTTTCTTTACTCTGTGTTTTAATCTTCTTCGATTTTGAACTTGAAAATTCAAATGGAAATTTGATTTTTATGTCCAATGTCAATTAATTTTTTTTTTACTTTTGCTCCAAATGATCATAAATAAACTCATGAGTAATAGAAGAATAATTGACTATGATTATTGAGTTCTAATGATCTGATAGAAGTTGGAGTTGGTAGGGCATTGGTAAGGAGACTGCTTGTATTGAGGGCAGGACAGCAAGTCAGACATTGCAGGGAAAGTGACGGAGACAAGAGAGAAGAGGGGAGAACATATTTTCAGGGTGAATCAAATAGGCTGGGTATTATGCAGACGCCAACGCGGCCCAGGTCGGCGGTAATTTCATAATGGTACGAGAATGTCATCGTTCCCGAAGACCCAACGCCCACGACTGCAAGGGCACGCAGCAAGCGCTATTGTCTTCTTACACCTCCAAATGGAATTTAGAACCAGCCAACACTCAACCCCAACTAAGCACAACTATTCAAAAATTCTACCACTTCTTCACTCATCGCTATTACAATAAAATAAAAACGAATATTTAGCCTTAGATGTAAACTATAAGATATTATTTGTAAGAATTATCTCAAGGATGGTAGTTTTAGTTCTTTCAATAAATTCGTTTATCAAAACATAAGAAGATAAATGAAGCAAAATAGTGTTATTATATTAACAATGTACCAGGATTGCAATCCACGTGGGTGGTGAGATATTTATTAGTGCTTCAGTTTATCGTCACCAGTATTGTTGCAAAATCTGATCTGTATTAATGAATACTCAGACAAAAATAAATTATTGAATACAGATTACTCAGATCTCTCCGAAAGAAGTAAAACATATCAAAAAATATGCTGTTGGAAAAAAATTGTATATATCAAATTTATTGTTTTAAGGTTTAGTATAACTAATAGTCATCCTTAGTACAATGAAAAAGTATTTCTACAATCATCATATTTTTACAGTTATAAGTCTCAATCACAACAATATTATTATAATTAATCGGCCGATAAGAATTAACGTTTTGAACAGCTGTATGAGTATGTTAAAAACTAAAAATTTACTGACAATGCTAGACGTTTGAAATATTCTTGTTGTTATTTATATTAACATTAATTATTAATTCTGATAAAGGTCTCAAGAATATATTCTGCTCCCTCTCTATGTCTATTTAATACTCATTTCATTACTCGAACTCAGTGACAAGTTCTTTTACATTCATAAGGACAAATTAGATTATTTATTCATTCACCTAAAAGGGCCTTCAACATTCGATCAAGCTTATTTATAACTTTTTTGCAAAAATTGAATGAAACTTAATTGCGTTTAAAAACATAATATCAATATATGAGAAACTTTGGACTTTTCTTCTATATTATAAAGTAGAGTACAGAGTTTTCATCATGCTAACATGTAGTAAGTGTTCATATTCATTGATTATAAATTTATACTTATTTAAACAAGTATTAAAGGTTTAAGATCCTAAATTTAGCTGGGCAATGTTAATGTAATTGTTCAAAGGTAGTTGTGTTATTTGTTCTTTAAGAACTACAGATTGATGAGTGCCTAAGCTAATTAGTCTCTGTGTATCTAGATAGTGATGGTAATTGTTCTGCAAAAGCTATAGAATGATGGTGGCATAACCCAGTGGTCACCAAACTGTTTTCACTGTGGGTCGGATAGCTGAAAGAATGACATGCGCGGGCTGCATAATCATTCTATTCCACACTTGCAAAGACAGAACGAATGCTCTGAGAAAATAGACGAAAAATTAATTTAGCATTACAAGTTAATCATTGATTAGTGCCGCACGATGCAAAAAAAAAACAAAAACAACCAACATGTTTATTTACCAAAAAAATATCAAAAAAGATGTTAGCGAAAAGACAGTTGCATGATATATCTTCAGGTGAACAGTAAAATGCAACCAGGTTCCTTATCTGTGCTTCTATTTCAAAATTATTTTTCAACCATATCAAGAATCTCTGTGTTTATTTCTACTGGCACATCTTCAAGGTTATAAGGGTAGGCTACGGGGACTAAGGCTATGGGGCCAAGGTTATAAGGTAAGCCACGGTTATAGGTAATAGGGAAAGCTACGGTTCACCAAATGTAGAGAAGAGGTATGGCAAATGGGACACCAAATCTTACTCTTACAAAAATGTCTGTTTAATCTTTCATGGAAAAGCTGCACTTTTGTTCCACATATTTGAATTTTACACAACAATAATGAAATAGGAAAAGTTTTTGGTGTTCTAAATATACTATTTAAATTTAAATTGTCTTACACAGTTTCGTGTTCCATACGATTTATTAAGCATTTTGAAGTACCGTCGGCGGACCAGATGACCTAACGTTGCGGGCCAACAGTCCGGTTTTGTGAAGGTTGGGTCCAACCTATTGAAGCAAATTAGGCTCTGTATATCTAGAAAATGTTGTTCTGTAAAAGCTACATAATTATAATGGCCTAAGCTATTGAAGATAATTCGGTTTTGTGCATCTACGATAATGCTATTGTCTTAAATATGTAAAATATGATAATTTATGTATGATGGATATTTAATCCTTGGACATGACATTTTTTAGACTGAAATACTTTCAAGAAGTTTTTTCACATTTAAATAATCTCTGAGGTCTAACAATACCAAAAGTAGGTTTATTTCTTTGTTTTTTTTTTCGTTACTATATTTTATAATACCCCCCACTTTGGTTTCTTAACGTTGTTTCACTTCCAATGCAGTGGGCCCTAAGCAATTTGGCCAGATTTTAAGCTTCTTTAGAACGAAGATTTCGACTATTCATTTTAGATTCGTTTAAATTTTTGTTACAGTGTTTGTTGAATGAATGAGGATATATTTATTTTTCAATCAAAGAAGCGATAAAAATAAGTTGATTGGGTTGGTTGTGCTGTTTTGCCATTGCAGTGCCATGGCATGGACAGTAATTCAGTAATTAAGTGCCACGGCATCGCCTTTGTCGTTAGTCTCACTCGCTAACTACCCACCCAAATATCATTCAATTAACCCTACCTCTCATAGCGTATGAACCAAACACACAGCACTGGTCTTGTCCCAGTTTAATATCACGTTCTTTCCTTGTCTATTCATAAAGTTAAATGATTGCTTTAAACAGCTTCATTAACAACTGCTACACATAATTATGCATACATTTTCAACATTTGAAAATGCACAATTACCACTCAAAATAAAAAAGATACAACGAACAGTAAATAAATAAATACATCAATATACTGAACAATTCAGTTGAAATATTAATAATAAATTAATTTATCATTATAAATTATATTTTGTAAAATATATATAAATGTACCACACAGTCAAGAAACTAATAAGATTTAATTTAACCGAGCTAATATATAATAGCAACTGAACTTTTGATCTGCATTGATAACTTATTATTAATTTGTTAAAGATTATTTTTACAATAAATTATCTCATTCGATGTTTAAGACTTATTACCTTTATACTCGTAGCCTTTAATTCTAAACTCCTTACTACTTATGGTAAACATATTTGTATATGATAATGGTAGAAAACATGGGTAATTAATATTCGATATGTCAAATATGTTCTCTTAATCTAATAAAAATATTCTTTTTAAGATAATACTAATATATAAATAAACTTCAAAGTCCTCAACTTTCAGGACACTCTCACGTTTACGAATATACTCGTAGTTAGATTCTAACCCCTATCACATTCAATTCTACAAACTCGACTCCTAGTCTGTGCTACAAGTCTTAAAGGAATCGAGAATCTCGAATAACAGTATTTATCATAGTTTATCATCAGAGTTCTCCCTCTTTTATGAAAGTATCAATCTTTTCTTTATTCATTCTTATTAGAGATGGGAATGAAACAATCATCCAGGGAATACTATCAATAAAAATATTGAAGACATGTTTAAACTATTTAGGTACCATTAATACAAAATACTAATAATGTTTTCAATTAAGGTACAATCTAAACAGTGTGGCAGCAGTTCGAACTGTAATTGGTCAGTTCATAATCATTTCATGTATGAATTCTGAGAAAGCAATAAACGATGAAAAGTTCTTTTACTCAAGCAAAGGTATGAAAAATGTTCTCTTAAATTCATTTAAAGATGACAGCATTTTAGCGGATAAACAAAATTTTTTTTGTAATGAATAATAAAAATATTTTAATTCATCAGCGGAGTAAAGTTTCCATTTAAGAATTATTATATCTTGTATGAATAAAATGAATAAACTTAATGCTGGTAATAATATCGGTTAAATAACAAGAATTAAGTCGCTGCTTATTTATTTATTTTAAATAATTTTAAAAATTAAAATTTTGAAAATTTATTTCTTTTCAAATAAAAAAGGATCCTTTTCAAGGCACTAACAACGACCGAATGTAATGTTACTAATTTATAAAAGGAAATCTTAAAAAAATACATAGAAAAATCCGATTACTAATGCGTTAATATAACAAAATTAATATCTATGTAGATTAATATATAAATGAATTTATAACAAAACCAAACAATAATAACTTTTCAATTAAAACCTCCTTGAGAAATCCAAACAGATCCGAAAGTGTATTGGATGTAAAGCAACAAGCTCTAAGTCAGCATATCTGGGATCATACTTTACCTGGATCCCAGTGTTGAAAAAGTTTTTCAAATAAATAATACTAGTAATAGTGTTTCTTTCTAAATGTTTCTATCCTCAATACTTAATGTAATCTCGTTTCTAAAAATGGAAGATACATAGTTTACAGTATTAAATGTGGACCCATAAAATCATTGCAGGGTTGGAAAATAATCAAATAAAATACGTTTTTCGCTAACTATGTCTAATATGATATAATAATTACTTATTAAAGTGAATTAAATAGCATCAAATTCAGAGGGACTTGCCAAATTTAAGTTAATTTCAGTTTTCCAACCAGAAAAACTGAGGGTTAGAAGATTTATCCCTCTTAATAATATGTTAGGAGGGATTATTCAATTTCTTCCTCTGGCTGCAATATCAAATGGAGATAACATAGTGACAGTGTTCAGACTCGATAAGAAAGGGCACCATTACTCTAGAACTGCCTAACACGTCTCTACAAATAAAAAAAAAAAGACATCTTTATCAAGTTGAACCATTCTACATAAACTAAGAAATTAACTCCGTGTTAGTATTGATAGAAACACCATTAAATTTACTTAGGCATTCTTTTTTTAATTTTGATATCAATGTGAAACAAACAATATTTTCGACTTTTGTAAAATATTCAGACCTTATTTTTCTAAATGTATTTACTGTTTAGAAAATTTACTAAGTTCCTCATATTGCCAAAACTCTGGGAGGAGTACCATATTTAATGAATAACTAGCATTTAAACTAATCTATGATACATTTAATTTCAAAGCTTATTAACTTTTGTTTTCATTTATAATTTCAGTTCATATTATTAATATGCACAACTATGAATTCTGTTTATTGTGTACTATTATTATTTAATATTTATTATAAACCTTGAGGTTCAATTTGTTTATTCTTTTGATGATAGACTTCTCCTGGGTATTAAAGATAACCCCAATATGTCGAAACTGCATAAAACAAGATACTGGGATACATTGATAATAAATAGTCTCTACACAAAAGAAGTTTTTTTTATTAACACTACCCATTTCAAAAACTTCGTGTTCATCGTTGTTTATTCGACTTCGTTCATTTGACGATGTACACGAAGTGTTCGAAAAACGAGGTAAATAAAAAAAACTCCTTTTTTTTGTGGAGATTTTATATTATCGATTTACCCAAGTAAATCTAAATACCACACAATTACGGATTACACAACTAAAGAGATAAACCAGGATACTTGTACTGTATCTTTTTTTTTTTTATTATACTTATTCGTTGCATGTTAACGTGACAGGCTCAATTTATTTGTGATAATTCACATTTTTAGCACTCTGTGTAATCACTTTCTAGAGATTGCTATATTAAACCTGGACTTAAAAGCATCCATAATTACGCCTTTAAGAACTCTCTGTTACAGATTATGTCTGGGCTAAATCAGCAAAATGTTAAGCAATAACATCTATAAAAAATGACACGCAAGAAAATCTGAAATCAGCGTTTTGGTTAATATGTTGATCCCTATTTCTTTTACTAAAAAAATTTCTCTCTCATTTTTTACATAAGTTCTCCAAGTTTTACCTGTAAATGAGTAAAATAGTCACTAGACATTTGTTCACATTTTTATAATGTTGCATTAATTTTTGTCCATTGTAAAATATTCTAATGTTTCTGATGTTTGCACTATAAGTTATTATTAATGTATAATCATGAGTTTAGTGATATCTTTGCCAATATCAAAATTTAGTGAACACCACTCAAAATTTGACTTATAAATAAAAAGACAATAAAACAATAATTTTGTGCATTGAATTGAACTAATTTATTGGTATAATAGTTTAACTATTCATAGAAATAGTTAAAAGGTGCCTTTTTAACTATTAATATGAATTACACATTTCATTTGATAGTATAATTATAAAAAAAATTAAATTTACTTCAAATTTAGTGCTAGTTATTATCTATTTTGTGATATTTAGTGATAGGTTAGGTTAGGTTACAGTATTTAGTGATAAGTATATTATCTGTAATATAGAAATGAAAAATGAGTTATATCAGTATTTTAAACAAAAGTACCGCTGAAAGTTAATTATTATTTATACTTCACTGAGCGAAACAAAGGGGTGTTGCCAGTAAATATAATGTCCTTAATATTACTCTTATCATAATAGGTATCAATTTTAATTTACACACCAATTGCTAAATGATTTGATAATATTTCTCAGGAAGTTTGTTACCTTGCATTAAGTTCAAAACTTATTTCCTTTCTCAGAAATACGTACACAAAACATAGTGAATCTGTAAAACTAAGAGAGTGAAAAAAAAGGTAGGATATCTGGAAAAGCAGTTAAATTCTTTTTTTAGCTCCATCTTCATTTAGTAAATCGGATATCATTTTAGGGCAACTATCTTTGCATATTGTAGAAGAGAAAAACTGACCTCATAGATAATAATCAAAATGGTTGCATGTTTATTTTGACACTTATTATCTTGTTATAAACACTGATATGAGTAAAGGAGACTAGTACGTCTGAAATCCTAGGGGCCCACTTTTACTTTCGCCTCATCCGGTGGCCTTGGGTTTTGCTTTAACATGACTCCTTCTGCTGATTCACACGTCGAAATCTCAAGTTTGCAAGGAACACTGACCTCACCTTATGACGCACCCATCACAAGACTGTATACGCAGTTTTCCCTGATATCTGATGAAATGTTCTTATAGACTTACTCTTATGCACCTTTTCATCAGTACCACAAATAACTGACATTTAAAAAAAAAAAAAAAGTATAAGCACAAAATATATCAGAACTTAATTTATTGAGTTCAAACCATTCGATCACTTAGTATTAGAAACTTTTATTCCTTCTACAGATTAAATAGAATATTGAATAATATTAAGAAGAATAATGATCTCATGTTCTTACTTGCAATGCCTCATTAACTACGTGGTGATGTTAATATGTACCCCATAATTTTGTTTGGATATATCACACTTCATTAACTGAAACGTTTCAATAAATTTTTCCAGTGAAGTGTCCCGACAGGAATAGTTTCAACAACGGTGTATTAATAATATCTATTCTTCCATTTTTATAAGAATGGAATCACAGATATTTGACACACATTAAACAGATTACCAGAGTTTTTTTCTTCACACGGTATTATGATAGTCAATACGAGGAAAAGAATCTACTTTTCATCATTTTAGACGAATTTAATAATCCAAGACCATTAAATCGATTTTCAGAAATTTAAGTTATTACGTTTAATTAATTAAAAATATTGTCTTGTCAGACATAAATATTATAATCATGTTTTTGGTGATAACTTTACTAATAACAAATTTAAGTAAACACCACTTCAAATTTGACTTATAAATAAAAATAATAAAATCCCTGTGAAATAAAATAATATATTTTGTGCACAGAATTGAACTAACTTTAAACAATTATTGATATATTCTTAATAAAAATTAAGGACTCTTTATACTAAGATAATTTCGTCATTAACTAGAGTTATAAATATATTTTAAATTGATATTGCAGTTCTAAATATATACCTCAACATTTCAGCAATAGTAAGATTTAATACTATTATTTTGACAGTATATTATGTCTCTGCACCTTTTTAACAACACTAAATTCTTTAGAGTCGACAATCCCATTCACAACGGAAGAATAAATAAATTATAAATTGTCATTCTAATTCACAGTTGTCCTTATCTATTGATTGCCTAAAGACTTAAGTTTAAATGTACGTAGAAACCCCACCAATAAAATTGCGTATGTCCATTTTTATTCTTTCTATCCAAAAGATATTAAACTCTCTGTTTTAATATATATGCTTTTGAAGGAGTTATAAGTTTGTCTAACCTCCTCAATGTTGGAATTAATAACATTCTTTCTATTACTCTCTCATTGGTTTTGAAAATAAATAATGACATTCATGAGTAAACTGGAAGGAACCTAAAATGATTGCATATGAAAGATCGATATTGTTAGAAATATTATCGAGTCCACTTTGATTACATTTAATAGATCAATACTATAAACATTAGTGAAGGATTATTTGACTAAGACTATTGCCAAACAGAACACTTGCTTCTGTCTACCAGGGTTGACAGCTGGCAGATAAAATTACATATTCGTCCTGAAACCCTTGCGTAAGTTCTTCTTCCATTGACATTTCTTCAAGCGCATTTGCCTCTGGTAGATCCGGGGTGCAACATTCACTTTGATCTCAATTTGTAATCACAGGATGTGAAAAAATGTGAGGAATTCGTCCTACGGAAAGGACTTTAAGCCATCTGTACCGAGCCTGTATGATGTCAGGTATTCGTTAAAGATCCCTAATCTAAATAACACTTTAGTCAGGCTAAATTTAGGACTCCCAATGTATATTGTTCATTATGTGCTATCACAAAGAACCAATCCTTTACCTATGTGTGTTTTCTATTGAGTCGGCCACTGATACCCTAACCTAACGTTACACTGACTTACTCAACTCTTTGTTTCCTTTTTCTTACGGTTCGATCTATGACTCTTGTTGGAGTCTTAACATACACTATCCAGTCGGACGAAAAAACAGTTTTTATGGTTGAAAAGTCCTGGTCCCATTTTTTTTTTTAATGGTGGTTAGATGATTTATAATTTACATTTCATTGAGAACTAAAAGTCAACGTTTAAACCACAGCCAATTTCTTACTGTGCTTTAAACTTTTCATATAAATAATATTAATTTTCTTTAAGTAAAACATTAATAAGAATAAATATTAAAATAAGGAACAAAAGAGAGTTATGTTGGAAGTTATTGGTTTGTGAAATGAATAATTAGTGAGGAAGTGGTGAAAGGGATGTCTCCAGACGTGACTGGGTCAGTAAGGGAATCCCAGTCTGTGGCCAAATTCCATTCTTATCTGCTCTTTAGAAAACAGGCTGCCAATGGAATTCTGGTCAGTCATTCAGCCACACGCAGGTAGCACCCTACTTGTTTTCAACTCATGCTTCTCACATGCATAGGAACCCATTAAACATAAGTCAGTTTCTATGTCAGATTTTAAGACTGCAACTTTGCAAATTTAACTTGATTGAAACATGCAGTTTTTGCAGTTTATATATATATATAATATATATATATATATATATAATATAGCATCCCTACAGTTTTGGCAGTATTTCTTCTTTAGCCTTTTCAAATTACATCAAGAGTATTTACGTCATTTAGTGTTCAAACTTACAAATTATTTTATATCACAAATTAAGTTGCATTTTATTTCTAGAGTGTAGTAGGTAGAGAGAGATACATAGAGAAAAAGAAAGAAAGAGAAAGAGAGAGACCCTAATGAAGACCTCAACCTGGTTAGAATCTGAGATCCAAAATTTGAGGACTTGGAGTCTGAGTTGGATTATCTGAAATGTATTTTTATTTTAAATTTTAGGCATAGCCAAATAATTTCATGTACCGATTCCACAGTCCTAATATCATACTTTTTGTTCTTAAATTTATATTTAGAATTAAGTTGTTTAAAAAATTATCTCAAACCATCGTCATTAAATTAACCATGATTGTTCCATTATCTCTATATATTAATCTCGTGAGTTTGTTTGTTTGTTAACTCATTTTCCGTGGAGATAGAGACATGAAATTAAATATATATTATTTATTACTTGAATAATGTTAAGTAAAAGAAAATTATCACTATATTCCCAAATTGGAGCCAGAGTAGCAAGTGTCTTGCGTGCTTGCCGATGACAGTAGTGCAAATGTATTATACATAAATGTAACGATTTTTTTTTTAATTTAATATTCGTGTAATATAAACTCTGGTAATAAACTAAAGTCATGGGGCCAGGGTAGCCCACTGGCTTGCGAGATCGCCGATGACAGTAGGACAAATGTATTAAAAATAAAATTGAATTTAACAAAAATAATTTTGAATTTAAAATTTGAATAATTTAAAGAATTGTAATCTAGTAAAGGCATTGATCCAGGGTAGCCAGTCGCTTGCGTGCTCGCCGATGATAGTAGTGAAAATATTACACATAAATGTAACGAAAAAAAAAATTTTAATTTTCAAAATATAAACACTGGTTGTAAAATTAAGGCATGTAGCTAGAGTAGAGGCTTGCATGCTCGCAGATGACTGTAGTGCAAATGTTTATAAATAAAAGTAACAAATATGTAATAAACTACTACATTAAAGGTTAAAAATGAATAATTTTAGAAAGGAACTTGAATACAAACGTCAGATAAAATATGAATGCTGTTAGGTAATATTATAAAGACACATTCCTTTATTAATTTTATTTTAAGTTATGTAAATAAATTGAATATTTCAATTTACAAGTTGTGTTTGTTTTAAATATATTTCATTGTGTATACAACCTGAATTGATATTTTATTGATTTATATGATAAAATAAATTATTTTTTTTTTACTTTTAAATGATTTTTAATTTTGCTAAATATACTTACTGTGAATAAATCTTGAATCATGTTAAGAATACTATATAAAAAGCTTGGGCCATATAATTATCTGTTTCCTTGCCTTAATAACAAGAAATAACAATTGAAATTACCCCTGTCAATCATGATCAGTGAATTGATTTCAATAACTATTGCTATAATTTTTGAGTGACACAGTGGGTCGCGGGTAGTCCAGTGTTATACTCGTATAAGACGTTTGTAAGGATTTCTCAAATCTTACTTACCATTCACCCTAGGGCATATACTTAATGGAACACCATTTTAGTCTAATGCATAAGTTATTTTTTTAATTATTAATTAATTAATTATTAATTTTAATTATGGACACACAATCTTTGGAAATCCTAAAAATATAGCATACATTTTCTGATATATATGTAATAATGTTTTCTTTAGTTCAGGTAGTAATGCATGTTACTTCAATAAATTAGACTCCAGTAATAGTTCCTTTATGAGGACAATAATCAGTAAAGGACCTAGTCATAATTTTGAATAAGTACATTTCAATTAATGAATAAAATTAATTAGAAACAAGTATCAATATAATTTTTAAACCTGGTAGTTTAACGAACTAAAACAATAATCATCCATAATATATTTCAATAAAATTCATCAAGAATGATGCAATTACTTTTCTCTGAGCCAATCAAATAATTTAGCTTATTTTACAATTATTTGCCTTTGTAAACATACTGGATAGTTTAATTACCCACAATCAGATTAGTGGTATCAATTATAAAGTTTGATAAGTAACTCTTGCCTGTCAAAGGAGTTTATTTCAATTACAATTTATCCTGAGGCTTATGAAATGCCAAATACAATTCAGTAATCAAGAAATATTGCTGCAATTAGTTATTGAGATACCTTGTTAAGATAATATTCTCCTTGCATATAATCAAATTGCCATTTACAGCATTCAGCTTATTATTGTGCCAGCTAAATCAAGTGGAAAAAACTTATATTTTATAATATGAAAAAAAAAGTTCAGTTCAACGGATTGAGTAAGTACTAAATTGCAGCAGTACTTATTTAATTCATATTTCAAAATTAAAAGTAATTACCGATATTTATATGGGAACCAAATGGTTGCCCTTCTTGATATAACAATCTTACTTATCAAATTTATAATTATATTTGGCTTACAGACTGACTGAATTCCAAAAATTTTGAAAGAAATGTAGTATTATAAACACAGGAGTATATTTCTTTAATATTAAATTGAAAAATTATTTAACTATCAAATAGTGTAACAGAATCGAGAAAAATATGTGAGGAAAAGTAGAGGGGACCGTTATAAGAATGGACATTTAATTAGAAGTAGAGTGAGTCGGTGTGGGAACAAGAGAAGATGGTTCCCATGCTGGTAATAACTGCAAAGGTTCACTTCAATTAGCACACGCCACCAGAGTAACCACTGTGATTAGTCTTCCAAAGCAACTCGGTGATCAACAGGGTAGCTTTGTCAGAAGTCGTAGGAAATATTAAGTGAAATAATGAAAGTCACCAGAGTGCAGTATTGAGAAAGGAACGGAAGCTCTATCAGTAATGAGCATCCGGGAGAATAAAGTAACACAACTTACTATCACCAGAGTTCACGCTTTTAAGTCCTAAACCGCACCCAAATGTTCAACATCTCTCTTGTCTTAAACGGACCGATTATCAATTTTCCATTTTTCCGAAACTAACCAGTTTTTCCTACTTTAGCAGGTAAAGTTTTAATGAAGCCATCAATAAAAATCCTCATGAAATAAATACTCATCTAGCCGAATCATATCGTCAATATGTATATACATATATAACAGATAAACGAAAGTCGATCTAACAGGACAGATTACACTTAAAAAAACTGTGACACATAGAATGAGATATAACAAAGATTCACTTTTCAATATTTCGACCGTTATGGTGGTCGTCCTCAGGAGAAGAAGTGAATTCAATTATCCTCCTGAGGTCGAAGACCATAACAGTCGAAATATTGAAAAGTGATTATTTATTATGTCTCTTCCATGTGACATATATATATACATCGAGGAGTTTTAAAATCCCTTTAGTTTACAATACAACATTAAACACAAACATAAAATATAATAGCTCATTGTGATAAAACTACAAAGATAGATAAGAGGGTCTTCGAGTACGATACTCCAAACAACATCACTATCTCGAGTACATAATGGTAGATGTTTTTTTAAAATCATGTTCAAATCAGAATCAGATATCTAAACCAGAAACTCGTTACTAAAATATTCCGATAGTGAAAGTTGACAAATCTTTTAAATAACATATTGAATTATAATGGAATAAAATACGTAGTACTTTGTAAAACTTATTGAAGAAAAGAGAATATTTTATTGTACCCATTCAATACTGAAATAATCGATGCTGAGACCCATCGACATAAACATTATATCGTCAAAATATACAAAAAGGTTATATTAGCTGGACTAAGATCAAAATTAATCATAAAATGTTGAGACAAAGGCGTGGGAAGTTATACAATATTTTTACTTACCTTATTCAATATGGGAAACTGTTGCAACGTTTGTAAAATATGTTTTACAAAGAAACTAAGAAGAAGCGTACAAACTTTTCTCTGATGAAGAATCAACTATTTATGGATGTACATCAAAATTTATGGATGTACATTGTTCTTCAATAAATTACCTAATGATTATCCTACATTCTTTTACTATGGTTTTTTTTGGCCACGAATATAATTTGTTTTCAGAGTACACCTAAATAGTTATTTTCAATTCAAGCATTGTAAAAAAAATTACCTCAGTAATACATTCTTTGTATGGATTTGAATAAATAGAAGTACGTTCTTCTGATTGAAGAAGGTATACCAGTGAGAGAAATGAAGTTTGTACGTGTCTAGGTAAAACTATTAACTACTTTTACAAATTGAAGTCAACAAAGCAACTGTTGTAAGAAATTTATACTATAAACATATTACTATTCATGTAAAAGTATATTGAAACATTACAAGTGACTAAAAAAAGAATTTTTAAGAGAAGAAAATATATTGAATGCAAAATGAATATAGTAACTGTACATCCACAATTCTAAATTCACATTACAATACAAAAATTATATTCTTAGTTTTCAAATATATAGATATAACTATGCGTAAAATAAGTTAATTTGATTAAAAATTCGCGTTGTTTATTGAAGATCTTTTTTTACAGAAATACAGAAAATTTATAACAACACTAGATACAGTGAGTAGAAAAATCTGAGAAACATGCAATAATGACAGTACAATGAGTAATTGAAAATGCCAGCATTCTTTCAAGACAGTTGTATGAATATTATTTTAAAATTTAATTGGGGAATAAATTATTTCTTTTTCTCAAAAGAAAAGAATAGGAATCTCTTTTTTATCATTTATATTTTATATTAAATATATAGCAAATAACTAAATAAATATGTATATAATCTAAGAATAAATTATTAAAAACAAGTAACTTTAACAAAAAAAAATTATTGAATAAATGTTTTTTGAATGGATGTATTCCTAAAGTTTAAAAGAAACGACTTGATGTTTCAAAGTGAGGTAGTTAAAGTTTTGGTTGCTTTTTATTTGGACTGAAGATTCAAACCATGTTAATGTAAATGTTGCTTTAATTTATTGGTGAATGAGTATGTTGATATATAGATCAAGAATTGCTGGACTTTCTTTTGATCTAAAGAAACTCAAGCCAGGAATGATAGAAGGTGTGACATCTTATTCGTGGGTTGGAATACCTTTGCATGAATTAACACTTAAGCAAGTAAAATATAAAAAAAATATATAGAGATGTGACAACTCGAAGACACTTAATGGGAAGTGTAGGCTTAATTGTTTATAAAAATTAAGAATACAATTTTCTCACAGTAAAATAATTAGAACAAAAAAGTTCTAAGCCGCAGCTATATTATACTCACTTCTTAGCAGGAATGCGATCATAAAATATATTAGTCATTTCCGTGGGTGTGAACAAGCTCTGCAAAAGAATCTAAACTATGGAGACAATGAACAATATGAAATAAATTGCTGAACTTTTCTGTCTCGTTAATAAAGATAATTAAATATTCCCGCATAACAATTCCAACATCATAATAAGATACCTGCGAATGTACGTGAACCCATAGTGTCATGACAATTGGTTGCTATTTGAATATTTAAATAAGAAATGTATCATTTTACCAATACACATTGGCTGAGTAGGCGTTGGAGTGACTCCGTCATTAGCTGAGCATGAAGCAGGAGTGAATGAGAGGATGCGCGATCAGAACTCAAAAAGGAATTTGGGTTCAGAGTGAAGACATCTTAAAAATGCAACATAAAAAAAGAACACTAAAGGGTGAAAAAATTAAAAAAAAATCTACTAATAAATTTTATTTAATATTTTGTTGATGTCTTGCCTTTCTTGAGCTTCATTTCTTATAAATATATAATAGAAAGAAGTGCTAGTACACATGTTAGATAAACATTTAATAACAATTTTTTTCCTATGATGAAGAATACTTTAAAAACAAAAGCAAAAACAATCATAGCCCATGCGAGAGTAAAGTTTTAGATACTTGCTATGTTTTAGTACGTATTATTCATGCTATTGAGAATGTGGTAAAGCAGTTTATGATTAATTCATTAGTTGCATAGTCTGTAATTGTGTAGTATTTACTCATACTGGGGTACATGGATAATACAGAAGTACTCACACAAAAGAAGTTTCGTTGTTTAAACCACAAAATTTACTCAAGTAAATGGATAATACAAAGTCTCCGTACAAAGGTAGTTTTTTTATTCAAACTTCGCGTTCATTATCAGATAAACTTCCAATGGAAGGCGTGGAGGACAGAATACCGTCGTACGTTGGCTCTGTACTCTATAATCTGTCAGCGTACGACCGTTCTGTCCTCCACATCTTTCATTGGAAGTTTACCTGACGATGAATACGAAGTGATTGAAATGATTAGCTTGAATAAAAAAAAAACTACCTTTGTGCGGAGACTTTGTATTATCCATATACTGAAGTAAATTTCGTGTTTTAAATAACGAAAATTCTTTTGTGTTATCTATTTACTGTATAGTTGTGTATCAGTATACAGTTATTCAAAATTGCCACTCGTAACAAAGATAACCTAAAAAAATTCTTTATGATATATAATGAAAGCCCAATAGAATAGCTAAATATAAATAAATTAGCTATTAAAGATATATCTCAAATATGGCATTACATCATTACCAAATTAAACTTACATTTGAATTGAATCTAATATGGCATTATAATTCTACGAGTATGATATTCTACTTGGGAATTATTGACTCAGACCATATAAATATATATATAATGATGTTATAAAAGACAGCACTTTAAGAAGAATACGCGTTCGGCAGTTTTGTTTTTGCACCAAAAATTGTGTATAGTTTTCAAAACCGTGTAAACATCCTGTAGTAAATGTTTGCCAAGTAGAGAATTTCCATGTTAGATGGAAATGCGGAATATGCATTCTACTTTCTACATACGAGAAACCATAGATATCAGTCAGCGACTTAACTCAGCATTCCTAATGCCAATGCATTTTATGTTTTGAATATGTATAGTCATACACGTATAAACTTTTCTCAAGTCCCATAGTAAAATAAACATAGATCGCCCAATAAAAACAATTATTTTACACATTATGACCTCATACAGTTATTACAAAACATTATTCATCCAATTATATTTATTTTCTTGAATATATTAGATTTTGTCAGCATTATTAACTTCATTTGTGCCTCTCAGAATTAATAAAGGAAAAATATTTGACAAACTGTTATATGAAAGTTAACACCTAATAATTGTAAAACCATGCAGTTGTCTCTCATTATATTAACAAACTTTTTGAAGATATCATGGAAATTATCAGTTTGTGATTTATATTTTAATGACTCAAGTCTCAAATGTTTCTATTCTTTAAAAAAAAAAAAAAAAAAAGAGTAAATCTAGTTGATGACTGACTTAAGTCACAAAGATAAGAAGCCATGGGAACTGAGCAAGTGGAATGAAACATCAAGTTATTCTTTCTGACTAGATTCCAGAAGACGTTTATGAAGCTAGCCTAATTAATAAAAAGAAATAATTGGTGTAAGCAGTCGTAGACGATTATTCGTCTGACCTGCAGGTAGTGAAAGACGTTGATAGATGTAATCCTACATCAGAACGTCACCAGTTCCAACTGCTACACCACTTGGCTGAAATTTCCGCTTTGTTAATGATGAAAAACTAACTAGACGTATTTCATGTGATGTAATTGAATCCCATTACCTTTGTTCTTTATTTTAATAGAACGTAACAAATTAATTCATCTTGATTAATAATTTTTAATAAATATCAAATATATTATTTTTAAATTAAGTTATTGTTATTTATAATTTATTTACAAGTTTATTTACAAATTTATTTTCTATTCTGTATTGATTAGATATATAAAATGCTATAATAATTTTGATCTTGGCTCTGTTAACTTTTGGAGTTGATATTATAACGTTTGGGCAGTGATGAAAAAAAAAACAATAGCTTCTCTTCAAAGGGTTATTAAAAAATGACTAGTTTTCACATAAAACATTATGCAGTTATTCGTTATTGATATTTAAGACCATATTTTTTTGGTTGAAATCATTTAGGCAGCCTTGATTTCCAATTATATACTATATATATATACCATTGTTCAAATTACAGTAAGGAATGGGAAAAAAAATAGGATCTTTCAACCGTAAAAAGCGGTTTTGATAAAGCTTCTCGACCACTGATTATTAAAGTTCAAAGATGGGTTTCTTGAGGATTTTTGGTCTAAAGAAATTACATCTGATTTGATGTTTGTAGACAGAGGCATAGACCGTAAATAGCTTTTTGGAATATATATATATATTTGATAAACGAAATGCGGTCCAGCAGAACAGTTTACACATAAACTGTGACACATAGAAGGAAATATAACAAAGACTGACTTTTCAATATTTCTACCACCATAAAGGTCCACATATTGAAAAGTGGGTCTGTGTTATGTTTCTTCCTATGTGCGACAGTTTAAGTTAAATAAATATATATACATACACTTTTTCGATGAAAATACGATCCGAAATGACAAATACAGTTCAGTAAACATAAAGAAACATAGAGAAATTAAAAACACACACTTCCAGTCTCTAATTTTTGGTTGAACCGTCTTCAGGAGAGATAAAAGAGGGAAACCAAGCACTCTGTACCGGTGCGCTTGGTTTCCCTCTCTTATCTCTCCTGAAGACGGTTCTACTGAAAATTAGAGACTGTAAGTGTGTGTTTTTAATTTCTTTATGTTTCTTTATGTAGATTGAACTATATATATATATATATATATATATATATATATATATATCAATGATCAAACCACAATATGAAATGGGAAAACAAAATTAAGATCTTTCAACCGTAACAAGCGGTCTTAACCGTAACAGTCAGAGTCAAAAACTCAATTGAGTTTTATATATATATATATATATATATATATGATTCACACCTATGATACACAAGGACTATTTGTCTCCGGAGAGACTCACATCTAGCTAGCTAATGAAATAATCAAAATATAGTAGTGACATTTTAGGACCTCTTTTATATGTGTTCTTCCTGTGAATTTAGTTCATATATAAATATAATATATATATATATATATATATATATATATATATATATATATATATTCGCCCTCCGTTCTTCGACGTGGGGAGATCTCTCTCACTTCGTCCTCTCTTCTAGTCTACTCTCCTGATGACGAACAACAGTTCGAAATATTGAATTCTGTAAGTTTTCTTTGTATTCTCTTTTCTGTGTCGTGCTTTGTGTAATTTAAAGTTATATATATATATAGATGTATACGTGAGGATTATATGTATTAACTTAAATACATGAGGTTTGTACGAAATGTTTTCATTAAACAGTCAATAATTGTTGAGATAAAAAGGAATATTCGTTTTTTACTGCATGAAAATAGGTTAATTCTTTACTCAACAGTTCACGGTTACTATATTACGACAAAACCAGTGGTCTTTATATGACATGAACTTTTCGTAGAATATAAATATAACCTATCTTATCTTGGAATTTTATAATTAAGCTGTCGTTGAACTATTTAGCGAACTCAAGTCCAACTATCGGTAGTGTACTCAGTTTCTTATCATCCCGAGCGTTTGTCAAACATGTGAACCAATGCACGTTCATTCCTAATTCAGTTGCTAAAAATAAAAACAAGACAAAGGTTTGTACAGACACCTACTAATAAACAGTGTCCATCCTTGCCTTAATTTTTGCACATAATGCTGCTCCAATTGTTGATATTCGAACTCCAATGTTACCCAAAAAGTACATTAACTGATACTATTAAAGAGCAAATACTTGAAAATTTCAAATGTATCTGAGAATTTATATGCATTATTCTGGTAACAAATATTTTAAACTTTTCACACGATTTTGCTATAGATATATCTTATTTTAATGCTACAACAGATATAACAGTCCAACCGAACTAGCTACTGAATTTTAAAATTATATATATAACAGAAATAAATTAATTGTAGTACTAAAGTAAATCAAGACTAGGTCAATTTCATGATTCAAATCAAACTCTTAAATCCCTAAGAATTGTTAAGCGTTGTTTTTATAGTAATAAAAAAATCATAAATTTTCATTAAATATGGAATTAATTTTTACTTCTGTATGTGTGCAAAGTGTCGCTATATTATTCTTTTGATTGTATAATCCCGCACATGTAGTAATTAATTACTTTGTGTATATATTTGTTAATTGATATGTAGTTTTTGTTTGCCCTGAGTTAAGGGCTTATGGAAAAAGTTCTATAGAAAAAGAAAGGTCGGTTTCTGAGAGTTTGATTTGAACCTGAAAAAATGACCTAGTCCCAATTTATTTTAGTCCTACCAGAATATCGATATATATTTGAATTGTATATATTGACCATTACCAAAAACGATTTAATAGATAAAAAAAAAATGAGCACTCTGAATTATTGTAGAACAAAATTTCTGCCAAAAAGCATACAGATGATAACTCAAAAAACATCACAATATTTCGACATTCATCGTTATCATTATAGAGAAGTTACCGCTCGGAAGGTAAGATAAAAACTTGATGGTCACAGTCTTGACCATCGAGTAGATCACTTTACCTTCCTTCTTATGGTATTTCTTTTTTTTTCCACTATGTGTTTATATATATACATAAAAACTAGATTTTGAAAAGAACACACAGAAATGAAATCATGGAAACTCATTACTATATTCCAAAGTCCTCAACATCAGGAAGTAGATGTGAGTCGCTCCAAAGGCTGATAACGACTGGCTTGCGTTCAAATAGCACTCAAACAGTGCAGCCAACTTTCGGAGGAAGGAGAGACAAGGCAGAAAAAGAGATAAAAACCAAATAAAAATTCACATCTATTTCCTGATGACGAGGACTTTGAAATATAGTTGTGAGTTTCAGTGATTTAATTTATGTGTGTCCTTTTGAAAATTCTAGTTTATTCAGTTCAAAGAATCGTTTTCATCTAATACATTTATACACACACACACACACACACACACACACACACACACACATACACACACACACGCATATATACATATGTATGTATATGATCAAACCACAATTAGAAAATGGGAAAACAAGACTAAGATCATTCAACCGTAACAAGCGGTCTTCATCAGAGTCAAAAACCCAACTGACTCAGTTGATTGTTATTTCACGTGTTTATGTGAAATCTTTTTATGTATGTATATATGTTTCAGAATTAACTATAGGTAGATAGTAAATGGAAAAACACATTTACAGTCTCTAATTTTGGTTAGACTTAACCGTATCCAACGGTCACTTCGCAAGTTAGCTTGGTGTCCCTAGTTCTTCTCTCCTGATGGCGGTTTAACTAAAAATTAGAGACTGCAAATATGTTTTTCTATTTATTTCGTATCTACTTTTTACTCTGAAACGTTTGTTGTCCTATTGGATAATTTTCTTTATGATAGTATCTATATGTCTTATTGATCAAACCAAGGAGAAAAAAAATTAAGAGGCGATGAAAGGATTGCAGAAGGAAAGAAATAGTAGAGAGAAGAGGGAGGGCGGTTTTTGTGCTTGAGCCAGGGTGCACTAGATTAGTGAGATGATGAAGAATTAGGACCAGGTAGAGGGTTGAGGTGGCGGAGCAGGGTAGTTTATGCGACAATTTGTGGCATGGCCGCAGGCTGTTCAACGCCTCAGGCCACTCCCTCGCCGGCGTAATTAGCATTTCGAATAAATCTATCAGATTTCAAACTAAGTAAAAGGCGGCGCCGAGGTCACCTACCTACCCAACCACTCACACACCGTTTATTATGCTCTAATTGTGTATCTCTGTTTACATTCCACAAGTTGTTTTAGGAAGGAAAAAAGAATATGATTTTTGATCGGCTTTGCCCCCTTTCAGTTCGAAAGCCATTCTCGTTCAATCCAAAGCCAGTTGAAAAAAAAGACGTAAAGAATTCGGTAACTAGTTTGAGGCTTTCCCACGTGTCTATGAATATCATTAAAACCAAAATGTATCTTGATATCATTTCTCAAAATTTCATTAACCAAATTAACATAAAAAATGATTCCCCAACAAGTTTTTCACAGTTGAATAGCTATTAATTAATACAAAGAATGCGAAATGGGATATGACAGCTACGTTTTTCAATCAAGCTCAATAAATCACTTCTCATTCAGTTAGTTTAAAAAACTGAGCATATTTTTTTATCAAAGCGAATTTGAATGCATAGTTGGTATAATAATCATTGTAAAAGAATAATAATCATTTGAACTTAAAAATGTTTTTTTAAACTACATTTTTTATAGAATCATTTAATCAAGTCCAAGTTTAATACGTCGTTGACTTAGAAACATGATCCGAGTATAGAAATGAAAACCGTATAATCATAGTTTGATTCCAGTTAATGGATCCTGATAACATAACATTAATAATTTGTTGTGTGTATGTGTTATTAAATAAATGCTCTCCTTTGAAGCATCTTTTGCAGGATGTTCTACTTGGGATAATATAGTGATGCACAAATTCACCAATCTCTAAATATTTGTGATTATTTACCTTAGAAGTTGTTGAAAATTATTTTGAAACATTGTTACAAATGACTGATTAAACGAGGAGAAAGAAACAACCAGTATTGTCCGAGCGCTACAGTTTATATTCATTATCGTGTTTTTCTCGCGCCAGATGTTATAAGACGGATTACAGCTGGTATGGACATACAATGTAAAATAAAGTCGAAATGTTCAAACGCAATGGTTAAACAAGAATTGAGGCTATCAATAGGGACCTACATAATGATTCCAAAAATAAAGAAAAATGAAAAATAAAAAAGACAAACGTATATGTTTAAAAAACAATATTGGTAAGTACAAACTTGTTTGTTGAAAGATATTAGTGGTAAATGAGTTTCAAGTCAATATGCTTAAAGCAGTTTTCCTTGTAGCCAAGATATATTTATGCATTTCGTACTATTTACTCAGCATTTTCTAAAAAGACGATAATCTTTCTAAGGTAATGCTATCAGTTATTATATGGTATTTACTCATTGTAGGTTAAAATGCTAATCAAATAGTCCCCACGAATACAACTTTAATAATCTAAACAATGCGCTTCGAGCACGTAGTTGTTCTCCTTCAGGCATAATATTAAGATTTAGAGTCTGTGACACCACTCTACTTCAGAGTCTCTTGTGTCACAGATTCTAGAGCTTTGTTTTATGCCTGATGAAGAAAGGTACGAATTGGAAACGCCTTGATAGATTTATAAACTTGTGTATATGAAGGCTATTTCATTACTTCTTTATCCAACAATAATAATCTTTTATCGTCAAATTTATAAATTTTAGTTATTTTGTAGTTTAAAGATAACTCTTTAGTACTTTATAATCGTAGGCAAATTATAAAATAACGGGCATCGTTATTAAATTTCAAAATATATATTATTTTTCTAAAGCTAAAGTGGAGGAGTCCAGAAATCGGATTAGGTTAACATAAATTAGACAATAATCTAAATATTTAAGAAAACCAGTCGGTACAAAAGTTGAAGCATCTTAAATGGCAATATAAAATTCGGAACACGTTGGGATAGGAAACACTAGTTGAATCTAAATTTTCAGTGGGTCGCCAAGGAATGTCCGCGGCCTCATCTGGAAAAGTAGTCAGAGAATATTAAAGAGATTCAGAGCAGCGCGTCTGTCTCGATTACATTCTGATTTAAACTGAGTCGAATACCAGACGTCCTCTTTCTTGTCTCACTGATGCCTCCAAAACTCAACATCCTATAGTCAAACCTTCAAATCACGATTATGATTTCCTATGAAAGACACATGCAAGTTCAGAATTTAGAAAGAAAACTTCAGTTAAGTTGTAAATCTTCTGTTTCGTAAATGGTATAACTCCTCTCAGATTATAAAAAGATGTTAAACCCTCTCATGATACAAGGAGCGCTCTAAATGAAAGACTACCCTTTTCGACTTAAGTGAATGCTCAGGCTGATAACATTTGCTTTATCACCTGTTAAAGGACATTTGAAAAGTATTTTGAAAAAAAAAATTGAATATTTTTTAAGTATAAATTAATAAAATAGTAAAATTACTAATTTGAAAAAATATTCTTTAAATATTTTGTTTTTTTTTAACACAGTTACTTATTTGTTAAATATTCTTTGAAGCAAATGGAAGTAATTGTATTATGAAACTGTCTGTCAATTTAAACTGACTTATAATGAATAGTGTGGCAAATCACTTGATGGTGATTTATGAAGGTTGTGTTTTCATTTTCACGAAGTAATATTTCAGAATGTTTAAACGCCTGTTTTCTATGTCAACTGGACAACAATCAGGAGAATTACTCCCCGCTCAATGAAAATCAATGAGGAAGTTGGAACAGATCAGCCACAAGCGAGTGAGAAGCGAAGCTGCGATACACTTTTAACAGGACATGCTTGCAAGATAACTCTTAACCTTACAAACAAATAATAATGGAACAGTAACTACTTAGCACTAGTTGTGTTTCCACCTTCAACTAAATGTAACGTTTAAATGAAAACTTGATATGAATATTATTTAAAATATGATTATTTACTAAAATATTTAAAATAGCAAAAAAAATTGAGGTTAAGACATAACATGAATAAATCAAATAATTTCTATACAAATATCTGACTAATTCACAAGAAAAAAGAGAAGAAAACGACTCATATACTTCAATTCTATACTAATATCTATAGGATACATCTCAGCTCACATTCTTCCATTTCCCTTCCACAAGAGCTAGAGAATAGTGGAAGTACGAGTATTAGGTTCAGATCAAAATTTTGATTTCAAGTTTTAAACTAAAAGATACGTTATGAGATCATCAAAGTCCGTGAAATTTTATTTTTAATCTACTTATTGGCCAAAGCTGTATGCAATATTTACATTTTCTAGGTGAACTTTAGAAAATCACATTTGACCTTCGATTCATTAAATAGCTATTCAAACATTTTTACTTAATATTATTGTGATTTTAACCGTTTAGTTGTTATTGAAATGTTCAGAGTACGATCAACATAGAACTTATCTTTCGGGATCAAATGTTTAAAGAACTGTTCTTGTATAAGGGTAAACAAACTTCAAAGTTTTGATTATGTTTATGAGTGAATCACTTACAGTAAAATATAGATGATAAATATTAAATTTGAAGCAAGATAATTAAATTGAGAGCGAAGTAAGAGAAAGCGAAGTAAGCTTCGTAAATAATACTGTCGAGTTTTTCTATCAGCGCTCAGTGCGGGAAGGTAGCAAAACATTTTTAAGATATATCAAAAGCCATTGATTTCATACTTTTCATTTGAGTTAAATTTGTAATTTATAAACTGATATCAATAAAAGTAGTTAGAACTTTAGAGAACTTAAAAAAAACCTAAAATTACCTCTTATCAAACAATTTTGATGTGACATTAGGGTGTGTTTATGTTTCATTCATTTGCTCTTCTTTCAATTGGTTGCATGAAAAACAGAAATTACTAGTAAATTGTTAAAAATTATTCTTTCCTGATTTATAACTAGTATCAATAAATTCATATAAAGCCTATAAATCAGTTCATTAAATAAATTAATATTTGTTTCACAGGTTAGTTCTAAAAAAATATGATTTAGTTGAAATTTAGCACAGATACTCTCTCTTATAGAAATTACAAAAGAGATTAAATGAATATAGAATATAGAAATATAGAATATCCAAAATGAAAAAAACCTCTCACAATCATTATTCTTAGCCTGCAAAATTACAGACATCTCAAGCTCTATGAGTCCTGATGTTCATGAACTTTAGTAATCATTTATTTCATAATAAATGTGAAGTGATTTGTGATAAAGCATAATTGTGTCAATTTATTTCATAACGTGAAAAAAATAATCGGTTATCAATTTGAATGAATGTTGGTAAAAGTAATTGTAAATTTTTTTTTTACTATCACAGTTGTTATGTATAGATTTCATTATAAACGCATAGAAATTGTTATTGTTGTTTCCTTATTAACTTACTGATAACGATTTTTCTACCTTATCACAGTAAATGTAATAAATGAATTATATTAATCGATGACTTATGAAATTAATAATGCATTTATTAATATTACTTGTAAGCTTATATATATATTTATCCACATAAGTGAAAACTACATCATATTTTTTCTGAATTGTGTTTTGTTAATTTAATTAAATTAAATTTTATTTTTTTTAAAAAAATAAGGATATTTTAGAAATATAATTAATTAGTATTTATGTTTTGTTAAACTACATTCTCTGATACGTGTTGCTCTGTGGTTATTTGGAGTGTGACAGTGAACTCAGATATCTCATACGTTTAAAGTTTGGAGGCCGTCTGTTACAAAAGTTAAAATAAAACTTTCCTTTCCAGAGTGGGGTATGAGACAATTGGTGAGGAAGTATTTTTGTATCTGGAAAGTGGTATAAATTGTCCGAGTGGCTGGAAGAGCTGTGTAAAGAAGGCAGCCCGGCGTGGGGAGTGCATGTAAATATAGGCAACATTGTTCCGAGCCGACTGAGCTTATAAATAGAAGTAATACACGCCTCTATATCACTTATGGTTGGGGCCACTGTCCTCCAACACACACACACACACACACACACACACACACACACATAGCCTCCACCCTCGCGCACCCTCCTTGTCAATTTAATTAAAACATTTATATTTGGAAACTGACCTCTAATATAAATCTACTGTCGACATGGTGCACAATCCCTTCCTTATAATAATCTATGGCAGTCCCATGCTTCAAAGTCGAGATTGCTTTTAAAAAACTCAAGCAACTACGAATTCAGACTTTCAACAAGTCATTTAGTAATTTACAACTGGTCATATAAAAACTTATATATTGCAGCCATATATTTAAATAGTTAAGAATTTATAGAAAAGTTTTTACGTTATTATTGTACACTGTAAAAAAATTTTACCAACAGTGCAGCGAGAGGTGTTTTAATCAAAATTGCCTCTGAGTAAGTACACTTCTTGCTTTGCCTATGGAACTCAAGATTAAATATCGAATATTAGATAGTACAAAAACCTTTATATTTTTAGTACGAAAAAGAATTGTCTCAGCTTTTTATATAAATATATATCTAAGAACACATAAACATATACTGTATTATGTACTGATTATCTCTCCTTACTCTAAATTTTATTACAATGATACCAATCGTTGATCATTTTGTTTAAAAAAATATAAAAAAATAAAAGAATCAATATTCAGAAGATTGGATTAGTACGAAGAGATCAGCAGGAACAAAACCTGTGTATAGCAACTTAGTTGTTGCCAAACACTGCGAGATGTTACAGTACAATGCCATGAAGCCTCCTGATAGGGCAGCAATAAATGAACACTGCTACAGTGAGAATGGGTTAGAATTCCTTTCATGTAACAACATTAAATAAATGTCGATATTCATGTTCACAATCAAAATTTGTTTTAGATGCCTGGTATATACAAAATGAACATCTCTTCGAAGTTAAATTATTTGGCTTCCAGTTATATTATTTGGAAATAAAACAGTGTTGCTGAAAATTGATGTAATAACTGTAATTTCATATTTATAACTTTTTACTAAGAAATAACATCATCAAAAAGTTAAATCCTAATTAAACATTAACTAGAATAACACTTAACAATATTTTTATGGCCTTTTGATGGTAAACTATAAATATAGTTTAAGTCGAATAGGGATATGTTTAGCAAATAAAGTCCAAATTTGGATCTTTACAAACATCCTTAGGGATGAAAATTCAACCATTTATCAAATATTTTTTTTTCTTTTGTTAGCAAAAATGGTTATAAATTCTATGAAAGTTTGAAATATGATATGCAAACCAAATAACATTGTAGATCTTGTAAGGCCTTCCTTCGGAGAGAGCATAAGGCATAAATGAAGGATAAATGTGGAGCATCTGTGATGACCTTTATCAATACTGCCCAACTTGTGTGGACAGTCCACCTTATGGTGACGATGTAACTGAAGATAGGACAGCAGTATAGGGGATATGCAGCAGCACTAGTCTGGGCATATGTAGGAGACTCTTCCCTCTCCTTTTCTCTTTACTATATTTTTTTAAAATACAGTGTACAATTGTGTATTCACCTATTGCAATATCTGGGTTACAATCACCCCTACTCGCAAGACCACGACATTGGTAGTCATGAATCATGTGACTGAGTTGTTTAACTAAATCAGTTTTACTGATTGATAGAATCAAATTTATCACTATGTGACGTTTCACATAGTGTCATGTCACATAATATCATATGTCATGTTTCTGTATTGGTAGTTAAATGTTATAACAAAGTCAGTTTGTGGCTAGTCACATGTAGAATATAGTCATACTACTACGATATGTCCAATTCCTGTTCATTTGATTAGAATCAGTGGAAGGAATTGTAACTAGAGTAGTTTCCAGGTGTCCTCTTCTAACTTCTCTGTTAGAAGTTAGAAGTTTGCTTAATAATACCAATTATTATTATTACAGCTTAAGTTAAATCTCAAGATAACTAATTGGTTTTGGTATTATATTTCAACATTATAATTTATTTAAGTATTATTTACACATAACTTTGATTATCTAGTTATTTTATCTTAGCATTGTGTCGTTGCCATTTTGATTCAAATGGCTTCATGTTAAATATTTGAATTAATATTAGTTGGTATGACAAAAAGAAATGTTTGCAGGGTGCCTGGTGAACAGCTTCTACTTGACCAACATCAGGATTGGGCAACATAACAAAATATTGAAGAACAAAGACTTATATAAGGTAACTATAACTTTAGTAAACATAACGAATATTATTTCAAAATCTATCTGTAATTATGACTATGTACTTTATTATTGATATTCTTCTATATAAAATGAAGTTAATCAAGGTAAATATTGCAAACACATTTACTTAATAATAGCCGACATTGAAGTAAGTGAATGTAGAGTTGACCAATATGTGTCGTTTCATATGTATATTAATTTTTGAAATCCTGAATCTGTTCCAAATCTGATAAAAATATAGTTCAATAACGATGAGCTAAAGAGAAAATAATTATAATTCAATCAAAATTGTCAAAAGAATAAATTCACCAACTCTTCTTTATAAAAATACTATATTTTGTGCATAAAGCCATTGTGTACTAGTTCTCAATATTCACTATCAGAAAACTGCAATCGTGAGTAAAAATTTTACATTTTATTAAAACAGTCATTCAGAAAGTATTATAGTAATTTTGAAAATTAGACACACTACTCATCTGAACACGCCGATTAAATTTAAATTACTAAAAACAAAATTTAATGATTCTAATTTTGTAAAAATTCTAAAAAAGTGAAAATATAACTTGTTCAGTATAAAAAAGAATATTTTCCCGTACAATTATTATTAATTTTTTATTTAAATTATTCATTAAAATATATAATTAGAAATTATTTATAATTATTAGATAAAAAAACTTTTTCAACTGAATCCTATCGAATTTACTTTTCCATGAAAGTACCACGGACGTCTATGACTTAAAACATATGTTTTAGATAACTACTTTTAAAACAAAATGTTATTCCGTCGTTGTAAATATCCAGACAAGGACCGTTGACCGGAGAGTTTTAGGACTAAATTCAATCTCTGACTCCCAGACTCACACTGTGATTCGGATATAGACCAGTTGTTTTGGTTATAAGGCTTTAGTCATATTTCTGCATTACTTGCTGTCATTTATTACTTTTGTCGTTTCAGACTAAGCTATAGGTAAACAGTAAAGAGGAAAACACACTTAAAGTCTTTAATTTTTAGTTTAACAGTCATCAGGAGAGATGATCTAGAGACACCAAGCGCACTTGGAAAGCACCGTAGGAGAATGTTTGTTGAATCGTTTGTTTTCCTTTGTAAATCGTTTTCTTGATGATAATGTTCAGTGGTATATATATATATAAAACTCATAATAAAAGTAGCGACTGTGAAGTAAAAACAAAATAGAATTTATCAGGCCTCTTTTAGTTCTGCAGGTTTAAATTGAACTCTCAATGCGAGGTTTCGGTTTTTATTTAAATCCTTTTCATATGCCCACAAAACAGTAGAAATATAAGAAATATCATTCAAAAACAAAACATAGATAAAAAACGGAAATTTTGACATGAAAATAGAACAGAAATTTCAGACAATGAAAGGACTAACAGGAATATAAATTTTGAAACATAAAAACTGAAGTATTACATTAAAGATTTTTTGAAAACAACAAATAATTTGAATTAACGCGTTCGAACTTGAACCTGAACCAAGTGAGTTACCAAATTTAACCAGACAAAACAAAAAACAAAACAGTAAAACAATACTGTAACGCAAAAATATTGTTTTAGTAATTTTTTTTTGTCTAGTAAACTTTATTTTCTTGCTTGGATGCAATTCAGTGCCACATGCTTTTCAAACTATAGAGTTATTCAAATTCTTAAATTGATTTCTTTTAAAAACTCTCTAATCTAGTACTTCAGTTTTTCTGTTTCAAAATTGTATACTCCTCTGGCCTATTTGTTTTCTGAAATTCCTATTGTATTTCATGTTGGAATTTGATGCAATTTTCATGTACGCACAGTTTTTGAACTGTATCAATCAAACTGTAAAATATGTTGGATAATACTTATGCAAACAAATGTTTGACCCGTCCTCAATCTTATGGATGATGCATGAGGCCCTTAGGTTACTTGATTGAAGTTATATATTACTACAAATTAAAAGTTATAAACACAATGATATTTAATGAATAACTCATAAATAATTTTTTGCAATATTTCTTTCCACTTTTGAAGTCATATCAAAAATATAATCATTCATAAGCATTTTTTGTTCTTCTATTCTTACCATAATTTTCACTCACAATATACATCAGTAATTTAAATGAGAAAATCATCCTAATAACATGAAATTTTAATCCCTTCTGAAAGTAAATATAACATACAAAAACGTTCCACAGATAACAATAAACACCTTAATCCAAATAAAACCTTTAGCATAAAAAAGTTTATTAACATAAAAAAAAATTAATTTTTTTTTTAAAAACAATAATATAATGTTAGTTATTAAAATAAAATAGTTATGATCAATTTTTAGAATAAATTAATTTTACAGAAATATGTTTATCAAAATTAATCTTACTTCTTGAATTGCTTTATTTTGAATAATAGGCCCACAGTATTTTAGTATTGGCCAATAGAATGGATTGTTTTCTACAGCATTATACTTCGCGTTAGAGTAGGACACACACTCTATAGATGAAGAATATAGCATAAAATAGCCAACTCCTTAGAGTTAAGTAACAAATGTTCTTGATATTTCTGCCTTTTATTAGCTTATACACATTTAAAAATGAATCAACATCCTTTGAAAACTATATCAGTCCTTGTTTTATAATTAATAATATTTTCATATTACTACCAATTTTTGCTAAGAATCAAGATTTAGTATTATTTATAGATATACATAACTGTTTTTTTACCAAACTAAATTAAGTTATGATATTTACACAGTAGTTACTTTTAAAACAATTATTAGAACTATATCAAATTGTGTTCAAAACAATTGAACTCCCAACTGTATCAACAATATCAAATATCCATACAGTTTACCATAAAACTGTTACGAATAATCGTGAGGAAGATCAATTGTTGGTCGAAAACTAGATAAGTGAAAATATATTATATAAAACGACTGATAGATATTTTAATTTCGACCGAAATAGAAAGGACTGAAAATAAACTCTATTGATTAAAAATTAATAATTTGTTTAAATATTACAAGAGTATTTCGAATAACATTTCATATTGTTAAATACAAATGATTTACGGCAATTAGTATAGTGACTGCCGTAAATTAGTATGTGAATATTTTTTTTTTTGTTTTTAGGAAATAAATTCCGCAAAAAGGACCGTATTATTGGAACATTTCAATTTTACTTTTTGTAGGAGCGCTGTAAAAAATATAAATATTTGACTCAAGAAATGTAGAATGGATTACCTTTTAGAATAGTTCGGTATTATAAAAAGAAAACCTATGTAGTCCTTGAAATAACTATCTGTGAGTGTCCGATGTCATATTTTTTGTCCAATACTGCAACATATGGATGCTTACCCACCAACCAAAGAACATCAAAACACTCGAAAAATACTACAATTTGAATTACAATGACGTAAAAACAACAGAAATGGATTCAGTTAACCTAAGAACAGGTAAATCCCTCAAAATCCATTTTTCCATTATTACACTATCCCCCTCATAATGGAGTGAAAACATGCAAAACTTTACAGTATAAATGATTTTGTGGGAACAGCTATAAAACAACATACATAGTATATTTCTAACGAGTCAAGGGTTTATTTATGATAAGGAAATGAACAGTTCCAAAAAAAAAATCTATCGTGTCATTCGTAGAATACTAAGTTGCAGTGAAGTTGTAAATCAAACTGGAAATATATTAAATATTCCATTGGAATATATTTAAGAGAACATCATCCGATTTCTACTGACATTCGTTTATCTCGATATTCCTGCTGACTTATTGTTTTTCATCTTTGGCTAATTGTTTAATGAGATATTATAACAAAAACAAAAATGAATTGAAATTAATATAAGAAATTAATGAAACCCTTATAAAGAAGTAGTGTTGCTGTAACTAAGAAATATCGTTGAGAAGCGACGAGGAGGGTTATTTCCGCCTCAGACAAGCTGGCAAGTTGCCAGCACTGAGCGAGGACGGTTCTCTTTTAGGGAGTTAAAATGTCACTTTATGGTTTTTTGGAGTCACCTTCGTCGCCTTAACAGCTAATATTGGACATAAAACCATAATAATTCCTGCAGAAATATTTTATTCAAATATAGCTATTTCCGCATAATTTTGACTAAAATGACTTAATAAATTAGGAAATTTAAAAATTATTATTCATTCTTACTAATTCACTGACTCTCTGAGTTAGTTGATATATACTTATAGTCCAAATTAATGAATTTAAAATTGAACATATTTTTAAATCTTTTTGAAGGTATACATAGAAAATTTTACATCTCAAATTCATTTAACCGTTGAACACTCTATAATTACTTCTTCATCCAGGTCAATAATCTACTTGTGAATCGTACAAGGTAACTGACAGACGTCATTCGGTACCACCTGCAACTCTATCCTACTATTTTTGGGAAAGAGTAAAGTAACAACCTACGAACATAAATCAACAAAGAGCAGACATGTAAGTTTTGACATGTATTTATGTACTTCATTTTTTTTATATTGAAAGTCTGAAAAATGGAGATACACATGTAGTAATTGCATAGAGAATCATGAATCTACTTCTATAGTCCATGAATAACATATACTTTAGTGTTTGAAAATGTATTGTCACTTTTGATGTAATTTAAGTTTTGCATGGTCTAAGGCAATAAAAACTGAATTGATTGACAGGCTCTTTGAGAAAATATTTATTGTTTTTAATCTCTCTAATACCCATATATGGTGGTTATCATTTGGTGCTGCTCTAGAGGCAGAAAGTGTGACTTTTGTGGTACTTGGAATCCGATATGCTGAGCCAAGACTTACCGACTTGATTATACGGGGGGGGGGGGGGGGGGGGACTAAATTTTGCCTCACACATGTTTATTAGAGTTGGGATCGACATGAATGAATTCCTCATGTGGTAGAGGCTTATAACCTTGTGACAGACAGCTTTACGTCTTCTTCGAGGGATATTGATCAACATTCTTCATGATAGTCTTTGTCTTCCCTACTATAAACCAAGCACGCTACCTGTTGGACATTCGGACAATAACTGAATAATGATAAAGCGGAAATCATTTTTTGATTAGGCAGATTCAAACCAGTTAGGCAGATTATAATCAATTTTGATTTGTTATTGTGATGCTTTATGTGTGTGTTAACGTAAGTATGTCAGCGTTAAAATGCATACACGAGCTGCATGCAATCCTATAATTACTCATCTGTGATAACTCTTATACTCTTATAAAGAAAGACAGCATAATAATTGTGCTAAATATAAATAAAATAAAGATATTTTATCATGAGGATCACAAAAAAATGATATTATAATGAAAATGACAACTATTAACTTGCATAAACTATCTCATGAAATGTAATTATACCGCTTATCAGATTACAAACACGAATTCTTAATATTTAAAAACCAATAAATATTGGGGAAAAGTGAAAATAAAATACTGCAATTGACTGAACAAGTGTTACTTTATTAACAATAAAATGTATTTGGACGTATATAGAAATTAATTATACGCTGATAATAAAAATCTCTCATGATAAATGCTATTTTATATATTCTGGATCAGGGGACATATAATAATCTGTTAAATAACTATTAATTACTCGGAAATTGCTGATGTAAGGTCTGTAAGTTTCCAAAATCCGTAGAGCCACGGATGTTTTCCAGTAGTGTTCATCATTACTACTGTCAAATTTGATTTCTTCTCTTTTTTTCACAGTTTTATTACATTACAAGGTTATTAATTAATTTACACTCGTAGAAATTGAACTTGAAATAATTATTACTTATCTGTTACTTAGGCCGTGGAGGACCAGAGTTGCTCCATGCGTTACGTTCTCGACTCAGAGCTGTTAGATCAGGGGTTCGATACCACTCGAGATTTCGATTTACTCATACAGGAGATGAAAAGAAATCAGAGCACGTCGTCCCTCAGAGAGGACGTTAAACCGTCGGTCCCGAGCCAGTACGATACCAGACTCATTAAAGATCCCTACTGTAAATACAATGGAGTTAGACAAAATTTAGGATCCCAATGTAGAATGTTCATTGTATGGTATAAAAAAGGAACAATGTCTGGTCTATTTGTGTTCTCTCGTGGATCGGCCACTGCAACCTAACCTAACCAACCTAGGCCATAAAAGGAATTAATTGTTAAACTTTATATCTTTGGCATCATTAGTTTCAGCTCTGCGTGAAAAAGTCAGTCAATCAGTCGTTTATAAACTGACAATATCTTTATTATATTAGCATAGATGATACTGAACTAAAAGTGATTTTTTTTTATTTTCTTTATATACTATTCTCTTGCTTAAATTACTAAATAAGGATAAGGCTAAGAAATATAACATAAGAAGGAAAATATTGGTGACAAGAGAAGTTGGTAGAAGGCGTGTGAAAACAGCGTTGGTCGGCCGCCTCAGTGGGCGGCAGTAGCACTCTTCATCTGCATAAATAATAAAACAACACTGCACATATCGGCAGTCGTAAATCTCTTGTCCACCTGCCTCCACACGACAAAATTAACTTATGAATCCCAGTTCAGTCGTTTATTACTACTTCGACATTGCACCAATTCTCCGCCTACGTTTCACAGCATACAGAGTATCACGGGTTGACTTAAAAGAAGCAAAATCCCTCTAAAGGCAGTTAATACATATATGTCCTTACATATATTAAACATAATGTCGAAAACTCATAAGAAGTTGTATATATATATATATATATATATATATATATATATATATAAAAAGATTTCACATAAACACAAGAAATAACAATCAATGATCAAACCACAATAAGAAATGGGAAAACAAGACTAAGATCTTTCAACCGTAACAAGCGGTGTTCGTCAGAGTCAAAAACCCAACTGACTGGTTGGGTTTTTGACTCTGACGAAGACCGCTTGTTACGGTTGAAAGATCTTAGTCTTGTTTTCCCATTTCTTATTGTGGTTTGATCATTGACATATATATATAACTATATAATCATTTATAACCATATAATCATTTTGTTAAATTAAATTCATTAACAGTTGAGAATTTGTTATGACTACATTAAAAAAAAATTCCATCAACTTCAACAAATGATCATTAAGAAAACTCCCAAAATAGGATAGTATGGCATCTTATTTTCATATTAAATTTACATGTTGAAGCAAAATATCAAAAAGTACATATTCACAGTACATATATTAGTACATATAAAATTAAAATCACCAGTTAAGTTAATATTATTTCATTTAGTACTTTGCTTTCCACAAATTAATGCATTATTGAACAGTAGTTATCTTTTACCGGGGTAAAACGATAATGCAAAGTCTTCAAACAAAAGAAGTTTTTTTATTTAATCTTCGCCTATCAAGCACTTCGTGTTTATCATCCGGTAGACTTATATAATATAAATTAAAAATTAAATGTTTATATGAAATAAAAAACTTCTTTTGTGTGGAGACTTTTAATTACCGTATCAGTAAATTACGGATTTCACAACTAATTAATAGTTAACTTGGTAAAATAGAAAAATTTGCACCTTGAATATGAATGGATAAAGATTATTTTGCTAAAAGATGACTTGAACTACAATTATTTGGTTAATTTCTTCTTAAAATAATATTTCATTAAAAAAAAAAAAATTAAATAAATTGTACAACCGACCATGATGTTACATAAAAAATAATAAATATACTTAAATAAAACGTTTTTTCTTTTAGTTTAAATATTATTGATGAAATGATAATATGTTTCAATGAAGTTAAAATAATATTACTGCTGGGGGAGAATCAGTTGGGGGAATATGAAAATTGTCTGATATAAACTGACACTGTCTCTGAACTTGACCTGCCTGCCATCTCAGACTGTACTTGAGTAATGTTATCACATAGATATTTATTAAAGAACAAAACTCGAGCAAGTCATAACGATTTTGAGAAAACAATTAGAGTGCACAATTTCTGTGAAGACAAAGTCATGTAAGAATGTTTTTCAAAAAGGATATTTAACGAAAAGAATAAAGATTGAAAATCTAAATACATATCATTAATTTATTAAAGAATATAAATCAATACTTTTTTACTAATCATCAGTTAATCATCATAATTGAGTTAGTGTTGATAGAGAGTGGCCTATCAGTACCTCATTAGATAATATTTTTTTTTTGTTTCGGAGAAATGATTCGAGGCTTAATTAGAATTCAGCAACTTCGTTTATTTCTATGGTCCAGCTTTTTTTTTGACGTACTTGTAATCATTTTAACAAACTTAATTATTGTCAAATAGGTCATTATTTTTAATTATTAAGTCATTTAAAGCAATGTTCATAAATTAAATAAACACATTATGCTATAGCATTTCCTGCTTCTCCAAGAAAATTGAAATCAAGGTGTACGATTCTCGTCCTTCAAACGATCGCCATGAAATACGCCATGTCTACTTAATCTATTGATTTTTTTAAAAAAAAGGGGGGAAATTAAACTAAACTATATAAGTATTTCATATTTTAAAGTGTCTAATTTTCATTCCCCCCCCCACCCGAAAATTCAATGGTGATCTCATTAGTAACCTGAGCCATCATAATATTGGCTACCTGCTGATATGAGATGTAGAGGTACTGGGCTTGTCAATTGTTCTGAAGATTATAGGTTTGTATCTTGGTAATGACCCTACTTTTTTCATATCGGTAAAATAATGTCTCATTTGTGTAACATCAGCGTCCACGATGTGTGCAACTCCTGAAAAATTGCCTTTCTAATACACTGGAAGGAGAAAAAAATTAGTACTATTGATATAGAACAGATATGGTAATGTGGTTAAACCATAAAAAGAATTTTGAAATTTGACTCATATAGTATCAACCAACATAGTAACGGTCCTCGTCAGAGTCACTAGTCATTCAACTCATGCCTGTGACGTGGACCGCTACTTGGTCTCAAGATCTTCCTTCTATTTCAGATTTTCTTATTCTGGATTATACATATATTTTATTTTACGTGTTTATTATGGACTTATTATACATTACAAATTAAATTAAAATTATTTATGGCTCCTATATTGACCAGGTTCTTGCGAATTCCCATCAATTTACGGATTATTTTTGCGGTCTTGGCGGTACTTTCCAATGTTAGTCGGCTAAAAAGGAAACCACCCACTGTTTTTCAAAGAACCACCTTCTTTATATTCCAATCTAATACTTTGGGAACTACTATCAAACTAGTAAAAATTATTGCATAAGTTGGTGAAATCACAAAAAGTTTGTCAATGCAGGAGAAACAGCCAATTCAATAGATTTAACAGAAGATACATATACATACACTAATATATATATACTTAATAAACTGAAAGAAGATCAAAACTGGACACATTAACAGTTCAAAATTGAAGATAGGTAGAACACTAACAAACTCATATTTTCGGGTCAATCCTGTTCTATTCAGGATTGAATATAGAAATAGGTGAGTATTTCGTGATTGCCCGAAAATATGAGTTTGTTAGTGTGTTTCTTTACTTTGTGTTCTACCTATATTCAATTTTTAACTGTTAATATATATATATATATATATACCTGACAACCAAATGCGGTCCGACAGGACAGATTTATTTCGACCACCATAACGATCGACATATTGAAAAGTGAGTCTTGGTTTCTTTCTACGAGTATATATATATATATATATGAACAGACTGAGCAAATTAACTTATTAAATTCATTTGTGCGCAGATAATTTGGAAGGAAATGATAGTTGAGAAAGACAGGGGGTGTTGAGCGGGTGTGTGGCCGCGATGTTGTGACTGAGGTCAAGTCGATAATGGAGCGCTAGGCGGACCGAGTCCGGGGTTAATGATGCAACAAGCGTTTTTCTGTTTTGGTCTCGGTGGGTGGAAGAGGTGGTCACGGGCAGAGAGCCTCTCCCTGACTGCCACCTGCCTCTGTCTTGCGCTTCACAAAATCATGCCGGCGGACGCCGACCCGACGGGGCACCACCTACTCTCTTCGACTGGCCTCACCTGGACAGTCGTCACGCATAGACACACATTCCTGCTCCATTTCTCAAAGCGATAATTAGAACAGACTTCAAAGATTAACCCGACATATCGATAAAAGTATCAAGTCGAAATAATTTGTTTTTTATCACTTAGAATAAAATCATTGGTCAACATCATATTGACTTGGTTAGCATTTGGTTAGTTCTTGGCAAATATGAAATTTAAATAAGTACTTGAAACAAAAAAAAAGAAAACATACATACAGAATATATACTGTTTTAAATGTAGTGTCGATTTGACAGAAGGTCCTGGTGCAATAAGATTTGCATAATGTATTGTTATACTATATCACTTAGCCTCAAAGCATCAACCATGTTCTATGCATATCTATGGCGCATGTTCCATTCATTTTCAGAGGATATGACATTTTTTCAAACAGTAAGTGAACTATAAGTGTACTATATATATTTTTCATGATATTACTCATAATAAATTTCCCTATATGTATATCTATCTCAAAGTGCTGACATTGATAACGGTACGAGAAGAAACAGAAACTCACATATTTAAATTACAGCCTTCAGAACAATAGAAGAACAAACTATGTGACAGAGTTGAACACGATATAAGAAGTATATAAATATAAAGGACAAATTTTTTGGAATAAATTTTATACTTTTAAGAGTACATATAGTAATTTGAAATAAAGAAGAAGCGGCCCAGAAGGATTTTAACAAAAGTAAAATAAATGCAGTAGAGAATAGAGAAAACCATTTACTAGCATCAATATTTGGAAGAACTGTTCGTTGTCAAGAGAAGATCAGAAGAGAAGAAGAAGCAGAAGATATGTAGTCAGGCTAGCAGGTAATCAAATATGAACTCCACTGGAGTGGAATTCGGCTTCCATCAGCCAGTTCAAATGTCTAATATTTTATCACAGTCATCAATTTTATCTAATATTTTATCTTATTCGGTATTCTATAATATAATCAATGATCAAACCACAATAAGAAATGGGAAAACAAGACTAAGATCTTTCAACCGTAACAAGCGGTCTTCGTCAGAGTCAAAAACCCAACTCTTATTGTAGTTTGATCATTGATTGTTATTTCACATGTTTATGTGAAATCTTTTTATCATTATATATATATATATATAATATATATATATATATAATATATATATATATTATAATATATATAATAGTTCTCGGTTATCGTTAAGCTATTTGTGCTATTCTCACAGTACTCAAACTCTTTGATTCGAACATTAGTTTTAATATTGGTTCTTGTAATATTGATGTTTGTAAAACCTGTTGATTGATTACCAGTGAAGTCGAAAGCTGGGATAAAACAACTAAACTTTTTTTGTGTTCAAAGTATTTTTATAACATGTCTTTGGGAGAGTTGCTTTTTCAGTTGCCTTTGCAACACCGTAAAGTGTTTAGAAGAAAAGAACACGTTCTTAAGAAGGTTGTCAACACGGAAGCCACTTTGGTTTTCAATGATATTTGTATAAAAGAAGATTTGCTGCCCATTTACACAAATATAAAGACCCACGATCATGTAGCTCGAAATTCAAGATAAACTCTCAAGTACCATCGAAAACTTGTCATTAGCAGCAGAGAATTAAAAATGATGAATTACTTGAACCGCGCAAGGAATTATGTTCTACAGAGAGTGTATGTACTTCTTTAGACTATATATATATATATATATATATATATATATATATAAATGATCAAACCAATATGGTTTGATCATTGATTGTTGTTTCACGTGTTTATGTGAAATCTTTATTATATATATATATATATATATATATATATATATATATATAAACAACCAGAAATGAAATGACCAGTAAGAAAAATAATTAAATCAATAAAGTCATCTAAAACTAGGCAATGTTTTTATAGAGTTTTTTTTTTATAATCTTTGTTTCCTCATCTATACCCTTTTTCCCTACTATGTATTTCTTACGGTAAACCTACCCAAAATTGTAAGTGTCGTAGTTGTCAAACATTTCTGACTGTAAATACTCATTTACAATCGTCATTTCACTTTCGTTCTTAACAATAATAACACTTTCAAAACACTTGCATTATCTAAAACTGCGTCCTTTCTGAATTTCATTCAGTGTGAAGTCATCTTTAACATCAGCTTTCAACTTAGCATTTTATGTAGAATTTACTTTCACTAAGGTGAGCCTTAATGAATTTCAGAATTTCACTCAGTGTGAAGTCATCTTCAACATCAGCTTTCAACTTAGCTTTTTATGTAGAATTTACTTTCACTAAGGTGAGCCTTAATGAATTTCAGAATTTCACTCAGTGTGAAGTCATCTTCAACATCAGCTTTCAACTTAGCATTTTATGTAGAATTTACTTTCACTAAGGTGAGCCTTAATGAATTTCAGAATTTCACTCAGTGTGAAGTCATCTTCAACATCAGCTTTCAACTTAGCATTTTATGTAGAATTTACTTTCACTAAGGTGAGCCTTAATGAATTTCAGAATTTCACTCAGTGTGAAGTCATCTTCAACATCAGCTTTCAACTTAGCATTTTTATGTAGAATTTACTTTCACTAAGGTGAGCCTTAATGAATTTCAGAATTTCACTCAGTGTGAAGTCATCTTCAACATCAGCTTTCAACTTAGCATTTTATGTAGAATTTACTTTCACTAAGGTGAGCCTTAATGAATTTCAGAATTTCACTCAGTGTGAAGTCATCTTCAACATCAGCTTTCAACTTAGCTTTTATGTAGAATTTACTTTCACTAAGGTGAGCCTTAATGAATTTCAGAATTTCACTCAGTGTGAAGTCATCTTCAACATCAGCTTTCAACTTAGCATTTTATGTAGAATTTACTTTCACTAAGGTGAGCCTTAATGAATTTCAGAATTTCACTCAGTGTGAAGTCATCTTCAACATCAGCTTTCAACTTAGCATTTTATGTAGAATTTACTTTCACTAATGTGAGCCTTAATGAATTTCACAGGCCTTCTATCCGCCATTGTAGCAACCTAACCATGACATCAACGCAAAATTCTCATGGTCATTGTTTTAACTACTGTACCCTACCCAAATCCTCAAACATATTTCCTATAGTAGAAATATCCTATAGTAGAACCAGAACTATTCCAGTACCATTACCCACAAACTGGTATTAAAATTTAGTTTCATTGAGTTAGATATGATTTTTGCCATTTGTGTAAACTCCGTTCGTCTCCTCTTGCTCCCCAGCCATATTCACCTGACTCAAAAAGTATGGTTCCACTGATTTGTAGCACCATTGTGTTATTATATTTCATTGATTTAATTATTTTCTTATTATTTATTGAAATTTATTTCAATTATTGATTTGTATTTAATGATAATACAGTATTTATTTGAGATTTTGAAAGAATATAAAATGTATTATTATTTTTGGGGGACAGTTCACGCTGTTTAGATGGTAAATCTCAACATGCCCCATTATAATAAACTAATAAACCTCTGAAACAAATTAATTTCGCCTGGACATATTGCTATACACCAAAGTCATAAAACGAACATAGAATACTTGAAATTTTGTAATACTTCAGTAATTTACAATCGATATTTTCAGTTATATAACAATTATTAAGAATATAGACATACAATGTAAATAAAATATATATGCTGCACTCATTAACGAATTTCATAGTACATGAAAACAACAAAATCAATGCCATTAACTATTTATAAGTATTTCTGTACCTCAAGACTGGAACTATTCTATATATATAAGCCTCGCTGTTCCTTTCAAGCGACTAACTTCTCTTTCTTGATGACAACGGATATAATGATATTGTAGTAAGTTTCGTGTTCTTCTGTATATTAACTTCAAATATTTTTAATTTATATGACTCAAGTAATGCAACAGGGAATTATCCTCAATAGACTAAAAAGCAAATACGAAGAGCAAAGAATTGATTAAAAAAATACATAACTTATAACTCAATATTTCAGTTTTCTTGTTATCAGAAAAGAAGAAGTGAAAAACAAAAGAGGTTGCTATTTTTCAAATATAATTATAATTTCCTATCCTAATATGTTTCCCTCATTCTTCTTTTAATGATGAAAATATCAACATATAAAAAAATTGTCAGTGATATGTTTTTCTTTTGTATTAATATGAAATATATTGTTCTATTTAATTTGTAATTTTGTAAATAATGTGAACAGAAAGCCAAACAAAATTTGTAATCCTTTTTTTAATAGAAGGTTTCGCAAATTATTAAAATTGGCTTGTTTATTGTATTATAAATAACATAAGTGAAATTTAAGATATGAATGTAAAGTGAATGGTAGATTACAGGGTTTTACTACTCTCAAGTTTCCTTAGGAACTGTTTTTGTTATGTTTCTTTTATAACGAAAATATTATTTTCGTTATATTAACGAAAAGAGCCTCACCTTCGTTATCATAGAGGATGATCGTAGTTTTTCTCTCATCTGTCCCGATCAATCCTTCCCTGTTTCCACTTTCAGGTAACTACATACTTACAATGTACTTAATCCATTTATTATTAACATCAAAAACACTCATATCGTATCGTTTATCTTGCAATAATTGCTTAACACTCCTTTTATAATTAAATAAATACTTCAATTAAGTCATATTCTTTGATTTCTGAATAATAATAATTTGAAAAATACAAAAAATATATACTATTTATAAAATATTAATTATATCAAAGAAAAAAATGTTGAAAAAATTAAAATATTTGTAAATTAATCAGCATAATCCTGGTTTAAAAGTCTGACCAAAGACACTTCGAATAAAATATGACTTTAATATCAGTCGTTATTCTGAAATTGGTTCAGATCTATTTAATTTGAAATATACATATTTACCTTTAGGTTTATGAGGTCAGAATATGTGTGTGTGCGTGAAGTTTCGAAATGTTTTAGTCACTCATCAAGTCTGTTAGATATTAATGGAATCGTGAAATATACAGCTCTTGACGTGAAAATGTACCAGATTGTTTTGAGTAATTTTGAAATTTTGGAAATATGCTTCATCGACATTTTGATACAGTATTTAATACTATCTATAAATAAGAACCGAATCCCTCTCACTCGTCTGGTTGTCTAGAGGCCATAAAATGTTTATTTTAAATGTACAATAAAATGAAAAATGTATATGTATAAACATATGTATTAAAATGAAATCTTAGAAAATTCTACTTAAAATCTGAGACGTAATCTTTAAAAAAATATATAATAAATCATTATCATTTACCAATTCATATAATTCATATTCCAATATAATCAAACACGAAAAATTGTGTTTAATGGTGATTCTCATCATTAACAAAAACTTGAAGAAATATATATCAAAAATATATCAAATTCCGTTATTTGATAACCTAATATCGTAGTTTTTTTTTTACTAAGAGAAATGGGTTAGAGAAAGGTAGGTAAATGCGTGATAAGCAGGAAGCGGATGGTAGAGAGTGGATGCTGGCCCGATTGAGATGAGCTGGGCTGGGGGACACAATAGGGTCCATGTGGGTGGTTGGGACCAGCCATAAACAATGCTTACTGCCCCTCCATTATTCCAATACTCGCACCGGGCTCGCAGGCCCGTCATTAGTATCCAACACATTTATATCGCATCGTTAGGGAATCACAAGTCTCTCAGGCTAAAAGGGATTCTGCCCAAAACCAGTCAGCAAGATGGTCACAGAGGCTTCTTTTATAGGGTGTTAAGGAAACAAGAGTAACGCTCTGCTCCCCAGTACAGTGGTATTATCATCATTCTCATTTAATGTATATTTCACAAAAAAAAAAAAATCTCACATTTCAAACAGCAAATTAGAGAAACACCTCTTTATTTAAACAGGGTATATTCAAATTGAATACTGTCCTAAACATTCCATCAAATTCATATAATCGAGTATTGTCCAATTAAAACACTGAGAAACATAATTCCATTTATGTATCGTAAATATATTTTATTGATAAAACAGAATCTCAAAATTCATTAACACATACCAGTCATGCTTAACTAGTCTCTGGAGAAGAGAGACTATGTTTAGAGTACGACATTTCAATAAAATATTTTTGCAAGAATAAATTGCCATTCAAGATAAATATAAAGAACACAACATTTTCTTTAGAGCGTACATAAACCAGAATAACACGAATTATACAACTGCAAAATATCAACTTACTTAACTTTAGATATTTTCCTTCCAACCTGTTTCCACAAATCAGTTACACTAAATACTTATTCCAACCAGTCTTTAAAACTTTGTTTTCCAGAAAAAAAACTTAAGAGATTGATTAATAAAATTATGAATGTCTCATCAGTTTAGTGTAGAAATAGGAAAATCATATCATAAAAATATACTTGAACATTAATTCTTCAAGGAGATTATTTAGTAATTTTACCAAACCTATAACCTAATTAAGCGAATATATAAAAGTAAAAACAAAAAATAGTAGTTCTACAAACTCTTTAAAATGCTTAACAATAATGCAGTTGCTTAAAACAGTAATGAAGTTAGTAGAATTTCTGAATTGGTTTGTGTTTTAATTTAGTATTTTGAATTTTTAAAACTAACCACCAATACATGCAGTGATATTATACAAACAATTGTCCAACGATAACTGCTATTAAAAATTTGAATTAATCAAATCCTCCGAAACACCCTTAACAAATTTAACACATCGTAATTAAGCAATTTAGCTTCAATATGTTAATAACATTAGCTCAATTTTAATGTATTAAATTCATTAAAAATGAAAATAACAACAAATATTATCCATAAAAAAATATAATATTACCTATTTGAATGATGTTTTTATGATGCATTTTAATGATGTTTTGGAGGGTCTAATGAACGAATTAAGCTATTAGGAAAGAATCGTGTTGAAAATATAATTGTTTACACATTTCAGTAAACATTAAACACCTGATAATCAGTGAAACAAAACTATTTACGATTAGAATAGGTTCTTTCTAATCAAAAAGTAAACATACGACACGGTTTGCTTAAAAAAATTACCCGTAGTTTGTGATTTACGATGATTAAAGGGAGATTTGTAAATAAACTGAGAGCACGTCCTCTAAGATAGCGATCGTTCGCTCTAAACACAAGCGCCATTTCACTGCCTTCTTTATCTCAGAATAAATTCATTTTTTCAAATAATTTCCTTGATTTAATCACTAAATTGTAAAAGTATATTTATTCAGCTGAAAAAACTGTATTATTTGAGATAAAGACCAAATTTTTAGATTAAGATCAACACAATATATATTTATTTAATTTTAAGGCAATCATATTTTAAAAAAAAATGTAATTCACTTGTTTGAATGATTAATTAAAAATTACATATAATTCCAGTGTAAAATATTCCAAGCAAATAATCGTAGTACTTTAAGCTTAAAAAAAATCATGAAGGAAAGTGCAATTTGAAAGTACACAAGTTAAACAGAAATGAGTTTTCAAATAATGATTATTTGAAGACTTAATTCAAATTAATGTTGGATTTTTCATAAAAACTAATTCAAACTAAAAATCTCATATCATAATTTTTTCCTAATGTAACTCGATATTTTTTGTCATCTAATTATTCGTTTTGTTTATTAACTAACAACTGTTTAAACATTTTTTTTTTCAGTTCAGACATCCATTTTTAGTTGAATATCCATTAAACCCAATTAAATTGATATCTTAACTAAAGTTCACATCACATTCTGGAATAATTACTATATTTGAAGAAAAAATACAAATAATAAATAAGGGATATTTTTTTCGATAATAATTTTTTTAATTACTCTCTTGCTGGAGCGTATCCAAAAAAAAAATTGTAATGTTACAGAAAAAATAATAATCAGATTCAGAACATGTATAAACAGTCGTTTCAGTTTACATCAAAACTGCAAAAGATTAAAGACAAGGCAGTTGCAGTCACATATTGGGAAAGAAAGCCGTTGAAGAACGGTGTATTGGCTACAGTCAAGTACAAAAAAGGAGATGAACGTTTAACCCAGGGTGGCCTCACTCCACCATTACGTCTGGAACGAGTATTTTCATGTTCAAATCCTACTTACAAACCTTCATTATACAAAAAAAAAATATACAGTTTTCAGCAAAGCATAATTGCAAAACCGACAAAACATCTGTTTTAAACATATCACCGTTTATAATGAAATGTTGATTTACCAATACCTGAACCATGTTAATCTCACTATTTCTTTAATTTATGCACTGTAGGATTAATACTTCAAAACTACATTGTAGATAATTTTTCGCTAGGCTCAAACTGAACACAATTTCTCAAAAAGCCTTCCCACCGGAATGAAAATAGCTATTAAATTAACGGATAATGCAAAAACACTTTTGAGGATTACATCCAAAAATCAATTACTCCAAATTATACGCCAACGTTTCGTCGAAAATGTTCGGTATTCTCAGGACTAAAAATAATTTATTGAAAACAAATTTCATCGTGTAATTTGGGGTAATTAATTTTTAGATATTATCTTCAAAAACCTATTTTGTATTTGAAGAATTATTGGTCGATAAGCTATCAATATGAAGTGATAATCATAACCACATAATATTAACCCAAACGGGCAGCAACTACAGAATGGTTAAAGAAGCTGCAAGTTAGTGACACTCAATATTAGTATCATTTACGTAGACAAAACATACTATAATTTACAAACAGCTAAGGATTTTATTTTTAAATACTTTCAATTAAGGAACAGATTTTTTATGCAATGAAAATCACTCAAACATTTTTTTCTTTTTTTTTTGTACAGGTATACAAATCTGTTAAAATCTTGCTACATGCACACCCTAAAACTATTATAATTGACTATTCTTCTCTTTTCTGTTTCATTGGTATATTTCAGCCGATCATAGCATGAATTAAAAAAAATATCTGTAATTCCCTTTAATGTACATTTTAATGAATTTAAATTTTACACTGAGCACATTATTCAGTGATTCAAAGAATTGAAGAATAATTATAAGTATTATCAAGAACTGATGATATAGGCGACCAATAAGTAATAAGTACCTTTGTCTACATGTATTTTTTTTTTATTTTCTTACTTAAACCCATCCCCTAGCGAGTGATAACGTCCGCCGTTTACTCGGTCATATTTAGCTGTAGATTGATGATTCTACAGATTCTACATTGGGAGTACTGAATTTTTCCTAACTCAAGTGGATTTTGAGTAGGGATCTCTGACGAGTACCTGATATCGTACAGGCTCGGGACCGACGGCTTAGCGTCCTCTTTGATGGCTGATGTACTCAAATTTATTCACCTCCCGCATAAATAAATCGAGGGCCAGGTGAAGATTGAAACCCGGACTACTATCCCATAGGCGAGTGCGCTAAACACTGAGCTAACCTCAGTGGGACTGGTAAATAAATACGATACATGGAGGTGGAAATACTTGCTTACGGGCGTATAGTTACTGGTCTAAATAAAAAAAGTATGGTTATAATTGCATCCATGAATAAATTACTGACATTAATTTATAAATGTATATAAAATAAATCAATAAACAAATTGTTCTTTTTTTTTGTTTAGCTTACCATGGATAAAAAATTGTTGAATTCTATAGTAAAATAGTTTTAATTCTAAAATGTTAGCCCCACTATGTTATCAAAGTAGAAGCCTACTTTGAAAAAAGTGAAGAGCTATGAAGGGATAAAGCCGTCTAATACTTGCTCAAGCCCAATGCTAATAGGGGATAATGAACATTTAACGAGCAGAGAACACGTCTAACGAACAAGTGCTATCGTAGACAGATCTAATCAAGGAAAGAAAGTCAGTCGGCTAATATGAGATCTCCAGCTATCAAAGGGCAAATAACCTCACGAGCAGTAATTTTCACACTTGGCTTACTCTCTAAACGAGATGACTCTCTCAATACCATATTCCCTTTTGTATAACTTCAACATAAATCTTTCAACAACTAACAGAAATAAATTTGGCCAGTAATTATGCAGAATTACCAAAATGCCCGTTACCAGATCAGTTTTTCATTATTCTAAAATCGTAACAATAATTCATTTTGAAATTAGAATATTAACACTTTTTTCAACAGAACATGATTCTTAATTGAAGGTTATTTTGGTCATAAAAGAGTAAAATATAAAACTAATATTATTAACACTCTAGATTGTTAGAAATCACATTACAAATATATTCATTGAAAGAGGGTGAAATCTGATCACAGATAACGGGTTAGTTTTTCCGTTAGAAGACGTTACACATTTTGAAAATTTTTCACATATTGAATATGAAGTATGCACATCCCTCATATTTATATATAACCACTTAGTACTTCTTAGTTTTTTTTATAAGAAGCCTACGTATTGTTATTGGGTTTTGTTTTCACTTATTTTAAGAGATAAAATTACTTGTAGAAGGATATAGTCCGACTATTGGTATGAAACTTCAGAATTTCCTCTATCATGGAACCAGAGTGACATACATATAGAGTAACATATATATGCTACATAAGCTCACTGGAACTTTGGTTATAATTCTGGAATATTTCTCATTGCTCTGTTCATTGTACTCCAACTTTCGTAATAAATATTGGTATTCAGTGGTTGATTCTGAAACTCGTTGTCACATGCGTTACATCCTTTGATGTATTTGTCTGAAATATAATCGAAACTTCTTTAGTTCTGGTCGCTGGTTAGTGAATGAGAGCCCAGTCAGAGAATTTCTTAAATGCTTGTTGAATCAATACTGTGCTAAAGCTACCTAAGTGGACATCGTTTATGTAGGAGCCACTGTGAGTGCGCTTAACATGAACAGAATTCTGAAGTTTTTCATTATATTTATTGTCATTTCAAGAAAGTAAATTACTAATAAGGGATGAAGAAATCATTTACTAACAGGTTGCCCAGAAATTATTTACTAGCAAGATGATACAAAAATTCGAAACAAATATTCCAAGTGAATACTCCCAACTTTCCAGTTCACTTTAATTACTGTGTCAATTTCAGATTCAGAAATTAGGTTTTCACATATTTAGCCATTATTAAATATAAAAACTAAATATTTTATAATATTAAATATTCTAATAATAATTTAATATTTTTATTATATTTAATACAATTTCAACGTTTCCTTTTCTTTACCATATACGAGTATATGTTTCTCTGTTTACAATAACTAATGTTTTCCTTTTATCTTCTCGTTTACTGTATCTCCTGTTCTGGAATTAGAAGGACGGTGGTTTCCAGACACAAGAGTTCTTCAGATGACCAACGTCTACTCAACATATCATTCCTCCTATGTGACCACACTGAAAATTTAAATTTCACTTAATGAACACTACAATGAACAATGAAAATAATGTGTGATACTTTTTTTTTTGTTTAAACCAATCCCCTAGCGGGTTAAAAATGTCAGCCCTCTACAATACTTTTGTCCTTCATTCTACATTGGGGATCCAAAGTTTGCTTAACTCAAGTGTATTTAGAGTAAAGATCTTTAACGAGTACCTGATATCGTGCAAGCTTGGGACTGATGGCTTAACGTGCTCTCCCAAGGATGAGGTACTCAGATTTATTCACCTCCCAAGTGAATTTTTGTACTAAATATACATTTCATTTGTACTAAGTATATACACGGTATTACACCTTTCATCTTATTTCTTGATGTTCTAAAATATTCTCAAATTATTTTATCCGATATTTCGTTTATCTTTGTAGATATCCTCAGAGCTAAATCATTACAGAATTGATTAGCATTACTGAAAAAAACTTAGTAAATATAAAATAATTTAAACTAATGTAAATCAATAAAATAGTATTTTTAATTTGGCCAGTTACTGGACACGAACCTGGCAGTTTAGAAAACTCGTTGAACTTACTGTATAAAGGACAGAAACTGACAATAACAGAATCATTAGAAATATTTAAGCATAAAACAATTCACAAGTCTATTGTAACGAGCAGGCTAACCACCCGACAGACGACTTATTTAATCTACTGAGAAACTCATTGATATTAAGAAAAAGGTCCAAAGACATACAAGATTTTGACGACTATAACACAAAGAACAAAATTTAATAATAAATAAAAAACTATAAAAATGTTGTTGAAAAATAAAGATATTAAATATTTAATCGACAATACTAATAATCAAACAAGTTGTAGAATGAAATATCGATTGGCTGATAAGATAACCTTTATAGACAAAATATCCGTTATCACCTAGATATCTATCTTTACTGTTGAAATCATTACTTCATGTGAGGAGGACAGTTTGCTAAGTAAGATGGTTTATAATAGTTTAAGTTATTCGAACAACATCTGTGGCACTAATAAAACTAATAGTTTGTTTAAAAATAAATTGTAATAAAAACACAATGTAACCCGAAGGATGTCCACCAAAATCGAGAAAAACGTTCACTAAACTTGAGAATTATTTGATACTGAATTAATGTTAAGAAATAAAAAAAATGACACTGTAGAATTCATGAGGCCAAGATAACATAGTTTTATATATTTAACTCATTGTAGATAATTCATCAGAAATCTTTCCGATTAGTCTAGTGAAAGGTTTACCTGAAAAACTGACGCAGTTTTGATTGAATTGTTGTATTATTTATTAGATCGTTCTATGCGATAATTTAGTATTATATCATATATATAAATTATATATATACACGAAATATCGATGTGAGTTATGTCTGTATCTTTCTGTGTGTTTCCTTCGTTTTGAATTTATTTTATTTAAAAAAGTCCGCTGGACTGTTTCTTTTAATTGTATAATATATATATTATATATATATATAGTTCAATATAAACAAAGAAACATAGAGAAATCAGAAGAACACACTTACAGTCTCTAATTTTCGGTTAAAACCGTCTTCAGGAGAGATAAGAGAGGGAAACCAAGCGCACTGGATCAGAGACGGTTGGAGACCAGGTATCCAGTGCGCTTGGTTTCCCTCTCTTATCTCTCCTGAAGACGGTTCAAACTGAAAATTAGAGACTGTAAGTGTGTTCTTCTAATTTCTCTATGTTTCTTTGTTTATATTGAACTATATTTGTCCGTTTTGGATCGTATTTCCAACGAAAAAAAGTGTATATATATATATATATATATATATATATATTGTATTAACGGTTTAATGGAAATCTAAACTGAATCAGGGTTCCGACAGTCATGTATGTTTAAATCAATATCGCAATGTCAAAGTTTCTATATTATTTAATGTTCTTTTCATTAATGTAAAAGTAATAGCATTTGAAAATGAGATATTGTTATTGTAAAATATTTTATCTCTTCTTATTACAAAAATATCTTATTAAGAATAATATTTTGATAAATAGTCCGTCACCAGGAGAAGATTAGAAGGGAAAAAGAAGCAGAAGAGATGCAATCAAACTGGTTTGTCAAATCTGAGACCATATGTATTTGTATCAAAATTTTATAATTAACGTGTGTTATAAAAATGAACGTCTAAAAACTACATAATGCATAATTCAGAAATGCGACAAAGGATCCGGTAGTTTGTCTTCTTACAGGTTATAGTTTTATAGGAGCAAAGAAAAGTAGACATATAGTGTACCATTGGTATGTTTCAAGAGGTACAATAAAAGACGTCAAATATGTGAGAAGGAACAAAGATTGGTCAAATCAACCACTTATACATGGTTATTGCTTTCATTAATATTGACTTTAATGCTTAATATTTGCTGGATGAGCAGAGTAAGGTGTTAATTAAATATATTAAGAAGACGCCTTTCTTAAGAATTAGACTGTAGTAGTATTTGTAAAAGTCGTTTTAAATGTTATCATAAAATAAGCATAGGTCAGATTGGTCATTAAAATAAAGGGATAAGCAACATAAATATTCAATCCCTAGTGTCATGCATATAAATCATGATATATGTTGGACAGAAGCTTAAATGGATGCCTATAAAAGATCGATATCGTTAATAAACATTACGAAGTGTATATTGATTTAATGTAACGACCATATACGATTAACATTAGTATAAATTTAATCAACTTAGACTCAATACAAACGAAAACAATAACCTGTCTAGGACGTTTATAATAACGAAGATTTTTTTTAAATATTTTTCTGAACTTCATTGTTTACCTGATTTAACCAACTTTATGTCAATATTCCATATCTTTTACGGTATCTCTCATTTCTCGTTGCCGATAATGCCACATTGCATTTCCACTTTTCCCTGCCCAAATACAAAAGTGGAAAAAAAGTGGAAGTTTTTCATGACATAGAAAAAGGCAAGTTACTAAGTTCAAAAGACCTAATCTTACTACTGAATTTGGCGTGGTGGTTTAGATATATATATATATATATATTATTAAAATGTGCCGCAGCTTCGGCGTTCACGACATTCAAACTAAGCTGCTCCAGTCTCCTAATATATATATATATATATATATATATATATATATATAGAGAGAGAGAGAGAGAGAGAGAGAGAGAGAGGTTTGGTCTAGCTCCAAACAATACAAAACATTTAAACTGACGTTTCGTCTATATTTTTAGACATCTTTAGGGCTTCATCAATACAGATTTAATTACAATAACATGAAAAAATATTTTAAACAAGAAATCACTGAACTCACTACTATATTTTGATTTCCTTGTCTTCAGGAAAAGATGTGAATCGCTCCAAAGGCTGATAACGACTGACTTATCGTTCGAACTGAAGCACTCAAACAGTGTAGCCAACTTTCGGAGGAAAGGTAGACAGGGAAGATAAAGAGATAAAAGCCAAATAAAAATTAAAAAATGAAAACATTTAACTAAAATAAAATTAAAAGCTGATAACAAATATATATATATAAAAAAAATCATCTATTCCTGAAGACTAGGACATCGAATTATAGTAGTGAGTTCAGTGATTTCTTTCCTATGTGTTCTTTTAAAAATTCTAGTTTATTCAGTTCGAAGAATCGTTTCATCTAATTGGTATATACATATATATATAATGAAAGGTCCGTGTGGACAATAAACACTTTAACACATAGAAAAGAACACAGAAAGACACTACAGAACTCACTTCGAAATTCTTTTCTATGTGTTAAAGTGTATATATATATATACTAAATTTACAGGAGCACACAAAAAGTTAAAGAGTAAACTTAATTAATACTTGTGAATTTTCATGATTTTACTGTGCCCACATGATCAAGATCTTAAATATTTGGCATCTCCCAATACTATTGGTTGACCAATATAATAATAAAAATTCAGCGTTCAATTCTAAAAAAGTATCAATTTCAATAAATTGTAATAGCAAACTTGTTAATCACTGTCAATTTTTATTCGAATGAGATAGTTATGAAAACAAAAATTCGTTAAAATGAAAAAAAAATATTTGTACCTTAATTGAAAACTACTTTTTTCAATATTAATTAATGTTATGTTTATTTTCAAACATTCCTTATAGTATTATAGGTTTCAAGATAACCACCACACATTATAAAATAACTATTTAATTGTTATTCATTAATAGGAAAATGACATTCAGTGCAAAATAATATGAATCCTTTATTAAATGTCATAAAACTAAACATTTGATAAATGATATTAAATCATAGGGTGATTTCTTCCAGTCATAATATTTATACTGTTACATCAATATTCCACATTATAGTTTAGGAGAAGTACAAAATTATGAACCAAATTATTAAAGACCATGAATAATCCAAAGCAATAACACAATTTTAAGATATATAAATAGTTTAGACGTACTTTACCTATACTAAATTATTTTAAAAATCTATTTAACTTCTGCAATACATGAGAGAACAATCTTGCTAATTGGAAGTCTAAATTTTTCTTTTTCCAATATTTTTTTTAGTGTTTGTATTTAAGCAATGACAGATCGCAATACACACTGACTTATTGTTACTCAGTTTGACTTTTTCTATTTTTCAAACAAGTTAATTATCCTATGCAAATATTCATGCACAATTAAAACAAGGTCAATGAGCTGCAATGACCTATTTTTTTTGGCCACTTTCCATTTATTTGAAGAATTGTTTTCTTTCGAATTTTCTTGTTCGAACCTTCTTTGAAATATATAGGCTATATATTGAATCAGTCTCCACCGAGAACATAATTTTCTTAGATATCCTATTTCTTTAACTGTTCTAATTTTTCTTTTAAAAATTCTAACAAAGTAAGAAACATTTTGTGGCTGGAATATCATTTAATATTGTTTCCTTACAGATGTTAATTAAAAGTTATAATTACCTAAGCCTATTATTTAAGTTCTTCTTAGCGGCAGTGACGGTTGTCTGATTGCATGAGCTTAGGTAATTGAGGCTTAATTATAAATTTTCAAAAATGATTTACATCAATGACCTAGATAATTTTAAAGGGAGCAGAATGAGAAGACAAATTATATAAGGAAAAGTTTATAAAAGTTCTCTACATTTAGAAAAATCTGTAATGAGCTCCACTCATTTCAGAGTTTGTAAAAATAAAATGTCTGTTTTTCGAATGTTTGAATCACCGCCACTGATCTGAAAATTATGGACTCAGATAAATTGCATCTATCTGCTTCACATCTCTCGAATCCTGATGACAGAGAAACTAAACTCTTTAATTTCAGAGTGTAAGTACATTTTAATATTTAAAGATCCCTTTGAATCTAAGTCTGGGGGTAAACACAACTCTTTTTTTTTTTTTCTACTTCTGCTACACTCTGTGGTGAACTATGACCCACTGACGACCCATGCTACCATTCAGATCACTTGATAGCAAGGATCTCCAACCGGTGGGTCGCGAACCCCAAGGGGAATTTTAAAATTCCACAATTTTAAAATATGTCTGTTTATTTTTAAATGGAAAATAAAGGACTAAATTAAATAAACTATTTATTTATTATTAATGTGGCACATCAATCTCATTAAAGTTACTATTGATCAAATTTATTTTAATTTTCACTTTTTTATTTGTTGTTAATATTATTTTTGTTCTCACTAAAGGGTCGCGAATAAATTTTGGCGCCAAAAATGGGTCGGGATGTAAAAAAGGTTGAAGATCCCTGCTTTATAGGATTATTCTATGATCTCACATCTAACATTATTTTCATGAAATCCCAGTCTTCACGCCTAAGTTTTCCACTTAAATCTTTTAGATAAATTTACGAATTTTAATTTTCTGTCATAATAATTGTTCTTTGCTAACTAAAGTGAATACATAAACTTTAAACCTATCAATTTGACTAATTAGTTGCGCAATCAGTAATTGTGTGGTATTTACTCATTCTGAGGTAAAGTGGTTATACAAAAGTCTCGACACAAATGAAGTCTTTTTATTAAAAAACTACCCGTTTCGAACACCTTCTGTTCATAATTAGGAAGACACTACAATACAAATTACAAATATTTGTATTGTAGTGTCTTCCTGATGATGAACACAACGTGTTCGAAACGCGTTGTTGTTTAATAAAAAGACTTCATTTGTGTGGAGACTTGTGTATAACCACTTAACCACTTTACCATCAATTTGAGTATAATTTTCTGTAAAATTCCACAATTGTTTTGCTATTTATTTTTGGGTTGGAAAGTCTATCTTTTATTAGATGTTTTGTGCTTTTTTATTACATGTTTTTGGCATTATAATATTCGCAATAACAGTAACCATTAAAATAATCCACTCTTCAGCCTTCATGACACCAGCATAGCGAGCATCTGGTCCACTTCTGAGTTATTATTATTTTCGGGGGTCAGGTTAGCTCAGTGGTTACGTGCTCGCCTCTGAACTGATAGGACCGGGGTTCGATCACCACCTGGTCCTCTATTTATTCACGCGGGAGGTGAATAAATCTGAGCACGTTGTCCCTCGGAGAAGGACGTTAAACTGTCGGTCCCGAGCCTGTACAATGTCAGGTACTCGTTAAAGATCCCTACTCTAAATACACTTTAGTTAGGCAAAATTTAGGACTCCCACTGTAGAATCAATCTTCATTGTGTGGTATCACAATGGGCCAATGCTCGGCCCTAAGTGTGTTCTCTTGTGGGACTGCTACTGCAACCTAACCTAACATATTATTATTTACATTTAAACTATAAACCAGTACTCGTTATACTTGTAGCAACATAAAGAGTAGGCTACATAAACTTCACTTTCAAAGTCTACAGGATTTCAAATCTTTATAAGGACTATCAAAATTACAATGGTTTTTCCCAGGATCATTCTGATTCCCACTTAATTCCCCAGGATCTTTCCGATATTGAAGTACTTGTTGATAGTTTGGATTTTTTTTTTTTGCTTCGGATGTTGATTCCCTTAAATTTCTTTTACTGAATCGATTTTATAGATTTTTATTTCCATATCTGGGTAGACTTATGATTGATGAAACAATGATGACATGATATCTTTCATCTTGAAATCTGATGAATTTAGTGATCGAGGATTTAGGAGAGAATTAAGTTTTTGTTATTGTGAGCCTATCGCAGGTAATCCATCAGTTTTTAATGAAATATGTTGAAGACGTAAAATATTCATTAAATTAGTTTAATACTTGTCAACCCTAAACAAAATTTGAATATGGAAGCGAAAATGATAGTAGATGGTGTTTTTTAGAGGGTTGGCACGAGGTCTAAGTGACCTTTACTGGGGTTGTTGTTAGAGATCTTGTGTGACTAAGGCACTGATAAGGATTGCCAGCCTTCTCCATTTCCATTATAGTACATTGACCTATTCACCTTCATAGTTCTCGTAACAATTACTCCATATATCTGTTATTAACTCATTATACTACTTCAGATGGGATGAGTGTATTTACATTGGTCAAAGCAGTAATTTACAAATTAAATACAAAGCAGAAATGACTTATTAAACTGGAAGTCAGAACAGGAAGCATTAAAAACGTTATATAACAATTACAATTGACCGTCTATTAATAATAAAGTGAGTAAAAATGTTTATGAATAAAAAATAATAATTATTCAAATATTCAACGAAATATGATTAAATGATGGACTGCTCCCAAATTTTACAAATATATATATATATATATATATATATATATATATATATATAAAACTAGAATTTAAAAAAGAACACATAGAAAGGAAACCACTGAACTCACTACTATATTTCGATGGCCTCGTCTTCAGGAAAAGAAGTGAATCGCTCCAAAGGCTGATAACGACTGACTTGGCGTTCGAACTGAAGCACTCAAACAGTGTAGCCAACTTTCGGAGGAAAGGTAGTCAGGGAAGATAAAGAGATAAATGCCAAATAAAAATTAAAAAATGAAAACATTTAACTAAAATAAAATTAAAAGCTGATAACAACTTTAAAAAAAAAAAAAAATCAACGATTGAGGTTAAGCCCAGGAGCCGATCTACCGCCCAGAAGACTAATAAGTGCTTCTTCTGAAGCTCTCAGAGTAATTTTCGATATAATATATATATTTATATATATATATATATATATAACAAGTTTTCATAATAAATACATTAAATAAAAATTAACGTCCTAATTGCCGTAGAAAATCAGTAAAATAATAAGGTCGGTCAATCATAATTTCGTCTTCTTTTTGGGGTTTAGATGCCTAGATATATATATATAATAAACAGGCAATAATAATTCGCATTTTTTTCAGTTAACAAATTCCATTCTTTTTATTATATAAATATTAAACACACACACACATTACACTATCTTAATGATTGCTAGTATGATTCCGTAAAAAATATTTCACGTGTTATACCAAGTTAATGATATAATTATATCTTATCCTATTTGTTTGCTTATATTGAACTATTCCATGATTCTGAATTACTTAACAGTTGGCATTAAAAATCTATCTTCTACCAACAACATCCTTTTAAATTTAAAATCCAAAAAGTTAATGTGGTTACTAAAACATTGTAAATACAAAGTGAAGGTACTGAAATTACTGCCATACTGTACTAATTTCTTACATTGGAATGTTGTATGAAGTGTGTTATTGTGTTTAATGAACAGCAGCCAAAAACAGCAATCGATTCCTTTATTAAATATAACATTATTCAATTTCAGTTTTATTATAAACATAAGAAAATAAATTAACATATTTATCTTTTAATTATGTTTAATAATGTTCACATAACTATTTTTTTTATACAAATTCTTAAGGGCAATGATTATTTTTTTTTTTTAGTTATGAGCAACATATTGTGTATATATTTTCTCTCTCATTCAATGAAGGATTTTTTGAGACAATTTGTTAATAATTAATGGTTCAATTATTATGGATACATTATATAAAATATTAAATGGAATTTAAAAAAAAATGAAACAACATTGAACTATTACGGGAGCTAATGAATTGATGATAGGAATTAAAATATTTGTTGTTTGATTTATTCCTGGGCGATTGAAGCAGTTAATATTCTTGTTGAGTTAGATGCCAGTTAATCAGGTTTAATTTACGACTCTGATAGTCAAACAATTAGAGGAACAGGCCTGTATGCCGTGTTACCAATTTTATTTACATATGACATGAAGGCGGAGTGAGTTAACATGACGTTAGGGCGATATAGGTAAGGTCGGTTTCTCAATGCGTTTGATATCGTTAATGTGATAAATGATTCATAGGAGCCGCTTTTATGGGCAGGCATAATGATAATGCTATAATATTATATGGTGAGGAAGGAGACAGAGACCGTGGGAATATCCTCCTTGTATTGCTGCAGTTGACAAATTACAGCCCTCCGGTAAAAAAGACAAATGATACTGTAAGCCTTGTTCTTTTCCTTCTCCAGTAAAAGTGAAAAATGAAATCAAAGAATCCACCCCGAAAAAGTAGATATTAAAGCCTGTTTGCATAGAATGTTATTAGGTCCTTCCCCTTTAACGTAGCTTCAGCGGTCTCTGTGTTTCTTAACAAAGCCTTGAATGTTCCGTATACAAAAACAGCTTGATGTATGGATGGAACGTCTACAGACCCGTTTGTGCAAAAAGATGACTTAATAATTTATAGGAAAGATTACCTAAGAGAGTCTTGCAATAACCAAAACAAAACTAACCCAACCATAAAATCTATTCAAATAACATTACAAAAAAATATTTCTTCCAGTCTGAATTGATTTACATTAGCTAGCATTTTTTTTTATTATTATTGAATAAATTTTATCTCATAAATAAATTATCACAAAGAAATCAAACTCTAATGCTATCAGTACTAATTAAATATAAATCTATTTACAAAAGGCTTACACACAATTATTCTTAATATTTAACAAAACGTATTTACCTCAGTAAATCATATGTATATAACCAGATCAATAAGAAGGTGATAACCAATTCACAATACTACTTGGAATTACACAGTAATACTTGATCTATATTCTTTCAATATTCCATCGATAGCCATGCATTATTCAAAATCCTAACAATATATCCAAAATAAAATGGATATCTATAAACATTTTCATTAATCTGATACAAATTTAAATCCACATGGCAAAAAATATAATCTACTCTATGTATATTAAAGAAAATAAAAATACAAAACAAGTTTTTTGAGGATTAGGTCCAAAATTAATTACTCCAGGTCACTCGCCGACGTTTTGCCGAAAACTGTTCTATTCTCAAAAACTTTTTGAAGAGAACCGTTTACCGTATTCTTTTTTTTTTTTTTGTAAAATATATGATCAAAAATATATTTTACAAAAAAAAAGATGTGCTAAATTCAGTAAATGGTTCCCTTCAGAATGTCTTGAGCATGGAACAGTTTTCGGCAAAACATCAGCGAGTGATATGTAGTAATTAATTTTGGACCTAATTCTCAAAAAACCTATTTTATATTTGAAGAATCAATGTTGATAAGCTATATCAAAGTAGAAATATATGTCAATTGTATGGAGCAATGCAGAAATACGGTCATACTACCTGTGAAAGTAAGAAATCGTTTTTAAAAGGTTTTGTATTATTTAAACTATACACAATGATTTATAATTAAATATGGCTAATAATATAATAGGATATATTTTTAACGATATTTAAATTTTTTTTTTCAATTCAAAATAACTGAAGTATATTAATGAAGGAAAATGTGTTTTCATTTTCTCGGTTTTCATAATTATCAAGGTACGATATGTTTCTAAAAGTTTTTTGAAAACGCTAAAATATAGATTTGACGAATTATAATCAGTGTGGACATATAAGTAATACTGGATGAATTGAGCAAAATCTGGATATTTCTTGGGCAATAACAAATGATGAGAAACGAACTTCGAAATAAAACAGAAACAATTTCAAATACCAGTCATAGAATACTGATATTTCATATTAAAGGTCTTTAGAATATCACAGTATTATGTACATTTTTTTTCCATCAATTTCGACTCAAAAAGAAATGTGTTGCATAACACTATTAATGACTTTAAAAACTGACTTAGTGAAACTACAATTACGTATGGTTGTTAGAATAGTTAATATTACTTCATTAAAAAAAAAAATGTATATGATTACACTTTGAAGATTTTTTTACGTTGATGTAGTAACAATCATTTGATTTAAAAGAACCAATGATAACTGAAGATTTAACCAAAATAATTCCACTCTAATGGTAATGTAATACTTGCGATTGCATGTCAAATGTGTTCAGCATCAGCTTGGTTTTTTTTGTATATTTTAACTAATACAGTGAATGTACCTGTACATTCAGATGAAAAATGTTAAGCTCCACAACGTAAAAATATTACATTAAAAAAAATACATTCTTACAAATATAAAGATCGTTCAAAGCATTATTATATTTATAACATAAATGCTATCACCAATATTAATTATTATTTTCAATGGATATTTCACACTATTACACTTACCTAATAATCATCAGGAAACAACTTAAACAGTCCTTTATGCATGTCAATGCCTTTCTCTAAGTTCTAATTTAGTTCAAGGAAATTCATTTCAAAATTTTGACAGATGTATTTAATTTTTTGTCAATTTCCTTTTGAATGTCCTAATTTCGTTCTAATAGAGAATATATTCCCATTTTTCTTTAATATAAGTAATATGTAGAAAGACTGAACAAAATACATTCGTAAATTTTGAGGTATTTACATATTTTGAAGTCTTCTAAACTCATATTTGAAGGTTTTTTTTATGATATTTGTCTCTGTAAAATAAATCGTATGATGAACCATTCGAAAATTAAATCTAAAATCAGTACATGTAACTTGAAGAAGCTGTGTAGTTTTTTTCTTTCTGAAAATAGACATAATGGGAAGTGCACTTTATGGTTCATTATGTGCTTTATACGATTATTTTTCTTCTAAAGAACAAACATATACAGTTGGAACCTCCAAAATAATTTAGACTAATAATAGTCTAAAGTAATAATAATAGTAATAATAATAGTAAAGTAGACTAATTACTTTTTGACATAAAATTCGAAGGATAAATTTTGGCTAAAAATATACGAATTTGTATTTGCATTTAATATGTGAGTTTATGAACACCGTACTGATCAGGGTTTGAGAGATTTTCACGAAATAAAACACAGAATTAACTTCATACTAGAGAATGGGCTATGTTATTCCTTTGCCATATTGCTTTAAAGAAAATGGAAATAGCAGTATATTTCTGAAAATCAAAATATTTATTTTCTCATTGAACTACTAAAACCAGATAATCCAAATTTTTTATTTAATGTCTACATAAAATTTGTGAGTTCAAAAGAAAATTAAAAATTTTAGGCTATTTGAAGAGTCAGTATTATTAAACTAAAAACAGGATCTTAACATAGACTACTCCCCACCTGTTTTGATTTACGCAGTTGTTTACATTAACTTAGAATATTTTTTAAATATTCAGGTAGATTCAAGCAAAAATATATTATACTTTGAAATATTTTTAAGAAATATGTATATCCTTTTAAGAAGTTAATTTAATATAAAAAAAAAATTTGAAAGTATGAACATATTGTTTCGAGAACATATAAATTTTGCCATTTAAGGTGATTGCATGATTAGAGAGGAAATAGAGTACCACACAATGACTGCTTGCATAGCTCCTTTGAATACCTTGATTTGCATGTTTTGAGGTCTTCTAATCTCAAAAACACTTTTACAAGTTTTTTCTTTAAATTATATTCATCATTATGAATATACCTAGCTATATACAAGTAATTTTGAAACATTCTTTATGTCAAAATCACTCAAATAATGAAGCAGTAAACTTTACATTTTGTACATAATACTGCATTCATATGACTATTGAATAGTAAAAATGTTATGAATTTTAAATAATAGAAAAGGAAATATTACAATATTTCCATCATTTAGTTCTGTCGGAACTAAATTGACAGACAGTTATAGCAAAAATATTTCTCTTTTGATTACTAATAAAATAGATATAGCCACATTGAAACTCAAAATTAGAGACTTTAAATTGATTGTTAATGAGTTTGATAACATATTTTCTTACAGTAAAATAAGTCACTCTAGATTTTCAAAATAGCTTGGACTTCGTAATATATTTTTACTTTTGTAACAATGTAAAATACCATATATTATTTCTATTATAAATCTAAATCTTATTTAAATAAATTTAGAGAAAATTCCCAAGTTAAATAAATCATTTTGATTCATGAAATAAATAATTTAATTGTTTAATTTAAATAGTATGTTATTTAATAGGTTTAGTAAAACATATTTCATATACATTAAAAAGGAAAGAACGTTTTAAGTTTAGGAGAAAAAACGATTGTAATAATTAAAGTTACATATTAAATATAAATAGCCAGTTTCACGAATAAGTTGTGAAGTACTAAAATTCACTCTTAACTATTTATTGAAGGAATATCTGTAAAATTACAAAAATGTAATTTGCTATAATAGAATATTGAATATAAAGAATTGAGTATTAGGAACTTGAAGAATTCTAGTAATTCATAAACGCTGTCTACAATAAAATTTGAATCACAGTTATTGTTGTTCATGACAGTGAGATTTTCAACATTTCAACATTCTTAGAATATTTTAAGATCCTATAGTTTTAAGGCGAGTTATGAATTACAATTGAAATTTGAAACTGTATTGGAATAGCCAACCAACCATCTCAATTCAAAAATTAAGCTAGATCTATTAGAGGGTCCTGCAGAGCCCAGTGTCGCATCACGACTGGTAGATCCGAGGTTCAATCCCCACTCTGCCCTACGATTTAATCACGCAGGAGTTGACAAACTCTGAACACGTCAACCTCAGAGAGGGTGCTAAGCAGTGGGTCCCAAGCCTTTACGATATCAGGTACTCGTTAAAGATCTCTACTCTAAATAAACTTTTTTTTTTATGTAAACTGATCCCCGAGCGGGTGATGACGTCAGCTGTTACCGCTATTTGTTTGAACGGTAATTCTACAGATTCTACCATTGGGAGTCCTAAATTTTGCCTGACTCAAGTGCATTTCAAGTAGGGATATTTAACGAGTACCTGACATCGTAGAGGCTCGGGACAGACGGCTTAACATCCTCTCCGAGGGATGACATACTCAGATTTATTCACTTCCCACGTGAATAAATCGTGGACCAGGTGATGATCGAACAACAGACTACCAGCCCAGAGGCGAGTACGTTACCCACTGAGCTAACCTCGCCCTCTTAATAAACTTAAGTTATGCAAAATCTGTGACCCCCAATGTATAATGTATAATATTCGGCCTATACTTGTACTCTCATGGGACTTCCACTGAAACCTAACCTAATATATATCCATTAAAATCAACTCCACAACTTATTTATAATATTGGAGAGTGTTGACCACTGAAATTTTTTGCAAGGTCTTATTTTTATAAATAATTAAAAAAAAATGATTTCTCATTTAATAAATCACATTTTATAATAAATTTTGGTGACAATGAATGTTGTTGAAGGATACAAATAATGAAATTTCGTTGACACAGTGACACTGATGAATATAACTAGGTTTGCTTTTCTATTAGCAGAAAATTGTAGGCGTAGACAAAAACCAATAATGACGGCACTCCCACGCCTTTCATTCACTTATTCCCTGACCTTGAAGACAGTTTTGTTACATTATTAATTTGCATTCAAAGACTGGTTTATCTGGAGATTCCTTAATAAGTAAGACTAAAATAACTAAGTAAAAGAAGTATTTTCAATCAAGAATTGCTAAGTGACTCTGCATAGTTTAATTCAATTCATCTGACGTAAACTTCATTTAATAGAGTCATTTTGTATTGAAAAGTGTTTAGAACCGCATCTAATTTACAATAATTTATTTCTTATGGATAAAACATTTTTAATTTAAAGACGCCAATTCATAAAGGTAAAGAAAACAACCATTCTGTATGATTTGACTTATCCATTGTGTCCCAATCTAATATACAACCAAAAAAGAAATCAGAATAAAGGTTTTTACTTACTTAGGTACTTATATGAGTAAATATAATAATTATAGACTTTAAAAGCATGAATTTATGCCAGAAATCGTTTTTAAATCTGTATTTATGGTTAGTTTTTGTAAAAATATAATGGATGTATAAAAAATACAATAACTCTTATAAAAAATACACAAATGATCATTGGTGCCAGCAGAAATCAAAAATAATTTTATCCATATGCTAAACCAGATTTAATTCGAAGTTAGACAGGAAATTAAACCTACCTTTGAACTTATATGATGCGAATAAGGTAATTTGATATCCGGTACTGATTGGAAAAATTTTGAATTGGATACTGTAACTTGAAATCTCTGATTATATTCCCATATAATATGAGAATCATAGTGTTCTTCGGATCACAGGAAGACAAAAAGTTGTAGGTATAAGTTGTATTTTCAGAGTAAAACATAAGGGGGATTAACTCTTACAGTAATTATGAACGGAGAAATCTCTTTCTTTACAAATAGTGACAAAAGAATTTTCATTTTGTTTGAAGAGAATTAATTCAATGTAAGCAAAAATTTTTCATTTACCTTGAAACAATTAGTATTAATAAATATTATGATCCAATATTTTTATGGTCTAATAAGAAAACAAAAACAATAGAATGGAAAAAAATGGATTGCCTCCGTAAAATTTGATTATCCCCCTAAACTATATTTAAAGACGATATCAAATTCTTGATAATCAATTGAATTTGGTTTTATTTTAATGTCACTATATTCACTTTATCAGTCATAACAAACTAAAAAATATTCATCTAGGACAATCTGATATGCTATAATATTATTACGATTTATCGGAGGACGTGAATATCATCAGACTCGTGCGTGCTACCACTGTGTAGGCCATATTGTCCATCTCTTCGTCTTCCTTAATTTGATTTCATATTTTAACTTTATAATTGTTCTTAGAGAAGTATTTTCACTTTTACTGGTTTTAGGAATGTGGGCTAAAAATCATTAAACTCTTAAACACCATTGACATAGAATATGTTCGAAGCTTTCAGTACCTACCAGACAGACTGCATTTTTCCTGTGATGTTAAATGCAGCTTGGCCTTCTTAATGGCTAACAGTGTCGGTTTAGATATTTTACATATATCTTTAAATCTTAATTATACATTCAGGACCAGGTAGATCTTTTAATATTACCAGCCAGATTTTGTTTTTGGTACAGATCTTTCAGCTGCTGCTTGATGCTTATTTCCAACTTACACTCATGCTAACCAGTTCAAATATTATCTTCAACCATTCCTTTATCATATACTAAGTGAGTTTAATCAGTATTGTTATTGTTCATGATTCACTTCCACAAGTACCTATTAGTTACAGACCTTAGTACTGTCTTATAGACGACTAACTACTCCTTTACAGAAAGCATTTTATAGCCTAAAATTTTCTAAAGTCGATAGAAGTATTTTTTACTGCTAGTTATGAGCGCTTTTATACCTTCCGAAACTTCATGTCTGTGAGATCTAACTTCCTCACTTATATTTCACCGATTGGAAGATCTTGCTGGTTGAGCTCATATTCGATACGCTCATAATATTTCTCTGCTTATAATAACAAGGTCATCTTCATATTCATGGTTTTCTTAACTTTGATTATTGCAGTATTCAGTAGATCATCTGATTGATATAGTAAAATTTCCTTTATGAATACGCTTATTTACAAATCCTTTCTCCAGTAACAATAGATAGAGATAATAGTTGTCATTTTTAGAGTAATAATATTAACCCAATAATAATACCTTATTATATATTTGTCTTACTCATGAAATGTTCATAGTAAGACAAAAACTAATAAAAAATTTCAAGTTTATTCAATCGCTGGAGAAGTGGTTTATAATTAGTACTGTTTTGTCACAAAGAACACAAAAATACTTTTTCACGATTCAATGTTGTCCAATAGAAGGAAGTCCTGAAATACTGCATAATCTATATTCCTTGATTTATGATTTGTTCAAGGATGAAAAATATGGATTCATTACAACTCCTGTTAGATAACCAACCATCACAAGCTTGAAATTTTCATTTGCATTTATAGGTTCAAAATTAAATCTTCTTACATGTCATAATAACTTCTTAGAATATCTTCAAATTTATGTTATTAAAAATTTAAATAACAATTCTAGTTTACTTAACTCAGACAAACACAACTGGAGGGGACTGCACTGGACTTTATTATTAATAACAATCCACCGAAAATCAATATAATTTTTTTTTAAAGTATTCTGAAACCCATTGATAATCAATTAATGATTTCCTTGGTTTTTAAAATAGCTATATTCATTTTAATCCTGGGAATTATTGATTTAAACATTCAAACGTATATTATCACACGAGGTACGTAGGCAATATATATGTTAGGTGGTTGTTTCAGATTAGTCCTTTATTTATAGGAATTCCATGGTTTTTGATACATCTGAGAGTTCTAGTTTAAAATTTTTAATGAATAGGTCGTTGACTCTACTTTCTTTCGTCTTAAGAAAGGAATAAGCTCCATCATAACTGCATTTATATCCAGACCTTTCTCCATTGACCATTCTATCGCCAATTTGGAGAGTATAAACTCAAAGATAGTACCATCAAGCATTACCAATTTTAGAATAGCATGTTCATCATAATATTCTTACGTATCGAAACTTTGATTGCTTAGAGCAGGGGTGAGGAACCTTTTGTTGGAGTAAAGGACATTTTAGCACAATCCACTTCCCCAAAAACGGCCACCACGAATGGATAACCAAATTCTTATATAATAATTGTATTGTAAAATCATTGAATCTATCATTATATTATTCCATCAGTGCATCTGAAATTGTTTCGCATCTTTCAAAAGATTCAGCAGTGTCCTCATTGCGTTCGTTTATTATCTTCTTTAACTCAGGAAAATTATTTTCTAAAAGCTTCAGATTTTTCAAGTAATGAATGATAAATAGTCAGTCAACTTACTAAATGCCAGAAATTTATTGTCTTTATCACCATAATTATTATTCTTAATATTTTGTAACATTATTCTCAACAAACAACAGAAGGCCGCATTTCATGGTTCAAAAGGTCTTAAGGCCGCAGGTTCCACATGCCTGACTTAGAGTATCTACAAGGTTAACCTCAACAAATCACTGTAGTAGAGGTAATATGCAATGAGTTTCTAATGCTACAATTGCGATTGTGGTAAAATCTATAATTAAAAGAATTATTTTTCCTTTAGATTGCTGCAAACCATTCCAATAGTTCTTGAAATAAAACATTTACATATTAGTTTTACAGATAGAACCAAATAGTTTTAATTTTTAGCATATTATGACCGTTTTTAAAATTTATGATAATTAAGTATTGGTAGTTAGGCAATACATAATAGAAAATTTCAATTCTATTGAATGCCTGTGAAATTGCATAACATTATTAGCCATTTTGTCAAACTGAATGGAAAAAACCTTTAATGTACTTCAGCATTTCATAAAAACAATGGATTTCTTAATAACAAGAACTGTAATAGATCTGCTATCATATTAAGATTTGTTAAAGTAATCAACAAATGAATTTATTACAACACGTTTGCTAGATAACCATCCATCACTCATTGAAAAAATGTATAACTCTCATTTTTCATATAAAAGGAGGAGTATTTTCAAAATCTGTTAATTAAAAATCATCAATTATGAGACATTAAAATTTAAATATGAAAAAAAAAAATTACTGTAAGTAAGCGGATGAAGAAAGTCGTTGACAATAAATTTATTGCAATACTTTATCTCAGTTGACTTCATTTTGTTAGTTACAGAAGAAATGTAATCATTGTTATAGAACTTGAAAGAATTGACTAAGAAGTAATCAATTTATTAATTATTAATAAATAGTAATAATATTGGTCCAATAATTAAAGAGAATCTTTAGAAATAAGCCAGGAATCTGATAGTTATCAATCTGCAATCTTCAGTCTAACTTATTTAGTTATAAAGACAATAGGTTTTAATTTTCATTTTATAAGCCATAAACCATAATTTTTAAAAGTTTATAAACTATAATAAAAAATACTCAATTGAAGTTAACAACAAACAACTTTTTTCCTAATGGTTGTATACTAGAACATTATAGATATTACTCATATAATTCAGTTTTAAGTATAAATCCTAGTATGTTTTATTCTAATCATCGTTAATCACTACATACTCATACTGTATTACCTAATAATATAAAAATATAAATTAATTTTTTTATTATATCATAATTTTGGTGGAGAAGGAAAATTCTACTATATCGGTTATTTGGAAGACTGGAAATTTTAATTATTTTGAACTAAACCAGATGCTAAATAGTAAATTTTAAATTTGTAAACTGGCTGGAAGACATGAAAATATTGGTATTACATAAGTGTACCTTTACCATCATATAATATTACTTAAAATGAATAGTATTTTTTCCACACCTCGTCTAGTATGGGCCGGCTTTTATTAAGATTCGATTTGTAACCTGATTCCACATTTTGGAAACACATTATCAAATGGCTCAAATGGCAAAATCTGTGAGGTTAACGACATTTTCTACTTAAATATGATTCTTTGTTTCAGGTTGTAAAGACAATCTACAAATAAAATAAATAATCTAGAAAACAAATAAATATGTTCCAATGAAATCAGTTCCGCAAAACACGTCATTGACTTTGATTTAATACCATTTGATAAAAACATGATTGCTTATTTATCTTATCACTAAGAAATCAGGTTGAAAAAGCATTGTCGAAGAGTGTATAAACACCTGTTGCTCTTTATTCATTACATTAAGTAGCTCCTATTAACATGATTTGCCACAAATTCATGTTTATTTAAACAACACTAGCATAACTATCTTTTACATTTGTTTTGGCTTTGTGCTCTCACTAGAGAGTAAAAAAAAATAGGTTAATCTAAAAATAATGGGACACGAGATGCGGAGTAAACAATGCAAGGATAAATAATCAAAGTCTGGTCGAGAGAATCTGCTTAAAAAAAACCGCCGCATCTCCAGTCTCATTTTCTATTTCGTTCTCAACTTTACATTTCTTTAAAATCGCTTAAAATTGCTTTTATTGGAAATGTTTAATGGCCGAGAACACAATCAATTATGTAAAACGTTTCTTTGTTTGTTTTCCAACGCCCACAGTTATTAGGATTTCTCCTCTTGAGTACTGTTTTACGGACGGAAATTGTAACTCATTTATTATTTGTCACCAATTATAGTAACGGGCGAGCCACATTACCTCTTGATTCTACACTGGTCTTAAATGTTGCCTAACTTAAGTGTATTTAGAGTAGGGATCTTTAGGAAGTACCTGATATCGTACAGGCTCGAGACCGTCAACTTAATGTACTCTCCGAGGGAAGACGTGCTCAGATTTATTCATCGGCGTAAATAAATCGAGGGCCAGGTGAGGATAGAACACTGGACCTATCAGTTCTGAGGCGAGCAAGTTAACCACTGGGCTAACCTGGCCCCCTAAAACATTCTCATGTAAAACGTTTTCCACTACACACTGAACTTTTAAACAATCGTTATACTTTTCCTACATCGTCTGCCCTTCAAAATATCTGTTAATATTATTCAGCTTTAGTATTTTCTAATGACGAAAGTGAGATTTCTCGTGGATAAATTTAATTTTGACTGATTTACATATGTTGAAGTCCACAATGTCATTTTTTGACGTTTTTTTAATGATGTCTTCGAGTGTGTATCCACAAGTTTGTGGACACAATGATTGATGGATCAAATACCGCAAAGGATCATTCCAACTAAAAATTCAACTTGAAATTATGTATCTTCTGCTGTGCTGGTCGATTTTGTTTTACTTGAATATTACAAATAACATCAATCAAACCTATACTTTCTGATTCTTTCTTTGGTTACGTGGATGTTGAACAAAGTGTCCTAATCAATCTACAGGTACTCTTGCAAAAATCAATACAATACGTATATTGATGTGTTCATGAATGAATACGAGAAGTATATTCTTTCGATTTTTATTACAAAAGGTGTACTAACTTTAAGATATCTTCAGTAACTCAACAAATTTGACTTTTTTTACTATCTCACTACGACTATTCATGAGTATTTTTCATGAGTATTGAGCAAAAAAAAAAGTTTTATCTATAGTGATCTGATACGTTTTCGGTAAGTAAGGTCATTTGTAATGAAGAACATTAATATCAGAAGAGAAAATCAAAAGAAGCAGTTCAAATATTTTTTTTAAAAAAAAAAGATGGCATCCATTAGCCATTAAAGAAATCACTCTAGATTGCTTACTGAAGAGGCTTTTGACGTCAAGTCCTCGAATTAATAAAATTAGAACTAATATATAGATGTATAACAGTAGCTATATAATGGATAACAGTAATCGAAAACTAGAATAATTAATATTAGTGCTGGATTTATTACAGATGGAATTGTGTCTACTTAAGGAGACATCCCCTTACCACGATGGTGGGGATTATTCGTAGATGGCCAGGGAGACCCTCTGAATTTACTACAAATAAGGTTAGTTAGAGAAAATTGTTGTTATAAGAAATGCTGTGATAGACAGCATTATCATTGGGTTTATTCAGCAATGTGATTTTTCTCCAAGTCGTTGAAAAATCGGCAAAAGAAAATGATCTTGATATAAATCATGCTAAACCTGTCCTTATGGCTTTCTAAAGGAGAAAAAGTAAACGTGTAAAACGATTTCATTGAAAAATATTACCCTGGAAATATGAAGGATATAAAAATTCTCTTAGAGCTTTTTCAGTTGGACTAAACTAGAAACACCTGCCGCAGTTACATTGTTTGATGCCACAAATGAACCGTTCTTCTCTAAGAAATGATTTGGTGAAATATAGGATTTAAACCACAAATGGATTTCTTGGTTCTACAAAATTACTATTACTTCTATAATAAAGCTGCTGGTATCATATTTATTGGTCTTTTGCTCTCCTAGGATAAAATTAAAAGAAGTCTATATTAGAATTAATAACCTACCCAGACAAACAGATAAAAGCGAAACAGAAGAAATGATCACCTGCACTACCTGTAGCATGGAGAATTTATTAAACATCTTCCTTTTAGATTTTTTTTTTATATGGAGATTTATGAAAAATGGAAATTTCTCTTTTGGGAAATTAAATTTACAAATATTTAATAGAAAGAAACATGAATAGTTTGGCCTATATAGTACGTTACCAAATACAATGCCGCTCATACAATTCTCTACAAACGTATCAAAGTAATCTCAAATTATCACATTATTTGTAAACTTCCTAATTTCAAGCAAAGGACTCGTCTGTTAGGCACATGAGTCAAAAATGAAAATAAATAAATTGCTCGAATTAAAAGAAATAACAGGCAGCTAAATGGGTTTTTTATTAAAACTAATGAATCAGTAAAAGGGTAAAATATGATGTTAATAATATTTACATCATATGTAAATAAAAAATTAAAAATGTTATTAACATTTTATATAACCCTTACATAATAGACATATAAAACAAAAAATAAAATTAATTAAGTTATGATGGAGTTTGATATAATTTTTTATTGTAAAGTTGAGTGTAGGCCTTTCTAGATTTTTTTTCTAAAGATTATTGTAGTTTTAGGTTCATATCTATATAACAACAGTTTCATATTTAACATTTCATAGTGAGGAGATCAAAGGAGAAGAAAAATCAGAAGAGTTATTGCCAGACTATCAGATGAACGTCGAGTCTATCTTCTTTATTATTTGTCTGAGACCTCTGTTGTCAGAGAGTGTTGCTGTTTTGTTCTGTTCCATGTTCTATGTATTTTATTGTTTTTTTTTTAATTTCTCTTTAATCATCTTTTTCTTATTCTGATATATATATTTACTTGAAACCAGACTGAACGGAATAGCAACATTTTCTGAAAACAGAGTTGTCAGATCGGCAAATAAACAAGATTTTATAATAAACATGTGAGGTAAAAATCAACATCTAAACCACAGTAAGAAGATCAGAAAAGTAACTAAAATCTTTCAACGAAAACATGTTGTCTTTTTAAGTACCTGTGAAATTCTGACGGAGTCTGCTTACAACATCTTACAATGTCTTTAATATAGCCATCAATTATGGAATTTATTTTGTAATATTATAGTCTCACTTTGAATCTTTACTCGTCTAAGAAATTTCAACAATTTTCTCAATCTTCTTGTTGGACGTGCTGCTAGATATGTCTGTAACCATTTTTAAAAATTTGCCAAATTCAGTGAAATTGAAAATAATTTGGAATATGTTTTTAAAATGGTTACTGGATATGGTACCAAAGGTGCGCTTTGATAACTCAAAATATTACACTTATATTATTATGAAAATAGCTTATGCCAATGTTTTTTTTTAAAAAAGATAACAGAATTAAAACTATATATATTATTAGGTCGTAGGTTTCAAACTGCAGTCTAATTCACCATCATTTAATTTTTTTTATTACAGAACTAGTAATATATCTCTGAACCTATTTAGCCAAGTTTAACCACTATTTGTATCTAGTAGATGGAAAATTAATTATGGTTATATTTTATTATAAGTGAATTGCAATAAACACATCACGTTCACAAACCCAGTAAATGCCAGAGTTTTGGAACTCTAAAATAGTACCTTCATTAAATCTTTTTTCCTGTAGCATCATTCGGTTAACAAGTGTTGCCTTGTTCAAAGTTAACCCCATCGGATCTGACCTCTAAGATGATTTTTGCTAACTATTTGCATAACGAAAACAATGCATATCTTATTGCTGTACAAGAAACAATCCAATTTCTGTGCAACATATTGAACTCGTTAGACGTATGTAGGTCTTTTAATTAGATCAATATTAACTAAAATATTTCTTTTATCTAGAATAAATGAAAATTGATTGATACTTTTCTGCTTTATAGAAACTTAACAATACATCCAGTTACAATGATCGAGTTAAACATTTGTGGAATATTTAACCAAACCAGTTTAAATGCTGTGTAATACTTTCATATGGAACGGTTAAACTATCTAGGTACTTACTAATAACATTCTATTATTCCATATTGATATGGCATAAAATTGTGTTTTTTGAAAGATCATAATGCGACATTATGAATGGGATAAATTCAAACTATGAAATTCCCATATGACATCAAACCTTTGAACATCAACTAACAACCAAAACATAATATCTTGATTAAGCTTAATTATTTTTACTATCATTGTCATTTCAATATATATTTCTTGAAAGTTAACAACAGTAGTTTTAACATTAAAAATTTTGAATTATATTATTCTAATCTATGGATCATGGGTCATGGACCTATCAGTCAGGACCTATAGGTCATGGATCAGGTTACCTAAAGAGTTACGCTTTAGTGTATATAGAAAACCTACGAATGTACTTGCTTATGTTCACTTTTATCCTTCCCATTCAAAATATTTTAAAATTTCTGTTTTTAGAAATATGTTTTTTAGGGCGATAAGAGTGCGCTCCCATGAATTCCTTAATGATGAGATTAAAAACATTAGGTCAATTGCCCTATCATTAAAAAAAATAATCCTCCTCTTATATCGATTTAACTTTGAAGGGTGCTAATAAAACTTTCTAATTAATAGAAAACTGTCCCAGGGAAATTGAGTCCGGTGGAACTTATAAAATTCCGTGCAAAAATTGCCATAAAATTTATATTGGTCAAACTCGTAAATCATTAAAGACACGTGTAAAACAACACCAATACAACGTTAATAGACAGAGAAAAGTAGCGCCTTATTCTTGCATATAAATAAATGAACATCATAATATTGATTGGACAGGAGCTAAATTTATTACTTATGAATAATCGATGTCGTTAAGAAATATTATCGAATCCTCTTTAATTAATTGTAATAGAACAAATATTATAAATATTAGTAAAGGGCTCTTCAAGCTTGATACTTTCGTTATGAGGGCAATAGCCTCTTCTAAGAGGGTTGACAGCTAGCGGATAGTTTTTTACTCTTTCTTACTGTACTCCTTTCTTTCCCCAAACATCCCTCTCTGGACATTTGTCCTTTCCAGCATTTTACACCCTTTTAAAATACCACTCTTCTCTCCCACTGTTCTCAAAATTTTATCAGAAGTTTCTGCATCTAATGTTTCTGTTGGGTTTTTGACTGTGACGAAGACGGCTTGTTACGTTTAAAAGATCTTAGTCCTTTTTTCCCATTTCATATTGTGGTTTGATCATTGATTGTTATTCACGTGCTTGTGTGATATCTTGTATATATATATATAAAGTATTTTTATGATTGAACACTTCAATTTTTTTTCCATACTATAATGTTACAAAATAATTATTGAGGCAGAACGATATAATCTATAATTAACAATATTTGAAATTAAAATCTATTCCATTTACCTATTAACTGATTACTTCGATAAAAACAAATTTTAGAAAACAATATACAATAATTTAGCAGTTTTCAGTAGAAGATATAAATGGAAGCTTTCGAATGTACTATGTAATTTACAAGGAGCTAACTTTCTGCAATGTCCCTTTATTGAATACTTTGTTAGAATTATTTTGATAAAAATGTGGGTAAACTATGAATCTGTGAAATTGTGAGTTGATAAGCATGGCTGCATTTTGAGTTAATAGTTAAAACATCTATTCTTAATAGTTTAGTACAACATTACATTTTTTTTTTAATTTAAAAGTTAAAAAAACTAGAAATATAAGAAATTATAAGAAACATGGAATGTATTTCTTATTGAAATAAATAAGTTATTTTTCCATCTATTAAAGAGAAGGCATAATTGTTCGACACAGCCTATGTTCCTAAAAAATCCTATCAGAGAAATTTAGTAACATTTTGCCATTTCAATTTGTATTTCACAGTAGGACTTTGTCAGTAATCAATTATCTTTACAGAAGTTAAACTTGGTAAGTGTTTTAAAAGTTTCATACTGTCACCACATTCATTACTGTATTTTTACTTAGCTTCAAAAGCTCATTTCTCAGTTCAAGTTCTTCAATGGCAATATCCCTGCATATCATTCACCAATTTTTGGCCGCTTTCTTTCTCTACTAAATTCTCTTGTCCTTAAAACCTATTTTTCTTACTTTATGGTATGATTAAATATATAGTATCATTATACATGTATCTAATAACATAGCCTGATTGAAAATTATTATATATATTTAATTTAAAAAGGGTTTATAACAAAGAAATTAAACAGGTACGACGCCGTTTAATTTTGACTTGCTCAAGGCTATGGACTACCCAAGGTCGTTTCAGGCTTCACACACAAGACAATTAGGATAATGCTTTTGTTATTCAGGTAAGACGTTAATATGTGTTATGACTGAGCACTGAAAGTTTTCGAAAAATAAACATTTCAATAAGACTATGAGAAGTAATTTATAAGAAAACATATCATCAATAACAACTGAAGTTTTGAATGACACATATAAACTACTGAATTTTCGATCTTAGAAGTAAGTAATAATTCAATAATTGTTATTAAGAACAGATGATACTAAAATTAACATCCTATAACCTAAGGCCACTCAAGTTACTTTAAATATTAATAATCATATATAAATCAAACATAATTTTTATTATATCTAAGGTGTATAGTGCTAATTTAAGCTTTCTCTTTTCCTTCAATTAATTATTGAAAAAGTAATTACTAAAATACGACACACACTTAGTTTTTTCAGCCATATCCTGACTCAAAGACGCTTTTAATATCAACCACATTTATATAAAACTTATTTATGTTACTTATTTTTCAGTTTTTAGAACATTCTTATAAAATACATTACACGATCCATGCAGTACGTGATGATTCAATAGAATTTATTTATTTAGTGTGACGTTTCTATCAGTGTTTTATGTATATCAGTATAAAATAAGAAGTATATTTAAATATAAAAACAATAGGAGAAAATAAATGATCCAAATTACACAGAAAGGAAAGGAATTAATATATATATATAAAGTTGAATGTAGATCGTCACCAAACATCTCTGTAGCAGTGAGCTTGGTTTCCCTCTCATATATCTACTGAAGACGGTTCTAACCAAAAATTAACAACTGTAAGTATGTGTTTTTAATATCTTAACTTTGAGTTCATAGTTAAAACGTCTATTCTTCATAGTTGTTTGGTGTTTCTTAATCGAGATTGAACTTTATTTGTCCGTTTCAGATCGTATATTTATCAAAAAAGTATATATATCTGTATGTATAGTAAAGAATTTAAAAGACCCCAAGGGGAATTAACACTATACAAAAGCAGTTCTCGTCGGAAAAGAATAAAATATAATTTATTGTCATTAAAACTTTTAACAAATGTTAAATCAAAAGTATACTGTTGTAAATTCTAAAATAACTCGATTGCAAAAGCATTTGAACTGACAATTTGAATTTGAAATATTTGTCTATGTTTTAGGTTAGAGATGGCAAGCCTGTACATCTACACCTGGGAAACATTTAGTCCTACAGAAGGATGCTAAACGTTCGAAACCGAATGGACGCCTACAGTAAGCATTCAAGAGGTAAGACGGATTTAAATAATAATATGATGTTTACTAATCTCCGTAGTTCTAACAATATTCATGTATTTAAATTGAAGGATATCTATAGAGAATAATGTTTTGCTTTACTACCCTCTTTGGGTAGTTTGGGACTAAATGAAGTTACAATCAATAAATGAGTATAAATTTCAGTTCCCAGAGCAGAACTGAAGTACCTAACCACTAACCTAACCACTCAATTTGAAAATGTATTCGAAGAACTGTGAAATATTGTACATTGTTGGGGACAGTATAAGCCATTATTTAGTTCCCATTGTTATAGTTGCCCTTCAGTACGTCTTAGTCGCTCAATCAGTCAATTGTAAGACACAGATGTAGTGTTCCAATCCCTTATCCCTTGATTGTTTAGGTTTTCTAGATTTTCGCAGCTGACTTCTTAACTTATCCTTGACGTTGATATACCTTTCTTAAAGAATATAAAGTCAGGTAGATACCGCATACACTTAATTATAAAAACTGAAGAACCTTCAGCCTTCTAGTAAACGTGACTGAACAAATGTCAACAAAATGGAGTATGAAATGAAATATATCACCTCAAAGAAAATCTCTGAACTGTTCAAAATATAAGTTAATACCTTTTAAGGTTATCATTTATTGTATAATCGTTTGCTTGAATTATCTGTTGTCCCACTTGATTCTGCATACATATGTAGACAAAAGTCTTTGTAATAAAATACAAGTTCTTGTCAACTTTATGACATTAATCAAAAATATGTTCTGAATTTTGAAGACAAATGACATTATTATTAATGGTATAGGCTGTATGCGATGAAAGCAGGGCACTTTATACTTTATCTGATTCTTCATTAAAGTAACAAAACACTAATACAAACTGAAAATGTACATGCTCAATAAATGGCTATTATATTGAGTGTATTTCATATGAAGAGCAACAGAACCAAATGAATCATCAATGTTAAAGCAGTTTTTAATCCCTTTGCGACAATTATAGTAGGACAACTGTACTAAAGAATAATTATTTGCATTTAAAATTTTCATGTAGGGATTATGTAATATTGTTCAAAATTATTATACGAATGGGCAAACCAACAACTAATTGACTATGATGAAAAAAAATAGACATGACAGTAATCCAGGTAGAAGATCAGAAAAGCTTTTCAGAGAACTAGGATAGTATGACAAAATTAAACCTCTTTTTAAAAGAAGGAAAATATTTGTAATTATTTAATATATACTTTCAAAAATTCAAATACAACTGTATACAATTCAATTGTACAATTCGACTGTATACAATTCATATACAACAAGAATACACATTTTCATTAAAAATCTAATATGTCTAGATATGTTTAATAAAAGACACTATAGTTATGTCCTATCAAAATGTATTATTCAATAAACGGCTATCTAACAAAATATTAACTTGCTTTTATAAACATATCTGAAGTTTAGGAAAAAAAAAAATTAAAAATAACTATGTTAAGTTTGTTGCAAGATCAAACAGGAGTTAGTTGGCAGAGAGGGAGTGTTTAACTAGAGTGTTCAAAAGGGATCAAGGTGAGCGCGGGTGCAGTCGGGTGACTGCCAAACAACCAGAACTCTTAACACCGCAGACTTGGCCAGTCGTGTCGCCAGCCTCACACTAACTCACTACTGTATAAATGCTTCACTCAATCAATATAAATTAATTATAAACGTGATTCTTGTAAGTGATGGCTGTTCAAAACCAAATCATCGCCTTTCAGTAATATCAAGAGTATTGCAAATCAAGAAATAATCAGTAGGTGATTATAAATCCAAATTTATAAGAGCCGGTTTCATTTGTAAAAGTTCGTCACGATAGGATAAAAAAAAGTAGTTTTTTTAGTATCTGGTGTGACAATTATACTATTTATCTGTTTATCAAATCATAAGAATGGTAAAATGAGGGAAACGCACTGGTACCTTGAGATACGAGTTTAATCTGTTCCAAACCTGAGCTCAAGTTCCAAAAAAACTGGTATTCCAAACAATTATTTCCCATTTAAAATAAAGGACATAGTATTGGGAAAAGTATTAAAGTTTATGAATTAAAGGAAATAGATTTAATCCTTTACAACCCTCTTAAAGCACTTCCAACCCACTCCATAATAACTCCCATAACTATTATGTGTAGTATACAGTACATTATATTTGAATGTGGAACACCCTTATAACAAAAAAACTGAAATAAAAGAAATAAGTTATTAATGCAAGAAAAAAAATAAATACTGTTATAATGAATACCGCCAACTAGCGGGAAAATTCTGAACCAAAAGCTCCTATCTTTCCACTAACCGACATGCAAGCCAAACTCGTGTTTCAAAATTTAGGTCGGATTACAAGCAAAGAGTCAGTTCGAATAAGAAAAAAATTATTAAGCTAGCTTAGATATTAAGCAGGTTGTATCTCAAGATACCACTGCGATTTTGATTTGGGAGATTATAATAAAAAATCCATTGACATTTACATATTTTATAATAGACTACATTTTAAATTAAATAAATAAATACTTTTACTTGAAATGCCTCATCCAATTATTCATATAAAATAACTTATATTTTAACTTTTAGGAATGAGCTTCTAATACAAAAATAGTCGGCTTAAATTTCTCCCAAATTATTATGTTTATTTATGTTATATGAAACATTTTCAACGTCCAAACCATAGTAAGAAACCAGACATATACTAGCATCTTTCAAACGTAACAAACGGTATTCGTCAAAGTCAAGTCTCTTGGTTGATATTTGACTCTGACGAACACTTGTAAAGGTTGAAAGATTTTGTCTTTTTTCTGACTTCTTACTGTAGTTTGGAAGTTGATTTTTATTTCACGTGTTTATTGCGAATCTTGTTGTGATATACCATAAGTAATATGATATATACCATATGTTATATTTATTTTTGTAGACCCGATTTAAAATGTGAAATGTAAAACAACTAGAAATAAATTGAAAATGAACAAACCAAGGTCAGCCGTGGTTTCATTTCAGGGAATTTACTAGAACAGGAATCTGGGGACAGATTTTCACTTTTATGAAAACAATGTTCCACGTTTCAAAAGTTTAATTATTGATTAGATATCAGGTATCACAAAACAAGAGTCAAAATCCATAATTATGTAGAGAGAGAGAGAGAGAGGGAGTGAGGTTAAAATTTCTGTAGGAAGATGGTGAAATACAAATAACGTACTGGTCTTAGGTCTCAGGTGCGCAATAAACAAAATTTCAATATCTCAAAAATTAACTGATAATCATTACTTTTTATTTATCTAATTTCAGCAATTTCGCTTACGCAAATTCACGAGTAATTATGTCCAGACATGTATAATGCATGTAGTATATAATATAAGTATATTATATACTTATATATAACTTATATATAATTATATATAAAACATGTCAGCATTCTGTTTAGCAGAAAATCCGTCCAAAAAATTACAGTATTATACTCTAGAGTTTAACAAAAAGAAGGATTACTTAACAAAGTTGATTAACCGTCTAGACAATTAATAACAAAAAAAAATTCGTCTGAATTGGGTTACATTCACTATAATGTGTGATAGTACTCCTACAAATCTAAAAGAATTAGGTTACTAGGAGAGTATGGAACAAAGTAACCTAGTTACCTAGGAATCAAACAGTATACTCCATATACTGTATATATTACTATGCGAAATAGGATCAATTACAATGTAAGAAATTCAGATTGAAGCAGACACTATATATGTAGCAGACGATCTGCATTTTTGGTTTGATTGTAGCCAAAAGTAAATTTGATCGTACAAAAATTGTCTACACCTGGCACGTTAAACTGAAGGCTCACAGCAATCGTTGGTGTGGTCGAGGGATGTGGACTAAACTACAACCAGTTTCTAAAATGCAACTTTATGTTTTTTTTTAGAATAAGAATTATAGTATGATCTACAACACTTAAAATTGTATGTATTTGTTTTCGAAAAATAAAAATTATTGCATTTAATGACTCTAATAACTGTTGTCTGATAATGTGGGGAAGGCAAGCGTGTACGACCCTCTTAAGGCTCATGAAGTCCTCCCTAACCGGAACTAGAAATGAGAGACTCCGAATCCACATAAAGACCATTGTGTTCTTTTGTAAAAAGTTTCAGAATTCAGGTACTAACTTACTATCTCTAATTAACAGAAATAAGTTATTTCTTCAATAAGGATCAAAACACATATTCCTTTAATTTTTTTTCAAAGAATTTTTGAAGAATTTTTTTTTTTCGAAGAAGTCAAAACAGTTACAGGAACTTTTCATTTAGTTTTAAGTATCAGTTCTGGTGTCCATGATAAGAACAGAGAGATTACTCAAAGAACGGTGTCGTCCGATAGCGTTATCACTTCTACCTTCAAAGTCACAAACTTACAGCAATTTATTTTAATTTATATTTTAACCTTCTCTCCATTCAGACATTAGCGCCAAGCAGCTACTAATATATAAATCTTATGATCTGCTTTAAAAATTTTATTCCATGTTTTACCTTATATTTCAAAAATTAGTTTGGTTAAAAGTTGGTGGTTAATTTACATTAACCACCAACTCATATACTATTTATTTTTCTTCTTATTTTGTGTATTAATGTATATTTTAACATTTCTGTTGTTTCATAAGGTCCATGACCTAATTTTATGCAAGGAAACGCCATATGTAAGGGTTTACACAAGTATACAAGTGAACTTGATTACTTAAATAATGTACTTAGAAACAATTAAATATACAAGAAGTTAAACAATTTTAAATAGACACATTGTATAAACATTTTTTTCACTAAATACCAAGCTTGGATTGACAAGGTAAGGAAAATATCATTATCTATTTTGAGAGAAATTCTGTTGGTTAAAATTCATTTGGAAAATCACTTTTAATAATATTAGTTCAAATAAAACATAAAAACTAATGAAGCAATCAGCTTTTATATGAGTTTAATTTGAATATTTGAAAGTTAAATCAAATCAAATATTGAAAAGAATTGAGAGTTTTACTGAATATAATCTGAAAGATTATCAATGGATTAGGTTAATACGATAGAATTATTGAGTTTGTACGAGGGGGAACTTTAGGAATGTTTAGCCGCACAGCAGGTAGTTGGTATTTGGCTGCCAGATATCGACATGAAAGGGACGGTTTGCTTCAACATAGAGTAGTATGAACGAGTGAGTAGCTGGTAAATAAAATGGTCTCAACACAGATAGGTTGACAGGGGATGAGAGAACTAAATTAGCTTTACGCTCCGTTTGATGCGACATGTGGCACAAGGGGGGCCGAAGTGTCCACTAATTTTAAGCCTATTTAAAGGTCTGTGAAGTGAAGCGTATAACTGAGGGTCAGGTAGACAGTGGCACGAATAGGTTTGAAGGAAAAGGATTCATCAGCAACAAATGTGTCAAATAGAGGATGTGGGAAGGTGGAGGCTGATGAAGAGGACCAGGGAGAGGAGCTTTTTGTGACATGTTGAGACTCGGTAACAAGACCGGTCGACCCAGTTTAACGCATTCAAGGAGAATAAATAGTGTAAAATCTGTGGGAGCGCTGACCAGGTAGCTGCGCCAGTGTCCCATGGGACCACACGCAGCACCGCGCCCACACCGACCGCCTTCTGGGACCGCGCTTCCCGCCCCACGCCTCTCGCCTCCCAACTCAATCTCATTTTTACTGTCGTCTTTTTGAAACTTATTTCTAGAAAAGGTCAACTCACCAGTTTATATACTTTTATATATGTTTTTAGATATACTGAAATTGCAATTACATATAATTGCAAAAACAATATTCTATGCACATTCGTGCAATCATCACAATCGCAATCACAATTACGATAACAATTTTCGTCTTTACATACATCAATACAAACTTGGGCTAATTTGTTTGGGTGTTCGATTTGTAATCACTTGTACTGTTCATAAAGGTTATTGGAATTATATTATAGTAGGTTAGCTTGAAATGAACTCTTATTTAAGTGTATCACAATAACGTAAAAATGTGTTTCTTAATGTTCTTATTTGGGAAGAATAAAAGAAATACATAAAAGGACTATTTGTGGATATTGACATATTCGTTAACTAAAATAGTTTATTAGGTAATTTCTATAACTTGAACTTCATATTTATTGTTTTGATTGGTACTACTCAGAATAAACATGATCGTATAAACTTTCAGTGTCTGGAAATGATTTTATTAACACTCTTATTAATTTGGAATATTTTTTGAGAATATTCACCCTAAATTCTAAAGAATTATACTCTGCGTAAGATTTCACCTTCTTTGTAAGCTATTAAAAGATATCTTATCTTAATTCAACTGTCAAATCATAGGCATCTTTTAAGGAGTCAAACCTTTTACTAGAATTTAATCATATTTTTTATATAATTCTACCACAACAGAATTTATCATTTATTTAAAATGAGATCGTTTATAAGTTTAATGACAATTAAATTAAGTTAATATTACGAATATAACGTATTTACTGAGGAACGCGGTTGAGCGGGACTTGCACAAGTGAATAGAAAAATATAAGTGAAACCATAATATGTCTCACACTATAAAATTCCCTTAATCTGGTATTTTCTACTGTATTTTAGAATAGATAATCCCACAATAAAAGACAAGTATAACCAGACTACAATCACTTGACATACGAATGATATATTTCCTTCCAAATGATGCAACATATCAATGTTTCCCCTCTTAATTATTTCTATCAGAGAATTTTCGATATGTTCTATTTAAGTAAGATGGGAGAATTATATTATTCTTTCTATTTACTACATTCAAAATATAAATTAAACTAATTATCTATTTTATATTTAACAAATACATTAGTTGCCGAGTTAAGAAAAATTAAAAAAATGGAGCAATGAAACACATAAATACTATTATTCACAAACTGAAAAAGTGCCCGTAAGTGATGCAGCTTGAAAAAAAAATGGTTCCCCTATTTTAAACTTGCTAAACCCGAAGAAGAATTTTTAAATAGTTGTAATTCATCAAGTGATTTTAAGTTTATGAGTAAATAAACCACTAAGAGGTAATCTTTAATCATTTTCCTATCAGTGGTTGAATCGGTAATTTCTTTTGGAAAATTAGTTTATATTGTGAAACGAAGTATTAATACTAGGAATATTCCCAGTAGCGGCATAATATACTGGGTTTACATTAAAGCAACAAAGGTAACTTAAAAATGGATGCCAAAGAAATAGGATTAAGGAAAAAAATTGGTGTGGTTGTATTGTACTAGCTTTTGAAGGATCTTATTGTTGAACCCTTACAAAAACAATGAAGTACTCGCATTATTATTAAGGATCATAAACAAATATTTATTGACTTTCGTAATTGTTAATGAATTGTACTTTACAACACTAATTATTTAAAAATAATTATGTTTTTGGGAAATGGTTTAATAAGGAAAGAGTAAATTATCACTGATAATGGGAAAAATTATAGTTTTATCAAGAATATATTAAGAATAATGATTAGACGAAGTAATATAAGGAGTGTGTCATTATAAACAATATCATGCGTCTTAGACCACAGTATATTGAGTCCATATATTTACTTGTAGGTTTCAGAGTAAGACTTCCAAATCGTTGGTAAATGAAACGACATCGTTCCCTTTATACCGGCATCTTATCTAGCTATTCTTTCATTAGTTTCATTTGAAAGGAAGGAAATTTAGGTTGTCAGAGACGAGACTACTAGTCTCTCCCCTGCTAATTCCCAGTACAATGGCGCCTTGGAGGCAACCAATCACATACAATGTCACCAAAATACCCTTAGCCACTAACTCAAGGATCTTCCCTTAGATCTTCTATGATAAAATCTCTAGCAGAAATAGGAACCACTAAATTAGAAAAACCCAGGAGAAGGCAATTAACAAAGGCACCAACTTTAAACTAAGGGCTTCTTAAAATATATGAGTAAATATATCTCGCCCTACTATATATAATTTTAAATAGAACTGTAGAACTGTTTGAGTGTTGAATTTATATATATAACATATGTTTAATGATATTAAAACACACTTATTTAAATTCAATAATAATAGATATAATATATAGCAAAAACATAAAATTCATTTATAAAGTATTACATGTAAATGTGTCTGTGGATACGAACGATTGGCAGAATAAATCGATGTTACAGTAATACTTCAAAGTAGTAATGAAACCGGATGAATATTGTAGAAATCAAATGAACAGCAGGTTCTTTAATGTTAAATGCGTAAGACATGTGTCCATTTTCTAAAACTTATTACAAAAGAACTCTAAGGAAATGCTAAGAGCTTTCATAAAAGCTCTAGTCCACCATTGTCCTTAAAATTAATCTCTTTTTCATTCTTAGCTATATTTAATTTTGGTTTAGTAAATTTTTTCGAAAGATGTAGAGTTGGTTCAGAAATTATCTTAAACAAACTAAAAAGAATCTAAAAGGGGGCCAGGTTAACTGAATGGCAACGTTCTCACTTCAAGACTGGTAGATAAACGGTTCAATAGCCATTCTGGGCATCGATTTATTCACGCAGAAAGTGAAAAAAATATCGGACCACGTCGTCTCTTAGAGTGGAGGTTAACTTGTCGGTCCCGAGACTGTTCGAAGTCAGATCCTCATTAATGATCCCGACTCTAAATACACATGACTTAGGCAAAATTAAGGACTAACAATGTAGAATGTCCATCATGTAGTATCACAAAGGGCCAATGCTCAGCCTACGTATGCACTCTTCTGAGACAGCCATTGCACCCTAGACCTAACCTGACCTACAGTATAGAACCATTCACAGGACAAAGTATAAAAACTTTAATTACGGTGTTTGTTAAAACATCATTCAAATTAACTATATTCAATTTAACTGTATTAAACAGATTTGGTTTTCATCACATTTCTCTTCCATTTATTATAATCAGAAAAAATGTACGCATTCTTTGCTAATAAAAACAAATGTACGTAACTAGCTCTATAAATTTTGCTAGTATCCGCAAAGTATAAAGTTTAATGCTACTAAGCTGAAAACAGTAAACTGAAATTTATAAAATCAAAAGAACTGTATTATAATAAATTTAAATTATGAATTAGTAATATATTTTTAACGCATGCTTCATAATAGAACATTAATGTATTTATTCTTATTTCTAAGAACAATAAATCTTGTTTGTTGCACTAAATGTGAACACCATAAGAAGGAATATTGATTTCCACTTGCAACGTATTATAGTTAACACGCAACTGAGGCCTTCTGTTCAATTTATCAGCTATGGGAAATAGGATTCCAAATTATTTTGACAATTAAAAACACGCAATTTAAATTAATAATTATATTTGAAATTGCTTGGTATAAGTGCCCCATTTTTCAGTTTGATTTTCGATCGCAGAAGAATGTTCAGTTTAATTCGTTGTTGGCTTCAATCCACCAAGCTCAATGATAGTTTTGAGAAATTGCATCTTCAGATTATTGGTCTCTGGATGAATTCATTGGACTGACTTATTGCTTATCTCTGATGTATCTCAAGAAATCGGTTCCGCTCCCAATGAGGTCTGCCTCAACAAATCATATTGGCTGTTTAATTGAGCCAGCAGATTGGGCCGACAACCACTACTCCAGTCGATGACCATAATTCTTCAGCCCAGTCTTCGTTTCCATTGTTGTCTGCGTTATTAGTACATTAATAAGCAGTATTAAATTAAGATTAATATTGTTTGAGGGTTGAAACGTTGTTTTATTTATGAATAATCATTGATTGATGGAGAGCTACGAGGGATGGCTAATGGTCGCAGCTGGCCGCATTAGCATATAATACGTCTGTAGTTGCTCTGCACTGCTGAGCCATATAATAGACGTGAGGATTTTACACCAAACATCTATGTAATTTAAGTGCCCCCCCTCCCTTCTATCCAAAAAACATTTAATTATTTTAATGAATCCACTGTAGAGGGGGTTGGAGTAGGGAGAAGAGAGCTTCCTGCCAGAGCATCGCGACCTCCGCATTCCAGCCCATATATAACTCGAGCATGAGCCCTAGAAACCACCCCGGTTCAACCTCTTCCGCCCTTACACATCTCTGTATAGAACAACTCATGATATTTTACCCATATAAGTTATAATGTTCAATATTGTCCATGAATTAACGATTGTCAGAATCATAGAAACAAGGTAAATTGTTATCAATCATCTGAATCATCCCCATTATACCAATAGCAATAAACGCTTCAAACAGTCTTCCCTCCAAACATCCATATATACTTACTTGGCTACTTGATCCTGACTTTCTTCTTAACCTCACTGATTAATGGTAAGCTAAGGATATTGTTTATAGTAAAACCTATACCAAATAGTCTAATCCCTCCGTAAATGGCACCGTGACTAAAATAGCCATTTTATACGCTATGATATAAAAAAATAGATATGGTATAAAAAAATTGATAGCACAAAAAGAAGTGCTATCAATTTGTATTTACTCTCTATCTAAAACATAGATTAATAAAACATTGCGTTAGGGTCAACATTTCGAAATCTAGTTCCAAGTAAATACAGGTTTGCAGTCCCGTGGGGATCACAAACCTGTCAGTTCATCAAAAGTTTGATGAAAATTCTTTTGGTTCTGGTATTTATTTGACATTTGTATATGTAAGGCTTTGATTTGAATAAAAATTATCCTTCAGGAAAAAAGTTAAAAAAACTACTTTAGAATTGAGATAAATAAATTTTCTTCCGGTTCCTATTAAGTTGATATGTATATCAAATAAAAGGCAGTAAAAAATAGAAAATAAATATTAATTTTTACCTTACTTGATTAAACCAACAAGGAGAAATCAAAGCGTTCCGACTTATTGGTATACCAGCAGAGTATCCTGATATCTCTCTTTCTACCAAATCGTGATTTTTTGAGATATCAATTTAGATATCCTAACACCCAGAACCAAAGAATCTATATTTTACTAAAGCTTGTTTCTAATAAGTTAAGCCATCAGTTATTACTTTATTTAAGCTGTTACTTGATGTTGCAAGCTAAATATCACCTGTAAGGGAATGGCAGTAACAAAAACCATTAGACTCAGTGATTTACAATATCTTTATAATGCATTTCATCTACAAAATTTTAAAAAAAAATAAAATTGGAAGTAAAATTTGTTTAATTGGAACATTATTTCAAAAATATTGATTTTCATCAATACTTCATATTGATTGATGTATTGATCGTCCCTAAACCTAGCCTGAATCAACATATAATTATGTTAGGTAAGATCTTGCACTGATATCAAAAAATTCAATTGCAGCTTATTGAATGTGCCATATATTAGTCTTTAGCTAAAATTAATTGTAATTCAATATTGAGTATAAAAAAAAGCTGGAAGAGGACAAGAAGCTGATAACTCATTCAACATATAGATTAATATATTTAATATGTTTATAGTAAAATCAGTTCTTGGACACTCCTAAAAGGGTCCGACATTTAATTTTCGGTTTCATTTGTAAAATGCAGATATGAAATGACAGAAAAAAACTGAGGTACTGGGTCAGTGGGGAGAAGCGAGGTCATGAGTGTGGGACAGAACTTATTTCTGACAGCAGCGCGTCAGACACTGACTCATCCCTCCATTGTCGCCAGGTTTTTTTTCTGCTGTTTCTCCAAAAAGAGTTGAGAGGACGGAGAGAGGTGACGGCCAGCAGGCAGGCCGGTTAATTAGTAGTAAACGTTGAAGAATGGGGTGAGATGGCTATCTGGAGTCAGATACACGGAAACCATTTTATACCCCCAGCCCGACCTCCCGGAGCCACCACCCCCAACACGATCGTCTTAATTACCAACAAAAAAAAAAATATATATATCACAAAGAAAATTAATTACTCTTCCACCTCTTTACCCAGCCCAAGACGAAATAGTTATAAAACACTTTCCAAGTGACCTAACACAACCCGAGCAAGCACAGTCTGAAGAAGGCAAATACTCTACGAGGGATCAAGAAATCATACCTTCAGTATGTTTCACTTATTTCTATTACTACCAAATAATTGATATTAATGTATTTATAAGTCATATTAAAACTAATACATCATCAAAACCATGCTTCATCACATGGTGATAATGATAATTCCACTACTACAGTACTTACTATTGTTACCATACTGTAAACATTTGTAATGTTTTGTAATTAAATGGAATTGATAATTATTGCATACGTAATAATCTAATAGTTGCCTGCAATATTCAATTCAAATGGCATAATGTTGAAGAAAATAAATTAGGAAATATATAATAAATTAAACTCAACATAAACTTGAAGCGTCATTTAAATCGTTACCTGTAACACTAAAAGGGAACTAGCGATTATAGAAATCAAATTATTTACAAATACTGTTAAATGCATTTTATAAACAATAAAACTCTAAAAAGGAACGGAATTGTGAGCAAGTCAGAACGAATTTGTTAGACAATGCAAGGTAGAACCTCTCACCTTCCTTTAGAAACTATTACCAGAGTAAAAAAAGAGCCGGTGAGCATGGAAAACAAGCGAAGAAAATCGTATCAAGTGTTACGGAACGGCAAAGCAGAGAAACCGACAGGCAGACATGATAAATTAAGCCTAGCGAAGCAACTGGAAAGCTTCTCTCAATACCTTATTTCTCCAATCACCTTTCTATTTCTAAATGTATCACTGTTTCTTAGGCTTTTATTTGTTATTAGAAAATAACCAATTTTTTTCTTAGCACTAATAATTTAAATGTACCATTAGAAATTACATGAAATCATAGAACAGAATGTAGGGTAAAAAACTAATGAAATGGTCTCCACATATAACAGTTTTAATGGTATAAATAACGCGTTTCGAACACGTAGTGTTCTTCCTCAGGCATTAACTTAGGGTGACTGTCATTGGTTCAACTGACTCATCTGTTAATTGTTTTAATCATTCCAATTGTAATATTGCTCATACTTTTTACTCTAGAACAAAAAATTTCTCAAATGAATATTTCTCTATGGAGGAAATAGAACTTTTAGACAAGAATTTGAAATTCTGCCCTTCCAAACAAATTACAAGTTCAGTTGTACCACAGACACTCACCCTTAGTTAATGCCCGAGGAAGAAGACTATGTGTTCGAAACGCGTTGTTTATACCATTAAAACTTTTATATGTGGAGACCATTTCATTAGCTTTTTACCCTACAATGAGTAAATACCACATAATAACTGATTGCACTACGTTAGAACAGAATGTATTATATGTTCAGCAAATTCTCCTGAAGGAATTAATTTTAACCATGAGGGATAAAAATAAAAAAGGCCGTAGTATATTATGACACAGAGAACAAGATGTTTGATATATGTACATTCAGTTTATTCAGATCATAGTATCCTCTCCTAGTAAGAGGATGGATATTTCAATATTTATTCAAACTGTGTATCATTTGAGGATAAATAACTGAAAACTTAGCTAGAATGCCAATTCTGTTTCGTGAAAAATCATACTGTTTTTTTCGTCCCTCCTTAAATTTAGATTTGCAAATGGAAAATAAAAGTCAATAAGACTATAAAAAAATTAATCTCACTTCAATTAGCAATGAGGTAGCTGGTAACATTTTAAAATATTTTGGAAGGATTTCCTAGATCTAAAAACAATTTTAAAACTTTCAAAAAGAATTTATACTTTAAAATTAGTTACTCTTGAAAAATTACTATTGAGTATGACCAATCTTAGAAAACTTACGACAATCCTGAAACCAATAATAGGCATTCTTAGCACATGAGTGCGCTATTGAACCGCAGTTATTTAGCTTTAAAGGTTTAATGATGATCAGATGATTTTGTTGATTATTTGCATATTACAAAAACTGTCAGTATGAGAGAGATAAACGCAAAAAATATCGTAGTTTTTAAATAATTTCTTCAAATTACAATTAAATTGTTTTGAAGTTCTTAACAAATTTTTACAGTTTCAATGAATTTGCGTGATAAGCAATCCTAAGAAATCTAACGCCCTCCAAAAATGCTCCAAATTATCTACATCGTTGCCTTACAACTGACCTGGTATTAACCAATTAATGATTAAGCAAACAACTCTTAGATGAAATAATTAATCTAAACTATTTTTTATTTAATAATATCACTTCGCCATTAATGTGTATTTTACTCATTGTTATGAAGTGAACATATCATAAAGGAGTTCATTTGAAATTAAAATTTGTTTTTTAAAAAATGTACCTCACATAAAAATAGCCTTTATTAACTATTGTTCTAAATATTTAAAATCATAATAATTGAATGGAATAAAATATACCTCTGTGATATTTAATTAATAAAAAAATTATAAGAACATATATGCTATAACAGAAAATAATATTTTTTGAATAGGACAACTTCTATCAACTTACTCCTCATATCTCAGCAACATATATAAATCCCACCTCAACTCAAATAATAAAGACGGAAGGAAGGAGGTAACGAAGGGCGGGTGGAAGGTTCCTCGGTCGGTCTCTAGGCCGGGGGACTGCTGGTCTCTTTGGCCTTACGCGGTTAGATCCCTTATTTTCAAGATTTCTTTTTCACAACAGCGGCTTTAGCTGCTTCCTTGGGATACTTCATTTTAAGGGTGGGAAGTTTTCTCAATCCTGTTCTTGTTTATAACTTAGCTAGAATGTCAATTCTCTTTCGCGGAAAACCATAATGGTTTTTCTTTTTCGTCACCCCTTTTAATTTAGATTTGCGACTGGAGAATAAAGGTCAATAAGACTGTAAAAAATTCATGTAATAATATATATATAACAAGTGCAACGGGTCCCAAACCCCTTTTCTTCATCCAGAGTTTTTCTCGCCTCTCAGTGGGACTTGGTAACTTTTCTTGCCCATGAGGCCTAAGGTTTATGCGAATCTTTCTTGTTTATGGTTCATTATGTGGACTTACGTTCATTCATCGAGGTCCATGTAGTTAGCTTTTGTATGATTATTCTTCGTTCTCCTTTTACCTTCTGCTTTCAACTCATCCTCTTCCTGTTACCTATTCTCACCTATCATTCCTTACACTCGCTTATCTGCAACTCTTATTTTTTTCCTTTTTATTTTCTCCCGTAATTCTTGATATTCTTTTTTATCAAGTAAACAAGAGTATTTTAAAGACTAAAAACCTTATGTCTACATCTCTATGTCTTCCCTGCCACTTTCACGAGATCCAAGTTGGAAACTTAACAAGGACTGTCTTGTGTTTCTCATTTGTGATGTTGCGGTTGATCTCTCGTGATGTGGTGAAAGGACTCCACGTTAGAAAACATCAACGTGGTCTGCTTTACCTTTGTGTGGTTCAAAGGCTTAGGAACATACGTAAATCAAAACTTGGTTATTGGCATAAACGACGGCGGGTACGTTGCGTGCTTCGAGCCGGACGTCTGGCAGTTCATACGTTGGCTAAGCACTGTGTACGCAGTGCCTCTAAGAAACGAATCACATTTAGTACACTCCAAATGGTACGAGCACAGTCGTTTGGAGACACTTTCATTACTTTTTAATTTAATTTTAAACCATTTTTTTAAAATGTAATTAGTGCATTCTTCATTTATTTGATTTTTTTCATTCTGCCTTATAATTTTATGTTGATCGTGTTTAAAATTTAATTTTACAGAAATCATATTACTATATATATAATAAATATAATTTATATATTACAAGTATGTAATTTCATTTCATTTTAATTAATTCATTTTGTCTTGTAGTTTCGTGTTTTGTTTTTTGCTCAGTTATTTTTATATTCTTTTCCTGATTATTTCTTACATTCTTTTTATTTATCTTTACGTTTTATCATTGTTAAAGGTATTAACCTTTCTTTTTTCTACACATTTTTACTGGGTGTGAGAGTAGGTCCACTAATGCTGACTACTTCCAGTCGTCTTTTCAACGTTGCACTTGTACTCCTCATATATCTTCTCCTGATGACAGTTAGAACTAAAAACTCAAGACTGTAGGTGTTAGTGATTCCTTATTTGTGCACCTGCATCCATGGTAATCTATTGATATGTCATGGTTTATTATCATCGCATAATATTACATTGATTACTTAGCATATAACCTGAAGCTTCATGGATTTAAAATATGTTTAGAAATGCTAATGTAAAGATAATCTTCTAAACAACGGCTGGATTCATAATATTTCAATAAAATCGACACATTGAGGATTACTAACATGAATTCAATATGTTGTCAACAGAAGCTCTACTCCAGTTGTTTCAGATATCTCAAAATGTATTAATTGTTCTTCTTCAAGAATGTATGATCCTATCTTCATAGGATCATTGCTTCTTGGTATTGCCTGAAATTGGTTTCGGTTGAAACTGGTTAAATGTATTCACTGAGAAATAAAATAAAATAAAAATCCACTCTTGGAATAAGCGAGTTTTCTAACATCAAAGAACTGTTTTAATTCCGATGATTCAGTTTTATTTAAATCCTTTTCATAACTTTAAATATAATTAAAGGATATATATTAAAGTTGGACGGAGTCCAATGACAATCGTACTATCCAATGACTACTACTATTGTGAAATAACAATCAATGATCAAACCACAATATGAAAATGGAAAAATATAAGACAAAATTAAATCAAGTGGAAACAGACATCCAGTTTTTAAAAGCATATATATATATATATATATATATGTGTGTGTGTGTGTGTGTGTGTGTGTGTGTGTGTGTGTGTGTGTGTGTGTAAAAGTTGGACGGAGTCCAATGACAATCGTACTATCCAATGACTACTACTATTGTGAAATAACAATCAATGATCAAACCACAATATGAAAATGGGAAAACAAGACTATGATCCTTCAACCGTAACAAGCGGTCTTCGTCAGAGTCAAAAACCCAACTGAGTTGAATTCAGTTGGGTTTTTGACCCTGATGAAGACCGCTTGTTACGGTTGAAATATCTTAGTCTTGTTTTCCCATTTTCATATTGTGGTTTGATCATTGATATATTTATATATATATTTCGTGTTAGTTTGGTCTGAATGAGTAATGACAAATGAAATCACAACATTAGAAAGAAGAAAATTTCATTATAAAAAATCTTTGTGAACAAATATTTTTTAATTTCAACTTGACTGAGATGGCAAAAAAGCAAAAAGATTAATGGTTTGTCAGTACAGAAACAAATAGAGGAAAAAGGATCATGAAGGATATATATAGATGAGCAGATGCACTAGATGGGTGAGGGTCAGATTTGTTTGGCCCAGAAGCAAACAAACTGTCGCTGAGACTAGAGTTCAATGTGCATTGCAATTTGGAAACTAAACAGGCTGCTTCTTGTTTTATTAACCACTTTGTATAGCTGCGAGGCGCAGTTGAACTTCACATATACATTTAAAAGTTCTTTCATGAAAGTTAAGAAACCAATGTTTTGTACTGAATTTTTTGTTAAACTGAAAAATATTTGCTTTACTCAAAGAAAATGTGTTCTCTAGCATAACAAATCAGTGTAATAATAAATAGAAGTTTCATGAAACAGCTTCTTTACTTCCCATTTAGCAATAGTGCAACAAATAAATATTTATATTTTTCATATTGGGGAATTTTACAAAATAAATTAATAAACCCTAATAAAATATGACAACAAACTGAAACATGAGCCAATTCTTTGATAAGAGTCTTTGTCACTTATAATTTATTCATGTTTCAGTAAGTTGTCATGTTTTATTAATGCTCAGGATTAATTAATTTTTATACTAATTCTCTTGTTAAAAACCTCAATAGTGGAATTCAACTTTCATATATTGTATCCAATTTCAAATAATTCTCTGATTTTTTTAAAGCTTACATATATGTATATTTTTTACATGTAGACATGAAGACAAACATTAAGTGTTTAAAACGCGTTGTTAGATTTTATATTAAATTCTTTTTTTGTGTGGAGACATAATTATTGAAATTTCCCAATATGAGTAACTACAACTCTACAAAAGATTGCACAAGTAATTACAACTTGTAAAATTTAAATTAAATTTTAATTTAATTACATTATAGTCCTATTTATCTGTTTGTAGGTTGACTTCATAATATATTGATTTCATTTGCAAAATAAGAAATTAAGGTCCGCCGAAGGGATCATTAATATTATTTAGTAAACTTGTTTCATTAAGTGAGATTTTATACTAGTCTGACTATAAACCACTATAACATTCCTAGACATTATTTATCACAAATAATATTATTGACGTTTCTTATGTACAGTAGCAATGCATTGTAAACGAATGCATACCAGTGACGCTCACTTATTTTACATATATATTAATAGAAAACTTGTAGCTTAAATTTATAAAAAATAATGATGAAAATGCCGTATAATATTTATAAGTCGTTTTAATTTAAATTTAATTTTATTTTGATTATATCAAACCAATTAATTCCTTTGTATCTTTCTTGAGTTAAGACAAATAGTATACACGCTATGAAATATATTTAATATTTTTATGAACAAATACAAAACTCATCAAATCTTGGTTTTTTTTTGTTTCTATAATAACAATAAAAAGTCACTATAATTTTCAATGCTAATTTCCAATGTAATATGTTTCTTAACCATTTTTTTTTTAAGCAGATGTTAAAAAAATAACGTCTACAAAAGTAGAAATGTGCTCGTTGATACAGCAAAATTAGATCAAATTTGTTTACCCGGAGGACAATTTGCAGGAAACCTAAAATCCGTTGTGCATTTGAAGGAAGAAAGTGTGGAATGTTGACCAAGCAGTAGTTTCAACTGTTTAAACTCTCTTGTTGTCGAAAAGATTCATAAGAATAATTGCCGATCATTTGACTGCGGGTATAATTAAAACGTTGCAATTACTGGTCACAGTCTTCCTTTCAAGAGAATTAAAGTTGATAGGAGAAGTAAGGATTTAATAAAATTTCTATTTAATAGTTAAATACTATTAAGTTTAATACTTAATAATACAAGGTGGTCCAAAATGATCTGACACATTTGTAGGCTTAATAAAAGCCAAACATAATAAATCATTTGGAAAAAACTTTTATTTTCTGAATGTACATATAATGCCATTTTATTTTCTTTATACCAAAATGTATTTATATATTTGATAAGCTTTTTTTATTTATTTTCAAAATATCCTTATGAACTGGAACGGCGAGCATCTCGCATTCATTGTTGAAACATTTTTCGAAAACAACGAATAGATAACATCAACACAACGAGCATTCCGTTTGCACGTTAAGCTCAAAAGACATGACCCTCCCTCCACCCACTCGTAACACAATTTTATTATGGGTTGCAAAACTTTAGAATAAGTGAACCAACATTAAAAAGAAACCAACATGCCGCCTAAGGTCTGCCTTGATTAAGGTTGATCCACTTATTCTAATGTTTTGCAAACTCAAAATAAAATTGTGTTACGAGTGGGTGGAGGGTCATGTCTTTTGAGCTTAAAGTGCAAACGGAATGCTCGTTGTGTTGATGTTATCGAAAATGTTTCAACAATGAATGCGCGATGCTCGCCGTTCCAGTTCATAAGGATATTTTGAAAATAAATAAAAAAAGCTTATCAAATATATAAATACATTTTGGTATAAATAAAATAAAATGGCATTATATGTACATTCAGAAAATAAAAGTTTTTTTTCAAATGATTTATTATGTTTGGCTTTTATTAAGCCTACAAATGTGTCAGATCATTTTGGACCACCCTTTATATAATATTTTGTAGGTGATGAATTGTTCTAGAGGGTGGGAACTGAAATGGAAGTAGATTCAATGGAGAAGGGAGGTTTAAACGTTCATATATCTATAAATAAATATGCATATAAGATATTATACATATAAATATGTATCATATGTATGTCTATTATTAAATACAACAATATATTAAATACAAGTAAACTCAATGGAATTAACAGAAGTTAACTTAAACGAAATTAATTCTCACGTTAATTATTGAGTAATGATGTATAATCATATCTGATGTTCAATAATTATTCAGAAAACTCTATTAGAGCTAGCATTCAATTAGGTCGAAAAAAAGCAGAAGATACTTGACTCTGTCGAAAAAGTTTTCGACTCTCTAGAGAAATTTTGTTAACCAATAGGATTTACTGATTCACCAGTTCTTGCCAATATTGTTTTGGTTGAGTCCATAAATGAATATTTTTTATAATCTGTATTGACAAAACTAGAAACTCCAGTCAAATCATTAAAGCTTTGCATTGTTGATTCATTATTAATTATCAAAAAATGCAGAGATGGGACATTTTCTTAAGCATTTTTAAGTCATTTCATAACATTTTAAATCACGATAATATAGCATTTACGTTTGACACAAAACAAGATGGATCGCTTCCTTTTTAGATACAAAAGTTACACTTGTTGAGAATAATAATAATAGATTTATATGAAAAATCCTTTAGTTTTGGTAGAAAAAGACTAAATTTTTATCACATCTTCCAAACAAAGACTATATTTTTCAGAATAAAGTTAAAAAAGTAACTGAAATAAGTAGCTCATATTTTTGAATGATAAGTAAAGAAACATATAAATATTATTACAAAACAATTTTTACACACTTATTTGTTTGAACTGTTTTACTTTAGATATTAAGTCAAAAACTAGACTTTTGAAACAATGAAAACATTAATATGAAAGTTTAAAACAAAAAATATTTCGAATTTCCTTATATTGATGAATTTAGTAAACGATTAAGCAAATTTTGAATGAGAACGCACCTAATGTAACCCGTACACATTCACGCACAGCGTTTTCTGTCAAAGAATAGACAACTCAGAGTTGTTTAAAAATGTTCATTTGCAATTAAAAAATTTTCAACTTTTTCGTTTTTTACGTTTAAGATTATATTGATTTATGTGATGTATATTCTTTAATACATTTATACAAATATATAAGTTTATTATACATTTGTCCATATAAATAGCATTGAAATATGAGTACTATTAAAACTCAATAAGATAATAAGTAAAAAATTTTTCACGTTTCACTACAATAATGCTGCTTCATTAAGGCACCATACTGGCGTGATGATTGCAATAGAATAATCTGATAATTACGGCACGAAAAGAATAAATGTTCTGTCCTTGATAAGTTAACTTATCTTATTAAAACAGCGTGTTCTTGAAATAATAAATAAGGAAAATGTGATTCATATTTCAACAGAACAGTTGGAAGCACTGATCGACCACAATGTCCATAGTAGAGATATATTTCAACTGTCATTGCATTGTTCGTATCGACTGATGAATAATAAGATAACAAAAAAATATGTTATTTTAATATTTTTCTTTTTTATGTAAAACAAATACTAGGCCAATCAAAAGAAATATTAGTACCATTGGTTTTATTAATAATTTTACCTTATATACTTACCTTGTTCATACTTTGAAGTTCAGAGTATATATTTTTTATACTGCCTCAACTAAGCACAGTTTTTTAATTTTACCCCTTGAGGGTTTGAGGTTAGACAAACGTAAATTATATGGACTGTCAGATTTAATTCGAAGTATTTTGTTAAATGGCTGTAAACAATGTTCGCCTTAGGTCAGTGTTTCTTAAACTTTTTTACTTCAAGGTGCAGTTATGAAATAACCAAAACTTTGGGGCGCATCACTGATTTTAATATAGAAAATTTAATCCTCAGATTTGATAATAGGAAAATGATAGGAAATGAAAAGCTATAGTTATTTTTTTGTTAAGAGAGAGTGAACGAGGGTTAGTAAAAATGACTTTTAAATCCCCGAAGAAAGGCAAAGAGAAAGTATCATCCATTTATGTTTAAAGATTAACGAAATTTACCTTCCAGTTCAAAATATCAAGTAGCGGAGACTTCACTCAGACTTGAAAACCACACACATGGTGATTCTAAAATAAATTCAAACTATGCAAATTTTTAAAATATAAATCTGTTTTACATTAAGTATTATTTTAAGTTTTGTATTTTAAAATATAAAACTTAATCTTCCTGTTATCTTGGGGCACCTGATTACCTTCGAGGGCGCACAAATACGCCTTAGAGGCACTGCCTTAGGTAATAATTTCGTGGAATTTGCCAATAGCCATGAGTAGCAAGAAAATTTTCCAAGAATGTTCAAAAGAGACCAGTATTAGGGGTACTCATAAAGGTAAACGACTTATCTCTGTAAAAGATTTTAAAAATCCTTCAAAAATGAATACTATTACAATACTACAACCACTCCACCTGGTAACACAAAGGCAATGATTGATAACAATCTAAAAATAAATGATTACAACTAACACTTAATAAGTTTAGTCCATTAGAATTAAAAGAAGAAAGCAAATGAAAACAACGATAACTTCTCTTACAATCGTAAATGACTATCATTAAAGCATAATTCATGGCCATTATTTTTACCAATTATTGCTATCTTATAAATAAACAATTTTGTTTGTTGGATCAATATCCAACTTCTATAAGTAAATAAATTCAATCCACAACTGTTAAAATTAAATATATCAGAAATATTTCATAAAAATTAAGTTAAATAAAAAGTTAATTTTAATATTAAACCATGTAAAATAAGGTAAAATTTAATATCACTGTTATGTTCTGAAAGCTAATAATGTAAAGAATCTACATTATTTTTTTCATGACCCTTTTACTGTTCTGAAAGTTTTATATACATCTCACAAATTGAAGTGAAATTACGGTATGCATTTTGTAATATTATATATTGAAACCGAAACTAATAATAATTATAAGTTAGTATATGGTACACTCAATCGATTCACTGAAATATTACTGCATGTGGATAAATTGCTTTTCTTTTTTTCGTAAACGCCCATAAAATGAGGAGAAATTTGAAGTACAGCATTATTTTTACCGTACTCTGAATCACTATTATGTAAACTATAAAAGAGTAATATATATTCAGATGATAGTTCGAGAGTATAATAATTTGCATAAAAAAGACAGTACAAATTAGTGTACTTTATCAAAAAAATGGCGAGGATTCAAAACAACAGGTAATATAAAAAGGTGGTTAATATAATGATGGGAGATATATTTGTTAATTCTATTTTTATTAAATGTATTCGAAATAAAAGTAGTCACGTCAGTGAGGCATCTTCTCAGATATGGAAGATGGCCAAAGATGTAATAATGAGAAGGTTAAACCCATTGTACAGCTAACGACTTATTTAATCCTAAGCAAGGGCATGCAATACGCACGCAAATACATGCAAAACCACCCCACCAGCTACCTCCCATTAGGAAAACTTAATAAAAGTTATTTATTAAAATAGTGAAAACTTAGGTAAAATATATATTATAAATAATGAATACAAAATAATTAAATTTTAAACTAAGCTTTAGTACAATTATTGCAATCCTATTACTGAAATTAGTACACCTTTGTTCAGTCAAACTGATCTTTAATTCTAAAAAGGAAAAAAGTTCACTATAACATATGGTTTTTTATTACATATATCCATCTAATAATCAATCAAATGAACAAAATATCTGAAACAGAAAACAGTTGACTCCTATATTGTATATATATAAAATTAAAAGAAACGGCCCAGTGGACTTTTTTAAATAAAATAAATTCAAAACGAAAGAAACACACAGAAAGACACAGACATAATTCACATCGATATTTCGACCATCGTCGTCATCAGCAGGAGTGGAAAGCGAAGAGTCCCGCAGGAAGGCAGGGCGGTGATATATATATATATATATATATATATATATATATATATATATGATATATACATATTTTTATATATGATCAAACCACAATAAGAAAATGGGAAAGCAAGACTAAGATCTTTCAACCGTAACAAGCGGTCCTCGTCAGAGTCAAAAACCCAACATGACGAGGACCGCTTGTTACGGTTGAAAGATCTTAGTCTTGCTTTCCCATTTTCTTATTGTGGTTTGATCATTGATTGTTATTTCACGTGTTTATGTGAAATCTTTTTATATATTCATATATATATATATATATATATATATATATATATTTCTATCAGTTGTCCGGGGAAAGAAATATGTTTCCTTGAAATGGTTACCAATGGGAGAGTAGAGTTAGTAGGTCCTTGCTTCGATACCAGTTACCCGCTGCCTAAGCAAGCCTTCGTTATTCCGCCAATGGTTATAGAGGTTGCACAGTCCCTCTGTGAAATAAGATTATAGGCAGAAAAAAAATGTTGTCTGAATAGAATTTATCATGAAACTTTGTAATAATTTGTAAGGTGACTTTAGATTACAGTAATAATTAGACAGTTATCCCTTGTTGACCACGTCTTAATTGTTAATATATATATATATATATAAATCCAATATATGGATATAAAAACCCAATCCAGTTGTGTTTTCGACTCTGACGAAGACCGTTTGTTACGATTGAAAGATCTTAGTCTTGTTTTTCCATTTTCTTATTGTGGTTTGATCATTAATATATATATATATATATATATATAAATTATATTCACAGAAATAACAACACATTAAAGTGATCACAAAGACTCACTCCTATATGTTGCTCCGAAGACAACTGCCGATTCAGTGACTCAGACCTTTCTACCTTATATCGAGGCTGTTGAAATGTAGGAGTGAGTTTTTGTGATCTTTTTTATTTATCCTCTTTCTGTTTATTTTGTTTATTCAGTTTGTGAAATCGCTTTATTTAATTCTATTTATATATCTGAAACTCGCTTCTTTATAAGTTTCTCAAGTTTTCTATATGAGGTTCTTGTTACTATATCCAAATTATATATAATATTACTAATCGCCAACGAGTTGAACAGTAGCTTTTACATTCTGACCACTTCAAAAACAAATTCATATCACTTAATTATTCATAACCTATAACTGGAAACCATTTCCGTGTTTATTTGCAGATTCGTAGCCAGTCTTAAACACGAATTACCATTAATACTTTAAAGTTATTTTCAGTATAAAATGTTTTTTTAAAAATTTCAATACTTTTTTTTATCAAGTTCTAAATATAAAAATGTTTACGTTTTTTTACATTTATCGGTAAATAACAATAATAAATAAAGTTAACATAAACACTGATTATAGAAATATATGAAATTTATTTTATCTACAAAACAAAGTTTAACGATAGAAAATGTATTTAGTAAAAAAACAAACATTTATTTATATTTATATTTTTAATATGGTCAACCGTCATACGATGATGTTGGAGTCGTTGGAGCGCTTTCGGACATTGTCCATCTTCAATCGCAACTAACTAACGCCATTGAAGATGGACAACGTCCGAAAGCGCTCCAAGGACTCCTTCATCATACGAGGTATGGTACGATACATGTATGTACTTATTTATATGACTAACGGTTTGGCATTCATGTGTATTAAATATGAATATTTAAAAGAGAACTTTTTTGTTAGCCTATTGCTAATATTGTATATTAGTTATTTAAATGTTCAACATAAGTAAATTAAAAAAATATTGCTTTTAAAGAATTGAATTTCACTTATTGCGATATTTGATAAATGGTATTGACTATTGTATTATTGTTTTGTGAATTGAGTTATAAAGGTACTTTTTACTTTAAAATTATATATAATATATAAATGTGATTTCTAATCATCTAACGAACTTAAAAGCATATTGGGAATTATTATAGAAGGAAATAATTTACTCTCATAAAAACAGACATTACTTAAATGCAATATACACTTTTTAAATATACCTACATCAAAGAAATAAGGGGTTAAAGTTTAGCCAAAGAATACTGAGAAGGTATACTGGAAGCCAGAGCGAAGTGCTTTTCTTGGAATATTGCCTAAAATCACCAATTCATCCAATAGTCCTAAAAGTCAGGCAACTCTCATCTGAAGGCAATGCCCTTTGGTCAAAACATTCGAAGAAAGATACGCCATAATTACAATGATTAAACAACAAGAAGGCAAATACTATTATTAAGTAAATAAAGATCATATAGAATCTTAAGCTTACACGCGAATGATTATATATGCACATGGCAACTCAGTAAATATATACCTCAACTTGTTCTTCATGCGTTTCCAGTTCAAACTGAATTGACATTGATGAAATTTTCACTGAAATATATATGAGTGAGATAATAATAATAATAATTAATTCATTTTAAAATTGTTTATCATTAATATTATTAGTTAACAATAATAAATAATTAAGTAAATGAAATAAATCAAACAGTCGAGAAAATCAAGTTACTGAATTCCTAGAAATAACTATTTTCTACGTACAATTTCTTTATGGGTATTTATTATGCATACATATATGACTATAATAGGTATACTTAAAATTTTCAAAGAATTTGCATTCACAAGAATACAAATTGATCCACTGAAAGGCTCCTAAAAACAACTTTTGAATCATTATTTTGGATTGTCAAACACAATTTAATTTGTGTTCCTTCAAGTGAACAAATTTTCAAAAAAAAATTGATTAGAGACAGATGGCATTATGTCTACCGTACCTAGAGCAATATTGCGTCATTTTATTCTTTTAGTTTAAAATAAAGTTATTAGTAATTTACTCCATTCGGTTATTCAAGACGCGATATTTTATCTAGATATAGCTGTTCACTTGTTCATGTAGTATGACTCAAGCTATACCGTTTGGAATCAATATATATTGCTTTTGTTTCACTTAAATATCAGATGTATCACTAATTCTACTCTATAGCTGAAGAACATCTTCAGTTATCCGGTTATTTGAATGTAAAATTAAGTGTTATTCGTAAATTTCAGGCCATCAAAGCTCGAAAGCACGATGCCCTGATCAAACTTGCTTCTGGTTGACATATTCACACGATTAAGAGAATACTTTTGATAATTTCAGTCAACACACAACGACTAAACTGTTATATTTAGTAAAAAGTAAACAAGTGTCACAATTTATATATGTTCATTACAAATACAGTGCTGTTTCAATTAAGCATGACTATGCTGTAGGATCTATAAGTGAGTTTCAAATATGTCTTATTTATTACCGATCAAAACTAATTTAAATAATGCTGTTAGCTGAGAGTACGATTCAAAAAGAAGACCAGAAATAGTTCCTTTGTTTACTGAATTACGAAATGTTTTATAAATGTGATAACACTGTATAAATTAAATAAAAAAAAATCAATAGTTAGTTCTATGTTATTCTCCATTTAATATTTTAAAAGCATGAATTATTTTTTCTGTTAGTGTTAGATAACGCTAACAATGCACTGATTACCAATTATCACGAATTCAGTTTCAGAATGATCTAGATTTGATATTTAATTGTTTGTAAAATTCTCATTGACTGCTGGAATTAAACAAAATTTAAAGTAATTTACTTTCTTCAAGAACGTTAAATGTAATTTAAGGACAAGCATACAGTGAAATATTTTGCCAAATACAAAACTTACCTTACCATTAACATAGACAGTACCATCAGTAAAACAAAAAGGACCGATTAATTCACGGGTAAACATGACTTTCCATGTTTTCCTATATTCGATTTTTGTTTGTTACTTTTATTACTAAAAAAGTTATGGTTTTTACAAGAAATATAAACATAACAAAGCCAGATAGAAATTGTTAACTTGGGTTTCAAAATGAAGTTTTCTTGGTATATTATTGAGAAAATAATTCTAAAAATGCTTTATTTACATTTTATTGCATTTTGCTGTTTGCGGAAAGACATATTATATATGTGTTACATATATAACGCTTATATGTTATGATTCTCATCATGGTCTTCATGTTCTAATGAAATTCCTATAATATACCATAACAACCATAATTTTAATTATGGTTGTTATAGCATATAATATAACATAACATAAAAATTAAATTAATATATAATAAAATGACATATTATTTTATTCTATTCTCTTGGATTTGACTGCCACCTTGTATTATGTATTTCTCATCTCCCTTTCCTGAGATTAAAAATGATTATTAAAAAAGAACTTCCGTAGTATCTTATGCAGAATCCCAAAAAAAAAAATAAAAGAACAATTTTAAAATTGTTCCGAAGTTATACAATTAAGGTTGTGGATTCATAATTATATTTTAAAGAAGATAATCAAACAAATAACATTAGTTAAAGCATCTTTTGGCTGACAATATGTTGTTTAAGTAATTTAATTTCTTAATTTTGACTCTGTGACTAAAACAATTAACTTAAAACTCAATTCAATTGGACTGTGTAAATACATATATCACGGTAGACTGCATTCCACATTCTCAGAAGCAACTAAGAATTATAGGTTCTTCTTGTATTTATTGCATCTGTTAGATGTATTTACAAAAAATTATATATATATATATATATATATATATTGCTTTTATATATTTACGTTAAATATATTTACGGTTTTTATCCGTTAGCTTAACAAAGGTAAAGGTAAATGTCTCCACTATACCTGACACATTGTTTGATTTCGAGAATATCTTTCAATTTACAAAAAAATCAGGATATTAAATTCTAACACCAAAAGGAATGACTAGAAAAATTATATCCATTTAATAAGTTCAATAATTGCTGACTGAAAAAGGATAGCAAAAAAGTATCTTAATTATCTTAAATTGGTTATGTTAATTAAAATAAATCGTAGAAGAGTATATATAAAATAAATATATGAAAGTATATATAAAAAATTCACATAAATGCACTTTCTTTGTTCTACAGATACAACAGCTTACTCCTTTACTGGACAAGCAACATCGATCATCTACAAGTAGGAATTGTGTGACCACAATGAGAACAAGACGAAAACAGAATTAAACGTCCAGATAATATAGATAATTATCAATTATCTGCAGATAAGCCACTAACACTCCAATTAGCTTTAATATTCTTTGACTGATCCTTATCTTACAGATAAAATTCAATGAAGGATTCCGGTTGTTTACTTTTGAGACTAAAAGCTTTATTGCAAAAACTTTATTCCAAAGTTGCAGAATAATAAACTTATAACTAAGTATTTTTTCATGGTAAAAAATGGATACATTTCTGTTTTTAATTGTAAATATTAATTAAATGTTGGATTTAATTCTACTTACTGCAATTTTTGCAAAGGACTTCCTTGACTGCTCGTACATTTTTCCTCTTACTGATGACTGGTTCACCAAGGACAGAAAAGTTCAAAGGGCCATGGCCCGTCAAAAACACTAAGTACTTTCCACCACGCTTAATGTCAGTCCTGACAAGGTCCTTTTGCGAAAAGTCGTAGGACTGACGACAAAGCGGATGAGGGTGGCGGCCCGGGGGCTTATCCCGGAAGGGGAGCCTGACCTGAGCACCTTCACTTAGGGAGGTGCCTTGGGCACGGAGAGAGCGCACAACGACGAAGGTGACAGCATATCGGCCGCCTGGTTCGCGGGGAAGGCTGCGCGAACGGGCCTTACCCACAAACACGTGCGCCGCCAGGGCAGCCCGGGCAGCTACGGCGTTGACCTCATCGCCAGCGTGGGCGCAGGGTCGGGGACGGCGCGCCAGTCCGCTGGCCCGCGAGAAACCACCCCCGGGCCGCGCCGCCCCCGCCACCGCCGCCGCCCACCACAACGCCCACATGGCGCCCACTAAGAGCTTCGACATGCCTAGCCCACCCCGGCTCCCGCCCCCGGTCGCCCCATGGCCCGACGCCCACTTAGCGGCCCTTATCGCGACGGCAGGCTCGACTCGGATGTCCGCCACGGGCGGTCCACTCGCGCCCGCATCGCACAGTCACTGGTCTGAAGGTGAGTTGCGCTGGCTCAGACTGCCTCTTGTGTGGTCGGACGAGGCGCGCTATCTACCGCTCGAGTGGATCAACTATCAGTGCGCCGCCCTGTCGGCCCCCACCATGCGCTCCCGCCCACCAAACACTGCCACCCTCCCTTATCACCCTTCTTGTATTTGATTTGCCACCTCCTATCGCCCCAATTTATCTAAGTGCCTCTCAACAATGCCTCAATTACTCTGACGCTCATAATTCCAGTCTCTTTTTATGGATTTAATTATTTTTATTAACAATTCAGTTCTATCTAATTTTTTTAATGTGAATATAAAGTTTATAATATTTCGTTCAATGATTTTATTTAAATGTTGCTTGTTTTTTTACTCTCATTAAACAATGGAATATAAGGAAATGAAGAAAGCAGCTTCTTTTTCCTTAAATCAAAGTTTTACCACAAAACAGTTCGTTAGATTTGTTAACCATCAAAAACTGTAACATCATGAAACAATAATTAACTGAGAATATAATATTGAAAAAACTCGTAAAGTACAATATAGATGAATTTAAAGAAAGTCAACATAGTTATTAGATGGCAAAATGAATCTTTTGTTAATGTGTACATTTTAAACTGAATGATTTTATTCATAATTTTGGATACAGACATGTTTGAAAAAACTATTAGGGACCTATCATTTGATGTGGGAACTCTAATACAAGTTTTATTCTCTCCTTCTTTCCTCCTCCCTCCCAGAATCTTTTCATGCCATTCATTCATTTCTTTCATAAAATTGTTTTTGTCAGTCCAGCAGAAACATATTTCTTTCAAAAATTACAAATTCTCCCTACAAACATAAGTTGGAGATACCATTCAATGTTGACTTTAATATACAAATTGACATATTCATTGAACGCACTTTGTTTATTTATCTCATTGTTAAGTTTAAATCCATTTAATTACAAAAATTTATCTTTTATATGGCTTTGATGAAGTAAAAACCTCCTCGACATGAATCCATTAAGAAATCTGCAGAGGTTCCCAGTCAACTTAGCAAATAAATATTAGAAAATTTGAAAAATTAGGTCACAACAAAAAAAAGTTTAATATCAAAACTAACAACACGTTCCGAACACTTGATGATCTTCTTCAAGTTTATATATGCACTATTAAGATGTAAACTTGAAGAGGAACACTAACTGTTCGAAACGCTTGTTAGTTTTTATATCTTATTTATTTTTTGTGTGGAAACGTAATTTTTGAAATTCTCAATATGAGTAAAATATCACTCTATAACAGATTGCACATATAATGAATTAGTAAGTTAACTATGCGTCAGAGTAATGGATAACAAATTTAGTTATTTGATTGTTTCTAATTTTGTTGAAATAAGTTATCCAATTATCATGAAATACAGAACTGTTTTGATCTCCAAATGATATCTAACAATGAAGATTCGAGTTCAAGCAGCTTCATTAGACGATTCTAAAAAAGATTCAAAGAAAAAATATATCAAAATCAATGGCTCCAATGTCATCAAAATCTTATCTACTGCAATATTCATAGGAGGGATTTTATTGTAGCCTATTCATTCTTAGGCTACAATAAGCTACAAATGAATAGCTACAAATAATAATATGTTTGCAATTTTAGAAAATTGCAAAGTATGTTATAAGTCATTAGACATTATAAGAGAACATAAGTAAGAACTCTTCTATTTAAGCTTTCATGAGTACTATAACCCCTCTTTCCAAAAGTGTAAAAGCGTTAAATATGTACATAATGTTATGCCGACTAAAAGTACCTTCTCTTTGACAGTTCTCATTATCAGCAAGAGAGGTTGGTTGTTTGAAAGGTGAACAGCTAAACTGAACTTCAAAAGATCTATTCTTATGAAAGTGAGTCTTTTCGGTGTTTTGTGTGCGTGTATGAGTGTGTGTGTGTGTGTGTGTGTGTGTGTGTGTGTGTGTGTGTGTGTGTGTGTGTGTGTGGTGCGTATTTGATAACTGTCATTCTGTTCATTTAGTGTTAGATAAATGTACAATATATCAATCAAACAAACGAAACACAAAGATGAACATATATAAAGGCTTATTTCACCATTTTGATACCAACTTTCATATATGAACGTCTAAACCGCATTAAGAAAATCAGGAGAATGACTATGATTTTTTAACCAATGAAGTAGTCTTCGTCAGAGCCTCACTGACACTGCCGAAGACCACTGATTTTGGTTGAAAGATCTAAGTCATTTATCTGACTTTCCTGAGGTTGTTTAAACGTAAATTTTTATTTTACGTGTTTGATATGGTATCATGTGTTTGTCATATATATATAAAAACTTACTGGATCGATATTTCGAACTAAGTTCGTCGTCAGGGAGAAGAAGGGAAAAAGAAGAGAAGAAGAAGGGAAGAAGAAGAGGTACGTGCGTCCAGTTGTACCGGCAGAGATTGACTGGGGTTTATATATATATATATATATATATAAACTTATTCCCTAACATCCATTTATTTACCATTTCCTCTGTCCAACCCTCGGTTTATCTTTTTTTTATTTATTATGTTTTCATATTTCCTTATTTAATTATAAACTGATTCTTGAATCATCTATCTTCGGAGCAAGTTACTTTTTTACCTCTCTACCTGGTGACGACGCGGTCTAAATATAGTTGAATGATCCTGTGATGTTTTTTCTATGTGTGTGTTCTTTCTGTAAATTTAGTTTATGTATATATATATATATACTTTTTATCACTTAAAATGATCCATTTTTAAATTAATAAAGGTTTTTTAAATTATACTAAATAAGCATAAACTATGGGTTTATACCTATACAGTCTCAAACAACCCTCGATCCAACTGTAACCATCAGGATGAGAAAGAAGAGGAGTGAGCTGGCAGACTGATAGTTATCAACATTCGATGGAGTCCTGTAATCAACACGTCTTATGTATATAATTCTATTATCTATGTATCTTTACTTTTGAGAACTTATCGAATAGAAGGTTTAGACCATTTTTATATTACAACTTCTACTGTTAGAATTACTGAAAACGTAACAATACAGACGTTAAGAAGGGTAATAAGAGGAAATGGTGCAGTGTCTTAAATCGCAGAGGTAATGACTCTAAAATTAGACGTGGAAATGAGCCAGTCTTATATCGATAGCAGCTACATTTCCCCATTCAGAGTCGAGTTATTTTAATGTAGTCATGACATACTCCAAAATATTAACTAAATTAATAAAAAAATGATATACCAGTCCATAACTGAGCTCCGCAAAAACAATTGCACAAAGAAGGTAATAACATTCTCAAACCAGTTACTCATGATTAATATGGTATGCCAAATTGACTTTTGACTTTTAAAAAAGCTATTAGTCACAATATTTGTGAATTTCTTTTGTTTATATTTAGTTTTTATAACAGTCATTCGGTATCCAACATAACTTGGGGTAATATTATTTTTGATCTTCACTTGGTATAAAACTGTCAAATTGAACATCATCCCCAGTAAGTTTTGTGATAGATAATAAAGAAAAAACATTTTAAATATTGAAAATTAATAGATTATTGAGTAACTGTTGATTTCAGGAAGTCAACTTGGACAGGAAATTTCAGGAAGTAGGTCAGGTTTTAATACAATTTCACCTAAATCCTTAGGTTCAAATATTTAAATTAAATGTATAATATATTATAAATCTCTTGTTGCTTGGTTTAAAATATTGATTAAGCAAAATCATGCAATCATTAAGCATATATATGTAATCACAGTCGACACATTTATTATTATTACTTTTTTTTTAATGACAGAGAAGGCCGTCAATGTTATAGGAAGATTAAATTTTTCCAGGAGCAATTAAGAACTTTTGTAAGACTTCTCTAAACAGCAAGTCCTTTCAGATTATGTTTTCAGTGAGCATAAAGTAGTTAATTTATGAATAAAAACGTTTAGAAGTATCCACTATAAGAAGTGATTTTACTTCAGTATTCATTGCATTAATACTGAATCAGTAAGTGATTCAGTATTCAGTTTACATGATTTCCTATTTTATAATGTGACTGATAATTATCATATATTCTTACATTTATATAGAATCTGTTTGTCATTTTTTCCTCAGAAGGTTTTAGGTCATGTTTACCATGGGACAAGATTTTCACTAAAGACGTGAAATCTTGATATATATATATATATATATATATATATATATATAATATATATATCAAACCACAATAAGAAATGGGAAAACAAGACTAAGATCTTTCAACCGTAACAAGCGGTCTTCGTCAGAGTCAAAAACCCAACTGACAGCTGACGGTCAAAAACCCAAAAAACTCTGACAAAGACCGCTTTTTACGGTTGAAAGATCTTAGTCTTGTTTTCCCATTTCTTATTGTGTTTTGATCATTCATTGTTATTTCACGTGTTTATGTGAAATCTTAATATATATATATATATACTATAAAATGGGAAAGATGATCTGAACTGGGTTTAGATAACTGGATCGAAGAAGAATAACACACAGAATAAAAAACACACTAACTCGAATTTTTGAAAAAACCGTCTTCAGGAAAAAAGAAAAAGGGAGATCAAAAACGCCTTAGATCGAACAGCAGGTAACCTGTTTCCTGCTAGGGCTACCTGCCACTGTGCCTCCTGCGTACTTGGTACCTCCCTTTTACTTACTCTCTCTCTCTCTCTCTCTCTCTCTCTCTCTCCCTATATATATATATATAGGGATATATATATATATATATATATATATATATAATATATTTCAATATAGAAAAAGAAACATAGAGAAATCAAAAGAACACATTTCTTCTGGAGACTCCAACCGTCTCTGAACCAGTGCGCTTGGTTTCCCTCTCTTATCTCTCCTAGACGGTTCAAACCAAAAATTAGAGACTGTAAGTGTGTTCTTTTGATTTCTCTATGTTTCTTTTTCTATATTGAAGCATATTTATCCGTTTTGGATCGTATTTCCAACGAAAAATTATATATATATATATATATATATATATATATATATATATATAATAAAAGTTACGACCATAAATCATAAGAAGGATACTAACAATCAGAATTCTTGATAATTTCAAGCCATTCTTGAAGATGGCTTTCTTGCCATCTTCAGGAGAAAAGAAGAAGAAGGAACACAAGAGTGGATATGTGAAAGTCAATTTACCGACCGATATAAATTGATAACAGTTAAAACTAATTATAATCTCGTAATAGACACAAGACGTAGCACTATTAACTATATCACGGAAGGATTTATACTACCGACACACTTGGAATCCTATTCTTGAGGAAGATAAAAATCGGCCAAAAAGTGACCTTGAAACACCAGTAACCTTTTTCAAAATAGTTTAAAATGATTTTCTCTTATTCTGATCCGTTAGCTAACCGTCTCGAATCAAAAGAGACTGACCATAATCTGTTCCAACTTATCAACATAGTTTTCCTCAGATGATATTCTTCGCCAGGAAACGAATGGACTGCATCAGTACAACCTTGTGGGTATCACTAATTTGCATCCAATTAGACATTTGCACGAAAAACATTTCAGTTACGATGTAGATTAATATCAGGTATCCTTCATAAGGAGCCTTTACATTAAATCCATCATTTCGTGTTATCTAGAAATTCCAAACTATTATTTTAACAAACTGGTAATAGTGACAAGTTTGTTACATGTAGTATGTGTTAAATTTCACTTCCATGAAGACGTCTCTCATTCCAATCATAGTACCTCATACATATTCATATAAAATATCTACCTTTGACATTAGCTAAAATATTCCCTACTTCTATAATATTTTATTAAATTACACTGATATTTTTTTTCTTGAATCTTATGTTTCTTCAGTTGTGATGAGGATTTCAAAAATAGTCTTTAGTGTGAAATGCTTCTCTTTTATTAATACAATTATTCATTACATAATTACGTAATTCTAGATGTTGAATTAGATATTTGAAAATGTTAAAGAAGACAAAGGAAGATTAAAGGAAATAAATAATAATAATAATAATAAACGAAATAAAAAAAGAAATAAACCATATTACAACTGGTCATTTCGTGAAATACTTTTTAAGCCTTTTACTCTTACATAGGCAATTTTTTTTTCGTTTGTACCAATCTAAAAGTAAGCCAGACATTAAGAAGATTTTTTTAGTTTTTGTGGATTTCGTCTGTTTGCGGTAAGATGAATGCTTTTCCGAAGTGACCTATCTCTTTTGTGTTATTTAAACTGGTCCCCTAGCGGGTGATAACGTCAGCCGTTTACCAGCTATTTGTTTGATGGGTGATTCTACAGATTCTACATTGGGAGTCCTAAATTTTGCCTAAGTCAAGTACATTTTGAGTAGGGGATCTTTAACGAGTTCCTGACATCGTACAGACTCGAGACCGACAGCTTAACGTTCTCTCCGAGGGACGACGTACTAAGATTCATTCAGCTCCCACGTGAATAAATCGAGGGCCAGGTGGGGATCGAACCCCGGACTACCAGCTCAGAGGCAAATACGTTAACCACTGAGCTAAACTGGTCCTTTACACATGTCTCTTTAGTTCTGTGACTTTTTTAAGATGGCCCATTTGTTATTCCCAAATTGTGATTTGTTATGTTATTGAATGCTATTTTAGTTCATAAATAATGAATAACTTCCTATACTGCAATTACTTTGAAATGTTGTGACGTCTATATTTGTTGGGCATGGTGGTGGAGACCAGGTGAGCAGCTAGAGCTGGTCTAGATTGACATGGAATCATAGGAGCTGATAAAAGCTGACGGGCTGTATTTGGCGCTAAGTGCGGGGCGGGATGGCAGGTGGTGAGCCGGTAATCGGCCAACTGCCGACCGCGCCGCCCAAATCACAGAGCACTCTGTTTGCTTTTGTGCCGCCGGACAATTTCTAATGCCGATTTATAAATGCTCACCCGGTTGATTGGTGCGGCAGAAGAAAAGGCCCCCCATGGGGGACCCCACAAAACATGATAATACTGCCAGCCGCTAACGAGAAGAAAAATTACACCTCACCGCAGCTTATACTCCCCCCTAATTCAAAATGAAGATTATATAACCACGACACTATGATGGCTTTGCTGAAATGCCTCAGAGACGCCAGTATGACCACCACCGCAATAATTCCCACCTTCAACGCATCTCAGACATTTTCAAACTTGATCTCCAGTTATACGCGACAATACCAAGTAGATTGATGCAAAGCTCACAATTTAACAATGACTTCACAAACTTGAGAAACGATCATTTCTGATAGTTCTTTAAGAAAAGATACGCTTATTATAAGTGCACCTATCTATTCACTTTATTCATAAGCAAATATTGTTGCACTTACAGCATTGATTGTCTTTACAATCCATTTACACTTGACAATTCAAGGTAAATAGTGATTTGTCATAATAATTTATATGATTATATTCATATTCCACCATTGGATATTATACATCTATAAAATTAGTAAAAAATATCAACTAACTTCTTCTTAACATGATATGCAATATCATGCCTCATCTCTTTTTTTTTAAAAAAAAAACAATGTCGATGTTACATTTACGGTATAACAACAGATTATTGTTAGTTTCGTTTGAATATAAGTTTAATTGATTATAAAAATAGTTACTTCTAAGCTATTATAATTCTAAAATAAAGCATTTTGCATCTATGTTCGAAATACTTTAATTTAAATGATATTTAGGAATTCATTTCAGTTCTTACTTTTTTCCTTTCATTTTAAAAATAAATCAATAAAAGAATGAAATGTTGCAATAGAATCTCTTCTGCATGATATATTTTTGTTGCAGTATTGTATTCTTGAATAATATTTTATTCTGCATATTCTATCGTTTACCATGTTGTTCTAAAGGTGTAAGTCTTACAGACAAGAAAATCTTATAAGGATAGATGTCTATTCAGATGAAGAATCAAACTTTCAAAAGTTATTGAACATTTATTCATAGGTTTTCACAATTTGTGAGAACACATGTGTATTAATAAAAAAATAATGACATCAGGTAGTTTTAATATATAAATACTATATTCAAAAGAGCTACTTATACTCTGGTGCACGGCTCTGGGCAAACTAGGTTAATTTTATTAAGTTACAACAAAATTATTAAGATCTCTTTTAGTGCTGCACTTAAAGAACATTAATTTGAAGATCCTCTGTATATACATTATTTATTTTTACATACTGCATAAATAATTGCCACTAAAAAAACTTAAATATTATGAAAACAAATATTATTATCCTGAACAAGTTCTTTACGTGGTCAAGTGAAGAAGAACTTATACAATTTTTAAAATAATTCAAGTTTCCATGACATTTAACAATAATACTTATTTTATATTAAATTAACCTAACTGAGTTAGTTCTGTGAGGTTCTTCAAGTAGATGATTACACCTTTTGAACCATTGGTGACAACGGCTTGATTTTACACCGAGCGCTTTTAAATTTATTTATTATATAGAAGAAATGATAAAATTTAATTGTTCAAGCTTCAGTGAATAGGTTATGTTTATTTCCTTTTGTAGTAAAGAATAACTGTTCTTTTTTATAAATGGGTATTTAAGCTTCATTAATATTTAACGAATACGTGAAATCCTACAAACTTAGAACAGGCGTTTTGTGTCTTTAACATAGAACAATATTAGGCCTGCAAACAGTAATATTGATCTGTTCAAAATGACTTACATTCAATCAGATTTATTTTCTGAAATATTACAACTATACTTATTTTCATAGTTAACGTTTTCTCGAAATGTGGTTATTGTTTTTCATGAAGTAAGGGAATTAGTTATATACTCATACTCGTATACATTTCATACTGATTTTATTTAAAAAAAAAAAGGAATATGATTATTAAAAAAGTTATAATTGGCACAAACTAAAATTGTCTTTAAATTAGTTGGAAGAAGTTGTGGTGAAGTGAAATCATTCAAGCTGTAGATAAGATTGCTGAAAGAAAGACAACATTTGTAAATATTACTCATTCATATTTTAGCACCTGCTCTAAATGACTCATTCATAGTATTTGAAGGAAATGCTTTTGTAATTTCATTCAAGTATAAACAATACTATCACTGCCTTAAATAACTTAAGAACTAGAACTTTCAGTAATTGATTTCTTAGTAGTTAGATTAATCATAATGTTCTCTAAATATACCTTGCAACTTTTGGTTAATGTTCAATGTTTTTATAAATACTTACAATAAAAACAACTTATAAATAAAATAATGTATTTAAATATTATGTGTCCAAAAAATCTTATTCAAAAAGTAAGTTTATCATAAGAGAATACCTAGTGATGTTTTCTTAAACTACAAGAAAATGAAACGATCATTAATTAGGCTACACTCTGAGGTAAGATCAAGTTAAAGAAATACATGTAACTGGAAAATTAATTCAATTAGAAATAGGTAAAACCGTCATAGCTTGTAAGATGATGCTGGAGTTGGAGAGCTTTCGGACGTTGTCTATCTTCAATCGCAAGAACCCTACTGAGCTGTTATATAGGGGGTTCGTTATCTGTTAAGTCCACTGCTATCCTGATATTATTATTTTGATTTTATTTAGTTATTTTGAGTTTTTTTTTGGTTTTTAGCTATTATCTAGTTTGGGTTTTTTATATTTTTTAACTTCGTCATCCTGCCTGTCTAGTCGTCTTTTTATGTTTATTAGTGATTTACATAAAATATCGGATTGATAATTTATTTGTTCATTTATTAATTCACCCGCATTTTTATGTTTATATATTTCTATCTGTTCAGTTATGTTGAGTCTCTGTCTTTTCTGTCCTGTCTGTAGGAAGTCCATTGAGTTTTCTAAGCTGTCAGGTGTACGTCCGTGTTCAGTTAGGTGGTTTGCAAAATTTGATTTATTTGTATTATTTACAAATACAATTCCTTTACAAAAGATCAAACTACAGGATCATCTTACGAGGTATGACGGTTTTACCTATTTCTAATATAAATCATACTAACCTCAGTCGTATTAACAATATACATGGAGAATTAATGTTTGGGCAATCTTGAAGGGAGTTAGAGGGTAAGTATGTTGTCATGTGTAAAATCTTATGAATCATATAACAATGACAGATTGTCCTATTAAAAACAGAAATCTTGAATGGTATAATTGAATGGTATAAATTTTATGTATAACTGAATCTTTGTCCAAAACACAGTAAGAAATCAGAAAAAAGACTAAGATCAATCGGCCGTAACAAGTGGTCATCGTCAAAGTCAAATTTTAACTGACTTATCACTTCTCAACTGAAATCTCACTTCGTCAGAGTCATTTCAGTTGAGATTTAACTCAGGCGAAAACCGATTGTTACGGATGAATGATCATAGTCTTTCTTCTGGTTTGTTACTGTGGTTTGGATGATGATTTTTATTTCACGTGTTTATTCTGAAATTTTGTTTTACAACCAAATGTTAACCTACTTTAGGATAAACGTAGTTCTTGAGTGAAACAATTATAGAAATTTATGACGACTTCTATGCTCATAGAACTGACATTCTATATCAGTAAATATAACTCAAAATGGAGCCACTAAAAAAAATTACAGTTATAAAACACAGACCTTGTAGCTCAGTTATATTAGTAAAAGAATTACATGCTCAATTCTTGAATATACGAAATAATTTTATATGTTTTATCTAATCTTATTGCGGAAAAGTTCTAATGATCATAGCCAACATAAAACACCATTTTTCAAATATTCCTTTTCTTTAAGATTCACAGTAAACATTTTGGTAAGTTATCGTAATAAAACCAAGTTAAATGTTAGAATAAAATCACAACATTTTAGTTTATTATGATGAATAACTATAAATATAAATTATAAATAACTATAAAGTAAATAATTTCTAAATTTATGAATAATAGCATTTTGTTTTACTATGAAAAATAATCTCACATTAAAGATGAATCTCATAGTAACTAGATGAATACAAGCTGATATTAATTATTCCTTAAGATATTGTAGGATATATTGGACAAATTTACTAAAAAAAGAAAAAGAAAAAAGTGCACTTTTCATAAAGACGTGAGTAGTAGTCACAGATTATGAGTATCAAACATAAACTTTAACAGGGACTTCCAATTTGATGATTCGTTTTCATGCTCCCTGCAATTCAGGGTCGAACACAGTACTTAAGAAACCATTATATGCATTGATTTTAGAAATACATTTATTTATAAGAAAGTTTATTTTGATTTACTATGCGCTTTATGATTAACTTTATGCGCTATATTAATGCAGCTGCAAATGAAAACTATTGAATTTATCAGACATTTAGTGTAATTTAAGAAGCAATGAACTATGAACATCTGTTACATTAGTGAGCCACACAAATACTCATTATACAACATAATATTCATTATGTTGTTTCTCATTTTTAAATTTACGAATTTTTTTTTTTAAAATAATGTATTTAAAAATTATGTGTCCAAAAAATCTTATTCAAAAAGTAAGTTTATCATAAGAGAATACCTAGTGATTTTTTCTTAAACTACAAGAAAATGTAACGATCATTAATTATGCCACACTCTGAGGTAAGATCAAGTTAAAGAAATACATGTAACTGGAGAATTAATTTATATTAGAAATAGGTAAAACCGTCATGTGCAAACTCTTATGGATCATGTAACAAGACCAGATTGTTCTATTAAAAATAAAAATCTTGAATGGTATAGGTTTTATGTATAACCGAATCATTGTCCAAAACAGAGTAAGAAATCAGAAAAAAGACTAAGATCATTCAGCCGTAACAAGTGTTCATCGTCAAAGCTGACGATAAACTCCATTTAGTAAAATATTAAATATTATTTACTTTTTCATCCATATTCAAAGATTAGAAATATTAATTTATTATTTACTTATAGCGGATGAATTTCAAATAAAAATACATTAATTCTAACTTTTAATAGAAAAAAAATTGATTAAGAAGTGCATAAAAATAGAAATACATCAGTTGTCGATCATTAAAATACTATGTGGTATTTTACTCAATAGAAATTATAGAACAAGTTTCCACATACATTAGTTTCATTATTTTGAACGGTGGTTTCCTTTTTTAAGATTTCAACTTATTGTGAAAAACGGACGTAATCACGTAATTGCTTTAATTAGTGAAACCTGAAGAAGAACAGTAAGTGTTCAAAAGGCGTTATTTTTATAATAAAAACACGTTACATGGAGGTTTCTTTTCTACAGTTTTCAATGATGAGTTGAAATAGTTTAAGTAGGTCATTAGTCAATTCGAAGATCAAATAAATGGATTGGATGGTCATTTACACTTCATTTTATAGAGTGTCTAAATTGTCAATTTAACAATAGCAGAGAATATTAGACATATTTAAGGTAATTGAGGGGATTTGAGTACAGCATTAGGTTGCGGGCTGATAAGGGATTTTACGGATGAGGGGTAGCCACCCCCGACGTCCCATATAATAGAAACAGTTAACAAAAGAGGGTTGGTGACAGATAGCCACCAGGTGGCCTCCCCTTGTATTACTCACTCCTCCACTATGAAATCTGCCTCTCTCTGTTAGAGTTAGCATCAAAACCATACATCCCACTAATCACGGCATTACTTATTCCTTATCTATGTTAAAACCCAATACTAAAACTATATTAATTATTAACAGGATTTTCCAAAACAATACCACTGTTCTACAAATCAGGACATTATATAACTTACAATAGCAATAAAATATTAAAACCTACTTATCAAAATATTAAAAGTAGTTTAGATTTACAAAGAGTTAATCGCATGAAACATCTGGGAAACGCTGCTCTGTAAATTAACCCATCTTATTACTAGTTATGAAGCAGAGGACAGTTATCGACTATTCTAGAGCTGTTGTGTATTTAATGCAAACGCTTTATTCAAACAAATAATGTAATACTTTAAGTTCTACTTAACACTTTTACTATATATATTTTATTTAATATAACAAGCTTAACCCTTTTTTTTTAATTCTTTAGGTTCCATAACAACAAACATTATTCATTTATTGTATGATTAATAAATTTGTATAAAAATTAACCACACATTCTGAAAGTATTTTGCTTTGGATTTCACTTCTGTTTGCTTAGGTGAATAGTGATTTCTAATTATGTATGTTATCTTTTAATTGTAATAATATAGTGCTTTATTTAATGGAGTTATATAATGTAGTTTTATACCATCTTGAAAAACGATAGGCAAGACATTGTGACTACCAAAAGATTTAGGAAATAATGTGTTTTTGTTGGAATTACTTTCAGCTTCAAAAATATTTTCAACGCCAGTTTCAAAGTAATTTTTGTACTCTTGCTGTACTTTCAATACCTTCTTTTACCAATCACATTCTTTCGATCTTAATTTGTAACTAATCTTAAATCTATACTGAATGAAAGGACTCTTGAAGGACTTTTCGAGAGATATCAACATTCCTATTCCTTCTAATCCCAATTGTTCACTTTATAAGTAATTTCATAAATCTATTAACCTTTCAAATTGCTTGATTATTTACTAGAGTTTCTAGCTAAGATTGTCTCACAGTCACAAATAGACTTTCAAACTGCTTGTTACAACGTCTTGCTTATAATCAATCTATTTACTCCAAACATGTTTTCCACTTAACTGAAACTCCTCAGTACCTACAACATCACCGCTGTAGAGAATATCCTAACAGTTAACATGAATATATATTTTCCCTAAACTCTCATAGACTACTCTAAATGTTTGGATGTTGTGTGATGTTTCTTTGACCTCAGAACAACTTCCATCTTTTTTCTATAAATTTTCTACGAATTATTACCACGGTTCTATTTACCTTGAGATGAAAAGTAATCTAATGAATTCTATCATGGCTTTTTCTCATTGCAAATTTCTTCCAGCAAAAGTGAAGCAAAGCTTTCTTTCCAATAAATAATTTATTCCTTTCTTATACAAACCTTACATTGACAATATTCTCTTCATTTTGCTACACGGTAAGCATAAGCTAAACATTTTTCTGCAAACTTCCAAATTTTTCTCTATAACTATTTATTTGAACTTTACTTTATTCATAATAAATCTAACAACGAATAAGAGCACCTTTAAAGGTTGAAGGTGCTGAATATTATGGGGAATATCCTGATATCTCCTGATATTCACCATGTCTGTTGTACTCTCCAAGACCATTGATTCTACTTTAACAAATTTCATCAAAATTCTCCAAACTAAGCTATCACAATAATTTAATTAGAAGTTGCTTTAACCTCTTTTTAATAAAACTCATTTTTCCTATACATCTCCAAAGTGTCCTAATGCTCTTTACGGCATGAAACAGTGTGAGCGTCTTAGATCTCAAACTTGTCTTATCGTAAATTCCGATTGCCTTATCATTTCCTTTCCATTTACATTAATAACAATTATTCTATATGTCTTCAAACTAGTTACACAAACCGAAAAGCCTGATAATCAATTCCAGTCATTTATTTTACATTCTTAACAATAATATCTGCCCTTGACTACTTGCATTTTTGTAACTACATCTATCGATTGGAGTGCAGTCAATGAAGTTTGTGTGTTGTTTTACTTCGAATAAGCTGAGCATCTATAATTATTATCATAGGGCTTCCATTGTCAACGTAGTAACTTTCTCACGCTATTCACGGTGATTCTTACGAACAAAAATTTGTATTTTTTTTTTGCCATATAGCAAGACTAAATCTGTATGTTAAATATATTCTTTTTTTTTCTGTTTTTTTCATAGGTTTTAATTTTAACTTTTACAGATTTTATTGGCTTATTTTGTCAATATATCTAGTTGATTCCCTTTCTTTTCTCTCATTTATTTTTTCCCTCTCGTAATTTGTTGTCAGATTGTAAGGTATTCAACAATAAATCTTGGTATCTCTCTCAAGCAATCAACTTCTGTTTCTGATGAAGGCGGATATCAAAATATTGAACTGTGTTTTTGTCTCTGCATCCTAAAGATTAAGAAGTCGTTTTTTCTTGAATGAAAACGAACTATGATCTTTTATATAGCTAGTTTTACATACAATATACCTTGAACAGAAAGGTCGGATTTCATTTTCTTAAATAAATTTCTAAATAAATTAAATCACATGTAAAAATGATTGAAATTGTCCAAATATTTTCAATTTTTTGAGATTGGTTCAATTTACTTCTATTCAAATGATAGATTCGATTTTCTTTTTTAGGGACATTCTTTCACCAGGGGGATTTTCCGCTGAAATTTATTGTCCAAACGATTATTATTATTATTACTATTAATTTTTGAGGACGACTATAGCACGGTGTTTCCTTTAGAACTATTGTTCTGCCCCCCCCCCCCCCCTTCTGTACTAAAGTACCCCTTTAGCAACTTCAGTGCCTCCAAGAAGCTCAGCACTTTTGCTGGCTCAACTATTGTGATGGTGAAATTTGTGGACTATTTATCTACCGCTTATTTGAAATTTTGTTTATTCTTCGTTTCTAGTATAATTGAAGAAAAGATGCGATTTTTTTCAAAATGATCTCCAAAAGATATGTCGATATGATGATCATTTAACAAAATCTATCTTTTTAACTTATTTACCAAATATTTTATCTCAATTTGTTTAAATTGTTCTAGTTAAATAGTGAATTAAACTTCTTAGCATCCATAAAAAAAACTTGAATATAATAAAAATAATATAACCATATATTTTTAATAATATATTTAGAGTAGCAGTCTATAGATATCATGAAAAAAAGTTCTGATCGAATATAACAAACAATTAAAATGTAGTCATTATAATTCATATTTATGTTTTATACAATAAAAATTGTGCATTCTTTAATAATATAATAAAATAAAAAGTTTTTTTTTCTGAAAAATAGTTTTAAGGTGAATAGATTTCAGAGAGTTTATGTTACAATAGGTCATAGTTCCTTCAACTATTTTGAAAAATTTAGCAAGAAATGATTGTTTTAAAAAGTGATATTCTCTTCCTATTCTACTTGGGTGGGAGAAAATCACAAAAGAATAGCAATTAAAAGAAATGACTTCCTTTTACTCGCAACTATAAAACCTTATAGAGCACAGGCTAGAATGAATGAATTTCTCGTAAGTGCTTTCTTATTGTAACTTTCAGATACAGCCTTTTGAAATGCCCTATTAAAACTATTAATTAAACTCAACAGTTTTCTTTAAAAGGAATATCAACAATTTTTAGGAATTGAATCAATAAGTGTCAACAATTACGGCACAATTTATTTCAGTAATGCAAAGTAGAGGGTTTCAATGAAGTCGAGATGTTTTTGAAAACAAAATAATATGAGAACTTAGAATTAATGATTATAAAATATAAGTTCATAATCAATACATGAATTGATTGTGTTTATCTTTCACATTGACTGAAGATTTGAGTCTATGAAAAGTAGTTATCACATTGACTTTTTAACTAAAAGAGTAGAAAAGTGATACTCAACAAGTGTTATTAACATTTTATAAATGACACTAACATATTTGAAATGTTTCTTCATTTTAACATTTTTTGAACTGCATCATTATCAAATTAAATTCTTTAATAATAGTGGGTTAGTGGAAACTCTATTTTCTCTAGAAAACATAGATGTTCATAGATTTCATAGATTTCATCTAGAACATAGATGTTCCTCAAAGGGCACTGATTATCTCTGTGACCACTGTCAGAAATCAAAAAAAAAAAAAAACCATAAATAATTTCCTCCATAATACTTCAAATTTGAGCCAACACTTAGTGACTTTTACTCAGTGAACTGTGTGCTGCATAGCGTCTTTTCTTTTTTAAATTCCAAATATTTTAGTCTTAAATAACGTCACAGCTGGATGTTTGCAGCCAGCCGTAGTTTACTCAATCTTACTCTAAAGAACAATTTTTTGCAAAAACAAAATTTTCACTAATTTCTATACGTTTTACTGTGCAATTTTGTGAAAAGTGATTTATAAATCTACTCCTGACAGATTTGAATAAATTCTGCTAAAACTGCTTTCTTAGTTCTTCGTAGAATTACAGCTCATACTCGCTCTTCAGTGCAAATAACATACAATCTAATCTAATTCTATTTTTACATGTTAAAGTTATTATTAAAAAAATCATGAATGACCTACACTAAACTTTAATATAAGTATACAAATTACAAAATTCTTGGGTATATAATATATGACGCCCCTTTTAGGTATAATATATGTCAAAGTAAGAGATGTTTATTGGTCAATCATTCCTGGAGTTTGTTCAGATAGTGATTGATCCACTTATTTTATCTGTATATCTTGCTTATTTTTGTATACCATACCACTGATGCATATAGTATCATTGGTATAACTACAGCTGTAATAACATTTTTGGAAAGCAAACGTGTTGATTTCGTGTTAGAATAAAAAAGAGTAACATGGCTTTTGTTCCAATAGCCAGTTGTTTACTTACATAGTTTATTCCTATTCTTTCTCATTATTGAATAATCTTCTTTATTGAAGATTTAAGACAAAGTTTATCATTTAAAGCATGAAAATATTCCTGTTTTGCTGAAAAATGTCAGAAATATTGATATTTTATGAAATTATTATGGTGGAAATTTTAGGACATGCTTGAGTTAAAAGAATCACTTTTCTCTCCCATTATCAAAAATCATAAAATTTCAATTCTCATAGTGAGTGTTATCTTTTTCCTGCGTGTTGTACTCTGTTATAAGGTTGCTGTGAATGTATATTGAAAAAAAATATATTGGTAATTAGAAAGTTTTGCGTCTTCAAATCAAATTCAAAACTGGCATTTCAGTATATTTCAGTATAATCTAAAACTTTTATTGTAGGAAGCTTGAAATTTTTAAAAATAATATATATAAACTATTAGCCTAGGATAGTGAAAAAAACTGGATATTTGTCAACAACATAATAAGAAAGAGCCCATTTGTCACACTTCAATATTACCAAATCACTCTTCAATCTGATCCACCAAAGCTTCTGGACCGTAGGTTTGCCACAATCTTTGGATACATACTCATCCACCCACGCGCCCACACACATACACACGAACATCATCGAAAAAACTTCATAAAACAACTTCTGCGACCTGAAAATGGGTAATTCTGTAAAAATATCGAAACCAAATTTGTCTACAATGACTATACATTACTTGAATTTGTGATGTTAAATAATAAATAAAAAAATGTTTGTATCCTTCAAAATATACTTATCTTTCTTTAGTTATTATGTATTGTTTTATCTGTTTGGCACCTTCCTCCTCTTAGATTTTTGATATAAACAGGAAAATTATAAATTTTGAATATATATAATTTCATTATGTTAAAAATATAATATTATGAATAATAATTCATAGTGTTATAATAATAAATCGAATAATAATAATAATTTGTTTAAATTAATTTATCCTTATTGTCGCTATATTTTCATATTGATATTTCAATGATTTAATTCCATTAAAATTATTTTTAATAATTTTTTTAATGTAGAGAAATGAAGTGAGAATGTTACTACTTGGCTAAAGACAACAGTTAACAGCAGTAGCCTCCTGGTATTGTGCTATTTTCAATTGGCAGGACGGGTAGACTTCACTCATTGTCTGTCTAGCATCCGTGGATTTATTGTGAAAATGAATGGTTTATGCATTTTGTCTTCCTGTAGGGTGACAGATATAGCAAGAGATTTGCTTTTAATGCCAACAATACTTACTTTTACTTGTGTTTGCCAACAGATTCCCTGTATCGCAACCATTTTAGCGTTTCATACATCCAGAGATGGCATTATATCAAAGTACTTCCTAGTATTTTAAACATTACTTTTTGTAATAATGCATAAAATATAGCTTTGACATCAAAGTTTGAGCATCTCTACAATAAAGAAATGCGTTTTTTTTCTTATTTGTTTACAATTAGTTAAGTTCAACAGCTTCATGTTTGGTATGGCCTGCTAAATGGCAAAAATCAGTTGAATGGTGGTTCACACTTGGCCTCGCCTGCCTCATATGCATACTGTTAGGAAGGTTATAGAGCATTATCTCAACATTTGTTATAACCCTTCTAAACGTTCCACACATTTATGGGATATTCTGTGAATTGTAACAATATCAAGCCGAAGTAGGAGGCGGTGGAGGTCATTGGCCACAGGTGGATGTTTTTGTTAGACCCTAAAATGCCACGCAACTGAATTGGTTTGACGTCATGACTCCTTAATTTTTCCTCAGTCAACTTTCTTTAGAAACGATCCTTAACAAGTCTCTCAGAACATCTAGTCTCTGCAACGGTATTATATCCCACTTACCGACATGCCTCATTAGTGCTTTAGTAATTCATCTCTTCGTGGTGATCAAGCTCAAATCAGTCTGAGTTATTTTTCTCAATGGAGCTAATGGCTTAACCAGGAATTAATTCCTTCATTTCAGGGATTAAAAAAGGGTTAATAACTACATTAACTGTATATTGGAACGGATGTGATTTTTCTCAGACTAGTACTGCTGGGTGGGAAGTTCGTTCCCCGGTCTGGAGATAAATTATGACTTTTCCCTTTCCCATTTATTCTTCTTTTTTACTTTCTTATTTATCTTAATATATTCATCTACTATAAGTAAAGCACAGTGATCATGAAAACATTCAATCTCGAGATTTTCACTGATTTACATGTTTTGAGGTCACCAAACTCCTTTTATGACGTTTTTTTCGATTATGTATGTCTGTATGTATACTCGTATGTGGCTACATGGGTGGGTGTGTATCCAAAAGTTTGTAGAGACTTTGCAGTTTTGACTCTAACGTAGACGGTTTGTTACGGTTGAAAGATCATATTCTTTTTTTCTGATTTCCTACTGTGGTTTAAAAGTTGATATTTGTATGTATGCAGTTACTAACACTAATTTTCTACTATCATGTCATTACTATGTTAATATTTTGTTCAATAGATTGGTATAGGTGCAAATTTACTGTTATATTAAACTAACTTGAGTAGTGAGTGTTATATTAATGTAGAAATATTTATGTCAATATGGTATGATTATCATTTAAACTATATAATCATTGGTATTTTAAATAAAAAAATAAATACTTATTACAATAACCAAACTTGCTTTAACACTAATTCTAGTTCCTTCAAGAGCAAAAATTATTATTATTAATATGTTATTAATGTTAACAGTATAATAATATTTGTTAATTTTCATTATTATGTTAAATCAGTTAAATGTTCATATGAAATCGAGGAAATTCAATAAAGCGGACGTCAACAATAGCCATAAAAATCAAAAAAGACCACTACTTATGTTATGTTGAAAAGAAAGGTAACATTTTGCTTACCCAATCTTAGAGAGTATGATATTCAATCTGAGACGTGAACAGGTCATTCCTTGTTGGGCCAATATGGAAAAACTAAGGTATATTGAATCAATAATAGACCAAGGATTAATTAGTTTTCCTTTCTGATTTAACAATAAAATTGTTATTAATTTGAACATTATGAAATATTTTATATTAGAAATAGGTGAAACCGTCATACCTCGTAAGATGATCCTGGAGTTAGAGCGCTTTCGGACGTTGTCCATCTTCGATCGCAACAAACCTAGTGAGCTGTTATGTAGGAGGTTGGTTATCTGTTAAGTCCGCTGCTATCCTGACATTATTATTTTAACAGATAACCAACTCCCCTATATAACAGCTCAGTAGGTTTGTTGCGATCGAAGATGGACAACGTCCGAAAGCGCTCCAACTCCAGGATCATCTTACGAGGTATGACGGTTTCACCTATTTCTAATATAAAACATACTAACCTCAGTGGTATTAACAATATGCATGTATTATGAAATATGTTTACGGTAGAAATTCAGGGACACATGATTTCTTCGACTCGGTCAGTTCTTCAGGTTCAAATTAAACTCTCATTGCAAAAACTGTTTCGGTTTTTATTTAAAATTAAACAGTTTCAGTGTCACGTTTCATTCAAACTACAGTTGTTGTTGAAATTCACAGACTATTTTTCTTTGTGAATAATTTGTAATGCAATACTTAGTTTTTCTGTTTCAAAATTTATACTTCTACTATGAAAAAGGTTTTATATAAAAAACGAAACGTTGGCAATGAGAGTTTAATATGAACCTGGAGAACTGACCGAGTCCCGATAAACTTTAGTTTTGTATATATATATAAATAATGATAAAAGTATCGACCGTGAAATAGAGACAAAACTATAGTTTATCGGTACTCGGTCAGTTGTTCAGGTTGAAGAGTTCCGATAAACTATAGTTTTGTATATATATATATATATATATATATATTATATATATATATATATATATATTCCCACAAGAAGATATGGGAAAATAAGATGAAGAGCGTTCAACCGTAACAAGCGGTCTTCGTCAGAGTCCAAACCCAAAGATTGCAGAACGTTTGATGAAGACCGCTTTTTACTATTGAATTATCTTAATCTTTTTTTGTCTATTTCTTATACAGTTTATACATTGATTGTTATTTCACATGTTGATTGTGAAATCCTGTTATACATATGATCAAACCACAAAATGATACCGGTAAAAGAAAGACTAAGATCTTTCAACCACAACAAATGGTCTTCGTCAGAGTCGAATGCCAACAGATTTGACTTTGATGAAGACCTCTTGCTACGGTTGAAAGATTTTAGTCTTTTTTCGCATTTCTTATTGTGGTTTGTATGAATATCCCTTGTGATTTCACGTGTTTATTGTGAAATCTTGTTATACATATGATCAAACCACAAAATGATACCGGTAAAAGAAAGACTAAGATCTTTCAACCTGAACAAATGATCTTCGTCAGAGTCGAATGTCAACAGATTTGACTTTGATGAAGACCTTTTGCTAGGGTTGAAAGATTTTAGTCTTTTTTCGCATTTCTTATTGTGGTTTGTTTGAATATCCCTTGTGATTTCACGTGTTTATTGTGAAATCTTATTATAAATACATATGTAGACAGAAAGTATCTTCATAAAAACGGTTAAAAAAAAAAGAACCAACATTTAAGTGTAAACTGTAGGTGGACAATAAATTGATCAAGATACTTACAATAGTAAATAAAATATTACAAGACCGCTTCTTATGGTTGAAAGATCTTAGTCATTTTTTCCCCCATTTTATTTTGAAGTTTGTGACTGCTGTTCAAATTTTTTGTTTTTTTCAAAACTCTTAGAGTTCGCAGATTTTCTTGTAGCTAGTAAGACTTTATCCTGATCACATCACTGTTTGTTTCTTTGAAGTTTTAGAGATGCATATGAGTTCTTGTATAGTTGTTAATTTACGCAAAGGAGTTTGTAGTACTAATGAAGGAAGGGAGCATGAATGGATCAATTAAAAAGAATTTCAACTTAATTATAGATTGAAAAAATCTATTACAATTGATTTTTCTTAGTAGTGCGATAAGTAATTAATAAAAGTAATTAATAGTTTAATGGAATTAGTTCGTTTAATATTGTCACAAACAATTGACTGAAGCAATTCTAACTGTTGTTAGTTATATTACCAATGATATATTTAGACTAGCGTGACTTGTTTATCCAGAACTACAAATGACTTAAGTGAGGTATTCGACCTCGACAATTTATCAGAAATTTTTCTTTCTCTGCAATAATGGGGCTTCTAGAAAGCCTTTTCGATTATAGGCTTGAGCTGAGACACTTCCCAATTGAGTGGGCAGATAAATTCGCAAGGATATAGGGAGAAATAAAAATAATTTTGTTTGCAGAGAGGCGGCAAGGTCACCGGCCTCGCCAGACGGGCTGTAAACTCTGTCGGCGCCGCCACCCCCGACAAACCCCTTGCGCCCTCACAACTCGCCACTTCTCACCCCTCCATTACAATCCTTCAGTCCCACTAAGTCAATACCACACCCTTAATCAACTACTTAGTCAAAGAAAATCAAGTCTAAAAAATCTTTTTTGTCTCTGGCATTGTTTTTTGCAAAGAAAATAATTATGTTATTGTTGGCCCTCTATGAATGCTATAAATGCTATGAATAAATCTCTAAATGCTATATTATATGAAACATACGCTCCTTTGTGGGTTAACCTAAAACAATGAAAAAACTTATTTTTAACTTTTCTATACCATATTAATAAAATCTTGTGCTTATGTTATTGTGTCTCGTGTATTACCTCTGCTATCACACAAGACACCTCTGATATATCTGGTTTAACGTGCTAATTTATAATAGATATGCACTTTCTTCTTTTTTCTATTCATTAAGCACATGTTTAAAATAAAAATCACTTTAAAAATATTTTTTCAAAGGAGGTTGAAATAGTTCCTTGTGTTATTGATTTCCGTTACATTATATAACCAAAGGTTTTATATATACGTAACGTGATATTATATAACATTTCACATTATATTACTTTCAATATTTTTAAAAGGGTGTTTATCTCTATATTCACATCTGGTGAGAAAATCGCTGAACCAATATGGATGAAAGGTATTAGTATTTGCAGAAATTTGCTGAAAGATTTAATTTAATCTAAACAAATATGTTCCAATTTTTTTATAAAAAAGAGAAATATTTATCGTTAGTAATTTCAGAACAGAATACAAAATAGCTAAGAAAACATCTATTGGTAGATGTTATTAAGTCAGGGTATGCAGAATGCTTCCACAAGATGAACAAACTCAGGCCTTAAAGCACGTTGTGTCTTCATCTCTTAATATCCGCATCCTGAATACTAAATTTATCCTTACCCAGTGTTTTCTTCAATTTCGTTTCGATAACTTAAATGATATAAAAAATATTTAAATGCTATTTTTTAATTTAAATTATTCTAAGACATTGTATTCTGTTTTTTTTTCCCTAGAAATTCAAGGTAAGTCAGCTAATTAACATATATATGATTGTCATTTTATTCTTGTAAGTACAAAATTTGCTGTTGTTAACGCTACAGTTTGATAGTAATATTTCATGTTCGAATGGACTCTATAATAGACTTCACAATTTACCATAGTCGAAGACGCACTATTACACTCAGAGGTATATGAGTATGTACTTACCTGGTCCCCGGGGATTCCAAAATGTTGGCACCTGGATATCACTCATCTTCACTCTTCCTCACAATCGTACATTCATTTTTTCGCCATTTATTAAAATTGTATTGTACATTTAGTAACGAAAGAAAGTATGTTCGACTTCTCAAATCTTATTTAATTCTACTGTATTGAAAATTATTGGAGGAACCCATTGCAAACCCCTGAAATCTGGTATTTTGAATCTAGATTATTTATATCTATTCTATCACCAGCACTCTAATTATTGGGTAAATCCTATTTATGATGACCAAAATCAGAAAGTAAATAAGAATAAAGTTTTGTTAGAACAATAGAGAAAAGCAATTTTTGCACATTTAAAAATAAACATTGCATAAATCTGTTGTTAGCATGAAGAAACAAAGAGCTGATTTAAAAATATTGCTTAACTGTTGAGACATTGAATGCTTCATTATACTGTAATAACCATTTTCTTGAAAATTATTGCAATTCAACTAAATTATTTTAATACTTTCCCTAAACATTAATGAGTAAGTTTACAGGTTTTTCTTTGCAACGTGATGCATGTTCCCTTATTAGACGATCTACTGTCGTATTAACTCAATCACTACTAATCCTTATCAACAGGTTTTCCAGTAGAAGTACTCCAAGTAAATCTTGATTTACTGTTATTACAGTTTAACTAGAGTTATTGTTCAAAATCAGTTAAATTACTTTTTTGAATGGCTTAATATATATTAGAACTTAATGTTTGCTTAAGCTTTAAGATGAAAAAAAAAAATTGTCAGTGATCCATTATAATTGAGAAAAGATTTTGACAGTATTTATTCTGATTTTTACTGAATTACTTACATTTTAAATATACATTAATACATCTATTTTACTGACTAATATAAAGATTATAAATATCTAAGATATTAGCTGCTGGTATATGTACATTGAAGACATAATAGTTCCTCTGGAAAAGTTTTACTATAATGCACCACTGTTTCTTAAACCATGAATTCTTGCCTTTTTACTATTGAAGCTACATTTAAAATTCTAAATGTAAATATAGGTATTAATATAAATGTATTATAGAATATTTTTCTATATATATTAATATAGCAAAATTTTACAACAAACATGTGAAACTATCATGTTTAAACCACAATCACAATGGGAAAGAAGAACCCATTATTCAGTCGTAACAAGGTCTTCGAGAGAGTTGGGTTTGGACTCTGACGAAGACTGCTTGTAACAGTTGAAAGATCAGTCTTTTTTTCTCATTTCTTAATCAAGCGCAATGGAGGTTTGAGACCGTCTCCAACCATCTCTGTACCAGTGCTTTTGCTTTCACTCTCTTATCTTTCCTAAGGACCTTCAAACTAAAAATTAGAGAATGGAAGTGCATATCTGAATGGGACTATCTGAGAATGTGACTAATGTGGAAGGTGACAAAATAAATCGGGACTGGGTCAGTTGTTCACAATGTAATCAAACTCTCAAAAAACGATGTTTGGGTTTTTATTCATAACAATTTTTATGAAGTAAATGCAGAAGTAAAAAATTATTTAATAAAAAAAAAACTGTGATATTTTACATTACGTTACTGCTAACAATTTCAACTGGTATTTAGTTTTGACAAGGTTATATTACATGAAACTGTATAGGTTTCGTACTGTTAACATCGTTAATCCTAAAGTAATATAAAGGTTACATTGTTTTTCTTTCAATAAATTTTTATTTCTGCCTGTCAAATTTATTTAAAATTAAAATCGAAACGCTGGAGTTTGAGAATTTGATTCGAATCTGGAAAACTGATTGAGTTTCGATTTACTTGAATACTATAGTTATCTAAAGTTTCCAATCTTGGACAATATATGTTCTACACTATTTTTAATTGTCGAGGTTTTTATAAAAAATAACATATATATATATATATATATATATATGTTTATATCACTCTTAAAATCAGTGATAATGATGGCATTACAACATGCATAATGAGACATGCGACATTGGTTCTATGTCAACGCTTTACCAGGCTTTAGTCTTATTACTATTGTCCCGTTGAGACAGGTTTCTCAGCAACAGAACCTCTGTCGTCAGACCAAGAAATGTTCAGGGCTCGTACGCACTCAGTATACACTAATATTGGCAATTGACACTAGCTTCGCTATATAGTAAAGTATCATTTCTGCTTCTCCAGATATCGGTCCTTTCAAGTATCTAGTTGATGTTTGTTTGTTTCAAGTATGATAGTTCTGCATATAAATTTGATTATTCCAGCAACATGTTTTGACATAGGTGATTTTTAACATTTTTGTTGAAAGAGGTTTATTGGATGAAAATTTTTTGGAAATCTAATATTTTAAATCCTTAATAAAACCTTTAAATTAAAATATAATTTCAAAATAATTTCACCGTTTGAATAAAAATGACTTCATATTTTATATTGTTAATTTCAGAATCATACAATTGACAACGTTATTTTTTACAGACCTATAGAGTAAAGTTTTAAAATAGTTGAATTTATAGGTATTTGTATTTTATATTTGTTCACAGGAAAATAATGAAGTAAAAGCACTATAAAAACATTAGAATCTATTATAAACAGGGTAGGAGCTATTAAGAAAGTGATTGAAGAAAACAGAAAAGATGTTTAAAAAAGAATTGATTTAGTTTTGTGTTGTATGGAAGGAAAGAGAGATTTTACCCTTAAATAGTTTTAATTGTGGGAGTTCCCCACCCACGAAGACACCATAAAGGAGTCATTACTGTTGTGCTCCTGGGTGGCGGGCCTTCCATCCACTGCATAAATACAAAACTTAGACGACAAACAGACGGACTTTCATAAAATATTTATTATACATAATAATAGTCTTTAACAATTAATGCCAGTCGGCAGTAAGCGTTGAATTGGTTCTCATTGGAGCAGACGGCCCACAAGCACCTTCCCACACGGGACAGTTTTTTTTTTTTTGTGTATTTTCATAATGACGAGGCTGATCAGAGCCTTTGAAGTAGACACAGGTCAATCGACTCACCTGAACGCCTAAGGCACTAATTACACCTAAGATGCCTATTAAAATTAGTTTTTTCTCTTCCTCAATTGGTCCCTTGCGTACAAAGGCACTATTCAGTTCAAGAGTCATTCATGCGGCAGTAATATGTGAAGCCCATTTTCTTAATTTATTATTAATTAAGAGTAGAAAAAATGTATTGTTAGAAGAAGTTATTTGCATATTTACAATTATAAAGTCATAACTTAAAGTGAATAAACCTTTCTCGACTCTTTAAAGATGTTCTAATCAAGCAGTTTTAAGATCCTGCTATCAAACATAAGTTAATATTCTCGGCACCGGATAATTGTAGCCACAACGTCCATCATGTGTTGAAATTCAATTAAATCCTGAATTCATTATTTCACTTACACATTTTTTGTTTATTATTTCATTTTATTCATCAGACTCTATTAGATTGTTAGATATTTATTCATAAATATCTAATTCACATTCGGATGTCATTCATACATGATAACACTGAATGTCTCTAGATTAACAATTAATAGATAATGAACTGCATTTCACGTAAAAATACATAAAGTAAAACTTTTGAAATTCAGGTGTACAAAAATAATAAATATAATAAATATATATATATATATATATATATATATGACCAGTGTTCCCTCTAGGCTGTGCGCGTGTGCACGCGCACACAGCTTTCAGAGGCAGCGCACACGCATAGATTTACTGCGCACAGACGTATTTCGATGTGATGTAACAATGTAGGAAGTTTGTTGTTGGACTTGCTAAAAAGATGCATTTCTTTGAAAGTTAAGACGGCATCGTGTGCGAAGAAGGTACCAGCAGTAACATAACTAGGACAAGTAGACTACTTTTTTTTCAATGGCTGCCGTAACCTAGCTGCTAGATCTCTTGCATGTTTGTCCACTTATGCTGTAGTTGAAATAGGCTTAAGATAGCCTATTCCATCAAAACCAAGCAAAGGAACAGACTGGGAGAAAGGCATTTGGACATGATAATGAGGGTCAAGTCTTATCAGCGAGATGGATGTGTTATAGACAAGGTGATGGCTTATAAAGAATGGGTCAGCAAGAAGGATAGACGTGAGAAAGTTGGTCAATGGAAGTAAAGAAATACTGTAAAACATAGGTCCTCGACCCTTTATAGCATATTGTCCCCTGATATGTGATATATTAAAGACATGTGAACGTTTCTTTTTGAAAAACATTGCTGATTGCTCCATTTATTTCGTTTTCTTTTTGTTCTTTTTTCACCCCTTTATTTGAATTCAAATAAAACCATCTGTTACAAGCAATTTAATTTATTATTTATTATTTTCCATGAATGTTCATTGTTATCTACTGATAACATATAGCCTTCACTAAAGCATTTACAATTTATAGAACAACTTATTGAATAACCAAAATTTTCTTAATAAGCCCACTATTACCCGGTTAGAACACCAAAATTTATTCATGGGTTTTTGCACAAATATTAGTCATTTCCAAAAAAGTTCGCACACACCAAAATTTCTGCGCACACATACTACAAAAAATTAGAGGGAACAATGTATATGACCAAACCACAATATGAAATGGAAAACAAGACTAAGATCTTTCAATCGTAAAAAGCGGTCTTCCTCAGAGTCAAAAACCCAACTGAAAAGTGAAAAACTCAGTTGGGTTTTTGACTCTGACAAAGACCGCTTCTTACGGTTGAAAGATCTTAGTCTTGTTTTCCCATTTCATATTGTTGTTTGATCATTGAATGTTATTTCACGTGTTTATGTGAAATCATTATATATACATATCTGAGACAGATAACTGATAACCATTCGAAAGTCACTCTGAGAGCTTCAGAGGAGTCTTTTGGGTGAGTAGGTCTACTCCTGGACTTAACCTCAATCGTTGATTATTTTGGTCTCTTCATTTGTTTTTGTTTTACTTTCTTAATTTATTGTCTTATTTTTATTTTTGTGTGGGTTTTTTACTTGTGCTTATAGTTTTTGTTTTCATTTGTTATTATTTGTTTTGCTTTTATTTCTTTATATATCCTTGCCTCCCCTCCTTCCGTAAGTGGCTACACTATTTGAGTGCTTCTTCAAGACCACCGGCCAGTCGTGATCTACCTGCGGAGCAACTCATTTCTATCTACCTGATGACGAGGCCATCGGAATATAGTAGTGAGTTTCTGTTTCATTTCTATGTGTTCTTTTTGTCAATGTAGGTTATTTAGTTCCAGTAATGGTTTCATTTAACTGGTTATATATACAACATCAAAAAAAAAATTTGAAGGTGACGGTTGTGTTCATAGCAAAATAAAGCACTGATATCGACTCTAAAAACACTTTAAACGACTAGCGGCATCACTTTAATTGTTATGCAGACGTTGGAAGAAAATTTTCTGCCTTACCAATATCAAAGATAAAATCTGAGAATCTTCCTACTGAAATAGCATGATATCTAATCAAAAGAGAAATATCTTGTGCGTCATTTTATTATAGTTTCATGAAGTTTTAAATAAAATATTTCATATTTTATATAAAATGAGTAGCCTACTACATCTTTGCTAGAAATAAAATTAAAATCAAACTGGTTATGGTCATCTTAGGTTTCGTTTTATTTTAATGTTGCTATCATGCTGACAAACAAAATATTAAACTTTAAGAGAAAGTAAAGTATTATCATTGCATATGGTAGCATCCGTCTCATCATAGCATGTGGATTTGGAGTTAAGATCTCAATTCCACTAAAAAATTCCTTACAGGAGAACAATGCCTTTCTGGCCTTACCCGGTGTATCAGCTACATGAATTCTCTAGCTTAGTCTTTCATTTGAAGGGACTCCAAAGAATATTTTCGTACCATTGAGAGGTCTAGCTTAGTATTTCTTATGAAATCGTTTTTGGAACTTAATTTCTACTTCCTTTAGAGTGGTATAAACACCCTTTTAGCTGTATTTATACTCAGATAGTTTTCTTGTACTCATCCTTGTACAATTTGGAGAGCATTCTGCATACCCTCTGATATAGTGCTATCAAGGATTTATTTTTTTATAATAACCTATTCCACATACATATTTTTGAGTACCACAATTTGAGTATTCTGTAGATCATCACAAATAATGAACATGATTCACTAAGATTAAGAGAAGTGGTTCTTAACCTTGTGGAAGTACCGAACCCCACCAGTTTCACATGCGCATTCACCAAACCCTTCTTTAGTGAAAAATAAAATATGATTTATTTCAAATTGAAGTCATAGGTGTATATTTTTTTACAGGTGCACAAATTTAACCATGTATGAAATCACGTGAACAAATTTTACGTGAAATGTAGACTGTAGGAGAATACAATTGTACGTGAATTGTGTGTAATCGCGTGAAATCATGTATGAAATTCAAATAACAAAACCAAGACAGTAACTCAAAGCAAATTACATATCTGCAAATTAGTGTGACTTCTCCTGTTTACCTCCTTGGCGAAGGTTCTATTCACCTCATTTAATTGAAAAACTTCATAAATTTGGTATCAATGTCTTCGATTTTATATCCTATAGCAAATAGTTTGTGTTAGCAAATAGGTGTCACTGGCGGGTGGATAAAATGACACCTACTTGAATTGTTAATCTTTGCTGAAACAGATTGTAAGATATCATCTGTAACCTGAGCGTCTAAAAATCCTCCATTTTCTCAGCAATATGAATAGTTTGTATCAGTAATATTCGACTCCATTAGCACGTATTAGTTTTCACGTACTCAGATTTCATATTCTTAGCACTAACCTGTTTTTGAGGCTTCATATGAGATTTCGAATGGATTGTAGACGACTAAGATTAATTATTATCTGTCGTCTCACTATTTAACTGATATAATGTATAATTATAATTAGTGTTTTCATGCAGTAGATGATGGCGACAAATTGTGACGACTTGGATAAATCATAGTATTACCTATGATCCAAATTATTTAGATTGGTAGTTCTTCTCTTCAAACTCCTTAAGTATCGTTAACCCCTCAGGTGCTAGCGACATTTAATTTACAACTAATTGATGTCAATGTTTAAATACCAATACATTATTAAAAAGGTTCCTACTTATTGGGTATATCCTTGGATGATGTGTGTTACTGCTTACTGCTTATGAGCACCATATACAGGTACCCTATTAAGTTGAAGGTTTAACTACTGACGAGTAACTAAAAACAGATGAAAGGAGTTTGTTTCAGATGCGTCAATTAATCTAACAGAAGCAAAACATAATTGAGTTGTTTTCAGTCTCATTTGTAGTTGTTTTCGTAATCCAACCATACATGATTGTGTGCCACCATCTTAATTATATAAGATCTCTTTCTAATGAGCATGATGCTATTCCAATGTACTGTGAACTCCACAATCATACAGCTAAGAAACAACTTATCAAAGTAATCAACCCTGCTTTCCGTCAGTTACCTCCCTTATTCATCTCGTTGTGATTCAACCTTCTTTTTAAAAAACATCTCTCATTACGAGAATCTCTCAAGTCGACCTAAGAGACCCTTATTTCTTTCTGTTGCATTATATTTACGTACCTTCTAAATTTCAAACCTTTTGACATGAACAACTCTGGTCTTTAAAAAATCTCATCTTATGGTAAAACTGTAACTATTTCCATAATTTTACTGTAATAATACTGTAACTATGTAATATTACATTAGAACTATGTGTGCATTGTAAATATGGTTGTCTTACCGAGAGCTTTTGCTGATTATTTTATACTATTGTTCAACCCTTATTCGTGGAACCCTTTTGCAAGATCAAATTCTCTTACAGAGATATAATCTTACTTATTATGTAGTAATATATTCTTTTCCAAAACCATCGTTCTTTTATGGTTACAATGAATGTATTTCCTTTTTTATATTACATTGGGCTACCTTAAAAGGACTCTTTTTGATACTTGTTTGATTACGCATTACCTTTTATTATTCATTCCATAAACTTTCTTGTTATTATGGATAATATTGTTCCAAGGTACAAAGCGTTAGTAGTATTCTAATTGATGAAATTCCAATTTCTATGATTTGTTTAAGAAATCATTTAGCTGATGGTTATATCAACCTTATGAACAAGTAAAAAAAAAAACGTTTTATTTACATAAATCCTTCAAATCATACTTGGAACACAACTTGGGTAACAATTATGTAAAACAACACACCATCCATACAATTTCAAATAACAAATTATTTCCAATATACATAGTTCTTCTTTGAGCTTGTTGATTTTACATAGGACTGTAAGTTCAATTCACTTCTTTTTGTCATTTTTCGTCCTTCATGTGTCTATTTATATTTTCTATGATTTATAACCTGTTATGATTTTTTACATAAATCATAAATTTTCGATGTATAAACAAAAAAAATATTTTCATGTGATAACTTTTGTCCAAGGATGCAATATATAGATTGATTAGATCATTTTGTAAGACAAATCCACAATGCCATAAAAAGCAAAAGAAATTTATGTTTATTGGTGGTGTTTTATTACATGTAACAATATTATTCCTCTTATATCTCATATAAGACAATAAAATTATTTAAAGTCTTCCATAATGAACATTCATTTTAATTTAGTGGATTCATTCAAAAAATTTCTAAGTTGATACAAACAATGTAAATAAATATAAATAACTTCGACAAGTATAGACAGGCAAGCAATCCGTTAGTCTAGGATAAACAATCAGTTTTTATAGGTTTATTGCTCCTCGCCATAATTGAAATTTCATGAATTTGGTTTTATAAATTGCTAATTTTTTGTTCCATTTTTGAGCAAAATTTCATGGTCTCTAATGAGTTGTTTAGAAACTGAAAATGTACTATAACTCCCGTTTCATGAATTTAATTTTTGAAAAAAATTATCTCGACTCATTTACCATATAAATTTCTCTTTTAGGTTTATTTCATTTTGATCCGGTATGGCTTGTATCACTCTCACAACATTCGCTCTCACAATTTTTAGATTTAATTATAAGTTAAAATGTTTACATATTATTAAAAAAAATATTTTCCGTTGTTTTGTATATTTTAATATATTTTTCTTTTATTGCATTTGTATCCTAAAAGATAGTCCCAAATTTTTAAAACTCTAGTATTGGTAGTTTAGAAGAAAAAAAATGTAGACTAAAAACAAGTTTTTGGAAAAAAAGTGACAATTCATCATGCATAATTAATTCCTCCCAAACAATAGCGATCATCTACACTGTGAGAGACCATCTACATTTTGTTTAAAATATCAACTTGATCCATCAAATATTCTGGGTCGTAGCATGGTAACAATCTTAAACACTTAACACACTTAAACACTTCAAGGTAATATTAAGTGTTTAATTATATTAAAAAATGTTGCAAAAATTGTATATATGTGTAGACAAAAACAGTAATTCTTCAACAAGTGAGTTTTTCAGAGTGAAATGAAACTTCATAGATCAATGTTTTTGCATATTTATTTAAATATTATATCTAATGTCTTCCTCAAAAGTATACACATTTATATTCGGAAGGAAATAACTGAAGAACAGCAATTACATTTCCAGTTTATTAAAAAAAGTGTATTTCAGGAACTTTATTATTGTAAAAATTTTCCAATATGTATAAATAAGTTACTCACTTAGTGTAAGTGTTGTTTTGTAAAAAGGTTTCTGCTTTAAATATTGGTACTTTGAATCTCTGACAAATGTTGACACTTAGATGAATAAGTTAAACGCTAGCAACAGTTTTGAGATCACTCAAACTTGCTAGCACGTATAAAAATGCATTAGCGATAAGGTGTTCGTTGACCTTTGCATACTTCCTTTAGTAAGTCGATACGAGCAGACGTGGAGTAAGTGATTTGATTAGCTGACGTCATTTGGGATGTGCTTGAAACAATAGGTGACAGCACTCATGTCCGTCCTTCAATGACATTATAGTCCCATGTCACTGCCTCCTATTACTCATTTTGAATCAAACATTTTACTCTCAATATATCAGTATCACATTTCATCAAGTAAAAGTTAGTACGCAATTACATATTACAACTTCATATATTCAGAGTCAAACAAAATGATTACTGTAGGATAACAAAAATGATACATCTCTCTCACATACCCACAACCACTCACCCACTCATCCCCCATATATATATATATATATATATATAAACTTTAAATTACACAAAGCACGACAGAGAAAAATGAATAAAAAGAACACTTACAGAATTCAATATTTCGAACTGTTGTTCGTCATCAGGAGTAGACGAGAAGAGAGGACGAAGTGAGAGAGATCTCCCCACATCGAAGAACGGAGCGCAAATCATATATATATATATATATAGTTAACACATGAAAGAGAAAAAACAAATAAAGATACACACAAAAGACTCACAACGATATTTCTACAGTCGTCGTCATCGGGTAGAAGTAGTCCCTTTGAGTAGCTGAAGCTAACTGAGTGGTAGGCCGAATGCAAACGAACACGCACGCACTCTGCCGGCCGCCCTAGGTAAGCTACTAACTACAGAGAGAAAAATAACTAAAAAGAACAAATAAAAATAACAGAAGGAGAAGAATAGTAAATGAAGCAATAAACAATTTAAAAAATAAATAAATAAATAAATAAAAAATAAAATAAAATAATAAAAATAAAAAAAAATTAAATTAACGGTACAAGTTAAGGCCAGGAGGAGAGCGAGCTTTGAGAAGACAGATAATTGCCTCCTCTGAAGCTCTTAAAGTAACCCGAGAAGACGGAACAGGGATATGATTAAGGACTTGGACCCGGAAGCAGTGATTAAAATCCAGTCCATGGGAATTAGAGTGGATAGCAATAGGGAGGTTTTTGCGTTGACCAACGGAAGCCCTGTGACCATTCATACGTAAGTTGAGCTGCGTAGAGGCCATACCAACGTAGAATGCATCACACTGGGTGCAGTCCAAACGGTAAACGCAATTAACCAATGTGCATGAGGTGTGGGGAGGACAAGGGTAGTTAATGTTGCTATGGGGGGAAGTAAAAAAGGGATTAGGGTTATATATTATATTATATTATTATATTATATTATATAATATATTATTATATTATATTATATTATATATAAACCAACCTTTTATTTTCATTTGTTGTAATTTATTTTTGCTTTTATTTCTTTATCTATCCTTGCCTCCTATCCCTCTGTAAGTTGGCTACACTGTTTGAGTGTTTCTTCCAGACTACTGGCCAGTCGTGATATACCTACGGAGCGACTTGTTTCTATCCCCCTGATGACGACGCCATCGAAATATAGTAGTGAGTTTCTGAGTTTCTGCTTCATTTCTGTGTGTTTGTATGTCAATGTAGTTTATATATATATATAATGTAATCTTTTTTTTTGAGGGTTGAGGTCCAATGATTTTAAACTAGTCCGTTTGCCGACGTTTCGACATATTCGATATTGGACCTCAACCCTCAAAAAAAAAAATTACATCATATAAACTTTGGGTCAAGAAAACAAAATCATGATATTTATATATATATATATGCTCAAAAATGATGAAACGTAACAAAGAATCACTTTTCAACCGTCATGGCAGATCTCTAGGCACAATGAACCTATGAGTCTATGAACCTGAAGAACTGACCGAGTCCTGATAAACATCAAATTTGTTTTCATTTCACTGTTGATATTTTTATCAATGTTTATATATATATATATATATATATATATATATATATCACTGAAAATTCGAAAAAACGATCCAAACTGGGCGCAAATCAGCTCATAAACGAAGAAAAGCAACACACAGAGAAAGAGACACACTTACAAACTCAAATTTTTGGATCATCCGTTTTTGAGCTTATATATATATATATATATAAGTTACGCGTGTCCGGGTAATGAATAGGTTTTTAAAAAAAAGGAATTTAAATAAACTAGCTCGCACGTGATTGAAGACAAGAATCGAGTTTATTAGTCAGCTCCTTCTGTTTATAGGAGAGGCAATGTTGATACGGACTTCAACCCTCTAGTCTCTCGCGGGCCGGCGTCTCTCGCGGGCCGGCATTACTGCCCCCTCCCAGTCCTTATCAACAATGCTCTCCGTACAAGTGTCTGAGTTATATCATAAAATAACAAAACAAAACTTGACTCTAAACATAAGAAATGAATATAATGTTTTAACATTCAAAAATAAAATGACGTCCACACAAGTAACTGAATTAACATTGTTTATAGAAATTACAGAAATAACAAAAGATGAACTTCTATGATTATTTGTACAAAACAAAAATAACAAAATTAAACACACATAACTACACTATATCGTTCGCACCATTGGTGGGATTTTCCTTCTCACCCGTCGCAGTTCCTGAAAATGAACTATTTCTTGTTTCAGGGTGTCCGTTCCTATCCTCCATATCTGTGCTCTGTACCGTGGTAACGTTGCGAGTACTTCGTATGGCCCTACGTATCTCGGGTCCGATTTCCTTCGCTTCTGCCTATTCAGTTTATATACGAAGTCCCCTTCTTGTATCAACCCTACTGCTTCTTCTGCTTTCCTTTGATTATATTGCTTGGTCCATCTTTCTTTTGCTGCTTTGACTCTATTATGTAACCTTTGTGGATCCGCTTCCTTTTTCCGCAATTCAAATGGTGTTGCCTCTGTGGTCGAGTGAATACTACTGTTGTATGCTAGGACCGCATACCCTTTGCCACATGACCCTTTATGTTTTTTGCATCAGCCAATAACTGCAAGTGTTCCGTTAGAGTGTTATGTAGTCTCTCTATTGCTCCGTGGGACCTTAGATGACCCGGTGTACACCAATGGGGGTTTATATTGAATTCTTTTAACAGGGTTTTTATTTTAACGTTGTTGAACTCTCGCCCTCTGTCCATATAGATCGTTCTCGGGCAGTCAAACGTGGCCAAATACGACAGCAATGCCTCTTCTGTACTTTCACTTGATTTACTTGTTAGTGGCCATGCTGAGGCTAACTTCGTTAGTCTATCTATTGTTGTTAAATATTTGTTTCCGTCGTATGTAAATATATCAATTTCTAGCTCCTCAAAGGGTCCCTCGGGCGTCTGACTTTGTAATAATGGAGGTACAAGTGGTACTCTTTCATACTTCCTCCTTTTGCATATTTCACAGTCCTTTATCACTTGGGCTATCCTCTTGCCCATTTGGAGCCAGTAATGCGACCTCTGTAGATGTTTAAGGGTCTCTGTGACACCACGATGGTTGGTTTTTCCCCTGTGATAATTTAGGATGACCTCTTTCTGCTGCTCTTCGTCTTCTACCGTTTCTACCTGGTTCTTACAGATTATGAAATGAGCTCCTTGTCTCAGCTCTCTTTCCTGAATTAGTCGGAGTAGTCTATTTTCAAGTTCTTGTGATTCTATAAAGAAATGGTATACCTTTCCTGGCACTGTTAGTTGGTTTATGACTGTACTTAATTGTTCGTTGTTCGCTTTCGTTCCTCCTGTAATAATATTTATTTTTAAGTGGCCATATTTGTGCAATTAGGTGTTTATTATTTCTTCTGTGTCGTCTTTTATAATTATTTGATTTCTCTTGTTGTTTATTATATCCTGACTAATCTCGGCTTCCGGTCCATTTCGTTGTTCTTGGTCTTCATCTGCGTCTGGTGTCCAGTTGGCGAAGAACTCTCGCACGTCCCTGGAGGTACTTGGCTCTCTCGTACTACTTCTCGTAATGACGTTGACGTTTCTGGACAAACAGTCGGCTACTTGATTATCAACGCCCTTTACGTGCTGGACCCTGAAGTTGTATGCAGCTATCCTTTCTTTCCACTTTGCTATCCGGGCTGACGTCTCCTTTAAATTCCCGATCCACATTAGGGGCCTATGATCTGTTCTAATAGTGAACTCAGCCGCAAAAAGGTAGGGTCGGAAATGTTCTACAGTCCACACTATGCCTAACATTTCCCTTTCTATTGTGCTATACCTTTTTTCTGCTGGTGATAATTTTCTGCTGGCGTAGGCTATTGGTCGCTCTCCCTGGATAGTTTCCTGCTTCAAGACTCCCCCGATAGCTTCTTGACTAGCATCTGTCATTACAATGAATGGTTTGTTTAGGTCAGGAAATTGGAGCAACAGCGGGCCCCGCAACGCCTTCTTACACTGCTCCACTGCTTCTCTTAGATCTTCTGTTTGTATAAACTTCTTTCCTTTCTTTAAACTGTCCGTCAAGGGGTTCGTGATTGCTGCAAAGTTCTTTACGTACCTTCTATAGAAACCTATCATACCTAGAAAAGCCCTGATGTCTTTGGGTCCCTTTGGATAGGGTAATCGATCTATTGCTTCAACCTTCTTAGGGTCGGGTCTTACTCCTTCACCTGAGATAAGGTGCCCCATAAATCTAACCTCTTTTTGATATAAGCGGGTTTTATCCATCGCTACCTTTAAGCCAAAGTCCCTTATTCTTTTCAGCACCCTTGTAACATGTTCCTTATGCTCTTCTATTGACTTACTGAACACTATGATGTCATCCATGTAGATTTGCGTAAAGTCTTCTCCCAGTCCTTCAAGCAGTTCATCCATGAGGCGTTGGAACGTGGAAGGCGCATTCTTTAGGCCAAAGGGCATCCTCAAAAATTCGAAGTGGCCTCTATCGAACGTAAAGGCCGTCTTCTCGACATCTCTCGGGTGCATCCTAATCTGGTGATACCCGGCCTTGAGATCGAAGGTACTGAATACAGTTGCTCCTGCCATATGGTCGAGTATGTCTTCTATCCTTGGCAGAGGGTATCTTTCAAGCTTAGTGTACTTATTTAACTCTCTAAAATCTACTACCAACCGGTATTTAGGGGGTTTACCCTCCTCGACCTTTTTCGGGACCAGCCAAATAGGGCTCGAAAATTGCGACTTAGACCTCTGTATTATGCCCTGGTCCAGCATTTCCTTTATTTGCTCCTGCATTATCTTTTTCAATTGGTGTGGGTACCTTCTAGGTTTCACGTAAACAACTGTACCTTCAGGGAGTTCTATTTGGTGTTTGACCCTACCTGTAGCTGATAACCTCTGTCCTTCACTATAGAATACTTTTTCAAATTCTTTCATTAATTCACTCACCTGATGTTCTCCTGGTATCACTTTTCCACAGTTTACCGTTATTCTCTTCCCTGGTTTAACTCTCCCTTCCACGAAGTATTTCCTTTTTCCTAGTTTAATGTCCCACTTCCCTCTTTTACACTCAGGTTTTGCATTGATTCTCTCCAAAAAGTCGCACCCTAGAATAACTCCATATTTCTGGGTCTCTAAGTGGGTCACATGCACTTTCATCTCCAAGGTCTCTCCTATTAATTCTCCCATCTCTACCTGTAATTCGCCTACCAGGCTCTTCCTTCCTGCCATGGTGACCAAGGTGCAGTTGCACGGTGTCAGCCCTGAATAATTATCCATCCTTTTTGCCACTTCATTGTCCATAATTGTGCTATCTGACCCTGTATCTACCAAACACTTAGTCTTCCATTTGGGAAAAAAAAATATAGGGAGCTTACCTCTTATGCTATTCCTCTGTTGCTCGCCTATATACCTCTCGCCTAACCTTCAATCCTTCTTCCTCTTCTCTCGAAAAGCGATCCTCCCACCACGAGTCTCTTCCAGTGAAGGCCACTTCCCTCGCTCGTACCAGCGCTCGTGTCGTTCTATCGATGTCTCTTGCTCCGACCCTGTTGACTCTGATGAGCTCCCGTCCTCTGAAGAGCCTTCCCCTTTTTGTCTTCTCCTGCCCCACATCTTCTCCCGCCGGGTTGTGTTAACTTCCATGGGCTCATCTCTTGGTGTTGGTCTATACTGTTTCGTTCGTGGTCTCTCCTTGCGATATAAATACGGACACTCTCGCGCGAAGTGACCGAGTTCACCACACTCCCAACATCCTCTTCTTACTGGCTTCTCTCTTCGCGTGTAGCCTCCCACTGCCTCATAGCTGTTCCTCCTGGCTTGAGATCTTCTCTCTTCAAAACGTCCCCGTGGCTTCCTCTCCTGTGAATACCTCCCTTGTCCTCGATCCTCATAGGCTCTTGCTCTGAATTGCCTATCCTGAGGTACTCTCCTCCTGGTCACAACTGCCCATCCTCCTTCTGACTTCCCTCTGTATATAACACCGTTATCTTCTCGGTCCATTTCTTCCTCCCGGATGGCATTAATTGTCTCCTCGAGACTAGTGGGCTTCATGATACGGAGGGCCATTCTCACTCGTTCTGGAGCTGCCTTGAGGAGAATTTCACTGGCTATCTCTTCATATATCGTCGTTCTCCATTTCGCTTCTTGACTGTCTGTGCACTTTTCATTTATCTTCATAGTTAATTTCCTTGTCGCATCCCCCAATCTGCGCCCGAACTCAGCGCAGGTCTCACCATTCTCCTTCCGCATTTCAAAAATTTTTAGCGCACTTCTAGCTACAGGCTTTGCGGCTCCAGCATATCTGTCCTTAAGGGCTGCTCGCACCGCACTCCACTCCGCACAAAACGTAAGTCCTAACTCCAGCATCACCGTAAGGCTGACCCTGGCGAGGAAGTAGGTCTTGATGTTCTTGTCTGTAGCTGGGTCTAGTTGAGTTGTGACTAACTGCTCGTTGATGGAGTCCATTCTCTCTATGAACAAGTCCAACTCTCGAGCATCACCCTCGAACCTCTTTATCGAATCTAATAGGTTCATCAGGTACCCTGCTTTTGCTACTCTCGCTTGCTCTATTTTCACTGCGAGCCTAACATCGGCTCCTGTTGTCTGTTTACTCGTCATGTTGGTTTCTACACTGGACACAACACTACACTATTAAACAGTTGGCGAATGATCCCGGGTTTCGGCACCAGTTACGCGTGTCCGGGTAATGAATAGGTTTTTAAAAAAAAGGAATTTAAATAAACTAGCTCGCACGTGATTGAAGACAAGAATCGAGTTTATTAGTCAGCTCCTTCTGTTTATAGGAGAGGCAATGTTGATACGGACTTCAACCCTCTAGTCTCTCGCGGGCCGGCGTCTCTCGCGGGCCGGCATTACTTATATATATATATATATATTATATATATATATATATATATATTATATTATATATCAATGATTATTCACGTGTTTATGTGAAATCTTTATATATATATATAAATATGTGAATATATATATATATATATATATATTCACAAAGAAAACCCACAGAAATGAAACAAAAACTCACTACTATATTACAATGGTAGTCAGATAAAAGTAAATCCCTCCGATGATTGGAAACGACTGGCAGGTGGCCTTGAAGAAGGAATCAGACAGTGTAGCCAACTTGCGTACCTATATATTATCAACAAGATAATGATCTACAAAGGACAACAAACGTTTTAGTGTAAACTATAACCGTCTCCCACAGTCGCTTTGCAACAAATTAAGCTTTTATTTTCGCATTTCGAATTTTATTTAGGCCTACAAAATAATATTTATACCTTTTTCATGGACCTACAAAACAGAGGAAATACAAGAAATAATATATTCATTGAAAAATCAAACATACATAATCAAATGCATAAAAAGTGACAAATAAGAAAATAAAATAGAAATTTTGACAATAGGTTAGTGAGAGAACTTACAGAAGTATATATAGCTCCATCAAATAAAAAATATAGGGCTTCACAAATGAAAAAAACAACATCCAGGAAATTTGATTCAACGATTTTGGTCAAAATATTTAAGACAACAAGAGCACAATTAATAAAGAACAATCACAACAACCAAATTGCACAAATAATGACATAGATGTTCAAGTAAGAAGTTTTTTTAAATTTCCATATGTTGAAGGATTATCGTTAACAACTGAAAGAATCTTCAAAGGACATTTACCTCAAGTTCATTTAGCGCTTTATAGCTAAAAAATAGAAGGTAAATCTCTATTATCAAGTATAAAAGAGAAACTTTTAAAGTAACTATATAGTAATGTAATATATGCAATAAAGTGTAAAGACTGGAACTATGTTTATTATGGAGAAACCAGTTGTTTTTTAAAGATAGAACTTTTGAGCACACATCTTCTATAAGAAAAAAGAAAATTAATACTACTGCATTAGCGGCACAAATTAGCGGTACATTAATGAAGAACATAGTTTTGATGTTCATGAAATATAAATAATAGCCAAAGAAATAGATGAACATAGAAGGAAAATGTATATATATATATATATATATATATATATTATATATATATATATATATATATATATATATATATATATATATATATATGTAGCAGATTCAATAATATATCAGATCTTTCAACCGTAACAAGTGGACTTCGTCAGAGTCAAAAGCTCACTTCGACTTTGACTCTGGCGAAGCTTTTGACTCTTTCTTAGTCTTTTTTTTTTTCATTTTATATTGTGGTTTGATCATTGATTCTTCTTTCACGTGTTTATGTGAAATCTTGTTATATATACGTAAACAACTATGAAAAGTTCTATTAGTATCTTTTTTTATTTCTCGTATATTTTTCAAAGTGAAACACTTAAAGTGAAAAACCTTGAAAAATAACTGATATAAGACACCAGTATTACATCATTTACAGTCATCTGGAAAGAAGGGTTCAAATAGGTGACTAAGCGCCTGGAAATATCAGCATGTTGCTCTCGAGCGAGGAGGGGGAAAGAAAAAAACAGTAATATAAAGGGAAAGAACGAGATGTGAAGACAAAATAAAGCAATGTGCAATGAAAAATAACATTAATAATCAGAAGTAGAATGGATAAGTAATAAACAAAAAAATAAGTACACTAAATAATACAAAAAAACAGCAGTTAAAAAAACTTGGATATAATGAATCATTCCCTGTATTGCTCTGGCACCAAGATGGTTAAAATATGTTTGTTTGAAGGCTTTTAGAGGAATATAAGTGTTTGTCACAGGGATCTGACTATCTGCGCAACATTAGAACAACTCTAGAGCAGTACTAACTAGTGATTGGTAGGTAGGCATGATTATTAGGGAACTATGACATCCTGGGCAGGGCAGGGCATGAAGGTGCAGAGCCTGGGGTAACTCAAACACTGCAGGGACGCAACGCACAAATTATTATATATATAAATAATAATTATATTGGTTATATTCTGCAGTTATTAAAAATAAATGGTTTCGGCAGCTGTATGCTCTGCCGCCCGTATGGCGGATTAACCTGTGAACAGGTCACTTGTTTCAGGTCTTACTGTTCCCCGCAGGCGTCGAATCCAGGATGGTTGCCTTGGTTCGTCTTAGTTTAGGAACGTGTCTGATCACACCTAAGGCTGTTAATGGTTTTCCTTTCGGGAACAGTTAAATTATCAAGGATATTTTAATAGTTGAGAAAAGCAGTAACTACACTTTGTGGACAGTTGTTCTCATGAATCGTGAAGATCCTACCAGGACAATCACAAGACTTCAGGGTAGCATAACACTTTTTCTTACGACCAAACTCTTCCTTCTATATCGCTGTATTCTTTCTAGAATATTTATTCCTTTACCTAATAGTTCTAAAATTCATAAACCTCATAAAACGACTGATTCTCTTCTTCAAAAAGAGTATACAATTTCAAGCTACCGTTCTATTTCTGAAAGACTTCAAGTCATTTTACTGAGAGACTATTTCTAACAATCTTTTATCTGTAATCAACCAACCTGTTGGTTAATAAAATTGTCTAAATATGCAATAGGAAAATACTTATACCTTGATATTTGATTGCATACTCTGTGGAGAGAAGAGAAAAGAGAATTATACCATACTAAGCCTTAGTTTATTCTAAACTGTATTATTGTACAATAAAGTCCATGTATTTGTGTATTCAGGATTTTTAATACTGCTTTATTTTTATCTACCTAAGCTGGCTGAAAAAATATAACATCATTTAATAAGTTAAACTACTATTTCCGCTCATATTATATAGTAAATATGATGACTAGTAATTATTGACCCTGATGAAAATTTAGTTTTTTTGCATAACTCATTCATAATTTAAATTTACTGTATGACCAAGTTATTCATTAGACATTATGTTAAATATGTTCCCACAAATAGTGATGATAATCAATTCAGATAAAAAGATTTAAGAGCGATATAGTGATGGTAAATGGTGCGAGGTAAAATGGGAAAGGAGTGCGCAGGATGGACGACTCTGGTTTGGGTGGGCCGGCCGGGCAGAGCGCCACCCAGGCAGTGGGACACCCATTGTCTGCCAACCCAGACTTGGTGAATTAATTAGCCTTCAGAGCCCGACTGTCCTCTTCGGCGTCTTCTTCCTTCCGTAACGGTACCAATATTAAACTTAAACGAGCTGTTAAATTGATTGATATCCTTCAAATATAATTAAAACGTGTTCTTCTACACATTATTATAAAGTATGATTCAAATATAGTATTATAAATTGCTATTATTAATTGCTCTTAAAATAGTTGCAGGTGGATGAATCTGATTGAAAAATGAACAGACATAATTTAACAGTTTTAGTTTTTCATACTTGATTGATACTCGGAGTGAAAGATTTTGGGTCCTGCTTAGGTACTGAATACTTTAAGAGTGCTATTTCAACTGAAATGAACTGCCAGATTTAACGCTCATAAATATATCTTAGCTTCCACTTAAATGCTCTGTCAGCTTTCAACCAACACTTATTTGTGATCACCTGCATTACGTATCCACACCAACGCTGAAACTAGGAAACGCAAATACGCTTCACTTTCCTTATGAATCATAAAAATTAAGTTTTACGAGTTCGGGTTACATAAGTGTATTACGTGGAAAACCATAAATATTAATAATTTTCAATATCAGTTAATGCTGTCCATATATTTAAATAAAAATAATATACTTACAAGTTCAACGCCTGTAATAAAGAAAGATTAGTTTCTTATTTACGATGGAAAGGAAGGCGATTTTCTTTCATAAACTGCATGGAGTGAGAGTGTTTCTTTAACTACTGTGGAATAGTTTATGAAAAATTATATATAATAAAGTATTATGATTTTTTTATATTTGTTATTATTGAATTCAAACTGGCTTTACTTTTTTCCTATAGCTAAATCATCTTGATAAATAATCAATGCAATGATACGTAATTACAATGACTCAGGCTTGCTTTATCAGTTGTCAACAGATAGGTTAATTCATGAAAAAGTATGTTTTCATTGAGCATTATCAGTTTACATCAGAAACACTTATGGCGCTATAATGACTCAGAAGGTAACTTAACAGTATCAATGACATACAATTGTCATTACTCTTTATTTGCAATGTACAATTTCATTCATAACTCACATTCAATCTGACGGTTGCAAACGCTATGTAAGGTGTGTTTTCTTCTAAATTAAATGATTTCTACAAAATACCGGATAAAAAGATAATGAATCTAATCATTGGAGACAAATATTATATTTTATAATTTTATCAATGATCAAACCATAAACGTGATCAAATGATAAGTGTTTATGTGAAATCTTTTATATATTATAAATATATATTATATATATATTTTAGTGTAAAACAACACTAATACACGTATGTAGACAGGAAAAAATTAGCGCCTTATTCTTGCATAAAAACATTGAAATCATCTATTGATTGGACAGGAGATAATTTTACGTATGAAAAATAAATGTTGTTAAGAAATATTATTGAATCATTCTAATTAAATTTAATAATAAATATTATAAACATTAGTAACGGTCTTCAAATGGATACTTTTGTTACGAGGGCAATAGCCTCTTCTAAGAGGGTTGACAGCTAGCGGATAGCTTTTTACTCTTTCTTACTGTATCCTTGTTTCCCAAACTCCTTTCTGGATGTCCTTTCCTGCGCTTTCACCCTTTTAAAATACCATTCTCTCTCCACTTCAAACCTCACCAGATGTTTTCTGCATCTAGTGTTTCAGTTGGTTTTTGACTCCGACGAAGACGCTTATACGGTGAAAGATCTATTTTAGTCTATTTTTTCCCTTTTTATTTGCGGGTCGATTATATATATATTATATATATATATATATATATAATATGGTACTGTTTTCTTGACCACAAATTACTAACAAACACTTTTTTTATTCCCTGACCAAATTCCGAGAAGAAGAAAAAGTATATATATATATGCAAAAAAATCACGATAAATAAACACGTGATGCAATCATGAATTTTAAACGACAATGGAAAAAAGAAAACAATAGAAATAAATGCTCTCCGGACTTTCAATTTATGTCATCAGAGAGCAAACCATGTCAAAACTGAGAAGCTGACTAATGGAAAGGAAGGCGATTTTCTTTCATAAACTGCATGGAGTGAGTGTTTCTTTAACTTACATGTGGAATATGTTTATCACAAAAATATATAATTATAATAAAGTATTATGATTTTTTTATATTCTGTTATTATTGAATTCAAAACTGGCTTTACTTTTTTCCTATAGCTAAATCATCTTGATAAATAATCAATGCAATGATACGTAATTACAATGACTCAGGCTTGCTTTATCAGTTGTCAACAGATAGGTTAATTCATGAAAAAGGTATGTATTTTTATTGAGCATTATCAGTGTTTACATCAGAAACACTCTACTGGCGCCTAATAATGACTCAGAAGGTAACTTAACAGTTATCAATGACATACAATTCTCATTACTCACTTTTATTTGCAATGTACAATTTCATTCATAACTCAACAGTTTCAATCTGACGGTTGCAAACGCTACTTGTAAGGCTGCTTGTTTTCTTCTAAAATTAAATGATTTCTGTCGTCCCTAGGAAGGTGCGTGGCCCGGGCAACTCAACCACTGCAGGGCCTCCCCAACCCACATTATTATATATATATATATAAACCAGTTGGGTTTTTGACTCTGACGAAGACCGCTTGTTACGGTTGAAAGATCTTAGTCTTGTTTTTCCATTTCTTGTTGTGGTTTTATCATTGATTGTTATTTCACGTGTTTATGTGAAATCTTTTATATATATATATATATATATTATTATATATATATATAAATTAATTATTATATATATATATATATATATATATATATATATATATAATACATATTGTGTTGAACTGAATTTCCTTAATTAAACATACCTTTTTTTTGAGCAGTTTATAATAATTTTTGATGTACTTGTTCCATGAAAATGGTTTTGTTTTGTAACGTTTAAAATAATTTCTGATGATGGTTTGAGACAACCGAAACATGTCATGTTATGTTATGTTATGTTAATCATTAAATATTGATGGCTTACTAGAGTTTTGCTCAAATAATCCACCAGCTAAATCAAGACGATTTAAAATTAACAAGGAAATATGAAAAACTGCTCAAAAAAAAGGTATGTTTAATTATTATTATATATATAAATATAATTATTATTATTATTTTGTGCAGGTATTAGAAATAAAAAGAGCTTAGAGGATCCAGTTTTTTTCATATTTACAGATTTTTGTTTTACTCGTATCTATCATTCATTAAAATCATTAAGAAATGTTTTTCCGTGGGTATGACAGATCATTGAACATATTATTTGCCCTATGTCACTCACATCGTCCCTCGAGCCCCCACCAAGTTAAGGGACGGCCCTACCAACTAACATTTATCTCAATGTATAAATTGCAACAACAAATTCAAAAATGGGACTGAAATCTTTTGACAAAAAGAAATAATCGTCATCAGAATCACACTTGACGAGGATAATGTTATTTTCATCGAAATGTCTTAGGTCCATTATGATGACTTTGCATTGATATAGACATAGATTTTTATTTTACGCGCTTATTTTAATATCTTATTAAATATATAAATTTTATTTATTTATATATCAAAATAAAGACTGCTTGTTACGGTTATATCTTTTGTTTAAGTTGTTGTTTTTAAATGGTAGTGTTAGTTTCAACTGGTTTAAAGTGGCAAATAACAAACTAACAATAATAAAACAAACTATTATGTTGTGGCACAATCGTGAACCACAAGTACTTGTACCATAAGTACTAGTACTCGTACTAGTACAAGTTCACAAGTACTTGAGAACCACAAGTATGAAAAATGAAAAAAAATACTTTGACCTATTCTTTTTTTGTGATAACCCAAATTGAAAATGAAATCTACCGGGTGAACTTCTTCATAAAACTCTCAAACTTAAACGTTGTTATGACATTCTACATCATTTAGGATACTTATTTGTAATTTGCAGAATGTTTATTTCCTCTAATATCTGAAATAACAATTCTTATATGAATATCCACTATAACATATTTACTTGTATTTACAAGAATGATGAAAATAGCTATTGGTTGTGTGAATATAGAGGGTGAGGTGTGTGTGTCAGGGTGTGGGAAAGGGAGGGGTGTGGATTAAGGGAAGAATGTGCGTTTGGTGCCTAATGAAGGGGTGGCGTGAGGGCCCGACTGGCCTCCGGATTACCTACCTGACGACACCACCCACCAACCCTCCCTAATTTCATACAGTATTTAGTGTCGGACCAGTTCTCACGCTCTCCAATCCTGCCTCAACACTATTTACTCTCTTCTTCTTTTTTTTCCACATAAAAGTGCTCCCTCACTTTTAACTTCAATCAATTCAAAAAAGAAGTTCAATCAAGACCTCACACTTTCTACAAAGAAATATGAATGATCAAACCACAATAAGAAATGGGAAAACAAGACTAAGATCTTTCAACCGCAACAAGCGGTCTTCGTCAGAGTCAAAAACCCAACTGACTCTGGGTTGGGTTTTTGACCTTGACGAAGACCGCTTGTTGCGGTTGAAAGATCTTAGTCTTGTTTTCCCATTTCTTATTGTGGTTTGATCATTGATTGTTGTTTCACGTGTTTATGTGAAATCTTTTTAACAAAGAAATATATTTATAGATAGTTTTGTCATCACTAATCCTCTAATATAAGGTACTAATACTATGATACAGTAATTTGTAATATTTAAATCATAAATGAATCACTTTCTTTTTTATATATATATATATTGTATTTTATTTCAGCATGTTCCACTGTGTATTACATGCATCATCGTCAAATTGTACCCAAACCTTCTTTCATTAACACTACAAAATACTACATATAAAATCAATCACGTATACTTGGTTGATAATCTAGAGAACTATTCAGAAAAAAAGTGTAATCTTCCATGAATTTCAACCATCACACTTTTCGACTAAGATATTGGAATTTCATTTCAATTTATTTTTTTTTTGGAATCACCCTGAAGTTTTAGGGTTTCTTCATGGGTATAAAAATGTGAAAGGTTTGTGAAATTGAATTGAAATAAGAAGGGTTTTCCTGAGCATATACAAAAATAAGTACCTCATTATTTGTTAATGTACTGATTTGAAAGAATCTTATGAGCATAAGATAAAATAAAAAAATTAAGCCCTTAATTTAATAACAAACCTAAATTATGTGCTTATTCACTACCACTTATCTTACAGAAAATAATAAAATAAACTAGTTAATTCCACAATGATTGAATTACAAAGTTTCTTCTTTGACAGAATGCACGATACAGTAACCCATGTTTAGCTGTTACTCTGAACTGAACAGCTCTCTTAACTAAGGACTGCTTGTAAATGGAATTTCATACTCTTTTTTAAATTCTGTGACCAGCGTAGTCATAATCTTTTGAAAAACACACCAGATCTTCCATATACATACAGATATTACTATGGAAAAGGTTTCAGAGGGATCATAAAGCATATAGTATATAACGGTCAAATAACGGAATACATTTTTAGAAATCTTTTCAGACAGTATCTAGTTCTTTCTTTTTTTTTCACTTTTCTTAATTTTTCCATCTAATATGTCCTGTTAAGACAATTTTTTTAAACATCCATTTTTATTATGTATCAATAATTTCTCTTAATATTTCGATTTCTCATTGATTTAGCACGAACAACTTGTTTTTATTCTCTATAATAATAGTGAAAAAATGAGCTAGACTGAATTGGAGATTTGTGTACTGTCATAAGTTCTAAAAAATACATCTACATTATACAATATTTTGAGGCTGCTTTACTTAGATTCGATCTATTTTTCGAAACTCATTTTTTTGGACAACCTGTTTTGGAATAAAAAGTGTACCTTAGCCTTTCGGTCATACCACACTTTATGACAAACCAGTCAGAACTCATCTAGTATCAGACATTAAAGCAGTTATGTTACAATGGTATTAATATTTTTTATCATTTATGAATTTTTTTTTGTTCATATACATAATTATGATAAAAACTTACTGGTTAACAAATAAACCAATATACTTAATGGATTTAACTATTAACACATGATGCACAAAAACTCTTTCCTGGTCTAAAATTTAAGCACCATTTTGAAATTTCATTCTATGGTTTACATATTGATACACACTTATATAATAAATCTACTTATACATATTGACAATTTTAGTATTTTAAAAACTTTATACTATTCTTCTTGGTAAAATAATTTTTCAAGTAATATTTAAAAGAATGTATCATACTCATTACTTTAATGTCATATAATTTTAAAAAAAAACCAACGACATTAATAAAACTAATACTTTATGTCTGGAGTTTCAAACAAATATAAATTACTTTGGCACCAGACTAGCAGATCAAACAAATTTGAGTGTTTCTTTTGGATCTGTTTCTCGAACCTACTTTCACAAGCTACTTTACTCGTTTCAACTTCTGCTTACATATGAAGTCAATATTATTACTTTAAAATTTATGCCTAAAGTAGTAGGTACTCGTTAATGATGCCTACTCGAAATCCACTTGAGTTAGGGAAAATTTAGGACTCCCAATGTAGAATCTGTAGAATCATCGATCAAACAAAAAGCCCGGTAAACGGCTAACGTAATCACCCGCTAGGGGATTCGTTTAAACAGCAAAAAAAATGTATATCGTATACTATGATATATATTTTATGAAAGCAGTCGTACTAATTTGTATAAATACGTATAATTTTTGAATTTTATGGTGTGTACCAGCAATTAAGCTATTTCAGTATTTCTGGTAAACATAAAATCAGAATAAGGAATAATTTTTTTAACATTTTACTCTGCTTATCTTATTAATTTTTAACCTAGTATACATAAATTCATTTCAAATATTTTTCATAACAATTCTAAATTCATTCATTTTCAATCTGTATTTATAGATACAAATAATGACTGATAATGTCATTAGAATGAAGTTTACAGTTTTAATTACCTAACTGTTTATTAATGGAACCTTTTAAATAGGGCTTGTCGTACTAAGGTAAACGCCATTGATTAAAATGACTAACCACCAAATAATACATTCGTGTTCAACACTGAAAATTCTAGGAATTGATCCTTAAAAATAACTCTAACGAGGCCAGCAATATAAAGAAGTGGATGTTATTACCAGTTCCAGAATGTCCCAGGAATTGAATGACTCTCTGCAGTAAAGCAAGTTTGGCTCTGAATCACGCCGTGAGTTTATATTAAAAAGTTAATCTTGAAAAGAAGTGTAAACTTTCCATGGGGATGTGTTCTTTCTACGCGTGCAATATTCCTAGGAAAGAGGGTTTGGCATGGATTATTTTAAGTATTGACTAGTGGTTTTCCTATGGACTGTTTTTTTAATAATAGAATGATGACCGAATCGTTGGTTATTTACAGAATCATTACGATATGAAAGATGAGCCGCTGGTTTCTTATTCTTCTTGACGCTGAGAAAATAAAGAAAACTACTTAAAATAACTAATAATGATATTTAATTCTTTATATAAAGGGGAAAGAGTAGTACATACTCAAATGTTTATTTCATTGGTCCGTTCATGTTCTCCTTACTGTAAGCGCAAGGATTTGTAGAAATCTGAATTCCCGGGGAAAATCTTTATCAAATGCCTTCTATGTCACAATATTACGTCTAAAAACTCTTAAGTTATTATTAGAGGGAGGGGGGTCCAGGTTAGCACAGTAGTTAATGTACTCACCTCTGAACTGATAGGACCGGTGTTCGATCCCCACCTGGTTCTCAATTTATTCATACGGGAGGTGAATAAATCTGAGTACGTCGTCCCTTGGAGAAGGACGTTAAACCGTCGGTCCTGAACCTGTACGATGTCAGGTTCTCGTTAAAAATCCCTACTCTAAATACACTTGAGTTAGGCAAAAATTTAGGACTCCCAGTGTAGAATCAATCTTCATTGTGTGGTATCAGAAAGGGCCAATGCTCGGCTTACGTGTGTTCCCTTGGGGGACTGCCACTGCAACCTAACCTAACCTAGTAGAAAGAATGTTGTTTACACAATGAAACATATGTTTTACGGAAGTACCTACATATTAAAGTACTGAAGTGATTAACATGAAAGCAAATTAAATAAATTTTAATTAAGGGCTTTATCCATACCTTACATTATGTGGCAGTCGTACTGTAGAGACTATGCTCTTTCCACTCGGTTCTTTCTCACCTGCACAACTTTTGAAACCTTACCGCTATTTAGAACTATAGATGATTTAGCAATAATAATATATTTTATCCTAGATGAGATAATATTATATCATGAACTCATAATGCTAATAATAAGAGATGGACTAAAGATAAGAATAATAGTTAGTAAAAATAGTAACATATATATAATAATAATAATGATTATAATAATGTACATAACAGCATAATAATAATATTAATAATATATTAAAAAAAATTGAAGCAGCCTACACTCAACATTACTATAAGTAAACTTAACATCAAACTTCTTGGGTATATAATATATAATGTCCCATTGAGGCATAATATAAATGTCTAAATGAGAGATGTTTATTATTATGTCTTTCGTTCTCGGAAGTAGTACAGATAGAGATTGATTTTTTTTGTAGATCACACCACTGATGCATATAATATTAGTATAACTACATCAGTAATAACATTTTTGAAAACAAAAGTGTAGATTTCGGGTTACGAAATAATCTCTTTCAGTAGAACATGACTTTTTTTCCAATAGCCACTGATTATCTTATATATTTTATCTGACCTCTTTCTACATTGAAGATTCAAGACAATTTCTCCATTTCAAACTTGAAAATATTCCTATTTTGTCTGGAAAATGTCAGAAACATGTAAGGAGAAATGTCGTTTAAAGATAATCTTTAATTCTTTTAGGGACCGGAAGAGGGATTAAGCAGGTGATGAATGCAGTGTAAGTGTGTGTCCAATCCTCTTGAAAGTGAATTGAATGGATTAATGTCCATTCACCAAGCCTAAGCCAATTCAACCAGCTTGTCAACGTGTTGTTAGAATTGTCTTAGAGGAGTATCTATGAAGAAGGACCTGCACGAAACCAAAACGTTATCTGCATAGATCTTATCTAGTGTTTGTATGTTTCTGTTGTGTTTATTCCCTTTGGTGTAGTTCTGTTAGTAGAAGTTTAAAAGGATGTGGCCAAGACAAGGACCTTGAGTGCACCTCTTATTCCTGTACTCAGAGGATAGAGTGTATCGGGCGTTAACACTAAAGAATTTTTCAGTGAGATAGGTGTGGACGATACTTTGAAACAATATGAGTAGCCCAGTGTTTCCTAATTCCTTAACAATACATTCATACCAAAAGCAATCAGAAGCCTTGTTAAGGTCGATGTCTAGGGTGTATCTTGGCAAAGTTTAGAAAGTTGATGGTGTGACGCTTATTAGCCTATAATTATTCGGTATTGTTTGGTCCTTACACGACTTTGGAACAAGGACCATCCTTACCTGTTTTCAGGCTAACGGAAAATAACTTGTTTTCATGCATGTATTAAGTATTTTCCTTATTTATTTCAATGTCATTTCAGAGAGCTGCTTCAGAATGTATTTATTTACGTCGTTCACACCCGGTGCTTTAATTCCTTCCGTTCTGAAAGAATTGGAAGGAATCGTATCTCCATAGGAGATACACAAGAAGAGAGTTTAGCTTAGAGCCAGTCTCCTTCTATATATTACCGAGGGAAAATAAAATGACTTATTTTCAAGTTACTTCATTATATTTTAATGGCTACCTCTTATAGAGACCTGGGCCAATAGTCTTTTGGTCTTCTATTACCACACACCATTGTGTATATATAAATGTGTGTCTTTCTAAGTGTGTTTTATAAAAAATTTCAATACACACAGTAGTTAGAAGAACCGATGAAGTTATCACTCAATATCTGAATAAATAAAAAAACTCTCTTCAACAACTTCCAATCTCACTTTGATTATCCTAATTTTATTTATTTATTTTTTTTTTTGACCTCGTATCATATGAAAGTGATCTTTCTACCGGGAACAGGATACGAATTAAAGTGTATTAGAGGGCCTGCGAATTGTAAGATTTGTTTATATATAGAGAAACACATAATACACATTAATCCTTAAAAAATGAAATTATTATTGCAAATGGATTTCATAATGTTACTTTTGCCTTATAATCTAAATACACTTCAAGACTCGAATCCGGTTTTACTTAGTTAGATCTGAGTAATTAATTATAGCAATAAATGACTGCTATTGAAGTATTATTTTAGAATAATACATTTTTTTTAAAATAAATTAATTACAGATGACAACAAGTTAAATGTGTTAAATTAAATTTAATTTGATTGTATGAGATAATTTGAAGACGGAGATCCTCAACAGAGTTAGCTTCTTAAGTGGATCATAAATCCTAGATCCCGTCTGCGATGAAATTTCTCAATTCTTATTATGAGTTGGCCACCTCTATCACATCAAAGAGTTCAAGCTATTGCTATTTCCGTCCTTGTAGGAGGCTGCAACTCAGGGGTAATTAAACATAAAAAGTCGACTTGGCGTCTCGCATTTTTAACTCGAGTGGGTAAAATCAACTAAACTTTTGAGTCATTGACAAAAAAATTACAATCACCTACGGTAATATGTCTTTTAAAGCCAGCAGTAACGTGAAAAACATTCAGTTAACGAGGAATGAAACACTAGAAGGACCCACTGCTGACACAAGGGCTATTCCTCCTAAAAATAGTGCACTCACACTATATATAAACAAGAATGTCCCAAACTCAAACATAAATTAGAAACGGGAACCCCATAGGGTTTGTATTAAGATACTGTGAACATCCGGTAAAACGTAAGCGTTGTCATAGTTAAAATTTAAGAACAATTAAATTTTAGAATAAAATCATTTCATCATTTTATTCATTCAACTCAGAGTGAAAACTCAATTTTACAAACTAATGTACTATTATTATTAAAGTATTTAAATTAAGTTATTATTTATTTTTTATTGTTAAATAGTTTAATTGTGTAAATAGATCTTGCTATGGAGACCTAGTGTTTAAAATTTTCTTTATTTTAAACACCCCTGGTATTTATAAGAAAGTTTAAGCCTTTCTGATGAAGTTATGGTAATCGTGCTTTCAACAGGTAAATACAGTACATATAACTTGTCTTGTAGTCGTTCTCCTTGAGTTCAGCAAAATTATGATTCTTTAACAAAAAAAAAAAAATTGTTGTTGTACACCTCTAATACCTCCTAAGCACCACACTTATCTCAGAAGTCTGAAGTTCATGTCAAGGAGGCTCGACTAGTTTACGTGGCTACATGCAATGAAAGGTTAGGCTAGGTTAAAGTGGTCAATTCGACCATCCTTGTTCTTGTGTGTTTCACAAGAAACACACTATTTCATTGTATGTTTCTTGTGAAGTCCTTTCACAAGAAACGCACACAACACAAAGTTTTGGTCGTTTACAATACCACACAATGAATGTTGTTTCGGGAGTTTGGAGAGTCAGAAACTTTGCCTAACTCAAGTGTATTTATGTATAGAAGGGATCTCTAACCTGACGTACATTGGCTCGGAACCAAAGGCTTGGCGTTCTCTCCGAGAGACACACACTCAGATTTTTTCTGCTCAAGGAAATAAATCGAGGATCAGAATAGTTATTAAACGCCGAATCTAAGAGTCTAGAGGCAAGAACGTATGCCACTGGGGCTTCCCTGGCCTCTTGACTACAGGCAAACAACAAATAAAGACGGTTGGAAAAATTACAAAGCCTTTGTAAAGCATTAGCAATAATTTTTATGTTGCTAATTCTAACCCTATGAAAGTATTTATTTTATAATTTCATTAATTTAATTTAATATATAAAACTTACATTCATCATAAATAAAATTATTGTACTACAATAATTAAAGAAATAAATATATTTCACTCCAGTTAGGTGGTATTTTATGTACAAAATTAGTTAAAGTACAAGGTTTAATGATTCCTCCTCTACAGGAAACTAATTAAAGATTACTTATTATTAGCTATTTTTATTCAGCACTATATTCTTAGAATAAATTATTAACACAAGAAATATTTATAAACTTTATTTAATATTTTATTAACGTGAAATTATAATTTGTTTACTTATTATTTTTTCAAGTGACGATATTGGTAATACTGTTTTGTTATTTTCATGCTGAAAAACATCTGGGCCACCTTTTTAAGCGAATCGAAATTTGTTCACAAACATATTTAATGGAACTACAAAATTAAAATGAATATATTAATGTTAGTAGTTAAAAATTTATCAATGAACTGATGTTTATAAGCAGAAATTAAGAAAAAATATTTACAATTACTATTTATTAACTTACTTAGTTTTAATTTCGGGAATAAATTTAAAACAAAAATTATAAAAGTTATCTTATTTTAAAGTAAATAAAAATGAAAACTCTGTGGTAAGAATACCGACATGACTGACAGGTGTATCTAGAACTTACAGAAATGGTAGACGCCAACTTTACATTTGAGGATTTTGACAGCAAAAATGACAACACAGATAAATATTTCTAAAGAAAAAGTTGTAAAGAATAATTTATGAAGCAAAAGTTGTTAAATTAAAATCATTGCTTTCAAACTGGATGTCATTTGGCTATTTCTGTTGTGTGAATGGTCACACAGACAAGATATCTGACTTTTTTTTTATTTTTAGAGAATTCTAATGATAAACTCGCAATCCAAGTTCACTAATATTGACACTTTCTGCTATCCTTTGTGGACGTATACTTTTATGAAAATCTAATTCTGTATTAATAAATGAGTAAGCACCAATAAAATGATGTTTTCCTTATAAGGAAGTAAAGTTATTCAAAGACTTGGCTGCTATAACCTCACCCATATGAATGCTGAAGTCTGGATTAAAAAAAAGGCGACGGATTCGTAGAAAGGTAGCTGAATAAGGAAGTTATAGGGAGCATGTTAAGTGTATGCATGAAGAAGGGAGTTTTAGGTGGAAAAGAGTTCTATTGGGGTGCGTGTTGGCACAGAGGCGGCGGTTGTCCCTAAATAGCCGCCTCGTCAGTGGCCTGTGCAGACTGGCCGGCACTCTAAGACCATTGTGTCTCGCTCCGACGTCCCGTCTCGACTTCCATTCTTCACAGCAGCTCAGACTGTCTTCACAAAACATACAACAGTTTCGCATCAAACATGCTCACATTAAATGGCTGAGGTCAAATTATTGAAAAGTTGATTGTCTTGCAATGCTTAACCACATCACAATGTACTCCACAGCTTTCCACCAGTATTCTATATTATATATTAGAAAACAATTATTACCAAAACTGTCAAAAACAAATTGTATTTTCAATTTAGTTTCTTATGCTTAGAATAGAATATCAATATCATAATAATCTTTATTGGTAAAACATAAAATATTAAGAGCTTCCCATAACTATGCTCCAGGTATTATCATAATTGGGATATCTTAAAAAAATTATTCATATATTTTTGAGTTAGTACAATATTTACAACTATAGACTCAATCAAACGGTTCATATAATTTGAAAACGGTTGAAAAATATTTTCTGGTATAAGAAATAATTGTTGTGTTACATTACTAAAGACACATGAAATATCAGCTTAATATGCTTAAATAATGTGGAAGGAATATATTTTAAAATTTGAAGTAGGAATGTGTTATCTTAACATAAGTAGTGAATGTTGAAATAATTTTATTGAGAAAACTGTTATTAAAGATTTTTTGTTCTAAATATTTAAATTATTCATTTGATTCGGTAGATCAATCAGAATACTTTCAAATACCGATTTTACAAACTTTGTGGTAGTTAATTTTCAATACCACTCAAGAAATCTCGGGTTAGTCAAGTTAATTATACAGATAAATAATTTTAAGTGTATAAATATTGATATATATATACGAGTTCGAGACTAACAAAGAGCAACACACAAAGTAGGGAAACACACTTACAGACTCAAATTTTCGGGTAATCCGTCTTCAGGAGAAAAGAGAATGGGAGACCAAGCACGTTGTAGATGCAACGGCAAGTAACCCTGTAACTGTAACCCTGTAAGTGTGTTTCCCTACTTTGTGTATTGCTCTTTGTTAGTATCGAACTCGTACTGTGTCCAGTTGGATCGTATTTCGTTTTTATCAGTGAATTGATATATATATAAAGATTTCACATAAACACGTGAAACAACAATCAATGATCAAACCACAATAAGAAATGGGAAAACAAGACTAAGATCTTTCAACCGTAACAAGCGGTCTTCGTCAGAGTCAAAAACCCAACTGAACACTAGATGCAGAAAACATCTGGTGAGGAGTTGAGAAGAGTGGGAGGGAAGTGTGGTATTTTAAAGGGTGAAAGCACAGGAAAGGACTAATGTCCTTTAGTCCTTTAATACTAATATACTAATACTAATACTAATGTACTAATGTACATTAGTCCTTTCCTGTGCTTTCACCCTTTAAAATACCACTCTTCCCTCCCACTCTTCTCAACTCCTCACCAGATGTTTTCTGCATCTAGTGTTCAGTTGGGTTTTTGACTCTGACGAAGACCGCTTGTTACGGTTGAAAGATCTTAGTCTTGTTTTCCCATTTCTTATTGTGGTTTGATCATTGATTATATATATATATATATATATATATATAAAGATTTCACATAAACACGTGAAATAACAATCAATGATCAAACCACAATGAGAAAATGGGAAAACAAGACTAAGATCTTTCAACCGTAACAAGCGGTCCTCGTCAGAGTCAAAAACCCAAAAACCCAGTTGGGTTGGGTTAACGAGGACCGCTTGTTATGGTTGAAAGATCTTAGTCTTGTTTTCCCATTTTCTTATTGTAGTTTGATCATTGATATATATATATATATAAGCAGCAAATTTCGGTAAATAAAAATATTGAAAACAACAATTGCTTCTGCATTGCTGAGTTTTTAAGCACTGGTTACTCTTAAGCATATTTTCATAGGTTGCAGGTAACTGAAAGAGTAATCCATGAACATAGTAAGTATGACACAAAATTAGTTTTACTATTTCAAATATAATCTGTCAATCTTAAAAATATCATCAAATTAAAGAATAAAAGTCTCGAGATCAAATTGTTTCACGATCACTATAGTTTACTTATAGTAAAGTAAAAAAGAGTAACATAGAAAATAGAAATTCTCGTACAGAAATAACAACAAACAGAATAAAATCAATAAATCAAAAATGATATGAATATTGACATCAGGTGGAAAATAAAAGCGCTCTAGAATAGAAAAAAAAACAAGAAGCTAGATAATGAACTATCAGAACTACATTTAACAAAATTAAATAGATTAATGTCTATTCAAGTATTCATGGTTAATGTTTTTGAAGCTTGTTAATGAAAAAAAAAACGTTATCAACCTTCTATATAAAACAAATAATATTTTTTATTTTTACTTATTCCAACAATAATAAAAAAAATTGAGCACTTGATTTACTTAACTTTCTTCTCAAATATTTGTTTATGCTAGTGAAAAGAAAAGATATCCTTGGTGATTTATTAGAGAGGTAGGCGCTTCAAGGACCCCTTTAGCCCATTACTTATGCCTCGTCGGGGGTGGCGTCGAATTTGTCCGAGTCAGCCTCGTTCTGACGGCCCAATCAATCCTCCATTCATATCAATCCCAGTTATGAGGGACGCAAGTGCTCTGCTAGCTCACAACTTGCCCATTTGTCCTCAACACGCTAATCTCTCATCTCTTTTGTTACATTCTTACCCACTATCAATCACCCTGCTACCTTACACAAACTCCTAACATATTTTGATTTCTTGCCTCTATTAGGGTGGACTATTTTCGATTATGGTGACCATACTTTGCGTTGTAAACAACTGTTGCAATTAACATTCAACACCTGTTCAAAAGCCTTGAGACAGACAAATGTTAATAATATTAAATTATCAAATGCAATAACTCTTGATAGTAAACATAATATAATGTATATATATGATAATATTACTACCATTTGTTCAGGTTCCTGAACATATTACTACCACAATAGTTCCAAGACTATATGACAAATGGTTGATAATCTAGGTCAGACCTCGACTTAAGACTACCTTGGGCAACAAGACCAAACAAGATAGAATGGAGAAAACGATCCACTTTACTAAACACAATATAATTAGACTCATATGGTAATAGAAATAACAACTAAATAAAACCTGCCAATAAAAAAAAACTCTATCAAAGTAAAAAAAAATCTGGAGAGGCCTACACTCAACTTTACTATAAGTAAACGTAATATCAAATTAATTAACCACAAACTGATGTTTTCCGTTGTTTATATTTAAATCAATAAGTGCCATATGTTTAAATTTGCAATCACTTTATTAGTTATAATAATTGTGAATATGACATCTGATAAAAATTATTACTCCGAGAGCCTGAAACTCATTGGTCAGCAGTCGTAGGTACTGTTGTAATAACATATGACATACTGCTGTCATGCCATTGTTGTAACACAATTGAACTTCAAATTGTATGTTCATTAACCTTCATAAATCTAAATAGAGAAGTATTCCTTACTTTCATAGTTTAAGGTATGATTTGACAGAAATCTTTATCAATTCTATTATTGAGTTCTCATTTTAGGTAGTTTCATTTTGATCTGTAGAATGGTATGGATTTTTTCATTCTCACAGCTTTCAGATTGAATTATGTCATAATTTTTACATTTTATTGAAACAAACAATTGTTGTTCTTTTGGAAATCTGAGGTTACTTTTCATAGATTGCTTTTGTAGCCTTAAGGATAATGGCAAAATTTTAAGAGTCTACAATTAGTAGTTTAGGAGAAAAAAATGTAACCCAAAAACATGATTTTGGCAAAAAAAAGTGACTTTCCCATCATGCATAATTAATCCCAAATAATAGAGCTCATCTACACTATGAGGCCCATTTTTCTGTAAAATATTAATCTGATCCATTAAAGATTACACATTTGATCCATTGAGGCCACAATGATTGGATACATACTCACCCACCCACCCACACATACAGACATCATCGAAAAAACTTCATAAAACGACTTCTGGGTCCTTAAAACAAATAATTCCGTCCAAATATCGAGATCAATGTTTTTCTCAATCACTATACTTAATACTCAATCATTATACTCAAAGTAAAAACAACTAGAACTTTTATGAAAAAGTTATTAATGAATAATACTACAATCGAAACTTTACATATTATTATTTTAAAAGTACTTTATTTCATAACTACTTATATCTTTTTGAATATACAATTTGGATGTATATAACTAAAACCAATAATGGAATAATAATAAAAAAAGATCCTCTATTTTGAAGTTGGTAATTTTGAATCTCTGCTGTTGATGAATGATATAAATTGATTTCTTTGATATTTTCTTTTATGATCTTTATTAAAACTAAATAACTAATGAAATAAATCAATGAAAAGTTCAATTGTTTTTAATAAAAATTATTTAATTAATTAAATAATTTAATTAATTATTTAATTTAATTTGTCTATCAGTTTATCAGTTTAAATGTCATTTCAGTTTAAGCATTTTGCTTATCCCTACGTATTTGTGTGCATTATTGTATTTACAAAAGCAATAAATTATATAAAACGTATTTATTGAAATAAATATTTAAGTTGTTTTGATTTATTGTAAAATATCATCAGAATTAATATGGATGATATAATAACATCTGCAGTAATGGTGTCTTGACTTGTGAGATGTATGAGCGCTTTAATTGTCTTTTAATAGTTAATTTACATTAAATCAAACTTCAATCTTTATATAACAAATACTTCAGTTTATTCACAGACGTTATGAATGGAATGGTTTTCTCGTAATCTTGTAATATTCAAGGTATAATGCTAAGAATGACAAACAGTTTCAGCATGCAAGAACGGTGACATATGTTTCTGATTTTAATATATAATCATAAAGCTCTTCATCTCTCTAGTTAGTACATATCTCTTGAATCACATTTAAATTAAATCATGAGGCCTTAGTTACTCAAATGCCAAAACAATCAAATTAGCCTACTCAATAAACAAACTATTTACTTTTTTGTAACAATGGCCAAATTTTTAGGTTAATTCTTGTCTTACAACCTTAATAGAGGCATTGTAAATGTTGAGAATTCGGCCGGTTTGTTAATTTTTAACTGAATTTGTTATCATTTGATATTACACCAAATTTAAAATTGAAACATAATTTTAAAAAAATTCTTTTTGAAACAATTCAGGTTAAAACTAGGTCATCAAATGTATTTGAGAATTTTTTTTTTAATTTAAGAATACTTGTTGTTTTCACTCAGAACATGTATTTTTTATGTTACCAACATCGTTAATCATTGATATTTTAGAACTAAATTAAAAATTATGACAATCTTATTGATTCCATGGTTTATATGTGCTTGAACTGTAGTATAACTTCTTAAGTAATTGAACTTTCGTTGATGGTTATTTGACCCACGTAAGATTGCACTGAGATAAACTGTAGTTGTTTGTTCTGACAATGAAGAATTCTGGAGGCAATCAGGTTCAGTATATCTATTTATGGATTCATACGACATCTTTAACTGATTTGTTTTCAGAAAAGAAATAAAAATTGGAAATATACATTTGATGGTGGTGTGAAATTCATAGTCGTAACAGGTGATAGAATTTTGAATTGGAAATTATTTGCAAATAGCAAATGGATTCTAAAGCCTTCTCAAAGTAAAACGTTTATACTGTTCAACTGCAACTAGGAAAAATATTTGAAAAAAGAAATGAAGTTCTATTTGTTATTGATATTGTAGTGGAAGTAACAAACTATTTTTAAGTAAAAAATACTTACCATGGCATAAGGTGGCTTACATAGTAAATATCTCTTATAATTACTGTAATATATGGTGCCTTTGAAAATTACACGTTTCCATTATACAAAAGAAGATTAGTACACTAGGTGTATGACCGGAGGTTTTTATGATTCATATTAGTATCACTTTTTCATGGCTGCTTACAAATTCCGCATATACGTTAATGCAAGTTTATGAGAACATTTGGAAAACCTATACCTAATCTTATAGCTAATATCTCCTTTCCAGTACCAAATATGGATTTTTATTGTCTCTACTTCTTCATTCAAAAGAGCTATTCAGATTGCAAATCCATAATACTTCATGTAAATGTAACTTAAAATTGAATTGAATTCGAAAACACCTTACACATTGTTAATACCTTACTTAAATTTAACCATTGCAAGACGTTTATAATATTAAATTAATTAAATTGGTCTGTAATTTTTATTATTTGGGTAGGGTTTGAAGCAAAAACTAACCATATTCTGCTCTTGGACGTGATCTTCATTCTGCTAGTGCAATGCGTTTTACCTCTTCTCTTCCTCCTGATGCCGATCACAACAAAAATGTAAGACTAAGTGTGTAAACCTTAGTTTATACACTTAGTCTTATTATATATTATATATTAATATATATTAATATATTATATATTAATATATATATTGAACTTATATATATTAATATTCAATTCAAAACCAACATTAGTCAACAAGTTCAGTTACAGATGAAATACAAAGAAGCAAACTCTGACAACTCCCTTCTATATTTCGACTCTCATAGTTATCTGAAGTGGCTACTATATAACATTCACACAGCAGAATAAAAAACTTAATGTATCAATATTTTGAACCATTTCATTCATCAGGAAGACACTGTAAAACTTCATTAAGAAAGGCAGTGATATATTCTAGTACACAAATTACAAATGAGTAATTTTGCTTTTTTAACCTGAAGACATCTTTTACATTGTCTTTCTTTTCTATCTCACTCTGATAACAATCTACATTAGGAAATATCAATTTCAGTGAGTGCATTGTTAGTTTCTTTGCATTATTATATTGTTGTTTTTAAAACTTTCGGTTGAGCCACTATGATTTATTTTGACTGCTGCATATATATTTAACACTAGGTTGCTATAAACAGTTGATGTATTAATCAACATCTAAAGTGCAGTAAAAAGATTGGTATAAGGACTATAGTCTTTCAACTAGGTAAGGTAATACACCTTCACCTGGTATTAAAGATAAACAGGTATGAGAGCTACTTCACAAACAAAAGCTTGGTAAGACATGCTAACAATGGGCTTTAATAAAAATATTGGATAAATCATCTTCCAGTTGGTAAAAGGCTTTAGGGTTGAGAAGATCATTGCTCTCGTTAATACTTTTTTGTACTCACCATTGTTATATAAATTATAAGATCAAGTTAATTTGTAATAACTAGATTAGGGGCCTCTCTAAAAAGAACAAATACGTATCCTTGTTATAGTTATACATTCCATAAATTTGTGGAAATTTTTGATTCTATTAAAATGTGACTTCAATTTATTATACATTTTTGGGGTGAATTGAGGGGATTTATTTGAAATAGGTATAAGAAAGGTTTAGGGTAGACTGGAAAATGAAGGTGATGTATCAGTGAGGTTGGAAGCCTAAAGTGGTGATGTAATACTTTTCCCTTCTAAATCTTCTGAAATTGATACTGACCAGGCGCACTAAAAGTGATTCACCGCCTTGTGTTGGAGGGTCGAAGATAAAAAGTGGGGTAAAAAATTGGAGGAGGGGTGGGTGGCAGTCTAGGTGGCTTTAAATACACGGGTGGTCGGCGGGACTCATTCAGGCAGCCCGACCTCGGGTGTCCGGTAGTGCCCGGCCCAGCCTGTGCCAGTGTCAACGTCCTTACACCTATAAACATCATATTTCCCTCTAACATGTTCATAAATAATTCATGATCCTTGATGCTAATTACTTACCCTGACATCGCATCGGTGAATATACAAATCCAAAATGCTCATAAAGTTAAATGAATATATTTTTACCATTGGAATGTATACGAAACTTGATTTCTTCAAAACAAAAACTATATATACATGAACTAATGTTTTGTTTGTTTGATACATATAACAATGCTTTTAATATTTTTATTCCAATAGTAATAAGAATGGATAAAACTTAATTATAACATTTTTTGAACAAGCTTCAGTAAATCATACCATCAACGCCTAGTTCGAGGGAAAGCATGCTTATTGAAATTGATACCTGTATTACTATGCCTACAATGTCTTCAGTTGTCGTACGATCAACAACTTGTGACAGTTCTGGGATGTATCAGTTTTAGAAGACAAACCGATTAAATATTTCTAAAAGTACTATGAGATTTTTGTTGTATTTATGAAGAAAATTGTTTATATCCTTTGACATTATAATACAATTATGATGAGTAAATCATACCTGGGATTAACTAAATAAAAAACTAAATAAATTTGACCAACTTTTTTATTGCAGACTAAAATTGAAAGGGCATAAATGAGGGAGTTATAAACATTAACTATTAATTATTTCTCAATTCTTATCTTCACCAATGAAATAAGTTAAAACCTTAAATTTAGGACCCTCAATGTAGAATAATCGACCTTTATAGTGTAGTATCACAAAGGGCCCAATGTTCGGTCAACGTGTGTTCCCCTGTAGAGGACAGCCACTGCAACCTACAGTGTTGCCTTCTACTAGTTAGTTAAAACTTACGAAATATTATGTTTTGTTATCTTAAATAGATAACAAAATCTGGAGTGGTCGGAACAATTTTGCTATAGCTAAATATATAATCAAAATCATTCAAAGTTCAATTATTTATTGTATTTCATCGTGGTTTCCTGAATCCTATCAATTGTAATGAAAATGTAAATATTTGTCTTTTTTCGCGTAACATTCCCTCATCCTACATACAAAATGTGATTATACAATCCTTGATTTTCTATTAAATTTTCTTTAAAAATAAATTATTGTATGATGGAAATCACTAAAAATGTATATATAAACAAACAAAAAATTACACTAAAAGTACCATTACTTGGTTTTTTTATGTGTTCATTCAGTTTTCCATAGACAATCACGATCGTCAATGAACAAAAAAATATGTCAGCAGGTTAACCATATTTCGATATTGAGTTTTGTTATAATTATTGTATAAGCTTATTGTAACTATGTTGCTTATTGCGGTAATGAGAATTTCTCAAAAATTGTTTATCACTTATTAAATATAATTTAAATTTTGCATACAATTTTAACTTTTTGCAGTAGCTGTTTAGTGTTAAAAAAGATTTTTCTAAATTTTTGAATGAACATAGCAGTTCATGCTATGGATGGATGTCATCCAGAAACGTCAAGAAATGACATTAGCACTCCTCTCATCCATACAGTTTTAACAAAAATATCCAGTACCTTCACTCTTAAGATTGTGATTTCATCACGATTAGTAAGTGTAATTTTTTTTATTTCAAAAATTTGAAGTTTTTTTTAGATATAGCAGTTGCAGTTTTATAATAATCGTTAAAATGTAACTTTTCCCATATGAAATATTTTCTGAAAACTATAGGGAACATCGACGCTATAAGGCCAAATTCTGCTTAAAATCTGAATTGTAGACTACCACCAAGAAGTGTAGACTACCCACATTTTTTTTTTGATACACATCCAATCACCCAGACAAAAACATAGACGTCATCAAGAAATGACATTATAGACCTTGAAATGTGTAATTTCGTTAAAATCTGAAGATATAATCTCTTTATGATTACTATAATTCACTTTCAGTAAAGTCATAATAAATTTGGCATAAAGTAAGAGAAAATACTGCACTTTGATTGACAATAATTAAAATTCATTTGCAGTAACTTGTTAGACTGTTTTAGAACTAAAAAAAGTGTGTAATTCCATTTATTCATATGCTACAGACACATTGAGATTTACATTTTATAATACTTTTACTTCCTTCTTTTATATGTCTATATGATAGCTACAAAATTCAGACTACAGCTGTTGTTAAAATCCACATACTATTTTTCTTTTTAAAATAGTTTGTAATGTAATACTTAGTTTTTCTGTTTCAAAATTTATACTTCTCCCTATGAAAAAGGTTTTAAATAAAGACCATAGCGTTGGCAATGAGAGTTTAACTTGAACCTGAAGAACTGACGAGTCGAATACTATATTGTCTATCCTATTGTCAAATACTATCCTTATCTTAAATTTATTTATAATATATATTATATTTTTTTATTTAAAAACTTTAAGTTTGTTATACGATCCGAACAGACAAATATAGTTCATGTAAATAAATCATAGAAAATTAAAAGTACACTTGCGGCTCTATTTTTGGTTTGAACCGTCTCAGAGAGATAAGAGAGGAAAACAAGCGCACTGTCCAGAGACTGTTGGTCCCAGGTTTCCCTCTCTTTCTATACTGAACGATTCAAGCAAAAAATTAGCCTCAAGTAAGTTATGATGCATGTAATTTCTCTATGTTTCTTTTTCTACATTGAACTATATATATATAAATTAAATTATATGTGAAAAAAATATTTTGCCCATTGTTATTCTTCTTCTACTATTTTTATTACTTTTTTTGTTCTCTTTGTGGTCAACCTGCACATATAGCTGATCAACTTCATTTCCTGAAAACGACCGTTAAAAGGGTCAAAATATTCAATGAATCCTAGGATTGGTTTTTCACTCGTGTTTCTTTATGATTTCAAAATGTATTGTACATCCTGATTTAAATTTTTAAAAATTATATCACAAATATTTTGTTATAATGAATAATAAAAAAATACAAAATAAATACAAAAAATGTATTTTTTATAATAAAAATAATATATAAAAATTTTTAATTTCCCCGGAAAATTTGCAACAAATCAGACCACCCTTATTTACTTTGGATGTGATTTGAGCTTATCAATAGTACGGAAGAACAAAGAATGGAAAGACAAACAGATGGAAAGACACTTTATTTTGCAGATTTTTGTAGATCTAGATAGTGATCGAATTTTGTTGTCACTTTAATGTAAGGTAACATAATTCAAAACATGTATATAAATAAAATTTTGTTCTATTATACTGAATATTATTATTTTTGTATGATATATACTTAATAGATTAAAACTGATTCTTCTTGCCTCGTGTAATAAATAAGAAAGTGCTTGCACGACGATGGACCGAGGAGACGCGTTCTACGACCTTGTCTCATCGCGGAGACCTATTCTTAGACTACACCTGGCTCTCCAGCCAGCACCCACACCTTGGCCGCCCTCTCGTCACCACCCCAAACAAAACACAGTCCACCAACTCTCCGCTCAAGTAACTTTCCTAATTTACCTAAACAGCCTTTTCTTAATCAAAACCACATTTGTTTTTTCTATGCGGAAGAATCATTTTAATGAAATTAATAATAAATGCAATAGTAATATGCAATAGTACAAAATAAATGGCGTTAATAAATTGTTTTAAACATTAAGTAATCATAATAGGCAAAATATATTTGCTTATTTCCCAATCTAAAGAAAAAGTAATCCAAAGGAACTATCACTTCTTTCTCCAGTATAACGACCCGTGTCGTGTGCATTTTCAACATATCGTCAAGAAAATGATAATTAAGATTTATACACTTCATGAAATAAACTAAAAATTAGTACATACAATTTCCTATTAGTTTCTATTGTTTCAAATTTTAAGCTGTTTAAACAGCAAAACATTAATATATCGAAAAATCTGGTCAAATGTGACTGATGAATAAGTAAAAGAAAAAAGAAAGAAAATTTCCACTCAACTCTTTTTTTATTTTTTTATAAAATCAATCAAATTCTACTATATCAGCTTAAAAGTTAATAATTATAAAGTGAGATATATGAAGCCAACTGATTAAAGCGGCATATGATCCTAAAGGAGACCTCTAGGATAACGAAGTTGTAGTAAATAACTAATTATGCTTTAAAACTTTAATCGAATTTTTTTTTCTTTTTTTAGTTTGAACCATCTTACCTCACATTTATTGTATTTTCAACCCAAATGCTGTGGAGTTTCTCCATTATTTAGATCAAACTATATTATAAAAGCAATTATAATACTTCCCACTGTCAGTGGTATGTATGCTATCTAGTTTAGAAGCTATAACAACAACCTAATTCAGGAATACAGAGGAACTTAGCAAAAAGTAAGTCTCTGCACATTATGGTTATGTTGTTAAGAATATTTGCTTACAAGGAGGACTACTACCTGAATTATATATATATATATTTGGTGTGTTCTCTAATCGGGGTTCGGTCAATTTTCCAGGATAAAAAATCAAACACTCGTTGCCAACGTTGCGGTTTTATTTAAAACCTTTTTCATAGGCAGAAGTAAGAATTTTTTAACTAAGAAAATGAAATTTACATTATTTAAAGGAACAACAATGTAAATTTCATTTTCTTAGTTAACAAATTCTTACTTCTGCCTATGAAAAAGGTTTTAAATAAAACGGAAACGTTGGCAACGAGAGTTTGATTTTTTATCCTGGAAAATTGACCGAACCCCGATTAGAGAACACACCAATTCTATCTAACGGTCGATATATTATTGAATCTGTTAGATATATATAGGAGTTCAAAATTCAAGAAGAGTAACACACAGAGTAAGGAAACACACTTACAGACTCAAATTTTCGGGTAATCCGTCTTCAGGAGAAAAGAGAAAGGGAGACCAAGCACGTTTTAGACGCAACAGCAAGTAACAGTAAGTAATTGGTTACTTGCCGTTGCGTCTACATGTTTCCTTACACGTTTCCTTACTCTGTGTGTTACTCTTCTTGAATTTTGAATTCGTATTGTGTCCAGTTTGGTTTGTATTGTTTCGTTTAATTACGTGAAGGATATATATATATATATATATCAAACTATTACAAGAAAAGGACATATAGAAACAAGAGACAATTCACTTTAATATTTCGATCTCATAGTCATCAGAAGAAGAAGAAGAAGATGAGTTCTGCTTGGTTGGCAAGCAGCAACTGTTTGCTGTTTGGCAGCCGAGCAGAACTCATCTCCTTCTTCTCCTTCTCATGATGACGACGGGGTCGAAATATTAAAGTGGGTTGTCTTGTTGTTACTGTGTTCTTTTGAACATAATCGTTTGATATGTTGTCCTATCGTAACGTTTTATATTTTTATTTAAATATACTGTTATGAGAAGGCAGAGATTCTTCTCTTAAGCATTCCATTAAATTTTGCAGCAGTTCCTGAATTGACTAATCTTTGCATAGTGGCCTCCAATTTAAGTGATACTTGACGATATTTCCAGTAATGTCGATATTAAGTTCGCCAGTTATACACCTAAGATCCTGTTCAATTTCAAATTTAGATTATTGGATAAATTAAAACCTGATGATGACCTATATGTAAATGATTCTGTGTTAGATTAGTTATAGTATTTAAAAATTTAGTTACAGTATTTGTAAAATAATTTTCAGTTCATTTCGGTATGAGATAATCAACCTCTCCATCTTTGCATTACACTGTAATGAGTAGAGAAAGTGTACTGTAAACGTCTCTATCAAACCGTCTATGGAGACTACTGTCAACCCAGAGTAAAGTAGTACGAAAATTGATGGTAGCCAACAAAAGGTTAGTCATTCCAGTAGCTCTGCTAAATTTAATTATATATAATCTCCTGCTCTCCAGGAGATTAACACTTCATTTGGCTGCTGGCGCTCCAAAGACACATGCCCTGGAAAAGCACAATATACAGTTAACCAGAGGAATGCCTGTGCAAGGTATTATCCAACGAGAGGAAAACGTTGATAAACTGAATATTTTAGAAGCTTTATACATCAAAGAAAGAAACCCCTCAATTTATCTTCAGGTGAAAGAAATGTTCGTTATTCCATAGAGCATAAGAACATAGAGCCTAAAATGAAATGGAATAAGAACGAAAACTGAAACCTGTACTCTGATTGATCAATAAGGCAAGTTTATTGGACCAATCAAAATTCACATCCACTAAGAAAGTTTATATAAGCATCCTTCGAGAAGAAAATTTTACCCGACGATGACCAACGTAATTATGGTCGAAAGCTCGTATGAATTAGTGTCCCTTGGACAATTGATGTGGAAGCTCCAACCACATGGTAGAAGAATCGCCCGCAAGATCGAGGCCACCAGCTCAAAAATCGTGAGAGCAAAAGCTGCTGCTACTTTTAACAATATTTGCTTACAAGATTTGATGCCCATTTACACTAATATATATATATATATATATATATATATAGCAAGTTTAGTTAAATTATGCGCTATATTTTTTACAAAAAAGTTCTACAGATATCTACAAGTATGCTTATTGAAAATATGTTGTACTATTTAACGAAACATACATAAATGAAGAACTGTTTCCAAAATATACAAATATTAAAGAAATCAAATAATTTGTCTGGATCAAATAAATAATAAGCACATAAGTCATATGGAAAAACAGTGTCTGCTAAAAACAAAACTTGCTTGATATTTTGGATGTATACTACACTTGGTGTTTAAATAAGTGGAATAACTGTGTAGTAATGTACTCAGGCGTATCATACTCAAGTATTAAAAAGAATATTGAGTACCTATGAAGATATTTTGTTTTCATAAGACAAAAAAAGCAACAGAAAATACAATAACTTAATTTAATGGAGTACATTGTTTGTGAAAACAACTTCCACAAAACAATCAAACTGCATTAAAATACTCATTTTTTATCTTAATGAATAGTTCTGTTTAACAACAATGTTATTTAATCAATTTTACACATAATTTGTGTTAACTTTGCTTAGGAAAGCTAAACATAAAGGACTGTATAGATGATTAAATTAAATATGGGCTTTTAAGTACCTTTCAGTTTTTTGAACTTAGATTCATTTTTTTAAATGTTTAATGTTTGTATAAAAAATGTTTGAATGATTGTTTGTATATGTTTTCTATGAATTTAACGCATAATTTAATCTATTAGTTTCAGTTTATTAATCTAAAAGAAGACATATTAATATTATTAAGAATGCCATTAGTCAGCTAAATTGGCGGAATGAAGAGGATTCATAGCTTGCATTGGCTGATTAGGCGGTTTAGTCTATAAATGGAACGACAGTTAACCGGAGAGATTCTGATAAAGAATTAGTCGGTGGGGGACCGTCAGCTACTTGGCAAGATAACTGGGAATACTGATAAAATGCAAGCTGTGTCCATCATGTGTGCTTCAAGTAACAATAATAACACATCACATCGTGAAACCTGAATCCCCATATTACACATGAGACCTTGCAAACCTAATAAAATTGCGAAATAACACACTCTACACCAAAAAAAAAAAAAAAAAAGAAGATATATGATCGGAAATGCACACATAAATTTTTCAAGGATATTGAAAGTATAATTAAGTAGGAATAACTGTTGTACGGAAGTTAGTTCAGTAGAATCTTATAATTCCTGTGACGTTAATTGCAGCTTGCATAATATAACATATCAATGATATAAAAGAATAATGTCTGATTATATTTTGTCCATATATTTCTAAATTCCTTACTTTTAAGAGTTATTAATTTTATAACAATTTATCTTGAGCTGGAATGGGTTTTTAGATTAAAATAAACGAGATTTTTCTAGATACCTTTTATCAACTTCAGTTTCATCAATTCTTTAATTTTATCCTTAAACTGAAGTGTGTTATGCTAAAAGGCTCCAGACCGCAGAAGGTTTGTTTGACTCCAACTTTTCCTTGCCGATCGATCTACTGCCTTACTCCATTATAATCTATCTGTTGCATCCAAGTACTCACCTTGGAGTGAACTTATTTTTAATGGTTATATTATGAATTTTTGACTTAGCAATATACCGGACAAGATCCCCTTACTTGAAATTAAAAGCTTGCAGCTTGCAATCCAGGTGATTATTGGTAATCACATTGACAAACTTGTAGAATATTTTAAGAGTGGCATTGTATTTGACAGCATACAAGTATAAGCCAAACAGTTAATATTCTGTTCTATTAATTTTTTGGAAATCTGTTATACAAAAATTCCGTCTTCAACTAATCTAAATAATCTAAAAATTGCTTTTTTCTGAATAAAATATATCTAAAATGGAGATGTTTAATAACTTGTTCAAGCAGAAGGCCGTGATCACTTCTCCTGCACACATTTGACACACTTGTCTGTATTTTATTAAAACTAATATAGACAACTTTTTTTATTTTACTTAGAATAATTTACAACCAATAAATATCATGCTATTAGTAATTTTGTAGTTAAACTGTTGATTTGTGCTTAGCCTCCATGTTCTAACAATTTCCGAAGGGTTACTTAGAGGCATTGCTCAATATAACTGTTTCAAGTATTTACAGTTTAGGCTTTCAACTATAAATAATCCCCGAGAGGGTTTCCATATCTTTGATATTGATATTTCTAGCATGGTATTTTTCATGAAAGTGCTTTATACAAATAAATTCGCTTTAGACATCTCTGAAAGTTGTAGAGTCGGTTTTATCAGGATCTGTATGTAAATTTTCTTCTTTTTGCTAATCTTTCAACAATTTGAATAGAATTTAGTATAAAAAAAAAGTTATGAACATCTAGCACAGCACTTCTTATAATAAGAATTGCATCTAATTATTGTTCTTTTTCATAAATTTGATTGTCTAGAGTATCAAGTATTGTAGGTTGCCAAAAAAGTAGGGAATAACATCCCCCCATATCAGATACTTTATAAGTTAGAATTCCAACTGAGATAGATTCAACACTTACAATCAATAATTCTTATATTTCATTATTGCAATCCATTATGTAGATCCTGGGTTAATAGCGCTATATATCATTCTTAATATAATTGATTTCACAGTATGCTATCAAAGCCTTGTTACTATGATTGAAGCAGTACAGATAAATTTCTTTAATAATTAAACAGTTTTCAGAATATTTGTAACTGAATCTCATGACTTATTCTGTTAATGTTATGAAGGTCCTGATTTACCAAAACTTATCATGTTACTACAGACAGAGCAGAATAGTTGTCATTTTTAGTGTAGCATTACTCTTCTCATGCTTTAGCTCATGAATATTTGTAGTAAGACAATACCTAATAAACAAAGGCAAGTTCATTGAATCACTGAAGAAGTAGCTTACCAATGGCATCTGTTTAGTAATAATGAAAGAAAAAACACCTATCCCATCCTTAAATATTACTCAAAGACAATGGGGTTCTTAAAAACTTCATGAAATATAATTCTACCCGCAAAATTTTTGATTTCCACTCACCCACCCCCACCATAAATACAGAGGTCATCAAAAAAAACATCAAGAAAAAGGACTTAGGAATCCAAAAACATATAAATTCGTCAAAATATTGAAATCAATTTTTTCATGATTACTCTATTTTACTGATAATAAAGTTAAAATATATCTACTGTATATAATATTTCATTCTTAAAATGTAATGTGTCAAAAATAACCAATATATATGGTTCTACCAGAGTAGTTTTTAAAAATTCTTTTAACAGTGCTGTTTATTTGCCTGCTTGAGTTTTAACCATTAATTATTATTGTATTCACAATAATAATTATAATAATAATAATAATAATTAGTAAAATTTGTATTCACCTGGACTAAAATGAATGTTTTTACACACAATAAAGTTGTCACAAATTGTCATACAGATGTCAACAATGTTATAAAAACTGAAAACTCAGTTTTGAATAATAGACAGCCTGATATACTTCGATTCATTGTCATTGACTTAATATTTATTTTTCATAATCGAGTCAAAAATAATTGCAACTTAAATGTTAATAAAAGAAAATAAAAGGTATTTGCATGAATTAATGTGACATATAAAAGGCATTATTCTTAAAAACATAACAGCAAACGTAAATCAACAGTATATTTTACGTATTCTGTGTGATGGATGGTTGATTCATGAAAGTGTTGTAATCGATCCACATGTTGCGTTCTTTTACAATTCTTAATGTGATAAGTATAGTAATTGGCTTGTTTAAGAACCCGATTGCTTTTGTGTGATATTTCAGTTTGAGGAAGATACTACTTTTTCATTCTTTTTGAGAAATCGCCTACTAAGCCACTTCTTCTGTAATTTAGTAAAATTAAGAAAACTTTAGGTATTATACTACTATGAATATTTCATGAACCTACAATATTGAAAGAGTACTATTACATTAGAAATAACAACAATTAGGTCCTATCTGTTTTGATTTAATTATGTGCCTTTGACTTTCGGCTGCGACATGATAAAGCACAACAGGTTGATGTCTTTTTAACTTCGAGCTCTTTCGCCACGTCAAGAGAAACCAATCGTCCTTTTACGAATGATACATGATGAAACAAACAGTCCTCGTGAAGTATGCAAGGTGGACCTCGCGGAGGCGGGCTTTAACAAATATATCAACAAAAGCTATAAAAGCTAAGCCCTATGGTAGAGGAAATAAAGGGGAAACATTCAGATGACAGACATTGCTGTGCTAAGTAAACCCATGTATGGCATTACCAGCTGCAGCTATCCTCGCCCGAACAAAATCCTAACATCTAAAGTTATCTAGTTTCGCTGGAGCAAAAAATGTCTTAAGAAAGACTGATATAAGCCGGAAGAAGATAATATGACATGGAATCCGGCCCCCGAACCAGTGAGTGACTGAGCGGACTTGCCACCAGCGGACACCAGTCCAAGACCAGGGCCCTCAAGGTAGCTGCTAAAGCCACTGTTGTGTCCATAGCGAATGATACCTACAAGAGAGGACCACCACCCAGGCCAGCACGCAGAGGGGCGGACTTTCCACCCCCGGACACCAGCGCAGTCAAGCACCTCGCCTAGGGTCGTGCCTTTCTTAGTTCATGCTATCATCCAGGCATGTTAAGCCCCCCCACCACGACAAGGTGAAGGCACATCGGGGGGGATATTAAATCTTATCTGTAGTAACGTGGATAGTTTTTTTTTATAAATAAGCGTATCTATAGGTGCAACATGCGATTTAAATTGGTGAAAGATAAATAAAGGAGAATGCGTTGGTTTTAAATAGTTAAAACAGTCCTTATACATTACAAAAGGAGAAAGAAAGTAAGTCTCAAATATCTCTTTGTTAAAAATACTGAGAACTTTCAGTGGAATGCAAAAACGTTGAAGTCTCTTTAGACGAATGACTAGCTGAAACAACAAAGTAACCTACACATTGACTAAGGCAACAGAAGCAATACTCTGTTGTAAGTGATTCTTGGGTAGCTCATTGAGTCTTAAATATATTGGTTGTAAAGTGTAAAAAGTTTCCTTACTAGCCTTGAAAAAAACTGTTATGACAAACGTGTCTAACGATAATAGTAGAAATGATGGCCTGTTTCTAACTACTTAAAAAAGTTATTGAACCTACCCCCTTCCTTGAATATTTGAACAGAAAAGAGGGAATTTGCAGTCTGAAATAAAAATGCCTCTATGACATTTGAACAGTTTAACGAAACGAAATATTAATGAGTTTAGCAATATCTTGTCAGACGCAGTATTCTTCATTGAGTATTTACAGGAGATGGAACAATAATTAGCAATGATCTCTTGGATTAGAAGCTTCATTTAGAAAGAAGTCTGGTCTGCTATAGTGATGAGTCGAAATTATAAATACAACTCACTATTATTATTATAGATTATCTCACATTTGAGTACCTAGAAACAGGAGATAGAGAGAAATGAAGAATGATAATAATGATATAAAACGAATGAAATCATTAATTTGATGACTTTAATTTTACCAGAGAAATAATGTCACGTTTACAGGATAAACACATTTAAAATAAAAAAACTTAAATGATGTCAACGGGTTTGATAGTAGATTTAGATATCGTAATGTTGAGTGTAGGCCATTTCAGATTTTCTTATTAAGGAATTAATTGAAATAATAATGCATTAACAATGAATTTTCTGTTGTTCTTTTGAATAATATATAATTAGTTTGGATTTTGTTAATTATAACAAAGCCCAAGATAAAATCATGCTTCAAAATGATAAATGAATACTTCTATTTGTAAGTTCATGCTAAGTCCAAACAAAGACTGCCAACTTAGTTGTTCTGTTTTAATGAATTCTGAATGCTAATGTCACCGCCTTCTTAAAACCTAGAAGGAAAGTCGTGCCATTGTCTGGGTACAACGTCCTCCAGGCCTTGAAATAATCAATCAGCTGCGTACAAGATATCTATCACATACTTAAAAAGTAAATCTCTAATCTTTTAATATTGGGATAGAGCATCCTAAAGGATAACTATTACTTTAGGTTTAACGACCTGGCGGGACGTAGGAATGTTCTATTTTTAAACGAGTCAGCTACATAAAAACCAAACTTTTCTCAATCTTATTGAAAAATTCTTAAATTTTGGGTAACATATTAACTGATAGCGTATTAAATATTTTGAATATTTATTAATTATTTTATTTAGCGCACTTAAGGCTTTCACGTAATTTTACTTAGGTAAGTAATACAACAGAATAAATAAATGAAATTTATACCACCAATTTGTGTAATGATCAAATTTTAACCGAGTTAAATAACCTACAAATTATTTCTCCTTAATAATTATAGCAGTATAACGCATTGTAACATCAAAATTTTATGGAACAGGATGTGTGGTTATAACTATATACAATTTAAAGAACTTGTTCTTCAGTGGTGAAGAGGTTTTCAACGGTGTTTAATCAAGTATAAATCAAAGAAACTTCAATTAAAAACGAAATTGTGGGATCAATCAAATCCAGTCAATATTTTTATATATTTTATTTTTATCAAAATTATTAAATTAATTGTTGGTTTGAGATCACTTTTCTGGACTCTTTAACATTTTATTTTACTGATAATCCAGTACTCTCAATTAAATTAGTCAATTAAAAATATGCATGTGTGAAGATAATTAATTACAAAAATGAAATCACATTATTTAAAACAAAATCTACTCCAACAGAGTAAAAACAATGAAATATTGTTCATACTTTTTGTTCATTCATCATGAATCCTTGAAAGATTTCATTTAGTTGTTTTACGGCAAAACTTATAAATTTTATTATAAGTTTAATTGATTACAACAGTATTACAACACTATTAAATCCGACATTATTATTTTTAAATGTAATTTATATATATTTTATGTTCATCTAAGAAAATAATCTATACAAGGAAGTATTTATGTCTATAACTATTAATTTTAATATCTACTTTCATTTACTAAACTCTCTTGCTGGAATTCAAAACAGAGTGAAGATATAATGAACCAAACATAATTACTTGATACTTCTTCACATTACAGTTTTTATTACTTCATTTCTATTAATGAATTGATTATTAATATATACCATTGAGTGTTACAAATGCAACTTTGCAAGTGCATTGTCTGATTTTATTAACAACAAAATATTGTTGATATTATTAAGGAAATCATAAGATATTTAATGTAATACTAATGTTACCAGTTTATTTTTGTTATTCAATTACAGTCATTTATAAATATCATACCTTTAGAGTGCTAATTAATTGTTCTAAACAAATGTTATTTTGGTCATAGTTGGCCAAATATAATAGAGCTACATTAATGAATATCAATTAATTAAATTGATGACTTGGTTTATTTAAAGTAAAGTACAGTGTACACCAAGTCATTTTTTTTTTTGTTTTATGATAAGATACTTCACAATTAGTGTTAATAATTTTGTTAGGCAATCTCTTTCATCAAATCAGACTTGTTTTAAATTAGTCTGAAATTATAATTTGTCCAATAACTAGACGATTTCAAATAGATTAGAGGATAAATTGGACTTCAATTTAGGCTGACAATCAAGTCACTGTAAAGTAAACAATGTACAATAGCAATCCTGTTGAAATTGAAAAATTTGATTTTTTTTAGTCATAAAAAATGTTGCATAAAAATATCTCATATTGGATAAATATTTATCAATCTGTGTTAAATTAAAATATTTGAAAAAAATAATTTTGAATAGGTTTACTTGGTCAATATTTAGTTTAATATAAAACAAAATATTGTTGATATTATTAAAGAAATCATAAGAGATTTAAAATAATACTAATGTTGCCAGTTTGTCTTTATTATTCAATTATAATTTGTCCAATAACTGGACAATTACAAATAGATTAGAGGAGAAATTTGACTTGAATTTAGGCTGACAATCAAGTCACTGCAAAGTAAACCATATACAATTGCAATCCTGTTGAAACTAAAAACTTTGATGTTTATCAACATCAAAACTTAATAACTTTGATTGATTATTAAGTTTACCTAAATGGAGCTTAAATATCTATGCTTCATTTAGGTAAGTACTAGTAATATCTCAAAGCAGTAAGTTCTATGCTTTTTCAAAATTCTTAGTTATTACTTTATAGTATGAAAATCAATATATATAATAAGGTATTGTTTTCTTGACCACAAAATACTAATAAATACTTTTTCTTCTTCTTGGAATTTGGTCAGGGTTAAGATACGGAATCACCTTTTCGCCAACGTTTCGTCTTTATTTTAAGACATCCTCAGGGATATAAACTAACAAAAAACAATGGATATTTGTCATATCTACTATAAAATCATCATTTGTTGAATTTATTATGATGATTGTAAAGTAGATATGACAAATATCCATTGTTTTTTGATAGTATATAACCCAGAGGATGTCTTAAAATAAAGACGAAACGTTGGCGAAAAGGTGATTCCGTATATTAACCCTGAACAAATTCCAAGAAGAAGAAAAAGTATATATATATATAATATATATGCCTAATTTTCTATAATAATAATTAGAACCATTATGACTGCACTCTGTTTGAAAAAATAATCTGAATCATCGAAAACTTTGAGAACTGTTTTAACAATGTTTTTATATACTTTGTTTTGCGTCTGCATCAATTAATCAAAACTTATGAAATATTGGGCCCACTGTTTAGTGAGAAGATTTAATAGTAAAATTGATTATTATCAGAATATAGGTAAAAATAAAATATAACACTTATACAGATTTTATTTGGCTGAATGGTGCAATTATACACTATTAAAATTAATTTGTACATTGGTACCACATTATATAATACATTTACACCTGTGTAAAAGACACATTATTTTGAATATAAATAATAACAATCATTCAATTAAATGAATTATTGTTTGGACTGAATATAAAACCATTTTATATATTTGTTCATAAATATTTCAGTATAAAGTACTCTTGTTTTCAAATATCCAATAAAAATAATGTATAAGCTAAAAAGTATAGAATTCTTTATCACAACTTAGTAGCATTATACTTGTTTGGATTTGGATCTTTCTTACTTGAAATCTATATAGAATTAAGTTTTAATCAATACAAATGCTATAAGTTATAAATGTTTAACATTTTTTAACATGTTAGAAAAAAATTTTTAACTTTAAAGCTTTTCACCAGCAAAAAAAAAAATAGACAAAGGAATGGAAATGTGTATTCCAGTGTACACCATTGTTGTATTGTTAAGGTCTTAGTCTATGTCAATCTACGTTAATTTTGAAAAAGGTTTAGCTGCTAAGTCACTAAAACAAATATCCTGTTATGATCAAATTCAAACCTTTTTCTTTATCTTCCTTTGGTTATATATAAAGACACTTTGATGTCCCTCATGTATGTTTTATTATCGAAATAGGTTTTAAATAAATCGACTTTTATCTGCCATAACTTTATAATTTGAATGAATTTATTTTTGTATGATGCGATATGTGCGGAATTTATGCAGTTATTTGTTAAAGAAAATATGAGGAGGTTATAATAAAGAAAGCTGCTTGGGATTAATAGTAAACAGTAATGACAATATTTAAGTGGATTATAAGGTTATTGTAGGTTCTTTACATAGAATGAATGAATCCTTAACTGAAATGAACAAAGCGAAACCAGTATATAAGTGCTTGTAGGAGTAACACTGGGAGAATAGGATTGAAAAACATGTCTAATAATACACATATTTTAAACAATGAAGACCATGATGGCCATTTTCCCTAACCTGACACAAAAACTCTTTCATTAGTATTAATTTAACATTATTGTTGAAAACATTCATGAAAAACAGTATGACATCTAAAAACTGTTATATTAAAAAGTGTTAAGACAACATTCTTGACTCACCATAATAATGTTGATTGTTAGAGGAATAGTTTTATAAGGGGGTGAGGAGGTTGTTAAATACATCTGGACTGTTAAGAATTTTCTTTGAAGATCACAATTACACTGAAGTTTCAGAAACACCTATTCTATGGTCTCCTATTGGAGAACTAAAGAAAAATAGTAAGCACCAATAATAATTGGTCATGAAAACATATATTGAAAATTACACTTAAGTACAAAGTCAAAATAAAAATAAATCAATAAGATCATTAATTGAAAATTAATAATTTAACAAAATTAATTATTTGAAAAATGTATCATTTGTAAAGTGAAAATGTTTTTACTCTTAGGTCAGTGTTACTCTTTCTTCTTTCATGTTACTATTTAACGTGAACCGTGTGGATCATTTATGGGACTAAGAGAATATTGTGAATAGTTGGTAAACTATTTGGACAGTAAACCAGTATTAAAATATCTCATAATTAAACTTGTGTTAGTAGTTCATAACAAAGACAAATAAACAGGGATCCCAAACGACTTTTAGGCAAGTCGAAATTCTTTTCATAGTTTTTCAATATTTCATTAAAAAGTGTCACCATCAATAGACTTGAGTCAATAAATAATATTTATTTATTTTAAATAATTCAATAGCTAACTTTTATACTTTATTCTTAAACGATAATATAAATAACTTTTCATCTAAATTATTTGTGACTAAAGACAACATGATAGGCCTTTGATTCATTAGGCATATTCAAAAGGTGAATTCGTTTCATTTAATGGGCTGGTATCATAAATGGAGTGGATAATAGAATGTACAACAAAATTTAGCCAATGTAGAAAGACAATGGTAATATGTACAAAGGACAAATTTTTGGAACAGCAATATAGTTGCATTAGTTTAAATTGTAAATATATATTTCAATTTGAACAAAGTTTTTAAAATTAAAAAAACCTTAAAAATGCACCATTATGTATGAAACAAAATAGTTGTAAATACTTACATAAAACTATTATTACTATTTATAATAATAATAATAAATAAGATTATTTATTAACTGTTAAAAGAATTTTATTAAGTACTGTTTATATACATCCTATAAATAAAAATCACATATAAAATATGAGGATTACATAATATTGGTTCCTAATAGAAACAGAATTCATAAGGAATTGTGCTGCAATCTGTAGCAGAGAAAACTTGTTTCATTCAAATGTATGTTAAAAAGAAAATCTAGATTAAATAAGAAAAAATGAACTTCAAACAAATATAATCATTGATTATGTCATAGTATGAACATAGAACTTCATACTGTTTAACTTTTTCATAATAAAGATTTTAAACTTTGTTTTTCACAACCCCAAACACAATTGAATTCATATTTATATTTTTCATAAAAGGTTGATCTATTGACAGAGATATCTTTTAAATCAGGCATTCGTTTCAGCAGTTGCTCATCTAATTTGATGAAAAATATAAATTTATAGTATTTATTTCTACAATTATTTTTGTTTTAGTTATATTATATGGACATACATAAGGTACTTTATAATTAAATCAATCACATAATCTAACCAACATTCTAAACTCTACATACTACCAAGGTACCATTAATTAAGCTAACATCTTCAATTTAAAGTTAGTATACTGACATATAATTTAACAGTTTGTTAAATGATCCGTATTATTTTAAACGTCACATCAATTACAGGATACAAAAGTAAATGGAAGGATTAAAGGAAAACTAAACTGACGTATATTAATACGATACTTGCACAGTCCAGAACAGTTACAAAGTATTTTTAAAATTAGCAGGATTACTCATTCCTAAAACTTGACACCAGTTACCTTCCGAACCTTTTTTTTGTTTTTTTTTTAATTTACACCTAAAATAGATTATCGTTAGTTACACAACACCATTGCCTTATATAATACCACAAACAATCAGAAAAGTTTATAAAACATTTTTTTTTTAATTTCAAACATATACAATAGCTTAACTTGTTGTACTTAAAGTAGATGAAATGTTCCTACATTACAAAGGTTGACTAGTTACACTAGAGTAGAGAAAATATTTATGACAAAATATTATGATATTTTCCATGATTTACAATAATATAAAGTCTTAAGTATAATTACATAGAAAGACGATATTTATTAAAATGATACTTTTTTTTGACCGAAAATATCAGATCTGCCCTTCGTGTTTTGATAAAGCCTATTATTAAAGCAACATGATATCACAAGAAAAATATTAACAACAAATGATGTTCAGTTGAAAATGACCATAAGGACAAAAATTATCCATCACTTAAAAAACAAATAGCATAATATACAGGCGGAAAATTAATATAGATTAACCTTTTATAATAGATAAAATATTAAATGCTACTGTTTATCCCTGAGGAATCGTAAGCACTAAGCTATAGTCATTGTAAACTCACTTAAAAGTGATCATTACAATACTTTTCAATAAGTCAATCAATCAGGTAACATAAACCATCTCAAAGCACATACTTAGCCTCCTAGTCAATGAGCATAAAACAAACAATTTCTGATAACACTTGAAGCAAATATTTTTATTGTTTGATTTAAATATTAATTAATGGGTTACGTTTAACAGATTTTTCATTAATGCTCCAGACAAAATTTATAAAGGTATATTTCCTACTAATGATATACAAATTTCCATTAATGAATATATAGGGAAAATGTTTTTCTGAGTACCCAGTTTTAAATGTTATATAGTTAATAATTAATGAATTTGAAGCTAAAACCTTTAATACAGGTTTTTCATATTTAAATAAATTTTAATTCATAAATATTTTAATTCAGGTTTCATATTCAAATGTATATTATTAATTGTACTTACTGAATAACTTCAGTTGAAAAATTATTTCCTTGTTATGTATAACAAATATATATGTTATATAACAATAAATCCCTTCAGAAAAGTAACAAAAACAAGGTAAAAATGTTTTAAGGCTTTTCGTTATGGTTGGGTATCAACTCCTGAAAGAACTCCTGAAGTTCATTGGCAGAGGCTTCGACGAAAGGCTCTGAAACTTCTACTGCTTATTACAGCTATAATTTTTGTGTTACTATTACTTTACTGTATACATCCAACAATCCATATATACTTATTTTGGTAAATCCATATTTGACCTTTAAAGTGTCATATCAGGATTTGTTCACAAAGAAATATTTAAAATTTTAGGCTACCAACGTACAACATTTTCATAAAAATCAATTTATTCAGAAGTAATGTTGAAGAAGTTATGCTTATTAAATATTATTTTTTTTTTAAATTAAAGCCTAATTTTTTCATTTAACAAATTCCTTTAAAGTATTGTAATTCATCGATCAGTATATCATTATTTCTCACATTATTTACTCTTTAGGAAATTTTAACATAAATCCAAAAAGGTTGTAAACAATGTTCATAATAATAAATCAATTATTTTTTTGATTTAATTAAAATCAATTTAATTTTATATTTTATTTTAAAATCTATGTTATTTTAATTTAAAATGAGCACATAATATTTGACATTATATAAAAACATTTATTTAAATGTCAAAAAATAGAGAGGTGTGGCTTATTATTTCTTATAGAAGAAATAATTATTCGAAAATTGTAAAAGGTACTATTTAATGGGGGGAAGATATCCAAATGTAAATCAAATTTTAAATGTTGGAATGTTAAAATCGGACACTGAACATACATTAATGTTTGCATTGAAAATATTTTTGACTCATTACTCAACATTGGTCAATAATGTATATACATTTCTTAAACATTATATAGAATATATTCCAAATACAAAAGAAATGTTGAAAATTATGCTCACATTTTTTAAATTCGAAACTTGTTTTTATTGTTATAAATCTAATTTTATTATATACATAATATGTTTAAGTGTACATTAAATTCTTTATTTAAACATAAAAGAAGACATCAAAACTGGAACTTTCAGTCTTAGAATAAAATATATAGTTAATTAACAGATTTAAAAAGATATTCGCCTTATACATTATGTAATCAGAGAAGGACGAAGTTACTCTAGAATTAAAAAAATATAAATGCTATTATTTATTTTTCCATAAATTATTATTTACATTATTATGTACATCACTAAAATGAATGTAATGTATTCTTGTCTAACATCAGTACTACAATGTTGAATTGAATGTGCTAGACATTTTATTTAAAATTCAACATTATACAAATTAATTGTATTTGATGGCTTTACAATAATCAAAGTTTTTCCACCAGTTTACACCGGAATATAATAAAACAAAGTCCTATTCGATGAAATTACAAAATGGGATTAGTAACATGTAGATCTTTAAACATTTACAAATGTAATGCAATCAATCTGTTGATACATTTATCTATACATTTAGACATGAATCTGAGTGTTTTACGTGTACTTTTGTTTCAGACAGTACAGAACATGTAACGGTTTTGAATTTTTAACAAAGAACAATAACAAAAACAACAGTCAATGAGTAATGGAAAATTTATACTCATATTATGTACTATTGTTATATATATATTGGATTATTATTCGTCGTTCTACTTGCATACGTCGTTCTGTATCTTCCGACATACCATTCTCCTGTTGACGGTTATTCCGAAAATAGCAGAATGTAAGTGTGTTCGTCTATAGCTTGTGTCCCTTTCTTTACCTTATGTTAATTTGTTTGCTTTCCATTAAGAATCAATTTTGATTTTATTAATAAATATATTAAAAAGATACAAGCGCTCTTTTAGGTCAAGTCAAATTTCACAGATTGAGTCATTACTTGGGTACAGGAAAGTCTCTTCAACTCTTGATGACAGGATTCGAAATATAGAAATGAGTTGTATAAGTTCATTCTATGGGTTCTTTCCGTGTAATTTAATATGTGAATTTGTATAAGATCACTTAATTATATATATATATACAACATTTCACATAAATACGTGATATAACAATCAATGATCAAACCACAAAATGAAATGGGAAAAAGACTAAGATCTTTCAACAGTCACAAGCGGTGTTCGTCAGAGTCAAAAACCGAACTCCTTTCCCAAACTATTTTCCCTATTCCATATTGTGGTTTGATCATATATTTATATTATACATATAGGATTGGTTATGCACGACAGAATATTGTTGTTCGATGATCTTCTTCTCCAACTTTTCAAGCTTGCGAAAAAAAATTTTTTTTCACATCGAAAAATTGGAGAATAAGATCATCGACCGACAATATTCAGTCGTGTACAACCAATCCTGTAAAGAAGAAGGACTGCTACCGAAGTACACTAATATATATATATAAATTAATAATCAACAATAAGTCTTGATATAATATATGAATTAAACGATCACAATAAACAAATATATATTAGATACATTGTTCTAGGCCTTTCGTTATACATCATCAGAGAGCTAAATGAACTAAACAAAAATTATAATTTGTTATTATATAATTTGTTAACCTGGTTGATTGAGGCCTTCAGGATTGCTGGCATCAGTGTCTGAATTTAATGTTCTTAAAATTGAAAGAGCCTTGATCTGCTTACTTATTTCTTTTATCAATATTTCATCCAGTTTGTAAAACCAGTTTTTTGTTTAGTTCATTTAGCTCTCTGATAATGTTGTAACGAAAGGCCTTAGATCACTGTATCTAATATATATTTGTTTATTTTGGTTGTTTAATTCATATATATATATATATATATATATATCCGTATATATCAGTCAGTCTCACCACCATTACAAAGCGATTTTGTATATATATATATATATATATTGGTATAAATTGGCAGCAAATCTTCTTGTATGCAAATACTGTTAAAAGCAGCAGAAGCTGCTGCTACTTTTAACAATATATAATATATATATATAATATATATATATATATATATATATATATATATATATATATAACAAATTCAATAATATATCAACCGTTGGATAGAATAGGTGTATAATGTAATCGGGATTCGGTCAATTTTCCAGGATCAAAATCAAACTCTCAATGCCAACGTTTCGGTTTTATTTAAAACCTTTTTCATAGGCCTACAAACAAAGGATGATAAGAAATCATATATAAACATCAACATATAACTAACATCAAAATGGAACATTACAGTTGTGAAAAAACAAAAATATATATACAAGTAGAAGTAATAGAAGAACAATAAACATTTTTATGAACTTACAGAAGTCAGAATTTTTGAATTAGAAAAATGATGAAATTTACATTATATAAAATGAAGTAACAATAGATAGTTAGTGAACTAACATCTTAACTGGTCAAAAACTTGGACCAGACTAACTGATTACAATTACATGTAAACCGAAACACTGTTCACTCAAAGAACACAAAAAGGAACTAAGGAAATTAAATTTCACTAAAATCAACTTAACACTCCTGAATAAATAGTGTTCAAATTGGTAATGTCACTTCTATGATTAACTGAACTTAGATATTTTTTAATATATAGCATTTCGAGGGTCTTTCTTCTTTGCTCATCTTGTTCTTTATCTACTATAATTGCTTCTTCAAAATCGAACATGTGACCTTCGTTTAAGGCATGGAATGCTAAAGCAGTGGCGTTACTTTTATTAGTTCTTATTGAATAAGAATGTTGATAAAGTCTTTCTTTTAAAAAACGACTTGTTTCTCCTTAATAACGCTTGTCGCAGTCTTTACATTTGATCGCATAAATGAGGTTACTTTGTAACTCCTTTGGTATTTTTTGTTTCAAATTTGAAAATAAAGACTTGACTTTTCTTTTGTCTTTATTTTCAAATTTGAAACAAAAAATACCAAAGGAGTTACAAAGTAACCTCATTTATGCGATCAAATGTAAAGACTGCGACAAGCGTTATTACGGAGAAACAAGTCGTTTTTTAAAAGAAAGACTTTATCAACATTCTTATTCAATAAGAACTAATAAAAGTAACGCCACTGCTTTAGCATTCCATGCCTTAAACGAAGGTCACATGTTCGATTTTGAAGAAGCAATTATAGTAGATAAAGAACAAGATGAGCAAAGAAGAAAGACCCTCGAAATGCTATATATTAAAAAATATCTAAGTTCAGTTAATCATAGAAGTGACATTACCAATTTGAACACTATTTATTCAGGAGTGTTAAGTTGATTTTAGTGAAATTTAATTTCCTTAGTTCCTTTTTGTGTTCTTTGAGTGAACAGTGTTTCGGTTTACATGTAATTGTAATCAGTTAGTCTGGTCCAAGTTTTTGACCAGTTAAGATGTTAGTTCACTAACTATCTATTGTTACTTCATTTTATATAATGTAAATTTCATCATTTTTCTAATTCAAAAATTCTGACTTCTGTAAGTTCATAAAAATGTTTATTGTTCTTCTATTACTTCTACTTGTATATATATTTTTGTTTTTTCACAACTGTAATGTTCCATTTTGATGTTAGTTATATGTTGATGTTTATATATGATTTCTTATCATCCTTTGTTTGTAGGCCTATGAAAAAGGTTTTAAATAAAACCGAAACGTTGGCATTGAGAGTTTGATTTTGATCCTGGAAAATTGACCGAATCCCGATTACATTATACACCTATATATATATATATACAAAATCGCTTTGTAATGGTGATGATACTGACTGATTTCATAATTAGATTTAGATGTAGCACGTAAAAAGGTTACAGGAGCTAAATAATAAATAAATAAATAAATTCAAAGAAATAAAATAGATACAAGAGACCACAAGAACTCACTACTAAATTTCGACTGCTTAGTCATCAGATAGATAGATGTGAGCCACTTCGAAAAATAAGGACTGTCTTCCCTTATCATCGGTGGCACAATCTATTTGCAGCAAAGCACAGTCGAAATTTAGGAGCGAATATTTGTGATTTCTTGGATGTGTCTTTAAACACATCATGCTCAACAGATTAAATATAATAAAACAACAGAAGAAAAAATCTCATAGTTAACCACAAGAACTATGAATATTTCGACACCACTTGTCATAAGGGATAAGCGAAGACTGAAATAGTTTTCTCTATAATACCACTTTATGGGGGGAAAATAAAGGAAAAGAATAAATGAATAATAACAGAAAAATAAAAAGAACATAATAAAAATAAAAAAAAAATTATGCATTAAGTCAAAATAAAGCATAATAAATAAAGATGAATATAATTTGAAAAAATATATAAAACAGAATACTAAATAAAATAATAGGAAATAATGGAAATAAATGAATGAAAGTGAATGATTAAGAAAATATAGCAATTGAGATTGGGTCTAATATTAAATTTTATATGTTAATTATTATAACTTTTTTTTATTATTAATTTAGTAAACTATATGTTATTAATTTTGTTTTTTTATTCTATATCTAACTTTATTTTTTATTACTATCTGATATAATTTATTTGTATTTTATATTTCTGATTACTTTTTATTCTATTTTTTATTGTTATTCATTTATTATTTATTCTTGTCCCCTCTCCCAGGGTAAGGTGACAACACTGATAGGGTACTTCTTAAGAAAAGATTTCAGTCTTCGCTTGCCTTCCGAGCTGCACTCTTTTCTTCCTTGTGACAACAGATATCGATCAAGTTGGTGCAGTCGTTTCATTCACTATCTTTTGACTGATATTTTCTTACTTTTATCATTTTCTTATTATTAGAGTACAAGTCAATGAATTGGTTCAAATAGCAATAATTTGTAAGTTCAAAATTATCTGTCAGAAGATAATGACACTCAATACTATGATATATTTTAATTGTACATAACCTTTACATTAACATTTTTGAACTTTACTAGAGATTCTATTAGCTTTTTTTTATAGCACCCTTCACTAATTTTATATATTACATATATTATTATAATATCCCCCCCCCCCTGGCATAATTTAGTGTTTCAACTACATTTTTTTTCTTAATTTACAATCGGCGAATACCGACGACTCATAGTAAGTTAACGAGAAGATTAGAAATTGTCAGAAAAAAGGTAATCAATGCAGAATCTGCTGCTAACTTTAACAAAATAAGTTAAAGAGAAATTACTTTAATGAAACAATTAAGATGAAATGAAGGAAGAAAAAACATAACTCACTTCAATATTTTTTAGTTCCCAGGAATATATATATATATATATATATATATATATATATATATATATATAGGTGTGTTTTCTAATCGGGATTCGATCAAATTTTCTAGGTTCAAAAATAAAACTCTCATTGCCGATGTTTCGGTTTAACCTTTTTACCTTTTTCCTAGGCCTACAAACAAAGGATAATAAGAAATTACATATTGTTTATATCTTGGATGTTGATATGTGATTTCTTAGTATCCTTTGTTTGTTGGGCTATGAAAAAGGTTTTACAATAAAACCGAAACGTCGGCAATGAGAGTTTGATTTTTGAACTTAGAAAATTTGACCGAATCCCAATTCTATCTATTGGGATTCTATCACATCTATTCTATCAAACGGTTGATATATTATTGAATCTGTTATATATATATATATATATATATAATATATATATATATATATATATATATAATTCTATGAATACATTTAATGAACAATACATCAATAAATGATAAACACAACTTACAGTCTATAAATTTCGTTTTAAACCGTCACCAGGAGAGAGAAGAGAGGGAAACCAAACACACGGGTGCAGTGACGTTGAAAACGGTTTCCAACCGTTTGTACACCAGTGCGTTTGTTTTCACTCTCCTTTCTATTCTGTATATATGTTAATGTAGTAGGTAGCAGATCTTGCTTAAAACGTGTTCCTATGTAGTGAACCGCAGTCACAACATTTACGATCTTCTGACTGAAAGATCTGATAATACAAATGGATTTCTTCCCATCAGAGATAATCGAAATAGGAATTGGCCAAGTGATATGCTTATGTTTATATGACCTTATGAATCATGTTATTTATATTATATCCTGATTGTAGGAAAACAGTTCGTCAGATCGAATCTTTCAGTAAAATGATTATGTAGACCGATACTGAGGTTCACTTCAATGATGTATGTATGTGTGTGTGAAAGACTGGCTTGAACTAAGAGGCGAATGTGAGTAAACCTCAACTACAACCTGTGGTACACATCACGTTTTATCGATTGGATTAAGTATCACTATTTGATGAAATAATTAGACAGATTACTTTTTTGTTCGTAGTTATTATTCACTAACATAGTATTAAAAGAGGAACATACTTTAAAACTATTTTGTAAAAAAGTCTTGAAATAAAATTTGATTTGTTAAATAGCAAATTGTGCTGTTTAATTTTGAAGTTTTAAGATTTAAAAGTATTAGTAAATATAACAAAGTTTGTCAGTTGTACCTCTTATTTCAGTTGCCAGGAAACGCTAATTGGTTCTAGTAAGGTAGTTAGTTAGCCGGAAGATAAGGAGGAGGCGTGGGACTGCTGGAGCAGCTGCGACTGATGGTAGTGTCGACAGTGAGCCGATTAGAGACTGCCTGGCAGTTCTGCTGTTTACAGTCAGGGGTAGGACACCTACGGTCACAACCCACGCCACTCAGCATACTCAATGGGATACGGTATATTCGCAGAGGCCGTACATCCGGAGAAACTGCTGCAACATCCAAACTTACCTCTTTATGCTATTGCAAACAAAGACTACAAAATAAGCTACATATTGTTTTATCAATATTTTTTTAATTGATATAATATTTTGCTTTAAGTCAAAAATGAATAAAATAGTTACAAAATTCATTAATTGTTTTTCTTCTAGAATAACTACTAAGAATTATTTAAAATGATTTTTTTTGTTTTCAGCTGCTTAATTAGTGGTCTGGCTAACCTACAAAGTCACAGTTTTAGGACCACCATAGGATTCCTTTGAATTAGTTTGTCCCTCAAGGCACGTTACTCTGGGACCAGGGCTTGCTACAAGTAGTTAATCGGACCCCAACGGGGAGTTATTGTGAGGAGTGTTGTTAGTACCTGATGAGAAACGATTCTTAGAGAGAGATTAAAACCACTCGTTGGCTAATCACCACCTGCTCTGTGCTAGTTATGAAAACTTCAGTTGCTAAATTAATTTTATACATTATGCTGGGTATAGAATAAAGTGATGAGACTGTTGCTACTATAAACAAACTGTGGTTAGACTTACGTCACACTTATATATTACGAGTATCGTAACCCAATTTCCTTATATTAATACATTTACAATGTCTACACATTTTCCTGGCCACCGTTTTAAACAAAAAAATAAAGCAATGTAGTTGTGATTACAAATGTAAGTAATTTAGCAGAATATGGAACCATCGTTAAATTCCATATGAAATTACAACTTCTATGTAGAAAAACTGCTAAAGACACTTGTCTCTCATTAATATATGTATATGGGGATGAATGATCATTATCTGTTTAGCAGATTGACATTAATTTCATTCTCACTTATCTGATTCACTAAATAACGACGTTGATTGATTTTTTATAATGATATTTACTATCTAAAGTACACAGCTATGTCTGCTTAAAATGATTAAGTTTATAAGTAATGCACTGAATTAACTAATTAAGTCCATCTCAGAATAGGAAGAATTTAACATTAAATTTTAATGATAAAATATTATTTCAACAACCTACATTCTCATTTAACTGGTTCACTAAATAACGATCTTGATTGAATTTTTAAAATGATATTTACTTTCTAAAGTACACAGCTATGTTTACTTAAAATGATTAAGTTTGTAATTAATGCATTTAATTGACTAATTAAGTTCATCTCAGAATAGGAAGAATTTAACATTAAGTTTTAATGATAAGACAGTATTTCAACAACCTACATTTAAATAAGATAAGTATTTGGTAAAAGTAATACAAATTATGCAAAAAAAATTAGAACTGACAGTGGGGTGATGAAGGAGGCGATAAACTGTTATCTTTTTCTGTTCTATAGTCAACGTGTAGTCTTTCTTGTCTAGATTGAAAGAATTCTGGGGCCGTAGTGGCAAAGAATATATCTCGCTGAAAATAATTAATGCTATATTAATTTATATTATAATATATTTAGCTTAAAGAATATTATGTAAAATATTTCACAAGTTAATCACTCATAAAATTATAATTCAAATGAATTAAACGAGTATATTTTTATATTAAACTGATATAATTTGTAATAAAAACATAGTTTGCACATTAAATAGTATAAACTTTTATAAATGTTCGTTTACACATTTTATATAATACAATACATTTAAAACTATATATATATATATATATATATATATATATATATATACAAAGATTTCACATAGACATTAGTGACAAAGAAACATAGAGAAATCAAAAGAACACACTTACAGTCTCTAATTTTCGGTTTGAACCGTCTTCAGGAGAGATAAGAGAGGGAAACCAAGCGCACTGGTTCAGAGACGGTTAGAGACCGTTTTAGATTTTTTGGAATTTTTGTCCGTTTTGGATCGTATTTCCAACGATATATTATATATATATTATATATATATATATATTTGTAAAACTTGGGAGCAGTCCTTCTTCAATGATTGGAAAAATATAAGACGAAATTGAACCAAGTGGAAACAGACATCCAGTTTTTAAAAGCATGTATATATATATTTACTATAATACACAGTAAATAGAAAAACACACTTACAGTCTCTAATTTTCGGTTTAACGTCATCAGAGAGAAGAGATAGGGACACACCAAGCATACTTCCGAAGCTACAGTTGGTGAACCAAAGATTAGAAACTGTAATTGTATTTTTCTATTTACTGTAAACCTATAGTTTACTCTGATAGGTATGAATGCTCATATGGCTAGTAATTCCTACTCCCAACATCAGAACAGACCTCATCATTCTTTCCATTTTTTGCATTTTGCTTATACAAGTTTACGATATAATTAGAAATAATAATACTACCAATAATCAGAGCTATGTAAAATTATTAAATAAATTAAAATAAATTTCACAATAAAATCACATATTAATATAAATATCTAAAAAATGTTTTTCAAGACTTGAAAAACAATAACCGTTCACAATAATATAATTGAATTGTATTTGGATGATTGCTACTGTAAAGTTATAAATAAATATGATAGAAAGAGTATCTCATAAGTGTATTTGCAGGTAAATTAATGAATTACTCTGCTTCTTAATGAAAGCGTGTGTAACATGTTTATAAATAGATGGTATTAGTGAATAAATGTGTTACATATGTGCAAAACATAATTCTTTACTTTTATGTAAATCGTTACTGGAATTAAGTTCCTATCTTCTTACTAGATTGAATTTATTACAGTGCTCACACAATGAATTTTAGTTCCCATTTTTGTCGTATTAAATTAATTCCAATATTAAATTAATACAATATGAGCGTATGTATTATAAGTGAATAATAAATTAATTTTATTCCTGTTTCATTTTTATCTAGAATATCTTAATATCATATGCGTATATTGCTAAAAACGCAAAAAACGAAAACAAAATATATCTTCTTGTTAGAATAAAAACAATATAGAAATGAGGTATGCACATGTTATAACATAACAGTCAAGAGTAGAAAGTTATTCATAATAATGTAATGTAAAATAATTCATAGTGAATATTCATAAATTTCAAAAAATAGAAGCAGTCACTATTTCAATATGTATAAATAGAAATAATTAAAGCTAACCTTTTTTAAATTTACCTAATATATGAAATTTATAATACCCTATGACAAAATATATTACAAGCTGTTCCAACAGGAAGGAAAGAATGAATATGGACTGTTTCATGTTAAAATGAAAGTATTCTGTTTCCTGATGTTGTCCTTAATACTTTATAAAGTTTTCGACTTTTACTAGAATAAGGTAAAATATAATAAGTGTTGCTATGTCTATTACATAGAGATAAACATAATTCGCTATATCTCATTTTGTTTTGGCTCCTATATTTTTTTTTTCTATGCAGTACCTAAGTAATATAGTTGTATATCCTTTTAGAAAAATCTTTCAGAATAATTTTAATCTGAAAAGTAAATACATACATCCATCCAAGAGTCACTTTATTTAAAGAGAAAAAAAAAATAAAATGATAAATTAATTTTATTTCTGTTTCATTGTTTTCTAGAATATCCTAATAATCTATGCGTATATAGCTAAAACGCAAACAGGAAAACAAAATATATGCACGTATTTTCTTGGTAGAACCAAAATGTCTTTGATGATTTAACTATATGACTAAAGAATCAAAACTTTGAATCATTATTATCATTTAATGATCAATAAATATCGGTATTAACTTGTAGATTGTACATAGTTAATAGAATCATTGAACATTTATTGCATCTTATGGTAGTTATACTCTTTCGAAATATAGAAATAAATCAATACTTTTCTGATTTTAAATTACTATGTCAATAAAGCTATAAAGATCCTGCCATTTGAACAACAAATGTGAGAGGTCAGTTGTGGTGTAGTGGTAGCCAGTAATGGATTTTAGGAATTATGTCAATAAACCTATAAAGATTCTGCCATTTGAACAACAAATGTGAGAGGTCAGTTGTGGTGTAGTGGTAGCCAGTAATGGATTTTAGGAATTATGTCAATAAACCTATAAAGATTCTGCCATTTGAACAACAAATGTGAGAGGTCAGTTGTGGTGTAGTGGTAGCCAGTAATGCCCTTTAGGAAGAATAAAGATTCGAATTTCGTTCATTAATCAGGATTTTTCATGTGGGCATTAAAACAGAGCTATACCCCTTATCATTGGGAGCACAGACACAAACAAAAAATATTAAACAGACATTGAGCAAGAGTAATATCACTCTAACAAAGCTGTGATAGAGATTTTGAATACATTAATATAGAGTAGATTACATGTTTCATCTCCGTTTCAATAAACTAAATATTCACATAATAAATAGAATGTTTAATTGATAGTTTAATTTGGGACCCAAAATGTTTATAGAAGTTACTATTATCAGTGGACAAGAAAAGTTGTGTATCACTTATATACCTATGGAGAACATGCGCCTGACATCTAGCGTACATATCACGAACTAATTTGATTCCAAAAACCACTTTGAAAGATAAGTTAAACTTTACATTTTATCATTATTTACTCTTTCATTTCACTTATATTAAACATAAACGTAAATATAATAAAAAAAATATATTTAATTTAAAGCTGAATAAAAGCAATCTCGGAATCCTATTTTTCACGGAAGAACAATCTAATTCACGCAGCCTGCTAAGAGGACAGAGAAATAATAATGAAAGGCCTATCTACTGGCTTTTATAAGATATGTAAGAAGACAAATAAAACAAAAAAAATTACTAGATTTTGTATGTAATTTTGTTACATAGTGTAGTACAAAACATTTGTATCCAGATATAAGACAATGTTTATCTCAAAGTGGTATCCCATATCGATATTTTCACTATTATTTATATATGAAGAAGTTGAAAAATAGTCCTTAAAGTGGGATTAAGTATAATAATCAAAGAGAAAGAAATAAAGTTCTTGGCATTTGTTTGGATATATCATAAATATATCAACTAATTTGTCTTAAGTGAAAAACGATAAGTTTTTTCCCTTATCGTTTACGAAAATACAGTTTTACTTTTGATAGATGGAACAACTTGAAACTAATCAAAGTAAACTAACTTGAGAGCCTATTAGCCAGGAGAAGGAATAAGAAGTCTAAAAGTTTCTGTAAAATATTTGACCAGTAAAAACGTTGTCAATTTCAATATATTTATTCAATTTGGACCTGAAATTATAAACTTTACAACAGTAGTTAATTGTTACATAATCACCTTAAAAATGCACTAGTCAAATAACCTGATAAAATAATTATCAATTCAATAGCTTCGTCAAAATGTCGCCAAAGAAGTCACAATCAAACTCTGATGGTTCATAAAAGATTTTCTAGGCAACGATGGGAGTTGAAAAGCAGTCAATTATTTCTAAGCAGGATATTTTAAACTTTCTAGAGAAAAAAATAAAATAACTCTTTTACCATAACATTTTAAATATGGTTATTATCAATTTACTAACTTTGTAGGCATCTCCAGAGTTTAACCACATTTTGAGCAAATATATGTCAGTGCAGGTGTAAATATATACAGTATATAAGTCTTTGAGTAAATCACTAAATAGTAAAAATTAACGTATAAACCTCAACAAAGAAATGAGAGATGAGACTAAACGTTTTGATTAGTAGCGGCTCTTTACCAAAGACACAGGTTAGTCCAATGTGACTGACAAGGCAATACTTTGGGGAAACATCATAGTTTACTACTATACTGCTAATAATCCTTTAAAAAAATAAAAAAAATTAAATGATTTGATTACCATATTTAAACATCAAATTGAATTAACTGATTTGTATGAAGGTGACCTTTAAAATTTGTGTAAAGTAAAATACATGCTTTCAATTATGTTTCAATATCTAGGGATGTTGACGGTGATATTATGGTTACATTTACATAATTGCTTAAAATTTTTAAATAATACATTCTATTTTGCGATAATTTGAGTTTATATTTTTGAGTACCTTCTCACAGTTAAATCACTACTCATTTATGTTATTGGTTTTTAGGTGTTGGCTTGTTGGTTGATATCTTTATTGCTGAATGTAGCTGCCACCACCGTGATGGATCAGTAAAGTCCTCAACAGATTATTCATTACTTCAATCATTCGAATACTCAATTTCTCTTGGTCATTACCGGACCAACCATCTATCTTTCAGACAGCTGATCGAAACCAGTATAGAGACTAATATTGTACAGAATTTTTAACTGAACATAACCGATGAATGCTGGAAAAATGATATTCAGTGAGAAACAATGGTACTAATAACTGTAACAGCAAGTCTCAACTTGAATTCAAAATTAGCAGAAAAAATATTCTATGGAGTCCTTATGTGAAGTAAAAAAGTTTAAATCCAGTGGTCGTAAACCTTTCTCAGAAGTGATTGAGAGAGAAACCTCTATTTTCATTTTTATGACAACGACAGCTGCTCTAACTAATAAACTGAATGGAGCAGTAAAAATATAATGCTGACATCTACATTCAGCAATAAAGTAATCAACCAACAAGCCAACACCTAAAAACTAATAATACAAATAAATGAGCCTGTGATTTAACTGTGAGACGGTATTCAAAAATATAAACTCAAAATTATCCCACAATAGAATATATTATTTAAAACTATTAAGCAATTATGTAAATGTAACCATAATATCACTGTCAACATCCCCTTGGTATTAAAACATAATTGGAAGCATGTATTTTATTTTACACAAATTTTAATGGTCACCTTCATACGTATCAGTTAATTCAATTGAAATTTTAAATAAAATAAAATGGTGATCAAACCATTTAAATATTTTCGAATAAAATAATATATTTGAATAGAATGATAAATAAAATAATAAATTTCCAATTTGAACTCAAGTCCTCTTCAAGTCTTCAAATTCTTCATCGCTTTAAATCTTTAAAACTTACTGTATATAATTTAAAACTGAAAAAACTCAATAAATGAATAAAATAGTCATACATATTCATAAACTATATTTTTGTCTAAAACATTAAGGTTTTAAAACAGCAGACCTCAAGAAAAACAGTTGAACAACTTTTTCTTTTTCATTTCATAGGAGCCAAGTTTCCATACTGATTGTAGTTATTTACAAATGAATTCCATGGTTTGACAAACATACTCACTTTAGACGTGATTAATACTAGCTTCGGCATTGGCATTGTTTGGACCAAGTTTCCGTTAATGATTAACCTTATCTCAATGGAGTCCGAAGTAAAAGCCAAAACATAAGGGAAAGCACAAACTGAAACAACATTACACATTATGATAAATATTATTTCAATATAAACAATTAATTATGTTAAAGTTAGTTGTAATTTGATGTTTTACATTTTAGATATAGTATTTTTTTGTAATTCTGTTATTTGTTTAACTATTTATCTAGAAATTGAAACCTAATTCTTTATAATAATTTCACTGAATTGCAAATTATTCCCAATTCATATTGCAATTATTCCCAATTATATTTTTAAGTTTATGTTTATGTAAACATTAAACTAGACATTATTTTAGGATGAAAATTAAAAATAAATTTTCAACGATTACAACTTTCATAAATTGTCCTTGGAATAATGCTTAATACATTATAATACGAGTACCCACCCTGACTTTGAAAATGTTCACTATTTTAGTTTTTATAACGTCAGAGTTGAACGTTACAGATCCAGAGTTACTGAAATCAGCAGTAATAAAGCTATGTTATATCAATGATCTATGCTAAACACATCTAAGACATATTACTGATACCTTATGTATTGATCATATGTAAGTATGTTTATTTCCTTCAGTTTATTTTATTTCAAATGTGGTGGTAAAACAAATTCACTAAACTTTCTTTGCAATTACTTGTAATAATTTCTTTTATCAATTAAAATAAAAAAGAAAATTGTATTTTTATTACATACCAATTGAGTTCGGAATGGAATTCCAATGGAAGTCAAAGTCGTTGCTTTGTTTGGTTTGAGATAATTTTTGGAAATGACAGGTATCTGAAATAAAAAATATTTTAAAATAATAACATATTTTTAAAATTCCTATAAGTTTAAAATGATGTTTTATATATTAACTTCAAATCAAGTTTCATGATACAATTTTGAACCCATTTTAAAAGAACTGGTCATGTTTCCTTGAATAAAAGATAATTTCATTTTCTTTAAGAAGCATTTAACTAATGTATCGTACTAATAGTGCGATTGCACTTTTGCATTTTTCATGTGCTCACTTTTGAGTTTTAACAGCATTTAACTAAGATCAGTGGGAATATAGCATATATCATATAGGAATATGATATATGTTAACCATACTTATGACATATTCATATCTTATGTTTAAACATAGGTACCTATGTATGTCTATTTCTTACAGACTATTTTTTCTAGGATATACTCTTAATTCTATTTCACTATAATTAATAAATAAATTTACACTGGTTTGTCCCATAAAATACTTTAGAAACAGTACTTCGTTAAAAGACATCCATGCATTGACAAACTCATATGTTTAACAAATTCCGTTTTTTTTTAGTTCTGGAGAAAGAAGTGTCAAAACTACGAGTAAACATAATAGGGACATAAGAAGTTTATTAGCACTACCGTCTAGCCTTCTACCTTATATAATTCAGATGCTCTCAATTTAAAAAGAGATACCCCGCTATTTAATCTACTGACTAATCTTTATAATTTTTAATTATGAAGTACTAAGTAAAATTTTTTACCATATTTACTATCAATATATACAAAACCAATTATAAATATAATATTACGAATTATATAAAACAATAAATAAAGGTATTTTTTTATTGTTGTGTACTTATTTATTTTACATGGCAAATCTAACGGTCACAGTATTCACTTCAGACATTCTCTTATTTTTCCACTTCATTTATAATGAGCTTCCGCTATTTTGTTACTGAAAACATCTTTTAATTGGGAGCCATATTTTCTTATATGTCTCCCAAGCCTACTGAACCTGTTAAGATAATGGAAAATGCGGTCGTCCTATCTGCAACAACTAGTCCTATATTTAACTCCAGTTATACCTTCACTTTAATTTTCTAGCGTAATTCCTAGTCAGTTCTTGTTAATATATCCTATACATCCCGCAACTATTTCAATCCAATGGATTACATACTGACATATGGTTTTTATGTCAGTTTGTCTTTTATTGAGCAGAGACTAGGTATGAATTTCATAGAGCTTCCGTCAGTCATCGCAGAAACCTTCCTATTGCTATCCGTACAAACATTACTGGCCTTAGTTTTATTGACTAATTCAATTTTCAAATCTTCAATCAGATCCCTGCTCACAACATGGCTGTGAGACGCAGCTAACAAAAAAACATTTTAGCCAAGTTGGTGCCAGATCAGCTCCGCAAAATATAATTTATAGTTTTTTTTATTTAAATGTATTGTTTATTATTTTAATTCTGCTAAATTAACTAATGTACGTAATTGTTTATCAATTTACGTAATTAAATTAATTTTATGGATTTTTTTAACGTCATTATGAATTATTTTTTGTTTGTTTACACTTTGCTTTATTTCTTCTTCATTCTAATCTCTTTCACTGTATTTCACCACTTTTCTTTATTCCTCTATTTGCTTGGCAACAACACATTGATTCCGGGTAATGAACTAATTGTTTGTCAGTCGACAACTAGCCACCAAAATTACTTCTTTTGTCTTGATGATGGCTGATGTCAAAATGTAGATTTGTCATTTATAAATTCATTTTTTTAAAAAAAAGCAATATAAATTATTATTATCAATGATTATTGCCATATTATTTTTATTTTTGTAAGAAACAATTTCACTTTAACTCAAAAAGTCAACATGTACTTACTATTGTAACAAAGAAGTAGCTCCGGTTCCTCATCTTCGTATATGTCTACAGCAGTTACCAAGTGGGCTTTGATAATGTCCTGAACAGTGAAAAGTCTTGAGGTCTCTCCAGTTCTTTCATTGACCAAGTCATACGTCTGTTTACTTCCCAGACAAATGGAATTGTCATGCAAGTTCGAAGCTGAACCACTGACACCATCAATTAGGGTCATTACAGTAGGAGTTTCTTGCAAGTGAATTTCCTAGAAATAATTGAACCAAATCATGAGTGAAGGTTTGTCACAAAAAGGTATTTTGTTATTGCTGTCATAAAGGAACAATAGTATTATAGTAAAAAAAAAAGTAAAACACTAAAAACTGATGTAGTTTTAAATTCTTATGAATAATTATATACCAACTCAATTTTGCATAAGCTTAACTGGTATTACTCAATTGGTAAGAAAAATCAAATTTCCATTTGCTCTCACAAAAATAGCAAAGTTATTAATATAAGAATAGGAGTAATTACTAGTACTACAAACTTGAGATAAAAAATATGATTACTAAAGCTCAATATACTAAAGAATCGCCATATCCACGTGATGGAAACTAATGAAAGTAAAAGCCACAAGGAAAAAGTAAAAAACAGAAAATATATGCTCCGAGGCCTTTAAATTTATGTCATCAGAGAGCAACTAGAGATTGAAAAACAAAAGAGGTTACAGATTTGTTATAAACACAAAATATGAGAAGGTAATATAAACAGGTGTTGAAATATACAATGTTTTAAAATAACAAGCAAAAAATAATAACAACAAAGAAAAAGAATTAACAAACAGAGAGAAAAACCTATGTCACAGAAGGAGAATCACTGTGTTTGATAAGTGTTCATGTTAATAGGTTTGAAATTATCGAGAGGTCCAATTTGTATATATGCTCAACTAAAACATTATCTAATTTAAATAGTCCTGGGCTGATATTGATTAGGGTTTCAAAACTATATTTAATCAAACCACTTTCTACTAAGTTCCTTTCGAGTTTTGAAGAAGGAACATCAGTCCTCCCATTTTATTGCATGATTCTTGTTCTTGATAGGCTGAAAAATTCACTTGACTCTTCTTGTCTTCTAACAGCATATTTATGTTGTTTCAGTAAGCATGTTTTTGCCTGTTTCTCCAATATATGTTAGAACGCTGACTAGGCCTTCAGGAAGGAAGGGGAGTGCAATGTGCAATAACATGTATACTGGTCTAATCGTACAGAAAACTAAAAACGACCAGTGGTATTCGGAGTTGATTTATGTAAAGCAAAGTGGTTCAATAAAATAAAATCGTGGTGCAACCGTCAAGGGGGCAGTATCCTTTGAATTGCGCCCATAGCTGAACCTCTTTCTCCATGGCCTCCTTACTTCTTTCCCTTTACAACATTCTTAAGAATATATCAATATTCAAAGTACGAAATTCGTGAAAGATTTAATAAAGGATGCAACTATGTATAATTTAATTTATTAGAAACTGGTTGTCCGCACCGGATTCTCACATACCAGAAGTAATGACAATTAATTAGGACGGAATTTTTTTTTGTTTTAAAGGCTGGTATATATCTTTCCTAATTGAATACTATCTTTGCTATAATAATAGCGAATAAAAATTTGCTATTAATTAGTCCATTAAAATCGAATATAATTAATCGAATATATTAATAAACAAAAAAATAATCACTTTTGAACTCTGATTATAATCACGAATTTAGAAAGGAATAATTTTTGACTACAACGTATAATTAACTTACAGTTCTTATTTTCACCGATAAAATTATGTGTTAATTAATGATACATTATCATTTTTAAAAGTGATCAAAAATAATATATAAGGTTAGTAGAAATATATGCTGGCTCACTGACAGGTAAATATCAACGACTAAAATGATAAATGTTTACTTACATTTCTAGAGGTTTTTTTTTTAGATTTCGTAGGTTAGATAATGTTATACAAAAATATTTTGAATCAAAGTTACAGAATAAAAATGTAATAACATAATACTGTTAACAATATATCTATACTATAAACTACATATTATAGACGGTATTGAGAATGATATGATTTTGATACAATAATAATTTCTGGTGTTCATATCTTTCAAAGCTAACTAGAGAGTTATTTGTTTTTAAGATATTTTAGTTTAGAGATTTCATAACAATTTTTTATACAGTTTTTTATTACATTGACGATGCGATTTAATAAACCATCCAAACTTTATGACGTTATAAGGTACTAATTGAGTTTAATAGTTTCATATATACAGTAAGTATAAAAAGCGTTAAAGTGATTAATAAGAGTGCCCCAAAAATGTGTATCGTTTATACAAAAAATGCCATATACGACGTCATTGCACATCACACATGTGTAAAACATAAACAAAACATACATTTCCATGTAGCCTGTTCCATGCAGTTTCAGGATATATGTAGTTATGAAGGTATATTTCTACCATAAAAGAGTATCATTACTTGTTTTATGACAAACAAGCGAAATATAGCTGAAGCACCAACTTTATCATATTAGATACGTATCATATTAGATCCGTGTTATGCATGTTTTACTAAGTCCACTTATTGAATAAAATTTATTAAATTCAAAAAATGATGTAATTATTTACGTTGTAAAAAATGTAAAGGTAGTTACTTTGAGAAATTGGAAGCCCTCGACTGTGTCAGTGTCACTAGCTGGGCACCAGGCTGTCCATGCAGCCGAGTGTCTCCACTGCAGGACCATGAGCTTCTTACCAAGACATACGACCTGTAACCCAGGAAGAAACAAACCATTAGGCTTGAGTGGATTCAAACATAGAATTTAGGTATATGTTAAATAAAATGCCATGAAATTACATTTTTCATCACTTTATAATTAAAAAATTTCATTAAATTATTAATGGTAATAACATATCTAAACTACATATATATTATAGACTATCTCTAGGATATGATTTTGATACAATAATAATTTTTTGCTTGTATCTAGAATATTTATAACGTTTATTCCAGTCAAAGCAAACTAGAAAAATATGCACGTAATTAAGACATATGCAGATGTCAGTTCTAGCAAATATTGTTTGAAACATGAATTATTATTGTTGTGCTATGTATATTAATTGTTCAAAACTATGAGTTAATGTAACCCGAGTTCTCTTATTTAATAACTCGTGTTAACTAATTGTAAGTATTTTTGACTTACATAAAAGTTTTAAATATTTAAATTGATTTCTCTGTTTCCTGGTTTAAAATCTTATAATGTTTTCAATACGTATTGCTTAATACCATAGAATATTTATATTTCTGTAAAATTGATTTTTGAAAGTTATATTTGCATATTTTCATGTCTTTAAAGAGAAAATTGCTAATGAACAATCAATAATATAAAATTAATTTTAATATAAGGAATGGAAAATGAAATCAGAATAAATAAAATATACCATTCGAAGGTGAGAGCCTCCGGGTTTGCTGACTGCGTACATGGTGCACCCTCTGGTTTTATCTAGTTTGTGTTCCTTAAGATCTTGCCTACTTTTCGCTATGAAATCACTTGTGACTACGTCACTTTCAAAATCTGATAATCTAAATACATAGATTTTGCTTTCTCTACCTATAAATAAATATAAATTGTTATTGAAATTAAACGTAACATAAAACTGATATAAGGTATATAAGGTATTGTTTTCTTGACCACAATTTACAAATAAAAACTTTTTCTTGGAGTTTGGTCAGGGTTAATAAACGGAATCACCTTTTCGTAAACGTTTCGTCTTTATTTAAAGATATCGTCAGGGCTATAAAATAAAGACGAAACGTTTGCGAAAAGGTGATTCTGTTTATTAACTCTGACCAAACTCCAAGAAGAAGAAAAATTTTATATATATATTTGTATATTTTGGGAGCAGACATATTTCATTACATGCCTTGCTTATTTTTAATCTAGCACGTTTTCTGCGGAGTTTTTCTTATATATAAGAAAATTAAAAAATAATTATTAATATATATATAATTAAGGAGAACTACATTCTCTGCATTAACGATCTTCTAGTTGAAAAATTCTATGTTAAGAATCAATTTTCTTCTATCAATTGATAATGGATATAGGAATTGTTCATGTGACATACTTTGTAAGGATGAAAGGACTTTATAATACATATATGTAATATAAAAACACCAGAAAAAAGGGAAATATTAGAAATAAATATTTATAAGGCTCTACGGCCTTTCACTTTATGTCATCAGATCAGATCATTTATTTCGTTTGTTCTAATTTTTCCTTGTGATTAAATACAACAGAATATGTTAAAAAGTCAAATAGAGCAAAGGTTAAATAAGGATATAATTAATACATTTAAGAAGGGTAATCAATTTTATAAGGCTAATATTTGACCTTTCAAAAAGGTAATATTGAAAATATCAATGGCACAAAACCTTCCAATAGAAAAATGCTAATATAACCACAATGATCGAGGGTAATACTGGTAAAATCTTGAATAATTAACAATTAAACGCAAAAAAAAAGTCCCCAATTTGAACAGTTATATATTGTTACAAGTTGTTTTAATAAACTGATCTCCAAGTTAACTTCAAAGTGATGGTTTCATGTGAGAGGCATAAAGGTTAGACTCGTGTTTATGTGCTCGACGATTTTTTGCTGTGTTGAGAAAAATAATTACCGGTGGGAATAACTTACACTACTTAAAAACTTTTTTTTTTTACTCAAGTTGACTCACCGGACCCCACTGTCAATATTTGAAGAGTTTTTGAACACTTAATACCACTTTTTACACACAAAAAATTATTACAAACTCTCATCTCCATTATTTTCAACAGCAAAAAATCGCCGAAGACACAAATACCCTTCTAACCTCCTCGTCTGTATTATATCCATATTATACAACTTAAAACTTTTTCAACATTGAGATTTCTGATTTTTTTACTCCTTCTTATTACTCATCCCTTCAATCGCAAATTATCTAAGAACGAAGCACATAATTAAAATAGGATCATTTATGGATAATAAAGTGGTATAATAGTGTTTAATAACATTTTAATGAAATAAATTATAGTACATTTTTTATCACTCTCTTTGTGTCGCTATAATGACTTCGCTGCTTTTGTTGGCCTTGATTTCAAACATACCACAACTTTAAGAATAAGGAGTTTTTGAATATAGATTTTTGACATTCATAATATATTTACTATTTACTATCTATTCGTTTCATGTAATAGGTAAAACAGAGTGAGTAATTTCTATTAAAAATGTACTTTAATTTTAGAATTAGAACCGACAAATGCAATTTAAATAAATAAATACATACCTTTATCAGCTCTGAATAAAAGAATTCCATGAGCTTCAACTATCGTCAGTTGCTTGATGTTTACAGTTTTATCGAATATTAATCTTTCAGATAAACCATCTAAAATAAATATATATTTTAAACATGATTCAATTATATAATAACGATTAGATTTTTAATTTCAATTAAAAAAAAATCGATTTTCTTTTGGATAATTGCTTTTTGCTAGTGATGAAAACTGTTGTGGCTATTTTTTTCCCTTGACAGTAGTTGGTAAGGTAGATGTTGGTAGTGTAGTTGGTACTACTGTAATTGTTAGTGTGGGGAAAAATATCATGTTAGTATAATCCCACATATATTATTTAACCAGAAGTACTTATTCTACTTACAGAAATAATTGGAAGTTGGATGTGAAACCGAAGTCAGAAAGAGATGCAGAGTGTGGAATCTGTTTGAAGATCAACCCTCCGGTAGGCGAAATAACTACGCAGGTTCACTTGAAACTGAAATGAAATGGAAACTGTTTCTTTGAAAAGCGAACTCTGCAGAGCTTTAATGTCAATTGCGGTTGTATTATGCACTCGGTAGCCTATGCACTGCTGTAGGCAGGTGTTTCAAACTGTTGGTATTATTCTCTATTGAAATTAATTCAAATTTTCCTGTTTCCCATTTAAGTTTACGTAAAGTTGTGTTTTACTTCAAAAAGTCTTTGGAACAATGTAGTTACTGATTATTTTAATCCTAATATCTACTCAATTGCTTCTGAGAACTCACTTGTATGACAGTTCATAAGATTATAATAATTAATTTGTAAAGTTAAATTAGAATAAAAAAAATAAAAGACATCTTCAAACTAAAACTTGCTCAATTCTGCGCCTGTTGTTTTTTTTATTGTTTAAACCGATCCCCTAGTGGGCGATAACGTCAGCCGTTAACCTGATATTTGTTTGATCGGTGATTCTACAGATTCTACGTTGGAAGTCCTAAATTTTGCTTAACTCAGGTGCATTTGGAACAGGGATCTTTAACGAGTACCTGACTTCGTACATGCTAGGGACCGATGGTTTCTCCGAGGGACGTCGTACTCAGATTTATTCACCTCCAGGGTGAATAAATCGTGGGCCAGGTGGGGATCAAACGCCACACTACCAGCCCAGAGGCGAGTGCGTTAACCACTGCGCTAACCTGGCTCCGCACTTGTTGTTGGTGACCTACAGGTCTTCCTGATCAGGAAGTCAGAGTGAAACATAATAAATACCAATGTGTCCATTCTTCTAAAGGTAGTCGACTATAAAGAATTACAAACTGCTCCCTTTTTAGTAAAAGGTGGATTGTGAATTCTTTTTTTAGCATTAATCAAATAAATCTAATGAAACAAAAAAAATAAAGGTAATTTAACTTTTTTCCTATGTTTTTGAACATGAGGCTGAAGACTTCGTGCACTGTATGAAAATCATGTTCATGATAGATCAGCTTTAACATTTGCTTACTGAAATTCATTAGAGCATAAAATTTCACATGGAAATGACATCGAAAAAGCAGGAAGGACCACCCAATTTACTCATAAACTCCATCTTTTCATTTTCCACATTAAGAACTGTTCGTGAAATACAATCTAACTCAAACCATAGGTGATAGGACTTCACACGGTGCCAAATAAACCACAACAGACTGTAGAAGTTGACATTAAATTGTAAAAAAAATAGATAATTAAAGGCATAACTCTTCATAACTTACAGTATAATATATATAAATATTATACTGTTATATAATTACAGTTTATGTATATACACATTTATGTATAAAGTTCTTCCTTAGTATATGTCAATATCTTCTGAACAAGTTATTATTTCGATCTTACCAAAGCTGAATTAAATTGGAACATTTTGACCTAGTTTTAAAACTGTTGAATACCTTTAAAACAACTGGTTTCTGTTAAAGTTTGATTGATTCACATGAGATTTTCAGACATGTCAACATTCATAATTACAAAAAAAAATGTTTTCAGTAACCCTGTGGCAAAACCAATTAAACTTGACAAACAGAGTCAATAACACTTTATTTATCTCATGAAGATTTAGCTTGAAGTATTTCTCTTGTTGGCAATAGTCGAAAAAATAAATCTTTTTTCTGGCAAGTTGAAAAAATGCAATATTAAATGAATATTGAGGCATTTAAATTGTTTTCTGTTAGTGATATTTGTTGAGGGTCCGTTATCAAATAATTTAACGAAAGGAGATTCTTGATGTCAGCTTTTATTTTACACAGTTCAAAACAACACATTCAAAGCTACACATTTAGTCAACGTATACAGAAACACATGGTTCATTTACAGGTTGTGCAACACTGGTTCATTACAGGTTGTGCAGTCCCCTCAGGCATGTTTTTAAATGTCCCACAACACTCTCCCTCATTTAACAACATAAAAAAAAACTGAAAAACAAACAATGATTTACATATCTACAAGTCCCAATCGGGAACACAAATCAGAATGTCGGGGCCTAGGCAGAGCTTTAGTTAAAATATCGGCAAGTTGGGCGGTTGATGGTACCTTTTGTACCTCCACTTCTCCATCCAGGTGTTGTTGTCTTGCAAGGAGCGAATCTCAGAGTCCATTGCCTGTCTCCAAAGCTTTGACTGACGACTCTCAATAGCTTCCTCGTATGAAGTAGGTTCTTCAACATCTGAAATGTTTTCATTAATCATGACAAAATCCGAATATCTTGCCGGCTTTTTCAGTATGTTGCGATCCCGAAGAGCAGTCCTATTTTCGACAGATTCGTCTTCTGAAACGTGCTTCTCAAAAGCACGTTTTGGAGATGTTTCAGAAGGCTCGTTAGGTGTCTTGTCACATTCCTCTTTAGGTATATTATCACGTTGAACTCGAAGGGGAGTCTCTTCAAATGTAACGTCACGAGATCGTATAAGCTTGTTAGTGCTTTTACACCAAATCCGATACCCATCCGCTTCATATCCAATCAAAACACCTTTGACAGCCTAAGGATCCAACTTGTTACGTTTTTCTTTAGGAACATGAGCGTAACATTTTGATCCGATTATTCTTAGGTGTTTCAGGCTAAGTTTTCGTCCTTCCCAAAGCTCAAATGGGGAGATAAGCGGTTGACTGGAGGTACCGGTCAGGTTCAATACGTACACAGCAGAATTTATCAGCTCTGCCCAGAGTGCTTGAGGCAATTCTTCATGAGCGTGCATCATCGCTCTTGCAGTCTCCACTACTGTCCGGTTGTCCCTCTCTACGCAGCCATGTTGTTCAGGGGTGTAGGGCATAGTGAGCCTCTGTTTTACTCCATGTTTTTGTAAAATCTTCTTTACAGCGAGGTTATTGAATTCCCCTCCGTTATCGGAAAGAAGCTCTCTCACAGTGTACCCAGCAGTTTTTATTTCAGCTAAAACAGTTTTCAAAGTATTGATCACTTCAGATTTATGTTTTATGAAATAGACAAAGCGAAAACGTGTATAGTCGTCCTTGAAAAGAACGAAGTATTTGTATCCTGAATAAGAAGGTACAAATGGTCCACAGACATCCGCATGTAACAGGTCACCCTGTTTACAGGATCTAACCCTTGTTCCAAAGGATTTTCTATGTGCCTTACCGTAGATACAGCCTTCACACAGTTCACTGTCAAGTGGAAGGTCTATACCAAGCTCTCTCTTAACCGTTTCCCTTACATGGCGTTTATTCTGATGTCCCATACGTTCATGATGAAGTTGAAGCAGGTTTTCATGACAAGTAGAATAGAGCGCGGGTGGTTGAGTTGTGACAATGTGAAGCTTATAAAGGCCTCCAAATCTATTTCTGGAACCAACCAGTTTGGTCTCACCATCAATGGTCAAGCAGCATTTCTCTCCCGTTGACTCGAACTTGCTACTCAGAATTTTATCTTGAATAGACAAAACAGAGAATAAGTTTTTCTTTACATCAGGTACATACCACACATCACTCAATGTGATATTTTCTTGTCGCCCATCCACTAGAGCAACGATGTCCACTGAGCCCTTCCCAAAGGCTCTCATCAACTCTCCATTCGCTATTGTCACCATGTGATCCGTCGAGAATGGTTTGAAATCACGTATCATATCTTTCCAGCGGCAGACGTGGTTCGTGGCTCCGTTATCAACAAACCAGTCTTGTTGATTGCACTCAGCTGACAGTTTGCAGGAGGTGGTGGCCAACAACATCATGTTAACCCCCTTTCCATGAGATTTTTGGGTAGATTTCTCTGTTTTTGGTGGTCTTCCATCAGAAATCCACTTTTTACAAAATATTATTTTATGTCCAGGAAGCTTGCAGTAGTTGCACACTATCTTCTTGGATGGATGCTTTAGAGAACTGTTAATACTTTTCGATGACTTTGAATACTCAGTTACCAATAATTCATTGGCATTACTGCTCTCTGCTTTTCCAGACAGGGCCCTTTCATATGTGCATAGCTGAGTGGTCAAGTTTGCCAAGGACCTCTCAGACTTGGCTATCAGAGTCCAGCTAGACTTGAATGAAAAATAAGACTCAGGCAGAGTCTCTAAAATTTTGCACATAAGGAGGAAATCAGGGAGTTCTCCATTATTCTCCTTCGACAACTCAATATTCAAAGCATTCCAAATATTCTTCAATTTGGACGTGTGTCCCATTATGTTATCAGAAGGATCCATTTTATAGCAAAAAAATTGAATACACAAGTCAAATGCTTTGTCCTCCCTGCAGCCATCAAATAACCTGTGTAATTCCAGCCAAACATCCCTAGAATTAGAAAAGCGCATCACCAACTTCAAAGTGTCCTCCGTCATGTTAGTAGTAATAATCAATAGAGCAATACTATCTAACTTGGTAAAAGTTTCATAATTTTTTTCAAATGCCTTTACCACTGATGGACTTGCATCCTTTGAAGGATCTTCAGGTGCAACCACTCTCCCTTCCACAATATCCAGTGCACCAGGAGTACTTTTCAATAAAATTGTTACTTTATATTTCCAGGTAGACCAGTTTTTCTTTCCTTCAAGAAGGCCAATGTTTACTTTTGTCGCTTCCATTGTTCAAAAATACAAACAAAACAAATTGCAACGCGAGTCCAAGTTCAAACACACAACTTTGCTCAATTAACAATATTTAACGGCCTGGGCCCATAACCTGTTGAAGGGTCCGTTATCAAATAATTTAACGAAAGGAGATTCTTGATGTCAGCTTTTATTTTACACAGTTCAAAACAACACATTCAAAGCTACACATTTAGTCAACGTATACAGAAACACATGGTTCATTTACAGGTTGTGCAACACTGGTTCATTACAGGTTGTGCAGTCCCCTCAGGCATGTTTTTAAATGTCCCACAACAATATTTAGGGTTAAACACTTTTTGATGGCGACTATTACAGCAAGAAAAATGGTTGTGCAATCGCTATTTCCATCTACAAACAGTATTTATAATGTCTACTACTGTATTATAGTATTTGATAAAAATTATCCTAATGGACAAAATGTTTTCAGCTAAATTTATTCATCATTAAATAATCAGTTTAATTGAATGCTTGAAAAAAAATTTGAATCTAATAAAACACTAATATTGAACTCTATGGATTTTATTAAAATTAAGGTAAACATATCTGCCATATGGAACTTATTAGTTGCCTTTTTTAAGATTTATACTTAGTGTATATATTATAATATGACATTTTGCTTAACTCACTTTTGTCCTCAGCAAAAGAATAAAAAAAAAGTTAAGCGGTCATATGTTTTGGTTCTAGCATGCTAGAATATTCAAATCAGAAGGGAAAGGGAAAAAATTGACATTGGGAAATTAGAACCAATTTCAGTAGAAAATAAGATCAATAGTTTTTTGAAGACAATTTACGCGAAAAGTAAATATCAATAAAATTTGTATGTGCGGTGTTTATAATAAGACAATATTAATATATATTTTTAGGTTTTCAGAATTATCAAGAGAGTTTGAAATTTTTGTGCTTAAATTTTTCCCATAAATAACATTGCAGTATCTTTCTCATACTTTGGTATTACCAAAATCCTATAGGTTAGTTTTCACACTTATTTTGTAAAAAAATTCACGAAGATTTCTGAAACGATGTATTCTGTAACATGTTTTTAAAATTTTTAACACATCAAACCACCCCATTGAGACAAATTTATCTCCATGAAAAAAATGGAAAATAGAATCAGGGAAGCTAAAAATAGGTAACCATCAAACTTTCGAAATCTATTTTTTTTCCTTATGGTTATACATCTTCTATAGTAAAACGATCGTAGGAAAAAAACATTATAGAGGAATATGCATTGTAGTTATATTATTACTCTGATATGTTTCAATAGTATACCTAATTAATAAATTAATGGTAGTTTGACTTCTAATTGAAGTCCAATAATAGAAGCTGAGTTTTCCCTTGCTCTTAAGTCTTTTGACCCAGTTCTTCAATAACTTTCAGAGTAATCAAAACTTTCCTTTCTTGCTATTCAATTTAAATAAATAATTTATTTAATTTAATAATGTATATATCTGTTCACAAAACATACTCGTACATATCATGACAAAATTGTATGTGTTTCTATTTAAATGAAGTAACAACTAAATACAATTATGCACCCGTAAAACACTTTTTGCTGTAAGGAACATTGCAATTTTATAAGATTTCTTTCATATCTGACTAATTAGACAGTAATTCTAGATGATTAGATTAACTGCCACTTAAATATGATGTACGACTTTATCTTCTCTTTTATTAACTCCTCGACTAAAGCCTAGTGTATGATTTAACAAAATATTATACATTCACGTTTAATATTAGTTAACCAACATCGCTGTCGGTAATATTGTAAAGAAATAAATTCAACATTCCTTAAGAGTTCCAAAAAAAGAGAAAAAAATATTATCTTACTATTTAGAGACTAACTATATATGAAAATAATATGATTTAGCAATGAAATATATGTATATGAGATATTGAACTATAACTACGTGCAGACATTATTATATCCGAACAATGATAGCGATTGCACTGTAATGTCATCAATAAGACCTGAAATGTTCTTATTTGTGAATAGCTTTAAGCACATATATATAGAACTATTTTTATTTTGAAGTGCATTAATAAAGAACAGAAATATTTAATTCTCAAATTTTTCAATGATTTTGAAACCAACATCAACCTGACCAGTAAATGATAATTCCAATTTTAGCGGTTACTTTATTATATTTCATTATAATAAACAACTTATTTTTGTAACTGTTACATGTATTAAAATATTTGAGTTTTTCAGTGATCACTCAGGTACAATGTGAGATGTTAAGTATAAAAATTTTATATTCTACAATACCGAACAACAACAAAAAAAAAAAGTTCTTAGTTGCATTTGATACGCTCTCATTCTTGGACAATTTTGAGCAAAATACAACTCCAAGTCGGGCATGAGTTTCTTTACTTATCGTGCATATAAAGGCTTCATTGTTATGAACTTACAAAAAACATCATAACATAGTTCATTCGACAAATGTGTCCTTTGAAAAGATGAGGTTGTATAAAAGCATTAATATCAGTAATGATTGTGTCATTACTGATTTTTCAAATTCTGCTGTAGGTGTTGATTGAAAACAAATAATATTTTCCAAGTTTTCAATTCAAGTAATTATAATAATTTTCTTCATTCACTCACAGTCTTTAATTTTCAATGTTTTCTAAGTCATAATACAAACAAATGTGTTTATGAACTCTCTATAGGCCAGATGGATTATTGTGAGATAGTTTAATAATCAAACTGTTTAAATAAATAACACTCGACAATTGGATTGAAAACTATCATGAGCTTTAAATTGGTATTCACAATTATATTTTTGGAGAACGTTAATTGTTCAAGGACAGACTGCCAAAGGTTTTGAACCAAAAGAAGGAATGAATTACACTCTAAATCACGTTGCAGTAGCCAAACTCTCAACAGTCATAATTTAGTGAACAGTTGTCAATTTTAAAGGTTTTACAGTCATCAACTCGATGTTAGGTACTCATTTTTGGATTGTCATTTGATGGACGAGATTATGATGGATGATATGAAAAATCATACTCGTTTTGATGATAGATTTAGAACAGGTCAGGGCAATATTCGGCCCGTCTAAACGTTGTGTGAGGCCCGTGACATATATTTATGTCATCTTCAGGGTTACAACATGATTGTTTGACAATTAGCTATTGTTTTACAATAAAATGTAATATATAACCAAATAGTAGTAATAGTAGTGCTAATTGTAGCCCTGAGGATGACATAAATATATGTTGAAACGTCGGCAAAAGGACTAGTTTAAAATCATTAGACCTCAACCCTCAAAAAATGTACATCATATATATATATGTGTGTGTGTGCGTGTGTGTGTGTGCGTGTGTGTGTGTGCGTGTGTGTGTGTGTGTGCGTGTGTGTGTGTGTGATATATATATGTGTGTGTGTGTATTTTGGGAGTAAACCTTCATTCAAACATGTTTTGTTAAAAATTATGCCAATTTTTATTCTTGTCCTTTTGCGAGTGAATTTTTCAAACTTTCTGAATATGGTTTTCCACCTTTCCGGTAAGATAAAAGACGTGAGATGTCAAGTTCAAGCCCTGATTAGGTTTAAAGTGTTAGTGATTTTAGTTAATAACATCCATGGACACAAGAACCTGTCATAACCTGTGTAAAACTCCCACTCAATTTATGTAAACACTAGGGAACGTACCCGTCTTTGACGGAATCAAAAATTCTATTATACTTGGTATTGCAAAATATCATGGAATACCATATCAATTTTAGTATTATACTAATACTATAATTAGAAATTATAGAATAGTAGAAAATATCATTATTAGTACAGTGTTAAACATGTGCCTCTGTATACACCACATTAGCTGTCTGTCCTTCAGGCTCATGTAAGAACAAACAGTCGGAACCTCTGACTCATGAGCAAGTAAATTACAGTTGACCATGTGAGAAAAACTTGGTCTCGTTAACTTGAATTCCTGCGTTAGTTCAAGTTTCCCTTTGCGACTTAGTTAACGTCAATGCGAAATAGACTCTGAAAGGACTTTGCAATCGCTTCAACAGAAACAAATAGTGGCTCGGAATCAATAGCATGGGTGGTATACACAGACTCCCCAATACCACACCCAGTTATTAAGTCCGCCTCTATGGTATATCTGTGCAGAGCACGAAGTCAGAGTCGTATCCCGTTGCACAGTTTTCGGGCACTCACGTTTCGTAACATGAAATTTGTGACTGCTACTAAATTACAGCATTGGTGCTCCTACATTAAGTTTTTACTCATGAGCAGGCAGTCCAGGAGAAATAAATTCAGAGTCAATAAATGCAGTTAGATAATGAACTGCTTCCTCATCACTAAACACATTCTTTAGTGTTTAGTGATAAACACTAACATACTCCTCGGTATGATATAGCGTAAGAACTTGTTTCTTGATTTCCCTGCCTGTTCATATTAAGGGCTGAGAATTGCTAGTTTACAAAACTATTTATTCTTAATAGATAGTACATCTTGAACTCTGGGAAATACCTTTTCAATGATTTCAAATACGCAATATATTCATATGCTCCAATGAAATTAAAATCAACTAACAATACCTACTTGCCACACCTGTGTATTTTCAAAACAAACTTGTCTGTGAAGTTAGCAAAATACAGCTTAAAGCCTCATAACTTCGCTTCTGTACTGAATTATCAATCTACTTAGAGCCTATATTTTAAGTTAGACATACACAAATCTACTGTAAAAGTTTCAACTTGATATGTCTTATGGTGGCTGAGTTTACTTGTGACAAAATTTTGCTGACAAACCGACAGCAATTTTTGTAAGGGTGGATTCGGTTTCTCCAATGTATGAAACGTAAAGAAAATTTGAAATGAGTCAGTTCTAAGCAATGTACAGACAAAACCATTATTTTATTTATATAGATTTCTTATTCAGTTAGTATGTTCAACAATTTAGATAGTTTTCATTAGTGTTTGAGTTAAGTTATAATCTAGTTAAAAACTCTCTAACGAGTCCCTTCCCTGATGGATGGTCAAAGCTGACCGAAACGTTGAAATCCTTCAGAATATTTATTATTTTTTGTGAGTTGGTAAAAAAGGAAAAAAATGGATATGAAGAATAAAACATTTGGTGAATTGCTTTATATCTTTCCGGAAAGGTGGAAAGCCATATTCAGAAAGTTTGAAAAATTCACTCGCAAAAGGACAAGAATAAAAATTGGTATAATTTTTAACAAAACATATATATATATATATACATTTATTCGTAAATGGATTTGTCTTCATGGTAATTATAGATCTGAAGGACTTTAGTAATTGTATTAAACAAAGTGCATGATGTGAAATAATGAATAAGGCTTCGAGAACATCAAAATCAATAGCTTTTTTGCCACTGTTAAAGACAGTGGTATGAAAGCTTCAATTAGTTAGTCAATACTTTAGTAATTTATTCAAACTAGTTCGTGGAGAGAAGCCATTAGTACAGCCAAAAGACTTGCTTGAAACGAGATTCCGAACAAAATCACAAGGCAAACACTCAAGCCAGTCATTTTAACAATAACTAATCTATATACTTATAAAACTGTGTTGATCTTGATTGTTTGTTTGTATGAACACCCTCTGAACTGAATAAATAATGAAATACATAAGACTCTGTGAAGATCATACCGACGACCTTTCCATTAGGATCCATAACGCTATTCTCTGAGCCAAAGAGACTTTGTTTCAATTGGTCCTCAAAACCTTACATAAATGATGTTTCATTGTATAAGTGAACTAAATCAACCATCATTTCACCTAAAGATGAAGCCATAACTATTCAGAAGTGTCAACAACAAACTCTACAGGAAGTTTTAGTTCATTTAAGTAAACCAGTACATATTTCGATATGACTAATTATATGCTGCACTCATTAGGGTCAAACAAAAAGAAAACATTGTTTTTTTTTTTGAAAATTCAAATTGTACAAACAATGTTGTAAATAGAAGAGCATTGTCTTGAAATAATGTTCATTATCCTCTTTACTAGTATAATGCTTAGGGATATTAAGGACTTTAGTCCTTAGCCTCTGGGACTCAACTCCGACTTTCGGCCTTCGTGAGGCTACCCTGTTAACCTGCTATATACAGGGTAGACCTGTATATACAGCAAGACCTTACCCCCCAATAAGTATTTATATAACTATAACCATCTTATTAGTATATACAACCATCCATCTTCTTATCTTAACATAACCCTCAACTCAAATAAATACTTATATATCATGTAATCTTATTGTCGCTATCCTTAACTCACCTACCATAATTCATGTCCTTGCCTATCAACCAACACCATTATATACCATAAATACTTATATATGTGACACTTATTGCAGCAGCTACCATCCATAACTTATATTAGAGCAACTTTTTACCTCCCATAAATACTTATTACTTCAGACAACTCTTACCGTGAGATCCCATTGTTTACTATAGGCTCTACCCGTATGTTGTAGCCCCTTCGTTGGCAGAGTATCCTCCCTACTTATTTCTTTTTAGTCATCCTTAACTTATTCTGTCCATCTTATTCTTATTTATATGGCCATCCCCTTTAACTTACATAAATACTTATTATAATTGTCTACTACTAACCCTTTAACATCTACTAGATCTAACTATACTTATATTTATTATATGACCTTCGTTTCACAATCCTTACAACTTCCCAAATCCTCTCCTCATATCCCAGCCACAATCTAAGGCGTTATGTGATCCGTGCCGAAGGACGGATGATACAGGGATTACTGCATTACAAACGGAGACTGAAGGGTTCCAGGCGACCCCCGTGAGTAAATAGTCTTACTCCTGTATGACAAAATACCACCGATAGAGCTTCAGAGATCTATCGGAGGAGAAGAAAGCGCTAACAAATGGGCGCCAACCTCCTACAAGTGCACCTAAGGACCAGAAGAGGACCGTCCCGAAGAAGGAAAAAGGAAGTCACTTTCTCCCGTAATGTAGCGAGCATGAATGGGCTTTATCAATTGATGGTTTGTGCAGATTCCGCAAAGAAGTGGAAAAACACCGTAGCACCTGCTGGCTAACAATTTGTTTGTACTTTTCTGTTTCTGGACCTTTCTATGTCTATATTTGTACGGATATTCGAGGGTTGAGTGTATAGTACAAAAGATTTACACACAAGATACTAATGATTAAAGAAATCGTTACCTTGTAGAAGAAATGTGCCTGCCTCAGTCGCCAGTATCAGCTTGACCTCACCCCACGAATCGCCTGACAATATCTCGTGCTGAAAGTCTGGATAGAAGCAGTGAGGTTCCCAAGGTGCCCGCTTATAGAGGCCTGTGGTCGCCAGCGATGTAGGTGCGTCACCTCGAACGATCGTTTCCAGCTTCAGAGCTTGTCCAATGCGCACAAACTCTACTTGTCTTGCTTCTTCTTTACGCCTTGAACCTCTTGGTGGATCAGGAAGTACGTCACTGAACGCTCGTCGGTTCAACATCATCTTTACAGATTGAAAAATATTATAAATGAATATACATATTAATTATTAAATACAAATATACCTGTACTATGAACTATGCAGTTAAATCAATCAATGAAATATCGTACACAATATTAAAAATAAAAAAAAATGATTAAATGAATACTGATTTGTCTCATCAAAGTATATCCATTTATTTAAAATATCCATATGTAGGATATAAAATTAATAATCGGTTTTATACGGTTCCATTCAAATAGTTTAATGTAAGTTGTATAAATAAATACCTAAACCTAATAATTTAAATATAATTTTAAAATATCAAGTTGTAAAAAAGATGGAGATATTTTCACCAATATATAATGCTATTAAAATTTGTGGCAACGATTTCATTATAACTATTATTATTGTAAGATTTATTAATACATAATACATTATTATTATTATTTTTTAATTAGATTATGGCATAAGTAATGTATGTAATAATGTAGACACACAAAATTAAATAGTAATTTCATATAGCCAAAGTGCCAGTTTTAACTCTTTCTTTTGGCAAGCACTGCATAGTAAGTTGGGTTCCTAATTATTATGATCAAAGATATGATTTTTAGCAATTTGGTTTAATAGAAAAATGATTAAGATTGTACATTTTTGGACAGAGAAGAATTTTTATTCTTTTTACATTTGTTTTATTACAATAAAATAATATAAGTAAAATTTATTTTATTATACGTTTTATTACTTAGTTAATTTCTTAGAAATATTTATTTAATATTTCTTCTAAACTATAAATTTATTATTGAGAATTAGTTGACTGTGAATGATAATGAAATTACCTCAACTACAATAAATGTAAAAAAAATAGTGTTTGAAAAACATAGTAGATAAAAAATAATTTAAAAGTTAATAAGAATCAAGTAGAATAATATGATCTCATTTCAAATAATTAAGTATATTGAGTATTGTAACGTATACTTTTATGATATAAAGCTAAAATATTACATATATACCTATTAAACTGCTAAAGTTTTTTTTTTACAATTATATGAAGAGATTTAACTATGTTAATGTTGTTGTAAAACCGACTGTATTTTGTAACAATTTCTATTTGTGGAATAAGGAAAGGACAATAATTATAGACGGTGAAGAAGTCTGAATGTTTTCTTAAACGCCGGAAGAGCTTTTGACAAAGGGATGTGTGTGTGTGTGTGGCAACACTAAATTCAAACTTGTGAAAGGCAATAAGAAAACTTTGCAAATAATACTATGGTGAATTTGTGGCGCTAAAAGATATTTGTATAATAATAATAATAGAAGTTTGAACTTTTTAAATAAGGCTAGATATTGATGAAGAGAAACAAACAACATTGTTGTTTGGAAATTGTTATAATTGCATAATGTAAGAAATTCTATTAACTTCTGTAATATTTGTTTATAGGGAACCAAGGGGAGATCTAGATGTCCTCAATATACTACGAGTTAATTAAATTTCAGTTGGTAAAGTTAGTAAATTAGTGATGATTGAAGGAGGAGATTGTTATAAGGCAAACTTGAAGGGGGCGGCAGCTACTCACAGTTCTGTTTCCGTCTCCCATGTGCTCACTGCAGAGATCTTTTATCAGCATATCCAAAGTCCTTTCCCTTTTCTGAGAAAATATTGGCGTGTTAAATGATGCCTTCTCACCATTTATTACTGAAAACAACAAAAAACATTTACAGTTTAAAAGTAATACTCTCAAAAGCATATAGATAGATTTAAAATATCATTCAAGAACTCTATTTGAGTTGTTTTTTTTTAAAGGCTTACTTAATATAACATAAATAAAAGTTATTTGTTACAGTTATATGGTGATATGCTATTTTATTACAGAATATGATCACAGAAATGAGTTAGAAGCATTTAAATATCTACTTGACTGCACGGCTCTACCTACCATCTGTCCTCTAATTTCTTAGTTTCGTTTGGCCAATTCGTCCTCAAACACAATGCTATTCCTTTTATTAGTAAACATTTTCTTCAAATCAAAGGTACTGTCATGGGTATTATTATGTCTCCCTCTTTCACTGATATCAACTTCTTCCTTTCTTTTATAGCCATTACGACTGTTATTTATTTTTTTTCATTTGGTCCCATGGAAAGTATGACATTTCTTCATACTTTCTTTCCAGAATTATTCGTCCTTCATACTATCATGTGTTTAAAAGTTTTATTTACTTATTAGATGGTAATATTTTTCTTTATAATGATTCCTTTCCAACTGTCCATATTAAACATTCATATATATTTTAGCACTTCCTACACTTTAATAGTTGATATCCCTTTCATTAAGGGGCTGTAATGAAGTCCCGTCCATCCATATTCATAAAATCTCCAACAATCATTATGTTCGTAATATAATTCTTGATTATCTTAAAGACAAATTCATTTTACTTGGCTATATTCCTACTTTAATTCACAGACGTTTTGTGCAAGTAGGTCTAATTCACCGGGTTCATGTTCCATAGGAGATCTCGACTATTTTCTCCGGTGTTCGGAAACTGGGTCCTCGTGTTATAGAGTTCTTTCCTATACTTTTCTCTTTCTCCTTAGAGCACATTCCAATTCTGGTTTCAATTGTACCCTTAATTTTTTTATAATCATTAGTTTTTTTATATCATTCATGATATATTATTTATTATTTTACTTTTTCATTTATTTAATATTATTTCCTGCATTTCATCATTACCACAGAGGTTAGTATTATTAATATTAAACACATAATATACCATCTTACCTCGTACATTGCTGCCGTAGCTCTAGGACCGGTTTCGGATATGATCATATAATCATATAGGTAGGATTCATTAGATTAGTTCGTGTTGAAGATGGGTGACACCCGAAACCGGTCCGAGAGCTATGGCAGCAATGTACGAGGTAAGACGGTATATTATGTGTTTAATATTATTAATATTATTTGTTTAAGTATTTTATTTTTTTTTTGTTTTATTTGATTTATATTTGGTATGTTGATAATACTACCAGGCACATGGTCTTACGCACTGCTTGGTTATTTACTGTTTGCCAAGTGAGCAGTGCTCCTTTTCTCCTGATGACGACGAAGTTTCTCTGGTTGTTATTTCTTAATGACTCGATAAGTTGTCCTTATCTGTTTCTTGTTTCTTTTTATGCATGTTATAAAACTGAAACAGTGGAGGAGAACATTATGCCAATAAGTACCAGATTTGATAAGAATCGAACTGCATTACTTAAGACTGTTAGCTGAAGATCATGTCAAGTTGTTTGGTTAATAAAGGAAGAAGATCAATATTTTTTTCTCTGAAATTCTTCGTATGAATACTGTAATTTTTAGCATGTAGTTGAATCTGCCATTTTAGGTGTTAAAGAAGTAAATTGGTATGGATTACATATTGATGAGAATTAAAAGTTGAATACAAATGATATGCGAATACAGTGTTTATCTTCTGACTCAAGGCTGGATATGTCTGCTACTGAGTGTCTCGAGCACAAACAACTAAAGGAGCAAAAAATAATATAACAAGTTAAGACAAAAGAAAAATAAGATGTGGTAATTATTTAATTTTAATTTTGGAAAAGAAGATAGCCATTTAAGAAATGTGTAAAACTAAAACTCATAGTTGTAACCTCTTCTGTCTTGATAACCTAGAATCATCAATTAGACAACACTAGAAGGGATTATCAGATGGATTTCAAAAGGCCATCTGAAGCCAGGGAAGTAAGCAGCAAAGATGTTTCAGAAGTCCAACTGCAGCATGAGCAATTCTAATGAAATCTTGTCCCTCCTTTGATTTACTTGCGAGGATATCAAGGCGTTCCAGATTTTTGAAGGTATTGATAAGTTCACTGGATTACTCTCTGTCAATATCACATAATGTGAAATTTAATGCTTTATCGGGTGTAAAGTAGGAAGTGTCGGTTTCTAATATCCTTTTCCTAATATTGGGCGTGTTCCAAATACTAGTGCTGGTTTTAAGGATCAATGAAAGATTGCCTACGATGGTCTAGCAACGAAATCAAAGGACTTCGTAGCTTATATTCCAAATTTGATGTGATGTCTCCAACATTCAAACTTATTTAATGATTTTGAACTTGAATTAAATTGAAATTGAAAAGTATTGAATGGTAACGTGAATCAACAATGGAGTCCACGATATAAAAACACGTTGTATCTAACTAGTCACGCTATTTACATAGAATATAAAGAAAACGGCAATAAAAGACACAAAATGACCGAAGTCTTCAATATAGCAAACCATAAAACAAGCATAAACTGCCAGTTGAGCTTTTCTTCTGGATTCTTAAGCCGGATATGAGCCAATAGGACAACCCCAAGAAGGATTAAATGCAGTAAACAGATTGCAAGTGTTTTCAAAGGTGTAAAAATACTGAGACCTAAAGTTTCTTTAGTTTGCTAAACTTGGTGAAAGTTTTCTACAATGAAAACTCCTGACATTCAGGATTACTAACTGCTTGTTTAATTTTTTTGTTTGTTCAATTCTTAGACAAGTAAGTTGAAAGGCCTTGCAAATATTTTCTCAATCTCACTATATTATTTTTGTTATAGATATATCACAGTGATTTTATGTAGAGTATGTAAAGCTGAACTACATCGAAACATTCCAGAGGCAAAAGTGACAATATTTAAAAATGAAAAACTGTTGATTTCATACATAACAATTATGTATATGACTATAGGAACATAAAGTAAACACAACTGGCTATTAATGCGGGTGTATTTCATAACTTGAATATAATTTATGGTATATTTTTAAACTGCCTTACTTTGGCTCCAAAATGACTGTAAATAATAAGAATACTCCATCACTTAGAGTTCAATTGAACCTAAAAGACTGAGTGTACTGCAAGTTAATTTAGTCTTACTCTATTATACGGTCGTTACATAATTTAAATAATGTATATATAAACTAAAAGAAGGTAGTATATATTCCTAGTTCAGTATATATACACAAAATACGTATAAAACTTAAACAGACACACTTTCAGTCGCTGATAATTTAAAATTAGAGACCGTAAGTGTGTGTTTATAGTTTATATATGCACATTTATTTATACATATTTGTGAATAAAAAAATAAATATTAGACCTCCTGATGAATTTATTATTCATTACATGATTCAGAGTTTGTGGGGTTTAAATTCATTAGTCTCTTGTATCTATGCTTAAATCGGCGGTTTGTTTTGCTAAAGCCATCAAAAAAGAAGAAATAGAAATAACTAGAAATTTTTCTAATCACACAATTTGAATATTATTTTCTATGACTAAGTAGTGATTTTGAATATTGAGCAAAACCAAGGTCAGTAAAACTATAGGAAATATAACTACAATTATATATTAAAGGTAAATTTCAATTTTACTCACACTTTACGATTAAAAACTCTCTAAACTCTTCAGAGTTGATGAAGTTGGTAGGGAGGGATGGTCCGAAGAGAGGCACTGACTCTTCGGAGTAAACAATGAGCTTGTAGCCCTGGCACTCCTGGGAGTGACTCACCACGGCGAAGATGTCTTTAAACTAGTTAAGGAACATTTAGACGAATCTGCAATCACGCAAAACTTAGCCATAACGAACAAAGCAATAAAAACCATACTTACTCAATCATTCCATAGATTTATTAAGGTTTATTTTTCTCTATTCATATGGAATTACATTATAGTACAACATGATTCGTGATATATATATATATGTAAAAAGATTTCACATAAACACGTGAAACAACAATCAATGATCAAACCACAATAAGTGATTTGATAAGTGAAAGTTAACCACTTATTGTGGTTTGATCATATATATATATATATATATATATATATATATATATATATATATATATATATGAGTAGTAGTTTGCTTCTCAACGCGAGTACTTCGCACTTCTTCCCGATGACGACGGATGTCGAAATATCGAAGTGAGTTCTGTAGTGTCTTTCTGTGTTCTTTTCTATGTGTTAAAGTGTATATATATATATATATATATATATATATATATATATATATATATATATAGACAGGTTTTGTTGAACACGACAGGGTATTTCCTCTGGAGAATTTTTCTTGCAACTTTTTCCAGTTTGCGAAGGATCCTTTTTACGTTGTTAGAACAACGGTTTATGTTTGTCGACGCGTTTCGACTGTCGGCTGCAGTTAATTTCAAGATATAGTTATGGGGTTAGGTTATATGGGTTATACGGTAAAAGAGGTAAAAAATGCAGACCAATGGAGTTAGAGGTAGAACATGATCATTCTGCATGTACCGATCACACAGTAGTTACCAAAATCACTTCAATTCTGGTCGTATTTCTTATAAATATATTATTTAAGTTAAGTGTATGAAACTTACTACAATTAAATCACATATATAAATAAAAAATATACATGCACGATACACGATAAAGAAAGGTCCATGTTCAGAAAAGAAGGCATCATGCAATGTGGAAAGGGGGCTAATGATCGTTAATGAAACAACTGACTTTGTAAACTCTATAAAGTATATAAAATTCATAAATTCTACAGACATGGACAAAGTGTAGCATAAGGCTTATAAATCAACCGAAGCTGTTGATACCTGTTATTAAAAAAAACTAAAAAAAGTAATTATAATAATTCCCAATGATTCTACATTAGGAGTAGTAAACTTTTCCCAACTCAAGTTCACTTATAGTAGGGATTCTTAACGTGTACCAGAAGCTGTACAGATAATGTGCTCAAATTGTTTTCACCTCCTGAGTAGTAATTGAGGGTCGGGGTAGAATTGAACCAAAACGCAAGCCAATGAGCTATTGTGGCCCCATATTCGCGTCTTAGTGATGCAGGTGTTCGTAACAAAAACTTTCATAGTGATTCTTTAAAAATTAAATCTGCCTGTATTTCATTAGTTTGCACTTCATTCAACAGGTGAAATAAAGAACTGGCATCTATCTAATTAGTACTTTTTGTTAAAAATTATTCTTTTAAAAATTCATAAGTATAATCATAAAATCATTGGTGATCCCTTTTATAAATAGTGTTCTCTTGATTTGATAGTTAAATTCTAATTAATTCTAATTTACATAAAATTTGTACTTTACAATAGAGAATGACAAAACGGATAAAATTTATTTTAAACAAAGAAATATTTATCTGATTAATAATCATTTTTTCATAAGTGCAAAGTCGTGGGCTGCTGTTATATAATTATAATACATTAACATAAATAATTATCGTATCGGTGAAATATTAAGGAATAACTTTTATTCTTAGAAGTATTGAAGCACAGATATTTATAACAATAAGATAAGCAGCTTTATTAGAATGCTAAAATATCAAAAGTTACATTTTCTGTCAGTTAAATAGAAATTCTTTTCATTAATTTCTTTTTTAGATTAAAGAATTAAATATTTTTTTCGCTTGATAACCTTAAAGTAATTTGTATTTAGAAGTTTAATATTATAATTTTCCAATTACAGTAAACATATTTATTTCTTCCTTTGATGTCTACAATTTCATAGTTTTCCTGTGCCTTCATGATAGCACTAATATATTTAAGACGTTTGAAACAAATAATTTTGATAATTTTCTGAATATTCATATCTCAGTATGGATATCACCTAATTAAGCGAACAACGAGTTGCATATTTAAACCAAAATTCTTATCAAATATGTAAACACGAATTTATAAAAGACAATGTTAATATTTGACAATTTCTTAAACATTAAATGGCATTATTAAATTTTGAATCAGAAAGAGAAAGATAAATAATTCAAGTATTCTCCTGAGAATTTGACAATAGAAACCTCTTCTTGAATGACCATATGACTAAGAAATGAAGGAAACTTTATCTGAAAGCTCTGGTATTATTCCATGAAACCAGCGTTCTTCAGAGCTTCAAAGAAATAGTTCTGTCTTTGGAATGTGAATTAAATGGCATTTTCTATCGCACTCCCTTTGATCACATATTACTTCACACAGATTAAAGAAAGGAAAATGGCACTGTCAGAACCCTCCAAATAAAAAGGATGTAGTATATTATCTATTTAATTAAAACTGAATTAAATATGTTTAAAGTTTAAAATCTATTTTAATATTTATGTTTTAATCTTAAAATGTTAAGATCAAGCCTTTCCTGAAAATAAATAAATAATACACACTTTTCGCTAATTTAAAACCACCGAGCTAATTCTACAGTTTCAAAGATGCTAAAAGCAAGTACGTATTATATGTACTGAGATAGTAGTTCCAAATGGCCATTATCTGGTCATTGAATAAGTTAACTATCAGTTTTATAATCTCCCTTTTAAATAATTTGTAATATAATGCAGCACTGAGTTCATTATAACTTCAATGAAGAATAACATTTAACATTGTTGTTATCACTAGATAATTTTGAAAAGTAATAACGCAATCAAAAGCACATCATATGAATGTATACAAATTAAATTGTTTGGATCAAAGATATTTTAAAATATTTTTCCTTTTATTGAGATTATGGTACGTTACAGGAATTTATCATCTATACCTACGTTTTATCCTTTTTCAGAGTATCTTGAGAGCTACGAAATTTAAAGTAATGACATTATTTTATCTATTTAATATGGAATACCATGATAACTATAACACAAGAAAATTTGTTATAAGATATGACAAACAAACTTAGTACGGTTTTGTTCTAAGTCAATCAGTTGGAATAAAATCCCCTCTTGACAGGAAACCTAAGGTTATTCTGAACAATTTTGGGCTTTAGAAAGATGGAATAACTAGTGGCCATGAAGAAGCACTCAAACAGTGTAGCCAACTTAAGAAGGGAGGGGAGAAAAGAACAGACAAAGAAACAAATAATAAACGAATGAAAACATTTAAATAAAAACTATTAAGAGCTTATAAGTTAAATTTTTAGCATTATTTTTTTGTAACACATTTTGATGATTTATCAATATGAAAGGTATTTGATAATCCAATGGGATATTTTTAATATTATTAAAGATTAAGAAAGAATTGTTAATATATATTGAGAAGATTAGTTTCAGGGGATCAAAGTATTATGCTCTGAAAAACATATTTGTAAAATCTAATATTGCAATATTGTATTCACAAAGTACTCTAATCATTACACCAATGCATTGAGCAAAACTTAATTAAATAGAAAGTTATCAGTAAAAATAAGTTAACTTCAGTGATTCCATTTCAATGTATATATGAAGATATGCTACAATGTCTCTGAGTTTTGGCACCAAGATCTTGAAATGAAAAAGTCAAAAAACCCAAAAAAGTTATACTTCAAAGCTAACAACTTTCAAAAAAGTAGCGCTTCTGAGCAGTTTGCCTGAACATTCAAGAAAATTGGGTATGAATGTTTAAACAACTGTGACTAGAGAAGAGCAAGGCGAACGTGTTACTAGCGTATCACAGACTGTTCCCACTGCTCTCTGATTACAACTGAGAAAAAAAAAGTCCAATGGAATACACAAGTCTGACATTTTCACCAAACTGCAGATGTATAACTGTACTTCTCTGATAGTAAAACCAAAAACAACCGTCTACATAATTTACTCATTATTACTATATACAATTATGTATTAATAGTAAATGTTTGTTGTAGTTAAGCAAATAGTGGTGATTTCACCACGAAACACATTTAAATTCAAATTTCACACGCTCACTGCAATACATAGTATGTATTCGTCACGCATACAAATGATGCTGATCAGTCTACTGACTAGATGACTGTTTTGGAATAACTATTCACATATCATTGTATGCTTATAAACCTGGAACGTTATATTGTGTTCCCAGAAACGTCAAAATCTCAAAATACTTCTATTTTAATTACTGAAATATCACATTTTCAATTTAATTGCATTATAACAATTTAACCTGACAATCTTATGATTTGATTTTGATTTTGCAAGTTTTGGAAAATTCGAAAGATTCGATGAAGTCAAATGGAGAAAAAGATGTAGGTAAGGGATGAAGGAGTTCAAGTTTCCTCGTTAAGTTTAATAACCACTGATAAGAGTATTAGTGCTGTTGACATGAATGTTATTCCCTATAATGAACATTTACAGTTTGTTGAGTTTATCCTTTAATATTAGATACGTTATTATTAAAATGCATGTAGGCTTGTTCAACTATCAATGAATGATTATGAGAGTACGCTCCACCTTGGGTCCCCTGAAACTACTGTCTAACAGAGTAAGAATAATAATTAAAATTATGATTACTTTAAAATAGGGATGTGAGGGGTCAAGCTAGCTCAGTGGTTACGTGCTCGCCTCTGAACTGATAGGACCGGGGTTCGATCCCCACCTGGCCGTCGATTTATTCACGCGGGAGGTGAATAAATCTGAGCACGTCGTCCCTCGGAGAAGGACGTTAAACTGTTGGTCCCGAGCCTGTACGATGTCAGATACTTGTTAAACATTCCTACTCTAAATACACTTGAGTTAGGCAAAATTTAGGACTCCCACTGTAGAATCAATCTTCATTGTGTGGTATCACAAAGGGCCAATGCTCGGCCTAAGTGTGTTCCCTTGTGGGACTGCCACTGCAACCTAACCTAACCTAAAACAGGGATGTAAAACATACAGCCTGCGGGCAGAATCTGGTTCACCTGGGTGTTTGGCACTATCCTGCTGATAAATCTCAAAACCTGTAGTTCTTATATTTTCTACTAGGGTCCCAGTGTATTAGTACGCTCAGACAACATGAATGCAACACTGCAGTGGAACTAACATAAGGAGGTGGTGCATTGAACTCTGTTCAGCGTCTTTTGACGCATTGACCACTTTTCTGTTATTCTTACACCTTCAACAGTGAAATATCTTCGGAAAAAAAGAAGAAAAGTGGATGGAGAGTAAAGTGTCGGATTTTTCAAGAAAAATGGACATGTTCTTATATGTACACGGAAGTGAATGAGAAATCCATGTTCCAGCAGCAAGTTTCAGTGCAAGTTTCAAAGAATACAATATTAGACACCTTTATTGAACTCAGCTTGGTGTAAAATACAACAGAGAGCATGGAGAACTGAGAAAACTGAAGGTAAATGAAACGATGGTACTATGACTGAGGGAGCAACTATGTGTTTTCACCTGTAGTCGAGAAACCAGTGTTGTTACGGTGAAAGCCAGCTACCTAATTCCGAAGCAAATAGCATTAGAATCAAAACTCTGCAGCTATAGAGAGTTTATCAAAAACTGCAGGCTGGTGGCTGTCGAAATTATGTACCCTGAGAAGTATATGCTTTGTCGTGGCAGAAAGGATTTTGGAAATATTGAAAGATTAGGAATACTAACTGAAACGCAAAGTGAAGTCGTTTTTGACATTTTCTATTGCGATTGATGAGAGTATTGACATTTATTTGTTCAAATTGCTTACCAGATATTGAAAAAACCAATGGTTGTAAGTTCCACAAAGCTGTCAATAAATGTTATGCACCAATATTACTATCACTGTGATAACATTTATGCATAAAGCTCTTAAATATGTGTTAAACAGAGAGAACCATTACACATCCTTTTTTAAGATCATTTAATAAACACTTAACTCATTTAATAAATATTTTTATAATGTATTTATTCTTCGTTGCACTAATTTTTATTATTAGTTACCAGTAAAAGGAAAAAAAGTGACTTATTGTCAGTTCCATGTAATTTTGCAATGTGCTTACTGGTCCGGCCCACTTGAAATCAGATTATCGCTATTCGGCCCGCGGATCAACATGTGCTTGACACCTCCACTTTAAAGAGAAGTTTACGAGTATATTATCATAGATCAAACGAAATGTAATTGTAAAAATCAATAATGTAAATACTTTGGAATGATTTGTGAATTTTTTATCTGAATAAGAAAAAAAATACGAAACGATCGTTATGTACAGTCAAAATCAAACTAATTCATAACATGTACAATATCCTACTTGAACGATACTGTTATGCTAAATAATAGTTTTTGGTTATTTCAAAAAAATAAAATGAGGGTCGAATCATTAATGGCAGAACTATGAAGAGCAAACGATTTAGGTTTGGTTACTAGAAATAATGAAAATGTTTGTTACTGTAATTTGCATAGAAACGAATTAACGAGTTGTAAAACTTGGGTTATGTTTAAATATATGTCATTGATTGTTGTAGCGAATGTATTTAATTGAAGACAGTAATAATTTCATAGTGCCGAAAACCAGATGTAAGTCATAAATAAGAAAAATAAATTGAACAGGTTTTAAAATTTAAGAAGAACTATTTATAACTTGCAGTGATAATATGGTGAACAAAAGTAGAAGGAATGTTTCAGACTGATAAAGGAATAACACCATCAGTAAAATTAAAAATGAAACAAGTAAACATATCAAAGAATTGTAGGCGAAGTTAGCTCTTACAGTTTCAATCAATTTCATATTGATGTTGAATGTGAAGAGATAATTGAGAACAATGATAAGGCAGAAAATATGATAACCCGTTTTTGAAACAATTAAACTTAATGAGAAGATGACACCATACAAAGTAAAATAATCGTTAATAATTGCGATAAAAATCTCAGAGAGCGCTACCAAAACTGGGTTTAATTAAATTCAATGGTGTTATAAAAGCTGGGCTTGGTTTTTGGGACCAATATACACTTTTATTAACAGTAATGATAGCTCAGATGACGCTATTAAATGTTCTTATTTTAAATCTACTCTTACTGGTAAGGCAGCAATTACAATATCATAACATTACGTCAGAGTTTATTCGTGAAATGATGCGTAGATATTAAAATTACCAGCATATTAATATTGAAAATACAAGTAATGTTTTTATTGAAAAATTGCTCTCCAACACCCCATTAAGGAATGAAAAAGATATTTTAGGATTATGAAAACTTTATAATCATATTTTAACCATAACTCGTTCTTTTAATACATTAAGTGTCACATCAATACAAATTGATGGCAAATTGATATAGAATACAAACATTCTATAATTTTGACGGTCATACCAGTTAATACGAGATACTAATATACAAAAACAAGATGGAACAAAAATAACGTATTTGAGACTATGGATTAATATCAAACCAGCAGAGAGTGACAGCTGTGAGTGTTGTAAGCATTCTAAATTATGGTAAAGAAATTAATCATTAATTAAATATATTAAAACAAAACCGGACACATTGTTATTATAATCACAAAGTGTTTCATCTACTGTTCAAATGAAATTTAAAATCAACGGTAAACATTCTGATAACTCTGTGGTTACTACTTTTCTTTACCGATGTCAAAATTTCGTCTAATTGTATATTTGTATTTTGAAGTTCACATGCAACGATCCTGTGTGATACGGCTAAATGTCTTATACACAAGAAAAATAGTTTAAGAAAAAATAATGTGTTAGGAGTTTAAAACCATTGCTCTAAATTCTCTAAAATATTACGTGAAACAAATGTAAAGATATGGATACTGTTACAATGTGTAATACTCTATTAAATTGCCACACAAGTTTAAAGGTAATCATATAGCCAAATAGTCTAGCCAAGTTTAAACTGTTTATGTATTTTTTTTATGTGAGATTGATAGTTTACTGAGAAGTTACACCTCTGATGCATATTTATTAATCAAATATTGCATTTCACAAATAATTTTTCATTGGGAGTCCTTAATTCTGGCCAGCTTAAAGTGTCTTTATAGTAGGGATAATTAATAAGTGTGTGAAATCGTGCAGGCTTGGGACGACAGTTAAAACAACCGCTCCAATGGACGATGAGCAGAGTTTTTCACCTCCCACGTGATAAAATCTAGGGTCAGAATGAGAATTAAACCTGAATCTACCAGTCAGGAGGAAAACTATCAAGTCACTTTCTTAACCTGGCCCCTTAAACTTTACTTAAGTGCAGCTTAAGATAATATAGGTTAGATAGTATTTCATGGAGGAATGCAAATGATATATTTTAAAAAGAGTCGACCCATTTAGGAAAGTATTAGATATCTATCTTACTCTTTGGTAGTACTGAGGGATAACAGGTATGTATCACTGGGTGAGAGTAAATCAACAAGAATTTAAAATAACGAGCAATCAAAATTAGGAGTTTGCAATTCTAATGATCTTTGAATTTTCATATAATTATAAGATTCTATAAAACAGGAATTTGCTCATTATAACGGTGCTAACTGACAACATTTAAAAAAAAATCATTACAGGAGCAAAAATAAACATTTCTGACGAATTAGTTTATGTTAATTTGTCATTAAGGTGAACTTTGCATAGTCTTAGTATAATCTATAGAGATATAGAAAACTGTTATTTAGCCTTTGGTTTGACTGCTTCTATAGACAGAACGGAAATTCAAGAAGAATTTATGTTAAATCAATTCGACCTTGAACCAATAAGAATTATAGTCATCAATTTCTGTGACAGTAAAATTACTGCTAACTCTTCTAAGGAAAACATTATTTTTAAAGAAAACAGATATGAAATCAGTTTACGCTCAAAAACATTTCATGACCTGTAATCAACCATATCTCTCAAATTCAAGCAATGCAAATAAAAGATTAAATAGCTTCGGTATTAAACCTGAAACAAATGAGATATTTATGTTTTGAGTGAAGAAACCTAAAAAAACTACTTTAAGGGTTTATTATCTACTTTACAAAGCAGTTTATGAGTAAGATAAGATAGTAGCTAAAGATTATGTTATTTTTACTGGTTTATCAAGATATCCAGCATTCATTTTACTAAACGATGTGTTGTTATAAAGTAAAAATAGTAAATAATTTCTTTAAACTTCAATCAACGAAAACAATAGAGATTGTATATATTTTTTTGTTTTCTAAAGAGCCAATCAGAAGGGTTATGAAGTCACGGGCTTGTCTCTTTCGGATGTGTAGATTGAAAATAGTGACGTTTTGGTATTGCTGGCTGTCTCACTAAAGACACATTCTTTCATCAACTTCTTGATCTGATGTGATGGTGATGTTAAAACATTTTCATGTAGATGCTTATGTAACTGAAGTACACTCTGTGTAGGAGCCGAATGAAATATAGGACAAACAGTTTATTCTAAAGGGTACCAAGAGGAACACAAGGAAGTGGTACTATAATAATGCTAACATGAATCAATTTGAAAAAGATGTACCTACTTATTCCTACAAGGAAGTTAAAAGAAAAAAAATCTAGAGTGGCCAACACTCAACTTTACTATGAGTAAACTTAATATGATCTCGTTGATATCTGAATGATTTTTGTTTTGTTGTAATGTTGTAATACAAACATTTTCACCAATGTGTATATTTATTTACATGTGACTATTATAATTGTATAAGTAACAAGAAACGTGATATCATTGATCAATTTGACATGTTTTTAAAATGAGCGTCTCAATCTCATCGGTCTCTTATGCTCCGCAGTCATGCCTGTTATATTGTGCATCCCACTGTTATAACTAAATTCAACTTCCGATTATAAGTTCTTTCATGTCCTTCATATATATATATATATATATATATATATAAAGAAGTGTCCCTGACTCTAATAGTTTTATGTGTGATTTGATAATAATCTTTATTCATTCCTCGGTCATTGACCCGAATACAAATATAATATGATCAGAAGTTTCTATTTCTATCACAGAGGAGAGTTTGCATTATTCGTATGATGTCAAATATGTACTCCCAAAAACATCTATCACAGAGGCCATATCATTTTATAAAATAAACAGAAAATGTATCATTTTTGATATAAATGTAGAAGTTGGAGATGTTTATTAATCTTTAATCCTGGAGGTAGCATAGATAGTGATTGATCTAGTTATTACTATACGTGCTTGTTTTTGTATATCACACAACCAATGCATGTGACATCATTCGTTTTATCACAGCAGTGTTAATACTTTTTTAAAGGGCAGGTAATTATTTCGTGGTAAAGCCATATTTTCTACAAAATAATCTCTTATCACAGAACATTACTTCAGATTCAATCATACAAGCTTTAGATTCAAACAAGAGTAAACATTTGATAATTTATTAAAAAAAAATGTGTAATCGTTTTAACAATCTGAGTATTTTTTGCATACAACATCTTTCACTTCAATGATTATGCCAAAATTCCAAGATTCTAAAGTAGGAAATTTAGGAGGAAAAATTTTTGCCTAAAAGCACATTTTGGCCAAAAAAGTAACTTTCTCAACATGTAATACTGCCCTGAAATCACAGGGTTCTTCTAGACTATAAGGCCTATTTCTGTGTACAATATGAATTTCATTCATCAAAGGTAAAATACTGTAGCGTTGTAATATACTTTTTGATAAACACCCACTAACCCACAGACTTCATATAAAAGACGTCAAGAAAGGACTTCGGGACCTCAAACATGTAAATCCGTAAACATATTGAGATCAAATTTCTCATGTCCACTGTACTTTAATTATAGTAAATTAAAAAAAGGTTTTGAGTTCATTTAGTATTCTGTGATTTCCGAAAGAGCAGTTCATGTGATTTTGTTAATTAAGAGTGCCAAACTTTAGGAAGCGACCTGCTTCGTACGTGATATCAAAAGTATCCGACCCTTTATTTTAGTTTCCACTTTTCTGTTAGGGAGAAAAGTTTCTACGCAGAATATTTTGAAGCTGGCCAGAATTCTAAAACTATTTCAAGGACGTGATGGTCGACCGCGGGTGGTATTAGAGGCCAACTGGGAAATGAGGGGAACCTACATCGACAGATGGAGACAAGAAAATTAAGAAAATGCACTGGTGTACACTGAAATAATTGATACTGAAGAGCATTTGACTAATGAAACAAGATTACTATATTGAACATAGAGAGGGGATATTGGTTATAACACTATGATTATGATTAATATAGTATTGTTTATCATTAACGGACGTATTTAACTGAAAGACAGTATTATAATAAGTTTCATGTTTTTCTTTTGTTTGGTAGTGTTCTATTGTTTACCGCATTTTTTCCTCCAAAGAACATTCCACTATTAAATAGAGCAAACACAAAAGAAGCCAAGTTATAATAAATACTGGTAGACATATATCATATTTTGTGACTTGTGGAAGTGTAACAAAAAGACATTTAATCCAGCATAATATTGCCTCAGTAAAGCCAGCGACTTCTTAAATCACGTAAACCGGAGTGAGTTATTTCTGATCGTGGTTTAATTTCAGCTGTTAGTGGTCAGGAACTACATGTGCCTTGACTATAAACAACCAACCACATTTGTTCATGGACAAAAAGACAAACATATTACATATATATCAATTTATATTATTTCGAGAAAACATTAAAACTATATTTCACAATAATATAAGCTCAACCATTTTTCTAAAATGTTAACATTATTCATCTTTTAATAGTAATAGTCACTTTTTTTTTACATAGCCTTTTGAGATTTAGTAAATATGTTTATGGAATGCCTAAAAATATGAATGCTAGTATTAAACACTTTTGTAACATTCTAACTTAATGTCATCTATATAGAAAATAATTTAATCCAGAAAACGATAACCTTTCAGGCACAACAACTACAGATTCGCAACAAAAGGCAGTATAATGATGATCTGACTGATGAACTTATATTAAAGGAATATTAATACTGAGGATAATGTGATGGTATACTAGGTAACTCAATTAGAAAAGAAAACGATTAGATTACATTTAATTGAAAAAATCTGGAGTGGCCTACACTCAACTTTACTATAAGTAACTTAATATCAAATTTCTTGAGTATATAACACATAACGTCTCATTTAAGCATAATGTAAACATCTAAATGGGATGTGATTATTAGTCTTTCATTCCTGAGGTAGTACTGATAGTGATTGAAGGATATATCAATATATAACCTTATTTTTGTACATCACACAGCTGATGCAAATAATTTCATTAGTATAACTACAGCAGTAATAACATTTCTGAAAAACCAAAGTGAACATTTCTTGAAACGAAATATTCTCCTACAAGAGAACATGGCTTTTGTTCAAAAAGCCAGTGGATTTCTTACATCGTTTACTTGACATCGTTCTATATTGATTATTAAAGTAAAATTTTCAAATTTAAAACAGGAAAATACCCTTTTTTTTCTCTGAAAAACATCATAAACAGCGAAGAAAATGTTGTTTTAAGGTGATTTATAATTAAAGATGTACGATAATTCAATTGTTAATCTCTAAACGAATGATTTCAATTTTGAATTATCTTTTACATTTTTGGTTTTTTACAGAATTATTATAATGGGAATTTTATGGCTTCTTAGTATTTAACAAGATCATTTTCCTTCCCCTTTGTCAAATAACATATATACGATTTTTTTGTGAGTGAGTGTTATAATTTTCCTGCACATATTATTGCTCTTACATCTCATATAAGTCAATAAACGTTTTAATTTGTTCCTTTATAAATATCAATTTTATATCAGTGGATTTGCTCAAAAAATTTCTAAGTCAATATAAACAATGTTAAAAAATATAAAAAATTCGACAAGTATAGCAGGTGATCTCTTAGTCTAGGATAAACAAAGGGTTTTTATATCGTTATTGCTCTTTCCCATAATTGAAACTTTATGATTTTTTTTTTTGAACTGCTAATTTTTTGTTGCATTTTTGGTCAAATTTTCATTGTTTTTTAATGAGTCGTTTAGCGTCAAAAAAACATTTTCTGAAAACAGAAATCGTACTGTAACGCCTCATTAGCGAATGTAATTTTGAAAAAAAATATCTTAACTAATCCTACACAGAATGCTCTATTTATAGGCATAGTTTCATTCTTTCCGTCAAACAGTATGGCCTGTATCGCTCTCACAATGTTTGAGATTGAATTAAAAGTAAAAATTTTTACATTTTAGTGAAAAAAAATATTTCTCGTCGTTTCAAAATTCTGAATATATTTTTCCCTTGTTCTATTTGTAACCTCAAAGATAATGTCAAAATTTCAAAACTCTAGAGTTTTCAGTTTAGGAGAAATAAATGTTTTAAAAAAAACGGTTTTTGGCAAAAAAAGTGACTTTTCCATCATGCATAATTCTTCCCAAACAATAGGGATCTTCCTCCCTATGAGGCCCATTTTTGTGTAAAATATCAACTTGATCCATCAAAGATTCTGGACCGTAGCGTGGTAACAAGCAATGCTAATACACGCACCCACCCACCCACCCACCCACACACACACAGACATCATCGTAAAAACCTAATAAAACGACTTCTGGGACCTCAAAACATGTAATTCCGTCAAAATCTCGAGATCGAATTTTTTCACGATCACTATACTTTACTTATAGTAAAGTAAAAATAATAATAAAAAAAAAAGGAAAAGAATCGATGAATAAATATTAGAATTGCACAATCTAATATTTATAAACACCTTATACTTAAAGTAGAACCTTAAAATTGTTTACAATTAGATCCCCTAGATTAGGAGTAGATTAAGTGGCCAGACACTTTGAACTAATCACCCAAACTATAGTTACCACACACAGGATACTAACAAACCTTCAACCAACACCGTACTCCCTTCAAATGTAAATACGAAAAATCTCCAGGATACTTAGCATTCATGTTCTGATAATAAGTAAAGTATCATTTCATACATTGACAAAGCTGCTCTTCTATAACGTTTTAATATAAAATGAAGGGATGACTTCCAAAAATTGAAAAAGTTTTTCTGCAAGGAGATAATCGAAGCTAAATATGAAATACTATATATATATATATATATATATATATATATATATATATATATATATATATATATATACAAAAAAGGAACCTTAATGTGGCAGGCTTAGACGATAACTGACAGTGTTTTATGGTCCACATTAGTTTCAATAGAACAAGAAAAACTTTGGGATTCAACCTGCAAAGTTATTTGTTAGTTTTAAATATTTTTTTATTTTTTTTCCTTTTTTTGTATTATTTTGTATCATGATTTATTTAATCATTTTGTTGAGTTTTTACTTATTTTATGAATGCTCCAAAGGTACAGACAACACAGAATAGATATGCTAGTGTTCATATTTGAACAATGGTTTTATCAGGAGATAAAGATGGAGAGATGAACACGTAGCTCGTTCAACATCGAAATGTTTAAGCAAATACAACTCCTACCATGATGATTTTTGATTGATGATATTCATATATATATATATATATATATCGTTGGCTTGGCTTCAACCAAGCTGAGCCTGCGTATGAACAATCACAGGGCGTCCGTTGGTCAGCGCAGAGACCTACCCATAGCTATCCATGCTAATTCCCATGACCTCCCTTTCAATGATTGTTTCAGGGTACAAATCCTCAAACAAATCCCCCAGTCTAATCCCCATGTCACCCTTAGAGCTTCCGAAGAGGCATTCATATGCCTCCTTGGGGCTCGTTCTCCTCCTGGTCTCAACCTGTACCGTTAATTATTTTTTATTTTATTATTATTATTATTATTTTATTATTATTATTATTATTATTATTATTTTGTTATTATTATTATTTTATTATTATTATTTATTTTTTATTATTATTATTTCGTATTTTATATATTTTTTATCTTGTTTTCTAAATAAATATTGGAAGGATTTCTATTTTTCCTCTCCTCCGCTGGGGAGCAGCATTGCGGTGGTTCCACGAGTTACTCTGGAGGCCAGTAGTACTTTGCTTCTCAACGCGAGTACTTCGCACTTCTTCCCGATGACGACGGATGTCGAAATATCGAAGTGAGTTCTGTAGTGTCTTTCTGTGTTCTTTTCTATGTGTTAAAGTGTATATAATATATATATATATATATATATATATATATATATTAAAACATGAAAACGATTGTACAACTTGATTTCATTAAATTAAATAACATGGATCCAAAGAAACAAACATGTATACACCTATATGTTTCACATGAATGTGACTTAAAAAAAAAATGAAAATATTACTAATCAAATCTTTCTATATTACTTTTGGTCACTATCAAAGACACATATATATATATCTCACAGGTGTTGTTGAAAGTATGATAATTTTTGTTTTTTATGATGACATACCTTCATTTAGATTTATTGATAAGTGAAATGAGTTGTTTGTTATTTTACTTTAGTCAAACAAGTGCATGGACCTCTCTGTATGTACGTGTCAAACACTAACAACGTAATTGTAGTAAAGGATACGGGTAAACTGAGATTTAATATAGGACGGGTTGAAATGTACCAGTTCCGAAGGACCTCCGTCTATGTACACTATGTTGACAATGTCGTTACCTATGTGTCGCTTCCTTTCAACCTGCAACAAAAAATAACATTTGGTTAATATTAAACTAAAGATTAGATAATGAGAAAAATTGTAAGTAACATAATTATTTCCCATTTTTACTTATTCTGATTTGTGTATAAGTAATGTAGTTATTTTAGATATGATGTTTATTAAAAAAATACTAAGCACTAAAGTAACTTAATATTATATTAATAAATGGTTAGAATTTTATACAAAACAATCAAAAATAAAAAAATAGCTTACTTTATTTCATTCCTTTTGGAGATATGTCAATAAATAAAAATAAAATAAATAATAAATAAGAAAATGACTGTTGTCCCTCTTCTCTTGGAGTAACCGTGTTTGACATTCCATTTACATGATGTTGCTTAAAATCAGTATTATGTGGATAAATGTATTCATATTCACGTAGCTACTCGACCACTGATTCTTAAAATTCAAAATAGGGTTTGGTCCAAAGAATTAACTACTCCTGATTATAAGTCAAGGTTTGGCCGCAAATATTTCCGCATTTTCAAGGCCTTTTTTTTGAAGGAATTCCATTTAAATACATGCATATTATTATTACCACTGAGGTTAGTATGATTTATATTATTAATATGGCAACCGTCATACCTCGTACGATGATGTTGGATTCGGTGGAGCGCTTTCGGACGTTGTCCATCTTCAATCGCAACTAACTAACTAACCTACTGATTTGTTATTAAGGGGGTTGGTTTTCTATCAAGTCCACTGCTATCCTGATATTATTACTTTGATTTTACTAATTTCGTCATACTGTCTGTCCAGCCGACTTTTTATTTTTATTAATTAATAAATAAATAATTAATAAAATGAATAATAATAATTAATAAAAATAAAAAGACGACTGGACAGACAGTATGACGAAGTTAGAAAATATAAAAAAATAAAACTAGATAATAGCTAAAAACTAAAAATCAAAAATAACTAAATAAAATCATAGTAATATATCAGGATGGCAGTGGACTTGATAGAAAACCAACCCCCTTAATAACAAATCAGTAGGTTAGTTATCGTAGTTTGTTGCGATTGAAGATGAACAACGCCCGAAAGCGCTCCAACGACTCCAAAATCATCGTATGATGTATGACGGTTTGCCATATTAATAATATAAATTCTATTAGGGTTAGATGAATTTATCTAAGAGAATCATAACAAACACGAGAATAAAGAGGAGTACACACCCCCTTCACACGCAAAACAAAAAAAAACCTACCTTTGTTTTTGTATCTGTTATATGCAGATACCATAGATAAATGGATCTAACTTAAATAGCTTTCCTTCAAAAAAAGAAAAACCTTGAAAATACCGAACAATTTTCGGTGAAACGTAGGATTATAATCAGAAGGAGTTAATTCATTGGACCAAATCCTCAAGAAACCCATTTTGAATTTAGCATTCATATTCATGTAATATTTTATTTTATTTCATTCCGGTATTAGCATTGTTAAATAAAATTATTATGCATCAAAAGGAGAGAAAATGAGCAATCTCCTAATTATAATTTTGCTTATAATAAATAACATACAATATTAATGATCCTAGCTTGATAAAAAAAAAAACCTCAGACCCACTGTACATGTGATATTATTAGGTATAATAACTAATTAAATAATGAAAAAAAATATATTTCAAGACTATTTTAAGATTATTTATGATTAATATAATTTTAAACTTGTTTAAAACAGGGTTAAGACAATGAAATGAATTACATTGCTTCCGACTTGAGATAGAATAGAAAAGACAGGGACCACAGGAGATTTATTTTCTTTTTCCTCATGCCAGGCTACCTTAGAAAGAAACATGTCTCACTTCTGATTCTACGAGATCATAACCTGACATCTAACCCCCAACGACTCAACTTCTTCATTTTCAAGAAACATTCTATAGCATTAAATTTAAATTTAAACTCTACTAAATCCGAGAAAATGTTGTTATATTACTCTATACTGCTTCACGTTTATTTATAATATTTGGATTATGCAAGAAAATATATTTTAATAATGAATTATGATTGTGTCTGTTATTAATAAATAAATTTTAATATCAAAACCCCTATTGAAGATGGTCACATTTTGCACAACAACACTTCTTTTTAAACATATCATAAACAACATTAAAACAATATTAACATTAAGATAAACAACATTAAACACATAAGTTATACTATTTAATAATAATAAACCAACTGCCATACTGTTGGTAGTTGGTTGGTTTGACATGGGCTAAGGTAACGAAGGAATTGCTCCTAAGGGTTATATCAACATCATAAAAATTTATGGTGTTGAGTGACACCTAAAAATTTATGGGTAAAAGTGATTGTGGAAGAAAAGGCTTTAAATGAATGAATGAAGGTTTCCAACTGAGTTTCAACATGGTGCCAAATGAAGAAGATGTCATCGATGAAAGGGAAATAAAAAAGATGAAGACGTGTATAGGCGGCCAGGAAGCTTTGTTGAATTTTAGAGATAAACAGGTAGGCAAAAGAGGGAACCATTCTCGTTCCTGTTGCCGTACCTCTGATCTGAAGATAGAATGGGTAAACGAACTTAAATAGTTATCCTTCAGAAGGAAAAGTTGGAAGAAGGTAGGTGAGCCTACTGTTCAAAAACATCCGTACAGTCTCCAAACCCTCCTCATGGTCAATGACACAGTACAAAGAGTTTACTGTGGCGTTATAGTGTGAAGAGTTATAGTGACAATGACGAGAGGAAAGTCATAGTACTCAGGGATTGAAATGTTTTTCAGTAGTTCAAAGAAGTGGAATGAATCTCTGAAGTATGAAGGCTGCTTCCTGACTATAGACTGTAATATTCATCCACATAAGCTGAAATTCTCTCTGTGAGAGACCTGCAGCTTAAAACTAGTTGTCTCCCAGGAGAAGTTTGAGACATCCGGGAAAACTTATATAGTATAAAAAGCAGATAAAACCAGGGACAACGTTATTTAGAGAGAAAAGTAAGAACAAATACTCACTGGAGAGTCTCTCATGAGAGGAGAAGTTATTCAAAAGATCGTTCAAAGAACGTAAATAACCAGGGGTAGGGTGAGAAGGCAACTGCTGATAGAATCTTGAATCATTCAGTTGTCTCATAGCATCACGCCGATAATCATCGTAATCTATGAGAACAACAGATGGTCCTTTGTCTGCTGGCATGATTATTAAACTTTCGTATTTTTCTAAATTATAAATGGCTCTTCTCTTATGTGGGGTCGGTTTGTCGAAAGGTTTTAGAGACTTAAGGAAGTCAGGATTAGAACTTTTTTGCAGCAGAGTAGTTATAAAAATTTCAAGTCGTTAGGAGGTGGATAGGGGGGAGGGGTGGTTCATGGGTGGTGAGAGGTTTTAACTGTGTGAGGGAATTATGAATTTTCATATTGGAATCATTTTCACCAACAACATGGGATTTCCAAAAAATATTTCCACCTATTTGTCCTACAGGTGATTTGAATATTCTAAACCAGCTTAACATGATTCATAAGAAAGAGGAAGACCCTTAGAAAGTATATTTTCTTCGTGAACAGTCAATATACGTGATGAGATGTTACAAATGCTCTCCTTCCTCTCAGGCTGATTATGGGGATTAGGAGTAAGTTGAAGTCTAGGATTAGGTTAAGAAGTAGGATTATAATGAAAAAGGTGTCAGTTAAATTCAGGATTAAGATAAATGACAAAGGAAAAGGGAAAGGTGGGAGATGTTCAGGTGGAGGGTAAGAATTTTGAAAAAGGTGTGGTCGTATCTGGAAGGATAGAGAAATTCCAGAATTTAGATACAAATAGTATAACTGGACAACTTTTTCATGTTACAAGACTGGGATTTATGGAGGTATTTATCGACAATAGAAAGCAACTCATTAATTTTTTGGAAGTGAATAGGTGGCAGAGTAAATAAAATTTTAATAGTGGACCAAAGTTTTATCATGGTGGGAATATCTCAATTGTTTATAGTTAAAAAGTGTAATTTGAGTAAGTTGTAGAGAATAATCGAAACCTGAGGCAGCCATTAGATAACAAAACTGGAGAGGAATAGCAGATAAGGGCATTTGAAGTGTCAACCCATTAGGAGGGATGTTTATAGATAAACAATGGGACAAAAACTCAATATGAACAGTATAGTTAATTAATTTACGGGAAAGATAAGATATTTGTTTAAACCAGTAAACCGTTAAGTTATTCAAAATGGCTTCAGCCAATAAAATGAAACCCTTACTAAAATAAAACAAGTAATTTAAACTATAAAATTAATATGACTAAGAAAATAAAATAAAATAAGACAAAGAGGTAAAATAATCTGAAATAGTAGAAGAAAGAAACATTGCAGAGAAAAATTAAGAGACAGATGTAAAGATAAATTACTGAGATAGTAAAGGAATTAGAGGCCAACAAATACTAAGAAAAGCAAGTAGTCGGAGGCTGGCACTATAAGCACTTGACAAATGCAAACGAAAGCGGATCCGTTAGGACAATACTTGGAAAACTATGAGAAACAGGAATTAAAAACGGATAATAGAACTGACAGTCAAGATATCGACAGTTTAAACGGTCGTTCTCAGGAAAGGATATTAAGCGCTGAGAAGACGTAAGCCAACTGGACAGCTTCTCAGAATATGTGCAGGATGTTACAACGAAAACGAAAAAAGTAGTAGAAATAGCTAAAGAAGAATAACAACTGAGAAAAAAATAATATTAAAAAAAAATAAGATTAAAAAAAGTAACCTTTATAAATATAAACTTTATTTGAACAAAAAATTACTAAATTAATAAACTTAAAAATAATAACCAAAAGGAAACAATAGAAATAAATGCTCTGAGACCTTCCAATGTATGTCATCAGAAAGCAAACAAAGTAAAAATTGAGAAACTAACATAAAAGTAATGGAGAAGGAAGGTAACAAAACACATTCTTTTGTTACTTTCCTTCTCCATTACTTTTATGTTAGTTTCTCAGTTTTTACTTCGTTTGCTCTCTGATGACATACATTGACATCTTCAGAGCATTTATTTCTATTGTTTTCCTTTTTTTGATTGTGGTTTATACTTTATTGATTGCATCACTTGTTTATTTATTGTGATTTTTCTGCATATATATATATATACACTTTAACACATAGAAAAGAACACAGAAAGACACTACATATATATACTAAGTAAAATAAATAAAGTAATAATAAATAAAGTAAAATATATATATATATATATATATATATATATATTTGTGTATTTTGGGAGTAGACCTTCAATCAAACATGTTTTATTAAAAATTATGCCAATTTTAACTTCTGTTCTTTTCCGAGTTAATTTTTCAAGTTTTCTCACTATGGATTTCCACCTTTCTGGTAAAATATAAAGTAATTCACCAAAAGATTTATTCTTGACTTCCATTTTATTAACTAACAAGTTTTAACTATAACAAACAAATTAACCTTACATACTAATTATATACGACGTTTCGGTCAGCTCTGACCATCTTCAGGCACTAATAACAATTCATAACAGAACTCAAATACAAAAATAAGAACTATCTAAATTATTAACACAATTATTAACATCCTAACAGAATAAGAAATATTTACATGAATTGAGTGGGAGGTTATACAGGTTATAACGGTCCTCAGGGTTGCTATTAATTAAAAGTACTAACGAATTTGAAAATAATCAGGGATTGAACTTAATATTATCCTACGTTCCTGCATGCAGTTTTAATATTCTTGAGAAGCTCGTGGTCTGGTTGTTCAGGTTCGGCTTCTTTTCTCTTATGCACAGCGCTTCCAGAATGTGTAGCCTTCTCAGGTTATTTTCTTGATAAAGTAATGTGATATTTTTATTCAATTCTTCCCTGGTTAGCTTGAGGCTATGGGTGCTCTGCGTATGTTCTTTCGGGGCACCTGCAGTCAGGTGCATTGTTAATCTCCTGGATAATGTTGTTGCTGTAGAACCAATGTAGCATGATTTAAGGAACTCACAGTTTCCTATGGTACAATTGTATTGGTATACCACATTGGTCTTTTGCAAGAGTGGTTTTTGCAGTAAATTATTCTTGACTATTAAGTGTGTTGTGCAAAAACTTCTATAGTAAATTCTAATCTTCAGTTGGTCTCCAGAATTGTTGCACTTCGTATTGTTTTTAATAATGGTCTTCAGTATTCTTTCATCGGTTTTGTAATGATTGGAAAATTGGTTTCTATAGTAAAAATTGGTGTATATATATACACTCAATTCATGTAAATATTTCTTATTCTGTTAGGATGTTAATAATTGTGTTAATAATTTAGATAGTTCTTATTTTTGTATTTGAGTTCTGTTATGAATTGTTATTAGTGCCTGAAGATGGTCAGAGCTGACCGAAACGTCGTATATAATTAGTATGTAAGGTTAATTTGTTTGTTATAGTTAAAACTTGTTAGTTAATAAAATGGAAGTCAAGAATAAATCTTTTGGTGAATTACTTTATATTTTACCAGAAAGGTGGAAATCCATAGTGAGAAAACTTGAAAAATTAACTCGGAAAAGAACAAAAGTTAAAATTGGCATAATTTTTAATAAAACATATATATATATATATATATACACTTTAACACATAGAAAAGAACACAGAAAGACACTACAGAACTCACTTCGATATTTCGACATCCGTCGTCATCGGGAAGAAGTGCGAAGTACTCGCGTTGAGAAGCAAACTACTACTCTATATATATATATATATATATATATAATAAATTCAAAACGAAGGAAACACACAGAAAGACACAGACATAACTCACATCGATATTTCGACCATCGTCGTCATCAGGAGGTGCGAAGAGCGAAGAGTCCCGCAGGAAGACAGGGCGGTACTCATATATATATATATATATATATATATATATATACACAATTAAAAGAAACGGTCCAGCGGACTTTTTTACAATAAAATAAAAAACGAAGGAAACACACAGAAAGACACAGACATAACTCACATCGATATTTCGACAATCGTCGTCATCAGGAGGTGCGAAGAGCGAAGAGTCCCGCAGGAAGACAGGGCGGTACTGTACCGCCCTGTCTTCCTGCGGGACTCTTCGCTCTTCGCACCTCCTGATGACGACGATTGTCGAAATATCGATGTGAGTTATGTCTGTGTCTTTCTGTGTGTTTCCTTCGTTTTTTATTTTATTATATATATATATATATATATATATATAAAGATTACACATAAACACGTGAAACAACAATCAATGATCAAACCACAATAAGAAATGGGAAAACAAGACTAAGATCTTTCAACCGTAACAAGCGGTCTTCTCAGTTGGGTTTTTGACTCTGATGAAGACCGCTTGTTACGGTTGAAAGATCTTAGTCTTGTTTTCCCATTTCTTAATATATATTTATTACTTCAAGGCATGATTGTTGGTCTAGTAGATCGTAATTGTTTCTTTCAGAACTTGGAAATGTTGTAATGGACGTTGGATGTTTTCATTAAATAAAATTATTGTATTATAATTTTTTACAATATAATGATTTCATTCATCTAATGGAATTAAATATGCATAATAAATACCTAAGAAACAGGATTTGCAACATTAATTCATCACTATATCGATCCTTATCTTATGACATTTCCAGAGAAGGCTAGGTAGGAGCCTATCTACTACTTTGCATAATTAACTGACATTGATTTATGTGACGTGCAAAATGAGGAAGTCGGAAATACAGAAGTTCAAGTCATCCCTAATGAGACCAGTATTACAGTCAACATTTTAAATTGATAACAATTGACTTTTAAAAATAAAAAAAATGTTTTGTGCTTTAGCCTCTCACGCAATTAAAAATCAGCACACGTTTCAGTTTGAAAATCCATCCATTTTAAATAATGATAATTATCTAACACTTTCCACTAAGGATGTATAATTATGTATTTTCTATTACAGTACTTAGGACGGTATATTATAAACTATAAACCTCTTCGTCCTTTCAATATCACCGGTTCAAAAAATGAAAATAAGTTATTAAAATAATAAAGTATTTCCCTTTTATTTTCTAGATAACAAAAATTTATATGGATATGAAGAAATGTAACATGAAACTTATACGGATCTACAATAGAATAGCTGCAAGAACTTAAAATGTGACATTAACAAGTTCAAGGCCTTTTGGGGTCGAAGAAGAGCTTTCTTCTTTGCAACGATGCTTCTTCTCTTAGACAACAATAGACCAAAAACAATAGACTTTTAGAATATGAACGCTTATGTTTTAGTTTACACGAAAAAGTACCAAAATAAAGCAATAAAACCAAAGTTTTACTTTGTTCATTTTATATACATAAATCGAATCATCAATCGACTGTCTAATGGAATAGTGCTGAAGCAAATTAGGATTTGGTCAGTATTCCATGTCGAAAACAAATTTTCAATCTCATATTTTGATTTGATTTCAAATCTTTTTTAGTGGTCTTATAAAAAAAAAATAAAGCGAGAAAAAAAGTAGACTGTTTAAGAACTCACAAAGAGTTATTAAGTAAACATACAGATAATTACATAATATTTAAATATAAAGGCATTTGTAAATTTTAAACAAGTACACAAAATTATTTCTGAAAATGAATATTTGGATATCTGAAAATGAATAGTCATTCAACATTACAATATTAATAAAAATGAGCATGAAGTAAATATGTTCTCACACTGAAATCTCAGAGTATACTTACTGGTAATAATAAGTTTTCATACAGGGATATTTGTAAAAAGAAAAGAAATTTTTCAGTAAACATCCAAAAATATTTTTCACTATAACTACACAAATGACTAATATTTTAATGAAAAGCTCTTTAAAAACAAGTTAGTGCAGTTGAATATGTACTGTTAAAATTTGAAATAGCACTTTTATTGTACATGGACGTAAATCATAACATTTTAAATTAAATTAAGCACTTTTAGCTATTCAGTTTTCTTTGAAGGTGTTTTTCACTTAAAACAATAGCACATTGAATATTATAACGATTTCCTTAGTTTAGTGTGTAGAATAGAGAAGCTATGGCATTCGTTATTTTTGTAAATATATTGATCATATCATTATTCCAGAAAGCGGTTCGTTTTACCATAGTATCTTTTGTAACGTCTTTACACTTAACAGTAAACATGTCATTAATTTACAAACTCTTTCGGCACTTTTTTGTGAAAACTAAAAAATAATTGTTATTATTTCGTTTGTTATTGAACACTAAGTTTCCACAATCCAATTTCATCTAAAGACTTTTATAATCATTTCTGATAATTTCTTAATAAATCAAAATATAAAATATTCCTTGTTTTGAACTTCTGCATCAACATTTGCATCATTTGAATGCTCTGGTTGTGGCATTAATTATCCAGGGAAAAAATTCCAAATTACTCAATTGAAAAAAAACTTTCAATTAAATTATTTGGGTAAGATTTTTTTTAGACTAAAAATTTTATGTTTTTTCTTATTAAGATTCAAAGAACATGGACTACTGATTTCAATTACTTTTTTCACTAAATTTTGTACACAATTCAATTCTGTTCCATTGCATGAGATGAATAATAAATTAGAATTCTTCCAGCACTAGAAGGATTTTTAAATCAATCTCTCAAAATATTTTCGTTTTTCTCATGCATAGAAACAAGGAATGTTCAAACATTTTCTGTTTCACCCTGTAAATTGTTAACAACTGTGTAATGAAAACACTTAATATAAATTCATATTCTTAACCAATTTTTCGATGAACATATGCTTCGAAACTGACAAATAATGTTCAATGTAAAAACAGAAACATGCATAAGCTAAAAACTATTTTTACCCTTTTCTTTACACTTACAGTCACTAATTTTCGGTGTCAACCGTCTTCAGGAGAGATAAGGGAAGGAAACTAAGTGCATTTGTAAAGAGACAGTTGGGAGACTGATCGTTTGCTTACTCCAAACAGTGTTTTAGTCGCTAAACACATTAGATTTTTATAAAAACCCTGAAGATGACTGGAGGCCAGTCGAAACATGTCGCATCCACCAAACAAACAAATAGTCATTAGTTGTGCAATCCGTAATTGTGTGGTATTCACCCATTCTGAGGTAAAATGGTTGAGGTAAAAACAACGCGTTTCGTTGTTGTAAATTAGTGTTTCTGGCCTTCTGTATTTCAGTTAACGGTTTTTACGCATACCCTACTCCTTTGTCACATTATCTCCTATTTGCCTCTCCCCACTCTATCGCAGCGGATCTATTTCCTACTAGTTGTTTTCAGTGGACCAACCTTTCATCACGAATCCTTGGGTATGTTATTAATTCTGTCTTAATTAAATTTTATTATTTCACCCTAATTTTGTAACTGATTAGATATAATTTATATTGTAGTGTCTTCCTGAAGGGGAACACAAAGTGTTCGAAACGCGTTGTTGTTCTTGAATAAAACTTCATTTGTGTGGAGACTTTTGTTTGCTTATCCATTCTACCTCAGAATAACAAATATTCTTCCACGTCTGGATGAAGAAAAGAAGAAATTATTTAGAAATAAAGTTTATAAATATAACTAAAGTTTATTGGTTATATCTAAATATATCTAAAGTTTATAACTAAAGTTTATTAAAATTAATAAACAATTAACTTTAATAGAAATTATTTAATTAAAAAAAATAATTCTTATTTCTTTTTCTTAATTTTCTTTTTAATAATTTTGTATATATTTTCTTTATTTTTTGTTTTCTTCACCTTTATTTTCCTTTTTAAAAACAATTTTTTTTCCTTGATCTCGACTCCTTAGTTCCCTTATTTATTTTTCTCCTTTGCGGCAGCACTGAAAAGTGAGTCTTAGTTATGTTTTTATATATATATATATATATATATATATATATTATATATATATATACAATTAAAAGAAACGGTCCAGCGGACTTTTTTAAAATAGAATAAATTCAAAACGAAGGAAACACACAGAAAGACACAGACATAACTCAAATCGATATGTTGACCATCGTCGTCATCAGGAGGTGTGAAGAGCGAAGAGCGAAGAGTCCCGCAGGAAGACAGGGCGGTACTCAGAGTACTCAGATACGTCGTTACGGTCGAAATAATGAAAAGTGAGTCTTAGTTATGTTATATATTATATATATATTATATATATATATATATATATATATATATATATATATACAACTAAAAGAAACGGTCCAGCGGACTTTTTTAAAATAGAATAAATTCATAACGAAGGAAACACACAGAAAGACACAGTCATAACTCAAATCGATATGTCGACCATCGTCGTCATCAGGAGGTGTGAAGAGCGAAGAGCGAAGAGTCCCGCAGGAAGACAGGGCGGTACTCAGAGTACTCAGAGTACCGCCCTGTCTTCCTGCGGGACTCTTCGCTCTTCGCTCTTCACACCTCCTGATGACGACGATGGTCGACATATCGATTTTAGTTATGTCAGTGTCTTTCTGTGTGTTTCCTTCGTTTTGAATTTATTTATATATATATATATATATATATATATATATATATATATATATATATATATATATAAAGATTTCACATAAACACGTGAAATAACAATGAATGATCAAACCACAATAAGAAATGGGAAAACAAGACTAAGATCTTTCAACCATAACAAGCGGTCCGAGTCAGAGTCAAAAACCCAACTGAGTTCAAAAGTGTTATTATATATATATATATATATACAACGTATATATACCTCCTGATGACGACGATGTTCGAAATATCGATGTGAGTTATGTCTGTGTCTTTCTGTGTGTTTCCTTTGTTTTGAATTTATTATATATATATAATAAAAAATAATCAATCAAAAAATAATAAAAAATAATTATATATAATTATATTATATATAATATATATAATCAAAAACCCAACTGAGTTCAAAACTGTTGGGTTTTTGACTCTGACGAAGACGCTTGTTACGGTTGAAAGATCTTAGTCTTGTTTTCCCATTTCTTATTGTGGTTTGATCATATATATATGTATATGTACGACGGTCTCCAACCATCGCTTCACAAGTGTGATTGGTGTCCCTATATCAACTCTCCTGATGACGGTTCAACCGAAAATTAGAGACAGTAAGTGTATTTGTTCCTTAGTTCTTTGTTTGTGATTCATCGTGAAACGTATATATATATATATATATATATACAATTAAAAAAAACGGTCCAGCGGACTTTTTTACAATAAAATAAAAAACGAAGGAAACACACAGAAAGACACAGACATAACTCACATCGATATTTCGACAATCGTCGTCATCAGGAGGTGCGAAGAGCGAAGAGCGAAGAGTCCCGCAGGAAGACAGGGCGGTACTGAACTCGGAAACCGCAGCCAGTACCCCACCACTTACCACCAAGCGGGGGAAGGGAGGGAAGGAAATGAAGAGCCAAATTAAGACGTAAAAGGAACGAGTAAAAATTATAACTATAAAAAATTATAAAAAAGTAGATAAATCAAATTAAAATTAATAAAAATAATAAATAAAAAGTAAAATAAAAAATAATAAATAAATAAATAAAAAATAATAAATAAATAAATAAATAAATAAATCATAAATAAATTATCGGTTGAGGTTGAGTCCGGGGGAAGAGCGAGCATCAAGTAAGCATATGTATGCCTCCTCTGAAGCTCTTAGGGTAACTTTATTGTTGGATTCGGGGATCTGTTTCAGGATCTGAACCCTGAAACAGTCATTGAAACTGAGTCCATGCGAGTTCGCATGGATGGCTACAGGATAGTTACTGCGTTGACCGACTGAAGCCCTATGACCATTCATACGAAGGCTCAACTTATTAGAAGTTAAGCCAACGTAAAAGGAGTCACACTGAGTGCAATCCAGTCGGTAAACACAGTTGCTCGAGGTACAGGAGGAATTGACCTGAACCGGGTAGGAACTATGGTGGAGAGGGGAATCGAAGGAAGGATTAGGATTTACAATCAGGCAAGTTTGACAGCCACGGCGTCCACATTGTTTCATTCCAGGAACAGGATTGGAAGGCTGAGGGGAAATATGAGAGAAGTCGCATGGACTCAGTTTCAATGACTGTTTCAGGGTTCAGATCCTGAAACAGATCCCCGAATCCAACAATAAAGTTACCCTAAGAGCTTCAGAGGAGGCATACATATGCTTACTTGATGCTCGCTCTTCCCCCGGACTCAACCTCAACCGATAATTTATTTATGATTTATTTATTTATTTATTTATTTATTATTTTTTATTTATTTATTTATTATTTTTTATTTTACTTTTTATTTATTATTTTTATTAATTTTAATTTGATTTATCTACTTTTTTATAATTTTTTATAGTTATAATTTTTACTCGTTCCTTTTACGTCTTAATTTGGCTCTTCATTTCCTTCCCTCCCTTCCCCCGCTTGGTGGTAAGTGGTGGGGTACTGGCTGCGGTTTCCGAGTTCAGTACCGCCCTGTCTTCCTGCGGGACTCTTCGCTCTTCGCTCTTCGCACCTCCTGATGACGACGATTGTCGAAATATCGATGTGAGTTATGTCTGTGTCTTTCTGTGTGTTTCCTTCGTTTTTTATTTTATTATATATATATATATATATATATATATATAACGAAATATCGTTGTGAGTCTTTTGTGTGTGTCTTTATTTGTTTTTTTTCTCTTTCATGTGTTAACTATATATATATATATATATATATATATATATATATATATATATATATATTTATAACAATTTCAATAATATATCAACCGTTGGATAGAATAGGTGTATAATGTAATCGGGATTCGGACAATTTTCCAGGATCAAAATCAAACTCTCAATGCCGACGTTTCGGTTTTATTTAAAACCTTTTTCATAGGCCTACAAACAAAGGATGACAAGATATCATATATAAACATCAACATATACCTAACATCAAAATGGAATATTACAGTTGTGAAAAAACAAAAATATATATACAAGTAGAAGTAATAGAAAAGCAATAAACATTTTTATGAACTTACAGAAGTCAGAATTTTTGAATTAGAAATATGATGAAATTTACATTATATAAAATGAAGTAACAATAGATAGTTAGTGAACTAACATCTTAACTGGTCAAAAACTTGGACCAGTTTTATATATAATGTATATTCTCAATAGATCTAGCCCTCAAAAACAAAACCTACCACATACAATATATAATGTATATCGATTAATATAAATCCTATGAAAATCGTAATGTTAATTTTTGAATGTGCCGTAAGCTTGAATGTGCCGTATAATTTCGTTTAAAGTATGGTTATAAAATTATTTAAAGAGCACATTAAATCTAGAACATTTAAGTAAAGCCTTTCATAAAGCAGTAATGGGTAAGTGGTCTTTTATGAGTGACATAAAGTATGAGTAAAACGAACTCTTCATTTAAAGGGATATTATATAGTGGCCTAATTTATGTATAAAACAATTCATTATAACCGCACACTTATCTTTACCTATTATTACTATTATTACTATTTGGTGTAAAACACTTGAACTTCTTAAACGGTATTCATTAGCTAGAATTGCTCAGACTGACTGTCTGTTCATTGAAAGAAATCAAATTAAACACACTTAATATACTTAATTGAATATACCAATTACATCAGTTGGTGTTTTTATTTTACGATAAGAATACACTAGTAGCTAAATATATTGGTTGTGGGTGGAGGGGGGTGTGTGAAGTGAACATGGATACAACGGATGAGTTATGTGATAGAGACACAATTTGATGTAATCATTTACGTATTTCAAATATATGTATTTCAGACATATTTATTAAATGCATTTTTTTCAGTTAGTTATGTATCAGTGAAATATTTTTCTTTTTTGGTTAGGTTATAATTATGTATCGGTAACTACAAGCAGATGGTATTGTAAATGCAGAGATTTTTTACTATATGTGGTTTCTTGTTTAAGGACGAACCTATCACGTAGGTTTCTAACCAAGAAACCAAATTAAAAGAAATCTATTATTATATACATTTATGTATAAATAGTTCACAAAGGAAAGATAAAAACAAGTAAAAAAACACACGAAAAAGACTCACAACGATATTTCGACATTCTTCGTCATCGGGCAGAAGTAGTCCCTTTGAATAGCAGAAGCCAACATTATACATAAATATATATCACTCGTATTATATAAATTATTCTTATTATATAAATACACATAAAAATTGTTTTAACTGTATACTTCTATGAAGTAGAGAAATGGTTTGTTCCTTTGAATTATCTGTTCAATGAGTAGAAATGAATTTTTCATGTACAATATTTTTTAGTTACTCTGAGTTAAGCAAAAATGTAGTCACTTTGGACAAATGAATGAACTGGAAACCCTGAATAAAGGATAAAAAGATACATTGGCTAAAGTATCTGTAAGATATTACGAATAAATATTCTAACAATATCAAAATTCAATGTTCTGTTGTAAGATATTCTGTGGTAGAATAGACAGTGTTAATTCAAATATTCATTTTTCTAGATTACATTATTTATTTATTAGAAAAATATAAAGACCGTTTTAACAGAGTTTATATATAATTTAGAGAGCATGATGTACAAACCCAATGGTAGCATGGTAGGAACGGTACTTCTTATGATAATTTCCTCTACCTATTCTGGTATATATGGTAGCAATGTTGGCTACTTACCGTATCCAGTAGGTCATCCAGAAATAAATTGAGACTTAGGATTTAATTCTAAGCTGAGACGCGACTTAGGAAAGCCCTTAGCAGTTATAATTCCACTTGTAGTAGATCCAACACTTACATTAATCATCCTTGGATTCAGTTGTTGTAATCCATTATATAGTTCCTGGATTCATACATGCGTTTATTACTGATAACTCAGTGGATTCAAAAACATGTTATCAGAAGTCTTTTCAATGTCCATGAAACAGTCTGGGTGAGTCCACTAATAATTAAAAAGTGTTTCATTTGTTTGAGAAAATTTTTCTTGACAAATTTTATTGATTTGTTTTTTTAATATGTATGTCATCACTTATGATGACTATTGTTTACCAAAATCTTATCATATTATTAAAAATAGAACTTTGTATTTGTCAAAGTCTGTATATATTATTTTTCTAATATTTAACCTCATGAATATTCGTAGTAAGACACCCAATAAAGTTCATGGAATCACCAAAGAAATATCATAAAATTAGTGTATGGGTTGGTAATAAAGAACGAAAGAGGATATTTCACATGTTTCAATATTACTCAAAGGCAATCAGTTCCTGTTTAATAAGTCGCTTTGATTGAAATTTAAGCGCAAGAGCATTGGCTCAGTAAAGGACGCGGAGGCTGAGCGAGTGCTCCAGCCAGACGGCACGAGCCAAGGGCGACATAATGAGGGAGATAAAATAGAGTAAATAGAAGGTTAAGTCTTATAAATGATTGGAATTTGTCGTCTGAACGAGAGTGAAAGCACATATTTATAAAATTCATATAAATATCTCACCATTTAAATGTCTTTAATAAAAAAAAGTCTACCGGCTCTTACAGTTTTAAGGCTACTCTTGACACATTGTGTTTTGTTGTCAAAGAGGTATAACCAGTTACAACAGAGAACAGGGCTCAAAAAAGCCGAGCACCAATATGCTTGCTAGTCCCTTTAACAACTGATCCACCCTTACTTCTTAGGGGCTGTAGTGTTCGAGCATACGCTAAGCACAGAGATTCACCTAAGCATTAACGGATAACCATCATCTGGTCTTGAGAGAAACATAACAGTAGGCAACGAAAAGTGATGGACTTAGGCACCAAAGTATCTGGGACTATCGGGGGAGTGCAGAAAACCTTCCAACTTCTTAGAGAAGAGCTTGGCTGACCAATGGCTTAGTTGATCGTTTACAGCTAGCCAATGTTCTTATAATCTAATCTTATTCTTTTAGAAACTCAGTTCTTTATAACAAGAAAATCAGTTCTGATAATGTATTCACAGAGAATGGTGACCTTAAGGAACACCTTCACCGTTGAGGCATACCCTGGAGACATGTGAATCGTATAGTAAGAAGTGCTGTGCTCTCGACATGGAAACTGGGATGGTAGTAAACGAAACGAACAGCCAATCTTTCACCAGAAGTCTGAAAATTTGTTTTTTTTTTTGATTTTGTGTACGACATAGAACGAAAGAAAAAGGAAATGACTTTGAAAGATATTGACCCAGGCACCAAGTTCATTTCATATGCAACTATAAAGTGAAAAACCCACCTAACAAGTACCAGTGTTGATATTTTTTGACTTATGGTATTTTTGCTTGAATTAGTCACAAGCACGACGTAGTATTGTGTTGCTCACGTAAGGGCAAGACGTAAACATGTCGGCCTGATTTGATAGATGTGCAAAGACTGGAAAGTTTAGGAGCACAAAGATCAAAACTGTCAAAACTATTCACAGAGAATGTGTTTACTGGGCACTACTTTGTTCGTTTTATTATGAGTTTTAATATATATATCTGTTTGCTACACTTATCAGGGAATTAGTTTTCAATTAATTTCATTATATTATTTTTTTTACATAACTTTATATTTTAGAAAATGATTTAATAAGTGAGTAATATGATTTAAAATGTGATTGAGTTTTTGTTTTTCTCTTTCAACATAGTGGATTTCTGTAAAAAGCAATCGAACAACTTTTTGAGTAAAGACTAAGAAGTTCACTGGTCAGTTCACAATTACCACTAGAAAGAGATCTGAGGAAGAGAGGCATTTAGTGAAGGAATCACTCACAGTAAAGGCATTATTTTAGGTATCAACATTATTTATAACATTTTCATGATTATTGGTAAAATTATGTTTGCAACATTTTAATCAATCATTTAAGTAAAATATTCACTTAATTAACTTCATTTTGTTTAGCACGATTCTATTGACTCATTGAAAGGTAAGTTATTTAGTATTTCTATGATCAGATTTATAATTGTAACTGAGCAACTAAAAAGAGTGTTTGAGGCTTCTTATTATAAGAATTATTTGTTTTTATGTAGCGCATTTTAGAAGAAGTATCATATGTTACATGTTATTGTAAAATGTACTCATGAATCAGAAGACCCAAATATTTTGGATGTTCAGTATTTAAAGAGAGGTTGTACAAATTCCTTCTAGGGAATAAGAGATAAAGATTTACAAAGAGATAGCTGTTCGGGTATAAGGCAGATGAAGACGAACCTCTACACTAGAAGTAGTTACCAAGAAGAGAGGCACAAGAGTAAATGGTAAATATCATATCCTGAAGAGCAAACTGAGATAAAAAATGAAAAGTGGAACAGGATTTCGAGAAACGAGTGTAATCTTAAACCATATACGTATAAGCCACAGGCGAGCTACACATAGTTACCTGTTATCCAAAGAACAAAAACACTCATGCCCAAAATGTAGGGATGTGTTGACGGTGGCCCATTTACTTGAAGAATGCCCACAATTAACGCAAGAGAGGGTATCTACGGATATAACATCAAAATTGACAGTTGCAGTAGCCTCTGACTATAAATATACCAGTGAAGTTACATCATTTCTAAAGGAAATAAACCTATACAAAGAAATATCAGGAATTAGATCTTCCAACAAAACCAGACAATGCTAATGCCTATGTAGGCAATGCACTTATCAATTGTAAATAAAAAAGAAAAGATTAAATAGTATAGTCAGATAGAGCTATGGTGAAGAGTCAATTAACACACAATACATTCTTATGGTTAGCTGAAAGAACAAAATGACCAGGGATATGAGTAACTAATTAAAAGGAGAAGTGACAGCTAAGACGGTGCAAGGTAACAGGCTGTGGGAAGGAAATGTTATAAGAAAACAAAGCAAGAATTCAGTAACAAGCACAAGCGGAGAGTGTGAAGCGGATTTGAGAGAAAGAAACATATTGTGCTTTAATCCAGAAGAGCTGAAGGATGACTGATTTAAGAGGGATGCTGATAATGACACCAAGTTGGCTATTATCATAATATCGCAATATTATCATCAAGACTTGACTCACTTTAGAAATTCATTATTATTAGTCATCAATTACCAAACAAGAAAAAACGATCAAATCTATTGAATAATTGATGTTTCAGAACATCTGTCAAAATAAACGACTCCAAATTTACTTAAATAAAAATAAGTTTCAAAGAAATTATCATCTATGACTTAATGTTAATCTATTATTATTTAATTATTCTTTACTTATTTTATTAGATAATAAAATAATTGTACTAAAAATGTCATTATAACAACAAATATTTTTTAGTCTCAACCCTTTTTTATCTCATTAGAGGTGAATCTTTTAAATTAAATAAGACTAAATAAATAAATTAACCTTAATTAATAAAATAAATCTTTTATTAAAGAAATTACTTACAGAAAATTGTTTTATTTATGGGAATTATAAAACTTTTAAGAAAGATTCAATGTAATATGCATTGATTTTTTTCTGAAGTTAATAAAAATTGAATTATTTTAACTTAAGGCATTAATTATTTTTTTAACTAAGGCCTAAAGGTTTTTTATGTTTGTCATCAAATTTTAATGAAATTTACTAAGCCAGTGATTATTGTATATTTCTTTATTAAAATGGTACAAAATCATAAAAGATGTTCTCATGTACGAATGCTTTTGTGTTTGCTGATTATTTTTCACCGTTTAAGTTCTGGATAATTTAGTAGAAAAGTTTGTTATTTATTTGAGTATATAAAGATGCTAAAGCATGTTTAACTCGAAATAGGGACATCGTGCTGCACATTTCCTTTATTGGTTTTCGAAACGTGTTCGAGCAGCTTCTCTTCCTACTTTAGAGGAACGAATGAAGTGTTTAAGACAAATCGCCTGCCTTTAGATGTAATAAATTCGATAAGAAAGTAGCAACGTTTTCTATGACTTTTTAGTGAAATCACCCAAGTTCTCGTGCCAAGCCATTACACTAGAAGATAAAAAGTTAAGCAGTAAAACCTTCTTTTCTTTAGTTCGACAAAAAGAGTGTAAGACACGAAAACAGGTTTGAAAACTTTAAGCAAATATTTTTTTTTCAATTAGGCTTATTGAATAGCATTTTCTAAGTCAGGGTATGATGTAAGGGAATTCAATTTCTGAAAAATGAAAATGACTGATTCTCCTCGAAACAAGAATAAATCCAATATGCTCAATGGTTATAGCTTATTGTGTTGAACATATATTTAAATAATTTATTTTAAAATAACATAAAAAGTTTTTTTAAACGAAATGCATTTTTAATTGCATTACAAACACGGAATTAGTAATTGACAGAAGCAGTCAGTGAAATAATTGTTTGACCTTTTGCTGTATACTATCTATGACATCAAATGGTTTGTTATTGAGGAATTAGAGTTCACTATCTACAGAACTTTACTGTCGTTCTCACAATTGAAATCATTCGTCATATTTAGTCAAGAATTTCAACTTTCCTATTTACTTTCAACAGTTTTCCGTAATTCATTTTCATTTCTTTTCTTCCACAATGGTACAAGAAATCCTAGATTTGGGAAGATGATAAGAATTCTCTGGTTTCAAAGAGTGCTTTAGGAGTGAGACACTGCCTACAAGAATTGAAAACTATTGGTTCACCAGTCTCTAATGCGTAAAAGAAAGAGATTTTACTTATCGCTGTTAAAGTTAACAAGCTTGTAAAACTCAGTAAAAGGATTTTTTTTTTCTTCACCAGTTTTTCAAGATTTCTGAAAACCTTCTTCTTTCCTTCATCAAAGGTTGGAGAAGGAAATATTCTCTCTAGTTAATATTCTCTAATGTTTGTTTGAAGGAAAGAAGAAGGTATTCAGAAACCTCGAAAAACTGGTGTAGAAAATGACATCAGTAAAATATTGTCAGTTATTCAACGAAATTATATATATAATTGCTGATTTAAACAGCTTGTTTCTTGTAGAATTGGACAGCCACACTTAAATAATATACTTAATAATAGGTATATTATTACTTAAGTATTATTAAATAATAATACTTAAAAGAAAAGTATTTTATATGGTTTTTTAGACAACTTAAAGTTTTTTGATGATTGCAAATAGATCACCATGGAGTTTGTTTTAATCCTTGTAAAGAAATTATGTGATCACGGTTTTGATATTTGGTGGCTTCAATGAACTATGCAAAGAACCACGTATCTTAGCAATAAATATCTAAAACAGTAGTTCCCAAAAACGTAATTTCAATAAAATATAAACTAATCTATGCATTATTCACAGTAAGTAAATAAATACATAACAGTGTTTTACAAACTGATAATAAATAAGGAGAGTGCAGAATGAACTGAGAGGATGGATGCTTTAACTTAGTGACTAGGTATGGTATATTCGGGGGGGCTCTGACCTGCTGGGTGGTTCTTCCACTAATGGGAGTGGATTTTCTTTTCATTGCATGGGTTTTATTATTATTATAATTAGTATGTATAACAAAATTAATTTATTAATAAGGTAAGCAGTTTTAAGGTAAACTATAAAGTTGTAGGCAGTGGTCCACGGGTTGTTGCCCTCTGTAGCAGAACCGAATCTTTTCCAAGGCTGTATCACAGCTTTTTCTATTTCTCTTTTGCATATAACTCTTAACTTGTAATATTCATCATTTGTCTAATCTCTGATCATATTGTTGCGGTAGATTATCTAGAGATATTTTTTAATAAAGCAAAAGTTTTTTCTTATAAAGAAGATATAAGTGAAATGATTTGATGAACTTGTTTTTCGATGAATTTTAGCCATCTTTCTTCTAGGTTGCCTTCTGTTGAACGTGTTTGGCATTAAATAGTACCCATTCCAGTATCCTTGTTCTCTTAAAACTTGTCCAAATCCGCTGCAGAAGGGTATTTTATATAACTTTTAACTGTATGTTACTGCTGCTCATCGTGTTGTTGATAATCCTGATAAGGTTGTCGTGATTCATTCTTCCTTAAGCACATGCATTTACTTTGCAAAAAGGGACTCCTCCTTTAAGGCACAAGGTATGATAAATATATCTTCAAGCTCAGACTTGCTCTCTTCGCTATATATTTCCACTATCAAGTGATCTTGATCCAAAATTTGTAAACAGAACAAAGGATCACCTGTTTTTTTTTTTGACATTACCAGTTCAATTTCACACAACTTTGTCCAGTTGAAAAACTTATTAGAATCCCACTACTCTGCCTCCAGGTGTATATTGCTCCTGTATAAGACTATGTTATAGTGTTATAACCGATGTTGTTATCAGTTTTAAACTATTGCAGTTTTCTGTAAAAATTTTGACCTTTTTTGTAAGCTCATTTGAATACAACGTACCGAATCGATTTGTTCTATATTCTGTGTTATGTTTTAATTCTTTTTAGTTCTTGTAATTACTAGAGGTAACTAAAACTACCACTGAGTGATGAATGGTTTGTTTGCCTTTTTGCCAGCTCTTGAACTGTATTTAACTTACACAGTTTGGAAATTGCTATTCTGAGTAGGCTAATATAAAGTACTTATAGAATAAAAAAAAGCCTGGCTGATACCACGAACTAGTTGTGGGGTAATCCTACTTTACCATTGCCTTAGGATCCTCAACATGCACCAACATATTAATAATCTTCAATGTATAATCTCTTGTGCAATTTCGACTAAAATTGTCGAAAGTAATAACAGGTAGATAGCAAGACCATTTACCGCCGATCAAGATCAGCGATAAAACAGCACTGTAGAAACCGACATTTTAACCAATCTAACAAAACCTCTGCTTCTCTTTATTGAACATGCCATATGCTTCATATTTTTTTAAGTTTTTGTTAGAGCCCACTCGTTACAGTAACTATTAGCTATATAGTTTACACTTAATATTGAAGTATGTATTGAATGAAATATATTTCATTCTACAAACTAATTTTTAGAAAAATACTATTTATTTGTTTGCTTGGCTCTCCTTTGGGCCAACAGGTGTTAAAATTTATATACAACCTGAATCAATAAATTGTAAATACTCATGTCAGAGATATTTCTAAACTTACAAAATGTTTCTATATTTGCTTCTATACATTTTAACACCTGTTGGCCCAAAGGAGAGTACAGGAAACCAACAAATAGTATATTTCTAAAAATGGGTTTGTTGAATGAAATATATTTCATTGAATACATACTTCAATATTAAGTGTAAACTATATAGCTAATAGTTACTGTAACGAGTGGGCTCTAACAAAACTTAAAAAAATATGAAGCATGGGAATATTCAATAAAGAGGAGTGGAGGTGTTGTTAGATACAAGCGAATATAAAAACATTTTGATACTATATGCAATGACATTTGTATTTAAGAGATTAATTACAATAACAATTAAATAAAAATGTATACTGACAGAGAATATTTAAATAATTTAGTATTTTAAATTGAAAGGAATGTACATTAGATAAACACGAAATAAACTGCAGATTCTGACGTCAGAAACGACATTTAGTTTACGGGTGAAGGGAGATTTCATAAAATCGATGGAGAATTGGACTGAATGAACTATTATTCATTGCAATTGATGTTTATGGTTTCCATTATCCAACAGGTATATTCAAATATATTTATGATATTGGCTATACACCAAATGGAAATATAATATTCTTTTCAAAGAATTGTAACTCTGGTCGAACATATGAAGATGTTAAATTTTTGTCAGTATGAATAATATTAATCCCTGGTTATTATTTTCTGGGAAATTATTCGGGTCCCTATTAAACTAGACAATACACTACTTCAATTGTAGTGGTTGTTGTCTTTGTTAACGATCATAATCTAAATTGAGGTATAAATCAAGAATTGACTATAACTGGTACATTCAAGTTTTTGACCATCCCCATTTCCAGGAAAAATTCAAAACTCTACAATATAGTAATAAATCAGTTAGATATATGTATATATAGATAAAAATATAGACTGTGAAGTAGAAAGAAAATAACAGTTTATCAGAACTCGGTCAGTTCTTCAGGTTCAAATTAAACTCTCATTGTAAGTACTCTCACTGAGCTATTGTCAAGATGTCTGTTGTATTTTCTTATTTGTAACTTTTGCGCTTTTTATGTATCTTTGATTTTTGAATGATTGTATTATTTCTTAGATTCCCTATTTTTATAGGCTTATGAAAAAGGTTTTAAATAAAAACGGAAACATTGGCAATGAGAGTTTAATTTGAACTTGAAGAACTCACTGGGTCCTGACAAACTTTTATTTTGTATATATATATACAAAACTAAAGTTTATCGGGACTCTGTCAGTTCTTCAGGTTCAAATTAAACTCTCATTGCCAACGTTTCAGTTTTTATTTAAAACCTTTTCAATAGGCAGAAGTATACATTTTGAAACAGAAAAACTAAGTATTACATTAGAAATTATTTTACAAAGAAAAATTGTCTGTAGATTTCAACAACTGTATTTTGAAAGAACACGTGACACTGAACAGTTCAGTGTCCAAACCACATAAGAAGTGAGAAGAAAGACTAATATCTTTCAACCGTAGCAAGCGGTCTTCATCAGAGTCAAATAACAACTGCCTCTATTGGGATTGGACAAATCAAATCATTTGTAATTTGACTCTGACGGAGACCACTTGTTACGGGTGAAAGATCTTAATCTTTTTTCTTATTTCTTATTTTGGTTTGGACGATGGTTGTTATTTGAAGTGTTTATTATGTAATCTTGTTATATATGTAAAGTCAATTGCAGGGACAAGCACAGAAAATACTGACCCAACTGATTCTCGTCATTATGAGGGTAGAATTAGACCTCTAGACCAGGGGTGGGGAACCTTTCTTGGAGGAAATGCCATTTTAGCACGGACCCTTTGTTCAAAAGGCCACAACGAATGGATAAACAAATTCTTATATGATAGTTACATCGTAAAATGCTTGAATCTATCATTATATCACTCGATCAGTACATCTAAAACTGTTTCCCATCCCTCAGAAGATTCAGCAGTGTCCTCACTGCCTTCGTTTATTACTTTTATTAACTCAGGAAAATGATTTTCTAAAAGATTAAACTTTTCGGGAAATGATTGATGAATAGTCTTCTTCCTAAATACCAGAATTTTTCGTTTTTAATACCACAATTGTAATTTTTTTATATTTTGAAACATTTCTCTCAACAAATTTTAGAAGGTTGCATTTCATTGTTGAAAAGGTCACATGCGGGCTTATAGCCGCAGGTTCCCCATTCCTGAACTAGAAAATAAAACAAATACTAATAAGCACCAAATTGGTTAGGTTAACAGAATTGATGTCAATTACGGACAAAAAAACGGAGAGAAAGAACTGATAAAGGAACATTAACATGTATAATACATGTTCTTATTATATAGGTATATTTAAAAACACAATACAATAAAACAATGAAACAAATTAAAAAAATATTATAGTTAAAAAATAAATTTTAAATAGTTATGAATAATGTTCAATAAGGAGCTGTCCCCTCTGAAGCTTTTAAGGTAACGTGAGGATTAGAGTCGGGGATCTGATGGAGTTTTTTGAAAAGAAAACATCAACTAAGAATATTAATAGGAATGTTATTCGTTGATTGAGAAGGCTATATGGCAATGCATACGCAGGCTTAGCTTAGTTAAAGCTAAGAAAGTACAGAGAACACAGTGAATGTTAATCAATCTTTAGATGCAGTTGCGAGATGTACAGAAGTTATTGATACAGATGGGGTAAAAGTTATTATTGGAATTGAAAAGAAGGAAAAACTTATTAATAGTAGCGCAATTTAACAGTTGTGTCGTCCTCGTGGTTTTATTTCACAAAGAGGATTAAGATTTTTAATATCGGAAATCATACCTTTCCAACTGGAAAAAGAGTTTGATAATAAAAAACGGAAGATTTAAAGATGGATAAAGTAGAAATTGGAAAAACTCTTGAATACAGTTGAGAAAAATAAGTAGTGATGCAAAAGGTTGCATTGAGTATAACTAACTCAACAACGATAACGGTTTTTACTTCGTTCATTCATAAAAAGTTTTCATTATACATTTCATTTGCATAATGTTTATTAAAGGGAAGAAGACCAGCGGCGATTGGAAGTAATTGATGAGGTGGACTGAATGTAGTATAAAGCTATCAAATTAAACAAAAAAAAGTTTATAATAGTTAAATAAACTGAAGATATGTTAGTAACATTTTACTAAATAAAACCTTTTTGGATCTGTTATCTTTGTTAACAGATGCAAACCTTGAAAAGTAAGAGTCCCTCAAACTAACGTAAATCAACAATGCGAGACTGAGAAAATTGAACGACATAACAAAACACAAAAATCTAGATAAGGTGATGAAACATAAAAACATAAAAGATAAAGAAAGCAAATAGCAAGAGTTTTAATGTGTGGCTCTTTTTTATGATACTTAAATTAAGACTACTGAAATTAAGTGAATTTTGAGAGTCCAATAGCCAGCTATTTCGCCAGAAAGCTAATCAATCACTCAATATTGAGTAGGCAACAGAATTATTAATAAAAATTTTAATGAAAAAAAGGCTAAATGAGAAAATTATATAAAACAAATTTAAGGAAAAATATTAAAATAATTAATTCATTAATTTTAATAACACGCAAGTAAATATTAGCAGTATATCCTTTTCCATTACTATTTATTTAACTAACATAAATATGATGCTGTTAATAAGGTGTTTTCTCCATTCTCATTTCTTCTTGAATTTATGTTCCATCTGTCTTTCTCTATTCGTTATCAAAAACCTTTCGATAGGATGAATGCGTTTTTCCATTTTCCTTGACGACACCTTATCCTGTTAGAGAAATAAACCAACTTAGCTGTTGAAATTGCGACTCTAACCATAACTCCTACCCCACCGATATTAGTGCCTCCTGGTTTGCAGTCTGTCTGATGCTTTTGATAACTTCAAGTAAGCTAAACTTTCTTATGAATAGCCTTACGACCTCTCTCAATCAACGAAGCAACATTCTTGTTAATAATCTTAGTTTTCCTTAGACGCTAAAATCTTAGACGCTGCCTTCAAATCTAACATCAGATCCCCGACTCTAATGCTAATATTAACATAACAAATTCAGTTGAGGCACTTATCTACCTCCTTGGTGTTAGGTCATCTACAAGACACAATTATAGCTGACATATTTTTTTTGTATGATTGTATTTAAAACGATTTATGATTTATGTATTATTATTTGCTGTTTTATTAATTTATTTTATTAACTGCATTATTTTTCATTCTTTTTTTTTATTTTTTTCCTTCCTCTCATGGTTAAAGCACTCCTAATCTACCCTACTTAATAAGGCAGAGTTGACACATTTCTACCCTAATGACAACGATAATTTTTCGGTATCTCAAAAAGGAGATAACTTAAATAAAACTTATCAGAAAGACAGCTGACAAGTACTCAAACATTCAACCACTTTGGTCATCTATTGATATACTAATATTTAAACACTGAATGCAAAGTACAGCTATTCTGTTGTAATTTATTAAATACAACTTACATAAATTATATGCTTTTTCATCAGGGCAGGAAGTCGCAACTTACCAAAATAAGAACTTGTTTACTTTTTCAAAATAAAAATGTTGTTCTTATTCTTATGTATTTTTTATTATAAATTAAAAATCCATTAATCGACTTTTGGCGAATATCGCTGTGTTTCTTACTATTTCTATACTATGAAAATAATAAACTAATATCCTTTTAATGATATCTCAAATTATATATCATATTATTTATAAAATATAATATACTAATGACATAGAAAAGTAATGTTCTTATGAGAGTAAAAAGAAAATGCTGTAGTAATTCTAGTATGCTTGTTAAAGAACAATCAACTTGCACTATGAAATCACTATAACAAAGGCTTTATGTTAGGCTTTTATTAGCTATTTGGGAGAATGAGATTACTTTATCACAAAAGTTTGCTTATTATTACCGTCAAGATGAAAGCAGTTTTACTTCCATGCATATTATCTGGTAGAAATTTCGCAGCTTATTTTCAATGATCTTTTCATCTTATTTTTGAATAAACGGATTAATAGTTGCAAGAGAGCTCATACCTTCTAATATCTGTTTACTATATTCCGTACTACCCCTATAGCCATAGATTCTTAAAAATCTAACATTATTAAACGTTTTCTTGGGCTACCAAACTTTAGTGAGAATATTTGAACTAAACAGAGACCTCTAAACTTCTATTTGACTCACTGGTACAAGGTCAAAATTAGCAGATATTATAAAAACTACATTGAACTATTGTAATATTTCTTACTTGAACAAACAGTATTGAGCTGTGGGAAGCAAAAAAGCATTGTGATTCAAAATTGACACAATTACTGCAATAAAAAAATTCTGTACTTTTTTATATATAAAAAAAACAATTGAATTTCTTAAAATAATAATAGTTCAACAAATTTTACCATCCGTTAAACATAGATTCAGATATTTTATAATACAGTTCTTATTCTTTGATTTTGGATTATTTGTTTTAATGATATCTCTGTGAATCCACAAAGGCGTCTAATGAGAATGTTGTTCTTTTCCTCCTCTTAATGATACTATTATATTCATAAAAATTATGAATTCCATGAATTCATTTATTTTTATTCTTTTAATTATTAATTTCACGCCTTCTTTTTTATTGTTTTATTTTTAGTTATTTGCTTATTTTTTATTTTTTTATTTTCACACCTTCATGTCTCTTTTTAAGTGTCAATTGTCATTATTTCAATTGTATGTTTAAATGAAAAATTACATAAGTTTATCCCATTACTTTAAGATATGTATTAATGATTACTGGGGTATATAACAGAAACTGAAGGGAATTGCAACAGTTTTACTAAAAACTTAACAAATTGTAAAGGAAGTTGTGCCCGGATTACCAAGTAAGACTGATAAATTGTAGTTATTATTCAAAGTACTGAGTTAAGTTTTTTTTATCAGCAATAAAGTTTTTTGTATGAAGTGTTTAACCCTGCTTTTTGTATGACTTTACTGTTTATACATAGTTTACTCAAGCGTAACAAAGGTCATACAGTGCTTCATTTAATATTCAAGGTTGCAGGTTACTTATTGATCACTGCACCAGCTAAAGTACTAGTTTTAGTGTCAACATAAATCTATTTGTTTTTTTTTATAGTAAAGTAGGAGAAAAATAAAGAATAATAATTTTTAAACTTTACTTAGTTTTCCAATTTACTATTCCACCAGTGGTTCTGACGTTTTTTAATAGATTCTGAATAAAACAGACTTGTCAAAGAAACGCTTGATGTAATAGTTGAAATGTCATTATTTGTTGAAGACTTAGGGTTTAGGACAAATAACTAATTGCAATGCTTAGAAATGATGATCCTTCTGTTTTCATTTATATCCAAATAAAAGTGAAATTTACCGTATAATAATAGGATCAGGTTTGTGGAAAACGAGAAATACTTTAAATCCTTGAATTATTTGTTTCTGACCTGTTTCAACCTAAGTCTACTTTATCTCACAGATTAAGAGATTTTTTTAAAAAATATTTTCATTGGATTAAATTATTAAAATTAAGCATATTCAAATTAATATTGTTCTTTTTTAAAAACATAATCTTTTTTTATGTTAACATTAGCAGTGAACTTTTTAGAACAATTCTAACATTTCATTTATGTGCCTATTACACTCAAAGCTGTAGTCATCTGTTTATTCGTAAAGATGAACAAACATTTAATCCTTCATATCAGTTTTACACCTATTTCTCCGGTGATTCAAGAAACTTATATTGTACTTCAGGTATTCTATATTTACAAATATTTCGTGAACTTAGAATATTGAAAGATTAATGTCAGGATAAATTTGATAACTATTAAGTCTCTTTTATAGTAACATGAGATGAATTGAGTAAACAAGGAACTTTATATAGCAAAATATACAGGTACCACCCAACTGTATGCCAAAGAAAAAAATTGGCACAAAAATTTCGGTTAACCAAAAAGAAAAACCTTTAAGTATTGAATGAATCACGCTGGACTGATTGTTAGGTATAGATAGAAAATTTTATAGTATGTCCTTTGAATCTATTGAATGATGACTGTCCTAAAGCTCATGCAACCTGCTCTCTAAAATGTATTAAAAATGTTCTTATATCTTTATCAAGAAATCAGAAGGTTATCCCTTCATCAAATCAATATATGATCAATATAATCAATCTGTCAAACCCCCCGTCATCGCAAAGACTTCCAAAGGCATTGCAATACTTCAGAGTATCTTCAGATGAAAGACAAAACTGGTAAAGTCATCTAACATTGGCTATAACCATAAACACTGCTTATAAGTGATTCTTTCATTACATCATAGGGTCCTAATCCAAAGTTTACACTTTTGCTCTATACCAGCAATATGCATTACTAGTAATATGTAGTGTTTGTCAAAGTGGTATCAAAAACTTCACGAGTAAGGTATCTAACAATGGAATAAGACGGAGGAGCTATTGTGATAGGCTAGAACAGGGCTTCTTAAACTGTGGGTCGCGACCCCCAGGGGGGTCGCGAGACTACTGAAAGAGGGTCGCAAAGATCTGATACTTTTCAATCATAATAAATAAAATTTTTAAATTAGAATACACACTACGTACAAATATAAATACAAATAAAAATCATACAAAATACTATTGTAGTTTCCAATTATATATATGTGAAATGAATGGATACGTATTCTTTAATCCTTATTTTATTTACATTGTAAAATAGTTCGATATTACATCTACATCTACGGTTAATATATATTTCATTATATGGAGGAGAGGGTCGTTTAAAATTTCCTAAGCTTGAAGGGGGTCGCTATATAAAAAAGTTTAAGAAGCCCTGGGCTAGAAAACAAACAACGGTCTTGATCCTTTCTGCATGACTCACTCCAGAATCCTCAATGATGAGTTAATTAATGTATTTTTCTCAGCAAGTGGGTAAAGGGAGCTAGAACAACCAGCATGATTCATTCTAATAAGCTGATTCCAAATAAACTTAAATTTATAAAGATAATAATACATTGTTAAAGGAAATATTTAAACATAAATGTGGAATGATGAACCGGATATTGTTTTCTTAACTACCACTAATGCATGCTAAAATTGACATCATAACAGGAAAGCAAATTCTAGTTATTCATCAGACTTAAAAACAATAGACTGTGTTATCTCAACACAGGTTACTGCTTGCTTCAACTAGAGAACGTGTTTCCTCTGCTGACCATTAATGTAGAAATATAGTCCTGTAAGCTATACGGGTTGGTTTTTGTTGTATTTGGTGTTTTATATGTATGCTAAAATGAAAACTACAGTAGTTTTTATGCAATAACATTTTTATGTATGAATATATGTTTTAAGATAAAAAATCAGTAAGTTGGTCATGTATACTGAGTGATTTTATAATATGATAATCTAAAGTATGGTTGATTTCTCACCTGCTGCTTATTATCTCTTGAATATGGAAGAAGTGTTGAAACGTGAAACATAATCTCATGTCCTTCGTAGATTGTGTACACAGAGTGTTTTCCGGTCATATCACCTGAAAACAGATTTACCAATGACTACTTCATGAAGTTACAACAGAGCTTTATTAAAGTACATCAATAAAAAAAAATTTCAAATATCCCACTTTGCATTAATAATACAATATTATTAAAAGAAAATAAAACGATTTGAATAAATGAACAAGTAGAAACAATACACAACTCACTTCAATATTTCGACCTCGTCTTGATCAGGAGAGGGGGAAGAAGAAGATGAGTTTTCCTTGGTTGGCAAAACATCAACGTCGCTCATTACCAAAAGAGCAGAACTCATATTCTCCTTCTCCTGATTACAACGAGGGCGAAATATAGAGTGAGTTGTGTATTGTTTCTACGTGTTCTTTTCTTTAAATCGTTTCATATTTTGTCCTAACGAACTATTTTTGAAAAAGAAAATAAAAGTACTCCAAAAATCCGTTGCTTTATTTCCTTTGCTTTACCTATATTCTTAAAAAAAAAACAAAGAACATAAATTCATCTCATTAAACACATACTCGTTAATACAATTAATTTACACTTGTAAATTATAGTCTAAATCTGCTCTTAATCGACATTTTATTACAAGAACAAATCATTTTTTTGTAATAAATTGTGATCAATTGTGTGACAGGTATATCTCTATGCATTAAGAAGATTCAAAACATTTATTTAATACGTAATAAGTCTTTGTTTATATGAAGACTGTTTACTCATACTTCAATTTCTAAGTATGAGTAAATAAATATGGTAAATGATCACATGTTTGGAGAATTAGGAGTATATGTATATTTAAATGTTTCATGATTTTATCACCTTTGTAAGAGGTACATATTTTTTAGTTCATGTAGCACTAATAATGGAAAAACAGTTCGTAAAACATGTGGGAGCATCTGTCTCAATGTTCCTAGTTTGCGATTAATCTGGGTTTTACTAATTACATTCCATTATGACTAGTTTTGAACACTGATTATTTCTACTAAGACAGTTTATCATTTGACATGGGACCAAAGCTGTCAACAGAGTTGCTTTCTGAAGTAGATAATTAAGCCCCGGTCCAAATAATATTCATTTAATCATCCGCTGAGGATTTCCTTCACTTACAGCTGATATTACAACAATAGAAAATTTCTTGAAGTCCCTTTTCATTATAATTATTCTGATTTGATGTACCAAAATCACTCTAATCAAACTAACTTATCATATATGCTTTGTGTTTTTTGTGAGTGTTCAAATAAGGAAATCCTATAGCAAATTTGTATTATAAAATATATAGAATATGATAATTGAATTAATGTTTTGTTTAAGTTTTATAAATAGTCGAGTATTTATTTAATAATAAATCACAAAAGAATTATGCATTTTGTTGTACTTCATTATTTAAAATGAAATATGTATGTGGTCCGATAATCAATCATTTGTTGCGTTTATTAGACCTTACATGCTTATGAATGAATCAAAAAAAAATTTTACGTTATGATATGCACATCTAATATGACGTTTAGTTTTAAAATTCTGAAATTGTTATATTTCTAGAATTGTTATTGTTAGTCCCACAGACGTTGTTAATACAATTGAAGAAGACTGTACCATCTTACCTCGTAAATCTCTTTACTCAATCTTCCAATACTCCAAAGCGTTTCATTCAAAACTGGTCGAGTAAGGAAAGAAATTTTCGAGATCAGATGGCAGAATATAACTTTACTATAAGTAAAGTATAGTGACCATAGAAAAAAATCGATCTCGAGATGTTGACGGAATTAGATACCAAAAGTCGTTTTATGAAGTTTTTTCGATGTTATCTGTAAGTGTGTGGGTGGGTAAGTATGTATCAAAAGGTTTTGGCCACGCTACGGAATCTTGATGGATCTACATTGATATTTTACAGAAAGTGGGCCTCATAGGATAAATGCGCTGTATAGTTTGGGAGCAAATATGCATGGTGGGAAAGTCACTTTTTTTTACATCATCGGCAATGAGGTTTCCAAAAACCTATTTTTAGACGTTTTTGTCTCCTAAACTACTAATTCTATAGTTTTTAAATATTGGCATTATCTTTCAGGCTATAAAAGTCATAAACGAAAAATGTCCTCAAATTTTTAAAACAACGGGAAATATATTTTTTTTAATAATTTGTACAAACTTTGACTTATAACTCAATCTGAAAGATTTTAAGTGCGATACAAGCCAAAACGAATGACGGATCAAGATGAAACAATGCCTAAAAATAGAATATACAGTAGAGATTGAGTTGAAATATTTCTTTTTAAAATCATTTAACTAAAAGGGCGTTAGAGTACAATTTCTGTTTTCAGAAAATATGTTTTGATGATAAACGGTTCATTAAAAAACAATGCAATCTTGCCAAAAAATTAGCATTTTATACAAAAAATTCATGAAATTTCAATTACATCAAAGACGAAGGAAGCTATAAAAACTGATTATTTATCCTAGACTAATGGTTTACTTGTTATACTTTTCGTATTGGTTAACATTTATTTACTTTGACTTAAAAATTTTCTGGGTGACTCCACTGAAATATCATTGATTTTTAAAGGTATAATGAAAAAATATGAAAAGATTTAATGAATTGTATGGGATATAAGATGAATATTCTTCTTACATGTAAAAAATCAGTACCAATGAACATAACTCTCTAATGCTTTCTAATATATAATATGGATACTCTATGCCATCATATTGTAATCGGATTACTATAGACGAAATGTGAAGTTCCTCACTCCTGATGGAGTAATGAAGTACTGAAATCATATTAGAATTTGAGATTGTAAAACTAATCTTTTGGTCACCTTTCGTCCAAAATAACTTATCAGAATTTTTTTGTATTTTACGTTGCAACTTTGATAAAGACAGTTATTTCGGTCTAAATATCTTAGACCATCTCCATCAATCTCTTAGTGATTTACCAAAGTAAATCTCTTAGACCATCTTAGACAAATCTCCATCAATTTAGTTATTATTACAGAGTATTCTAACTAATTTATAGTAAATTTAATCATTAAGATTATGTATCACCATAGAAATCACTTAAAAACTTGTAAATTTCAGATTTTAATAAATTTGTTTTTTGTTATGTTGTAGTTATTATTGTAAAATAAATGTACTATAAAATCAGCAGCTCTTCTTTTCTGAAATGCACTGATGTGACCCATTCTAATAAAATCATTTTGTTAGAAGAAATTAGTTGTCCTTTTATTTTTTTATTGGTAAACTCTAAAAAAAAATGAAATAAGGGAACTAATTCACATAATTTTTGAAATATTTTATTTATTTTCGTTATTTTACTGTTAGAAAGGAAATATGTTGTATGAACAGAATATTGATTCTTATTAATTAGTGAGAGCTCTTAATTTCGAGACGAACCAGCTTAGTACTAGTTTTATACTTATCACGCAATGGTAATAAATCAGATAACTAATGAATTTTTTACAAGCTTTCAATAAAATAACTCAATGCCCTACATTTATCATATGTTTGCAGCATACGAGATGACTTTATTAGATTCAAAGAAAGAATGGATATTGATGGACTTTTTTGAACAGGCTTACTAGAGCCCTCACACACAGGTTATTGCCAAATAGCAGTTATTTACAAATGATTTTCTAATCACAAATCTCTGACTATGGTAACATTTTATTAAGATTTGTCGGCTTCATAGATCGTAATAGTCTCAATTGGTTAAATTTGATCAAGAGAGCAGAAAACGATGATTGATAGCCATCTGTCTGTTTGTATAATTTTACACGAGTACACAAAGTTTAATTCGAAATTTTGAAATACTTGATAAAATAAACAAAAACTATAGGGATTTATAGATGAACTTTATTTCTTCATCGTGCTATACCTTTTTTGATAGCGACTACTAAAAATGATCAGAATATGGAATAGTTATGTTTTTCTTCTAGTTTTGAAATTATTTTCAATGTACTATACATAACAAGATTCCACGATAAATGCGTAAAATAAAAGTCAGCGTCTATACCCAAATCGTAAGAAATCAGGAAAACGACTAAGGTCTTTCAACCAAAACAAACTGATTTCATCAGTGTCAGTTCGGCTCCGACAATGACCGATTGTTTAGTAAAACGATCTTAGTAAGTTTTATCATTTCTTACTCTGGTTTTGATGTTAATATATATATATATATATAAAGATTACACATAAACACGTGAAATAACAGTCAATGATCAAACCACAATATGAAATGGTGAAACAACATCTTTCAACCGTAACAAGCAGTCTTCATCAGAGTCAGTTAGGATTTTGACTCTGATGAAGACCGCTTGATACGGTTGAAATGCCTTATTCTTTTTTTTCCCATTTCATATTGTGGTTTGATCATATATATATATATCATATGACTGCGTGTCACTTTGTGAAGGTCATCCCCGTAGTTACTATTATACAATATTTTAACTTATTTACTTTTAATGTTCAAAAAAATGACCATATTATACAATAAAATTTCAAAAGTAATCCCCATATCAATCTAAATTAGAACATTCTAAACTGTCCTGATTATTATTTAATCAGGATTGCTTTCCACAGAACCAGATCGGAAACTGGTTGACCAAATGGCGCCGAAATGTCGATACCAACATTCTTGAATATTATAACGAATTTTTCTACTGAACGTACATTAAATAATTTATTCCTGAACCTTTATATAAACAAGACTTTAAATTTGTTATCCTGAGTGACAATCAGTATTTTTTCAAGATGGTCGCTTCCTTTAGTGGCATTGATTGGGAAACAGGGAAGTAGGTTTCTATATGTTTCTTGTGGTTATATTTATTAGTCGTCCAGATGTTTTAATTTTGGTATGAAGTGTATAAATAAATATGACATGAATCATTATCAAAGATGATAAACTATCTATTTTCTAAAAAATATGTAATCACTATATATCATTTCTGATTAAGAATTATTGTTAGTAGGTTTTGAAAAACGTGCCGTTATTGATTGAAACCAGCTTAAATTTTAAACTTATAGGTTAAACCCATAACAAAGATTGATTAGTACAGTAGAACGATAATGTGAAACTGAAAGTCATTGGTTATATTTTAAAACATTCTTTGTTCCAGAGGTGAAAAGGAATATCGCTGAGGAACGTTGTTATTATGAAATAATATTTTATGCCGAAATAATCATTTCACAATGCGGAAGCATGAAAAATTGTCATAAAATTCTTAGAATTATTCATAAAAATACTTTTTTTTTCAATTTGGTCAATATAATAAATGAACAAAAAGTTATACCTTTAACGTCCAAACCACCACGGTACTTGTCCCATCCTTTCAGTCTTATCTTGTCTCCGAGGAGGGCCACAAATCTGTCAAACTCTTCGCTACCGCTTTCTGAAATTAATACATCCTGTATAAATATTTCATTATTAAAGAGCAAAATTCTCGCATTCTCAGTAAACTTTTCTAACATGTGGTGAATGAATGAATAAGTTATAAAGATATAGCAGGAAGATATGGGTAGAACAACTGGGTCCAATAAAGCTCATCCAACTAAACTTACATTTGAAAGAAAATACAATATCTGCAAAGGAGAATATACAACTGAACTTCGTCTTCTTAACTATTTCATATGCAATGGTGTATGACATAAGATGGGGGCCAGGTTAACTCAGTGGGTAACGTACCCACCTCGGAACTGATAGGACCGGGGTTCGATCCCCACCTGGTTCTCAATTTTTTCATACGGGAGACGAATAAATCTGAGCACGTTGTCCCTCGGAGAAGGACGTTAAAAACGTCGGTTCTGAGAATGTACGATGTCAGGTACTCACTAAATATCCATACTCTAAATACACTTGATTTAGGCAAAATTTAGGACTCCCACTGTAGAATTAATCTTCATTGTGTGGTATCACAAAGGGCCAGTGGTCGGCCTAGGTGTATTCCCTTGTTGGAATACCACTGCAACCGAACCTAAACTAACCATGACATAAGATACTATAATTCTTATGCAAGAAGCATTAACATTATACGAATAATTCAGACACTGTCTGAAACAGGTGGAGACCTTTAATCATATTCAATCTAACATTTTAAATATTAGATAGAATAAATTTAAATAAGAATAAATTAGATATGTAAATGTAAAGAGCAAGGAAAGGGAACAAAAGGCTAAACAAAAGAGTTCAGGAAAAAATAAGTAAATCCCTATTTTGTAGATGTCAAGTCTAGTAAATTAAGCTATTGATCTCATTAACATTAAGTTAATTTAAAAAAAATCCATGAACAGTGGTCACAATAATTGATCTCTTAAATTGAATTAAAAGATGACGAGATAATATTTCTTAAAACATCGATCTTTCATTTGCAATTATTTTGGCTATTATCCAATCTATGTCATGAATCTCTTTATTTATATGTATATAAATAAGACACTACTTTTATACTATGGTTATTTCTAATTATGAAATAGTGATGTTGATCAACATGCAATTTTATTGACTTGCCAGTATGACATGCTTATTTATGGTAAAGTATACATAAAATTTGGAAATTTGGAAATATCCCCGGACAGCAGTTTTCTAGGTAAACTTTTGATCTTTTTACCCTTTAAAATAGGGATCAGGTTAGCTCAGTGGTTACGTGCCCGCCTCAGAACTGATAGGACCGGGGTTCGATCCCCACCTGGCCCTCGATTTATTCATGCAGGAGGTGAATAAATCTGAGCACGTCGTCCCTCGGAGAAGGACGTTAAAAACGTCGGTCCTGAGACTGTACGATGTCAGGTACTCACTAAATAACCCTACTCTAAATTCACTAGAGTTAGGCAAAATTTAAGACTCCCAGTGTAGAAGCAATCAATTGTGTGGTATCTCAAAGGGCCAATGCTTGACCTAAGTGTGTTCCCTTGTGGGACTGCCCCTGCAACTTGACCTAACCTAACCTACCCTTTAAAATACCAACCTGTTAATACTATAATTAACAGTACACCAGGTTTATCTCAATTGTTTCAGTTCAAGTTTAGCGCTGACTCCAGACCAATTCTGTTGTATTGAAATGTCTTAGTCACATTTCTGAATTTCCCACTGTGGTTGATCTTGATTTTTATTTGACGTATTTGCTGCAAAATCTTGTAATATATATATATCTCAACGTTCAAAACACAATAAGAAATGATAAAAAAAGGCTAAGATCATTCAACCGTAACAGGCAGTCTTAGTCAAAGTCAAATCCCAACTCTCACATATGGTTGAAAAATCTTAGCATGTTTTCTAATTTCTTATTGTGGTTTGGACGTTGATTATTATTCCATGTGTTTCTTGTTTATACATTGATATATATATATATATATATATATATATATATATATATATATATATATATATATATAAATCCCATCAGTCTGGAGCATTTTTAACACAACATTAAACAATAAAAATCCTTCATAAATAATGGATATCGTATGTTTGAGTACTATACAATTGTTGAAAATAGTATGAAACAACAAAACATAAATTAGAAGAAAGTTGAAGAAATAAATCGAAATACAAAATGTTTTGTGACACTAGTTTTCAGAAAACCATACAAGAGAAGAAAGAGTACAAAAAACTATATTACTATACAGCATTAAGATACATTGTAAAGAATATATATTTTTAATATACATTATTAAAGTTAAAATATCTTGAAGTTATTAATATGTGACAATAATAAAACATTAATGTCACATTTAGAAAAATTAAGTGCTCGGATTAGACTATATTAAAACCGTCAGCAAGGACGTAACAACTTACTTAGGGTATCTAAAATCTAATATCTAACATATATTTTCAAAAATATATGTATATAAAATAATTATATAAAATTTATTCACATTTCCACGATCCGCAAATACAACTACACACACAAATGTTTCTTTTAATATATTATTTAATAATATTTGTATTTATTTTTTAATATTTATATAACTATACATAGTAATAATCTCAAATAAAAAAGTGATTGTAATTAATTGTTTTCGTTTCTTCGCATATATTTATTGGCCTTCTCCGTCAGTAGTAATCTAGGAGTGCAAAATCAGTCCTATAAGAATTTGCACTCATTATAGTTACACGTTGCATAATTACGTAGGCATATGCAGGTGTTCATAAAGCAAAAATGTGAGTTAACTGTTAGAAAGTGGTTGAATAAAGTATTTCCTTGAAGTTTTCTGCAACTATATAATCATGACAGCGTATTTGTGTTACTGATATGCTATTCTTTGCCATTTAAGTACAATTTCAATGTAGTTTACTTTGAAGTAAGGAAAATACATGTCAATAAACTAAAATTCTATAAAGTACACATATCATCAACACTAATACATTTAAGAAGGTTTTAAAAAACTGTATAGGGAAACAGTAGTGCTTGAAAATAGTTACTCGATAGTTCAAACGGAATGTAAAAAAGTATGATGAGACAACACAGAAGATAATACTGAGTCAAGAGTGCAACAGGAATAATCAATAAGAAGGAGAATCGATCTCAGCCCAAACAGTCTTGGCGTTCAAATATTAGCTTTCTTGTAAGGTAAATCCTTTGTGAGGCAACAGCTGATTCTTGACCTAGATCAGGCTTGACATTATGCTAGAACTTATCACAAACAATTAATCATTTTTAAGAAAACATCAATGTTAATTAAAGTCTGAACATTAAAATACTATTATAATCTTTATAGCTAACAGAAGAATGAAAGATCTTGCGTGACTTGAGCGAAACAAAAGGGAAAACTCGTAAGTGCTCTTGCATTGATGTGTTTCTATAATAGTTTCTCAAACTCAACTTGAGACCTGTTTCTTGAACATTTTAAAACACTATCGAGATTAATCTTTCATAACTAAATCAATCATTGCATTCGTTGTGCTCCCTTTCTCTACACTGATATTGTAAACCATTAGACTCCTAATATTCAATGAGTAAAACGAAAACCAAATCGGTGTTAGGAGTAACAAGCTGTATATTAACAAAGAAATAGAATATGTTGTAATAGAATTATATTTTTAACTAGCTTAAAAACCACGAATTTCATGAACAATTTAATAACAATCATAATAGAGGGAAGAAATATTCAGAAAATATTGTATTGCGAACAGTTCTACCTAAACATTAAATCGAGTAATGTAGAGTCAGTATTTATGAAGAAAAAAAAGTATGTTATAGTCTCTATAGATAATATAGCGAATTTTTTTACTTAGAGTATACTAGCAGACGTGTTCGTCTTTGACAGGAGTTTTACAAAAATTCAGAGATAATACTTGTATTACAAAATATTATTAGACAATATAGAATAGTAGAAAATATTATCAGTAGTATAGTCCATAACTGTCATTAGATCTGGAGTTTCTTTTACGTTTTGCAGCTTTAGATGCTGAGATCAAATTTGATTTTATTCTAGGCACACTACTTATTCAGTCCACGAGTACGCGATAAAAGTAAATTGACATACGAAGTTAAAATCAACCAACAATAACTACTTGCTACAGTAAAGATACCTGTATATTTTTAGCAATAAGTTTGTCAGGAAAATACGTATAAAAAATCTGGAGTGGCCTACACTCTACTTTACTATAAGTAACTCAATGTCAAATTTCTTGAGTATATAAAACATAACGTATCATTTAAGCATAACATAAATATCTAAATGGGATATAATTATTAGCATTGCATTCGTGAGGTAGTACAGATAGTGATTGAAGGACATATCAATTTATAAGCTTATTTTTGTACATCACAAATAATTTATTATTTGCAAATAATTTCATTAGTATAACTACAGCAGTAATATCATTTTTGAAAAACCAATGTGAACATTTCTTGAAACGAAATATTATCCTACAAGAGAACATGGCTATTGTTCAAATAGCCAGTAGATTTCTTACATGCTTTACTTAACATCCTTCTACATTGAATATTAATGTAAAATTTTCAAATTTAAAACAGTAAAATACCCTTTTTTTCTCTGAAAAACATCTTAAACAGCGAAGAAAATGTTGTTTTAAGGTGATTTGTTAATTAAAGATGTACGATAATTACAGTTATTAATCTCTAAACGAAAGATTTATATTTTGAATTATCTTTTACATTTTTGGTTTTTAACAGAATTATTATACTGGGAATTTTATGGCTTCTTAGTATTTAATAAGATAATTTTCCTTCCCCTTTGTCAAATAACATATATACGATTTTTTTTTTAATGAGTGTTATCATTTACCTGCACAATATTATTCCTCTTACATCTCTTATAAGTCAATAATATATTTTCATTTTTCCATTAGAAACATCAATTTTATCTCAGTGGATTCGCTCAAAAAATTTCTAAGTCAATGTAAACAATGTAAAAAAATACAAAAAATTCGACAAGTATAGCAGGTGATCTCTTAGTCTAGGATAAACAAAGAGTTTTTATATCGTTATTGCTCTTTTCCGTAATTGAAACTTGATGATTTTTTTTTTATGAATTGCTAATTTTTTGTTCCATTTTTGGTCAAATTTTCATAATTTTTTAACGAGCCGTTTAGCGTCAAAAAAACATTTTCTGAAAACACAAATCGTACTCTAACGCCCCTTTAGCGAATGTAATTTTAGAAAAAAATATCTCAACTCATTGTCCATATAATGTTCTATTTATAGGCATAGTTTCATTCTTGTCCGTCAAACAGTATGGCTTGTATCGCTCTCATAAGGTTTGAGATTGATTTATAAGTCAAAATTTGTACATTTTATTGAAAAAAAAATATTTCCTGTTGATATAAAATTTTGAATATATTTTTCTTTTGTTCCATTTGTAACCTCAAAGATAATGTCAAAATCTCAAAACTCTAGGGTTAGTAGTTTAGGAGAAATAAATGTTTTAAAAAAAACGGTTTTTGGCAAAAAAAGTGACTTTCCCATCATGCATAATTCTTCCCAAACAATAGGAATCTTCGTCTATATGGGGCCCATTTTTGTGTAAAATATCAACTTGATCCATCAAAGATTCTGGACCGTAGCGTGGTAACAAGCAATGCTAACACACGCACCCACCCACGCACCCACCCACCCACCCACACACACACAGACATCATCGTAAAAACTTCATAAAACGACTTCTGGGACCTCAAAACATGTAATTCCGTCAAAATCTCGAGATCGAATTTTTTCACGATCACTATACTTTACTTATAGTAAAGTAAAAAACCATTGCAGAGTGTTCAGAATTTGTAGAGAGACGCCTGGTAGTTCCCCTCGTTCTATAGAATCCCAACTCTCAGTTTAAGCCAGAGTGTTCTAGGAGTAATTAGGAGTTTACGTCTGCTTACTGGAAGCAACCTTTTTTTCCCTGCCGTCGGCATGAGCTGTCTTTGATTAATGAAGATCGCATCAACATCAAGTAGGAAGGAATTGTTGTGAGATTTTTGAGTGTTCGATACAAGTTTATACAGAGAAGTCTTTGAAGGGACCAACCATAATCATGAGGTTAAAAAGGTTCTGGGAGGGGCGCAAAGAGGTGAAAGGTTACCGTCGACCATCTCGCCCTCCACTTTGAGTTCAGGTTAAAATGTTGAACGAATTTGGAATTTATTCTTAACGACCGTCGATTGACGGTTAGAGTAATAAAGATCTTTTAATCTCTAATCATTCAAGAAATTATGAGAGAATTTCGACCGGATCTGGCACAAGAGGACAGGTGGATCCTTCATCACCACTCTTCGCTGGTCTTGAATTTCTAATCCATTGAAATCTTAGCTTTTAAGTTAGTCATAGAAAACTTATGATGGTTGAGTTTGCTTATGAAAAAATGTTTGGACAAAACAAACAGGCAGACATTTTTCCAAGGGTAGATTCTGTTTCTCTAATATACCATATAAAACATAATGATAACTTGAAATGAGTCAGGTCTAACTAATGTACAAACAAAAACCTTGATTTTATTTATATAGACGATTATGGGGGGAACTTTAATGTAAAATACTCAATCTGAATTCAATACAGTTTGAGGTATACATGGATGTTGAATTTAAACTGATATCAATATTACTGTTGTCAGGACCCAATGACGATAATCAATTTTGATATATTCACTGTTTATTGCACTTTATTTAAGGAAAAATTAAGGTAGGATGATATTAGCTAACTCAATTCTTAGAGTGTCCTTTATATTAGACCAAGAGGAGTATAGTATTATAACATTTCTTCTTTATGTTACAATCCTTGAGCCAGTGATGAAGAAAAATTTAAATAATTGAAGTAATAATGGACTGTAGTTTAGAAACTCTTTATCTAGTTTCTTCTACGACTTGTTTGCTTTGATCAAATGATCAAGGAAATCTTACTCGCTTTACATACAATGGGGATTGGCCCATGGAAGACAGCTGATGTTCCACCTATGGCAGGAGGTACAACCTTAGGCATTGTAATGGACGTTTCAGATCTGCCCCCCTCTGTACGAGTTATGGGTTCCCCATTGCACGGATCATGACGTTATTCTTTCATTGTTACCCACGCTTAATACTTGACTTTTCTCAGCACCCTGTTGCAATAACATCTTCCTTTCAGCTTTTTAGTGATCATGTGATAAAACACAGACACATTAAAATAAAACATATATTAATTTTTAAACTGTTACTTAAAAAAAAAGTTGAAAAACTTTGACTTTTTGAGTAAGTAGATTACTGAATTAAATATATAAAGTGAGACCAATAGTAATTTATGTTATTCATTAATTAATTTACTGCTAAATACTAGGTTAGGTTAGGTTAGGTTGCAGTGGTATTCCAACAAGGGAATACACGTAGGCCGAGCATTGGTCCTTTGTGACACCACACAATGAAGATTAATTCTACAGTGTGAGTCCTAAATTTTACCTAACTCAAGTGTATTTAGAGTAGGGATATTTAGTGAGTACCTGACATCGTACAGTCTCAGGACCGACGTTTTTAACGTCCTTCTCCGAGGGACGACGTGCTCAGATTTATTCACCTCCCGCATTAATAAATCGAGGGCCAGGTGGGGATCGAACCCCGGTGCTATCAGTTCAGAGGCGAGCACGTAACCACTGAGCTAGCATGACACCCCTACTAAATACTAAATGAACTTAATAAATTACTATAATTCCAATAAGTTCTCAAAATAAATTTAATGCATCACCTTTAATTTCTTAAAGACTTGCAAAATGCGATAATATGACTGTAATTTAAGTTATAAACTTAAATGAAGTTTACTGCGAGATTATGTTACATGAATAATATAGTGATGTACCTATGATTAATCTCATTAGTTTTGCAATCCGTAATTTGGTGGTATTTACTCATACTTGGGTAAGTAGATAAAACAATGTTTCCACACAAAAAAGAAGCCTTTTTATTCTACACGTTACCGGGGTTCGATCCCCACCTGTCCCACGATTTATTCACGCGGGAGGTGAATAAATCTGGGCACGTGGTCCCTCGGAGAAGGACGTTAAACTGTCTGTCCCGAGCCTGTACGATGTCAGGTACTCGTTAAAGATCCCTACTCTAAATCCACTTGAGTTAGGCAAAATTTAGGACTCCCACTGTAGAATCAATCTTCATTGTGGGGTATCACAATGGGCCAATGCTTGGCCTAACGTGTGTTCCCTTGTGGGACTGCCACTGCAACCTAACCTAACCTATTCTACACGTTTCGAACACTTCGTGTTCATCGTCAGGTACACTTCTATAATACATTACAAATTAACAGTTACTAAAATAAACAGAATTATATACAATAAAATGAAAAATGAATGACATACCCCTAAGGAAGGAGTGGATGGTCTATCTCATATGACCTAATTACTTTCGTCCTCCACTCCTCCTATTAGATATGTCATCATTTTTTATTTAATGTATAATTCATTTTTTCATTTTTTATTTAATTTAATTAATGTATAATGTATATAATTCCGGTTTATTTTTGTAACTTTTAATTTGTAATTTTTTTTTTTTTTTTATTGTTAGAGAACAGCATGCTCCACCCAAAGGCACCACACGCATCAAAATCTTCAATGCTACACAACAATCTCCATCATGCTATGCAAATACAGCTTAAATATATAATAACTAACAACAACAAAATAACTACAATGATACAAGAGTAATTGTTACTAAAAACTTCCACTATGTTATGCAAATATAGCCCAAATATACAACATCTGTAATATATATTGTAGAAGTTTACCTGACGATGAACACAAAGTGTTCGAATCGCATAGACATAGGCTTTTTTTTTGTTTGGAGACTTTGTTTTATCCATTTAACCCAGTATGATTAATCTTTTTAAGAAATATAAGCAATCTTTAATCTGACTTGATAATCAATCATATGAAATAATTAGTGCATAACACTAAAGAATATTCCATAACCAATATCAATTATTACAATAATGCTTAGAAAGCATGAGTAATGGAAGTGGTTTTGTAAGATGGTAGAAGACATTCAGGTCATCTGCTCTCTTGTAACGAATCCAGTTCTGACAAGAAGTCGATTTCCTTCCTGATTGGCACCTATTCATTCTTTAAACAAGAAATGTCTAGATTCTCATTCAAACCTAAATGGATATCATTTTCAACTCTATTGTATGAAACAAGTTTAAAGTAGATTGAAGATGGAATTCTATTTTTGTTAGCAGATTTTGTTACCGAATATATGTGAATAAATAATGAGTTCAATCTTCATTTATTGAAATATACCAAATTCTAAATTTTTTTAAACCCTAATTTATTATGTGATTTGGAATATTTTGAAAAAAAAATACTTCTTAATAAATTAATTATGTAAGTACAATGCTTATTATTATTTTCACATTATCTGGAACTATGTAATCATTTGTTGTATGGTATTTACTCATGATTACAAGAAGGGATAGGGATACAAAAACACGTTTCGAACACTAAGTGTTAGAAAGGTATGAGCGTAGGGATAAAATTCTTTTGTATGGGGATTTAATGTTTCTTTCCTTTCCTGTAATTAATTATTTTGACATGTTATTATAATTTCTTAAGTTATAATGGTATTCAGTGCCAATTCATTTCCAAATATATTTAATTTTTTTTATAAACGACAAAGGCATTATACATACTGGATTTATGAATCATAATATTAAAGAGTTTTCATTTTTTAAATATACGTATTACGATATTTACTTTACTATCAGTAGTAATTGTAAAAAAAGTTTGATTCTACAACATTGAGGTATATGAACATTTTGGAGTCGTTGAGCCCATTTTTCAGGTTTTTTGTTTCTCTGTTAACATATGAATATATCAACTTTAAAACAATAATAAGGGATCAGAAAAATTATTAAGCTCTGTTATCCATAACAAATGGTTATTTGAGATTTGACTCTGACGAAGATCGGTTGTTACGGTTGTAAGATCATAGTCTTTTTTTGATTTCTTAATGGTTTGTAAGTTAATTTTTATTTCACGTGTATTTTCTGAAACTTTGTTATAATATATATATATATATAAAGATTTCACATAAACACTTGAAATAACAATCAATGATCAAACCACAATAAGAAAATGGGAAAACAAGACTAAGATCTTTCAACCGTAACAAGCGGTCTTCGTCATAGTCAAAAACCCAACTGACTTTGTTGTGGTTGTTACGGTTGAAAGATCTTAGTCTTGTTTTCCCATTTTCTTATTGTGGTTTGATCATTGATATATATATATATACCATTATAAACGAAAAACGGTCCGGCAGGACAGATTACACTTAAAATAAAATGTGACACATAGACAGAAACATAACAAAGACTCACTTTTTAATACTTCGACCGTTATTACGGTCGAAATATTGAAAACTGAGTCTGTTATGTTTCTGTCTATGTGGCACAGTTTATTTTAAGCATATATGTATATATATGATCAAACAACAAAATTAAATGGGAAAAAAAGATTAAGATATTTTAACCACAACGTCAGAGTAAAAACCGAACTTGTTTGATCATTTATTGTTATTTCTCGTGTATACTGTGAAATCTTGTGATATATATATATAAGAATTAAAAGAAACGGTCCAGCGGACTTTTTTAAAATAAAATAAATTCAAAACGAAGGAAACACACAGAAAGACACAGACATAACTCACATCGATATTTCGACCATCGTTGTCATCAGGAGGTGTGAAGAGCGAAGAGCGAAGAGTCCCGCAGGAAGACAGGGCGGTCATATATATATATATGTGTGTGTGTGTGTGTGTTTGTGTTTGTATATTTATGTGAGGGGGGAAGATTAGGATTATTACACTATTTGATCCATAATTTTGATAATACTCAAAAGTAGTTTTTGAGCAATAGTATAGTTTTGAACTTTAAAGTTTTTTTAGCAAATGTCCTTTGGAGAATGTTTACTTTATTAGTCAGGGTATATTTTAGATACTAAATTTTTCTCCTCAATTAATTACTGCAAAGAGTTAAAATTGAGCAGTTTTCATAGAACTCAACTAAAAAAGAAAAAATAGTTTCAAAGTGTTTTGATTAAACAAAGCTCATTTTCGTTTAATTGAAAATAAATTGTTTGCAAAAAAAAAATAAACATTTTGACTTATTCTTAATCTGAAAGCTTTTAACCACAATGATGGTCATACAATTTCACTGATTATAATGATATTAGACTATTATTATTTCGCATTAAGAAAGAAGTTGTATATCTTTGGCAAATTTCATGAATCCCTAAAATGAAAATAAATATGTCGCTATCCAGCTTAGACAAGAACAATAAGCCTTAGTTATCCACTTACAACAACGAAGTTATAGACAAATAATTTTAGACAACTGTAGTAATCAATAAACCCTAGAAAAATTGAAATATTTTGAAAAGTTGCCATATTCTCTGTCTTTCCTTCTTCTTTGATTTTTTATGTTTAATTACAAATTTTTCCATAAGAATTAAGAAACTCAGATTTATTAGATTAGAAGTTCATAATTTAAATTTATTAGGTTTTTAATTGTTCATGCAATATTTTTTCAAGAACTTTTAATTTCATTTGTAAAAAGTACAAAATATTAAAGAATATGATTTTGATTGATGAGGACGAAATAAAGTCCTGCAAGTTAACATTGATTGTGAGTTCTTTCACAGAAACACTAAATATATATATATATATATATATATATATATATATATATATATATATATATATATATATATGTAATGCATAAATAAATATGCATATAAGATATTATTATATTTTATGATATCAAATCTATTTTTCGAAATCTGAAATTTGTATTACCGTTTCAAAAATACAACCTATATTCTATATATTTTTAGTAAATTGACAGTTTGGTCTGATAAATTGAAACAGTGCAATTCTTTCTGAAATTCAGCGAAATGTTCTTTATCATACGTTCTAAAATATTCTCCACTATGAAGTGATATTAGTTTAAGAAACGCCTTAATTGATCATTCCAGCATATACTAAAAAAATTTTTCACTTGTCCCTCTACCAAATAAACGTAACGAATGAATATTATTTTTTGATGTAGATTTATTTTTTTTTACATCCGTATAAATAAAGAGCCCCTTCCCATTACAAACATCTTATAATGAAATTTACAACTCCCGATAAACTTAGATTTAAACAGTAATTGCCTACATGACTGTTTAAAACTAAGAAAATGTATGTTATTTACATATTCATAACTTTCTTGAATTTGTACGGCCTTTTTATTGAATGGAAACTTAAGCAACTGTAAACTATTAAAACATGAATAGAGTTGAGTATCAATTAAATTAAATATTAAACTTCTACTCTCGTTGAAGCGAAAGTGTTTTTAAGGAATTTGAAGTATAATGAGGATTTTTCATGTCTCAAATACTTTATGAAACTGAAATGTTGAGTAATTGTTCTTGTCGCAGCATGTTCTTTTTTCATTTGAAATTTTATACGGCGGTATATATAGATAGTATCTCTTATTTAATAAATATCTAGAGAAGAGCAGATTTTTAGTTTGCAGGGGAAGAGGAGGGGAATTTTTCTCTTCTTACTTCTTTTTCACTTGAGAAGCAAAATAAAAAAAAGTGACTTTTTCTATTAACACAGTCATTATTTAGAACAAGATATTCTAAAAACTGTTCAGCAAAGATCTTTACTCTGAAGTCAGTTTTTTTTTAATAGCTGAAGAATAAATACCTGGTTTTATTTGGAAAATAAATTAGAAATATTAGATGCTAAACACAAGTTGTGCAAAATTTTAATAAATAATATAAGTTGTTCCAAAAAAAAAAATCAATTTCCTTTAATAGATCTCAATTCCCAACTTTATTGATTGAAACTAGGTGAACAGGTGATAACTGTTTGGTTTTTTAAGAACATCATATTGAAATAGTGTTTTTAAAAATGTTTAACCTTCTAGATTCTAGGGGGTGTCCTCGATAACTTTCAAATAGCCCTATCTACTTGTTGAAGTGCAGACAAAGTGTTTCTGACGTTCTTACAAACCTTACGGCATTGATTACTTCCCGATGGCATTGATTGTTCCCTAATGACTTCCTTAAACATCGTGCTAGTCTTGCTCTTCTCCGCGTACATTTTCCATTCAAGGTGGATCCAGAAATATCATTTCTTTATTTCTCCAATGTTTCGTCTATGAAGTACCCACTCATAGTCGATTTTGAGACCAACACGGCTACTGTACTCTCTTTTAGATTGACTAATCTGGTGATAAAGTTTCAGGTGTGAGAGTTTGCTACAACTTGCTGCAATCAGAGCTTACCAGTAACGATGGATACAGAATATCAGTTTTCTCTTAAAGTTTGGGAGTCACTTAAATGCTGGAACACCATTTTTACAATAAAAATAAAAAATCCAAATGATATCGAGTTTTGAAATAATGTTTTTAGACAAAATAGTTTTTTTAAAGTTATTTCTCGCTTTTTGGATTTTGGAGTTTGTATCATTGATTACCATCAATGATACAAACATAAACTATAATATTAAAATATGGATGATTATCTTCTCACCATTACTGAACATGTCATCGTCGCTGACTTGACCTGGCTTAACGTATAACACGCCGAACTTGAAGTTGACAGATCCCTCTTGTTCTTCAAGCAGCAGTAAGTCCTTGGTAAAAAAAATAATAACAAATCAACTGATATTTTTGTCATATAACAAACAATAAATAGTCAACTGAGACTTTTATAGAAAAAATCAAATACCTTCTGAATGTCGGGAGTGAATATTTCTTTTGGTCCTTTTTCAATTTTTTCCATATTGGGAAAGTTACTGTAACAAAACCAAACAGAAACAAAAGTTATTAATTATTGTTATAAAAATAGTAAATTTTTGTTGTTTTCTGAAAGAGTTTGCAAGGAGTGATCAATCATACATATTCGATGTCACCTAAAGTGATACACGTAATGAAGCTTGCCTCAGTGGTGTTTAGAAAACCGACTATTCCATATACAATTTCTTCAAATCATTTATTCTTTAGAGCATAAGTGTGAGTGGTAGATTTAATAAAAACCATTTGGTATTTTTCAAATGTAGCATTATGTTTTCGGTTAAAATTGTTTTCAGATTTTTAAACAATGGGAATTATTTGTTTTTCAATAAAATGTAAAAATATTCACCATTAATTCAATCTGAAATCTTTTGGGAGCGATATAAGCCATACTGTTTGATGGATCAAAATGAAACTAATACCTAAAAATATAACATACAGTGGAAAATGTGTTGAAATAATCTTTTTAAATATTGCATTAACCAAAACGTTGTTAGAATACAATTTCTATTTTCAGAAAATGTTATATGACGAAAAACTTATTAAAAAACAATGAAATTGTTTGACCTTGTTCAAAACCTGATGTGAACAAAAACTTGTCAACTTGTTGACCTTGTTATAAATTTTAATTAATTTAATTAATTTCATAATTAATTTAATTAATTCGTTTCAAACATAGGATTAGTGAAGCTGTGAACTGAGTTGGCTCTCTTTGACAGGGATTACTGAATCCTAGTGCAAAAGCAGACACTGGTGTAATTTACATATGTGTATGGTCTGAGCCAAATCTAATCTGAGAGAATAACACATGATATTTCATTAAATTTCTAATTACACAGTTGTTATATAATATTAATGTTATTATGCCATTAATTATTTTAATGGTACAATTACTGGATGATACAATACTAATGATACAATACTGGACACTATTAAGAGTAAATCAGTTTACATGGCTGTACTTGGTTTACATGGCAGGAAGTTGGTTCCAAACAGCCAGTGTCTTTCTGTTGAGAATATACCTATATAGTGAAACGCCCTGATTAATGAACTGAACCAGTCTTTGCAATGGCAGAATGGTACTGTGCTGGCTTCTGAAACAAATCTGTTCTAGTTGGAAGTGTAAACTGGATTTTATTTTTGACAAAAAGATTTGAGTTTCTTAAGTCTTTAGAGTTAAACCTTTTAATCGAACAACAAGATTAAAAGATCAAGTGTGATGTCGACGTATATTTGCAATCAATAAAATGTAAACACACACCCTTTGTTCAACTAAAATCAAGCCATTTATTTTCTTTTAAGTTTTTTTCAGAAAAATGAAAGCAATTATTTAAGATTTATATTATTAATATGGCAAACCGTCATACTTCGTACAATGATGTTGGAGTCGTTGGAGCGCTTTCGAACGTTGTCTATCTTCAATCGCAACTAACTCACGACGGTTAGATGGATGACGGTTTCCCATATTAATAATATAAATCATACTAACCTCCGTGGTTATAATAATATGCATGTAATTATTTGAGGGTTACACTGCACTTGCTTTATATACCGTGTAAGAGAAACATTCCACGCTATAACCAAAATAAATGATAACAATTGATTCGTTATTCCAAAACAATTCTAGTTATAGATTAGTTTTCATTTTTATCAAGAGAAATATTCTTAAAATTTATTAAGCTGGCTCTAGATGCAAAAACGTCTATTTTAATATAATAACAGGTAATATAATACAATTTGGCGTTATGGTCATAATTTTAAACTGAAATCAACATAATCTGCATTATTCGACAGACAAATTGTTGAGATACGCAGATTACTGCTTTAAACACTACCCGACTATGCCATCATTACAAAGGAATTCTAAGTACCTATTTCATTAACTTAATCACCACTCCTTGCCTATAATTATTCAGTATATTGTTTCTTCTGTAAATTAGTAAATCTTCCTAATGAATTTAATGCTGGTGCAGGCATTCAATTTCGGCCTTTAATCAATATTTTTGAAGAAATTAATTCCCAAAATAATATATTACAAAACGAAAGCAGTTTACCATGAATAATTTATAAATAACAGAAAAATATATTATTTCTGTGGTAAATATAATATTCGGATGAAATATGCTTAGTTCTGTTTTTCACAGTGTCTCAAAATAAAGTGATTTCATTTAAAAAGTCGAGTAATGGAACTAATAATAAAAAATAATATAAGTAATTAATTGATATTGTATATTAGGTGGAGAAATAAACACACAGATTTTAAAAGGTAAAATATTAGATATTAGAGTTAAAACCTTTTAATCCAGCAACAACCTTAAAAGAACATAATAAATGTTACATAAGGTTAATGGTATCAATATTATCAATACTTATTACATAAGCTCAATAATAATATGTTTTAACCCCTAGATCATATAAGAATGATTAAATCACTAAAAACCACAGATGTGAAGTTGAACCTTCGCCGGATTTGTTTATTATTAAAACCAATAAACATCATAAAAGTAATATATGAGAAGTAAATGTTATCTGTATACCAATCAATTGTTTATTGAGAAACAATAAATACCAGCATATAAAAAATGTTAAGTTTTCAGGCAACAAATTATATAGACAATAACAATCCAGTATATTATTCTGCTATATAGTTTATAGGTTTATATTTTTATTCTTTATTAGTTTATATTTCTTTTTAAAAAATATAAAATCATATGAAACGATTATTTATAATTTTTATGGTTAATCAATACATCATGAATAGTTTAAAAGTTTTTTGAACATGAGTCATTTAATTATAATGGGTTATAGTATTATTAAAGTTCATCTAACTAAAAAAATTAAACGAAACAATGAAATATTTGTATTTCATTTATTATTAACAGTATTACTTTGTTATAATGTTGTTATAATCTTACTCAAAAGATAACCAAATAAGTATTCACTCTGTGAAACAATGTTCGATATAAAGCAATCAATCTATAACTCCTTAATAAATTTTTCTAATTTTCTTCATTAATTTTAATGTAGTATTTAGTAATATATGCCAATTAATGTTAAAATTCACCCCTATTACTTATCGCTACTCTATGTTTTGTTATTGGCACGAGGAATTTTGTTTTTAAATAATAGCTTTCATATTGGCTTTAATATTAAAAATGATACTAACTATTTCGTTTTATTAGGAAATCATAGTACATGGTCATATGTACATAGTACATAGTCATTCCATAGTACATGGTAGTTTTTGTTTCAACATCATTAGCTGATTTGGTTAATTTTAATAGTTAAACTATTTAAAATAATCGTTCATGATTTCTAAAGAAAGGTTCATTTATAGCAAAATTAAGTGTTTTGTGTACTCATGGGTTTTTATAGTGATTAAAAAAAATATATATTCTTAGAAATAATGGTCCTACTAAATAAAGGTAATCAATATTAGCTCACTGACATTTGAGGGAAACTACACTTTCTTGAAGTAGTTTAAAAAAGAGGGCCAGCATAGTGTTTCGCATATTGATCGTTGTGTTAAGCACCTGAATCACGAGAGCTTCCGGACATTGAATCTAGACTTCTTTGTTATCTCAATAAATGACTTCTACACGGCTTGAATAGACTCCACTTAATTATAGCATGAACTTCTAAGTATGTAATTCTAAGATTAATTAATTACAATAATTCACAATATACAGGTATATATTGCAATAATAAATATAGACATGGGACAGATATTTATTTAACTTTATTTGATATTTTTTAAAACGGTAAATCGGGATGCAGGCAGTTTCTTCCACTTCCAATGAAACTCTCATTTTGAATAAAATAGAAATGTCGGTAATAAGAGTTTGATTGGAAGTGGAAGAACTGACTGCATCCCGATTTATCTTATTGATATATATATATATATATTATATATATATAACAAGATTTACAATAAACCTGTGAAATAAGAATATACGTCTAAACCACATGAAGAAATCAGAAAAATGTCTGGATCTTATAACCAAAATAAGTGGTCTTCATCAGAATATCAGTTGGACTCTAACGAAGACCACTAGTTTTGGTTGAAAAATCTTAGTCAATTTTCTAATTTTTAACTGTGGTTTAGATGTTTATATATATATATATATATATATATATTAAAAAATCGTCTCCAACCATCTCTGTACGAGTATGCCTGGTTTTCCTCTCTTATCTCTCCTATCTCTCCTCTTATATTGTTGAGACGGTATAAACCGAAAATTAGAGATTGTAAGTATGTTCTTGTAATTCTATGTTTTTTATCTATGGTAAATTACTTTTATTGGTACGTATCGGATCGTATTTTTTCGAAAAAGAATAAATAAAATATATATATATATATATATATATTGAAACTCTACATGGGGTGTCCGGTTCTGATATCTGATTGGTTGATGCAGGACCAAATACGCTTGACTCATTTGGTCAAGCTGATTCACGGCAAATGTTCATTTTCTGCGGGAGTGCGAGCCCTTATACTATTTCTGTGTCTGCGGAGATGACTCCATGGAAGAGAAGAACCGCTGTACGTGACTTCGATAAGAGCTAGAAGCCTTCAACTTGAAAAATGGGTCAAGATTATTTGGTCCCGCATCAACCAATCAGATATTATATATATATATATAGTGTGTAAAAAAAAAGAAAATTCTTTTTACCACTAAAATTGACTTTGTTTTTTAACTTTTTCAGAAGAAATGATAATCAGAAAATCAGGAGACTAGGTTGCTTTGGAAGTTATTTCGCATTATCTAAGTGCTACTAGAGGAGAGGATTTTTTCACCTGATTATGACGTATAACATGATCTTGAAGTGAGATTTTGCTATTAACTCGTTTGTCTTCTTTTCTTTAGCTGTCGTCATTATGTGCATAAGGAATCATTTTATTTTGAAGTCGGTAAGTACAGTTGTCAGTTCACTACCTGTTGCTCTCATCCCGAACATTCATTGTAATTCCCTCAATGACAACTTTAAAGTTCAAATCCTGAAGTAAGTAAATGCAGATGTTTAACTTTGTAGGTATCTGATGTAAAAAAATTAAAACAGAACAGCTAGAGCTTATGCTTAGCTTAAGAATGCTTAAATAATGCTTAAATTTTAATGCTTAAATAATTAGCTTAATGCTTAAAACAGAACAAATAATAATCTTTTATTATTTTAGTTAATTTTCAATATTTTCCTTTATTAATTTTTTTTTAGTTACAGTGGTTTTATTTTTGCTTATACCCCTCACATTATGTTGGAATTTCATTTTTAAGAGCTCGAACATTATTTAGTGAAATAGTTGAAAACCTCTGTCTGTTTTGACTTGCTAGTCTGATAAAATCGCTCCTGCTTCTTCAAAATCGCAAATCGTTTCAATATAATCTGTACTAATTTCAATGTAATCTTAGTTTTGTTCAATTGATTTCTTTTTTCATTTTAATAACGAAAGATAAACTAGACCGTCTTCTGGACAGATTTATTTCTGCTATGGTGCCAAGCTGAAGGGTTCTTGTCACAGTACATTGGCCGGTTGTTATCAATACCATTAAATTTTAGGGAGTTAGAAGCTTTGCATTGTCAAGATTATCCTACGTATCTGTTTGTAAGGTGTTGTGGGTGCATCGTGCATATTCGAGATCCAGAACTTTCCATCTTCACCCACTATCGACAGCAGAAAGTTTCCTCGTTCCACATAAATGAATCATGAGTCTGAGAGAACTCATAACAGAGAGAGGACAGTAATAACACCACTTTGATTTTGATTCCATGTTATCAACATTATTGTGATGTAGTAATACATATGGTGATCTTTTACTAAAGATGTTTACATACAATAGACTTTTTATTAAAATTTCCTATTATATAATACGAATTTATTTATTATGATATCTATTTCCAGTCCCGATACCGCAAATTCCATTTTTGCAGATATTTTAGGCAAAATAATATTTAGGTAAAATATGCTTAGTAATTTGTACAATGAATAAATACACATGACATGATCAAACCACAATAAGAAAATGGGAAAACAAGACTAAGATCTTTCAACCGTAACAAGCGGTCTTCGTTAGAGTCAAAAACCCAACATGTATTTAAAAAGCTAAAGGTAAGACGACATTCAATAACTAAGCGATACGAAGTTCCTAGGGTCAGCTAGTATAATAATAGATAAAAATAAATGATATTTATTATTATTTATTTATTCAGTTTATGTGATCTATTTTATGTATAGTCATTATCTATTACATACTAACGACATAAATATAAGTTAAATTAACTGGTCATGTTTAAAATTTACAGATTATTGCTTTTCCGTTCAAATTCTCCTATCAATTAAATCACAGATTTCCAGTAGTGTAAATACCACCCCTCTCTAATAAACTATAAAAAATAAAAATAAAGTCATATAATTATGTGAATTAGCCAAAATTGTTTGACATATCAAAGTAAACTTAATCAACTTGATAAAAAAATATACTCATTGAAACAGTCAAAACAAAAATTCAATAATCACCCTGTTTTTTTTTTTAAGATAATAAAAATAAAAGTAATCTATGTTAGGTGAGGAATGTAAATGTGGAGAAATAATATTTTGTAGCAATGATTGAACGACTTGTAATACGAAATTGACTCTAAATATTGAACGGGTCGATAAGGGAAATGAAATCCTGGTTGGTTTGACAGCCAACATAGCTTGATTTACGGTTGAAATAACTGTACTCTTTATGAAAACATGTTTTGTAGAAGCTCTTATCTACAACCGCAACTAAATATATGTCAAATGTATTCAATCAAAGAACTTTCATAAGTAATATCAGAAAATTGATTGTACTGAAAATTTAAATATGGTAACAAAAGTTTCATTCTGAGGTTTACAGAATAATATATTTTAGTCTCTTAATATTATGTTTAAATATCATTAAAGTAATTCCAGATTTTGCAAACAAGTTAATAACATATTACTGCTAAAAATAAAAAGTATAATAAATAAAGAAAATGATGTTTAGAAAAAAAATATGTATTTCAAATTAATTTTGAATCCAAAGTTTAATCAAGCGTCTATGAAATGGATTTAAACAACCTTAAAGCAAAGAGTGTTTAGTGGAGTATAGGGTCCAATATAACTTAAATTAATACCACTAAAGGATGTCCTCAATGAGGTGACCTATTAACCTTACTGTGATCATAAGTTATATGTGACCTTCTGGGTAGTCTAAATAATCAAGGCTAAATGGAAGGTATGCAAATATCATTGTTATATTATGAATAGAAGAACATTATGGTTTTTTCCTCTAAACGTATGACGCGTACTCTTCAGATTGTTGTAAAGAAGGTGAAGGAGAAAGATCTAGATATAAATCTACTTCAAATAGCTTTAATAACTTTATCAAGAAGATGAAAGTAGGTAGGAAAACACTATTCATTTAAAATACTATCCTCATACTTTTAAAGGTTTGGAAATACTTTGTGCTTTGATTAGACTGAAGACTAAGAATAATAATTAGAAACAGCGTATTAGTACAGACTCGCTAGATAAGGCCGCAGACTCCAAGTTTTTCCTTATGAGAATGTTAGATAAAATTTCGGAACTTAAGCCTTAATTGAAAACTTGGCTCAAGTTACTGAGATCATGGTGTATTTCTTGACGAGGCGCAAGCCTTTGACAGAATCTGGCATCAGGGTCTACTGTGGAAACTTAAGAACCATCTCCCCTTCACTTACTTCCTGATATTGCAATCATATCTATCAGATAGATTCTTCAGAGTAAGAGAAGGTTCAACCTTATCCCCAGTCTGTTGTGTGAGAGTAGGAGTTCCTCAAGGAAGTATACTCTCTCCAGTCCTTTACAATTTCTACACATCAGACATAGCTGGACACCCTTCTACGTTATTTCCACGCATGACATGGAACTCACACACAAGACTGAAACGAACACAGACCAACAGACGTTACAAACGCCTTATAAGACTATTAGACAGAAAATCCAAAACTCACCCTAACAGACAGACTCCACATATACAACTCAATCTTGAAGCCTTCTTGGGCTTATGCTATAAAACTTTGGGGTTCTGCCAAACCTTCAAATATTCGTCCCATACAAGCCATCCAATCAAAAATACTCAGAAAACTCTCGCATCTCCCATTTTACGTCCCAAATATAATCATTCACCGAGATCTTAAAGTCTCCTTCGTTCTCGACTATGCAAAAGACCGCTACAAAAAATTACACAGTAAACTCTCAACTCATCCAAACCCACTTGCTCAAAATCTTTCCCAACTTGTAATCCCCACAAACCCCCAAAGACGACTAAAACGACAATGGCCACGTGAATTTCTGTCGTCATAAAGCTTAAACATAGTTACGGAGTGCCACCAATTGGTGTCCACCCGATTTCCACCACAAAATCAAAAAGCTAAAGGAGTAACCCTGAAATCAAAATTACTTCTAAATACATGAAATTGTAGTCGAAGTATCAAAAAAAAAAAAAAAGTTACTGAGATATACCAACACAATCAAATGAACTGGCAGCGTGCTATCAAAAGATACATGAAATATATCCAAAGTACCCCCTTTTAATAAACTATAAAGAAAATCGTGTCTAGAGAACAAAAACAATAATCAAGTGTCCTATATTCTGCGTAAAAAACATATTACACCTCTTCTCCTATGATATAATTATCAAAATGACGTTCTTGAAAGTTTATTGAGATTAGTATAAAATGTAATGACTCACCAATATATGAAATGTACAAATGCTTAGTATTACCTAACATCATTAGGTATTTATGATGCATGATACAATGTACATCATACACAATTTAACAGAGAGCATCAAGATTACAGTAATTGATAGCTTAGATTGAAAGTTTCATGATATAAAGAAAGATGCTCTAGTTTGATTTAGTAACAATTAATAATTGGCTTGTAAAAGTTAATAACATAAGTAGATTGCGCAATAAAAGCCTAAATTATACATTTCATATAATTGTATATAATAATTATATTATCTCATATGATATGAAATTTTAACTTTTTTCAATGGCAGAAGAAGTGACTAATTATTAGTAGCCGTTATGTTCAGAAGAAATGAAAGTATACTTGCTACGTTACAATGTAAAAAAAAAGTGAATATATAGGTTCATTGCACACAGCATTTTTGCTAGGCAAATATAAAAAAAGTTATTTGCGTTTGCTTTAATATTTCCTGATATATATCTTGTAGATTTACATACAGAAGAATTTCATTCTTCTTATATACCATATTAAGTTTTATAGAAGTTCAAATTAATTTTATTAAACCTTTCAAAGATCATTATGTTTGACTCCATAATGAAAAAAAAAAGTTTTATGTCTGAGTAAACAGAAAATATAGTAGGTTGTTATTGTTCGCAGTTATGCTCTTAGTTTTTAGAGCTATATTGTTCCTACCCCTCAACCCAATGTGTTGAAGTATATTTTGCAGTATACTAAGTAATTTTGATGAACAAGCACCCAACTTATCTTCCAATAAAGAGGTAATATCCTCCAAGATTTTTATGTAATATATTTATGACCCGTCACAGGATCTTCCCAGTTTGGAGCCCTTATGCTTTTAAAATCCATCATCAGTTCAGTTTTTAACAAAAACTAACTTTTCAAGTCAATGAAAAAATCGATTTTTTTTCATTTAAACATACTATTTAGTTTTATAATTATCCCAAAATTTAACATTTTTGACGAAAAAAAGGTGTCCAAAATCATATTTTGTTAAAAAATAGTAAGTTTTCTGTCATGAAATATTGCCGAAACTTAGTGAAGCATTTCTACACTGTAGGGGCTAGTTTTGTGCTAAATGTTTGATAATTCAAAGGGTGTGGCTTGTAATGTGAATACAACTTTTCGATACTTTTCCACCCTCACACCATACATCTACCACTTAAAAAGCATCAAAAATTGAGTTTTCCGGTTCCCAAATGTGAAAATTCGCCAAAATTGGATTTGAAATGTTTACATAATTCTATAATTTACTGATAGTAAGGTAAAAAAAAATCAGAAACAAATCATGGTGTCTCTTTAAGAAGTTAATTTGACATTTATAAAGTGCAAAACATTTATAATTATTAACTATTTTTGGTTGATCCAAACACAAATATGATTGAGGACGTATACATTTCTCTCATTTGAAGGGTTTGAAGGAGCTCTTTGAGCAATAACTATTGGACAATGATTTATTGACTAAATCAGTTAAATATTTGTAGGAGGTTAATAAACATGTATAATAAATAGAGTTATAAATTAATCAATTAAAGGTGAAAGGACATTAATTAAAGGACAGAAAGGACATTTTCTGGATAATTCATTTAATGGATGATGTTCCACTTTATTCAATAAACATGGTTATTTTATTTTTTCATTAATCATATTACAGTTTTCAAAAACTGAATATTTTTAATTTTTGACGTATTAGCAGATCATGACATCCTCATGAACACTGAACATTTTTTTATGATTGCATGGATGTGTCTAACTGAATGTGCATGGAGAATATTTCTTTGTTATAGTCGGTTTATACCAATTTATGTAAATAATCCTTTGATATTTAGTTATTTGTATAATATTTTTGAGCATAAATTGAAGTAATGTATGCTACATAGATGGTTTTATTTATATTATGACATAAAACACTTTTTTTTTGAAGCAGTACATTTAAAGGATGATTTTTTGCTTCTTAACACATAGAAGCTCATTTATTTTGTTGGCACAATATTGTATAGTGATGATGAGTACAATATATTTTGATATGTTGCAGGTTTAAATATTGCTTGGCCCACAGAATACATACTCATCTGCATGTAACTGATTTGGTGTCTATGGCTATTATGTAAACACTGTACAACGGTAATCCTTTGCAATTTTTTGACAAATATTAATAATAATATTTGTAATAGTGTGATTTTAAGACATATTCTTTCTTCTGGGAATGTGTAAAATGAAATAATAACTGGCAATATATATTATCATACTTTATCCGAAAAGGAATTTAATTTTAATTAAAAGAATACAAATTGGCTTTTAAAGAATACAAAAGTAAAGTCGTTATTAAATATTGTCAAGTAATATGAATATTTCTTTATTAAAAAAGTTTTGAATATTTATGGCAAAATATAACAGAATGAAGGGTGACTAAGAGTATCTCTCTGTAAACGATTCTAAGATTGTGCTAAAATTTCATTTGAATTTCGTTATCACAACAATTTCAGAATCAACCACAAATTATTTTTATTATATTTTAGTGTAAAATTACAATCTTCTTTTATCTTTAAAATCTGCAGTTTATTTGAGTTAATACTGTTGTCATTTTCATAATAGTCTAAGAATTTCTACACTCTAGAGCAAATAGTTTAGGAGGAAATAATTGTTATGCAAACCCTCATTTCGGCCAAAAACGTGACTTTTACATGGTGAAATATTACCACATAGTAATAGTAATAGAGCTCATCTAAACTATGGAGGTCATTTTGGGTAAAATATTAGTCTCGTTCTTCAAACTATTGAACTGGTCCAACATCATCTACAAAACTAAAATATAATCTTTGGGAACTTCAAAACGAGTAAATCTGTCAATGTTTCGAAATCAGTTTTGTCGAACACCTTTAAGGATATAAAGTGGAACATTATGCTTTAAATTAATAAAAAAAAAAAAAGAAAATGCAATTACTTTCATCATTTTCATACTATACTTATCTTATGGACATGCAACTATTTATATAATAAATGTTTACGGTTAAATTAATTAAATGAATTTAAACGGATTGGTGTGACACAGTAATGACTGTGTCCAAAGTATAATGCATATCACCTAAGCTGAAGTTTGTTCACATAAATATATTGAAATGTTTCCAAATTTTACAGATGAAATAACTTTTGATAGTACTTCAAAGTTTTTTTCTGAAAATACACTAATATTTAGCAAAACTTCATCAGTAAATTATAATAAAGAAGTTCCTAAGTTGAAAGTAAACAAGTCTAATAAGTAGGTGGGATTGGGGTTATTTGAAATTTAGTTTTAGGTTTTTCGGGCTGTATTGATTCCTTCAATGGTTCGAAATTATTAAATTTTTTTCTTACCTCTCAAACTTGAGGTAGATGTTCACAAAATTTTAATTTTCTGTTTTTAGTATTTTAATAAAATAAAAGACCTATAATATTCCAAACTATAATATTATAAAAGTTTAATTGGACTATTAAGCTATAATAACATAAGTGTCTGGAAAGGTACAAGCGTGTCAGTATTGGCGTTTATATCAGTCGGGCCTTTAGCCATTGTAGTGATTGGCGTAGCCTATGTGAAGAGGTTGAGAGGTACACCTAAATACTTATCAACAATGGCTACTCTAATAGGATAGTCTCAAAGCAATAAAGATATCTCAAAACAATTAGACATATGGTACACTAAAGATAATCAACGTTACTCCGTGGCTCCAGCTGTATATTTTTTACAAGAATAGGAAAATTTGAAGTTATTATTAGAAATTTCAATAGAGGAGAGACGCCGGAGCTTTAACGTACTTACGTTATATACTGTTCTCATACACACAAGGGGGCTGCGAAACCCTTCCTTCAAGGTATATTGGAATGACTATAACAAAGTTATACCGGCGTTTTACACTTCACCTATGATCTGGGACACATAGTATACATATGGAAAATGAACATGGCATCTATTTGACGAGAAAAATGCTAGTGGAAGGAAATGAGGTTATTGGTAATAATAACCCCTCCGATTGCATATACTGGAGGCTTTGCTTATTAAGGAAAAATGACCTTCCCTGAATAGTCAGATTAATGACATGTTCGTTATATCTAGTGCTTGGAATATCGATCCTAAATATAAATTTAATAAACATGATATTGTTAGTTTACCTACTGAGCACTAGGAGCGCTTGTGCATTGTATTTTCACTTCCCTGTATTAGTTTTATCATTAAGTTATTTTTAACGTTGTTTTAAACTTAAACTAATTTTATTTGTGTATCAGATATAGTATTTCTTTTTGTAATATGAATGTTTGTTAATCTTGAAGATGATCAGTGAGGTCGAAATTTCGATGTATCTATTAAAGTTCTATTAGTGTAAAAGTTTCTTTCGTATATCCTTGGGAGAGGTACTCTTTCAGTCGCCTTTACAAAAACCGTAAAGTGTTTAGAAGAAAAGAGCACTTAAAAAGGTTGTTAATACCAAAGCCGCTTTGGTTTTCAATGATATCTGCATATATATAAAGATAAATATATATATGTATATATATAAAGATTTTACATAACCACGTGAGATACATTCAATGATAAAACCGCAATATGAAATGGGAAAATAAGACTAAGATCTTTCAACCGTAACAAAAGATCTTCGTCAGAGTCAAAAACCCAACTCAGTGTTTTCCCAACTGAGTTGGTTTCCCAAAAACCCCGTCAGATTACCCATTTCATATTGTGGTTTGATCATATATATATATATATATATATATATATATATATATATATATATATATATATATATATATATATATATATGTTGGGTTTTTGAGTCTGACGAAAACTACTTGTTACGGTTTAAAGATCTTAGTATTTTTTTTCCATTTCTTATTGTAGTTTGTTCATTGATTATACTTATACATATATAATTCTGTATATACACTAAAATATATACACTGTATATAACTAAAAGTTACTATATTGTAAGTAACAAATAAGCACAACTTCTGTTTCATAAGGGTTTTATTATACTTAAAACTTAACAAATTAATGGTAAAACATAACCTCGTAACTCACGCGTCTATATAACCTTATTGGTGCTTCCTCCTACTTCCTCAACCTACTACCAGATAGCTTCACTGTACAATTATATTACCTATATCCTCTACCAGATAGCTCTACTGTACAATTATATTACCTACATCCTACAATATTAAGTATGTAAAGAAGCTTTTTCTTGAAATACCTTATAATTTGTTTAACAGTCAATGGCTTGCTAGCTGAATACGACAGAGACATCTTTTGAGCACCCTGAAACAAATGCACTCATATAAAAATATCTTTAATAACTTAAATTGAAATGAATATTTTCTATGAAGTCATAAATCTTTGTACATGAAAATGTTGAATCTGTTTTAAACCATTACACCAAATATAATTTATAATATTTGCACAGAAATTAATAAAATAGAATTAAAATAGTTTCATATTTGCTTACTCAATATGGTATTACAATAAACACTTTAAGAAGGAATATATTTCAAGTCAATAAATTATAAATAATTCTATGCAAAAATAGCAGTATTTTTGATAATGTTCATGTAAACATATTTTATTTAAACATATGTTTTAAGTAAACATATTTTATTTTAAAATATGTTTTATGTAAATAACATATCATACATTAAATTAGGTTTTGGAGAAAAACATTATACATTATAGGACAATAAGTGACAAAATAACAAAGTTATGGGTTATTTTTTTAAGCGGTGCTAACAACAAACAATGGAAGTATCAAGCCTCTTTTAATCAAGTAAGTATTGCTAAATTGCTTTTCTGGTTACAATGGTTGCTTTTCTTTTTGCAATAGAAAGCAGGTGTGTGTGTGTGTGTGTGTGTGTGTGTCTGTGTGATAGAGTGAGAGTGTGTGTGCGAATGTGTGTTTGGTCTGTGTGAGCTCAGAATAGCACAATCAATAGGTTATAGTCACTATATTATATATTTAAATAACTGTTTTCCTTGATAAGGAAAAGCAAGTGCAATATAATCACTTTCTTGTAGAACAATAAGTCAGAAAAAATGCTGTTTTCTCCAGTTCTGCCAAGATCTCTCCTTACGATTTTCATTCATATTTCTATAGTTTTGGCTTTTTAGTTGATATTACTAAAAAGCAATCCGCTTTGGGTCCAATCTCTTACCAAATGCTCTTCATTGTAATAACTTTAGAAAAAAAGACTCATTCCCATCATGAATAATTGCTGCCAAACAATAGGGCTCATCTGCACTATTAGGCCCATTTTTGTGTAAAGTATCAACTTGATACATCGAAGATTCTGAAGCGTAGAGTGTCCACAAACTTTGGATGCATACTCATCAACTTACCCACATTTAATATATAAATATTATATTGGGTATTTAGTAAGAAAAACGGAATATCATTATATATATATATATATATATACAGAATTCTGTAAGTTTTCTTTGTATTCTCTTTTCTGTGTCGTGCTTTGTGTAATTTAAAGTTATATATATATATATGGCTATTGAATTATATTTTATCTGCAAATGTACATGAAATTCGAATTGTGATAAAATTGCCAAGTGATATTATTTTTTTTTAAATACATATTCAATATGATAAATATCATCCATCTTGGGTCAAACAAATTATGACATTTCGCACCGAATTTCGTTGAGGAGATCTAGATGTGTGTTGTATTGCAGACTTTTGGATTGATCATTTTGTGAACAAACTACAAGTCACACCTTTTGTTTGATATTAGTGTTGTTATTCAGATATAATGCTCGTGCAGTGAAACGAACTTCATTTGTTTTTGGGTACTTTTGATGTATGGTAAAGATATTTAATCGCATGCGAATTTTTAAAAATTCCTACTGCTATTACTCCCAGTGCAGGTTAAGCAAAATCTTGTTAACAAAGGTATTCAATGTGTATAATTTAATGTACATGCTATTTATGTACATTTAATATTTAATGTACAAGAATTAACAATGACAAATATTACATAAATTATAGATTTCTTGCAAAACAATAATCAATAGTAAGCTATTTCTATTGAAATCTTATAGTTATCTATCTTACGAGCATATCTTATCTTATATCTTATATCTTATCTCGTATTCCAGCATAATAGAAACAACTATTAAGTATCGCCTTATTCTCTAATCTTCATGCTCAAAATTTAATCAAATAAGTTTTGAAGGATTATAATGTATTCAAAACCATTATAAAACAGATTTCTTGTCCCTCTGTTATTATTTTTGTTATTTTTTTTAAACCTTGTTATACTACCTTAAATGACTACAAAATAAATTCAGAATGGAATGATAGTTCTGAAGAGTCTTCCATACTTTTAGTTTATTTAATGAATGTATTAAATATATAGTTTACTTATAATTACTAATTTTATGCATTATTTATTTAATACCTGTCCTTATTAAATTGATTCCTAATATTCAAAAATCATTTTATTTATCTAATACTATCCCTTGATGTTATATTAATTGAAATTTTTTAAATCATTGGACATTATTTGATATTCGTGCTGCCTGCTCATTTTTCATCTTTAATCGTTAATCTTTCATACTAAACATTAATTTTTTTTAAAAAAATTTCTGTTTTATAAACAAACATGTCAACTAAATTTTTATAATCAGTGGAAAAATATATTGGATACATTAAAGCATTTAAATTAATATATTTGCTTGTTTACTATATCTGATAATTGTTTTTTTTTTAGCTTAAATTGAGAATAAACCACTCCATGTTTTTTTTCATTTTTATTCCTCTACTATTTTGCTAATACAAGAATATATTTGATTGAAGTAAATATTTAGATTGCTAAAAAGTATTATTAATGAACCATAACAATGATTGTAAGAGTTTAAAACCATTCAAATTTACGTATGTTCACCAGTATATTCAATCTAAGATGAGCTAGATGGCTACAGTTTTATGTGAATAGAATCTTAGACAAGTTATATGTCTAACGAAATTGTAATATACATTTAGTACGTTTTTTTGTTTGAGTAACCTGTTTGATGCCCATAGCCGTTTGCTTAATTATTCTTCTTTTTGATAAATCAGAAATATTTCTGTTATTATTTATGTGGTAAATGTTTCTTCTATTATTAAATGAATGAAATTATCTATTGTGTTTAGTTTCAATGATATGCTTTCCAAATACAAATACACACACTCACAAGACACACATAAACATACATGCACTCACATACACGTTTAACTTACACTTCCCCAGACACACGTGGATATTGCTAATTAAGTAACTCTCAATTTCCTTCAGAAGTTAATTTGAATGAGGTTTACTTTCTTTATTGTATTATAATAAATATACGATGTTCTACTGTGTTGACTAATGTTTTATATCATCGTTTTTACACTCTGTAATTTTTACTTATTATGATATTATGCTAGAGGCATTTGGTCCAATCACAGTTGAAGATAACGAGAGATTACTTTTGTCATTTACTGTGAATAATGCTTTTTATGTAGTCTAATTAAATATGCCTTTATTTTGGTTCTTTCAAAATGAAAAATTATATACTTAACATCAACCACTGAACCATGCTATTTTGTTTTGTATAACTTTGCCAGTTTATTAGTAACTTCAAGAAAGTTAGTCTGTAAACTGTAAGACTAAGTATCTTGCAAAATTAGTAAGGGAGGAGTGATTTTACAATACCCTCATTATCTTGCCGTTCAGAAATGCACAGCTAAATTTTCTATATGTTAAAATTACATTGAGTTTAAGCTATTTTCACTGTTTAGGTTTTGTGAAAATTTTAATTTTCCAAATTTTTTTTTTTACAGACACCCATGATTTTTTAATGGAAATTGTTTTTTTAACGATTCACTGACTCTTCATTTAGCATGACTCACTCGTTTCTGTTCCATTAAATTTAGATCACTGGGAGTACTCAAAACAGCTGTGAAAAATTATCATTTCTTCTACCGTTAGCTTACTGTATATTGAATATTATTTTATTATGTAATCTAAAACTAGAAGAACTGATCAAGTTTTTTATCACAGCTTTTTTTAAGCCTCAGTGATGCGAGGTTGACTTCATTGTTCTTAACTGTCAGAGAAAGTTCAGACTGTCGGCTTTCAGCTGAGCTTTGAAAACCTTATTTTGGTCATATTATTTCTAGAGATTCAACAATGGTATCATATTCACGTAAACAATGGAATCAATATCGTGTATAATATTGAATACAGAATAATTTCAAAAACGTATGTTTGCTAGTAAACTAGTGTAACCATACAGTTACAAATATACCCCTGAGCCATTGTCGGCCACTACAATAGTCATGAATAAACCAAGGAAATATCAAAACTCGGGTTATTCGCAGTATTATCGAAAACTACTACTGCAACTGGTTAGTTTTAGTTTGTTTCTGAGTTAGTGGTTACCTACTTTTGTAAGTGCAATGCTCTCCCCTCCAGGAAATATTTAAGGGTTATTTTCAGTTTGGGGCGCAGCGTAGAGTAAACTAACTTAGGATGATTTTAAAATAACAGTTGGTTCTCAATCATAACACAGTTTGAGAATAAATCTTACAGCTTTCATAATAATATATTATTTTAGCTATATCATAATGTGAAACACAATATCCTGTAACAATCAATACCATCCGTAAGACTTGAAAATTAGAGATGTACTGACCAGTTCCAAAACAATCACCTTTATTTCTTCAAGTAACTCTTTAAATGCTACAGGTTTTGTTTACACTTAAAATACATATATTGAAGTTATTATATAATGTTGATAAATAAATATTGGGAAATATTATATGACAAGAAAATTTGCAATTACAGAACAGAAAAATAACTGTGATACTAACGTTGAAGTGATAAACTCAATTTTTGTGTCCTTTGTAAAATATACATCATACCCATAACTTTCTAAGATACTGCATGTTTTTTTAAGAAAATTAGTATCATTATCAAACATCGTTGCTTCCATAAGTATTCATTCATCGCGAATGTTTTGTAGGTAGTGTTTGTTGCTAATTTTTGTTGGTGATTCAGCTTTTGAAATCGCCGTAGTTTCAGTTGGGTATTAGTGATCTAGCATAAGTATGGTTGCATTATTAAAGGCTATTAATTAGAACATGAAAATATCAATAATAACAATACCAAGGAATATAACAGCAGTTTATATGTATAATTCAACCAAGGAATCAATTCTTTTAAAAAAAATAAATATTTAATAAATATATCTAAAAATAGAAACGACTTCATTTGGATGTAAGTGAAAAAAGTAATTGGAAAGGCAAACAATGAGGAAATCGAGAAAAACAGTTGCCGGACTAATTAAAGTGGCTTTCCTTAACTTTCCACTTTGGGGGCCAGTTGTCCATTCAGCAAACTCCCTTCCATTTAGGCTGAACACACTTCCTTGACTTCTACCTCTTAAATATGGATATTTCTATTCAATCAAGAAGAATTCAGTTCATATGCAAGTTAAAAAAAATATCTTTATAAAAAATTAAAATAATTTATTCATTTTGAAATATATGAGTTTTGTTTAATTTAATTTCAACTGTCCAAGGTTTAATTGATTTCTGCCATGAATTAAAGTCAGAACTTTCATCAGCGTTAGATCTCAAAACAAACTGAATACAATTAAATAAAATGGTGGAAAATATTATAATGGGGAAAAGTTGATCTGTATAAATGTAACCATAACAGCTCTACTGACAAAATGATTGATTCTCTTTTGTCTAGACCATCCATGGATGTCAGGTCCAAGAGCCAGGTGGGATGGGTCAGGTAAGTAAATAGTTTCTCGCTCGTATTTAGACACCATAGACGTTTACATTTTGATTAAGATTTCTGACTAATATCAAGGTGCATAACTGTCATATGTGTTCTATTAAAGCGTTCTTAGTTCTTAATTCTGTATTAGTCAACCGTAGGCTACGCCATACTCGAGTTGTCCTGCACAGAAAATGCTCAGTTGATCAGGATTTATCTTTTATGGTATTTTTCAAATTTAATCTAAATCTGGCGAAAAAAGATAAACTTTTTCAATATAAATACTTCATCATGTCATAACATAAGGTTTAAGAATTTGACTTTAATTTATACTTAAATTGATAATGTACTTATTGCATTCGAGTAAAAATTTTGTTATCTAGAATTGGGATCAGTTAGTACAATAAAACAGGTAACATTAGTTTTTCATTTATCTCTCTTTCTGAGCTTGTGTGGTGTGTATTTTCAGGAGATAAATAAAAAAATCAAAGGTGGCCTGGATCATGCGAGCGATTCTTCTAACTTGCGGTTGGAGCTTCCACATCAATTCAATCCAGATTTTGACCATAATTACCTTGAACATCATCAGGTAAAATTTCGCTTCTGGTAGGATGCTTACATAGACTTCCTTAGTGGGTGTGCTTTCACATTGATCCAATGGACCAATTGCTTTATTGGTCAATCAGAGTACAGGTTTCAGTTTTCGTTCTTCTTCCACTTCATGTTAGGTTCTATGTGCCTGTTTGTTGGAATGACGAACATTTCTTTCACCAAACATTTTATTCCATCAAACAGGCACATAGAGCCTCACATGAAGTGGAATAAGAACGAAAACTGAAACCTGTACTCTGATTGACCAATAAGGCAAGGACGTCTGGGGTTTTGACTCTGACGAAGACCGCTTGTTACGGTTGAAAGATCTTAGACTTGTTTTCCCATTTTATATTGTGGTTTGATCATTGATATATATATATTACTTTATATTTTATCTGCAAATGTATATAAAGTTTTAGCTGCGTTTTATTTGAAAAATTATTATACTTTTTTTCGAATGCATATTGAAATCAGGAAATGTAACTCATGACGAAAATATGACGTCTCGTATCAAATTTTGTTGAACTCGCTACAAGTCACACCTTTTGACAGATAAGATTTAAATTATTCAGATATAGTGTTCTTTCAGTCAATTGAACTTTTTTCCTTTTCAGCACTTTTGAAGCATGGCAAAGTTGTTTAATGGAACCTGAATGTTTAATAAACCCCACTGCTATCATTGCTAACTCAGATTATAAATAAAATTGTCTTAACAAAGATAATCAATTTGTATAATTTAATAATGACGATATTGCATAAATTATGGATCTCTAGCAAATCAATGGAAGCTATTAAGTTTCACCAAAGTTTCTAGTCATGCCTCAAATCTAACATTATTGAAATCATTAGATAGAATAGAAGTTTTATCAAAATATTTCTTTTCCAGAGGAATAAAGGTTTTTAAAAAGGTAGGTTAACGAGATAAACCTGTTCGGTTATTAAAAATATTGACATTCAATTAATGTGATAACAAAGAAAAAAGAGAATGGAAATTAATTTATTGGAAAACTAAACGAAGTAATTATTTTGAGCTAAACAATCCAATTAGTGCCCAATACAATTGGATTTCCTGAATACTAACATATGCAGTAAATACACAACACTCGTGCTGAAAAATATATAGTAGAGTCAAATTGATACCAACGCAAGGTTACAAATGCCTAATTATATGAAAATTTATTCTTCCAATTTTATATCTGTATTCTAGGCTGTACAGGTGACCTAGCCGATTAACATAAAACTACATCATGATGGAGAAAAGAAATTAGATACATACTCCTATCATTTTATTCTAATTCCACTTACAATTTGGTTCATCTACCACATAATTAATATATATATTTTTAAAATTACATACAACTAAAAGTATCTTTTTTTATTGTTAATTCTTACATTTTCATCGAAGAAATTTATTTTTTTCCTTAGGTCAGTAGCCTAATAATCATATTTATTAAATATAAATAGTTGATAAAGAAATTTGTATCTTAATAAAACTTTAATAAATGCTTATAGGAATTTTTCAAATGTGAAATCATAGGTACAAGTGCTTACATAATGAAAATTAAAAATTAAATGCTATTTTTTTTGTGTGGAAAGAAAAGATAAGAGTGTAAACTAAATAATTTGTCATCAAGATATTTTTCAAATATCATCTTTCTTCTATGTTACACATTTCAAGAAGCCATATAAGGAGAATTATTTTTACTACAAGAAAATATATAAACAATTAGTGGAAGATTGATGACGCAATGAACAATTGATTTTTGGATAAATAAAAATTTGTGGTTTTTTTATTTTTAAGATATAAAATATAATAAAATATAATTATATCTATTTTTAAGATAGAATTGAGTAAAATAGTCATATTAGTTTACTGTGTTAACAAAAACTATTATTGAACATAAAATTTTAATGAATTTCACCAAATTATTATTTCGTTTGATATTCATGATATTATAATTAATTGCTTCAAAATGTTGCATTTCGGAAATACTTAAATTATAAGTTTTGATTGTCAAATAATGACAAAGAAAAAATTATATAACCTTTATTTACTAAATTTTAAGCTAATTAATATTTTACAAACTAACTAAAGTTGGTAAATGAAAAATATAATTATTAACACAAAATATCAAACTAATCTACGCAAATAAGAGGAGTAGTTACATTTAACTATCTACCTGACTTTTGGAATATTGTATAACATATTAATATTTTTTGGCTTTGATATTTTTTGAGCTCAAAAATTCACCAAGAGGAATAAAAAAATATCTAGTTGAATAAAAAAGATTTAAAAATTTATATGAAACATCAAGGAAATAATATTTTACCTGCTCAAAGACTAAAAAAGTGTATTGCTGAATTTAATATCATTACAGTATATAGTTATCATACTTAAAACAGTTGTAAATTAAAAACATGACATTGTTTCAAAAGACAAAGCATATTCCTTGAAGAAGGGAAGCCTGGCAAAAGTTGAGACATAGCTAACAGTCCATGATGACAAATTTATTGGCTCAAACTTTCTAAGGCCTCTTGGGTCTTCTCCTCATTGCTATTTAAGGCGCTATGATCAATTGGCTTCTAACTTGAGCGAAACAGAATACTACTTAAGAAGTTAATTTTGAAATGTCCATTTTATCTTGTTCCATAGGGCACATCCTTTATTTAATTATCTATGAAATAATATCAAGCTAAAATTGAATTTATAAAATATGAAGCAAAATGGTTTTATAAACTATAATATTCTACAAAAAAAATTTCTTAACGTAATATTAACAATATTTTTCTATTCACTGTATGCTAAATGTTGGATTGCGTGAGTCTGAACTCGCAAAATGCCCATTATCCCCAAAGCTACTCTGACTTGACGCTTAGGCATAATGGCTTCCCTAGTTCATTATTTCACCTACTGAGACACACATTATCAAAACCCAACCGATAGTCAGGTATACCAATTACAGTAAAGCAAGTATTATAATATTTTGTTTTATTTTTTTTAAACAAAAATTCTATTAAAATACTAATTGCAATGAATAATAATGACTGCAATAACAAAATAACAGTAGATAAAAGCAGATGATCATTTCAGTCAAACAAGATTGGCTTCCATTTCATAGCTTTATAATACCCAAAAAGCATTGAATCTATTTCAAAGATTCATAATACAAAAAAAGGTTTGACTTCTATCCCATAACAACTCAATAACAAACAATCTTTAGGAAAGAAAAAAGAAATACTCTTTGACAGTCTCAAAATATTAAGCAAGTCTGTATTCTATTTCACGGCTTCATAATATCAAACAAACTTGGATCCCTATGCAGTCTTATAATTCTAAGGAAGTTTCTATTTTATGCCAAAGCTTCATAATATCAAACAAACTTTGATCTCTTTGACAGTCTTATAATTCTAAGGAAGTTTCTATTCTATCTTAAAGCTTCATAATATCAAACAAACTTGGATCCCTATGCAGTCTTATAATTCTAAGGAAGTTTCTATTTTATGTCAAAGCTTCATAATATCAAACAAACTTTGATCTCTTTGACAGTCTTATAATTCTAAGCAAGTTTGTATTCTATTTCAAAGCTTCATAATATCAAACAAACTTGGATCCCTATGCAGTCTTATAATTCTAAGGAAGTTTCTATTTTATGTCAAAGCTTCATAATATCAAACAAACTTTGATCTCTTTGACAGTCTTATAATTCTAAGGAAGTTTCTATTCTATCTTAAAGCTTCATAATATCAAACAAACTTTGATCTCTTTGACAGTCTTATAATTCTAAGCAAGTTTGTATTCTACTTCAAAGCTTCATAATATCAAACAAACTTTGATCTCTTTGACAGTCTTATAATTCTAAGCAAGTTTCTATTCTATCTTAAAGCTTCATAATATCAAACAAACTTTGATCTCTTTGACAGTCTTATAATTCTAAGCAAGTTTGTTTTCTACTTCAAAGCTTCATAATATCAAACAAATTTTGATCTCTTTGACAGTCTTATAATTCTAAGGAAGTTTCTATTCTATCTTAAAGCTTCATAATATCAAACAAACTTGGATCCCTATGCAGTCTTATAATTCTAAGGAAGTTTCTATTTTATGCCAAAGCTTCATAATATCAAACAAACTTTGATCTCTTTGACAGTCTTATAATTCTAAGGAAGTTTCTATTCTATCTTAAAGCTTCATAATATCAAACAAACTTTGATCTCTTTGACAGTCTTATAATTCTAAGCAAGTTTGTTTTCTACTTCAAAGCTTCATAATATCAAACAAACTTTGACCTCTTTGACAGTCTTATAATTCTAAGGAAGTTTCTATTCTATCTTAAAGCTTCATAATATCAAACAAACTTTGATCTCTTTGACAGTCTTATAATTCTAAGCAAGTTTGTTTTCTACTTCAAAGCTTCATAATATCAAACAAATTTTGATCACTTTGACAGTCTTATAATTCTAAGCAAGTTTCTATTCTATCTTAAAGCTTCATAATATCAAACAAACTTTGATCTCTTTGACAGTCTTATAATTCTAAGCAAGTTTGTATTCTATTTCAAAGCTTCATAACATCAAACAAACTTTGATCTCTTTGACAGTCTTATAATTCTAAGGAAGTTTCTATTCTATCTTAAAGCTTCATAATATCAAACAAACTTTGATCTCTTTGACAGTCTTATAATTCTAAGCAAGTTTGTATTCTATTTCAAAGCTTCATAATATCAAACAAACTTTGATCTCTTTGACAGTCTTATAATTCTAAGCAAGTTTGTATTCAATTTCACAGTTTCATAATGTCTTGGCTTTTTTATTTTAAAGGACTCATAATATCAAACAGCGCTGTAAATTCTGCACATTAAGTTTCGAAATAAACAAAATCATTAAATGACCTATTACATTCTAAAAATTCATGACCGCTAGCATTACATCTCCAATGTACACAAGATTATATATCCCAATTTATATCTTGAGCCACACCGAATAACAAACTCGATATCTCCAGTACCCGACCAACCAATCCCTCATCACTAAGTAAGAGACATAGAAAGGCTGTAGTGTATGCATATGACGTATCGCAATAAACTAATAAACTCAAGCTTTTCTATTCTGACATACACATTGTTCAATAAATTCCACTCCTTTGTTACCAAATTCTATTTTAACATAATAAATCATATATGCTACATTTTCTGAGTCATATATTACCATATTTTGTATGAAACACCCTATCTGTTTATTTAACAAGTAATATAGGGAATAACATATATGCCATGCATAATATGTTATACTCTTGTGCATTGATTCATAGCTATTCATACCAAAATGACTTCTTTATACATCGTATAATGAACACCACATATAAAGAAATACTAAAGAAATTTATAGTTGTAAAGATTTATCATTTATTTATAAATAAATGAATAGTCTCATCAGTAATAATTAATATGGAGTTATTATTAAATTATTAGTGATTTCTGTCATTTTCCACTAGATTATCGAAATAAATTTTGTACTTATGATTAGTGCCACTGAATTAAATAAAATAATAACAGTAGATAATGTTATTTTATTCTTGAAAAGAATAAAACATTTATAAATAAATGTATGTACTAACAGATTAATCCGGTATATTTCAATTAGATTTTTTTAAAAATAAATTGGCCTACGAGTTTCAATGATTCCATACTAGTTGGTTTCTTTATTAAAATTAAACAGTTATCAATAAATGCAACTTGTATTTTATGTTTTAATTACGTTATTAGCACATAAAAGTATAATAATTTAAAATTTAATTTTGATAAGGTTTAGTATCAATTAAACTGATATATTCAGAGTTTTGAGTTGCTGCAGGAAAGGGTTAATTAAATTTTAGACTTCATTCAGTTTATTATCCAGTTGAAGTAGTCTATGTTAAACAAGCAATGTACTTTACTCTTAACTAAGTAAATATCTTTTATAAATTTATCAAACAAACAAAGAAGAAAGGTTCATTTGAAAGTTTTCAAGACATTCTATTATTATAAAAGTTGCACAATTTGCAAATTGTTTTTAGTATAAACAAGAAAGAAGAAAATATAATTTATTAAATATGAACTTCCTAATTGTTCTAATGCATAGATCTGGAGTGGAGTTACAACCTTCAACACTATCTAAAATTTTTGTCTTTCCTTCAACCTGTGTATCAAACGGCAAATAGTTTGAAAGATAAGATATTAAGACATATAAGGTAGAAGGACGTTAAAATGACTGCTATTTATTGAATTAAAAAATATCATCGTTTACATTAGAATTTCAAATTATAATTGTAGATAATCTATTACATTTAAATACATAAAAAGATTTCACATAAACACGTGAAATAACAATCAATGATCAAACCACAATAAGAAATGGGAAAACAAGACTAAGATCTTTCAACCGTAACAAGCGGTCTTCTCAGAGTCAATAACCTAACTGAAAGATAAGAGTCAAAATCGTCTGGGCGGTCTTCGTCAGAAGACGCTTTTTACGGTTGGAAGATCTTAGTCTTGTTTTCCCATTTCTTTTTGTGGTTTGATCATTTATTTAAATACATATACAATTGAAAGTTATGTTGACCGTATGATAGAAGAATAATAGAACGAAAAAATTTGAACGTGAAATCCGATCAGTTTTCCATGTTCAAATCATACTCTCAAATGCTGATGACCGGCATTTATTTAAGTCTTCCTCACAGGGTTTCAATCAATAATTATTAAATATAAAAAAACTCAGTATAATATACATAAACCTTATTCAGTCAAATACTAAGTGATAATGTAATTATAAGTTTTATCGATGTTAAATCATTTTTTACAAATATACCATTAGATCCAGTCAAACTAGAGCACTTTGAAGCGTCCAAGCAGCTCTTCCTTCAGATACTAAATAAAAGTACTGAATGGGATTAGTCAGTTCAGGAAGGATATTCAGTTTTCATTTTTTATTTTGCTTTTTGCGACAGTCAAATTCTTTTTTTAAAATTAATTTATTTTGTAAATTGCTAATGGTAAATTTAATTGTAGGGTAAAACGCTAATGAAATTGTCTCCACATATAAAAATTTATTGGTATGAACAACGAATTTCGAACCAGTAGTGGTATTCCTCAGGAATTTACTACGGGTGAGTGTCTGTGGTACAACAGTCTCAGTTGTACCACAGGCACTCCACCCGTAGTTAATGCCTGAGGAAGAACACTACGTGTTCGAAACGCGTTGTTTATACTATTCAATTTTTACATGTGGAGAACATTTCATTAGTTTTTTACCCTACAATGGGAAAATACCACATTAAACTGATTGCACTACGTTAGAAGTAAATTTAATATTTTGACACAATTTCGTTGTTCAATAATTATCTGTTTAGTCTCAAAAGAACATTTTTCAAAATGATAAAATGCTCAATAACTTCCATTTTTACACATGCAATTTTTACAAAAAAAAGTATTGCGCTGAACCCCGTGTAATGATTAGTTGATAGTTATAATTTTATTCTGATCCGTCGAACTATATGACGTGTCCTGCTCAAAAGCCTTCAAATTCCACCATGAGTCAAAATATTTACACTTTGTGAAAAGGAAATATTTCATTTGTTTCAAATAATTATGGATTTTTTATTGCGTCTGTAATTCTATAATAATTTTAAAAGGGTTCAAGACGCTAAAACTAGTAGTTTATGAAAAAAAAAGTTAACTAAAAACACATTGTTACCAAAAATGTAACTTTACCATTAAGCAATATTGCCCCCCATGCAGTAGATCACATCTAAATTATAAGGACCATTTATAGGTAAAATATGAATTGGATCCATCAAACTGCAGGGTCACTGAAACTTTTGGATACACACCACTCACCCACACATACATACAGACACCATCGACAAAACATCAAAAAAAAAAAAATAATAATAATAAAATAGCTTTGGTGACTTCAAAACAAGTAAATCTATCAAAATCTTGAGATCGATTTTTTTAATAATGTCAATACTTTACTAGTAGTAAAGTAAGAGACAACTCTATTATCAAACTAGATATGAAACTGAAATTTGTTGAACAATATGTGGATGACTCGTTTGATTAATGAAAAAAACAGAAGAATGTGTTAATAATTTTTAATTCTTTTTGCAATCACCTACAATATAGATGTGATTCAAAAAGGATGGAAAGGTCCCTTTTTTAGATATGAAACTTTTACAAGGTGAAATTGATGATATTTCAAGTCACTGGTGTAAAAAAAAACCTGGTAGCACTGAAAGAATCTTGAATTATTGCTTCTCTCATGCCATGAATCAAAATTGAATTGTGTTAAATTTTTAATTCAAAAAGTCATTAATCCTAACAGTTCATAATTGTTAAATATCAATAAAGAAAACGTATATTATTGTTATATAGAAAATTATTTAATCAAATACCTTAATATAACGTTAATGATTATGAAATTAAAAATAATAACTCACAAATTCTGGTAATGATCATTAAGTACAAAAGTTCGAAATTGCTTTATTTCATGGTTTTTCACAGGTAACTAAAAAAAGTCTGCAAATCAGACTGCAAAACAAGTTACCGAAGCTCTCTAGAATAATAAAAAAGTAGAATGAGTGTTTTTTAACATTAAGGGAAAGGTAGCAAAGGAGTTACAGAGTACTCTAATTTATTCTATAAAATGTAAAGGTTGTAACAAGGGGTATTAGAGACACATCCAAAAACATGTAAGTGCCAAGCAACACTCCTTGCATCTCACACGTTATCCCACTGTAATTTTGGGAATATGATTTTTTTAAATAATATCTAGATGGAAAAAGGTGAAGAACTTTCATATAAATAAATTTATATTAAATAATAATATAATATTTAATATAATAATATTATATTTATATAATATTTAATATTTAATATAATAATATAATAATAAATAATATTTATTTAGGCCTATTAAATGACATTGTAACAGATTTATTGTATATGAATTAAATAATAACACAGAATGTATTATTGTTACTGTAGAGGGAATTTGTTTATATCTTCCCTTGTTAATATTTCTAGATTGCATTGATCTTACTTAAATTTTGAATTAATCTTATTTAATTTTGGTTATATTAAAATCTTTTACTGAAGGTTTTTGTAATGTTTACATTGTTAATTCTTGAATAATGAAAAAGTAACCACTTTTTCATTTTCAATGAATTCCTACACCTGCAAGCCCTTATAATTTATAATAATATATATATATATATATATATATATATATATATATGCTATAATGCCAGAATAGATATTGAAAAAATAGATATATAAAAAAAATTAGATATATAACGCACAATCCAGCGAGGAACTACACCCACCAGCTTGAGAATGACCGAGGAACGGTCGAAACCGGTCGCAACGACATGAGGGGGACACGAGGAAGGCGCCACGCATTCTTCAAGAAAACACTGCAGTAAAGGCTCTAACGACAAACGCCAGACATACTCAAACTTCAACCCATAATGCCCATAGCCCGGACCAGATTCTTACGAGGAACTCTTCTGCGTGAGGACGCCTATGCCATTCCTACCCTCTGTGAAACTGAAGTAGGGACTGCGAGCCCTCTCCAGGAAGGACGGCGGAGGCGGCCAAGCGTACGAGGAAACCGAAGAGGAAAGATGGTTCTCCGTACACCCACAACAATAGAATCTACAGAAAACACCAACAACCAGTATCTAATGAAATCCACTAAGCCCATAGGAAACACCGAGTTCGACGAGGTACACTTCCAAGCAAGGACGCCAAGACCTTCATCCACTCTATTGGAAAATTAAGAAGGGACTGTGAGCCTTCCCCTGGAGTGAAGGCTCAGGCGGCCAAGCGGACGGAGTGTGCTAAGAAGAAAGATGTTTAACGAAAAAAACACCCACAACCAATAAGAAGTGTCCAAAGTAATACGCAACAGGGATTGGCTCGTCTTTTTCAATATATATATATATATACACTTTAACACATAGGAAAGAACACAGAAAGACACTACAGAACTCACTTCGATATTTCGACATCCGTCGTCATCGGGAAGAAGTGCGAAGTACTCGCGTTGAGAAGCAAACTACTACTGGCCTCCAGAGTAACTCGTGGAACCACCGCAATGCTGCTCCCCAGCGGAGGAGAGGAAAAATAGAAATCCCTCCAATATTTATTTAGAAAACAAGATAAAAAATATATAAAAAAATATATAAAATACGAAATAATAATAATAAAAAATAAATAATAATAATAAAATAATAATAATAATAATAATAATAATAATAATAATAAAATAATAATAATAATAATAATAATAAAATAAAAAATAATTAACGGTACAGGTTGAGACCAGGAGGAGAACGAGCCCCAAGGAGGCATATGAATGCCTCTTCGGAAGCTCTAAGGGTGACATGGGGATTAGACTTGGGGATTTGTTTGAGGATTTGTACCCTGAAACAATCATTGAAAGGGAGGTCATGGGAATTAACATGGATAGCTATGGGTAGGTCTCTGCGCTGACCAACGGACGCCCTGTGATTGTTCATACGCAGGCTCAGCTTGGTTGAAGCCAAGCCAACGTAAAAAGCATAACATCGAGTACACTCCAAACGGTAAACGCAGTTACAGGAAGTGCAAGATGTATCAGAAGGAACAGGATAGGAGTCGTTACTGAGAGGGGAAGTAAAGTAAGGACTGGAGTTAATTAGGGGACAGGTTTGGCAGTTACGGCGTTCACATCGCTTCATCCCTCTGCTAGCACAGGGGCTGTTGGAAATATGGGTAAAAATGGATTTCAGGTTGGAAGGTCTACGGTAGGAGAAAGTAGGGGACTGACTGAAAATAGGAGAAGTAGACGAAGAAGAAGAAAGTATAGGAAAGAACTCCCTAATAACAGCGCCGAGCCTGTGGGAGCCTGGGAAAAAAATATATATATATATATATGCAGGTTGATCTAAAGAATAAACGCTTCACATAGGCCAACGTTTTGCTATATTTGTATAGCATTATTATTAGGGCTGTACAACAAACAAAATATACTTCCGACAGATAGATACAACGGAATACTAGTTGAAATAAAAATATTACAAAACTCACCTCAGACAACATTCATTTCGACTACCAATTATCATCACTATTTGAATTTTAATTAATTAACGAAAACTAGCGGTTCTTTAGTCGATTGATCTGATGTTACATTTATATTAGTGCCTTTAGTTATACTTTGCTACTTTGAGTGTAAACGTGTTTTTAGTTTTAACTATCGAAAAACAGAGAGATAAAGTAGAAATTATTAAAATCTTAAAAAAGATAACGACCATGACTTTTTGAATAGAATTTTTGAATAAATGCATGAAAATGAAAATACAAATTATTTTTAAACATCAAACTATAATAAAATGAGTAGGTATATCAAAGATGGTTTGTAACAAATCTGTAATTCAATAACTCTGTAGAAATTTAATGAGACTTCAACCTTACTCTAATTTCAAACAAGAATGAACTAAAAAATATCATGCAGAACTGCCACAGTATTATGAAATTTGCAAACAATATGGATTCTCAATGCAAGCAGCTGAGACAAGCGTGAATAAAGTTAATGCTATTTGAATACTAAAATCTTCCCTTCTTTTCTTCTTCTTTCTAGTCTAAAGAATTTTCATATTTCACAACCTCTGCTTCTGATCACCAAGTAAAGGATATCTCAATATTTTCTTTTTTTAAGTTACATAAAGGTACTTAAATCCATCTATTATGTAAAAAAAACGACATATTTTTTTTAACAATTATTCTTCATCCAGCTGTGTTACTTGTCATTTTGTATAAAAAAATTGTTTATTTGAATAATTAACTTTATTGTTGTTTGACTGTTCATAGTTTGTGATATGGAACCATCAATATTGGCCTCAACTGGTTAAGCCTTCACACAATGACCCGGCTTAATGAAATAAAGATTGCATTTGCTAGTAGAAATTATTTCACTAACAAACGTTTCTAATTTTAATAAAGTTAATTTCTCACTCCAAATAATAAAGATTTCACTGAACTTGAAAAGATAATACAAACTTATAATTTTTGCAAGAACTTGAAAAATAGGAAGAGAATAAAAGAAAATAAATCATTTGATAAGCTACTTGTTTAGAGTAAAAACTAACTTGAACTGAATCTAGTTTTATAATCTCAAAAAGGTAACGATAGTGTACTTTATATTTCTTTCTTCTTAATCTAATATTTTTATTTAATTAGAACTTCCTTATTTAGGCTCTGTCTAGAGTGTCCAGACATAAAATGTTTTGTCTTGCTTATATTTGATAATATAAAGCCTTCTCAATTTTTTTCCTTCCTAGTATCTCTTTATTTTCTTTCTTTCTTTCTCTGTTTCCCTGTTCGTGACATTTTTTCAGACTCTCCCTCTGTTTTTCTCTCACACACCCAGAGGTACATGTGACTGTGAGAGTACCGTCTGTGATACAGGTAACACACTTCCTTATTCATAAAAAGATTTCACATAAACACGTGAAATAACAATCAATGATCAAACCACAATAAGAAAATGGGAAAACAAGACTAAGATCTTTCAACCGTAACAAGCGGTCTTCGTCAGAGTCAAAAAAAACCCAGTTGAGTTTTTGACTCTGACGATGACCGCTTGTTACGGTTGAAAGATCTTAGTCATGTTTTCCCATTTTCTTATTGTGGTTTGATCATTGATTGTTACTTCCTTATTCCTATAGATTTTTTCATATGCACAATTATGTCATTCTGTATACTAGAGCATGTTTCTTTCATCTAGCGACATCGTATAGCTTCTTTTAACAATATTCTCTAGTATCCATTCTATAGTACATAGATTAAGGAAAGCTCATAAACTGAGTAAATCTCTTAAAGACTCGTTGATTACGAAACTGTATACAAGGGTGCAATAGAACTCTAAATTTTTATTATTCGATTTGGTATGTACAGAATAAATGGTATCAATATCTTTTTATAAAGGAACTAAACGTATTATTATGATTAATAAACTAGAAAAGATAATCATTTCTTTTAATATTTATAATAACAATAATATTACTAATTTGATGTTTTATTTCACAAGTCAAGTACAAAAAAAAATTAATTTTTCAATGAAACGCCATGATTGAATCCAAGAATATAAGAAATATATTTAGTAAAGCTTCATTTTTAACAATTATAAATTAACAAAAGTTGGTTTAAAATATCAAACTTCAGTAAATTGAAATAAAGTATAATACACACTTGACCTGGTAAATTAGTTCAACATCGTGAATCTGTCTAAAAATTTTCATTCTTAACCTTTAAAAGTTATTATATTTAATATAGAAGTGTTTTTTTAAATCCATTTATTTAACATGCTCCTCATGAAATTTTGCATGAATCTAGAGGTGCATTTATTATGGGTCTTTATTAGCAGAAAAAGAATATAACGTTGTTTATCAATTAATGTTATCAAAGTACAAGGAACATGGGTTACATGAAAAAATTCTTATTGATATTTTTGTTACATTAATGATAAAAGTTTCTATGCCATTTCTTTATTTATTGTTAGCACTGGTGAGAAGCCGGAGTGGATTGCTGTAATAAAAAAATTTATTTCTTTAAAAATAAAGATATACCAATTTAATCTTGTTTGTTACTGCGACGAAAAGATATTAAGCTTAATCATGCTTACGATTACTAAGTCTTCAATAAACCCTCTTATTATACTATTTGAATTCTAATAAGGGTAATTCTATATAATGGGACAGTATATTGTCACATATACCCAGTAAGGACTTTCCACTTAATATTTCACTCTTAACTGAATATGTTTTAGTTATTCATGGAGTAATACTTACGGTCTTCTTCCAAAGCACGACTCTGTACTGGGGCACACACTCACTGTTGCTCTCTGATATAACAACGCTGAGAAAGAAGGGCATCTTCTCACCATCCACACCAACATAATTCTGATGTACTGAAACAAAAAAAAATCCAGTTTTACACAAAAATACAGATCATTTGTATTCTTAGCTTTAATTAACTCTTGTCATATGAAATTTATAGCTTTAAGATACACGATGTTATAATATCACTTAAATATCAAAATGTCATCGCTAGTAAAACTCATTTGAAATGAAAATACAGAGATAATAATTAATAATGTTTAATTATTAATTGCATGAAGGGAAAGACACTGTTTTTGCCAACAACATGTTTTTAGATTACATATTTTTTCTTCTAAACTACTAATTTTGGAGTTTTGAAATCTTGGTGAAAGCCTTTGAAGTTACAAAATAGACCCAGCTAACAAAATAGACTGATGCCTTTGTGATCTGGTAACCAACATCAGAACTATTAATATACAAGCGTTTCTCCACGACCGGAAATAAATTTTAAAGCCGTCAGATCATTGTAATATTACTCCACCTCTATGGCCTAAAATCTGTAACTAAGTCCGATGAAAATTTTACTAAGCCAGCGTTAGCCTACTCCATACTTCATCTTAAGGGATGTGAGGTCCCTGATCAATCAATAAGTCTCTTTCTTGAATTTAATTAGAAGATATATAGACAACTGACCACGTATAACGTTAGTAGATCTATAGTGAAACAGTTTTAGAAATTTTAATTTACTGAATCAGGCTCTTTCTTAGTTAAAGTAAAATAAATGGTTTGAATACTAAGTAAGTGCTCATACCCTACAATGATTCAGTATTTAACAAATGAATGATATACTGAAGCACACAAAGCTTGACATTGGCAAAATGTAAGCCCTCAGATATTTTATAAAAATTTCATCTCAGATATTTTATAAACTGCAGGATTCTTGGAAACTTCTTTCATTCTTGAAGCTATGGAGCACAATCTCCTTCACGAAAGTTTTTTAGGTATTATATTTCTTGCACAAAAGGTTGTATAATAGCCTGATAAATTTATTAAGCACTTCTTTACTTTGGTGCAAATTAAATCATTTCATCACAAATTACATATCTGAATATAGTTCTGAAGATGATGAATCCTACATAGCATAGAATTACCTATTTGAGAGCACATATAACCTCCAGTAGTGGCTTATGATACTTAACCCTAAAAACCTCTGGGTGTGTAAATGTAAAAAAAAAATATATTTTTTGTAGCTAATCCCAATAAGTGACATTTCTACTTTTTACCATTTTATGGAATGGCATCTAATATTGAATACGTTGTAATTGTCAATACTATAAACAGTGATTGTGGTTGATTTCATGAAGTGAACATTTTCTTCACTCATGCGGTTGGATAGGTAAGATTATCTATATTATTAAATCGTAGAATATTACGAAGATAAATCCTAAATGGAAGATATCTTTGTTTGAATTTCTATTCTGGTATCAACCAAAATCACTATCGTCGGCATATGAAATTTAACTGAACTTTTTCATCAACCAATCCATAAATAGAACTTTGAAAGCAAAGGGCTTTAAACCAGATCAGGGCACGAAAACAACTTCTCTCGACTTTTATTTGGACCAGGCCTAGCAATCGTAGACATTCTCCTAAAGTGATAAGAAGTCTCGTGAGACGAGTCAATTAACTTCTCTCTCTTTATCGACATGAAATGGCACAGTTCTAAGAAGAAATCTAGCCAGGAACATATTTCATACACATGAAGGAAAAAACAGCTGATAATTTGAAAGGAATTAATAATGATGATGTAGGAATCAGGATCTTCACATTTCAGTGAATCTGAAATGCTCACATTGTTACTCTAAATATTACAAAACATGACAAATGAACAATATTGTGACCAACCACCTATTTACATGGCGTATTACCATATCTTTAATCCCAGAACCAACCATGGAACTAGTAATAGTAAATTTTGATTATTTTAGGACCGTTAATTATGTGCACTTTTTTTACATTTTTACATTTTACATAACAATTCCGACTGAAAGATCAGTGCATCTTTAACATGTAAGTCTCATTTAAAGTGACCATTGTTTTCAGTAGGCATGGTGTACACCGTTCTAATTTCTTCGTGATATTTATTCTCGGCCTAATGATTATATCTGTGACTACATGTTTTTCTGTAGGACTAAAAAGTCGGTGCACTAAAAAGATTTCTAACCTTTTTCAATATTGTTTGTGAGACTCACCCGCTGCTTTAGTAATTACTCTGCCCAGTTTAATAACAATTTCAAGGGTAAACTGGATGACTTTTATAAAAATTTCAATAATTTTCAGTTTTCTTGACTGTTAGCTTGATGGAATAGATTTTCAAAAATAGCAGAATGCAAACACGTTTGTAAATTCAACAAATTTCATAAGTCTTACCAAAAGATATCTCATTTTGCTCACATTGTTTCTCTAAATATTACAAAACATGACAAATGAACAATATTGTGACCAACCACCTATGTACATGGCGTAGTACCATATCTTTAATCCCAGAACCAACCATGGGACTAGTAATAGTAAATTTTGATTATTTTAGGACCGTTAATTATGTGCACTCTATGTTTAGTTGAAAGATATAGTACTTATATCATATTTCTTAGTTTTATATGGATACAACGAACACTGATATCAGTGCTTCTTCTACAAGTAACTAACTATATAACTTAATGGTAACTCCCATAAAATACATCCACAGCTTATATCATGTTGTGTCTAATCATTGCGAACATGTTTACTAACCATTTACAGTAACCATTTACCAACCAGTTACAATAAACAAAAATCTTAGAATCTAAACTTGCATAGAAGTTCAAGTCTAAAATTTTGCAAATAAAACATAACTCACAATCATAAAATATTCTACCTCCTATAAAAAAGTAAAATATAATTTAAAGAGTTGTGATACATTATTGACTCTTAATTTTAACATGATTGGCAAAGTAATGCTAACTGAATTAAAATAATAAATTCAAATATTGATTATACATGAGTAGACAGTAACAAAAATTGTATTAATTATTTTTTTGTCTTTAGAAACGAAAAAATTGTCTTATCACATAATATAATTATTCTATAATTATATTCTATAATAATAAGATACTCATAACAATTATAAACTTTTATGAAATTAGCGCTGAATTATATTATTTAGTCATTAATTATGACAGTAATATTATGTATTAGTTTTAGTTGTCGTTAAGCAAATATATTATTTTTGTGAAGGTAGTATCCAAAATACCTTTACGATAAAATAATTACCACATATTGTTTGTGTTACTAGGTAAAGTAGTTATAGAATGTGATTTTTTGATTATTATTGTTTGTGTCCATGTATATAGTTATTATAGTATGACACAAAGAATTAGTTTCTTTAGAAGGACATGCATGATATATTATTTTCTTCACGACTCTTGTTGTTCAAGTTTCTAATTATATCTACTTTAGTTGCTTCTTCGTGCAGTACAATATTAAAACACTGCCAAAATGTTCTTAGCTAATGTTTCAAGGTCATCTCCAGAGAAAAGTTGAAAAGCTCTTGTAATGAACTCTATCCATCTTCAACTTGCCACAAATAACATTTTAAGAGAAAAGAGGGGCGCAGTTTATCTTGCCCGGCAGACATCCCTGCAAACAGTTCTAGAGTCGCCCTTCAACCAAACAGCTTTGATCTCAGGCTCTGCCGTTTGCAGAACAAATTAAAAATAAACCTAAAATAAACACTCTTTTACTAAACTCTTTTTCTCTGTGTATATAAGCTATTATGGTTTTGCCAATTCTTGTTTGGTATAACGGGTACTGTAAAAACTTTTAACCCACTCAACAAAACTATTAAATTGAATTAAACATTATGTCATCAGTCAGCTATTTTTTTGAAAGAAATAATAGATAGATACAAAGTTCCCTGTCTAATAATAATATTGTTACTTATAACATTGAACTTGGTGTAGAACTAAAAATAATTCAAACAATATCATACAATAAAAGTTTGTAAATACATTAAGTATCAAGTAGTTTATCATTAAAATTGAGATAAGTTTCTCCAAGTCAATATTTTCAGCAAATATTAAGTAATATATATATATATAATATATATATATATATATATATATATATATATATATATATGAATTAAATACCACAATAAACAACTATATATTAATTAAAATGAGCTAAGGATTTTCGTTACAACATCATCAGAGAGCTAAATGAAACAAAAAAAAAATATAACAAGTTAATCTGGTTGATTGAAGTCTTCACGATTGCTGGCATCCCGAAGACTTCAATCAACCAGGTTAACATCTTATTATATTTTTTCTTTGTTTCATTTAGCTCTGATGATGTTGTAACGAAAGACCTTAGAGCATTTTAATTAATATATAATTGTTTATTGTGGTATTTAATTCATATACTATATCAAGAGTTACTGTTGATTATTAATTTATATATATATATATATATATATATATATATATAAGAAAATTGTCACAATAACACGTGATATAAATATTCAGGTAACTCACCACAAATTAGAGAAGATAGTCGCTCTAAGGCCTTTCGTTTTCACGTCGTCAGAGAGCAAGTGAATACAAGTTGTAAGCAGGTTATGAATTTTGATTTAAAGAAGGAGTAAGATTGGCATCATTGACAGTATTTTTCCCTATAACTGTTGAAATAGTCTTGATTTGTTTGATAATTCCTTCAATTAGAAATTCATCTAATTTAAAAAGGCCTGGACTAGTGTTGACCAAGTTCTTAGAAAAGTCTTTTATGAGGGCGCTTTCAACAATGTTTCTTCTTCTTTCACATGACATAAAAACCAACTCCTTTGCTTCTTTCCAGTTAATTATGTGATTTTTGTCTCTAATGTGTAGGAACAAGGCACTTTTATCATCTTGTCTTCTAACTGAATACTGATGTTGCTTAATCCTTGTATCCATTCCTTTTCCCGTCTGTCCAATATAAGCCAACTCGCAATCCTTGCAAGGAATTCTGTATACACAACAGTTTTTTTCGGCTTCTTTTAGAGTTATGGACAAGTCTATTTGACAAATTACCACCACTACTAAATGTAACTGAGATATCTAGCTTCTTCAACAAATATGGAATGTCTTTTAAACATGGGCTGTAGGGAACCACCAGCAAATTCCTTCTTGAAAAACGTTCCTCACTTACAGATGACATCAAAGATTGTTTGGCTTTTTTCATCACGTTATCAATTAACTTTTTTGGATACATTAGAGAGGTTGAAACTTTGTAAATATATTTAATTTCTTCTTCTAAAAATGGTTCACTGCAAATTTTGAAAGCTCTCAAAATTAAGTTCTCCTCTTATGTTCATTTCTTCTCGGCACACCCCCTCAGTGTCAAAAAATCCGTTTTTAATAGCATGTTTTTGAGAGCTTTCAAAATTTGCAGTGAACCATTTTTAGAAGAAGAAATTAAATATATTTACAAAGTTTCAACCTCTCTAATGTATCCAAAAAAGTTAATTGATAACGTGATGAAAAAAGCCAAACAATCTTTGATGTCATCTGTAAGTGAGGAACGTTTTTCAAGAAGGAATTTGCTGGTGGTTCCCTACAGCCCATGTTTAAAAGACATTCCATATTTGTTGAAGAAGCTAGATATCTCAGTTACATTTAGTAGTGGTGGTAATTTGTCAAATAGACTTGTCCATAACTCTAAAAGAAGCCGAAAAAACTGTTGTGTATACAGAATTCCTTGCAAGGATTGCGAGTTGGCTTATATTGGACAGACGGGAAAAGGAATGGATACAAGGATTAAGCAACATCAGTATTCAGTTAGAAGACAAGATGATAAAAGTGCCTTGTTCCTACACATTAGAGACAAAAATCACATAATTAACTGGAAAGAAGCAAAGGAGTTGGTTTTTATGTCATGTGAAAGAAGAAGAAACATTGTTGAAAGCGCCCTCATAAAAGACTTTTCTAAGAACTTGGTCAACACTAGTCCAGGCCTTTTTAAATTAGATGAATTTCTAATTGAAGGAATTATCAAACAAATCAAGACTATTTCAACAGTTATAGGGAAAAACTTCTGTCAATGATGCCAATCTTACTCCTTCTTTAAATCAAAATTCATAACCTGCTTACAACTTGTATTCACTTGCTCTCTGACGACGTGAAAACGAAAGGCCTTAGAGCGACTATCTTCTCTAATTTGTGGTGAGTTACCTGAATATATATATATATATATTGTTAAATAACGCCCCATATTTGGCTTGTATCTGCTTCTTACACAATTTCTCCAGTTTCCAGAATTCCTTCCTCGTCTCTTCATTAAAACTATAAAGTCTATCACCAATATTACTAGTCGACATGTTTCGAATGTACCACATTCATCATCAGGACAATAATGAGAGTAATAGTAGGAAAGCTAGTTATATATATAGAGATGGATTATTAATGGAAAGTTTACAGGGCATCGCCCTGTATCACGGCGCATTATGGGGGATTAAGGTAGGGTGGTTGGGCTCACCTACTACCTGGCTAATCTGGGTGTTTCTGTTTGCAAATAGTTTTAAAATTCGACAAGAATTATTAACTTGGATATTTATGGCTGGTTATATATATATATATATATATATATATAACTGGAGAAATTGTGTAAGAAGCAGATACAAGCCAAATATGGGGCGTTATTTAACAATATATGTTTAAATGAAGGACTGCTTCCAACTTTTACAAATATATATACATATATATATATATATATATATATATATATATATATATATATATAATATATATGGAATTCCTTTGATTTGTGATATAACATACAGTGAAATAGCTGTGACACAACTTTTTCAATGAAAATATCACCTTTTTTTTCCTTAAAATAAATGAATATATGAATGAAAAAGAGTTCAATTAATGTTTTTTTCTCACAGAAGATTCTCTCTGATTTGATAATTTCTATTTATTTGCATTATTTATTCAAAACAAGTTCAAAACTCTTCCCATTTTGTCAAGATGATGAAATAAATTTTTGTTGATAGGAGTGGCAAAAAAAATGTATAATATGAAATGAATATACCAAATTATGTAAGTGCTTTTAAAACAAACATGAAACAATTAAGAAGTCAGTGAAAGGCACGATATAACTAAAGTTGTGTTGTTAAATACACTTAAGAAGTTTAGAATTTTCCAAATTTTTGTAATAAAAACTTTCCAGGAAAATTAACTAAAGTTTGTTCCTTTCAACAAACTGCAGTTATGTATTTAATTTTATACACAAACATTATAAATACACAATCATTTCTTTACGTTTAATAGAATACTTCTAAGCAAGGAAACATAAAACTCTTGTCTAAATAAACTCATATTATGATATTAATATTCTACGTAAAACTGCTACAAAGAATAATATATAATTCAGCTGATATATTCCTATCTAGTGTACAATATCTTTATTTCTTGCTCATGTCCAAAGATACAGTCAGTCAGATGCGTTAAATATACATGTTTATTGTATTTTTTTTTTATTAAACCTACAAATTCATTATCTTTTACAATTGTTATGTAAGTAAATTTTCCTTCTCTCATTAACCCTTCAATATTTTTTTTAGAGTTTGTTATATCAGGTTGGTTTGCACAAAACATCCTTGTTCTAAGAAGAAAAAGTAGTAAGTTCCAGTCAGAATACATAGATTGATATCTTAATAACTTAACTAATTTTTTCACAATATTATTTTTCGTATGAGCTCATATCCTTAGTAAAACCTAAAAATTATAATTCTTATACCATATTTAACTATTTTTGTGAGAATATCAAGGATTTTATAGATAAAATCCTATGCTTGAGAGTAGACGAGACATAAAGAAGAAGCCTAGTAATGCAGCCGACATTGCTCGAAATATTATAAAAGATAAAATGTAATTTTCTAAATATTTTTTCATAGGAACTACTGTTTTCACGAATCAACAAATATCTAAAGAGAAATTTATTTAAATCAGAATAAATTTAGGATTCAGAATTATTTTTTTAAATTTGTCCCTACTGAATAGTTTTTACCCTTTACAGCAATTTGGAAAAGGTAGTAACTATTGTTAATATGAAAGAAATACATATATGGTAACATATTAGAGATTAACGTCTAACAGTTGAGACAGTTTGTTTCATGTAATATCAGTTTAGTTAAAGTAAACTCACAAAAAACCTGGTTAACACACTCACAAACCTTGTTAAAAACTACAATAAAAGCTGAAGTATGAATTACTCTAGCTTAATAAGAGTGAATGAGTAAAAAAAATTGACTTAACAAGGTTGATTTGTTTAAACTCTGACATTGTCATTTCAATCTTGTAGAATATTATATTAATATTGTCTGCCACTTTTGTTACTATCTATTTAAGGAAAAATAATATAATCAGTTGATTAATTAAATAATAATTACTTTAAATATTTAAATATCAATCTTACATATTATGAATATCAATTTCAATAACAATATTTATAATTTCATATCAATTGTTCAGAATGTCGAATAATTTTTTTCGCCAGACATTGAAGCGGGATTCCATTGGCGACAACCTGTAATCTATGACAGTTATTTCAATCAACATGTCGAATAATTAGTTTGAAAAAACAATCTAATCGTTTCAATAAAGAATTTTTTTGATAACAATACTTTTAAAAATAAACCTTTCAGAATGCATAAATTTCCATTTGTCCAATATTTTGTTTATTCATACAAGTTACATGCCTTATCTTTTCTCCTTGTTCTAGTATTACAATTATTTGCGCATATTATATTTTCTATTCAGATTTGGTTTGTAAACCGGCTTATAAAGAAATTTGAAAATTTTATTAAATAATTTAATAATGATTCATATATAATTAATTACGGTTTTGTTAAAATAATGGAATTGCAAAGACGAATATAGCAGTGCTTGTTAATTAAATCAAATAAACAAAATTATATCATTTTTTAGGAAAACGTTTTCACATTTTTAACTTACTTATTTAAAAAAGTCATACATTGAAATCCATTATTTTTGAAATATGTCTGTTTCTAATTATTTAATTTTACAAGTGTAATTACAGGCTATCGAGATTGCTTTTTTTCATTTTATGCAAATTTGATATTCATAAATACTTCTTCTACGTATACTGTTTTTTTTATATGTATTTACTAACTGAAAATCCGTTTCTAGATTAATTATCCTAAAATCTTTAATGCATAAATTGTTATAAATTTATACAACAATTCTGAAGATCTCAATTTAATTGGTTTAATGGTATGAATAGAAGTCATAAATAATTTCCTATACTAATTGAGTTTGAAATTTGCCACTGCTGTAGCTGGATATTCAATTTCAGAATAGTATATTTTAATCAGGTGTGAAACAGGTGAAGGAGGTTACTGTTAATTTCTCACCATTGAGGCAGATGCAGTTGCAGGCCACACCTCGCCCTCTAATCGAACTGGGTCAACCACCTACCTCCTGGGCCACACGCCACTCCTAAAATACCCACTACTCTCTTCCTACATAGATTTAATCTCCATTAAAAGGCCACTTAAAAAAAAAAACAAATCTATATAGTGCCAATTTCTTTTTTTTTTTTTTTTTATAAATATTGGCTAACAAGTTGCTATATAAAGAAACACCATTTTGATTAAAAATAATAAAATGAATAACACTTTTTTTTTGGTAGAAAAACGAAAAAAATCAGATGAGAAAGAACAATATATTTAATTTATATTATTAATATAGCAAACCGTCACACCTCGTACGATGATGTTGAAGTCGTTGGAGCGCTTTCGGACGACACGTCCGAATGCTATATTAATAATATAAATCATACTAACCTCAGTAGTAATAATAATATTCATGTATTTAATAGATTTCATCTTCATTCAATTTATATTGTTTCCTTGATAGTATTTCTTATAATTAATCTTTTATGACAATCAGTGCCATCGTGTTACTCATTCAATCAAAGATACACTTCTGTAAGTTTTATTTTATTTAATTTGAAAAAATCTTTAAACATATATTAATACTGTTTATGTAAACACATTTTCAACCACACATTTTAAATACATTTTTAATAACCACACCATTGTGGTATGATGCAATATTTCCTTTTGATTAAACATTTCAAATCGTATTTTAGAAAATAATGACGAAATTATTTACACCAAATTAAAATAATTCTGGTTTAAATAATGTTTGAATGCAACGAGATGAGAACATACAGCGATATCATTATGGGCCTGAGTTAATACCACAAAGTAACTCGCTGCACTAGCTGAGAATTTTAGTACTTTATGGTATTGATCCTATCTAATTACTGTTAATCAACTTAGGCAAAATTATGCTAGTATGAGTATAATGCATTTGAGAAAAATAAAATCAGGATTGTATCTAGCCATTTCTGATCATTTAAACTGTGTGTGAATTAGTATATTATACCGTATTATTATATTACATCACTGTTGTTTTTAAATTTATTTTGAGAGAAAGGCAATAAAATATAATATCTGATATAAATTTATGAAATGAACTTATTTGGTAGTCACTAGAACGATTTATTTTCACTCGTATAAATACCAGGTGAAATGATTTATGTTACTTGATTTATAATTAATAATCTAACGTAGTGCAATCACTTATTATGTGGTATTTACTCATTGTAGGGTTAAAAGTTAATGAAATGGTCTCCAAATATAAAAATTTAATGGTATAAAAAACGCGTTTCGAACACGTAGTGTTCTTTCTCAGGCATTAACTAAAAAATACAATGACACCAGAGAGTTATCTATAGCATAGAGTAAATATAGTACAAAATATTTTTTTTTATTGAGGCAAGTTGCCTCAATGAACAAATCTCCAAGTGTACAACTTTTCTTAATTTATATATTTAAAAAATAAAAAAAATTCTATTTTCTCCGTATTCCTATACTTGTTTATATTTCGTTATAGTTCTCTGTGTTATATTTTCAATATGTTTCCTATACTTAGTCCTAGAGTAAATGTAAAGGCTTAGCCTAACCTCTAGGAAAGGAACAATAAAATGTACCTGCCTTCTAATATGAAACAGATGTACACAATACCCTCAACCACGTTCATCCTATTCCCAGTCAGTTGTACCACCGACACTCACCCTTAGGTTCGTATTCTCTTCCTTACTTTATTTTATTTTGTACTATATTTACTCTATACTATAGATAACTCTCTAGTGTCATTGTATTGTTTAGTTACTCCCTGAGAAAGAACACTACGTGTTCGAAATGCGTTGTTTATACCATTAAATTTTTATATGTGCAGAGCATTTTATTATCTTTTTGCGCTACAATTAATAATCTTTAAAATAGGGTCAATAATATTATAGAATATATCTCTCAGCAATGTTATATGTTTAATAAACTTTTCTTTTTATTTTAATTAAGAAAAAGTACGTTAAAGGGAAAAATAATTCTGTTTATTATTTTTCAAGACTTGGAGTACACCGTGTGTTGTGATTATAATTACATATAACGACTCTATTTCTTACATGTACTGATATCCGGTTAATAGTGAAATCATCAGTTAACTGTCTTGTTGGTATTGAATTCCATACTCAAACTAATCATTGTTTAAATAAAGAAAAATTGTTTAATTTACTGCATTCTAACTATCATACATTAGTAAAACTAATAAGGTTGAATAAAAAAAATAATATCTGCCAAATTATGTTTCATGACTTTCCTATTGGAAGTACCATGTATCATAATAACATATTTATGTTTTGTACAAACTACAAGATGATTATATCTTAGCACGCGAAACACTTTTAATCAGTTTATTCACACTAAATACTATCCATAGCTCACTGGAGAAGTAGGAACACTAAACGTAATCAAGTAGTTGAGAGTTTGGCGTAGCGAAGGGATATAAGACAGTTCCTACAACTCACCCTCTTCTTGGTGAACCAACTCAAGAAGAGAATAAATTTACAGTTAGAAAAGCAGTTTATTTTAGATCCCTATCAAGGACTTTACATGGCGCTAAATGTCTTTAAACTTAACTCTGTTCTCTGTCTACTTTTACAAGAATCACGAGATCTTCAATTTGACAACAAATCACATTCTTCATCGCAAAAGTGTCATGTATAAACAGAATGTTAAGTTTTCATTTACGTACAAATTCTGTAGGAAAAAGTTATGAATGTGGTAAAAGTAGCACGTTTCCCAGACACAATCGCATTTGTTTGCATCACAGTGCTATTTATAATGGTAATAATATCACTTTGACATTTGACAGAAAAATATGATATCATAGCAATATGGGACACAGAAATTCGGAAGAATTACTTGCAGAATGTCACTTGCATCCATAATATTCCAGGTTTTGCTCATAGTAATTTCTTCAACATGTGAGATAATACTCCTATTCTTCATACTCCTATGTATGAAGTAATTGTTTTATAGTTTTCAATTCTTTTCAAAAAAATTAAAAAACTTCTTTCAGATTTTCATGAAGTGTTAGGGAACTTATACAAACACATAGTATGTAAACGTATAATACTTTCGGATGATTTCAAACTATTTAAATTATCATAATATCATTTTATATTGTTTTATTGCCTTAAATATCACAAAATACTAATATAAAACTATTAATTAATTAAATCAACTATTAATTTAAGCACCATGAATGCACTAGAAGTAAATATTTCATATTTCGTTGTACCAGGGGTAGTTCCTTCAAAATATATAATTTTTTCAATCATTGCCATTTATAAATTGCCAAGTGCAGACAGAATAGAATATAATATTAGATGGAGAACATTACTTATGCTCAACATTTTTGTTTAAACTGTCCAATCATTCAGCAAAGACAGATAGAATGATGACCTACAAGTTCGCAACCAACACTGTAACAATGCCCCTCCTAGGTTTTGTGAACTAATGAGAATAACTTGGAAATAATGTAAGAAAAAAGTGAAGAAATGGGAAGAAAGAAATAAATAGATAATAAATAAACAGAATATACTACTAATATCATATGATATCATTATAAATTATAGATCGAAAAATAAATACAACCGATGTTGTTAAGAAATATAACTACCCTGACCTCTTTTAGGCTGCCGGAATGTACCACACTCTTAAGTATGAGTTGTTGTAGAAGGCAGTGTAGGGGGTCTAAACCAGTGGTGGGGAACAATCCCCACATTCACCACAATATTCGTGGCATCTAATTCCCCAAAAGACAACCAGGAATGGATATACACATTTTTATGTGGTAATAATATTATTATATAATAAATATAATGGATATTGAAAATCTTTGAATCATCATTATATTCCTTGATCAGTGAATCGAAAACTGTTTGGCATCTTTTAATAGATTCTACAGTTCCTAACTTTGTAAACTCATGTAATGATTGATAAATTCTGTTCTTACTAAATGTCAAAATTTTTGCCACTTGTAAATAGATTTATCTTTACCCTGCAGAAAAATATTTGACTCATTTAGCTTCGTCATAAAATCATACACAAAGGTTGCATCATGAAAATCATTAACATCTAATAATTCGCAATTTTTATTGTTCAACTTGGTGAAGGTGAATTATTTTCTCAAGCAAAAGAAAATTAACTAAGGACTTGTCCCTATTATAGCCAGCGCACTTTTTAATGGTAGAATAAATCAACACTGATGATTTTATCCATCCAACATAGGTATTTTCCGGAAATAGCAATGTTTTTTAGCATTCGCTCAGATGAAATTTACTATGCCCACAACATTCTTCCAAGTGTCATCGAATGAAACTGATTTAGCACATAGACTTTGTAGATCCAACGAACAATGGAAGCTAATAAAAACATTATGATATATAAGTCCTTTTTTAAGATATGCTACGAATCCTTCATTTTCACTTTACTATAAGTAAAGTATAGTGATCGTCAAAAAATTCGATTTCGAGATTTTGACGGAATTACATGTTTTGATGTCCTAGAATTTGTTTATGAAGTTTTTCTGAATGATGTCTTTTTCTGGGTGAGTGGCTGCGTATGTATCCAAAGTTTGTGGCCATGCTATCGTCCAAAAAGTCTTTAATGCATCAAATTGATATTTGACATGAAAATAAGCTCATAGTGTAAAAGAGGCCTATTGTTTGGGAGTAATTATGAATAATGGGAAAATCATTTTTTTTTTGTTAAAAACCTGTTTATAGACAACATGGTTTTTCTCCTAAACTGCTTGTTCTAGAGTCTTGAAATGTTAGTATTATCTTTTAGTCCACGAGAGCAATAAAAGAAAAATATCCACGGCTTTTTAAAACAACAGTAAGTTTGTTAATCAATAGATCGTAAGCTTGTGAGAGCGATACAAGCCATAACGTTTGATTGATCAAGATGAAACTACACCAAAAATAGAACGTTATGTGAAGAGTGTGTTGATGTAATCTTTTCCAAATTACATTTACCATAGGCCGTTAGAGTATATTTTCTGAAAATTTTTTTTGACACAAATTATGGCTCATTAAAAATCCATAATATTTTGCAAAAAAAATTAATCAAATGTGAACAATCTATAAAAATAATTTCTGAAATATCTATTACGGCAAGGAGCAATAAAGGTATAAAAACTGAATATTGATCCTGGACTAATGCTTTACTTGCTATACTTGTCGAATTTGTTTATATTTATTTACATTGAGTTAGACATTTTTTGAATGAATCCACTAAAATAAAATTGACAGTTATTTTACTATTCTAGTCTAATAGTTCATATCATTTATTTTTACAAATTTCAAGATATAAATGTTTTAAATTATACTAAAAGCTGGCTTTGAATTTGATTTGAGTATGCAAAACTGGATAATTAATAATATATTTTATCCTAGTATACATTTAAAGCAAGCGTATAGAAGAGTACAGCACGCAGGAAAAAGATTATACTTTTAAGATAAAGATAAATAACGTTATTTTTTTTTAGTAATGGTTATATACCACTTTAACTGCTTGATTCGTACAAACATTTACAAGTTTTCTTCATACATGTGCTCAGATGTCTTAACACTTGATAACTTGTATTATTAAGATTTTATACACCCTAAATTGTGAGATGCCATTTATAACCATAGAATTTATAAATTGTTATAAATTCTACAAGTTTAATAAATTAAACAAGTTTAATATAATTCATAACAGGTTTAATAGTTAAAAATTTCAGTTATACTTCCTGGTGACTTAGATTTGATGTTAAAGCTCTGGATAATTGAAATAAATATTAAAATCTGTCAAATATTTTGGAGTTTAAACCTCAATAAATATTTTATATGCACGTATAAATAATGATACCCGATAAATGTAAGCAAAATATTGGTAATACTTGTATATTTGATTCTTGTTAATTTTCGATTATCATTTTTTATATGAAATTGTTTACCCATTAATTAGTTTACTACAATTAAAATATAAGTGTAAATGAATGATAATGCAGTGGGAAATATAGCGTCATATTACAAACAAAAAACACATCAGTGTGTATTAATAATATTATATTGAAATCAGAATATTATTCAATGAATAAATATTACTTACGTTTTCCCAAAAAATATTTAAAATACCATCTAGTTTGGTATTCTGGATTTTCAAGAACAGGCGTACTGGGAGAACAATATATCTGAAACAATTGAAATGAAATGGGTATTATCGGATAATGACAAAGAAGGAAAACATATGAACAATAATATAATGTTGATAGCATGAGGTGTATTGGTATGATAGTATCCTTAATGGTTAGTATGCTGGAGCATTCCAATTGTCAGTAAATGTAGTGAACGCTGATTGTGTTGTACAATATTCATGCTAGAACATTCGTTTAGTAAACATCCTTTAAGATATATAATTCAGGATTATTAGTTTAGTGTTCAATGGCTAGACCAGAAGCAATCAAATTTATCATTTAACATATGTTTATTAAACAAACGCAGTTTACATATATGCATTGTTTTAAAAATAACCTAAGACAAATACAGTAAAATTAACTTGTGGACATGTCACACAAATGGCAACATCATAGTAGAGGATATTAGTACAGTAACATTACATAGAATGAACTGATATATATGTACAGATTTTTTACAGCGTCTTGTGTGTGTTATCACCTGATGGGGTTGGAAAGAATGGCTGTCACTACGAGTTATGTACTGTTTATGTCTGTGAAATGAGTAGTTAAATTCTGTTTATTACGTTTTACATAATAAATGCAGTAGACAAATGTAGTAGTAGACTAGACCTCTCCATTAGAAAACCCGACTAGACGAGTCCTCTTCTACTACACTTATGTAGTCGACTAGTAGACTCGAGTACATAAGTGCAGCAGCCCTTTCCACTAGACGACTCAAACAAGGTAAGTGCAGTTGTTCTATCTACTATGGTAGAAGACTGAACAAGGTAAGTGCAGCGGACCTCTCTACTAGACGACTGAACAAGATAAGTGCAGCGGACCACTCCACTGGACAACCCAACTAGACGACTTGACTAGATTCACTTGCACTAGTCAACTAGTGCAGTAAACCTCTCCACTAGATGACTTGACTAGATAAGTGCGGTAGACATATCCACTGGAAATTGGTGTAAATATAAAAATACTTACTCAACCTGGCAAATGTGTGTCAGGATTACTGACAATGATATTACATATTAAATTTGTTTTATTATCCAATGAATAATCTATAAACCTTGGACTCACTTGAATAAATAACTAAAAGGTATTACATGATGATGTAATAAAGGTAAATATGATGATGTATATGGCTAACATCACATAACTTATCAATTTATGTTGGGCATGTATCAAATACTCTTACTACAAGGCCTCGCTTAAATCTGTCACGCACTCAAGCACACAGACGCACACAAAGACAGACACACAAACGCGGACACATTTAAATAACTATTTTATTATGATGGACTAAATTAGTAATCAAGACAGATGAAATATCGTTGTTAGAACTACAAGGTTGTTCGTAATAATATTAGGTTAGGTTAGGTTGCAGTGGCAATTCCACGAGGGAACTCACTTAGGCCGAGAATTGGCTCATTGTGATACCACACAATCAAGATTGATTCTACAGTGGGAGTCCTAAATTTTGCCTAACTCAAATGCATTTAGAGTAGGGATCTTTAACGAGTACCTGACATCGTACAGGCTCGGGACTGACAGTTTAACGTCCTTCTCCGAGGGACGACGTGCTTGGATTTATTCACCTCCCGCGTGAATAAATCGAGGGCCAGGTGTGGATCGAACCCCGGTCCTATCAGATCAGAGGCGAGCACGTAAATACTGAGCTGGCCTGGCCCCCCGTAATAATATTATAAAAACTATACATTCACATCGACCGTTTTCCCCATAAGTTGACCAAAACTTGTTTCTTGCCAAAAGAGAAGAGGTATATTTTTGATTAATAAGAATACAGTAAAATAAAGCAAAAGTAGGAAAAAAACAGACTAATAGAAGGCAAATTGATACTGCTCTACATGAATCGTGTCATATCTATCGTAGGCAAAAAAAAAAGACAAAATAGTCCTTAATACATAGCATGATAGAATATCTATTTTAACTGAATGAAACGTGTTTTTTTTAAAAAAAAATCTATTTGAACTAAAACCACACTAAGAAATTGGTAGACTACTATGTTCCGAAGTCTATTAGTAACTGTCGGAGCATAACTAAATGCTTCAATACCATCAAGGAGTTAACTATGCATGAATAGATATATCTTCATTTAGCCAAGGAGTGTTGAGAATATAATGAATTATAATTTAGAATGGACATGGTTGAGAGTACTCAGGAAATGTTAGTTGACTGGGGTGATTGAAAGGTCTAATGTGAAACGGGGATTAGGGGGAAATGAAGACAGAGCATTGTGATTGGGGTGAACTCAATAACGCTTCTATATTGAGCAGACAGTGGGCAGCTCTGACCCTTGATCCCGTCCAATATTATCCACTTGCTTTCAAACATTACAACATAAGTTCCTTAAATTTCAAATCAATTGTTAATTCTTAATTCAAAATTCACTTTTTTCTTAATATATCTGGTTAAAATTTACTTGAAACTACGTATTTTAATCGAAACTTTTAATCTTCAAAATTTTAAAGTTTCACAGTTATATAAACTCCGGATTATTAACATTTAGCGAATATTCTAATATAACTGGTATTCTGTTTTGATGGGACAAACGTAACAATTTCATAATTATGTCATTATAAACTGATAAGGAAACATTTATTTTGTCATCTAAATAACCCAATGATCTTGGAGTAACCTCCATGAATGACAGAGTTATGGTATGAAATACGATGATAAATTATTTTATCACTATGGAGTATACCAGATTTGAAGGAATCATTCTTTTTAGAGACCAACAAAAATAAAACATACAAAAAAACTAATATATGTAAACTTTACAGCCTGTTAGATGCGGCTATTCAAAAAGAAATTGATATATTGATTTCACCCTTCAAGACATAGCAGTTGTGAAGTACACACTGAAAGAAATTGCACTCTCTAAAATATTGAATGGCTTATACTGAACTTTACTATAAATAAACATAATATCAAACTCGTTGACAACCAACTGATATTTTATTTTATTTTAATATGATTTTATATAAATTTTAATACTGTTTCATTGTTTACATGTGACCATAATCATTTTATCAGTTATAAGTAATTTAAAATCATAGATCATATGAAATGTTGTTAAAGTGCTGCTTCATCGTTCACATGTGATTATAATCATTTTATCAGTTATAAGGCGCTTAAAATCATTGATCAATCTGAAATGTTGTTGAATTGCTGTTTCATCGTTTACATGTGACTATAATAATTTTATCAGTTATAAGTAACTTAAAATCGTTGATCAATGTGAAATGTTGAAATTAATAAACTGATGCACTTGATATCGGAATATCGGACTGATTATTAATTTCATACTCACCTCGTTTATACCTGTCATATTGTATATCCCATTATTATAACCAATTCAACTTCAAATTTTGAGTTTTTAATAACCTTCATAAAGGTACATAAAGAAGTATCGCTCACATCTATAGTTTTAGGTGTGAGTTGAGAAAAATTTTCCTCTCCAATCTAATTGGTTTGCATTCAGATATAATGTGACCAAAGGTTTCTACCTAGTATAGAGAAACAGTTTACATTCTTCGTTTGATGTGCAATACAGCTTACATTCATAGTAGTTAAGTAAAAAAATTTAACAGGTGTTCTACATACATTATTAAATTTTCCCTTTGAGGATGTAAAAACAGATAGAATGAGCTTTAGTCCAAACTAAATTGAACTCAATTCTTTTTACTACCTTTAACGGATTTCTTTTTTATTTATTTTTCCACTCCTGTGAATCCTGAGCTGTATAGTGATACAATGATGTATAGTGACTCCATGATGTTTGTACGTTTCGAAACATTTCTAAACTTTTACTAACTTATGCCCATATAATTCCTAGTTTTGATATATTAACTTGAAAATCAAATTATTTACACGAGTTTTTATTATTAATTTGTAAGCGATCAGTATATCGAGTGAGAGAACTTTTATTAATATCAAAAATATCTCAATCTAGATGATTTTTTCTGATAACTTTAAAGACCACAGTAAAATGAATATAAGGCATTGTATCTAATCAAAGTATAGGTCAAACTATTAATGTTTTATTCTATGATTTTTTTTATATTTCTCTCCCATAGAAGCCTTTTTACATTGTAGAACCATTTATTAATCATTTTAATCATGCCAAAATATTTATAAGTAATATTTATTTCATAAAAACGGAATATGTAATATAATCCAATTCTATATTTTGCACTTAAAGCTAGGAGGTAGGTATCCGTGTAACCTACCTCTTTTCCGATGTTTAGTTTTAAAATATTTGGTTTTATTATTATTTTGTTTGTTTATATTTTGATTATGACTGTCACATAACATATGGTTCATAAGTTTTTCAATAAAGTAATACCATAATGTGGGCTAGACTAGCCTAGTGGCTTTCGTGCTTGTCTATGGACTGGTAGATCCGGGGTTTGATACCCACTCTGGCACTCGATTTATTAACGCAGCAGGTGAAAGAACGTTAAGTCATCAGTTTCAAGCATCTACAACGTTCAATGCTCCTGCTTAAATACACTGATTAATTTAGCTTAGACAACATTTAGGATTAACAAATCAGAATGCTCATTGTGTGTATCAAAATGAGCCAATCTTTGACCTATCTCTGTTCTCTTGAAGGACAGCCACTGCAAACTAACTTAAAGTTCTACACCTAATTTTCAGTTGTTTAATACTTTCACTGTACCAAAATTATCAAGCTTGCATTATTTTTATTATAGGACTACGTTTACTTCAGTTTCCAACCGGGTACCATTCCTCTTAAAGCAAAAGATATGTATACATCAGCAGAGCTTGCTTCATGTTTATAAGTTTAATTGCTTTTACATAAAATTATAAGCATTATGATCTGCTTTCACAATGCGAATTACATACTAATCAATTTTCATTTACAAGATTTGAATCCTTTTACTTCAGCTTGATTTGTTTCTCATATTCTTGTTTTCTTTCATCGAATTATATTTCTCATGGTCTCAAAGTCTGTCAAAGTTTCAGTTATGTACTCATTAGAATTCTAATACTCTTTTAATTTCTTTTAACTAAATTCTATTTTGAACAAAAATCTCATTCTTAAAATACAAACATATATGTCGGATATTTAATCCAATATTTATAAATAGAAATTAAATGTTGCTGTATAGATGGTTATAGCTTTAAACTAGGATACAAAGTTTTAACTTTCATAGGAATAAAAGAATGCAAGTTATAAGAATATTTCTCCAATTTAGAACAACTACATTGATGAATATTGATTGTTCTATTTCGGTAAATCTAGTCTTTTTAACATTCGACGGAAATAGGTTGGAGATTAGATGGTATTTAAATTATCTCTGCCATACATTAGCAGATCCTTCATATCATACATTCAGATCTTCAGATCATACATTAGATGAATGATCCTTCTTGATATATAGTGTTTCATCCGATTAGCGTATGAATCTTTATAAACTTATACTTTTTTTAAGAAATCGCTTACTTAATCATAAATAAAGTTCAAACCAAAGCTTTTACAAAAAGTATTAAATTTACTTATCACAAAAATTTAATATTCGATTAGCCGATATTTAATATAAGCATATAAGCATTGTTTTTACTTTTATTGCTGTAACCAAAACATAACCACACATTGAAAACAAAATAATTTCATCATTTTTTAAGTTTTATGTAAATATGACAAAAATTTAATTAATTAAAAAAGGAAACCCCTTTTATGTAACATATGTTTTTATACTCAAATTTAGCTACACTGAGTAATTTTTTTAATAGGACTTATTACTATAACAGAATTTTTCAGTGAACTTATAAGCTTCTCAGGTTTCAGTTCATATAAAACATTAAAAGAGATAATTAGAAAGAAATGAACAAACTTTATAATTGGGTTTGTAAGAATATTTGATTACCTAAAACAGGGGGTTGTCAATCTATTTCCTTGGCACTAAAATACAACTTTTTTCTAAACTAAAATTTCCAACTTTCTCAAATGTTGTTTATTTAAATAGAAGCTGCACTATAAACATTTGGAGAAGACTCTATGGATATAGAATTAATTATTCTTCAGTATGAGGTGATTTCTAAGTAGACACATTAGTTGTAATTGACTCACGTTTTGTTCTCATTGTCTTTTAATGATAAAAACTAAAATACGCGATAAAAAGCAAAGATGACGCTAAAAAACCATAGAATTATTTTTTACCGGCAGGTTTTAATGTACTGAATTATAACTAAATAGGTTTTGTAATTCAATTTACGGTTTGTGGTCTTTGCTATAAATGGTTCTGAAAGATTAAAGTGTTAATATTAAATACGTATGACTTTAAATTATATTTATTTATTTTCTAAAATTATGGTATACGTTATATTATATGAAAATATACATCCCAATTGATTAATCAAGGTTTTTGTTGTTGTTATTTTGCTATGACTTAAAATTTCAATATAGTATAACAAGATATGTAGGGAATTAAATAATGAACACTTTACACTGGTAATTTGAGAATCATTACAATTATTGCAGTTTATGAGTACAAACCTTATTTATGGGAAATTAATGCTCTGAAGTACAGAAATTTATGTAATTTGATAGTGAAATAGTTTGATGAGGTAATTGTAAATAGTCAGTTTCAATTATACCATTTTACTTCCTATGTTCTTCTAACATAAAGACCGGTCACATTACAATTATTATTTATATAAGAAATGATGCATGTCACTTTACTCTAGATAATGGACGAGTACTAAAACTGGTTAAGTCGAGGTAAACAGATCGTGTAAATGGGTATAATTTTATAATAATAAAAATAAGCCTGAACTAACCATAGGTAAAAAATAATAAACATAATATAACTGATTGACTTTTTGGTTAAAAATACAAATATGAATTAAATTCGTTATGTATTCTTGCAATTTAAGTTTTCAAGCAATTTCAAAATAAAAATATCAAATACAAAGAATATAAGCCGCACTACTAGATAAAAGGCTAAGTATAGATTGTTATACGCATGCATATAAAATAGGTTATAGATTATAATCATTATAATTAATTGGAAAACCCGTCTCATCTTTACTTATAAATGGTACCAAATAACAAATTATTCAAAATTTTTCTACCAGAATAGCTCTAAAGTGGGAATGAGTATAAAAATATCATCACACGGTGAACGCCAACTTTGGAAATTTAATACTTATGACAATTGTCTTATATGGTGTTCAAGATATCTAAGAAATGAAAATAATCTAAATAATATCTGTCAAAAAATAATAATATATCTTTAAAGTTGTAGAGAATACAATTTCTAACAGAAAATGTGTTTTAAAAATGTCTCTAAAAGAAATTTTTAATAAAATATTTTTTTCTGAAAGTTTTAGTAATTGTTAAATGGTTCGTTGGTTACAACATTTTTAAATTTAGATATAGAGGGGGTCTTAAAACATGATATCCACATAGAAATCTTGAAAGCGTAAATAATGGTTCCCATTTACGTTTTGGCAGCTTACGTACAGAGTACGAACGCTAAAATGAGTAGAAGTAGTGCAATATGTTGTAGAAAATTAGTACATACGACGTATTATTCAACGCACCAGTAATCACATAAGTGAAACATACATTTTAATTTACTCTGATAAACTTAGTTTCAGAATATATATGGTTATGAAAAGTCAATATCTAAAAACCCTTGAAGAGTTTGATGACAAACAGACGCTATAACATAGAAAACAATATAAACTTACTATGTGTTACATGTAATCCAATATATAATGATATAAACCTATAAATAAGGGTTGTTTTTATTGAACTTAGTAAAAAGATGAACAAATGAAATTATTTATTTTAAATTTTAAGTAGTTGAGGGAATGAGAAATCCTGAGGGACGCAAAGAAATTGCCATCATGCTAATTCCAGCTAACTTTCTCTCACCGTAATATTCCAAGTTAAGACTACCACGAAGCATAAAATTGCCTTTGGCGTGCACATTTATTAAAGTAAATTCAGCTATCTCATTTTTCAAAGGTTATTATTCACTTTTGACCCGCCCTTCATGCAGTACTCTTTTATTCTTGACAGATTGTATTAAATTCTAACAGTATAGCGTCTGAAAACTGCTTAACCAATAACTAAATAAACTGATGGAAATATGGCCTTCACAATGCACAACACAATGCTGAATTTACAATTCAATAGCAATTGAGTGAGTATTTCTACATTTTTCATCTTATAGTTAATATTAACAAAAATGAAAAAAACCATTTTGAAGAAATTTTCTATTTTTTAAGGAATAAAATATTTATATACACAACATTTAAATTAATATTTAAAATTATATAAAAACATATAAAACTAATATTTTGATAACATATACAAATTAAAACACATTATTTACTCTACAATAAGTTTGTTGCCAGTTATAAAGTCACTATCTGTGAGCAACAAACACCTTAATAACTTTAAACACCATCAAATAATATATTCTGATGAAATAATGTCATTCGATGCCTCCAGTTTTTTAAACACAATATATATGATGTGATAGATTTCTCGAAGTGCTAATTAATTTAATAGAGTTGAAGGTTTAATTGTTTGTAATCAAACTTTTTCTAGAGTTTTGAATATTTCCCTTAATATATTAAAAGTAACTTTATATATTGTAAACTACATGATGAAATTTAACCCACATTTCTCATTACTACTGCTACTAGACAATAACAAAGATTACTATGAGAAAGATAGTAGCTTAAACGACCAATCGTAATTTATAAATATAATATAGCGAAACTACAAATCAGGAGAAAGGGTCTACAAATTGTTTTGCATTAAAACTTGGCATCTCCAGAGGATTGGGTTCTATCTCGAAAACTATAAGCTCTGATTACAAATAACGATATTACTAACATAACGGTGGTTAGGTGACACAATAAGTAACAATTATATAACATAAAATTTTTTTACGCTTAGATGAATTTAAAATCATTTTTGAAATTCAATAAGTAAAGTTGACTATTATAGTATATGTATTACATTTTATTTTCCTCAATTTCATTAAACTATTGATCTAATCGAGTACCAAACATTGTGCAGATTTGGGACCAACAGTTTCATCCCCTATCGTATACATTTGCCATCTCCCAAATACAAAACCTAGGTTTATGGCAGAATTTGAACCTTCATATCTCAATGCATGTTAGAGTAAATCTCACCCTGATTTGTATAATATATCACCTGTATGAATACTCATGTATTCATATGTATACATCTGTGATTTGTACAATTAAAACTAATCAAGATGAAGAGAACTATTAAATATATGATTAAAAACAAAAGAAAATATCTAACTTTATGTAATTTTTTTCAAAAAGGTATAAATATATTTCTTGCATAAAGTTATTGTTAATACACATAATCAACACCAGTTAAGACTAATTCCTTTGCACTAAAGTATGACATTTTTCGTAATTGCATACAGATATTCAGCACGGATGAATGTATAGAAGAACCAGTGTAAACACCGTTATGATTGCATGATGTGAGTATTCCACAAATATCATTTTAGAACTCAAAATAATTCTGTTAATGTTTAGAGATATTTTAGGACCTTCAATTCAATGGGTACGGTATATTGAATTCTAGATGAAGTCCAGAAGCTATGGCATAATGCAATGGAGTCATGTAGTCTATTGTCCTTATAGTGTAATTGAAACAAAGGCAAACCCACAAATATACTTAGAGTCCGTTATTAGGACAAGACTAGGGCCACGTGTCTGTCATACTTGAATAATAATGATAAGTAATTTGTAATGTAATAACCAAGAGAAAATCTGTGCATCAAGACTCTATGTGCATTATACAAGTATAACAACAATGTGCTTGCAATATAGATTCTGGAACTTCATTATGAATATTGATATAAATATCATAAAATAGAAACGTTTTCCATCCTGTGATTATTTCTTAACTACTTCATGACAACTTTTCATTTAAGTAAATCATTAAATAGAAAAAATAATTATTTAAAAATTGAAAGACGCACGTTCTTTTAATTCTAAATGTTAACTACATATAAGTGACCATAAAAAGGCACTACTATATGTCTACCTGATGATGGCACAGTCAAATATAAGAGTAGTTTTTATTATATTTTTTATGAGTTTGTTTTTTCTTACAAAATTAAAAAAAAAAATAAAAAAACATTACAAAAACTCACTTTGAGTAATAATATTTACACCAATCGTCATCAGAGGAGTAGATGCGATTCATTTGAGGAACGAAACCACACTAGAGAAAGCCTTTGTGATAGTCGCTGTAAAAGTGCTACCAACATACGCAGGGAGGGGAAGGGACAAACAATAAAGTAACGAGAGAAAAAACTAAATTATGTAAATAAACCAAATAATAATAAATTAAAAACAAATAAAATGAGTAAGAGAAATAAATGGAAAAAAGGAAAAAAATAAATATCAACTAAATATATAATAACACATAACGAAAAAAAATAATAATTAAAAAGAATGTATGAAACTAAGAAATTAAAAAAAAATAATATTTGGATAGTTGATAACTTTTTTTTGAACTGTAAGAAGATATAGCGATTTCTTCTGATTACACAAAGATTATTTTATTGAAAAAAAAACGAAAAATAGGTTTTGTGGAGTTCACAAAATTAAGATTCAAAAATCTAAATGTACTTTATTAGATAATTATCTATATTAACTCACTATGATTAGAAAGTTTAAAAGGAACTGATAAGTATTTAAAAGTTATTTTTCGGAACAAATTATTACTATGGAACATAATGAAAATATTAACGGGTGTTCTAAAAAATATATATTCGACTATTGCTAATGAATTATGATCCAGGTAGTTGAGATGGCATTAATAAATTAATCCAAGAATCAATATTTACCTACTGTTTAAAAAAGTAATAGTAAAATTAAACCATTCTGGATGCCAAAGAATGATCTAAGTAAAATACGTTTGATACTAAAAACTGAATTGTTTGTAATTATATTAATAATTTCAGATTTGGATTTATTAATTATTCAACTAAGTTTATTTATCATTATAAAAAAAGAAGTAACTATACTTGTGTTTTTTGTGTTTAATTATTTTTCAAAATCGGTTAAATAATTTTATTGTTTTCGTTGGCAATCTATAAAGTATACACAAGGCAACTTTACAAAGTGTACAGTATTATAATAAAGTTGTATAAATGTGTAGATGCAGTTAAATAAATATCATGGAAAGTTAAAAGGGTTTTTCCAGCAATTATTAATGTTTTGTCGGAGGACACTGAGAGTGATCTGTGCTCAGTCAAGCCAGCCAATGCTCGTTACGCTGATGACTGACTGACTGACTGTGTGAGAGGAGTTGAACTGATTAAGAGCTATAATTTGATTTCATTCCGCACAAGTATCTTGATTAAAATAAACTAAATAAATACCAACTAATCAAGTGTTCAAAGGTAAGGTTCAATAACATCCAACACGCCTTTGAATCTGCAATCAGTACTAGGGCATATAGACTTTAGTTTGACGTTAAACCATTAACAGTTATATGTAGAGTATTGACTTTATTTTTACTATCAGAATTAATGGAATATTTTAGTGGCTAAAAGGGTCACTTTTTGGTGGATATTTTTTTAATTTGTATACCGTTTATCTAGGTTAGGTTGCAGTGGCAGTCCCACAAGGGAACACACTTAGGCCGAGCAATGGCCCTTTGTGATACCACACAATGAAGATTGATTCTACAGTGGGAGTCCTAAATTTTGCTTAACTCAAGTGTATTTAGGGATCTTTAACGAGTACCTGACAACGTACAGGCTCGGGATCGACAGTTTAACGTCCCTTCTCCGAGGGACGACATACTCAGATTTATTCACCTCCCGCCTGAATAAATCCAGGGTCAGGTGGGGATCGAACCCCGGTCCTATCAGTTCAGAGGCGAGCACGTAACCACTGAGCTAGCCTGACCCACTACCGTATCTATAAAAGGATCGATTCCTTTAACAATGACCAACACAGAATATGGGGTACAAAGTTCAACAATGCATGATTATCTCAATAGATATTTCTTACGTAATACATTTAAGGCAATAACGGAGAATATATAGGAGTAGATAACTGGATGGAAATGGAGATACAGATGAATCAACTATAGTCTTAGAAGGATATTCAGAGTTTAATGAGCCTCAATGACATCTATTTCAGTACCAGTATGTTGGGATCTAAAATATGAAATTCTTTCTGTTACCTCTCATATTGCACCATAAATGTTTTTTAAATATCATTGATTTAATCTGCACCAGTATGCTACTGGGAGTTACTTTTTTACAGAATTATACGATGCTCTTTAAATTTTAGAGAGTAAATGGTTTCGGAGTATATTTTGGTGTCAACAGAATGTACATTTAAGCCTCCATTCTATATTAAACTTACGAATAAGTAATTTACATTCACTGATAATTAATTAATAGTACTAATTTTTATAATATTTATTCGAAACATATTTCGGAATAAAATGTATTTAGTACAGTATGTGACATATTTAAAATTCCATATTAAATTATATTTACTAATAAATTCCATCTCTTCAATAATTCACTATCAAAATAGGATGTTACATATGACATATGTAACTGCTTTCTCACCAATATTCTGTGGAAGATGAAAAATGTACTTATTTCTAAATACCTATCATTTCTACTTTACTATCAGTAAAGTAATCGAGAAAAAATATGATCTCGAGATTTTGATAAATTTACATGTTTTGAAGTCCCCAATATCATTTTATGACGTTCTCTTGATGATATCTAAATCGTTGTTTGAGTGGGTGGGTGGATGGATGGGTGTTTATTCAAAAGTTTATGTACAGGCTAGAGTCTAGAATATTTAATGGATCAAAATATTATTTTACAGAAAAATGGTCTTCATAGTGTAGATGTGCTGTTCTATTAATTGGGAGGAATTACAAATAAAGAAAGGTCACTTTTTTTACTAAAATGTGTTTATAGAATTTTTTTTCCTAAACTGCCAACTCTAGAGCCTTAAACTTTACGCATATCATAGACACAACAAAAACAATAACTGAGATAATTTATTATTATTAATAAATTATAATAAATTTAATAACTGAGTGAATTATTAATTTATAAAAAAACATTAATGAAATCTCAATTACTGCAAAGAGCAATAAAGCTATAAAAACTAAATATTCATCTTGGATTTATGGTAGTTTTATGTAATTATGCATTATCATGGATATAGTAATGTTTATATAATAGTCTTATGGATAGGCCATAAAATCATTCCTTTTTTCACATTTACTTTCTTAACAAATAAATTTTCACAATAAAATTCACAAGAGCAAACATTCTTTTTCATACTTTTTGTTATTTCTCAATATGAATATGATCATGTAATTTTTCTTCATTACTTATAAATTGTATGATGTTTATTACTAATGCATAAATGATGCAAGAAATGAGAATGCAAATGTAAATAATGTTTCTTTCACCTGCTTGATAATAATGAATAAAACGATTTGAATTTTATTGAATACAATGCGAATGACATTTTCGTACGTCACCTGCAACATAATATCTCCTCTGCTATGACCAGTGGCAGGCAGAAAGCAAGATAATTGAATGTTCTCACATTCCCCTTTAAAAGAAGGGAGATATTCATCATTAACAAATGGAATTCTATGATTTTAAAACAATATATATCTTTCATTATCAGTATACAGCATTAATTTGAAGAGTTTAATGATCCATGATTATTATTAATAATTATTATTTTATTATTATTAGTACATATTTGCTAACAAATATATACACATATATTCAAGTAAGTCACATAAAAAAAAGTAGGGGATTAAAACACTACAATTTACTGTATTGTTCATTACAATGAAGAGTTCCTAGAAGAAGAAATCAGGTATATGGTATTTAAAAAGTTTCAATCTCTCTGGTCTATCAAAAAAGTTAACTGATAGTATTAGGGCAAAAAGTAAAGCACTCTTTGAAATCATTTGAATGTGAGGAACTTATTTTAAGAGGCAGTTTGTTAATAATCTCCTGCAGTAAATTCTTAAATGATATACTATTTTTATGAAAATAAGTTAGACATCTCAGTTGTCTTTATTAGTCGGAATTTGCTGTAAGGCTGATTGATAACTCTATCCGAATCCAAAATAACTGTTTTGTATACTGAACATCATGCACAGATAATGGATAGCTTACATTGTACCGACAGGTAATGGTCTTTTTGCTGAAAAAAGATGAAAAAAGTCCTTTCTTAATTAACATTTGAAGTAAATAATTATTCAATTGATTTTAAAGAAGCAAAAAAAAAATGGTACTTATATCTTCTGATATGAAAAGAAACATTAGTGAAAGAGCTTTCCTAAAAAGCTGTTATAAAGGTTTACCCAGCAATTAGATCTTTTTAAATTGAATGAAATTAAAATTGAAGGAATCATTCAACATATTAAGACTACTTCTAATACATTAAGGATAAACACAGTGAATGTTACAATTTTCCATACTACTTTAAAGCAAATTAGGTTACTTGCTTTCCTTTATTTATTGTATGCTTTCATTTGCCTTTCGAAGACATTTAATTTAAAAAAGATTTAGAGTGTTAATCCTCTATTTTTATTTCTGATGATCTACTTTAATATTTATATCAATGTTATTACAATAATTATTATCTAAGAAGACTTATAAAACAGATCACAAAAACTCATTAATATATTTCGACTGCGTCGTCACCAGGTAAAACCCGAAGGCTGAAGTAAATAATACTTTTATTATAAACATATCTCTATCATTTTCTAATCATTCATATTACATTATGTAACTAAATTAGAAGGACGCAGGAGAGAATACCGTAAACACTTTTTCTAAAGAGCATGTCCAAACATGTGTAGTAGCTAAATTATACAATGGTTTAAAATTTAACGATTTCTAATTTTAAAAATAAAGGAATAATGAAAATGAATATATACAAGAAGGTAAAAAATTATGTACTTATCTAATATAAATATTTTTGCAACATTTGTCATGTTATTATATAGTCACACGGTTCGTATAGTTTGTATTTTAATTTGATAAACAAAAACTGAACTTCTATTTTGTTAAAAACTGTCAACTGTAAATATATAAAGTTAAATAATCAGAGGGTTATTTTTATTTTCAATTTTAAATGCTTGAAAGGTTCGGGTTTGTATTCAGGGTGTTGATGTTTTTTTCGAAATGTTGTCAACAGTGTTGGGACTCTAAAAGTGGATTGGAGAAATATAGACCAAAAGTGAATCCCCGCTGAGCTTGCTCCGATAAGAATCCAGAATTAAATTCCCTTCTAGTCAACAAAGTGGATAATAAAAACAACTCCCACCTTTCCACTTTCTTAGCTTACACTGGGTATTTGATTCTCATCCAACCATTGCAAAACGAATTAATTCTTATCAATACCTTCTTCTTTGAAATTAATGTTTGAATATTAAATATTTCATGAAAAACACTATGAAATATTGAGTATTCAGATTTACCAATTCATTCAAATATTGTTATTTATTAAGTTACAAATAGCAGTCCACAAGGAACACACATAGGCCGAACATTGACCATTTGTGATACCATACAAACAAGATGATTCTACATTAGGAATTCTTAATTTTGCCGAGCTCACGTGTAACTAGAGTAGTGACCTTTAACGGGTACCTTAAATCGTACGAACTCGAGACGGACGGAATATCGTCCTCTACGAGGGACGACATGCTCAGGTTTATCCTCCACGTGAACAATTCGAGGGCCTTAGTGGGTATTGAGCTCCGGACCTACTATTTCAGATGCAAACACGTTATTCCTGGCCAGCTATTTATAAGTAACACCTAATAACTAATAATCATTTTTGACATCTGATGTACTAGCAGAATTATAAAATCATTATGATAACACAATGCAATTTATAATACACGATATAACCTTATATATAATAATATATGCCTTCAGATTTGTAGAAGAAGCCATCAGCTTATCAAAGTGTTTATACTCAATTTTTTACCTTAATTACTATTTTATGGCTTTATATATATATATATATATATATATATATATATATATATATATATATGTAATATATATATATATACATGTATGACTTATCAATATTTATGAGTTCTTCAATAGTTAAGAGAACGTTTGAAGTGTTTTTTACTTTGTGATTTTGTTTTCTGATCAGCTTTTTTGATCTAGATATTTGTTTAATATAACAATTTGTTATTCCTCTCAGGGAATATCGTTTGATGTAGTGTTAATTTCATAGAAAACAATCTAATCGTGAAACATACTCACATTTAGTGACAGGTTATCTGTAGGTTTGAAACCATTTCTTGATTACATAGTTCAGATTTAACTACATTGTTTTAATATTTCAATAATCATAATCATCCTTTCAGTACAACGATATTTTAGGGACTTGTACGGGTATCTCTTAGTTACTTTAGAGTAGAATTTTTGTTCAGATTATATTGGAAATCTGATTATTTTACGATATGCAAGGAGTGTCTTGAAATAAGCTTATAATGTTTAGATAATCCAAGTTCCATTACTAAGTGACTGAGACACGAGTCTCTAACTTCTAATTGTATCAGCTAGTAGGGAGGAAATTATCAAGAAGATATATTTAACTTCCCTGCATCTATACGCTTCATTTATAGTCAATATTTGGAACAACAAACAACTTTGTATAGATAATATTAACTTCATTATCGTAATGATGTTCTCTGTTTAATGTGTATATGGTATTATTTTGTGACACTCTCTATCGTCTTTCAATTTTCATGATTTACTTGTTTTTTAACGCGTATCATGCAGTTTTATTTTTCAAAATTTTTTGGTCACAAATTGTGCGAAATTTAGAACTGGAGGCCAGTAGCAGTTTGCTTCTCAACGCGAATACTTCGCACTTCTTCCCGATGACGACGGATGTCGAAATATCGAAGTGAGTTCTGTAGTGTCTTTCTGTGTTCTTTTCTATGTGTTAAAGTATATATATATATATATATGTTTATACTGAGGTAATGTGGGAAACAGTTCCAGGCTGTCCAAGAACAAAAGGAGGTGTTTTAGTTGGTAGTCTGGTTTACTGGGAGCCCAGCACAATGTGCGTAAAGGTTTTCATTTCCTTAGCAAAAAAAAAAGAAAAAAACATATATATATAGATCTTAAACACATTAGAAATGAAAAGCTGTCATTATTGTAAATTTGTTGGGCATAGTTCAAAGAATGTCTGTCAATAACTAATGATTAATAACACATGAAGTTGATCTACTGTATAACCAATACTTCGATGATTAGACTACCAAAGAAGTTTAACTTCTTGAACAATAAAAATATTTGTACATTTGTATAATCTGACAGATTAGTATAAACTTATAATATATTTTACGTTTCAAGCAAATGTCTCAAAAAAATTATAGTATATCCTATTTATTTGTTGTCTCTATTTTAAAATGAGTGACATTTTTCTGACTTATACCAGTGCAGATGGACTCAATGTTCTAGTCAGACTGTAAAATTTCAGTTATATAGTCCATAGAGGATAACTGACTTCTACTTTCAATGGGGAATCAATAAGAATTCACGTGGGAAATATTTGAAATGTCTCTAGTTCACTTCTTTAAAAACCTTTGAAGATTTCCAGACCTACTTTTTTTTTTAAACAAAACGGCTTTCACAATTCTCTATTGTCACAAAAGACTATTCTCTATTTTAAAAAGTTAGTATCAATCATAACAATAATTTCTAGTGCTTGTTTTTAAGGCAATATACTTTGAGAAAATATCAACAGTGTTGAAAAATATGGGCTATATAACATTAAGAAGTAAAGATCAAGTGACTCACACTAAACTATAATTAGATTAATTTTGTTGCTTACAATGGCAATATTTTGACCGTCTCTATTCTCAGGATGATATGAGAAAAATTGGGACACAGTTTTTGCCTCAGTTGGGTTTTTGACTCTGACGAAGACCGCTTGTTACGGTTGAAAGGTCTTAGTCTTGTTTTACCATTTCTTATTGTGGTTTGATCATTGATTTATATATATATATATATAAAGATTTCACATAAACACGTGAAACAACAATCAACGATCAAACCACAATAAGAAATGGGAAAACAAGACTAAGATCTTTCAACCGTAACAAGCGGTCTTCGTCAGAGTCAAAAACCCAACTGAGTTGGGTTTTTGACTCTGACGAAGACCGCTTGTTACGGTTGAAAGATCTTAGTCTTGTTTTCCCATTTCTTATTGTGGTTTGATCATATATATATATATATATATATAATTATTAATGTTGTTAAAAATATCGACCGTGAAATAGAAACGAAATTACAGTTTATCAGGACTCGGCCAGTTCTTCAGGCTCAAATTAAACTCTCTTGGCCATCCTGTCAGTTTTTATTTAAAACATTTTTCATTGACAGAAGTAAAAAAACTTTGAAATATAAAAACTAAATATTACCTTACAAATTATTTTACAAAGAAAAATATTTGTAGATTTGTATAATCTGACAAATTAGTACAAACTTATAATATATTTTCCGTTTCAAACAAATTTCTCAAAAAAAAGTTAAAGTATATCCTATTCATTTGTTGTCTCTATTTAAAAATGAATGGCATTTTTCTGATAAAAAGAAAAAATAAGATAAAAATATATAAAACTACAAGACAGCATGTAATATTAAAATTATTATAATGGTCATAATAATATTATTTATATATGTTATTGAAATATTATTGTAGTAGTATTAAAATATTATTAATATCTACGACTAGTAAATATAAATATTTCTATGATAAATTGATATATTATTATAGATAAGAAAAACATATTTTTTCTAATATAGCCAAATATTTTAAATAAGATGTAATATTTACCTCATCTTTGTCAGTGAGAGCATCACCATTTTCAACTCTAAACCTTCGGCCGATTGCATCATGGCCTGAAACCTCTATCTGCGGCAACTGAAATACATTTATATGGTTACTTATAGTGTTAAAAATTATGATATTCTGTATTATGACTATTATAAATTAATTAATAAATAATAGACAATATTAAATAAAACCTTGAGATGTCTAATAAATACAGACCTTAATGATGTTTTATTGAGACAAGCCATAATAAATATTAATGTTATGTTAATGATAATAAATATATAATAATACAATATATCAAAATAATATATATATCAATTTTAACAGAATTGAGTGATGAAATTTAAATTACAGCTGCATTCTTCTTCTGTATTTGTTCAAAAACAATGCTCATTGATTTAACAAAACTAATCCAATTTAAAAGTATTACAATCTATTTATTGTACTTTTTCTTTCAAATTATAGGTATCAAATGATTTGTCATAAAAACAGTATAGAAATTAAAACCTAGTAAAATCACAACTTGTTAATGACTCTCAAGAACAATTACAAAAAAATTGAAAAACTACCATATTATCATTACCTGTGATGTAATATGACGAAACTTGGAGTTTGTTTTAACAGAAAGGATATTTAAATGAACAGTGAAATGTACAGTACTGTACGAGAGCAGTGTGGTTCTGTATATTATTTATATAACCCCAATCCAGCAGATTTAACCTCTGCAGATTTCTAGTGCATTGCTTTGCATTAATAAACAATATACATTCTGTATTATTAATATAATTCTGTAGTATTATTTATTATAACATTCTGTATTTCTAATAATTTATTTTATGTATTATGATTTATCAATTACTCCATTCATTCATTGTCTCTTGTTTTTTTCTTTCTCTTGGCCTGGTAGACTTATGTGACATCATTTTGGAACACTGACGAGAATTGTTACTTGTTTGAAAGATATAATTCCATTTCTATATTCCTTCTCTAGATTTAGATGTCTAAAGCATAGTGTCAAAAGTACATAATTGGCTTTAATATTACTTTGTATTAATGAATTACAGCCTTAAAATGTATTTCCATTTCAGTAAAAGCTTTGTTAATATTTGTTTATAGAGGGTTGCAGTTTTTTTTTTACATAAAAGGTATAAAGCCCAGTGTGAATGTTTCAGCTTCAAATGGACGAATATCAAACGTAGCAGCTGATGGATAAAAACAAAAAAAAGGAAGCGAACAGATTCGATTTGTCAATATTATGTTCAAAGAGAAAGTATATTAGGTAACTAGTTGCATGCAAATGAAGGAGAGCAAACTTAATCTGCAAAATAATCTTTTTCACGCATCACTATCACTGTGCAAAACAGTAAAGAAGAATTATCTGTTTTACTCTAGTATAGTTCATTATTATTTTTCCAATATCACCTTTTAGCATTTTTGTGACTAGAAAAGATATCAATAATGAATGAAACTTCTTGTTTAAACCACAGAACTGTTAGAAATTATATAAAATATCTTCAATTTTTTTTAATTATAATAATTTTAAATAATTTTAGTTATACTAAATAGTTAAGTTATCTCCTATGCGTAATGTTTATATAAAATATCCTTGAATGGCATTGAATCAATGACAATGACATGGTATTGAACGTGATTTTTTGGAAGATATGGTAGTTCAGAAGATACAATTAAGCTGTGCAATAGAACGAAAGGAAAATATTTCTAATTAATGAACAATATCATAAAAAACTGAGAAATTGAAGCTCCATGAACACGAAAAATTATTTTTGTCAAAAACTCAGATAAAGACAAATCTAGCAAAATGGTTGCACTACTTGAAAGTGAATGTGACAGACATAAGATCAATAATATCAGGAACTAGATAGAAGCATTAGGTTTTTTTGTTACTAGCTCGCAGGAAACTTGAAATGAGTCATATCCAATGAAGAAAAGATTGACTAGTTTTTCTGAAAGGAAGAAATCTATTTTAACGCTTTTATTGTTAAACGCGGAAACTCTGACAAAATAAAAGGATTAGGCTGTAAAAGTGAGTGCCCATTGACAATGCATTGAAAAGGAATACTATGCTAGAAGAATAAGAATGAAAAAAACTGCTTACTCTAGAAGCTACACGATTGCAGTGACCCTTAGAATTACTAAATAAATTAATGAAGAAATTAATACTGTCCATAAATTATTTAGTCAGCTTAAAAATAGTCAATGTAAAAAAGTAAACAATGCATAATTTTATAAACGACAGTAATAGGACTGATATGTTAATACCAGAGTCCTCAGATAAAAAAAGAAAATGTCTACGGGTATTAATGCAACCTTGCTTCATGTGTGTACTCTTTAGAAATACAAAAACGATTTCCTTCTAATAATTAATGTAGAAATAAAACTTACACTTATCAAAAAAAATCAAGCCTTCTGAGGTTAAAATAATGCCAACGCTGATGAAAACAAAATGATGATATATATAATCTTGATAAGAAATATTTATATAAACAAATACCCAAAGAAATAAATTACCTTAGAGATGAAAAATGAAAGAATAAAGCGTTTAATAATTGGATTTAATTTTAGTTCAATCAGAGTATTTATTACACTGAATGTAGAGAGAATATTAACAAAAACCTAAAGGCGTTTGTGTTGATAAACAATGAGTTTCCTATGACTTGTTATTGGGTTTTATCAGAAGAATATTTAAACTCATTCAAAATAGAAATCTAAACATATTCCAATAAATCATTAAAGAAAAGTTATTTAAGAAAATATAACCAAATTCTAAACTTAAAAGCAGTAAACAAATTCAATAAGAAAAAAAGATGAAAAGACTGTTATACCAAAAACAGATGACTTTTCTTTGTAAACATTAACAAATTGATAATAATTATGAGGTTACAGATTAATTAGGACCACAATAAAGATATTTAAAAATTAGAAAATCTATAAATGATAAAAAAAAACACAATCAGTACGTTTGTTGTGGTTAATTTTGATATGTGTATTTCTTAGGTCAATGATAGTAGAATAAAGTTAAAAATATATAAATTTGTTACTGTAGTCCATGCAAATGTTCTACCCTAGACGAAAAAAAAACAAAAGAACAAGTTAATGATGAACCCAAGGGAGGTTTAATGGTGTATCTCAGCTTTCACGTCACCATTAACTCTTCCATATGAGAAGGATCAAGACATGTGCCTACTTTCAAAATCTTAACAAACAACCCAGCAAAGTCTAAGTGTAAACAAGACTAAGCATCTTAGTCCATTAATTGTCTCAATGGAAATATTTTACTGTTACCATTATAATCTGTCTTCTTGTGGATCATATTAAAATTAAAAATCCCAACAAAAGCATCTTTTGTAACACTGTATGGAAATCTTATTTTTAATGTTTTACCATACATATAGAAAAGCATCCAACAAATACATGTAAGCATAATACAGTGAATTATTCATGTTATTGTCAAAAACGATATAAGTAATTACTTTGTGTTATCACATGTTAGGACCAATCATGGCAAACATGATTCTAGATGTTTATATGTGGTAGAAAAAGTAGGGATTAAACTAAAGTTGGTAGTGTGTACGTTTGCTTGAAAAATTTTCTAAAATATCTTGCTTACTTCATTCAGGAAAATAAAATATTGTGTAGTGATATTGAATATCATTGATATTCTGATATCATTGAATATCATTTCAATGAAGAACCTAAAGTGATAATTGAGCCGTTTATTTTGAAAGTGGCCTAATTCCATTTTCCAAAAAAATTTAGCTAGCTATTTAAAAAATTACATTTTTACGTTATCTTTACCTTTTGCAGCAAATTGTACAAAATTTATTTAAAATTACTAAGAATTTTTATAACAAAAATTAGTTGATAAATAAAATGACAATATTTTTAAATTTTGTAAAACGCAAACCCTTAAATATCTCGATTTTAACATAAATGGAATTAGGCCACTTTCAAAATAAGCGGCTCAATTGACAAAATTGGAGACATTTGATATTGGACAAATGGGATACATATTGGAGACATTTATCTAGAATACTTATGAATAGTGCCCAGAAATTAATCTACTAATCAATATATGGAAAAGAAACTTCATTGATCAGGGTAATCTACACATAGTTTAAACTTTATAAAACAATACCTCCGTTTGAAGCCAAAGTTATGAGATATTTTGTAAAAACAAAATCTAAACTGATCTAGTTTAAAAGAACTAAGCAGAGATTAAAACAATATAAATCATGTGATAGTAAATTATATGCTATGGTTTAATTTTCAGGGAAGAAGTTAGAAAAAAAAAACAGGAAATAAACGTTCTTTATCTAGAGTGCAAAACAATCCATGATCAAATAAATTAAGGTGGAAATAATACTGAAAATATTGTTTTAGTTAATGTATTTTTTCCATATAAAAATAAATTAAAGGAAAAAGGGTAATATGTGATATAATTGTTTATTAGTTATTTTATAACAATTTGCAAAATATAATCAATTTAATTTAAGATGAATTTAAAAAAAATAGGTTTAAGCTAGATTATTAAAATTAGTTTAAAACAAAAAATGATTTTAAATAAGTTTCTTATTGTTGGCATTGAAATCTCGATTAACAAAAATAGTTATATTCATATTCTGTTACAGATTTTTTTAAAGTTGTTAAAATTATTTTACAGCTTTATATATAAAGTTGTAAACAATATTAAAGTTAAAATTTCATTATAAACTGAATCATTAGTCATATTACAACATATTTTACTGATATTTGCTATATTTGTTTTTATAAATATTGTTATTAATATCACTAAGATTTACCTTTTTTTCTCAGATTAAAAGATTGTATTTGAATTGCATCTATTGTTATTAAATTAAACATCTTTTAATCTATTTTTAAATTACACTGTATTTGTATATTAATGTAATGAGTTAGTTTTAAAAAGTTTTTAAAAGTTTTAGTACCGTTATTTAATTAATAATGACTTTTATGCTAATTAGTAAAGATGACTTTAATGTTTTTTTGCATTACTATAATGTAGTATACATAAAGTAGTAATCTAAATTTCTTTTCATCATTTCATAGTTATATTTTAACACAATGTAGTTTAAAAATATAAGTTCATTTTAAATTGTGTACTAACTTTCTTTTTGATGAGCAGAGATTTTTCCTCCTTTCTTTTCAAACACTTATATAATCAGAAAAATAATTTCATGTGCGCATCACTTAGTAATCTAATAAATAAACTGGCATTTAAACTGCTACATATAACTTTTTTTTCTTAACTTTTAATAAAATAACCAATGCTTATAGGAATCAAATGACGCCATGACGAAAAAATATAAAAGTGAATTGGTGCTTAATTAAGCCAGTGTTTACAATGGATAGAAATAATCATATACTAAATATGAAATAACCAGACCTAAAAATTTGATAAGCTGGTAATAGAATAAAAAATAATTCTATATTATCAATATTAAAAAATAATAAACCTACTTAAACAGATAATTTTAAAAAAAACGACAAAAAATGAAAACAATACATATCAGTGGGATTTAGAAATTGACTTTTCAGGTCGGTTGATAATAATATGTTATATATTTTAAAAGAATTGTTTCGGAATGCACTCCGAAACAATTTTAACTTTACTAAAATTAAATATATTATTAAGTTAATGGACGAGCTATTTAATTCAACGTATCTTTTTAATGCAGTTATTCTTGCTAATTTCAAGGAAAATGTTAACATTTCAATAACCTTGTAAAAGAGCAAATGAATCACGATTACTAATAATTAAAACTAGAGTCATTTGCTGAGTACTATTTCAATATTTTTTTTTCAAAATGTTGCAAATTTATGTGGTAGAGTTTACATAAATAATTATTATCAATTTAATGGGTTTGTAAAATACAAAGAAATAATACTAGATTTAATAAGAAGAAATCATTTTATAAATTTCACTGAGAACACTATATTTTTTAATTATATTTCCATAATTAAATATGAACTAATGTCATTCTAAGTCAATAATTAGTTGTGCAATTTCTTTTACTGAATTATATTAATATATAAATTAATTCAATTCATTAATATTATTAATTATAGCAGTAATTACAAATAATTTTATTAACTCACCAAGTATCCCATCAGTTATTATTTGGTATTCACCCATTGTTACAAAATTAAAGAAAGATTAAGTCTTCACACACAAGAAGTAAGTGTCCTTTGAGTCAATATCACTTACTGAGGGACATGTCACATGACTATGAACACTAAGACTTCGAAACGCGAAGACTTTGGATAAAATTATTTTTGTTAGAGGAAACATACAGTTTCTTCCCCTTTCTAATCAAAATCTGGGGTAGTCTACATTATAATTTTGTATGAAAAACTGGAACATAGTTATAACTATGGGAATAAATGAAAAAAGGATTTTTGTAAATTATAAATTTTATTGTTTATAAACTAGAGTGGAATGGCCTACACTTAACTTTACTATAAGTAAACTTCGTATCATTCTTCTTGAATATATACCAAATAATCTCCAATTTAGGAATAATATAAATGTTTAAATGGGAAAGGTTTATTTGTCTTTCATTCCTGGAGGTTGTACTAATAGTCATTGATCCACTTATCAATATATATCCTTATTTTTGTATCCCCACCACTAAAGCATATAATATCATTAGAAAACCTACAGCAGTAATAACACTTCTGAAAAGCGAAATGTAGATTTCGTGTTACGAAATAATCTGTTACAGGAGGATTTGGTTTTTCTTCCAATAGAAAGAAATGTTTATCTGACCTCTATTTAGAATTTAAGACAATGTTTCTTATTTAAAAATTGAAAACATTCCTATTTTATCTGTAAAATGCCAGAAATAAGCTGTCACATTGAATTCTTAGACAAAATTTTTACTTTTTAATGAACAAAAGATATATCCTGTTGTTTTAAAAATTTCTGAACATTTTTGGATTGTTGTTTTTCTTGCTTTAAATATAATGTGAAATTTCAAGCCTCCAGAATTATTAGTTTAGGACTTAGGAGAAAAATATTAATTAGATACATCAAAGATTCAGGACTGTAGTGTGGCCACAAACCATGGATACATACTCACACACACATACTTGTAATTTCGGCGAAATCTCGAGATCAAATTTTTTTCACGATCACTACAATATACTTATAGTAAAGGAAAAAACTGAAACACATACTTATTTAAATTTATAAACTATTTTTCCAAATTAAAATGTATGTAATAAATGAAGAGAAGAAAATATTGAGGCTTAGTTTCAATGTTTTCACAGCAATCTGGTGTGAAAAATTTGAAAAAGAAGAGGGAAAGGAAGTAGCAAAGTAATTGAATTTAATGAAATCAAAAGTTAGCAACAAGTAAACATGTTGAATTTAGGTTTGTAGGGTAAGCGAATATGTGGACGAAACATTGTTAAAAGAGCTTTAGTTAGTTATTTCATTGATATAAAATTATTTGGTAAGAAATGACGTACGTTTAATATAACACTTCAATTTTATCTGTGGGAACAATATTATCTGCACTACTTTTAAAAAAAAAATTTCATTCTACTTCAATAATCAATTGTTTAAATTTCGTTTTCCACATTATGCTGCTTCAAATTTAACTAATTCTAAGTTATTGATACCTAGCTCCACATATTTGGTTAACTCCATTGTTTCAAATTCTGTTTTGTATAGATATAATATAAAGTTAAATGTATCTTTCAAACATTTAAATTGATTGTATCTCCCCATAAAAGCTTGTTTTACTTCCTGTGTAAATGCATTTGCTTGAATACCAACCAAGTCTTCAAAAATTTATGTTTTTTGAAAATATATTTGTAACTGAGGAAGTTATTTCATAATTTTTATTTCAAAATCCTTAGTAAAGATGTCTGGTTTCATAATAGATATTTTAATAGTTTCAAACAATATTAAAAGAATTAGCCCATGCCCTTGAAGTAGTTTCAGTTCATAAAAATGGTGTGTGATACCGCATCAGAACATTAAATTATTGAACCAATGCAAATTGAATAATTAATCAAAAATATTGTGTCTTTTTCAATTAAAAATAGCTTTATTTCTTTGAATAACGTAAAAAAGTGCTTATAGTTGGTCTGAAACTAAGTCAATGCATGTTGTTCTATGTTAAAATCTCCGAATATTCTCATTCAATTTCCTCTAGAAATTGTGAAAATTATCTTTTATTAAGAGTTCTTGCGTTTATATATGAAAATTAGTTTTGTTACAACTGAAATTACTCTGGAAAATGTTAATAAACTATGCTTTGCACATAAAACTTTATGGCGTTTATACAATAAAATTCAGTCTGAGAATATGAAATATTTTGCTTAACGTATTGAATATATCTAATGTTTTATACTTCTATGTAAGATGCACCGTCTGTTGTGCCAATTTCACTTTCTTTAAATGAAATATCAAATTTTTTTAAAAATATCAAGACCTGTATACTTTCTTTTCAACATTATTATTAACCCTTCCTTCATTATATTTCCAAACTTATATCCAGAGAAAACTGCTAAGTTTGCATAACCTTTCAAATCATTGCTCTTATCAAGTTGCTCTTATTGTTCTGTTTTGAAACAATTCTGCATAATTTAAGTCGTTATTTGAGAAAATATATGACTTTATAAATATGAACTTACAGTAATTTATATTACATTACATTTATATATTACAGTCTGAATATTACTGGACCTTAAATTATGAACACTGTAGTGGATTGTAGGACCAGTAATTGTAGTGTTATTTTTTTGGAACGAACCAATGTTTTGAAAACTGCTTTGAGGAAAATTCCTTAAAAAAAATTTACAATATGAATTATTGAAATAAATAATTTTATCATTTTAAGTACAATATATCGTCAGTTTATGAAACATAATCCTAACAGCGCCATTTCTGTCTATGACAAAAGACTTCAATTTTTATTATTGATTTTAAATTTGTATTATGACTACATACATATGAACAGCTGTATTTCTGTCTTCATCTCACTACTAAACTTATATCATATCTATGATTATGGCTGCACTCCAGTTATTGTAGGCCTAACTTTTAAACTTTTCGAACTAATTACCTTTTTTCCAGTTAACATTTATTTACTATGTTGAAAATATAACACTAAGTTCTCAAATTCACCTAGATATCTTATCAAATCATGTTAAGAACATTAATACCAAAATTGTTGATATTATAAAACCATATTATTTTATGTTCATATATCGCTCACAAATCAAAGTTTTTACAACAATATTACTCTGTTTCATACAAATGACATACAAGGTTTTAGAAGTTTGCCAACTTTTACTTTCTTCTATTTTTATATAAAATATACATAATAGAAGATACTATTTTTATCGTATTGGTGGCATACATCAAATTTTTGAAATCGAAAACAAGAACAGATAGCGACTTACAGGATATTGCACAGTACAAGCCAAAACTAAAACTGCATTGTTTTCCTTAAAACAGAGAATAGGCGTTACAAAACGCACATATCATTTATTGTTCAGAGTCATATTTTCCAACTCGGTCCTTTCACATCAAAGAGAAAGAAATTTCCAACCAGTAAGTATTTTTTTCCTAAATCAGTGTTATAAACTTTGATAAATTAAACAAAAAAGAGAAATATCTAAACCTGTTAAATACGTGAAGTCACTGCAAAAGAAAAATTTAGTACAGCTTATTAAACACAACCCTCTCGCCAATGATTCTATCGAGAAAATATTTTAGCAGTCTTTCATCGTTTTACCTATATTCTTTTAATAAAACTCTTTGTTATTGCAAAATAAATAGTTTGTATACTATTTAATGATATTTTTAAAATAACGTAATATTGAGTTACTCAATTATATTTTTAATTAGTTTTATTCAATGATTATAAAATTAAATAAAAAAAGGAAATGACATTTCCTACAACTTAACAGTGATCACAACGGAAAAGGTATTCCCTACTACTTAACAGTGATCATAACGGAAAAGACATTTCCTACAACTTAACAGTGATCACAAGGGAAAAGATATTTCCCACAACTTAACAGTGATCACAACGGCGTGTTATTTATTAAGTTATGCTTTCTGTTTATTCCGTTGTAATCAGTTAGGTTGGTTGTATTAGGATTGGTTTGGGGGGGGAGGGGGGACACTATTAGTGGTAAAGCGAGAGTCCTCCCTTCAAAGCAACCAAGAAGTTGAAGAAAATATTGTTCATTTTTGTGGAACAAAAGTTTTAAGCATAATAGTATATTTATTCCAAAGCGTAGGCTATCTCAATCGTCACAGTGCAAGATTAATTGATTATTGCTAGGAGATCAACCACTTTTCAAACAAAACCTTGGCTAAAGGCACCAACAACCAGAACAGCAGATATGCTAAAATACTTAAAATCATTTCTGGGTGACATGTTATAGAGTTTAACTATGATGGGAAATATGAATGCAGAACTGTTGGCAGACTGTGGAGTTTATAAGTCCCAATGGAATGACGTTCTCACAAACGAAGAGACGTTTTGTGAGATGGGAAAGCCTGAATGAGCTGGGCTTGTGCGAAATGGTATGACTTAGAGGCTAGATTGAAACATTTATCTCTAATGCTCCGCCTCACTGCCAATTTTACATTCTCCCTTGAGCAAAGTGCATGCCATTAGACTCGTCTATTCCATATATTTATTTTTCTTTTTACTGTTAGTTATCATTCACTCCAGTTCAACTTCATTATAAAATGACCTTCATTCTATTACAATTTAATATTAGAAAGGAAATTGTGAATTTCGGTAAGGAAAATGACAACTTTGAACACAATTTTTCTAGTTTCAATTAGATAAGAAAATTGAACTTTTTATAAAGTTATTTCCTTTTGAAATAATACAATAAACACAGACATCTATTTAATTCATTATTTTATTTAATTCATTATTAAATATTAAATGAATTAAATATTTAATTCATTATTTTATTTTTTTTATATTACATTTAAATTAATAAATCTATTTTATTTATTTATTATATATTATTATTTTAAATTAAATGAAATTTTATTTCAAACAATTGTCTGAAGCATTATAATTTAATAATAAATGAAAAATAATAAATAAATAATAAAAAATTGAGGGATGAACAGAGAAATTAATACATAAATAAAAGCACGGACTAAGCTATCATATCTCTCCAGAAGACGATTCAAACTATAAATTAGACACTGTAAGTGTGTGCTTTTAATTTCTCTATGTTTCATTCAGTACATTGAACTATATATATATTGAATTCTGTAAGTGTTCTTTTTATTATTTTTTCTGTGTCGTGCTTTGTGTAATTTAAAGTTATATATATATATATATATATATATATATACGCCTCCATAAAATTTGTAGCAGAATAAAAGATCGTTCCTTCCAAATAGATTTATTGAAACAGAAATTTTCTGACCGAGGATATCCTTCTAATTTCATTAACAACCGTATAGTCCCTGCAGACGTTCATCATAATTCAGGTCCTAGGAGGGATCGCAGTGACGCGAATTTCCTCATCACCACTTATTTTCCTGGTGCTCATAGGCTGGGTGCAGTTGTCAGGGAGTTTTCCCTATACTTTCTTCTTCCTCCTGTACTTCTTCAGTCTTTAGTGAGGCACCTTCCATTTCCTATCGCAAACCTGCTAATCTTCAATCTATCTTCTCTCACATCTCTTCTCCTAAGCCTCCAAAAACTGCTGGTGGTATGGTTCAATGCGGACGTCGTGGATGTCTAACTTGTCCTATCATCAATCCTGTTCCTTCCTTTACCTCCTTCCATAGTAAACGCACCTACCCTATCTCTCACAAGACCTCTTGTACCTCTGGTAACTGTGTTTACCGTTTGGATTGCACCCAGTGTGATTCTTTTTATGTGGGTTTGGCTTCCACCAAGCTAAGCCTGCGTATGAATAATCACAGGTCATCCGTTGGCAAACGCAGTGACCTTCCCGTTGCTACTCATGCCAGCTCTCACGGACTCAGTTTTAATGACTGTTTCCGTGTACAGGTCCTGAGGCAGATTGATCAGACTAATTCGAAAGTTACTCTGAGAGCTTCAGAAGAAGCACTTATTAGTCTTCTGGGCGGTAGATCGGCTCCTGGGCTTAACCTCAATCGTTGATTTTTTTTCCCTCCTATTTTTTAGTTGTTATCAGCTTTTAATTCTATTTCAGTTAAATGTTTTCATTTTTTAATTTTTATTTGGCTTTTATTTCTTTATCTTCCCTGTCTACCTTCCCTCCGAAAGTTGGCTACACTGTTTGAGTGCTTCAGTTCGAACGCCAAGTCAGTCGTTATCAGCCTTTGGAGCGATTCACTTCTTTTCCTGAAGACGAGGACATCGAAATATAGTAGTGAGTTCAGTGATTTCCTTTCTATGTGTTCTTTTTAAATTCTAGTTTATATATATATATATATATATATATATATATATTAATTAATAATCAAGAATAACTCTTGATATAATATATGAATTAAACAACCACAATAAAAAAAATATATATTAGATACAATGCTCTAAGGTCTTTCGTTACAACATCATCAGAGAGCTAAATAAACTAAGCAAAAATATGATATTTTTTTATCATATTTTTTGTTTAGTTCATTTAGCCCTCTGATGATGTTGTAACGAAAGACTTTAGAGCATTGTATCTAATATATATTTGTCTATTGTCGTTGTTTAATTCATATATACTAGTATATATATATATATACATCATACATTCGGTTTTCAAGAACTATATGGATACAGCTTCTTCACAATGCTAACTTTTCGAAATAATCGTATAATGATTTTAAGTATTCATAAAAGTTGTTATGATTTATGAACAAATAATATTAAAAGAACGTATGATGAAACAGATATGCAGTCATAAGTAGTTTCGTTATTAATAATGAAGTGGAGAGAAATGGAAAGAATCATGAAAGTGGAAAAGTTGCTCAGGGTCTAGACCGTATCAAGAGGGGCTCAATGAAGGCCTGCAGAGTCAATTTCTATATCCCACTGTTTTATCGAAGGTGCTGCTGGTTCAGCATATAAATTTGTCTACTGCTTTCGTTTGTTAAATATATATTCCCTTCATTTCTGCATTCTACGACAACTATAAAAAAGTATACTTGATACCTTACACTTTTAATAAATAGGATTGTTTATTAAAATAACGCTAATAACCAGTTGTTTTAAAAATCTGATGATTTTTTTTAGTTATTTTTTTTTGTAGCTTCAAAGATAGTGCCAAATATTTAAGACTCTGGAGTTAGTAGTTTATGAGAAAAAAAATGTTAAACATGATACTGTCGATATATTGTGGTATAGATAAATTGTTTAGTTGCTACGTGAAAGGGTCAGTGAAGAGTTTGCAAAGAAGTTTAAATTGAATAATTTGTATTCTATGATAATTATAACAGTCAAAAACAATAATATAAAAAAATAGCTTTAGAGTAAATTATATTTAAGAGACTAAGAAAATGTCATTTTGTTTTTTCAACTGAAATGATTTCTGTGTTCAATATTGTTGCCTTGAAAAGTGTTATTTTTATTGATTTCATCCCTTTTAACTTCTCATTTTGTCAACAAGGCTATGACTTAAGTGCTTAATAAACCGTATTCTGAATATAATGGGACATAGAGGGCTAGCTTCCACATGGATGTTTAAATAGTTGAACAGTCCCAATCGTATTTCCATGCGTATTTAATTTTCAGGTAACTAATAATGCTATAAATATTAATATGTTTTTATGGTAGTTTTTTTTTAACAAAAGTAAAAATCAATATCAACACTCTAGTGAAGTTTATACAAATACAATAGGTCGGTCAATCGAGTCATAGAAGTGTTTCACTCGATATAATGAAGTTACTACATATTGTAGAAATATGAAAGATAGGCCACGCAGCAGGAACAAAATTTACAGACTTCTAAAGCAGATAAAATTCGACTTCACATTCTCGAAAAAAGATTATACACTTTTTATTTATACTGAAAGGAAAAAATATGCTTATCATGCCATTTGAAATGTAAAACTGTAATAACATTACAAGTTGTAGGGTAAAAATCTAATGAATAGGTCTCCACATATAAAACTTTTAATGATATAAACAACGCGTTTCGAACACGTAGTGTTCTTCCTCAAGCATTAACTAAAAAATACAATGACACCAGAGAGTTATCTATAGTACAAAGTAAATAAGTACAAAAATTAATATAAAATAAAATAAGGCAGAAAGTACGAACCTAAGGATGAGTGCCATTCCATTTCCAGTCAGTCTTATTCAGAGGCTCATCCTTAGGTTCATACTTTCTGCCTTATTTTATTTTATATTAATTTTGGTACTTATTTACTTTGTACTACATATAACACTCTGGTGTCATTGTATTTTTTAGTTAATACCTGAGGAAGAACACTACGTGTTCGAAACGCGTTGTTTATATCCTTAAAAGTTTTATAAGTGGAGACCATTTCATTAGATTTTTACTCTACAATGAGTAAATATCACATAATAACTGATTACACTACATTAGAACATTACAAGTATTAAACAACATAATAAGATTGACGTATATAAATTATAATGTTATAAAAAATGGTTTATGAAACTAATATTTTATTAAATAAATATTAAAAGGAGTTTAATATGTTATTATTATTTCTTTTATAACAAGATTTTACAATAAACACGTTGATATAACGTAATAAAGAAGTTGAGATTTGATTCTGACAGAGACCATTTTTTATTAGTCTTTTTTCTGATATCTTACTGTAGTTTGGACGTTCATTTAATATATGTACAAGAAATACATTCTTCCCCTTAATATTTTGAACAAACAAAATTAACATCTAAATTTAAAAAAAAAAGGTATCTTTTTTCCTTGTGTATGCATATGTATAGCTCAGTTTATTATATTATTTTATTTATAAAGGATATATAAGTGATCAGTAAAATGATGATAAATTTGACATGTTTTATTATATAGAAAATCTCGTTTAACTGTGAAATGTGTAAATGGAATGTTTCTAGGTTTCTTTCTTTCCTCATTGATTTGAAAAGTTACAGTCTGTAGCTCCAACAGGTTTTCACATTAGCTGTCAAGTCCTTGTTGACGGATGTCCACAACAGTCTCAAGTTCATTTTCTTGTCAATTACACTGTTTCCATTTAGGGAAGCTTGACTTGGTCAGCTATTTTACCAATCATAAAGAAATTCACTTACATTCTGAGCAAATATATAAGAAAGCTGATAGTTAATATTTCGTTAACTTGACAAGTTAAAATTTAATAATAATAAACCAACTACTCTAGTAAATCTACAAGTTGAAAAAGTTTGTTTATCTTTATTATAAGGACAAATAAACTACCAATAATAATTGCACAGTTACAAATAAATTTACCTGTTTAGTATTTGTTTATTTTATTGCTCAAAATTTTACGCTATTTAATCCAAAATGGTACTTATTTTTGGCGAAAAAAATTGTAATTTTTTTTTACAAAATAATACTGAATTTTATTTTTAAAAAGATACAATTTCGACAGAAAAACTAAGGATAGTATTCCTCATTATTTATTGTTAATAAATGGAATACTTAAAAGATAAACATGAGATACATTCTTGAAATTTCGGAGCTAGAGTAATGAATGATTTTAAGCGTCAATCTCCTCAATGATTTATAAAAATTAACTTAAAACTCAAAGCTTCAAATGTGAATCATACAATTTTCGTTTCTCATTTTCATTAACTAAGAAAGGAGCACATTTTATTTTACGTGTATATTTCATATCTTTGTAATGCTAACAGTAACTATTTCTTGCACTTAGCAACAAGTTTAAATTTTGAGAATGACATTTAAATTTTATTCTTAAGTTTGCCAAGAAGTAAAGATTAAGTTCTGTTAACTTAGTACTTATTTGATCCTTTGCTGGTTACTGCCTATGATATATGAATGACAGTGGAAATAATCCTTCAGAACGGTAGAACTGCTCTTTGTTGTAGAGAATTGAGCTTCGTAATTAGAATGGTATAAAATTGCATTATTTATCCATGACTAGATATGTCTCATATTGAATTTTACATTTAGTTCAAACAGTTTGTCAAACCTGCTCTTCATTAGTCCGTATCAGAACCAAATGCAACATGGTCATTACCATTTATATGAGTCCTTAAATACACCTTAGGAATTAATTTTTGTAACTTCAGAAAGGAGGAGAAATATTATTGAATGTGCCCTAATAAAGAACTTCTATGGAAATTTAATGAACAATAGTCCGGGACTTTACAAACTAGATGAAATATTAATAAAAGAAATAAGTAAGCAGATCAAGACTCCTTCAATTTTAGGAACTTTAAATTCAGACAGGGGTGCCAGCAATCGTGAAGACTTCATTCATCACTTTGCTCTCCTGAAGGCGGTTCAAACCAAAATCGAGAGACTATATAAGTACTCTACTTTTATTTTTGACTCTTTACTAATTGTACCCATTAGTAAACATTGTTACCCATTCATTTTTTCGTTAAACAATATAGTACACAGTTTCTTCGATATTAAGGAGAAATTGATCTGATATTTCAAGAAGAGTAAGTTTCAAAACATGAAACCAAGTTAATTAAATTACCTGGATATAACAAGGAGGCATTTTGGTCTCACCAGGTTTAATTAGAACTCTCCAGGATTACGTGGCAATAAGAGTAATGATGTCCATTACGGAAGACTATACGAGGAAACCTCTGGTCTATTTAGGTCGGACGAACTCTCTGCGACTGATGTCCTTATTACCTCAGTAAAACTACTCCTCTATTGACGAAGCCTTTCATTCATACTGACTAATTATCAAGAGTTTCTTATGAACAAGAAAAAGTCTGTTCTAGGTCAAAAGAAATGATCATAGGAGTACTAATGCTTGACAGGATTTGTTGTTTAAATAATTTAAAATTATTTAAACATGGAATAAAAATAAAATATTTAAACAGTTTTTAGACATTATAATATTATAAATTATAATTTTACTCACAAATTTGAAATGACTATATTGTTTGTTTTTAAGAAGCTAGCAATGAATTCATCAATTATTAAAAAATAAATATAAAAATCGTCATGTTTTTTTCTTATTTTGCAGACATATCAATGACATTGTTTATCACAATAACACATTTCAGTAACCGTTAAAGATTCGATAAATCCGATGACGTCTGAGGTGATGATTACTATCAATTTACCAATAAAAAAAAATATCGAAAATTCTACTTAACCATTAATTGCAAAACTAAACAATCTATTAAGAGTGGAAAATCTAAGTTCAGCAATTTTATAAGAAGTTTTAGCAAAAAAGTTAGAAGGGTTTTATGTTATCATTGAAATGAAAAATTCAATCAACAATAATATCTACTAGAGCAGAGACTTTATTGACTCCTTCCTAATTAGAAATGCTTCCTAATGAGAATAATATATTAGCTCTGAGTTACTTTGACAATTTAGTAAATAATAAAAACAAATTTACACTCCAAGTAGGAATCGGTAGTGAACTGGTCATAATACATTTAACAATAGAAAAGTCAGAGAAGATATTAAAGTAGGATTAAAATTGATCGATTAATAACAACATCTATGAATCCAAACGACTATAAGAAATATTCAATTTTCCACAATAAAATAGTTATTAATTATATATATAATGCAGATCAAATAAATAAAATGCAAAAAAGATCATTAGAAAATGATTAATAAATTAACACTATTAATAAATAAATACGTATGAAACATAAGGTAGAGAAAGTCAGCAGAAAAATTGCTTGGTTACAAAATCAATACTAGATCAAGATAGTGTTAAACACAAATAATCTGCAAAAAAAAATAATAGATGAAACAGTGGAATATAATAATAATAAATATCAAAGTCAAGCTCTTTGTAAACAGAAATGCAAGTGTTTCAAGGCAAACGGAAAGACCTACAAACTAAAATTTAAAGACGACATTAAATAGTACTTCAGTAAGTTAAACAAATCAAACTATGCTGGTCATTTAAGTAAAAATGGACATGAACTGTACGGTATCGAAAAGGGAATGGACTTATAATAAAGCCAAAACAAAAAGGGCAATGACCTAACATAATAATGGTACTAGAAATATATAAACATAAAATACAGACAATTTAATAAACCAACAAAATACTGACTGACAAATATGCAGTTCATTAAAACCACTAACATAAAGGGAAGGAAAACTGGACGGTAAATGGATATAAGTGTAATTTACTCGTATCTAAAAGTAGGCAGTATGACTCCTTCGATAACTCCTGTCTTACTAAGTAATGTTTTGTGCCTTCAAAATATCATGCCCCTTAAAAATAAAAGAAACAAATTACCTTATTATATTAGTGGTGTATACATTATTATAAACCCTGAATATAGTGAGTGATTAATTATATATTCTTCTTACCCAGTGACTTCCAAAACTTTAGTTCAATAGCTTAATGCTTAGAGCTACTTTGTGTTCAGTCAGTCATCTCTCAGTGCTAACAAACATGCGTAATTTATTGTTGTATTTCTAAATTTAAATCTTATTTCTGTTAGATTTATAACTAAAATGATTCAAGATAAATCAATTTCTTGGTTGTTTTATACAATTTCTTAAGTATGTTAGTTTTATCGTTCTATGACTAGTTTGGTTTGAATTTTTTGTATATAGCTGTAAACTTAATAATTTATTATGTTTAAATAATGTATTGCACTATAGCAGTATGTAGAAAACTATTTTTGAATGATAACAATCCTCAAGGTAAACCGATTTTTTAAGTATGTCAAGAAATGCTTACCTACGATTGAACTGGAGAAAACATATATGATAATGCGAAGTGATACTAAAGTAAGCTGTAAGAAAACAATTTATCAGACAATGAGATCATGTACAATCATATAGGATAATATTTTAGATATACAATCAGACAAACTGAATCATAGCAATCAAGTATCTCTGCTTAACCCAAAATGTTCAGATCGGTGCAGACGGACTTACAAATTATTGAAAAGTAACTAAGAACTTTTACTATGTAACCAAAAGACGTTTACTGAATAACAATATCAAACAAATTTAAATTCTAGATTTTTTAAGATGGAAGCGTTTTGAAAAGAATCTAGTAACTGGTAAGATAAAGGGACTAAAATGTTGCATTTTCAAAGATAATGTAAACTACAATAATTAAAAAAAAAACAGAAACAAATTATTTTTAGAAAATAACATTTCAAAATGGGAATTTAAAAAGTGAATTTAAAATTATATAACAACCCAGTAAATTATCACTTCAAAAATTTAAAATGGAATTATACTCATTTTTCATGTGATTTAGGTCATTAATTAAATTTAAATTATTTTTTGTTGATCAACACTGCTTAAACTGTTTTTATGAGTTAACAATGGTATAAAGAAGTATTTATTTGAAAATATAAATGAGTTTGGCAAAGTTTTTTTAAAAAAAAATATCACATCTATTGAATAAGTTAGCGAACAATGGGAAGCCTTATGAAAGTTGAAATTAAAACCATTCCATTATTTAGTGAACAACACAATGCCTTACCTTTATAAACATAAATTGAATTACATTTTGTTGCTAGACAAAAATAAATTAAAATAAAACTTGCCCTCCATTCTTGATATGTAAGGCTATGACAACAACTTAGTTTACATATAAGTCAAAGAAAGGATTATGAAAGAAAGACCTAGTAAAAATAGAAAGAAATCATACATGTACTATAAATGCGACATAAAAAGTTTGATACATGAATGATCTTAAAAAATAAACTGTATTAATTAATCTACGCTAAGATAAATTTTTTTTTTTTGAAAATATAAAAACCCTTGTAACAATTGAATTTTTCAAATTCTTCAATTTTGACTTTTTGATGAGAAACTATAGCATTAAAAGTCAATTCTCAGACTTTTAATACATTGCCATACTAATAGTATATGCTATCAATACTTATAACCGTATATTACAATACTATCTAGTTTCACGTTGAAATCATTAAAATAGATACCAAGAAAGTTTTTAACACTGGTGATAACTAATTCAGATGATAGATCGACAACCTTAACATGAAGAAGTTTTGAGTTAATTTTAACTCAATTAATGTTATATTAATTATTGATATAAAAATACATTTTCTTGAAGATTCATCAAAATATAATGAATGCACTTTACTTTTTCGTCAAACCAAGGTGATAAAAGGAATAAGCTCTCAACAGTAGATGTTACAAATTTGAAGGAGCATTATTTTGAAGAGATCAAATAGAAGAAGAGAACTGGTACATTGTTAAGTGAATTTCTTAATTGATAATGGCAACATTGAAATGCACATTTGCTTTTTATTCATATAAATGCAGAGTAAGATCATTTTAATCTGTAGCTCCATTTTCATGTTTCATCAGGAAATAAGTCGAAAGAGATTTAAACTATATCATGTATTTAGACAGAACAAACAAACACTTGGTTCAAAATAGGAAATAATAAAAAGCATTTAATTTAGTGTTAAAATGTATGATATAACACAAAGCAACTGTGATTTACAGTAAAAAAATTGTTTAAAATATTTGCATAGTGTCTTTGGAAAATTTTACTAGAAAAGAAAAATTATATAGACACCAAATTACAGCTTATATTTTGGAAATGTTAAAAGAAATGTGGCTTACTATCCAAAAGGCGAGGAAATATTTGTATTGCAACCAACATGAGACAATATCTCAATCAAACTAGGCCTATACCAAAACCGAGAAATTCTATTACTGCTTTTGTTCAGTCAGAATTTCTTACGATAAATTCGCTTTACTATGTAAATATTTTGAAATGATTTACAAAGAATAACCATCTCCCCCAACAACAGAACAATATTTATCTGTTACAACATGCTTTTTGATTCAACTGGAAGTATTTGTTCATTTGTTAAAAAGTAGACCATTCTTCTCAACTTCCTACAAAAGCACAACTCAGTCTTTTAAATTTTAATGTGCATTAAAAGTTTGAATTGAACCTTTATTCGCAGTAAATATTCCTGGGATCTGTACTGAGGGATAGCTTGTTTTTATGTCCTTTTTTCTTTATGTGGCGAGCAATATACAATACTTCAAAAGAATATTTTCCATCCTACCTTTTATAATGAAGCTTCTTCTGTCTAAACATACATTTAGAGAAAGTATCGCTTATAACTATTTAGCCACGGCGAATAAAAGATTTGTAGATCACCAAGAGAGCTATTCTTTGTTCTCATAAAAATTATATTTTGTTTCATTCTTTAGTATTTTGGCTAAGAGTATAAAAAGTCTAAGAATTTTATCTTAGGTGTTTATAAATAAGTCAATCTGGTTTGGTTTATTTAAATGTTCATGATTCTTGCCACTGTATTCACCAGTTTCCATTCAATTTAATTTCATTCTCTTCTGTGTTTTTTCTTAGACTACTGATTTTTGTTCTGATCTTCCCTAGATGCTATTTTTACCCTTATCTTCCTGAAAAGTTTTCGTGGAAGCTGCTAATGGTTAAGTCAATTAATGAGTACAGCATCATGACTTGTGTTACTCACATACAAAAGCTTATTTTTTTTATCAAATTTTGTTAAAATTACTGGGTCTGAGTGCTTTTAAGAAAGTTTAGTCATAAGTGATTATTTTTTCACTTCTAAATTAAGGAAAGTAAATTTTATAATATAAATTTCCTACATAGGTTTCAGAAGAAACCAGTCAACATGTTGTTCAACAAATAGATTTTATTGGTAGCAGATGCCGAATAGAAGTGCAATATTTTGATGAAATAACTATACAATAATTAACACCTCCTGTTTGATATTAGTAAGTTCTATGTTCAAAATATAATGACACCAATAAAAACTGATGGAGACTATAAAAATATTATGCTTGTTCTAGGAAATGCTTCTTCTCAACAAATGGTCCAGCTTCATAATGAAAAATTCATCAAACAAAGATTAATTATTATGGGGAATGAAATTAATTGAGGAAACATTTCGTAAAACCTGTTAAATGACCTGATTGTACCAAGATGAGAAAGCAAGAGAAACAGGACCAGTAGAGTGGAATATTATATTTAACTGAAGTAACTCACTGCCTTTGAAGTAACTCATTGCCTCACAACAGGAAGATAACCCATGCCTAGTGATAACGAAACACTGAGACCGTATACAGATTATCAGTCCCTATGAAGCAAGCAGGTCAGTTTTCTCAGTAAGTTATAAAGTAGAAGTTTTTTTAAACACAAATTGAAATTATGAAGATCAAATAACGTTCTGAGAAATATTCTATACACTTTTCCAGATACTGCTCGGTTTCCTCAATTACAAGACAACAGCTGCGAAATGTACAGGTGTTGACTGTAAAAGAATATTCATCATCATTTTCTGAATCATGAATCACATTAGGTTAGGTTAGGTTGCAGTGGCAGTTCCACAAGGGAACACACGTAGGCCGAGCATTGGCCCTTTGTGATGCCACACAATGAAGATTGATTCTACAGTGGGAGTACTAAATTTTGCCTAACTCAAATGTATTTAGAGTAGGGATCTTTAACGAGTACCTGACATCGTACAGGCTCGGGGCCGACGGTTTAACGTCCTTCTCCGAGGGACGACGTGCTTAGATTTATTCACCTCCTGCGTGAATAAATCGAGGGCCAGGTGAGGATCGAACCCCGGTCCTATCAGTTCAGAGGCGAGCACGTAACCACTGAGCTAGCCTGGCCCCCAATGAATCACATTACACCCACATTATAGTGAAATCCGAATGGTATTAGAACAATATGGAAGACTTAAATTTGTTTCAAACCATTCAGTATGTTAATTATATTATCTAAATGAAACCAGTTTGAATATATTGTTAGTTTGATTATCATTTTAATTATTAGATGAATGTGTCTATTGACATTGATTATCAATAATTTACAGAAGTATTAACATACACCTAAATTATAAAATTCAAGATCATTTGACTATTAATAATTAATCATCTTTGGTACCTGACTATATCCACTTTTGGATAAATCGTATTTTCCTTAATTTAAGACTATCCGCATAATAAAATTAGAAATGGAATATGATTTCTTTTTATAATTAAAGCTATATGGTAATACCGCAAACTGTAGTAATGGTTTCGAATAATTATAATCTACACGCCATTTCACGCCTGTATATTTAGAAATAATTACAATTATATGTTTACAATGCATAAATTCAGAAATAAATAAATAATGTTTACTGTATAAAATACAATTATTGTTTATTAAAAATTGTAGCAAACAAATTAGTGAGCAAATAGTCAAAAAAAAATGCGTCGAGAAAAATGCTTGCATTTCTAAAATATGAAAAGTGCCAAAGAGAGAAAACTGGCTTAATTTTGATAATATTTGTTTACTAAAAACAAATGAAGTCAGTTGGGTTTGAATGCAATATGTTATCCACACGTATGAGGCCTGAAAATTAGTGACGAACTATTTTCACTTTTATTAATATCATCTTATGAAGTAGAAAGAAAATTGATTTTTACAAAAACTAGCAGTTGAAATGGCAAACGGCTTGTAAATGACAGATTGTAAAATAATAAACTCCAGCGATATTTAATTATCATTTCAACTATTGCGATTTCTTAACTTTTGGTGGATATTTACCCACCAATTATGTGGGGCGCACTGATAACTGTTTATTATGTTTTGGTACAAGTTGACAATAGAACACTTTAATATACATCACTACATGGGTCCCCACATAATACACAAAGTCTCTGTCTATTGCTAATTTCCGGTCAGATCCTCCGTACTGATGAGCAGATGGCAAGGCGTGCGATGAAATGGAGAATAGAATTAAGAAGTGGCAAAGAAACACAAGGCATGGCGAGTTGATCGAGAGAACAGGGAGAAACGATTTCAAACAGGTAAAGATGGCGAATTCATGGAGTGACGAAGAGACGCTTCCAACCAGGTCAAGATGGCGAAAACAGCTGGTTCTTAAGAACAGCTGGTTCTTACAGACTTGCGTCAGTGTTGCCGCTACATCACACCTCCCCCAGCGGAGAAGTTAACCTTCGAAGCGTCAAAACGAACGAGCCGTCCGGAGCGAGTAACTCGAGGTGGTGGATCGTCCGTTGGCTTCATCGAGGCGTTGGTTGAATTATCAGGTGTTTGATGGGCCTGGAGGCGAGTTACCAGGTGTTGAGTTGACCTGGAGGCGAGTTACCAGGCGTTGAGTTGACCTGGAGGCGAGTTACCAGGCGTTGAGTTGACCTGGAGGCGAGTTACCAGGCGTTGAGTTGACCTGGAGGCGAGTTACCAGGCGTGCGATGAAATGGAGAATAGAATTAAGAAGTGGCGAAGAAACACAAGGCATGGCGAGTTGATCGAGAGAACAGGGAGAGACGATTTCAAACAGGTAAAGATGGCGAATTCATGGAGTGACGAAGAGACGCTTCCAACCAGGTCAAGATGGCGAAAACAGCTGGTTCTTAAGAACAGCTGGTTCTTAAGAACAGCTGGTTCTTACAGACTTGCGTCAGTGTTGCCGCTACAAACTCATAATAATAATAATTTATTGGATTATTCCAGATGAGAACACATCCACAGTCAATCACTAGAAACAAGGATACTTGCAATTATACATTTTTTTATAATTACTATATTACCATTCACATATTTCCAAATTGCAATACAACATAACACCTAAATATTCATCCGCATATATGCAATAATTGATAATTGACTTACTTCATTATTAATTTAGGAATGATTATATCACTTTAATAGTAATACTATTATTCAATAGATTAATTATTGATATTTAACATTAAGGCCTCCTCTGTCATGTGATCGATCTTCAATGGAATTCATCAAACACGAAAAAGAATAAATTAAAAAAAAAATAACATTCTTTTGCTTCAACCATCACCAAGAATCAATTTTTCGTTAGTAGAATTCATAATCCTAGCAAATATATATAGAAAAAAGCCAGTAAGTCATCATTGAAATTCATAAAATACAAGTATTTTAATAAAGTAAAATAAACCTGAACCTGAATTACAAAGTGAAATGTTATACAGAAGTAATAAAGATAAATGTGATATTATTTAAATCTTTGATCATGTTGTGAATAAGAATTAGTTCAAATAAAATTGAATTAGTAACATTTAAATTTCATAATTTAACCTGATTTTTCAAGTATTGGAAAATCTTTCATTTTTATGATTCAATGAATAATTCTGTAAATTTAGGGTTATTTCTAAATTCATATTTTGCTGTAATATATTCTTGATAATTACAATGTCTTAGTAATTAACATGACTACTTGATATTGTTAAGGTAAACTGAAATCTATATAAATGGAGTGCTGACAGGTCAATGCGTAGTGGAGCGTGCGTTGATAAAGCATTGCGCCCTGCTTTGGTGCCAACACATTGTACCAACTGTTAAATCCAATGCAAGATAATACCGCTGTGCTGACCAATATCTTTCAAATAGCGCTACACAATGCACTATCCTTTTACATTTATTCCAGGCTAATTACTTTTGGTTCCAAATTTTGTAGAGAATGTGATTTTTTGTCTTTAACGCTTATTATAGAGCAGTGAATTTATAAAAAGTTGTTACTGAAATATAAAACGAAACAAATTTAAAAAACTTTTTGTACATTAAATAAATATAGTGTCTAAGGTGTAATATTTTATTAATGCAGCCCTAATTGCGTCTACTTGTAACTTCTTGTCATTGTAAACAGCAAATTTATTATGTAATAAGTAAAGGTACATACTTGAATATTGAAAATATTAGAACACAGGACATAGAATCATAACTTTAACTATTCTGGTTTGAACAAATCTTGCGAGTCAATTTATGAAAAGTAGTTTAAAAGGATATTTTCTGGTTTCTGATCAATACATATGAATATATGCTATTTCGAAACAAGTCAACTATATATAGAGGTAGTTTTTGTGGTACAGGTTGTACCTTCCTAATCCAACAGCCACCGGACCTTAGGCTTACCGAATCATGGAAAATTCCGAAGTATAGTTGGCTTCCAAAACACCCTCATTACACAGGTACTTACTCCACATTCTGCTGCCCAAATGCAGATCCAACATTAATTTGATGTATTATAAGTGTATTATTGAAAAATATATATATATATATATTCACTTGATACACGAAAAGACGATCCAAACTAGACACAATAACAGTTCAAAATTGAAGATAGGTAGCACAGAAAATAATCAAACACACTTACAGATTCAAATTTTCTGGGCAATCCGTCAGGATTTTCAGGAAAAAAAAGAAAGGGAGACCAAGCACGTTGTTGGCGCAACGACTAGTAACTAGGGTGACTCTGTAAGTGTGTTTTTTTTACTTTCTGTGCTACCTATCTTCAATTTGTTGAATTCAATATTTGAATTATATATGTATATATATATATATATATATATATATATATATACGAGTTCGAGATTAACAAAGAGCAACACACAAAGTAGGGAAACACTCTTACAGACTCAAATTTTCGGGTAATCCGTCTTCAGGAGAAAAGAGAATGGGAGACCAAGCACGTTGTAGGCGCAACGGCAAGTAACCATACTTATTATCATATATATTATATATATATATATATATATATATATATATATATATATATATATATATAAAGAAACATGGAGAAATTAAAAGCATTACATACATACACTCTCTAATTTTCGGTTGAACCGTCTTCAGGAGAGATAATAGACTGTAAGTGTGTGCTTTTAATTTCTCTATGCTTCTTCATGTACATTGAACAGTATTTATCTATTTCGGATCGTATTTTCATCAAAAAAGTATATATATATATATATATATATAATATATATATATATATATATATATAAGCATATAAAAAGACGCGTTGAAAGAATACTGATGCATTTATTTTTATAGCTTCACAAGCAGATAAACAAAGCTATCAAGAAAATAACTATTTTCTAAATAAATATTCAGTAGAATATATCATGGCCAGTAAGTTCTACTGTATTATGTAATACGACCAAATAGTTACAGCTCTGTACCTGTGCAATTATAATCACCTGGAAGTAAGAAAAATATAAAATGAAACGTTGAAAAACAAAAGAAAAATTAAGAGTGCACAAGAAATTCTATTATTTAAGATTTAAGAAAATTATGAAAACAAATGAAAGTATATAATGTAACAAAACTGCTTATAATGGACGGTTTAATCCAGAATCAAAACTCACAGTAGAGCACCATTGCGTTTTAACGGCAATCCTGCAAATTACTATTACTAAAAACAAAAATTTTGTGGGATTACAGATGTTACCGGATGAAAGAATACCGGATTAAGGAGGTTCAACCTGCAGTAACGAAGTAAGGTACTATTATACTTCGTGTCAAAAGTACCTCTCGAACAAGTATTCAAATTTGTTATAAAAAAACACAGATATATGTATATTCAAATTATTAGGATAGATGGTGTCTAAAAAATGTTTAGATATAGTTAGAAGGAAAAAAATTTAAATATGCAAGAGAAACAGAAAAGTAAAAAAGCAAAAAGTAAAAAAATATTGTTATGTATACGTATAAGGCTGGATTGATAACCTGAATTTTACTTTTGTTTTTCATATAGAATATCATATTGATTATGGTAGGGGAACCCCGCAGGGTACACTGAACAACGCTCGGTGTAATAGTCCCGACAACACGGTTTGACACTCACCTCTCAGGGCACTATAATAGAAGGCAAGCTATTCCTGGCTTTCTTTAATCGACCATATATTTTTTGTTTGTTACATAATCTTCAGAAAAGCATTCTCCAGAATAAATAAATTATAATTTTAACCCAAGTCTATCAAGAAAACATGTCTTATTTCAATTAAATTATTTACAAGCATTGTAGTTACCATGGAACACAATGAAATAAACTACATCAGGAAATTTACTGTGCTACCATGTTTACTCTTCATGGCACTTATCTACGATCATTTTCAAATAACAACAGTTATATAGTTTATTAAATTCAACATTCAATGCTATTAACAATACACACACGAATATTATAAAATTGCATCATACGAAAAAAGTCCTCCAATCATGTTCAACTCCAATCATATATAACTTTCTTACGAATTCAACTCTATTAATTAGTGGTCAAATGAGTTTTCTTTTCATTCTGCATTATCAGTTTTTTGAAAAACAAACGGGTCGAAAAACAGAATATGGTCATTATACAACAAATTTGAGTATATTCAAAACATTGTACTTAGTGGTTAATATATAGTGTCATATTCATACAGTAGTTTCAAAAGAATCACAAAGCCGATATTATTTCTGTTATTTTCTGAAAGATACAACAGTAGTAATCTGTGTTATTATTTTTAGGTAACGAAAGATATTGGAATTAATAATACACCAACACTTAAAAATATATGATTACACGGTAAAAATAATATATAATAATACATTAAAAAGGTATATAAGTACTCCGAAATACTTACGAGTTCTACACTTCCGTAGTGACGTCGGCTGAAGACTCCACGTCTTGATATGAGATCATTGGAGGAAGAGCTGAAACAGAAAATGCAATTAACATTTGTTTATATAGTAGCATTTACTTTGAAAATCATTAAAATATTATACTATAAGATAATTATCTTTTAGTAAAACAAAAGTTGTAAAAATTGTTAAAGAATTTTTAAATAAAAACTAACAAGGATTTGATAGCTTTTTGAACATTAAATGCATGAAATTTCAGAGATTGTATGTACACCTAGGGTCACAAATAATTTTTTTTTTATAAAATTTTGAAACAGAAAAACTAAATATTACATTAGAAATTATTTACCAATTTTTATTTAATTAAATTAAAATTTAAAATAATTTAAAGTATAATTTAAAAAAATTTAAATTATTTTACAAACATACACTATTTTTTCTGTATATATATATATATATATATAAATGATCAAAACACAATAAGAAATGGGAAACAAGACTAAGATCTTTCAACCGTAACAAGCGGTTTTCGTGAGTCAAAAACCCAACTCAGTTGATATCTATTGTTGATATCAATTTATATATCTATATAAATTGAAGATAATTTATTATGATATATGCATAATTATAACGGTCACTACTATATGATCACAGTAGTAATTATGAAAATGATGCACATTATGAGCAGCGGTGAACATTTTTGTGTATTGCATCACATTGTATCTCATTATTTAGTATCTTAATAGATAATTATATTATTTAATTATACTTTTATTTATATTATATATTAATTATCTATAAGTATCTTAATAGATAATTGCATTTAACACTAAATAGTAATACTTAATAATAATTATTATGTTTATAAAATGTTGGTACATAATAATTAATATTAAAAATATTTCTAATACTCTTTTTAAGTTTATTCAAAGTTACATATAAATGCAACTTTTGCAATGAATTACATCCTTCATTTTATTATTTTTGTGCTCAACTTATGAAATAAGTTAACAAACCCATTCGGTCAATTAAATAAGGTAAAATACTTTTTATTTTCGATTATAACAGTAATGGGAACTTTATAATTTTCTTTACAGTTTTTTTTTTATAAAATATTTATCTATAATTTGTATGCAGTGTTGCTGTAGTTCTTAATTCCGTAAGCATAGACTGCACGGAGATATCCGGTAGATATCTTGAGGTAGGTCGCTTGTCATGCATCATGCAGGAGTTGAATGGGCAGCCAGATAGTGGGATGATTTAAATATTTTCTTCTTCAGGACAACCTGTTTTATTCAGCATAATTTTTAGAACATTGTCTTTAATTTGTATTTGTGTTTTTGTGTTTATGTTTTACTTATCAGCAACAATAAGTTTACGAGCATATTTCATGAAAAAAAATATTTAATCAGTAAAGATATCGTATTGTTAAATAGTCACATAAAAAATATCAAGAGAATTCAAATTACTTATGGATAACGTATTTTATTTTTGATTCCATTATAAATGAAATGGTCTTTAACCGTAATACTTTATAGTTCATTTATCCCAGGTGAGAATTCACTCTGTAGAGTAGTTGATTCAATATATTCAAAGCTGAGATTGCAAGTCGTGAGGCGATGCTATGTAATTTTTAAATGTTTCCTGACATGAAAAAAGAAAAGAATATTCCACAAATTGATTTGAATTTGTTGTTAACTAAACATAAATGAACGAATATAACATTAGATATTTGTTTAAACAATGTTGAGAGTTTTTTTGCAAAAAAGTATAAACTAAATAACAGAAGTAGTGAAATCCTAATTAGTTGGATGTTGTTCATTATTTTGAACTACTTAGCTCACTAAGCAGTATTTGTAGGCACCGTGGCTTTGAGAAACAGAAGGAATCAGGGCTTAAAGCCGGAGTATTAAACAAGCTTCCAGTGTTGTAGAACGTATTTCGCTGCCATATATATTATTTTAAACAATAGTTTAGTAAATATTAAAATAATGATGTTACAAAAAAATAATCTTAAATTATAACTCTATTTAACTGAAACATATAAATTAATTATTGAAAATTTACTTAAGAGACGTACAGCTCAGCACGATTATTGTAAATTCAGTTTCACTTGTTAAATCGATTATTGTTAATTTAATTTAAATCTTAATCATAGAATCTTACCACTTTTCCCATGAAATGTTTAAACAACTAATTTATTCCTGTATTTAATCAAGTTATTATGGTATCAATTTATACAATAATTGATTTGCATTTGTAAACTATGGTAATTACTTTTGTATGTAGACTGTCTGATTCTGAGTGGCATTTACTAGGTTTCTTTCCAGGCACACTGGTCTGTCAAAATCTGTTTTCAGTCATACGTCTCCTGTCTTCAATTCAGCAATTTTTTCTTTTAATTCGCTTACATTTTACCAGCAATGAAACATTGACAAGCTTTGAAGTAGTAAATTTCAAAAGACAAGGGTAGTCACCATTGAGGCGTGTTTTTAATGATGTCACGAGTTTAAGAGTAAATGAAGTTGATGAAGAAACAAAAACATTTACCATAATTGCAATATTAAAGTTTCCTTAATATTATATTTTAAAGAAAGCCACTATTCCACGTACAGAACCTGTAAAAACCCAAAGAAAGTTTTCTGTTGATACTAACGCACATTGTGTGCAACAATACACCCAGTTGATTATTTCTCTCTTCATCGAAAAGTGTTTTTAAAATGACTGCTATTCAAAGGTCAGTTGTGATTCACAACTCGAACTGACAATTTAGTGATAACATCTAACTGAGCTGACAACTTAGTAATAGCACCTAAGTTACTTTTCTAACAGTTAGACAGAGAGGGCACACTAGTATAAGAGTGATTAAAAAGTTATATATTTTTGAACCATCAACATTCTATAATTGACAAAAATGGAGAAAAAGAAGACAACTGTCTTGCATTTCTAATATAATTTCAAAATATGCTAGTAGTTTTAAAAAAATATTTAAATTTTATTTAAGTACGAACCAGTACGGTGTGATAGCTGCAGTGATAGTGGCAGTACCAGTGATAGAACGACAAAATATAAACGTAAAAAATAACAATTATAACAATAATAACAATTATATTGTATTGTAATTATCATATAATACAATTATATTATAATGTAACAATTATAACATCAATTATAACAGTAACTTAAAAGTACATCAGTACTTTTGGAATATGTTGTATTATTTTAGAGTAACTTCTTTCATTTTCCATTATAGTTAGTTCTTAGAAATATTAGTTCAGAGCGTTAGAGTTTGTTCCTCAGTACTCCCAAATGATGAAATTAACAAATTATTTATACTGTTCACTCATTAAAATACATCACCTCCCAAACCTTTAAAAGGTTCTAAAGAAAACGTTCTCCGATGTAGCAACACAAACAGGTTTAACCAAATATTATAGTTCCATTATGCTAAGAAACGACTATCTTGGACCCCCTTCACAGAATTGCTTCTAGGCTTGACTTTATAATACTATTAATCTGACATGGGTAAAGTAAGAATTTTGTTAATTAAAAACTCTTTCACAGAATTAAAATGAAGTGGTATATACAAAATTTAACAAAAAATATTCATTGGTAGATTATCAAATAAAAAAATTACATGCCAAACAGCATCAATACTCCGATTTTTGAGTTAAAAAAGAGAATTATTATTATAACTATAGAACCATGAAATAAATTGGACAGACATGAGAAACTAATGCAGGAAGATGGATGACGTTAAAAGAAAGTATACAGTATTCATTATTAAATTGAACAGATCAAATACTGATACATCAGTAGTACTTATAATTCAAGTTAGGCTCACTATCTATTTGATTTTCTTGAAATTGCTCTAAGTATTAACGAGAGTAAAATCATTATTTATTAATGTTAATAGAAACAAGAAGAAATTGTTTTATTTCTTTCTTCTTTAACTCTTTTGCTTATCCTAAGTTCCTAAGCCCTATGTACATTTCCCAGTAATTCACGTCCTATAAACTACTTCTCTCACCTCGCAGTGAATTATAGTGAATTTTTAGTGTTTTAGACATTGATTTTCATTGTACATGTTTATTATAAAATCCTGTCGCACATTATACCAAATATTTCTGAGCAGATCATTTTGCAAAGATATATTTCAGATTATCATGTGGTATTACTCTACAAATCAAATCTTATTGTGATCCAAATAACTCACTTAATGTTCGAATTAATATTAATAATAGTAATGCTTATCTGATTTTGACTCAACCTATTTTCATTTCTATATAAAATATTTATTATTTATTAAAACAAATACAAAAAAATATATAATTTTGTGCTCAACAATGGCGTAATATTGATACTTCTTATTTGAGTTGTCTAGATATTTGTTCCAACCATTATTTATTCAGCATGTATTGTTGCCTAATCTTTATTTTGAATTGTGCTTATAATTTAATTTAATTTAGTCTATATTAATAATTCATATTAATACATAAAAAGTGCTTAATATTTAATATCAATTTCTGTTTTCACAAGCCATAATTGATACATCTGTATAAATAAAAGAGTATACAAGTAATATTCAAAACCAGATTAATCCAATAACAAATATCAACAACGAAATATGTTGTATGTAAAAAGATAAAGACCGGATTGAATTAATTTTACCCAATAAAACTATAATTTATTCTCTTTGATTAGAAATGAGAGCTGTTGAAGTTATTAATAGATTAATATAATATTTTATGAAATTGTCAAATGTAATATTTCAAATATATACTTGTTACATATTTTTATAGTTCAACCAGGTGGTGAGAATGGATTTTAGAACTTTGATGTGAGTTTTTTTCTGTTAGTTTTGTTTCTGTGATTCAATAATTTTGTAGATATAAACAAATATCTAAAGCATAGTATGAAAATGAGAGAAATTAGCTAAAATGTTTCAAAGAAAACAAGTGTTCTTACTCATATATGATATAGAGAAATTGATATGGTATAGAGAAGTGAGGGTTGTGGAAAGGGTAAAGAAACAAAGAGTAAAAGGGTAAAGAAAATGAATATAGGGTTGAGCAAAGCAGGATAGACTTAAGAGTTCAGGAAGAAATAAGAAAAGTGTCTTCTAGCTAGCAGGCTTCGTAGACAGAATTATTGCTCTCGTTAACACTGAGTCTAACTTGAATAAACCATTACTAATGTTTATAATATTTTATATATTAAGTTCAATTAAAGAGAACACTTAAGTATTTCATAACAACGTCAATTATTCTTACGTGATCATTTTAGCTTCCTCATGATGTTTATCACTTTGCTCGAACTTTATATGATAAAAATAATGCTTTTGTTTGTTTACTTTTTATTGCCCGGTGTTAGCGTTGTTTGACACGTATTTTAAATGATTTACCTATCTGAACTATGTATATTTTATGGGAACATTTACATATAATTTTATGAATACCACTATACACCAGTTCAAGTATTTGATTACTTACTTAAGAGTTTTAATTAGCAAATTACCTCTGTATTTACAATTGGCAAAAAAACTGTATAAAGTCAAGATTTTGAGCGAATCCCTTGAAGTGGGTTCAATATTGACTCATAATATGCTCAAACTATGATATTTAACCCTAAGAGGATTTCCATAACAGATTTAGAGAAACTTTTTTTTTTTAAAGCACAGGTTAAAGTACTTTATCTATCATATGTAAGTAGAGGGGAATTATAATGAATGTGCAACAGAAAAATGTTAATAATTTCAACATTAAATAATTCAGGGTAGCAGACTCGTAACGATTACATTTAAAAATATGTGCCTAAAAACAGATACTTCAACGTTTCTTGGAAGAAAAGAATAAAAATTAATGTAGCAAGAAACATTAGAAGGTTTTCTATTTACACTAAAACGTTACTCTTTAGACAATTTGTGGGACATCTTAGGACATCTAAGAGGGGTAATTTACAATTTCATTTGTCTTCCATTTTTAATTGGATTGTCGGCCCTAATTAATTTATTTTTTTTGGAAAGATACATTGATACATAGATTTGGGTGACAAGCTCAATATATTGTCAATATATCTGAACTATTTATGTTCATTAGGCAGAATTAATTTCGACATTTTAGTGTCAAAGTTTTTAATATGTACTACTGAGGGAGGTGATAAGAAATTATTCATTACAAAAATAATTTTTTATTTGAAAATATTATTTTCTAATTGAAAATGACAACCAATCACGCATAACTAGATTATAATAGTGATTGGTAGGAGGAGAAAATAATTACCTAGTTCTTCTTGCCAATGCATAAGATATTAATTCAAGGTAAAAAAATAAAAAAGCAAGTACATACGAAAACAAATCAAACAATATTCTTTCTTAATATTGACGCCAATAACTTTACTAATTAAATTTACATTACTTACACCTCAAATTTTAATAATTATTGGATTTAAAACTCTAGCTTGCCATATGGGCAAGATGTATGAAGACAAATCATACGAAGTCAGGATTAATTGTATGAACTAAATATTTTTATGAGTTTTTACCAACCCGTATATAATTGTATATGTAAGGTATTCAGAACGATATTTAGTAATTAATTAGTTAATTAGTTCGTTGTTCAAAAGAGTTATTATATATTTGTAATAAAAGAACTGTTGACCCTATACAAAGGATTAGTCCCTAACTTACAAAAAAAAATTTGATCTCAGCACGGTTTCTATATTTTATAAGTAGACTTTTTTACTTAGAGCTGCAGTTGTTTTTAATTTTGAGTTATAGTTGTAAACAAATTTAAAAACTTATTCAACAAAACGTTTAGGCTCCCTGACAATTTCATGGTTTCCTATTAATCCTTTCTATTCCTTTCAAAACGTTTAAATATCAACTTCTCTATTTGTAAGACTCTGAAGTTTAAAATATTTTAGAAATCCTGAATATAATTTATAATATTGATTGCGGGTATAATGTGATTATTTGTTCTGTAATTACTTCTAACAGCCAACGTGTGTGGTAAAAGCAACCATGACAATATACTTGTTAAATTCGTCGAAAATCATAATTAATTGATTTCAAGATTACATTTTGTAATATATTCCTCCAAAAAATGGATGGTTATTACCATTTTAAATTTCTTCAAAAATGTTACCTTTTATATATCTAATTCATTTCCTAAATTATGAAAAGACATTTTTAGTAATTAATGAAGGCAAGTTAATGAAAGAGAATGGGACATTTAAATAAGCTTTTAAAGAATGGAATTGTGTTGAAGTTGATTAGTTGAATTAAGAAGGTAAGATTGCTCCAAGGGCCCTTGTTAGGACTATTAAGTCAAATTTGTTACTAAAAGGAATGTAATTAAATTCGCTTCTGGAGGACAGCTCTTGAAAACCATCCCACTTGGTGCACTTGAGAAAAAACTTATCAATCCCTTCTAAATGAAAGTCTGCATCAGGAAAAATGCGATTAAGGCTATAGCATGATCGTTTAAAATATGAAATGATATTCACTTCGCATAGCCTATAAGATACACTCCCAAATTACAAATATGCGTTCTTTAAGATAATTTTCTGCAAATCCTGTTAAGTCACTCATCCATGCCGCAGTGTGAACTGAGGCATCCATTCACGCAGTAACTGCAAGGAACTAAATATCTTAACAACTATAGGCAAACATTCAGTAACTTTCTGTACTTTATATTTTCCTTTTATTACTGAATTATCATTAAATTACTATTTGTTTTATTAACTAGCTTCGAAGTTTTACTTCAATTTAATTATTTTAAAGAATAAATTTTGACAAATATTATTTATTGCATTACTCTAAACTAATATATATATAGTTCAATGTACAGATTCAATGCCACATACGCGCCCGGTCACAGAGAATAAGGCAGACAAGAATCAATTTAAGATTAAATTAAAATAGGAATATGAAAATAATAATAAACACAAAAACAAATAAAATAATAAAAACTGAGGGATGAACAGAAGAAATGATACATAAATAAAAATTAAAATTTATGGACTAAGCTTTAATAAAAAATAGAGAATAAGACTTAAAATAAAAGCATAAAATTTTTTTATGGCAACATTGTTGGTCTCCAACCGTCTCTGTACCAGTGGGCTTGGTTTCCCTTTCTTATCTCTCCTGAAGACGGTTCAACCGAAAATTAGAGACTGTAAGAGTGTTTTTAATTTCTCTACGTTTCTTTATGTACATTGAACTGTATTTGTCCATTTCGAATCGTATTTTCATCAAAAAAGTATATATATATATATATATATAATATATATATATATACTTCGAATAAAATGAAAGGTCCGTGTGGACAATAAACACTTTAACACAGCGTAAACGCGAGTACTTCGCACTTCTTCCCGATGACAACGGATGTCGAAATATCGAAGTGAGTTCTGTAGTGTCTTTCTGTGTTCTTTTCTATGTGTTAAAGTATATATATATATATATATATATATATATATATATATATATATATATATATATACATATAAAATGAAAGTTCCGTGTGGACAATAAACACTTTAACACAGAGAAAAGAACACAGAAAGACACTACAGAACTCACTTCGATATTTCGACATCCGTCGTCATCGGGAAGAAGTGCAAAGTACTCGCGTTGAGAAGCAAACTGCTACTTGCCTCCAGAGCAGTTTGCTTCTCAACGCGAGTACTTTGCACTTCTTCCCGATGACGACGGATGTCAAAATATCGAAGTGAGTTCTGTAGTGTCTTTCTGTGTTCTTTTCTCTGTGTTAAAGTGCATATATATATATATATATATATATATATATATATATATATATATTATATATATATTATATATATAATAAAATATTAGTATTTTACATATTATATATCTCTATATATAAAGTTCGTGAGTTTGTTTCTTTGTTTGTTTGTTTGTTCACCCATTTACCATGGAGATAGAGACCTGAAATTAAATATATATTATTCATTACCTGAATAATGTTAAATAAAAGAAAACTATCACTATATTCGCAAAATTGTAGCCAGGGAAGAAAGTGTCTTGCGTCCTCGCCGATGAATGTATTGCAAATGTATAATATATAAATGTAACAAAAATATTATGTTTAAAATGTAATATTTGCGTAATATAAACACTGGTAATAAACTGAAGGCATGGAGCCGAGGTAGCCCACTGCTTGCGTGCTCGCCGATGACAGTAGCACAATGTATTAATAATAAACGTCAGAAAAAAATTGTTGATTTAAAATTTGAATGATATACACAATGGTAATAAAGTAAATGCATGGATCAAGGGTAGCCAGTCGCTTGGTACACGCCGATAACAGTAGTGAAAATATATTATATATAAATGTAACCAAAAAAAAAAAATTTAAATTTGCGAAATATAAACACTGATAATAAAAGAAAGGTATGGAACCAGAGTAGCCCAGAGGCTTGCGGCTCACTGATGACAGTAGTGCAAATGTACTATAAATAAATGTAACAACTATATAATAAACTGCTACATTGGAAGTTGAAAATTAATTATTTTTGAAAAAACTTAAAAAAACTATCAGATAAAACACTAACGTTTTAAGATATTATATAGACACATTCCCTTCATTACTGTTATTTTATGCTAGGTAAAATAGCTTGGACCTATAAGATTCTGTTTCCGTACCTTAATATCAAGAAACAACAATTAAAATTATTCCTTTCAATCATATTCACTGAATTAATTTCAATAGCTATTATTATAATTTCTGTTAGGAAACTAGAAAACACCAGCAAAAAGGTCGTGAATGCGGAAGCTACCGTCTACTTTAATAAAATATGTTTACAAGAGAATCTGCTGCCAATATACACTAATATATATATATATAATATTTTGTTGTAATAATACTATACTTAATCAAATAAGTACAACTTACAAATGAAAAATTTAAAATCCTAGTCTAAACAACTCATAAAATTTCCGCAATTGGTAAGATGTCTATATATCACTGTATATTCGCATTTATAGTTTAAAATATTTATTCACTTTGCATATCTATGTAAAGGTCGTTAAAAATTGTAATGTATCTTATAAATAACCGTAGTCTAATAAAGATGATTTATTTAATTCTGATGAAACATTTTCTAATCTTATGTGATCATATCCAACAGGCACGACAGGTACGTATTATTAGAAGTTGAGCTTCCTCTCTTTCGGTATATATTGACTCTTTTTATGTCATAAATTATTCATATTTGTTTTAATTTCCTACTACACAGAAAATTCTAACACTGAGTTAATGTTTAAGTTCAAGTGACTAAGGAAATGGAAAATACACAATACATACAAAATACAAAATGCACAATAATGCCTTTTTTTAAAAAAAATTCACAAAATGCTATACAATTATGTGTCAAACAACCTTTTCAGAGTCAGTAACATGATTATATAATATGTTTAGTTTATATAATTTATATAATTATATATATAATATAATATATTATGTAGTTTATATTATTATTATTATTAATATAATAATAATAATAATATATTATATATATTATAATATATATTATATTGATTATTATATATTATAATAATATTATTATTATATATTTTATTTATATAATCTATATCAGTTTGATAAAAAATAACTGAGTAACTTAACATTTTCTGATCATATAAAGTGATGACTTCATATAGATTTATTATACTGTTTTTAAAAATTAAATTGCATAGAAGTAGCAAGAAAATTACACTTATATTTTATATCAGTTTAATATTGCAGTGTTTAACTCTACAAAACTCGATAAGCAATGAAAGTATGTTAAAGGTCGTGATACACTCCCTAGTTGGGTTCTCTTGTTGGGTGAATGGAATCTATAATTTCGTTTGAAAATCTGATTAACTTCAGAGTAAAGAGTTTACAAACTGAGAAGGTATGGCAAAGTATGCCTAAAAATTATATTTTGATTTAATAGACCAACACAAATGGTGTTAAAGGATATAAGAATATAGAGGCAACTACAGTTAGACACGAAAAAATATTTTATCGGTTGTATGCTAAACAAGTTGTTAATGTATAGAGCAATCATACAAATAAATGAAATAATGTTTATAATTCAATTTTGTACTTTATATTAAATACTGTCGGGCCGACATTTCCTTAAAATCAGTCAAATTGTTTTTAGGTCTTATATGGAAAAATATCTATATTGAATGTACAGGTGAATGTGCTACTACCATTAAAAATACGTTTTCAAACAATTACATTTATAATGTGAATGGTCACTGTACACTTTTCTAAATAGCAGAACAGTAGTAGCAAGCTTCCACAAGTGCAAATATTATATCATTAAATAGTATTATTTACTTATATTTCTTAAGAGAATAGAACAATAAGAAATTTAATAAGAACGATAATTTATCATTTAAATTTTTATTTAGAATTATTTAACGTTATTTTATGTTTAGTAAATCATTGTAAACAATGTTGTAAAGCTAAACGGGAGTGAGTGAGGCTATAGTGAGTTTGTTTGTGTCACGCAAACGTTCGACTCGATCCGCCATCATTTCGTCAAATTGCGTTCAATTTAATTCTTTATCACAATTTTCTACAATAACCTCGACCCAGTTAAAAACAATCAACTTAATTTTCTTGATAATATTATAATGAATTTTTTTTTAAAAAAAAAACAAGTGAAAATAACGTTTTCATCGATTCGAAATGAAATCAACAGATGGTTGAAAATAAATACAAAATCAAATTTAATTTAATTAATATTTCATCAACTGAACGTTTATTACAAAAAATATAACTTATGTTAATAGGGAGTACATTTTCTCAAATCAAATATATTGGAACCTATATACAGGGATAAGCAACAGCAGAGGTTTATCTTAGAAGTAGTGAAAACTATTTCATGTTATATTAGTTCCAAAGTAATGATATATTTTTAGAAAATCAAATAATGCATTAAATAAAGAAGTCGAAACTTAGTTTCTAACAAGAGATTTTGTTATTCCCACTCTAGCTAACACAAAGGTAAGTCTTAATTTTTGCAACCTTTCATATTTTCAACTTTATTCTAAACTGTTTGCTTTATTTTCACTCAAGGTATGAACCAATACAGATTTTGAGTTTATCATTATTTCTCCTTTCTAAAATAGAATAGATTGTTTAAATATAAGATATTCTAAAATCATATACCTTTTATAGATTGTTTCTAAAATGGTCAACAATTACTGTTGCTTATGGGGTCAGGCTAGCTCAGTGGTTACGTGTTCGCCTCTGATCTGATAGGACCGGGGTTCGATCCCCACCTGGCCCTCGATTTATTCATGCAGGAGGTGAATAAATCTGAGCACGTCGTCCCTCGGAGAAGGACGTTAAACTGTCGGTCCCGAGCCTGTACGATGTCAGGTACTCGTTAAAGATCCCTACTCTAAATACACTTCAGTTAGGCATAATTTAGGACTCCCACTGTAGAATCAATCTTCATTGTGTGGTATCTCAAAGGGCCAATACTCGGCCTAGGTGTGTTCCCTTGTGGAACTGCCACTGCAACCTAACCTACTGTTGCTTATTAAGTCCTTCCTATATGTTTCTAGAATTAGGATGAAAAACTAAATTATAAATTGGCCTACATATCTTAAAATTATATACCTACAGCTAAAGACAAAAATTCCACCAGTAATGAGTGAACAAAAAGAGGAATAATAAGTTATTAGCAATTGTGTTCAATAGCGTTAAGTATTAATTTAGCATTACTTCTATGAACTAAATTGTATCATTTACTAATATTATCGTTATGACACAATCAATTGTCTTCATAGATAGTGGGCTACAACATATGCTAGTGAAGATATAATTTGCGCTGATAAATTGTAAAAAGTGTTTCTAATCGTAACAAATTGTGTAATTAAATGTCACATAGAATATCTGTTTATCCTGTTCGTGCTGAATTAGCCAGATAAAATACATACCTCATCAAGGTTTAATTTGCAGCAAGTTAATCTAATCTGATTTGCAAGCAGTGATTATTTGTGAAGCCATTAAATTAAAAAGCTTTCAGATGATTGGATTTCATAGATAGACATCATTTGTACCGCATCATAATTTTTCACCATGATTAAATTCAAGTTTACAACAGTTCCGTAAAAATATGACATCTACTTTTAATAATATTATATGTTTTCAATAAAAATAGTAAACTATTAATTTGCAATTATATTATTAAAAATTTACAGGCTAGTACATGTTTCTATCAATGCTTTGGTATAAAATAAGTTTAATAACCTACTGCAGTTCTAATCAGTTATTACGCCTTAGTAGATAATTATATCATATATAATTTGCCATTAGCAAAAGCATTCTTACTTATCTTCACATGCTCGGCTATGAAAAGATTACAATCCAATATCATAAAAATAAAATAAATTTGATTTTTTTTTTGATATTTTTAAACTAAATTACGAAATTTATATTTTCCTAATTTAATATGCAATTGTCTATATGACCATATAGTATTAGAGGTTTATCTAATTGTAGTTTTTGCAAGCATTCTTACATCATGACTACAGCCAATGTAGCATTGTTTCTCTTGCCATTTCTGTTATCGTTTTCAAAAAAACAATAACTATTTAAATGTTGCAACTGTAGATTCATAACACGATATTGTCTTTCAAGATATATATATATATATATATATCTGATCCCATTTATTTAGAAATTAGGTTAGGTTTATGTGTAGGATTCGACCAGCAACCATTGTACTTTTCATTTTTTGATATTTACTGTTGATATATTAAAAAGAAGGTTCCTGTGTGCACACAGATAGACACAGGAATAACTCACTTCTATATTTTGACCATCGTCGTCATCAGGAGGCGAAGAGTCCCGCAGGAAGGCAGAGCGGGGACTCATATTATATATTATATAATATACTATAATATATATATATATATATATATAAATGCCTCACCTGTCCCATCATCAATCCTGACAGCCATTTCATTTCGACAGTGAACAACCATTCATACCCTCTCTCCTTTGCTAGTTCCTGCACTTCCAGCAATTGTGTTTATCGTCTGGACTGCACACAATGTGACTCATTCTATGTGGGCCTGACTTCCACGTCACTTAGCCTCCGTATGAATGGTCACAGGTCGTCCGTTGGTCAACGCAAGCAGCTGCCTGTTGCTACCCACGCCAATCTCCATATCCTTCCCTTCAACGATTGCTTCAGGGTTAAAGTATTAAGAAAACTCTCAAATGATGACACCCAGACCACTCTAAGGGCTTCTGAGGAAGCCTTCATTTGGTTATTGGGTGCAAGAAATTCCCTTGGTCTAAATTTAATCAGATGATTTTTTTATTATTTATTTTATTTTTAATTAATTTTTTATTTATTTATTTATTTTTTTCCCCTCGTTTAATTTTAGTTAGTTTTATGTTTTTTTCCTTTCCTTTCTCTTTTTTACTTTTCTCCTCCCTTTTACTTAAATATCACTTTTAATATTTTATTAACTCACAGCCTACACTGGTTCACGTTGGTAAGGTGGCTGCACTGCGTGTCATTGTATTGCGCCAGTTTGCATCGGCCAGTGGACGCATTTACGTCTCCGTTCCTTCATTCTTTCTCCTTTTATTTTCTTTCTTTATACTCTCCTGAAGACTACAAGACGCCGAAATTATCGAGATTCGTGAGTGTTCGTCCTTTTTCTTGTGTTCTCTAGCTGTAACTTTAATTATATATATATATATATATATATATATATAAAACAATTAAAATAAGCAGTGACACATAAACAGAAACACAACAAAGACTCACTTTTCAATATTTCGACCGTAATGGCGGTCGTCCTCAGGAGAAGAAGTGAATTGACGGAGGGACGACAGTCAACTAAAGAACTCACTGGGTGAGGGCTAAAGCAGTGCTGCCGCAAAGGAGACAAATAAAAAAGGAACTAGGAAGTCGACAGCAAAATTAAAAAAAATGTTTTTGAAAGGTAGAAAAAGGTTAAGAAAAGAAAAAATAAAGAAAATATATAAAACAAAAAAAAAATTAAAAAAAAAATTAAATAAATAAAAAATATTAAAAAAAAACTAACGATTTAAATTCAAGCCAGGTTTCGAGCGTGCCCCCAGGAAGCGAACATTTAGCCCACATTTGACTCCTGGGGGCACGCTCGAAACCTGGCTTGAATTTTAATCGTTAGTTTATTTTTAATATTTTTTATTTAATTTTTTTTTTTAATTGTTTATATATTTTCTTTATTTTTTCTTTTCTTAACCTTTTTCTACCTTTCAAAAACATTTTTTTTAATTTTGCTCTCGACTTCCTAGTTCCTTTTTTATTTGTCTCCTTTGCGGCAGCACTGCTTTAGCCCTCACCCAGTGAGTTCTTTAGTTGACTGTCGTCCCTCCGTCAATTCACTTCTTCTCCTGAGGACGACCGCCATTACGGTCGAAATATTGAAAAGTGAGTCTTTGTTGTGTTTCTGTTTATGTGTCACTGCTTATTTTAATTGTTATTTGTCCTGCCGGACCGTTTTTCGTTTGTCATGGTATATATATATATATAAAGTGATAGTTATTTCAGACAAAACACACATAGTCAAGTCCTTGGTCAAGATCATTCGTTTTAGATTCACGACATTTTCAAGAGAAAAGGAGAAAAAATGCAAGAGTGAAATGTGAAATGGTCTGCAGAATACTCAGTATGGACAACCTTAAAATAAAAACTACATTAAAAATTGTTAAAATAGTAAGTACTATCAGGCTCATAGATCAATTACAGCAAAAAAGAAAAGTAAATATAAGAACAAACGAAACACGAATTTTTATTGACAAAAATAAGAAATACGTTTTAAAGATAGTAACTGGAATAAAATAACTAGAAATTAAAGATATGGGTAAGTATAATAAAACAGTATAAATAAACCTCAACCAAGTAACTAAATTAATAGGTTAATTATTAGGGTAATAAATTATTTGAGTAACAAATAATGAAAGAAAATGTTCTAAAGTGTCGCAGGTAGAATCGCTAGAGAGCTACTTAAAATGTTGAGATCTAAACGAGTCACTGAAAAGATGAACGTTGAAATTAGCGGTTGAGTAACAGCTCGCTTAAAGTAGATACCCTGTGACCAATAATAATAGGGTGTGTATCCTACAAGTCAAAAAATGAACTCAATAAAGTGCACTCTAACTAATGTGCATTTAATAGACGTTTAGGAATGGTTAAAAGGAACTGAGTAAAGCAGCTAGCCAGTGGGGTGCAATGAGGTTGAGGTTAGATGAATAAGATGTGTCGATAGGCTACTCAGGTTGCACAGTGCTAGTAACACCATTTATATTACCTAAGGATAATAGTGTTTTAAGACCTTCAGGAAATAACTTTACCAAGATTAGAATTCTCCTAAAAATATATAGGACATATATATAGGAATATATAATGTTTAGGAATATATAAAATATATATTGATATAGTTTCTCGACCACTGATATTTCAAATTCACATAAGGGGTTATTGAGGATTTTGGTCATAAAACATACGACTCCTGATCATCAGCCGACGTTTCGCCAAAAGTTGTTTGGCATTTTCAAGGCTAAAAAACAATTTATTAAACGACATAAGTAAAGCAAGATAAATACATCATCGGACACCATCCAACAGAAAACAAACGAAACAAACAACAATTATAGTACCCAGAGAACCACAAAAGTATCATAAAATACCTAGTGTTATTATAATTATTATTATTATTTAAAAAACAGACATTTGTCATTTAAACCTAATTGCGTATTATTAATTATTCAGAACACCAAAAAACCACATTTTCAAAACAGCAAAATACTGTCTGTTGTGGTTTTTGCTGTTTTGAAAATGTGGTTTTTTGGTGTTCTGAATAATTAATAATACGCAATTAGGTTTAAATGACAAATGTCTGTTTTTTAAATAATAATAATAATAATAATAATAATAATTATAATAACACTAGGTATTTTATGATACTTTTGTGGTTCTCTGGGTACTTTAATTGTTGTTTGTGTAGTTTGTTTTCTGTTGGTTGGTGTCCGATGATGTATTTATCTTGATTTACTTACGTCGTTTAATAAATTGTTTTTTAGCCTTGAAAATGCCAAACAACTTTTGGCGAAACGTCGGTTGATGATCAGGAGTAGTATGTTTTATGACCAAAATCCTCAATAACCCCTTATGTGAATATAAAATATATAGGAATAAATATTCAGAGGTTGGGAGTCTTGGAAAGAAGTTTCTAACAGTCGTATGTTATTGATTGATTTTTGGAAGAATATAGTGGTGATAAAAACAAGAATATGGTGATGATATCAGAGTTTTGATCAGTTTAAAGTCCATTGAAAATTATTAATTTATTGTAAACAATTTTAAACTTTAAACAACTGATCTTATTGTCAATCATTTTTAAAAGGATAATATTTTGTTAGCAATGTAGAAGTGATTTAATTTGGATTGGAGCACTGATTTTTCTGAAGGGGATATTATGACTTAAGAAACAAATGAAACAAGGATCATTCAGTTAAGTAAAAGTAAGTTGATATTTGTTGTACTTCAATTTTTTTTGTGCTATGATTTCAACATTAAATGAAATTAGCAGTGCCCGGTCGAAGACTGAGGAGTCTTGAATAAATGCGAGGCTGTCAGTTCTTGTCTGTCCGAAGATACATAATGATTTCTCTCGATCTTCGTCCTAGCTTACTACAACCTGATCAAAATCTTCTTAAGTCATCCATTCAATTTCATTTTCAACTTGCTTGTTTCTTCTTTTTCTTTTCATTGTCAATTTTCTTTGCCTTCAAACCCAAATAAAAATTTACTTTTTCCATACTTAACAGTTCACATAACAAGCTTTCCAATGATCTGAACCCATTCATTTAGAAATTAGATTAGGTTTATGTGTAGGATTCGACCAGCAATCATTGTACTTTTCATTTGTTGATATTTACTGTTTTCTGCTATCAGTGTAATTTTGTAATATCTTGCTTAATATGATTTAAAATATAACATATATTTTAATAGAAATTTGAGTGATAAGAGTAAATGTTTATTGAAGAATAAGATGGGTGTTTTTATGAATGAAGGACATGACATAACGCTCCAAGAAGAGCCATGATCCTTTTGTAAGCAGCCTCTTGTATACATTTAAAAAAAATGATATAACCATTTTATGTGAAAAGCCAGCCTAATCGTTTTTTTATCGTTCATTATTTTTATATTGAAGCCATCACGATTCTTATGGTTTTTATATGTAACCTTGGGATTATTACATATTTTACTAAATGAAATTGCATCATTTATACAACAAAACTAATCATGGACTTTTAATACAATGATATGATAACATTCAATAATAACAGCAACAGTAATTCAATTTGATTTTTTTTTTGTTAAAAATCAAAAATTAATTAAATTTGATTTAATTTTTGTCCATCAGGGTCAACTCCTGTGAATGTACCGACCAATCAACAGTAATTAATTAATTAATTAAATATAAAGCTATATGTACCGGAAAAATTGTTACTGCCACAATTCTGTACTGGCATTGATAATTAAATATTATTGTGAACAATAATGCAGAACCTTTTATATTTTACTGATGCAGCAGCTCAAAGTGCTTTTCATCAAAATTTAGACGGCTTTGATGTCTGACTCTAACGCTTCGACAAACATTTTTGCACAGCTACCCAAACAGATGGATTGGTAGCCGTTGTACACATGTCTGTCTGGGAACAACTTTTGTCTTTGAGTACTTTTCGAAAGAAAAAGTCCATCAGGGTCAACTCCTGTGAACGTACCGAACAATCAATTGGGCCTCTTCGTCGCTTCCATTTCCCAGAAAATGTTTTAAAAGTCCATCAGTGTCAACTCCTGTGAAAGTACCGACCAATCAATTGGGTCTCTTCGTCGATTCCATTTCTCAGAAAATGTTTTAAAAGTCCATCAGGGTCAACTCCTGTGAACGTACCGACCAATCAATTAAGCCTCTTTGTCGATTCCATTTCCCATAAAATGTTTTAAAAGTCCATCAGAGTCAACTCCTGTGAACGTACCGACCAATCAATTGAGCTTCTTTGTCGATTCCATTTCCCAGAAAATGTTTTAAAAGTCCATCAGGGTCAACTCCTGTGAACGTACCGACCAATCAATTGGGCCTCTTTGTCGATTCCATTTCCCAGAAAGTATTTTAACAAGATACTCAAGATCAAGATGTACAAGTTTAATAAACTGAAAAGTGTCGGCAATTTAAAAAAAATAAATTAAGATTTTAAGAAATGAATACCCAAACGGACTTCTGCAAAAAATGCTTGTCCAATTGTAAAAAGCAGAATTCAATGCTGTATAAATCGTTATGGAAAACACTTTTGAGCGCTTGCAACAATAAAATTTAAGAGTTTTGTTATTGTTCACTATAAAATTTAATTGTCAATATATTAATTGTGTCAATACATATATTTAGTTGTACGTATAAGTAATCTCTAAATGAACGCTACAGACTGTTTACCTACTTTTGTTTCACCCTGTATATATTTCTAATTAATCAATAATGATGTAAATATGTACTCTCAAAAACATCACATTCTTATCTTTGAAACCATGTTCCTAATTTTCAATAAATACTACTTTCTCCATCTTACTAGGAGTTTATCTCTTAAATACTTGATTTTTACTTTAATTTTTATAAATTTCCTAAAAATAGAATAAGAAATATGAAAATAATTTAGAAACAGCATTAAATGCATAAACAAAGCTCGGGCAATCAAAATACTGCAGGTGTAACCAAATATATGATGTTTGTTATCTCTTTACTTTTAATGATATTGTCATTTATCTGTCGTTGTTTAAAAGTAAATATATCTGAATGGTATTATGTGTTCAAAACTACTGAAATTTACATTTGATATCCTGTGCATTTTCATTTTCATTTCGAAATAATAAGATTACTTGTGCTTATTAGAACTGACTTTGAAATATGATTATATATAATATGAATAGCCTAACTCACAATAAGGCTACGACCATGCAAACGGTTTCAAACGAGCAGGAACTGGTATTGCAATAACCTTCCCTGCTTTTGAAATTCACTTTAGAATGTAAACAGATTTACACTCTAAATTTATTTGCAAACATTGCGTCCTGTGCTACATTTTACTTTTAAGTCTGTTTATAAATAGAAATTTTTGATGAAAACAGATAAATAATTGTGATACCTAATTTGCTTATTAAAAGTATTTACAAATTCAATTTGCATACTTATATATAACAATTATTGAATTAATTATAGTCATGTTTAGTAAAAGGAGAATGAGGATTTGTTATAACGTCTCCTTTAAGGCTCCCGTCCTCATCAAAGCTTCACGTGGCTTAATGCCCGGTCGTCGACCCTTGTATTTGGATTATGTCCAAAGCTACCCTTAAAACCATAATATTTCAAGAATAAAAGATAAACATACAATTCTAAAACAACTTTACAACTTTTTAATCGTATTTTACGAAGGTCTCTTCTACTTATGTTTCCTCATGAGTTTACTAGAACATAAACTGTATAAATGTAAATTACTTACATCATAAATAAATATATTTTTTCAATTTTTTTAAAGCTGTATAAAGTAAGAAGTATGATACTTTTTTTGATGTACATTTATGTATATTAATTACATTAGTTTATTTTAAAACAACGTAAATGTACTAGTATATTTTATGTTCTCACAAAAAGTAGCATATTTGTCAAAACATTTAAAAGATGTTGAGTTATTTAATATGATACAATTTACTGTGGTTTGAAGCCATTAGTTCTAACTATTTCTCTCAACTAATATGTACTACCAAACTATCTTTTTAGATATATATTAATCATCTATATTATTTTATTCACTGCAGTCATTTCGGTAGCACATTGTGAAGTATTTACTATTACTAACACAAAAGAAGATCATAGTTGTATATACTGTTAATCCAGGTGTAAAAAATAAAAATAATGTTTACAGGTTTGTGAACGTACAATATACTGTAATACATATACTTTTAATATATATATATATACTTTAAAAGCGGAAAGTCGATCCCAACTGGACACAAACAAGTTCAGAAACGAAGAATAGTAGCACACAGAGAAAGAAACACACTTACTAACTCAAATTTTTGGACAATCCGTCTTCAGGAGAAAAACCAAGCTAGTTGTAGACGCAAGGGCAAGTAACCGAACCGGCAACCGCGAGTGCTGCCCTCCGCACCCGGTCTTAAAGTAATAGAATTAAGAGAAGATAAAACAGAAGTTCAGATAAGTAGTACAAGTTAGGTAAATATAAACGTTATAATGATACAAAATATCTTTATATCTTTATGACATTAGTGTTGACTTATGCTAGCTTCTCAGTTTTTACTTTGTTTGCTCTCTGATGGCATAAAGTAAAAGGCCTCAAAGCATATATTTCTATTTTTTTCCTTTTTCCATTGCGATTTAAACTTCATATATGTATATATGAAGAACAAAGAACTCCACCAGCCAGCTAAAAGTAGAAATCAACAAACTAATTAAAAAAGCAAATAAAGATAAAGATGAAAAAATATTCAACCAAAGAGTTGAGTCAAAACAAAATAATCAACTTCCTGGACGTCGTTGTGAAACAGAATAATGTTGATTACCAGACATCTGTGTATGTGAATCCTAGTCATAGTGGAGTATATCTAAATGCTCAAAGCGAATGCCCGTAAAGGTACAAAGATGGCACGATAAAGGCCCTGATTCACAGAACTTTTAAGATAACTTCCAGTTGGGCTTTATTCCATCAAGATATAGAAAGATTAAAACAGGTGCTTATTAATAACGGATACAGCAATAAACAATTCGATAAAATATTACAAATTTATATCCATAAAATTAATAGTGTGAGCAAGGACGAATCAAACCAAAACAACAAAGGAATTAAACATAAAGTGTTTTACAGGAACCAATATTCCAAAGCTCATAAGGTTGACGAAAGAGTTCTTAGAGGAATAATCCAAGCTAATATTAACTGTGTTAATCCCGAAGATCAGTTGAAACTCATCATATATTACAAAGGAAAAAATACAGCGAACCTGGTAATCAAAAATAACTTGCATCCCAAAGCTAAACTCCAACAGACCAATGTAGTTTATAGTTATAACTGTACTATAGGAAACTGCGAGTTCCTAAAAACTAACTACATTGGTTTAACAACAACAACCTTATCGAGGAGACTCACAATGCATCTGGCTGCGGGTGTTCCTAAAAAACACACAAAAAAGGCTTGGAATTAAGCCAACAAATGTTAACCAACATTAGCGAAATTATCAACAGAGAAAATGATGTCGGTCGGCTACAAATAATAGAGGCACTCCAGATATTAGAAAAGAAACCTAAAATAAATGGCCAACTTACAAGTTTTACAAGAATTTTGAAGCTACATGTAGAGGAGTCAGCAAGCAGGAATACAGTAGATAATTGAAATTAGGCTTAGCCTTAGGGACAAATATCTAGTTTAAACTGTTTCAATTGAGTGAAATAAATAAATAACCTCCCTTAATTATGTAACCATTATGCATGACGACTGTGTTATTGTTTTTTGTATAGTTTTTAATCTTAGTTTATACAGAGTTTTAAATTTCTAGCCTTATTTTGTTAAATTTTAAAACAATACCCTGAAGATGGTCCATGGAGGCTGAAACGTCGGTGAATTCTTAAAAAGTGTATATTGAGGAAAAAAAGTTTTAAAGATAAAACTTTTGGACAGTTATTATTTCATATCCCAGAAAACATCAAAACACTAATTAGAAAATTAGAAAAGTTAATAAGAAAAGAAACTAAAACAAAGGTGCAGGAAGTGTTCAACGAAATATATATATATATATATATATATATAACAGAGGAATCTCCAACCCTCCCTTCACAAGTGCGTCTTTATTTCTTCTCTCCAGATGACGGTTACCCCAAAAATTAGAGATCATAATTGTGTTTTCCTATTTTATTTGTAGCTATAATTTACTCTGAAACGTCTATGTGAATATGTATATTATTTAAAGAAAGAAAGATATATATTTTTTAAATTTTGTGTTTAATGTAATAATTTTTGTATTGTTTTTGACGTCTACCATTTTTAGCTCCCATAGGTTTACCGGGGACAAAAGAGTTTTTTTGTGAAGAGATTGGCTAAAAGTCTCAATGGTACACTCCATCATGATTCAATATATTTATGATGCACATGTGCTCAATCCAAATACCGTATTTTCAATTCCCATAAGAAGGATAATTGTAACAAACTGTTTACGTTACTGCTTACAATAATTATTAAATCCTGATTTACGCATATCATAGAACTATTTATGTTCAAACTACAATAAGGAATTAGAAAAAAGACACCGTTTTTGTCAGAGTCAAATCACAAGTTGTTATTTCATGTGTTTATTGCAAAATGTTGTTAAGATAGAACTATGAATGTTTGTCACTTGTAGAAATATAGTATATTTGTAGACATAAAATCAATAAATTGCCAGCTGCTAAAGTTAATGAAACGACTTGAACATTGGATTGAAACATTAAACTTTTTTGGAAACTAACATACATCTACATGAAAATGTTTGCTGATTATCTATATACTTGGGACAAATTAGTACTGAGAGAAAAGAAGTGAATGCTGACTCCTGCAATATAAAATAACCCTACTCTGAGTAATAATAAAAGAGAGTGTTCTGTAATGTTTATCAAATACTTTATCCACCAAAATGAAAAAAAAACTATCGATTGCCATCGCAAATCTAAAATACTGTAAAATTTGTTAATCATGGCCAGTGATAATGTACGATAAAAGTGTTCAAGTTCTGCATAATATATAGCAGAACAAACAATAAATCTGCTATATTAAGTTATTATAATGTTCAATATTCTATTATTAGTTGTTTGATATTGTATATTCAGAAACATTAAAAATTGTTTTTTAATGATTGTCTTTATTAAAATAATTATTTATTATTGTTTTTTTTATCACATCCAAGTTCTCATAAAATGCTAATCATATTTTTAAGTGAATTTATATAAAATATATGAACAATTTTGTTCTTTTTAATTTAATAAAATTACTTTTATGAATATATAATGCTAATATTACAAAAAGATAAATTGCAGAATACCTTACATTTTTTTTTTAACAAGGGAATGTTGTAATATTGTATGACTTTGTAAAAATATACCTAAGAATTTTCAAAAAAAAAATAAAACATTGTTTTAATTAAAAATTAATTTTGTGAAGTATTTTTCTTCATCAAAAGCAATGAAATGGTTGATTATTAGTGATGTATAAATGTTGTTAAAATTACTTCAAGTGATTCAGAAGGAGGAAACCTAAGGAACTGTTCATTAATAATGGAAATTTAATTTACAGGGTTGGACTCCTGGGAGGAGATCAGAAGTGAGTGTTGACAATCCAATGTCAGGCATCTTTCAATGTCAAAACGGTCATTCTTGAGAAAACCACAGTAAAGTTATTTATCTTCAGCAGTTCTGAATTAAATTATTCCAATAATCATCAGACTATTATAATTTCAACAATATAATTATATTATAAAATCAAATAAATAATATCAACTCTTATTATTTTCTGAGGTAAAATGGATAAACCAACAAAAGTCTCCACACAAATGAAGTTTTATTCAACGCGTTTCGAACACTTTTTGTTCATCATCAGGAAGACACTATATTATTATAGTGTCTTCCTGATGATGAACAAAAAGTGTTCGAAACGCGTTGAATAAAACTTCATTTGTGTGGAGACTTTTGTTGGTTTATCCATTTTACCTCAGAATGAGTAAATACCACACAATTACGGATTGCACAACTAATGATTTCTTATTATTTTGTATTTTGGGAAGAATCAGAAATAATGTAATAGTTTTGATTTGATTTTGATGAATTTTGATTTTGATTGATCAAGTAAAAAGCCTTTACCCTTCATCAAATATCCTAACCATATATCCAAATACATAAGTTATTTTAAATGAATTAATTATTGTATTTTTTATTTAATGCAGAATGTTTCTCGTTGTATTACAGGCATTAATTACACGTTATGTACAACCATTTTGATTCTTGCAATATATTGATACAATTAATTAATAATTGTATAAACAATATAATTAATTTATACCAGATTTTAGAATTTAAAAACAAAAAGTAAATACATCTACAAAAATCACACAGACATTTGATATTTATCTTCAGTGTTTTTTTGGTAATAATACGTAAAATGCAGATTATTTGAATAATTCACAAGTAGTCAAAAGGTTGTTTTAAAAATCAATAAAGGCTTGGATTATATTATTCTATTTAATTGTATTGAATTATTTTATAAAGAATAGAATAATTTATTATATTTTCTATTTTGCTATAACAGTTTAGTTTTATAAATTGCCAAACCTCATCTATCACATGTTACGAATCAATGTTTTGATATGTATTCCGCAAAAAACTTGGATGTTCTAGTTTTGAACGCGTAATGGAATCTGGAGTATTTGCCCAGTAGTTATTTTCTTATGGTCTGATAACTCTATCTTGAAGAGTTCTCGGAGCTAATGCAGTTATAGTCCTTACACTATATCTATACACCGGGCTATTTTATCCTTATTTTCATATTTCGTATATTTTGTCAATTTTCTTAATAGATTTAGGACAACATTTTTCTATAATTTTGTTTTAAAGGCCATTAATTTAATCATCATAAATTAATCTTTAACAATTTTAAAAAGTGGATAATTCGAGTATGTGAGAAAAACTTTAGATATTTCCAGCAACCAAAAGGTCAGTTATGAAATAAAATTTAAAAATTTGTATATTTTGGGGAAGATATATCATACGGTAGACAAATAATAATGAAATTCTATTCAAAAATTTTATTTTTTAAAACAATCAGCCGGAGAAAATTACAATATAAAATGGGCAAAATGGAATAATTTATGGCATCACCGTATTCTATATAAAATTCGTATACTATAAAAATACTCAAGAAATTGTGATTACTGTAAAATGTAGTAATTAGCGATTTAACAATATAGCCCTAAAAACTGAAAACTCAATTTATATAATAGATAACTTGCAGTATTTCCTGGTTTTATTACATTGACTTAGAAATGTTTTACCAAAATTGAGTTTAACAAAATTGTTATTTTGCAAAGTTTAGAAAAACTATAACGTTTCTAAGATTATGTGACAATTAACTATGACCCCGAGCGTGAAAGCACTTTCGATAATTTTTCGAATGGTATGTTTTCTGAAAAACAAAGCCTATAACAGACGAGGATATACGTTTTCTCAAACAGTTAAAACAATACTGAATAAATAGTTATTCCCTAAAAGTTATGAACTCAAATTTCCAATTTGATTCTCCAACAACAGTTTTAATTTTTGCACTTCAAAGTATGTTAGAGTAGGGTTTTTTTAAGAAGTACTGGGAATCGTCCAACCTGGGAATCCGAGGGATGGCGAATACAAGATTTTCTATCTCCCAAATGAAAATACTAAAGTGGCGGGCAAGATTCGACCATCCAGACTCCAACACAGAAAGCAAGTATAAGTGTTATTAAACTAAAACTGAACCGTTCCTTACTATAACTGCACAGCTTTATTTTGTTCTTCAGTATTTTCAATGGAATACCTTACCTCTATTTTTAGACTTCAATAATTCACTAAATCTAAAGTCTAATAAAATATTTTCTTTATTTAACAAACTCTACTGTGTATATTTTCAAGGAATGTTTAAGATTTGTCTAAGCCGGCTCGTTTCTTAGCTTAAGCAAATCGGAGTAATGGTCCTGGGTTCCGCGATTTTGGCGGGCCCAGCGGCACGACGGTAGTGACTTCAGAGAAATGACCTGTTCCCTGGTTAATCTGTCATTACGGCGCAAGATTTCAGTTTCAAACAATATTCAAAACTCTAAGCAATTTTTATTTCTGATACCTGCACAATGGTTATAAGACCCAGGCCGTACCAGGCCCCCACCTTCCTAGGGACGGCTCTGTGTCTAAGTATAAGATTATGTGAATACGTATTTCTTATAATTAAATACTTATTATTAATATCAATACTTCGTAAGATAATTATAAAATAACAACTGGGAAATGAAATAAGTAATGACAGTGAAGGTCCTGTCGCATTAGTTTATCAGTACTGAGAACATGGTTTGATTAGCTGTAGAATGTTGTCTGCTATCAGACAGAGACACAGCTGCTGAACAGACTGTATCCGGCAATAGTTTCCTGCTAGCATTTGAGCACATGCCTATATAATTCACTCTCTCTGTCTTCAGTGCACCTGGCAACTAAAAACATACATGATGATACATTAAATGGGTGTAGTCATAATGATCAATTATATGAATTGTTATAATGGATACAGAACAATTCTACTTCTCAACTAAGCAATATAAAGGCAATATATTCCAGTTATCCCAAGCGACATCCACAGTCTGCAAACTTCACAATTTGCACCAAGTTTAAATTTATTCCCAGCATTGAGCAGCTAATACGATTCAACTAATAATCATATGATTATTCTTTGTTACATCAACTTACAAACGATTATGTTTTCCTTCATGATATCTGTAATCGTTTTAAGTAAAAACAAAATGCCTTTAGTAAATACTTAGACTTAGGGCTCAAATGAGACTAATAGTTTGAAAGTTCTTTTTCTATAAAATTGATGTCATAGTCTTCTCAATTCCTGTAAACCTAGTTTACGAATTATTAAGACAACAAACTATTCTCTGACGAAAAGAGGCTTGAACAACTGCTATGTAACTTCCAAAATAATTGTACTTTCCACAACTCGTGATTGTGCTATACTGAATCGTATAATGTTTGGATTATGATACACATTAACAGTTAATAATAATAAGTAGTTAAAAAAAAAGCGATACGGAGATAGCAATTTAAGGAAAGTAAGGCACACTTCATTTTGGGGTTTGATTCAAATCTAAAATATATGTCATGATAATTATTTATCATCTTGCCATATTAATTTATGTCATATTCAGTAATCGCGAAGTGCACATATGTTTACGTTACACACATATGTGTAAAGTATGCATATACATGCTACCTTCCTTCTGCATACCTTTCTATGTTATCTTCTTAATTTTTACTTAGTTTGTTCCCTGATGACATTAACTGAAAGGCCTCAGTGTATTTATTTATATTGTTTTCTTTTTCCTTGTGGTTTAAACTTCATTGATTGCATCACATGTTTATTGTAATTCTTGTGATTTCTGCACATACACATACGTGTGGCGTATATTTTTTATACACATATCAAACTAAAAATAGGTTTCCGTTTGACATGTAAAGAATTTTAAGAAGAATATGATTAGTATAATTACCCACTTCTGTTTATGTTCACTGTAATACAAAATAGGTTCTGTGTCACAAAACATTCTTCAGCTTTTCGGTCAAAGAACCCCTATTGCACATTGCAATCTGCTGTTTTATATCAGCACTCCACTCGGTGGCCTAGTCAGTAAGGTCACTCGCTTTTCCTTAGGACCTTCCTCTGTCAGTCCTAAAGTTACTATTGACTTTAAATAGCAACCATAACCGTTAGTCGTTTAGACTTATTAAAACCAAATCTTTTTCGTCAAAAACAAATTATTTAGTTTAATTATTTTCGAGTAGGCAAATGCGCTTAAACTACGAGTATTTTCTCTGATGTGACAGCATTTATTTAAATAAATATAATTTCTTGTTTTATGATCAAACGTTCACATTTTATACTTTTTATTTTAACTGACAATAACAACTTTCAATCATTAGTAAAGTTGAAGAACGAAACTTGAGTGCCATATCTGACAAGTATTATACACAAACATTAATTTAATCATTCAACACTCATGTGTATGTATATGAAAATATTGTAATGAACTCCCTCTAAGTATGGGTATCACTTTGAAAGAAAAATAAATGTATATCTTTTTAAAATTATGGAAAATTTGCTATTTAGAATTCATTCATCACTCCTTACTTCTATTTTTAATGTTATAACTAATTATACAAAAAATTAATGTGACGTTAGCTAATTTTTTTCAGATTTACTTAAAGGAAGTTTCATTAGCAACTGTGAAACTTAGTAAAAGGGTTACATGCTGGTAACTTTATTTCTTCCTGTTTTATGGGGACCAAAGAAATTGGTAATCAACAAACTGACATTAAGGATAGCGTGCTTTGTAAAACTAAATTTGAATCCAATCTCGTGTTGAAGGAAATCACCATCTAAGAACAAAGTGATTAATTACCCTCAGTCCTTTCCGCGTGTAGAATGATTTACAATTTGCCTTCCTATAAAGGGACAGATTTACTTGTTGAAACCAACTGTTAGTATATAGAAGGTTTCTACCTTCTATCAGAAGATATCCATGATGTCAAAAACAGTGTATGCAAACACTATACTTTAGCGTTCAATAATATTATTGAACATAACAAGTGTAACAGTAACAGATTTTAATAGTACTCGTAGTTCAGAGAACGATGCTGCTCGACGCCGTCTCAATGTGGTTTAGTTTCCTTTCATTCTTTGCTATTTGTGTTGTCTGGATTTTATATTTGAGGCAGTCTAAGACGTTCATATCCAATATAGCCCAAATACATATACCGACAGTTAATCATGCGATAATAATCATTTCAATATCGTACTTGAAATTTACCAGTTGGCAAAAGGATATTATTCTTCCACAAAGGAAATCTACATTAACTTGAAAATTTCAATTAAACATTTTGAAAATAACAATAAATAATGAATTGGGAATATAATTAAGAGAACTAATATAATCTGGTCCTATGCTCAATTGTACTAGAAGTAAACGTGATATCGTTAATAAAGTTTAAAAAGCGTTATAAAATAAAAACTAAGGCAAATAATGAATTGATCACTATGCTGCACAAAAGCCTTAACTCTTCAGTTCATGCCTGGGTAATCTAAATGAGAGCCGTTCGATTTCTCCTACAGATTTATAGCTCATTGGTTTAACAGAAGCAGAATACTTCAATGAAATGATATGCTAATTCTATTCTAATTCTGCTGATCAAGTTCTCTTCCACTAACATCTCAGAACTAAGATGTTTAACATTTGATTTAAATTGGTTATAGACTTATGTTTAAAACAGGAATGAAGTTTCTAAACTAAGCTGAAAGATCCATTTTTAACTGGATTTTTGAAAACTAGAATGAGAAATGATGAAATATAAAAGTTTATTTTGACGATATGGTTAGTAACTGAACCGCATGAAATTCCTTTGTACAGCTGAAATAGTGTTATCACTTTGTTTTATAATGACTCCACGATATATGCAAAAAAAAATTAATGAACCTCCATCATTAGTAAGTGCTTCTAGGTCTTTTGCGATTAATGAAAGAACAAGCAGATTCATAGGAGATGTAATAATAAACAGTGAAACTTCTACGTAGTATAGAGACTATTATATAAATATTTAACTTTTTTTTTATAGAATATTAAATTCCAGCAAAACCTGAAATCGAATGGGTCATTGCACCCATTAGGCATATCTCTGCTTTCAGTGTTGGCAATTTAAAGCCAGTATTGAACACATTGAACCAATTAAATTCTATTAATCATTTAAAAACGATAATTAATGCTTCTAACTAACACAATCGAGAACCATTATTTTCATTTCAAAGATAAATACACCTAAGGCCTTTGTCTATATTTATTCCCTCAGTTTGTAACTGTGACCAAGAGAACCACATTCAGAAGCTGCATCATGACTTCTCCCTTATGAATGAATTGCATTATTAATGTTTTGAACGCATAAAAACTTCCTTTTTAATGTTATTTTAGAGTCAAGTTAATGTTTTCATATGTTAATTTTATTAATTGTGGTTATCGGCAAGATACATAAACATTTTGATTTCTACGTCAGACTTCTTAAGGGTTCATTCGAGTTCGTATATCTAATGAAAACCTAACATTGTATTAAACAAATTTGACACTAATTAGGAATTCATTAACAAATCTTACATAAAGAAGATATACATCTATCTTTAATGTTGTTTATAATATCTTCAATCTGCATTAATCTATCATAAAGGGTGACCTACATTTGTATACATCCTTTTCTGAAAAAAAAAAGTCTAATTAATTGGAAAGCAATTGAGATAAGCATGCTACAGTACAAAATCTGCTGTCCAGTGTAATATATTAATGTTAATAATAATTATTTTTATAATGATTTTAAGGTGAATAGTATAAGTTATTATACTATTCAGTAAAGGGTAAAATTTAATTTTTAAATTAAAAAAAATTAATTATTGAATTTAAGGGTAAAATTTAGTTATTAGAATTGACAGAAAAATGAATGGTAAACATAAAATAATTCAAAGAGAAAAAGAAACATCCACTGAAGAAAACCGTCATAATGTTCAACAATATAGTTTGAACTAAGAGCACATGTAGAAAACTGTTTTACATTGGAGTATGACTAATGCTGTGAATAACCTTCATTGTGATTAAGGTTCTGAAAACATACTTTATACTGTTTTATGACAACAGATTCGAACAAAAAATAAAGTAATAAATTCATGCTATTCAAAACATTACATTTAGTTGGTTATACTAGTTTAAAAAATCATAAAATATGATTTAGCTTTCCAGAAAGTTGAAATACATATAGATTACTTAAATTATACTAAAGAGAAAAAGATTTATTCAAATTACTTTTGGCTCATGTTGCCTAGTAAAAAATTAGTTGCTACAAAAAAGAAATCGTTTTTGTTATCGAAGTGGTTGATATATCAACTTACAAAAAAGGAGAGCAACAAGTTTATAAAGCTGAGGTGATTATTAGAAGAGTAGATGTCGTGACCAAAATACTTACAATGCTGACACGAAAAAGGAAATGAATAAACAAAAGTGGGCTTCGCTTGCTAACTATTTTCTCGAAACAACTACCCTAGAGTTTATTGCAAAACAGAAAAAACAAAATATATAATCAAATACCGTTATTCGCTGAAATTTTGTGGTTCTAAGTTGAATTTAAAATATTTAAATATAAATTATATTTTTACAATTTTAGAAAAATATGTTTTGAAGAATTGAAAAAGAAAGCTAAAATGAAGAGAGACAAGAAGATGGTAAGGTTATCAAACATCAATTGACTCAATTGAGCAGAGTTCCAGGCGAAGTGGCGCCGTGTTTGGTCATCAATCATTTATAACCATTGGCACTGAATGCATTTGTACTTTTGTCAAACAACACTACTGATTACGGGTTAAAATTCATTAATACTACCGTTTTAATCTAATGGAAATTGAATAAAGCACAGGGAGGAAACACAGGTAAGTTATCCTCTCATGTTAATTAGGCTCATTTCTAACGTAACCAAATTATGACAAGCGCAAGGTGCCAGAAGAAACAGGCAAGCTATGTGATTGAATGATGCAAAATTAATGATGAATAACTTTTTTAAGTAATACAGGCTTATTTATTGAATAAAGAAAACCAAGGCAATGATGTACAAATTTAGGAATTGAGCAGAAATTGTTGTTCTGAATATTAATCGATATTTTCAGTTATGAGGTGTTTTCATAACTCCAACCCAAAATACATTTTCCAAAATGCATACATTAATTACATTTACTCATCTTTTTTCAACTGCTAATGAAAAACAATTTCCAAGTTCAAAGTAATATCAAAATAATATCAGATGAATCATATAAATTAAATTGCTGGGATGGTACTTCAATTACAAATCTGGAGTGGAATATATTTATCACGACTATAGCTAATATAAAACAAAATTATGACAATCAGATAAATTTTAGATTTCATTTAGCCATCATGTAGAATTATAATTAAACTGGCTGGTGAAATATTATCAAACTCATGGATAATGAATTCAGTGTGTTTCATTGTTCTATCATAATTGTCCTTGGAGATGTATCTCACTCGTGTATTTGTTTTACGAAAGTGATTGCTTGGGATACCTGTAGAATGTGTATCTAAAGTTTCCACCTTTTCCAGACTAAGTCTTCATTGTTCTTATGATATTATTTGCAGCCGGTTTGGTTCATTTTTGACTCCAACCTTTTCTAACTGGTTCAAAATCTGATCTCTCTAAATTCTCTTTTGACCAGATAATCCATGAGTGAGTTAACCTTCTTTTCTTTATGGTTTCATCAATATTTCATGATCCGTCAGTATATCCAAAAAGATATGTTTACTTTAAATCAGGAAATGTCCAATACATATCATCTCATCAATAATGTAATTTGGGCATAGTTAAAATATAGAGACCAAATATGATCTTTTGTTTCATTTCATTTTGGAACATTCACTTCCTATAGATGCATTTTGTTTTTGTACTTGTCTCAAAAAATTGAAAATTTCCTTTTTTCTTGGTAAAGATAATAAGTAATCTATAGGGGATCATTGGGCATTTATTTTCTTTCAAAGCTGAAGGTACACCCAGTGATGATTGGTCATGTTATTGCTAGATACGCATGTCCAATTAGTTTTAAGCATAGTCTGATTACATTTTTCCTTCACTTTAGGATATGACACAACCAATGCATATTATACAATTCTTTTTGCTAAAACACTAATAGTAATTTTTTAGTACCAAGTAGATTTGGGATTAATGTACTATGTTCTATTCAAGTATCCCTTACAGCAGAACGTTGCTTTTGCAGCCTCAGCTAATGTATCCGTTACATCGTTTCTATTTTTTTCAGAATTGTTTAACGACTACATTAGCAATATTTATCTGAAGACGTTTCTTCTTTACCATATTTCACTAATTTACATAAACTCAAAGTTAGATGTGCAAAATATTCCTTTTATTATAATAACAATGTCATCTTCTTATTCTTGCATATCAATACCTTGATGATTTAGAGAATCTAGTAGGTTGTCCGCAACTAATCACCACAACCGAGGTAACATCAAAATCTAAAATTCATTCCTTTAGAACCTAAGTTCATTAAACCACAGAGTTTTCTATTTTGTTAATAAGTTTTTTTATCAATCATTCTGCTTCAATGCCCATCGGATTGGTAAGTTTTTCCTTATAGGAACAAGCATAATTACCAATTACTTTTCATGTCATTATAGACAGAAACTAAAAGTTGTCATTATTAGAGTAATATTAGTCTTACAATACTTAAGAACATAAAATTTTCGTAGTAAGACAATACCTAAAGCAAAGGTTTAAATTTATTGATTAAACAGGGATCTGACATAAAATTAGTAGCCATTTTGGTATAAAAAAAAGTGAAATGCCTTTTATCTAAAAATCATAAAAAAAGTTCATTTTATCTAAAAATAATGGAGTTCTTAAATATTTCAAGAACTATATAACTGGTTATAATGCATTGGACATCTAGTTTGATGACAAGCTATTGGTTAGACAGACCATCCTCCATTACTCCCTGGGTAGGGTCATAAATGTACAGCTGATTAGCATATGCCATTATTACTGTAAGAACTAAATCTTGTCATTTATAAAAGACTTGTAAAAATCTCTTCAAAATTCTTTTATTAGAAATTTATAGAGCGATTCTGCTAGATAAATTTTCGATTCTGATTTAAAGTTTGTAAGTTAAGGAAAACAAATCCAAGCTGGTTATTCATTATTCAAGTTTGGGTTTTCAGTTTTTGGAGATATATTGCCTCTTCATGTTATCAGATTTTTTTTGAACTTTTTGATATGATAATTTTGATTAATATTTGGTCATGTTTACAAAATTTTGTTTTTCTATAAGTAGCAATTTAATTTAAAAAAGAAAAAAAACAAATTAGAAAAGTGCCATAACGCCCGTTTCTGTTAATATAATTTCATGAAAAACATGCTGTTTGTCTTATAGTCTTAGACAGTATTATATTGGGCAATTACTATTAATATTTTACTGATAGTTTAATTTATTTTACTGATAGTATAAACACCTTTTTTTGATAAAGACTGTGAAAAAAAATTCATATACCTAATTCTCAAGGTTGAATTGTGCGTTTTCCCTTGTGCTATATTGATTTTTTTTTCAGATATTAACCTCACAAAATGAATATATTTTCAAATGCTTAGCTGTCTCTTTTGTATAATGATTGCTTTGAATTTTCTATAATAGATTCATATATACAATTAGGAGTCTTCTAAGAAATATCCTGTAATACTCATAAATATGTAGTAATATTGACTGAAGCCTCTGGAAGTTTCTGAATAAAAATTCTTCCTTCCCCTGTAAGCAGCACAAAAGCTCACATATATTTACGACAATTTACAGTTTCTACCTCTCTTTTCTTCTATTTCCTTGAAAATATGTTCAATTACAATTCATACATTGCAAAAAAAATTCCAGCTATATTTTTTCTTAGTAATAATTTCATTTTGATATTTCATATAAAAATTTCTTTCAATTTTAGTCATTTTTGAAATAAATGTAATTATAATCTTAAAATATATTATAATCATGCTTAAAAACAAATCTATAAGGAAATTTTTATTTTTAATTACATCCCGAAGAATATAACTTGATTTTCTGATTCTAATTAGAGATGATATGCAAACGACAACATGGAGTGTATAATTCTTTAATGAGCAATTTTGCCATGAAAATAATAGTGAAATAATTAACTTATAAATTATTCTTTTCCTAGTAGTAAAATAGTTATTCACTAATCGCGAGGTTTTTTCTACTGAAGAAAAAATAATTACTCTTATATAAATCACATAGATACAAAACAATTATAATAAAACAAAAATCCAATAAGGAGAAAATTCATATTATTAGGATAACTATTTTTTCGCTAAATAGTTTTAAGTTTGTTATTGGTATTAGATAACTTAATTAAATTTTATTTTGCATGGTTTTACGGATATGCCAGGATCTCTGAACATAGGGACATCCCTAGGAAAGGTCAGGACTCAGGGTAACTCAACCACAGCGGAGACTCCCACACCCACAAATGGTTATATTGTGCATATAACAGACATAGTCCGTCGAATTGCAGCAGCTGTTAATCTGACCTACAGTTGACATGACAGATTAACGGGTGAACAGGTAATTTGTAAGAGTTCCCTACCGTCGTCCCCTGGAGCCCTATACTCGCGGGACCCAGGACGAAAGCCACAGTTCACTCTAGCTAAGGGACAGACCTGCAATAACAGAAGATATAGAGTTTATATATTCAAATTTCATTAGTTAATACCAAGTTTTCTTACTACCTAGTTCATTTCTTGAGAAAATGTTTTACTCTAACTGAAGTTTTTGCTTTTTAAATCTTAGATATGTTCTTGCTATATTTTACTATTCATGGTATTATAAAAGAGTAGCGTTTGTATAATTAAGTTTAATAAACATGTTGCATATATCTCTATATATTTCTGAAGATGCTTCATACACTTACTGTAAAACCAATTCCATTCAATATGTTGAGCTGAGAACGGAAAATATAATTTGGTAGCTGAGGCATTAGTTGTGCGACCCGGATACTTGAGGCTGACAGGGATTGAATATTTCCCCTTTCCAATGAGTGCTCATACATAGTCGACAAGCGACCCTCCCTTTCACGATGATTGATGCCTTACACAAGCCACTTCACCAACAACTTGCTTGACTTGATTTTCCAGTGCCCAGACTTTCATGTACTTTGCTTCTATCTCAAATAAAGGAATTCCCTATTGAAAGTTTATGGAAGAAGGATTTAGAGAATTCTAATGATATAAATATATTCTAGCATTGCAGAACGTTTCTTATATTAAAATTATTAATTAATATTTATTCAGTTTGATTGTATCCTCTATATATAAAACTGATCTGAACTAAGTTTTATAATTTTCTTTCCATCAAACCTGAGTATGTTAAATTACTAAAATGATTCATAAATGTTTTTCTTAATTAAAATTTTTATTTTCAAGTCAACTAAAGATAATCTGATATTTACTTATGCCGTCCTTTACCTGTCAGAGACTGCAAGAAATACTTAGAAAAATAAAAATGATCCCAGTGATTTTATTTATTCTTATTACGGTATAATAACATATTTAATACCATTGCAATTTTTGCTTATTACAGAAATACCATTACTAATAAAGTTAGGTATCCAGAAATTTTAAATTACAATCTAATCAGAATATCAGATTCATCGAGAAATCAGCCACGATTTATACGTAAATATAGCACTTAGAGATGTGTAACAGAGAAGGCTTTTATTTTTAACATGGTTGTCTTTGTAATAAGTGATATTGTGGAATCCATTACAAAATTTCAAGCACTATTTCCACTTCGTTTATATTTTATAATAATTTATTATATTTTCTTCTAAGTTGGCATTAAAATAATTGACTAGTGTGAAAGAAACATTAGATACATCTGGCAACTATAGATTATTATTATTATTATTTTCATAATAATTTTCATGTTGATGTATTTTTAAATTCTGAATAATTCAGTAATAAACCAAATGGAACTTTGTTCGAATTTATTGATAAATGCATCCACGGGGAATAATATTTCTGATTATGGAGTTCCATCAACATAAAGAATAGTACACATGAATTGCCTTTCAGAATTGTCTAATATAATAATTAAAGGAAAAATAAATTGCATTTGCGTAAATAAAAAAAGGATACTATAACTGTTGGATAACAGAAAACCCTAAAATAGCTTATATTGATAAGGTAATAAGAAAACATTAAGACAACGTACATGGCAGATGAAGCCCTTCTCTTTGCCTGGTCGATGAAGGAAGGACGGACGCAGATCTTCTCAACACACAGTGACCTCGACCTGTCCCTGGCTGGCTCCTCATCCTTGCGTCCCTTGAGCCGCGACACTAGCTACATATCACATCACAGGTCAACCTTCGCAACCCCTTCTTCACGTCAACTCTTCTTCAAGTCAGGGTAGAGTTAGCAATTATTTTACTTCACCCAATAATTCAGTTCCCTTACCTATCCTCCACTCATATGTACCGAGACACTGATGGATTGAATTAATAAATATTATTCTTTATTAATAAATAAGATATATATATATATATATTTAAGTGTCTAATGTAATCGGGATTCGGTCAATTTTCCAGGATCAAAATCAAATTCTCAATGCCGACGTTTCGGTTTTATTTAAAACCTTTTTCATAGGCAGAAGTCAGAATTTTTGAATTTGAAAAATGATGAAATTTACATTATATAAAATGAAGTAACAATAGATAGTTAGTGAACTAACATCTTAACTATCTATTGTTACTTCATTTTTCTAATTCAAAAATTCTGACTTCTGCCTATGAAAAAGGTTTTAAATAAAACCGAAACGTCGGCATTGAGAGTTTGATTTTGATCCTGGAAAATTGACCAAATTCCGATTACATTAGACACCTATTCTATCCAACGGTTGATATATTATTGAATTTGTTATATATATATATATTAAAAATATTGATATAGCTTCTCGACCACTGATATTTCAAATTCACCCAGGGGTTCTTAAGGATTTTGGTCATAAACATACAACTCCTGATTATAAGCCGACAATTCACCAAAAGTTGTTTGGTATTTTTAAGGCGTATGTATCTAAATATTGTGTATCTGTTATGATGCAGCTAGATAACAGCATGGACCGGTAAATAGTGTTTCTTCTAAAACAAGCCTTGAAAATGCCAAACAACTTTTGGTGAATTGTCGGCTTATAATCAGGAGTTGTATGTTTATGACCAAAATCCTCAAAAACCCCTTCTTTGAATTATATTACAAATATTTAATATTAATTTGTTAATATGAACATATATTAATGAATAATAAATAATATTGATTAAATAAGTAGTAGCTTACAGAAAAAGTATAAGACGTTTTAACATTCCTACATAAAATATTTATAGAAACGAATCTTCTATTTATGACTCTAAACTTCTGATTTCTTTTTTCAGTAGTGGGTAAGAACATTTATTCTATGCATGTCTAATAGCAAAAGCAAATCGCAAGTCATCTTAGGTCTAGTTTATAAATACCTATCAATATTATCACGGAGCTGTTTTTGAAATAAATTCGTTGGCATATATTTTTCATATTTTTTTTTGAAAATGGTTACCCAGTATACTCTTAACCGTTATTATACCGGTATCTAATGAAATCCCATCAACAAAAAAAAAAATTGCAGGTGATTTCAAATTGATTACATAACTCTAAATGTATTTCATTGGTAAAAAAAATATTATTTTAGTAAATATTGATTGAATCATACATTCTCATTATTTTCGGTAACAATAATAAACATTTGTTACTACATAATCGTGAAAAAAATTAGTGGAGAAATAGGCTATATATTTATGAATACACATTCAATCAAATACACTTAAGAAGCTCAAAAACCTACTTTCAGTTAAAAATATTTTTCAAATAATTTATTATTGGAAAAACAGTATTTTTTTTAAATATATCTTAAATTCATTAAGCCTTAATATTTTTAAAAAAAAATCGTTTTCGTTAGCAATATAATTTTTTATAAATTAACATTCTATGCATTAGTTTATCTTATTAATCTTGTAGGAACTAGACTTAGATGAAAACATTACTTAGAAATACATACACTGCGGATGTGAATCTAACATCAAGTATAAAACCTAAGGTTGTGACGTCTAGAAAGAACTATTGCTGTACTACATTGCGCAAAAACAATATATATTAAAACGATCCAAACTCTGATCAAATATTTTGGCACCGTACGAATGATTTAGATTTTGTATAGTTTCTAATGCAATTCTAAGTAAAGGTAACATAATATAACAATGAAAAAAAGATTTCTAATTATCACCAATTAAAAAGTATTTATAGTTAATGGGTTAGTTCCACTGAGGTTAGTAATATTAGAATTATTAATATTAGAATAATACATTCAGAGACTTTACGAGGTATGACGGAATGTATTTTTCGAACTAGTTTTTTCTGTTTCTAGTTTTCGAACTAGTTTTTTCTGTTTCTAGTTTTCGAACTAGTTTTTTCTGAAAAAACTAGTTCGAAAACTAGAAAACACGAGCAAAAAAGTCGTAAATGCGGAAGCTGCCGTCTACTTTAATAATATATATATATATACACTTAATTGAGAAACGGTCCACACAGACTTATAAAACCTAAATTACACAGAACATGACATATAAAAAAGAGAAAATATACAATTACTAAATTCAATATTTTGAACTGATGTTCGTCATTAGAAAAAGATGATATTCGCCTTCTCCTGATGACAAACAACAGATCGAAATATTAAATTTTGTAAGTGTGCATAGTTTTTTTTCTGTGTCATGTTTTGTATATATATATCCTACTTCAGGACCCTTTTCAAAGGTCTACAAAACAGAGAAAATATAAGAAATAATAAATTCATTTAAAAATCAAAAATACATAAAAAGCGAAATTAGTTACAACCAAGAAATTCCAATAGAAATTTTGACAATAGATTAGAGAGAGAACTTACAGAAGTATAAATTTTGAAACAGAAAGTCTCAGTATTACATTACAAATTATTTTACAAAGAAAAATAGTCTGTGAATCATCAACTGTCTAGTTTGAATGAGCACGTAACACTGAACTAAAATAACCAAATTTCACCAGACAATCAAAAAGTCACTAAACAATTTTTCATCGATCAACAATGTTTAACTTAACACACCCGAATAAATACTATTTAAAGTTGAAATTTCACTGCGATAATTTATGTATTCCTGGTCCTTTCTGATATATAACATTTCCAGAGTTACCTTTAAATTTCCTGTATTAACCTTTACAGGAAATACTTTATGTTTATAAAGAATTATACATATATTCTTTATATGTAGTTTTCTTCAGGTTTATAAATTATATACCGACAGATGCATTAACAACTTGTTAAAGGAAGTTTATTAATTATATAATGACAGATACATTAACATCTTGTTAAAGGAAGGGTATTGAGTTCTAGACAAAATTGTCCACGTTGAGGATAGTCACAATAAAAATGTTTTAGTTTCCAATATATATAAAAAAAATTGATACTGTGTTTCACTAAAAACAAGTTACTTTCTTGTTCTAGAAATAAGCAAAGGTTCTGACATTAATAGGTTTGTGATAAGAAAGAACTGCTTGTGCGGAGCAACAGAGGGAAGAACAAATAATGGTTCCAGTAAACAATGCCAGGTTACTTAACCCTTATAGAAAGTTTAAGATTACAAAGTCGTAAGGTATTGTAAGAAAGAGAACCATTGTTTTATTATTAAAGTACATTTAGATTTGTAAGAACACTTCAAGAAATTTTAAGAAAACAGACAATGGCTCATTAAGAGAAGAAAAAGAAACTGGAGTGGCCTACACTCAACTTAACTATAAGTAGAAAAAAATGTCAAACTGGTTACCAACATAATGAATTTTGTCTGCCCCAAAGACTTAACAATGAATCATCAATTAAAATTTTTACATACTTTTGGAAAAAAACTTTATTTGTACTATTAAAATTATAATATATACATTTATTTGATTTATTCTTTCCTTGTTAAATCATGAATGTATATTTTGTATTACTGTTTTAAATTCTTAGTCTTTATCTAATATAGCTTTGTCTGTATTCTCTAATATAGCATCGTATTTTCTAAACCTTGTTTTAATTGATTATTATCACCATTTCACAATTTCAATAAGGGAGTAACTCATTAAAAAAGGAAATGAATTGGAAGAAATCCAAATGCAAATATATTTCTATATATATTCTGCATCTTAAATATAATAATAATACACTAATGATTACAACCTATATAAAAAATAAAGAGATTTTTATGATTTTAATGTGTCTATAAATTAATGAAAATAAAATAACGCTATAAAAACTATATATATATATATATATATACATATATATATATGTATATCATTAAAATATACTGCAGTCTCGGCATTCACGATCTTAAGGCTGAGAGATTCGATCCTACGAACTAACCTCCTGCTAACAGGGTTCAACTGGAAAAGGAGTTGGCCAAGTGACATGTTAAATTAAAATCGATGACTCATGCTTAGTCATTACTATAAATAGATTAAAATGATAGTACAGGTTAATATAAAGTGAAGGTCAAAGGTCAATAATGAACAAGAAACAAGCGGTTAGAATAAAAGAGTTGAAAGATCAACGGTATAACTGGACTAATAGAGAATAAATAGATTAAGAAAATTATAATAATAATAATAATTAATAATAATAATTAAGATTAATAGTAAACTAGAAAAGATATATTAAATAAAGAGTTGAAAGAGAGTAAGAATTAATAGGGAAGGTATAGTTAGTTAGAAAATAAAGAAAAGAATAATGATAATAAATATAAGAAAAGAAAACGTATTGAATACGCAAGCTTTCGACATCACAGATGTCATCGACGGGCGAAGTTGTTCCTAGGAGATCTTAATGATACTTGTTTAAAAGAGGATCTGCTGCCTATTTATACCAATATATATATATGGAGTTGGTATTTTAGGAGAAAAAACATAATTTAAAAACGCATTGTGCCAAATAAGTGACTTTCTTTTCATGCTTAATTGCTCTCAAAGAATAACGTTAATCTACACTGTTAGGTCACTTTTTGTGTAAAATATTAATTTAAACTGTCAACTGTCAATTGTTGACTGTAGGGTCTCCACAAACTTTTGAATACACACCCACTCACCCACATACACATAGACTTCATAGAAAAAAAGCATTAAACAACTTCAGGGACCTCAAAATGTGTAATTTCTTAATTTTTAACGATTACCATAGCATCAGATATAGTAGAGTCTAAAAAAAATACCTTTATGGATGTGTTAATCACGTAAGAGGGAATTCTCAAATATTGGTGCAAATAATAATTACTCTGTTCATTCTAAATGTTTTTCCAACTTAAATTCGTGCTTAGTGGTGACAAAGTTCTCTTCAAAGGAAATGTCTTTAATGTGTTCCCTAATTCTTTTGTCTGCCCCTTATTATTTGTGAGGCATGCCAATTATAACGACTTAAACAAGTTTTGCGTTATGTTTTGTGAACTTTACTACCTGACAAGGTTTTGTTAACTACTTTGGCGTTTAATATGAACACTATGTTTCCAAATTATTGAAACTAGAAGAGCAGTTAACTGAAAGATAATTTGGAAAAGTTTTTTGGTAAATTTAAATAATTTTGTTTGGACAAAACTGAGAGTTAACTATAGAACATATTGTCCATTAAGACATCCAAAAATTATAAAAGTGTAAGGCTGGCATATGACATTTTGTTTATTTTGCATTTATTTATCAGTGATGCAGTTGTTTTTAACGAACATACCTTAAACAAAATTTCTTTTTAAATTTAATTTCTGATAATGTTTTAATTATTTGATGTTGTTCATTGGCGAAATTAATTAATAAGTAATATAAGTTAATTAATCATTTCTAACTCCCACGCTTATTTCTGTTTACCTTTAGTGTTGTTTAACGGTCGGAAAGTTTGCTTCAGTTGTTCTACGTTCAGTTGCCACACATGTTAGTTTTGGACCTGCTACATGACCGGATTAATAGTAACTGTTAAATTTCATTTTTGTTAAGTTCATGAGTGTAAAGGTAAACTTGTAGATAGCTTTTTATGTTTTTGTACGAGTTATATTTCAATGATTAAAATTTGTTAAGTTAATTAAAAAAAATTTTGATTAATCCAAAATTTAGCTCAGGTAATCTAGAGTACAGAGAACTCAGTTTTGACAATACATGTATAAAAGGCTACTCAAAAAACAAAATTGTTTATTGATTAACATTACTATTCTTACATGGATGCCGTCAGGGTGAACAGGTAGTTCATAGATATATATTTAAAAATTGTTCCTAAGTTCTACTTTTCCAATTAAATATTCTTTCCAGATTAATGGTAGCCATGCTAGAACAATCAAATAATATTTTTGAATGTCTAAAATTGCACTAATAAGAATATTAGGAAACAATGACTCCAGAGTGGAATATTTATATCCAGAATAATATATGACATTTAACATGAAAGCATGAGCATTCTTTTTCTGTAAAGATTCCGGATAGAGTAAACAAGTAGTAAGGAAAGTTCAAGTTTGTGCAGTACAAGAAGCAGGAAAACTTGGAGTCTTGTCTAAATTTGTCTGTCTTATTAAGCTTAAAAGTCCATTTAACTCGTATTAGATGGTCACTTCAACCAGCTCTTGATCTGATTACAAAGTCGTGAACTGGTTTTAACTAAAGTTTCTTGTAGTACCTGATTACTACACATTCAACAATATTTATTTATTGATTTAATTGAAAAAATATTAAATTCTTGCCTCTTCTCAACTAATCCTGAGAATTGTGCTTAAAATGTCTTGAACATAACATTAGTATTTTCTAATTCCTTTGAGACTGAACGTTTGTGCTTTCTAACCAGAGCAAAATTCTGGTATGATTTATCTGTATTTTCTATTAAATATAACAAAAATAAACTTGATGAAAAATTATAATTTATTTATTCATCAAATTTTTCAAAAACTATCAAATACTATTTCAGTGATTTTGGGAAAACATTTTGGTTCCCCCCCCCCCCCTTCCAACAACACATACACACACCTATATACACATATATTACACATATTACGTCTTTGAGATGTAGGCAATAACAGCTATAATTCGTTTTCTAATATTTTCATATTGTGAAAGTAATCTTCTTGTTTTCTACTGCTTAGAAGAGAATATTACTAAATTTATACTTGATTAGTTTTAACAGTTCCTTTTTTTCAATTAAGTTTTGAAATTCGTTTAGAAAACTTTCTATTTTCCAATTAACTTTTTAATAAAGGTAAATTATTTATTTAAAAAAAAAAACAATAAGTTATAGTTTAATCCACAATGGTGATCATTTTATGTGTTCATTGAATGTAGGAAGCTTAAATGAGTCTGTGCCATGAACCATTTACTATCCTTTAATTAGAAATAATCTCCATCTCTTTGAGCAAGGAAATCTTTTATATCATCTATAAGATTTAGACATTTTGATAAAACATTTCTCCTCCCTAACCACTTAACATCTGAATGAAAAAGCAAGCCCTTGTAGTCAACATCCTCATTTCCAATAATTCCTTAAATAGTCAATGCTGCAGAGAAGTGTGTTTAATTATGTTAATTATTTTAGTGACAACACCCGTTAAGTGCTGGAATTGAAGAGTTTTGGCACAAAAATTCTCTTGTTGAATAATGCAGTCTTAAAAAATGAACAGTGTCAAACCTTTATTTGAACCAAGCATAGGTAGAGATCAATCTGTAGTAATTGATGCTAATTTGTGCATATCCATATTATTTTCCTCTACATATGTTTACACAGCTAGTGGGATGTTCTTTTAAAGGTAAAATCATTAACAGCTCATCATCGGTAGAAGAATCATTGAATGTCATTCTTATGAAAGTTGCTAGCTGAACGATATCAAAAATATCTGTTGATCCTAAAGAATACCATTTACAATAATATAAATTTTTTAATTGAGTTTCCGTTGTGATAGAAATGGACTCAATTCTTCTGGTTACAGTAGTAGTAGGTAATTTCAACTGATTTTGATTTTAACTTGAAATTATATCTGACTTGTTTTGAAAACCATTAAAAAGTGATTCTGAACCGTCCAATAATGCTTTATTAAAAATGCTACCAATTTGAAAAGAGCATTTTCTCTTTACCAGTACATAACAAATTTTGTAGCTTGTAATAGTTTCATCTCTTGATTTATCAGAGTTATTCTAAAAAATGTATGCTGCTGTGACAATTTTTATATATTTCATTCAGTTTAGACTTTCTTTTAAATCAAATTGGAAGGATAATTTAGTTCAAAATTTTCATGGTTTGTTTTATAATGTCTTTCTGCTTGAACGTTTTAGTCACAACCACACAACTTTGACACAATAAACATATGGATTTACCACTAAACTCAATGAAATAATACTTATCTCTCCATTTCTCTTGGTAACTGTACGTAAAAACTTTCTTCCTTTCAGTTTTTTTTTTTTTTTTTGAGTACTTATACTGGGTTGGGATATTGCCATTTAAACACAAACAAAAGAAAAGCTTAAAAATCAATAAGCTCTCCACGCAACATTCCACCAAACTGCATACCATATAAATTTAAAAAAACTCACTATAGTTAGCAACTGGTAACATCAGGGTTACCGAAATATTTTCTATAAACATATAGTTAGAAGATAAAAGTTATTTTATTTAACATTATTTAGTTAAAAGGATACATCTTTTCCGTTTTCAGGGTGCAATTGTATATTTTCATTTTCTTTCATTAAACTACTAAATTGAACAGCATTACGAGAGCAACATATCACACGTTCTCTAGTATTTGGGGATCCCTGGTATAGATGTTTACATAAATATTTTTACAGTATTTTAATTTTAAATCGGTTGAGTTATTTCTGTTCATTCAATATATTTATTCTATTAAAAACAAATTTTATTTGATTTCCAGTTGTCAATGATTCTGTTCCATCTCCTAGTATGGTCACAATTGTTTATTATTAATATTACTTGGTACACTCCAGCTAGGATTGAATTTAATGTACGGCAGATTGATGTAAAGAATAAGCAATTTATGTAATGAATAATTTTAATTTTTGTTCATCACATATAAATGAAAATATGATGTTGGTTTTCTTTAATTAATTAATTAATTCAATGTAAGAAACAATGAATATCATATAATAAAGTGCTTGAGAGTATCAATAAAACAATGAAGCAGTTTTATATTTTATGAATATTTTGTAATTTATAATGAATAATTCTGATTCATTTTTAAATAAACAAACATCCTTCCTGTTATTTAGCTCTAAAAAAAATGCAACTTTTATTGATTCAAGAGGGATTCAATACGCGATTCCTTTAGCGCGAATGCACTTCAATATTTTACTTGCCCCCTCAGACCGTGACTTATCATTTATCACCCTCGAGAGGACCTCTGAAGGTAAGTTCAGTGGACCTCAGTAGATGGAACCCTTCAACTAGATCTTTTAAAAATTTGGAAGAATTTATTTCTAATTACCTATGTTTCAAATAAATGCTAGTGCAATGATACTATATAATATAATACAGTACACTTTAAAATATACTTTATGAAATAAAATAATAAACTCTATCATTGTTATTTAATTCAATTTTAATTTAATTTATTAATATGAACATATTTTTTTATATTTTCATAGTAGTCGTGTTAGAATAGTTAAAACAACAAGACTAATGCAGAAAAATTGCTTAATTTGATAAAGTTTTACATTTTCATGGAATTGGTTAAACAGATGTAATGGCGTGATCAATAATATTGTAGGTGTGGTAAATTTGTTATTTTTTTATATTTTCATAGTAGTCGTGTTAGAATAGTTAAAACAAAAAGACTAATGCAGAAAATTTGCTTAATTTGATAAATTTATCCATTTTCATAAAATTGGTTTAACAAAACTCAAGGCGTGATCAATAATATTGTTGGTGTGGTAAATTTGTTATTTTTTTATATTTTCATAGTAGTCGTGTTAGAATAGTTAAAACAACAAGACTAATGCAGAAAATTTGCTTAATTTGATCAAGTTTTACATTTTCATGGAATTGCTTTAACAGAAGTCAAGGCGTGATCAATAATATTGTAGGTGTGGTAAATTTGTTATTTTTTTATATTTTCATAGTAGAATAGTTAAAACGAAATGACTACTGCAGAAAATTTGCTTAATTTGATCAAGTTTTACATTTTCATGGAATTGCTTTAACAGAAGTCAAGGCTTATCATTATTATTTATTTATATTCTGTTTTTATTCTTTTACAATTTAAGTTGTTGTTGTCATTTCTATCTTTTCCAATTTTTATGTTTGTTATTGGTTTGAATATTAGATATGTATATAATATTATTTCCACATGCCCTCCATCATTAGAAATACAAAGGGTAATACGATTTTGCAGTTCACGAAAAACATTTGCTAATTGATTTATAGTAATGCCTGAAATCACATTAGTTATTCTAGCTTTCAAATCTTCTAATGAACTAGGTTTGGTTGCATACACAATTGTTTTCACATGTCCCCATAAAAAAAATCTAATGGAGTCAAATCTGGCGAACGTGGAGGCCAATGAAATGGTCCACCCCTTCTGACAAAAAAAAGAAAATATTTTTTACTTATCTAAAAATTGTTACGAATTTTGTGGTGAAAAATTTTGTTGTGTGTATAATGTTGTTGTAATATGTTGTAATATGTAATATGTTGTTGTAAGTATAATAACTATACTTAAAACTAGATACATGAAACTTTATAACATTTTTTACAGATTATTTCTATCGCAAATATAAATAAAGTTGTAAATTTTTTAAAGTGCGCACGGACTTTATGGACACCCTGTATATATATATATATATATATATATATATATATATATATGAAAAATATATGTAAACGATTTCTATTTCTAACAGATTTTTTTAAAAATACTACTATTAAAGTTGTCAAGAAGTATGTAACAATAAAAATGAATTGTACTGAATTATATTGAGGTTATTTTCGATATTGGATGCTCGATTATTCCTCGTTCCGGAAGTGTAAATTTTCCCATGTCCTCTTATTCTGAAGAAGAAAATTACTAATATAATTATTTAACAATTATTAACATACTTTTAATAGAAGTAAATTTGTTGAAAATAAATTCTTAAATTGTTATAATTTTTTAATTTTTCATTTAGTTTTGAAATCTTTAGTTCTACCAAATATTATAATAATGCATATTGTTATATCTTTCATAATTTTGATATTGGAGTACCCTTCGATTATGAATAACACCTTAAACCGGTCGAATAACGGCATAAAAGTATAAGAGGTTAGGCAATTTATACTATTTCTAATAGTAATTAAAATAATGATCTTATTACCATCTTGCAGTTTCATATTAAATTCATTTAAGTACAAATACGAGTTTGTAAAAAAACATGGCTTTGGATGTCTATCCAGTGTCCAATAATTTGTTATAATTTTCAATTAATTTCTAATTATTCAAAAACAAAAAAAAGAAGGATAATTTCTTCTCTACCACTAAAAAATCATTCAACAAATCTTCTACGACATAACCATTGAACGTTGTTGTATATGAATAAACTATGCTACATTAATAAACCATAAATGAGTAATTTACTTCATTTTATATTTGAGAAAATTTTGGTTTATTTAATAAGTATGCAGATACATAATTTATTTCTTGTTTAAAAATTATAAAAACAAGTTCAGTGACAATGTCTGCTGATTTATGATATTATGAAAATCTATAAATGAATGCCCTACGAGCTGAGCGAACAAGTTCACCGCCAATCCATTTAGATCTCCAGTTATATTGCGGTCATCATTAGCCGCAACAGAAACAATTATCTTTTTTCAGCAAGTGCATTTAAAACTACATGAAAAACATCTATGCCTTTTCTTCTTATCGCTAATGATGTTGAACTAATAATGTCTTCTTCGGTATTTTTTCAATAGCATAGCCAATAAAAATACTAAACGTACTGACACAGTTGTTAGTACTCTCATCAAGAGAGAAAGAAAATAAACCAGAAAATATATGACTATTTTTTACTGGTGATTTATATTTCCAGCTATTTCCGATGTTTTCTCTTTCACAATATTTCTAGCAAAAGGCATATCTTTTATTCTTTGGATGATTTTTTCCAGATGTTTTCTAAATCTTCAAATAAATTTCTTCATATTTCAACAACGCTTCCTTCATATATTTCCCATCTCTAAATGGTTCCCAATGCTTCTCAATACATTTCAGGCAGTAAAACATACACCAATTATATTTTAACGGCTCCCACAAAAATTTCAATAGAGCTGTTGATTAAGTGTTTCTAAGTTTAACCTTCCAACCAGTAAGTAAATTCATTTTCGCTTCTATTCCCTTTTTTTTGGGAGAGAAATTTATGACTTGTTTCAAAATAATGTTATGCTGCTGATGTTCTGAATACTACTCTGTGTCCGGAATATAATAACATACTGCTTTGTAGCTTTTGTTAAGCATACCATATTCATTTGTATTCAGATTTTCTGCTACTTATTTGTGACATATTGTTTCTTTTATTTTCATTAGACATGTTGAGTGCAAATGAAATAAATGATTTAAAAAGAATTATGACGAAACGTTTTAAGAAGATGGTAATAAATGTAATTGCCTTTAATTCTATAGTAGCAGTTAAAATTTACAATCATGCACTTATGATGAAAAGCAAGAGTTATAACGCATTGCAACTCAGTTCAAAACGTATCATCTAAATATACAAATTTTAAGTGAACAACAAAAGTTAACTGACAGATTAGTAGCTTGGCAGCGTGCAGACCGTTCATGTTTTTGTTTTGGTTAAGAATTCTATCGTTGTGAAGCAAAGAAAGTCCAGTGGTTTGGAATTGTGATTGGTTTTGGAAGGTTTGTGCTGGTATTTATAAAATAGTGGTATTTATTAAATTATCTATAAAATAAGGAAGTTCATTTCGGACGAGTGAGTAGGACATGGGCCGTGGGTAATTGCAGGTATAGTATATTGCGGAGTTGGCAACACCTCAACCTGGTTTGACCACCCTATACTACGATCCAGCAATATCTTAGAAATGTCTGTATTAGGTATTTTTGATAACTGTTACTTTTATACTTGATTCAAAGAAGCAGAGTAGAGACAAAATAAGTGATACTATTTAATATTGCATTATTTAATAATGTTTCCGTTCTACCACCTGGACTATTATCAAATTACATGAATGTACAACTTGCAACGACTGAACCGTTCCATTTTGCAAAAGTACATTAAACTAAAACAAGGTATTATTTTAAAATTTATCTACATTAAATACAATTTAATGATAAAGCGTTAACGCGCTAACAAAATTTTTGGAAGTGTCATAGGTGACTCACCACATGCTACTACAGTTGTAGTAGCTAATGTTGTTGTGGTAGCTAATGTGGGATATGCTACCAGGAAATTGCAATATTTCCTATCAAATTCATGTAAAATATCTGGGTCTTATTTCATTCTCCAGATTAAAATCAAACAACACCTCCATGATAGATCTAAGCCTGGAATTTACTTGATGTGTAATCTGTATTCTTTTCTCAAATCAGGGAATTCTCCCGATTCATTCAAGGACCTTGTCTATAAGATGGTTGTTCCTTCGATTGTGACTCATGGATGTTCCGTCTGGTTTAGAACAGCACCGACGAACAAGGCATGTATTCAAATCGTTCAGAATAAGTGTGCCTGCCTTATATCAAGGTCTACTTGGTACGCCAAAAATATGGATATTCCCCATGATTTGAATGTGGAATCCATAGATAGTTACATCACCGACTTACAACCATTGAAGGCAATAAACTACGTACTCATCCAAACCTCTTTGTACAATCTTCTTTACACTCCTTGAACAAGTGCATCATCTGCTGATTATATTTTCTCTAAATCTTGACTAAAAACTGTTTATGCTACAAGAAATGGCAATGTTTCTTCAATTGAGCCTCGCAATGTGTTAAGACCACATGACTGCGAATAAGATGTCATTACTGTACAGACGTAATTAATAACTGACATGAGTTACCGACAATCCAAGTCAGTGTAGCACTGTAATAAAACCGTAGAAGGACATTTGTCTGGATCTGCTGGTTACGACGTACACTATTGTACGTGGATAAATTCGTTGGTTGTTGGTCCTTGGCTACAACTGACCCATATAATGAAAATTAATTATATTTCTACTTCCCCTATTTTTATTGTAATATCTGAAATTTTCAAATTTTTGCAATAAAATTTTTTTAACCTTTTTTATATAATCAGAATGGATAGGTAAAACAGAGAGAAAAAGTTTCCGCATACATAGTGAAGAGCAAATTTTTAATTTTTGTAGAAAGCATGTGCTAAACAGACATTTCTTCCAAATATAAATATATTCAGAGAATGAAGAGAGTATTCATTTTCAGAGAGAAAATGAAATTTGTATGAACTATTATTAACTGTCATTTAAGAACTAACGAAAAAATTTAACATATTATCATTTTCTTTTCAACACTTATTTTGTAACAAATCCTCCATGCTCTTGTTGATTTTAGAAATTTTTAAAAAACTGTGCTGATGAGATTTTTTATATTGTTGTCATTTTTATTTCGTCAAACCACAACATTTATATCTACGTTCTAAGTATGAAAAAGTATAAATAGAGGAAAATAGCATGGGAAAAAAACACTAGAATAATATTTCGCACACACGCTTGAATGTAACGGTATAACATCAGCCAAAGTAAAAATGAGAAAGATATGATGTGGGTAAAAAAATAAAATAAATAAACCCACGTAAATATAAAAGATTAATAACTATAACAAGTTTATATATGAGTAGAAAATAGAGATGTTTATTTAAAATAAATACAGAAGTCATTTATTTAAACTATTATAAAAGAATTGTTCAAAAATTTTTTATTATTTAGTAGTATTTTATATTTTATATTTTAGTAGTAATTCTACTATTTATGGCTACTGTTACAAATTTTAGTTAATTATATTTTAAAAATTTTTAACGATTTGATATATAAACCGAAGACTACTTAAATCCTAGAAGGGGGCACATATATTATTGCGTGTATATGTGATTTTGAACTAGTAATAAAACACGGGAATTTAGCATAACAGAATATACTAACTTTATGCATGAAATTATCATACATCTTACCTTCCCACCTTTAAGAGAACCAGACCGCCAATTCATTAGAAACTTTTTTAATTAACGTGCAAATATATTCTATTGATTAATAAAAACACAATAAACATTATTTCTTTATATATTCAAACAAATATCATATTCTGATTAATCCTTAAATATTAGTTATAGTATTAAACAATAAACATATATATAAGTCATTCTGTTTGATTGTGACTTACACTGCTTTGATCAATGATTTGTCAACAAAAGTTTTGTTATAATTTCCGTTTGCTGATATAAGTATTAGCTGCTAATATCTTGCTTCTTTTATGTTACACCACCGACTACCAATAATGACCATGTATTGAGTGCACCTCGTAAAAGTCATTAGTTCTAACTTCAAATATGACTAGAAATTAGTCATGTTTACTGACTTCTACATGTTGTCAGTCAATGAATCGTTGTGGTCAGTATCTTGAGGTCAGTTTCTAGTCTGGAGTGTGATAAAGTAATTTTTGTGGTCATCTGTTCTTAGGCGATTATATGAAAGAAGTTAGAATATCTTGTCACTAGAACTTCTTTCAAGTTTGTCAGGAAATTATGGATATTCCAATATCATAAACTTTCACAAATTCATTATGATCTCCGAGGATTTTTGTATCTTTGTTGATATTATTTTCTGCGGTTTCCAGTCTCTGATGACACTGAATAGCTACGCTTTTTATTATATAAAGAAGCTGAGTCTACCGGGAAAGTATATATTTTCCCGCGATTTTTGTTTGTAAGTACCAAACAACATCAGACGAAATATGAATATAATATTTTTTTATTTGTAAATATAAATATGCGCATATGTACATAACTAATTACTACCTTGAAAATAAGCTGTTTCTCACATGAAATCAAACCAAATGATATAATAAAAACCAAACTAGCTTGAGCTTTTTTTTACCTGTTTGCTTAAACAGCATCCTACTGTTTGTTAGGATGCCTAATTTTTAGAAGAGTTATGTAGACGTAAATATAGATAGGAAGATATTAGGTCAGGAAGGAATTCCTGACCTAAAATATGATCTTTTCACCATTTTCTGTTGTAGCCTTCTATCTTGGAGATATTACAAGAGTCCATCAAGGCGGTTCTAATGCCCTTTAATCACTTATCATACCGGGACATTCCAAAAGACAACCACATCATCCATATAGAAGACAAGTAATATGGAAATATGTATTGCAGAATGCGAATAAAAAGTAAGAGAGGTTTAGGAAGGTCAATTCTCAATTATCAAAAGACATTTTGTCAATTCTCGCTCAATAATTTCGACTTGAGCTTTGCGAAAAAAAACTTCCTTGGTTTTGATAAAGACCATTTTGAAATATTTATTCTGTACTAATAGTATAAAAGTTAAATATATTTCATTTCGTTTCCTTTATATTTATCCACATGTCATATTTAATAACTAAGTTGGCATATTTCTTAACACATATTAAGGCATATTAAGGAAATGTAAGAATAAAAATATACACTTGGTTGATAAATCATCCTAAAGTTAGTTAAGCCAGATTATTATAAAACACTTATTTTTTCTTACATAAAAAAATGAATTTGTTCAACTGTTTATTTTAATTTTCTATTAAAACCAAGTTTAAGAAGTTTATTTGATTCGTCAAGAGGTGATTTAATTCAAACTTAAATTAAACGGAGATTGATTCCAGCCTTGGGAAGGAGGCGGTGTAGAATAAAACAGCTTTAACCGGCACTCCGTCTCCTCTAGGACACACCGTATCAATTACCTGGCAGATAACATCGCAAATAGCTCCACTAACTTCTCTAGTAAATAAAACCAAGTCTTACAGATTCCTTAAACAGTGTATAAGTTAAAACACCAAGCTAAGTTTTAATTACACCATTAATATCTCATTAAATGCGTCTATTAACCATTAGTAAATTCTGCAGTCTATCAAATTCAGTGCATTAAGGAATATAAGTTTAATTGTTTAATATTTTTTAATTTAATATTTTATATAATTTAATATAAAATGTATAATAAAATTATAAAATGTATGCATTTTTCTTTTTTTTACTTTACTATAAGTATTTACTTTACTATAAGTAAAGTATAGTGATCGTGAAAAAATTCGATCTCGAGATTTTGACGGAATTACATATTTTGAGGTCCCAGAAGTCGTTTTATGACGTTTTTACGATGATGTCTGTGTGTGTGTGGGTGGGTGGGTGGGTGGGTGCGTGTGTTAGCATTGCTTGTTACCACGCTACGGTCCAGAATCTTTGATGGATTAAGTTGATATTTTACACAAAAATGGGCCTCATAAAGACGAAGATCCCTATTGTTTGCGAAGAATTATGCATGATGGAAAAGTCACTTTTTTTTGCCAAAAACCGTTTTTTTTAAAACATTTATTTCTCCTAAACTGATAACCCTAGAGTTTTGAAATTTTGACATTATCTTTGAGGTTTCAAATGCAACAAACGAAAAATATATTCAGAATTTTAAAACAACAGGAAATATTTTTTTTTCAATAAAATGTAAAAATTTTGACTTATAATTCAATCTCAAACCTTGTGAGAGCGATACAAGCCATACCGTTTGACAGACAAGAATGGAACAATGCCTATAAATAGAACATTATGTATAGAATGAATTGAGATATTTTTTTTCAAAATTACATTCGCTAAAGGGGCGTTACAGTACGATTTTTGTTTTTAGAAAATGTTTTTTGACGCTAAACGGCTGATTAAAAAATAATGAAAATTTGACCAAAAATGGAACAAAAAATTAGCAATTCACAAAAAAAAAATAATCAAGTTTCAATTACGGGAAAGAGCAATAACGATATAAAAACTCTTTGTTTACCCTAAACTAAGAGATCACCTGCTATACTTGTCGAATTTTTTGTATTTTTTTACATTGTTTACATTGACTTAGAAATTTTTTGAGCGAATCCACTGAGATAAAATTGATTTTATAAAGGAACAGTTTAAATTGTTTATTGAATTATATGAGATGTAAGGGGAATAATATTGTGCAGGAAAATGATAACCCTCACTCAGAAAAAATTCGTATATATGTTATTTGACAAAGGGGAAGGAAAATGATCTTATTAAATACTAAGAAGCTTATTATTATTATTATTTTAAAGATTAAAATTCCCAGTATGATAATTCTATAAAAGACCAAAAATGTAAATGATAATTCATAATCTGAATCTTTCGTTTAGAGATTAATAAATGTAATTATCGTACATCTTTAATTAACAAATCACCTTAAAACAACATTTTCTTCGCAGTTTACGATGTTTTTTAGAGAAAAAAAGGGTATTTTCCTGTTTTAAATTTAAAAATTTTACTTTAATGTTCAATGTAGAAGGATGTCAAGTAAACGATGTAAGAAATCTACTGGCTGTTTGAACGAAATCCATTCTCTTGTAGGAGAATAAATCGTTTCAAGAAATGTTCACTTTGGTTTTTCAAAAATGTTATTACTGCTGTAGTTATACTAATGCAATTATTTGCAAATAATAAATTATCTGTGATGTACAAAAATAAGCTTATAAAATGATATGTCCTTCAATCACTATCTGTACTACCTCAGGAATGAAAGGCTAATAATTATATCCCATTTAGATGTTTACGTTATGCTTAAATGAGACGTTATGTTTTATATACTCAAGAAATTTGACATTAAGTTACTTATAGTAAAGTAGAGTGTAGGCCACTCCAGATTTTTTAAATTGTTATGAACTTCATATTATGAAAGATTATTTCATTTAAAAACACATTAAGTTTAATAAAATCTAATTTTAAATGAACGTGAGTAGACGGAAATAGAAGAATGAATCCTGCAACTTACCAACATTTGCAGACAATGGTTTTAATATATTTCTGAGTTCTGTGTTACTATTAAAATTTTAAAGTTATCTGAACCTGAAGTGCGAAACAACATTCGAGACGTGCGAGTTTATCCGAGCACATTAAATGATATTCCATTATCAAACATTATACATTCACACTTAATTTGTTTGATAAATTTATATTTCATGATACCCGAGTGGCCTGCATGGTCCACTGCACGAAAAGTTCACCTCTGCGAGGTCCACCTTGGGCATATCCCAGAGGATAAATGACTCCAACTTGGACTGAGGTTTGTAGCATCTGAAATGCGTTGAAAGAGCTTCCACGTAAGAAAGGCATCCCACCTGGTTGGTCATAATGTGTGGTATAACCACAAGGCTAATGTACGAGGTGTATAAATAAAGTAGTGAGACTGGCAACGTCGCTTTCGATCTGGCAACGCTGGAGACGCGTAGCCTTGAGTAGCGCCAGGTGCACGTGTGATGCGCCTCCACTATGAATCTGAACTCGCCACAGTCATTTGTTTGTCCGTAGCGTTGGTTTTCGTGAAATGGTTTTTTCTTGAGCGTTTTAAAAATGAGTGACCTCAAAGTTGAGCAGCGGTGTGCAATCAAATTTTGCTTCAGACTTGGACATAATGCAACCGAAACTTTTGAAAAACTTCAGGAGGCCTATGGAGAACGTGTTTTATCAAGGGCACAGGTTTTTCGGTGGTTTAAGGAATTTTCAGAAGGAAGAGAGTCGATTGAAGATGAACCACGAAGCGGAAGGCCTTCAAGTGCAAACACCGATGAAAATGTCAACAGAGTACGGAACCTTGTGCGTTCAGATCGACGCTTAATCAGCACTTCTACCGTGAGGTCCTTGAAAGACTTCGAAAATGAGTCCTTCGTGTGCGGCCAAACATCAAAGACAAGTGGGTGTTGCATCACGACAACGCGCCCTGTCACACTGCCATCTCAATAAACGAGTTTTTGGCCAGCAAAAACATTCCTGTTGCTCCTCAGCCTCCTTGTTCACCAGACTTGAGTGCTTGTGACTTTTTCCTCTTCCCGAGATTGAAAAATCATCTCAAGGGAACTCATTTCGGGACACTACAAAACGTACAAACTGCTGTAACCGACCAGCTGAAGGCCATTCCAGAATCCGAGTTCCAGCAATGCTACAATGATTGGAAGGACCGTCTCCAGCGCTGTGTGGCTTCCGAAGAAAACTATTTTGAAGGTGACAATATCACATTGTAATTATATTTGAATAGAAAATTTAAAAAGAAATCAGTCTCACTACTTTATTTACACACCTCGTACGCTTCATTATACCGAAATACGTGGGTGCCTCTGGGCTGGTATTTTAAGTTCAATTATCACTCTGATCTTCGATTTCTTCATATAGAAGTTGAAAAACGTTTAATGTAAAGAAGAACCAGATGGTTCATAGTGCATAGTTTTCTATTAAAATCTTTAGTTTTGGAAATTTAATTTTCCAGTGATATTTCAATTATTATGGATATACTGTTGGAAAAGTGCCTAAAGCGTAGGAATTACAGTGAACTTCAGATGAAGGTATTTAATCAATAAAATTAAGAAAGTAAGAAAGCTGCAAGAAAAGTGTATTTAATGTATAAAAATAATAAAATTAATAATTCAGAAATAATATTAAAGCTTTTAGTAACAATGCCTTAGATTTTTTCTTAGTTCACGTATACTAATCCCGTTTGTTCTATCCCAGTTTTTATAAGCTTACCTACGCATTCATATAATTCAGATATCTTCTTTCATTCTCTTGACACTTGTTTTTAAAAACCAAATACCTTTAACATTCTGATTATTGAATACAATTTGAATCCCTTGAATACAAAGAGGATAAATGTTTTCAGGAGAGAATCATATGGTTATTAAGGCTCCTTAAATAAATTTCACAATCAGCAGTTTAACATTTCACTGATTTCAAAAATAAATTACATGCAGTTTATAATTGCATTAATAATATATAGTTACACATTTTGTTATGCATACAATTCAAAACATTTCATTTATAATTATAATAATATATATAACAATAAAATTATTATTTTATGAATCAATTTATTGTTTTGTTTTATAATATAAACAATCTTTTATGTGTCGAATCGATATAAAATATGCAGACATGGTTCAAGATGGTGATGTAGAAGTAATTTTCAGATAATAATTATTTTAAAATGTTAAAAAATACTACTGTTTATATTCTAATATTTGAGTGCCATATTAAAATTTTTTAAATTGTTTAAACTTAGGTTAATTATAAGAATTTGTTTCGTTTTTTTTTATAAATTAACTAAAAGAGGCAGAGTGGGAAAATAAATAATGATTAAAACTACTGAACAGAAATGCGCACTTTGAATTTGAGTGTTTTGTAATGAGCCTTCGCAAATATCAGTTTAAAAAACACATTATTTTACAATAGAATTAAATAATTTCAAAAGGAAATATAAAAACTTCCGAGAAAAGGTAGAATATAATATTCCCACACATATAAATGGACAAGAATACTGATGATGATACTGATAAGTAATAATTTATCTTTGAAAGTTTTCACTTAAACGAAACATATTGATTTCACGAAAATTAATACTTAAAGGGATGTCTGCCAAATTAAAAATAAATAAGAAGTAATTTTGGACAGAGGCCAAGTGAGCCTTCATAAGCAGAGGATAGAAGTAATTTTAAATCGATTTTACCGACAGTTAAGCCTTCATTTGATTTGCTTTTCCAAAACGATCATTAAGGGTTGGCTGTCGAGTCTGATAACTTACATTATGCAGAGCCATGCAATCATCGGTCACCTTAGTGCTTTCTACCAAACAATTTATTACAAATAATTTACTAATGTTAATAATGTAAGCTATTTATAGTTGATATATTCTTTTTTTTTCAATTTTTAGACACATGATATCTAAATTTATGGAACCTATTCTTCAATTTCAGCAATCAATTTCATCCCAAATGTCTATTATAAATGAATGATTAGAAATGCTAAGTCAAACATCTTAGTGCTGTCTGGGCAACACATCTTACCAGCTCTTAATATTCTACCTAAGACTATCTACAACTTTTCGATATTACGATTATTTCTGAAACTCTATATACAAATCACTCATTATGTAAATTCCAATGAAAAAACTTTTCAATGAAATAAGAAATAATACAGTTAATTAACAAAAACAAAAAAACAAATCAAACTACAAAGTTCATAAATGCATTTTAATTTGACTGCATATATGATAATGAAATTGTAAAATCTTAGTAATACACTAATATAAAAATGTAAAATGAATGCCCTGATCATTACAACTAAAAATAATAATCAAAACAGATTAAGCCAGGTGAAGCGCAAGAGTTCAGTTTTATTTTACTGTAAGTAAAGTACAATGGTGATGAAAAAAAAGACCTCGAGACTTTAATGGAATTGGGTACATGTTGTAAGGAGCCAAAAGTCGTCTTATGAAGTTTTTATGATGATGCATGTATGTATGTGTGTGTGTGTGTGTGTGTGTGTGTGTGTGTGTGTGTGTTGTGTGTATATGTGTGAGTGTGTGTATGTGTAAGTATGTGTGTGTGTGTGTGTGTGTGTGTGTGTGTGTGTGTTTGTGTGTGTGTGTGTGTGTGTGTCTTGTGTGTGTATGTGTGAGTGTGTGTTTGTGTAAGTATGTGTGTATGGGTGGGTGTGAGTGTTGGTGAGTTCGTCGGTGAGTGGGTGTGTGTGTTTGTGTGTGTGTGTGTGTGTGTGTGTGTGTGTGTGTTTTGTGTGTGTATGTGTGAGTGTGTGTTTGTGTAAGTATGTGTGTATGGGTGGGTGTGAGTGTTGGTGAGTTCGTCGGTGAGTGGGTGTGTGTGTGTGTGTGTGTGTGTGTGTGTGTGTGTGTGTGTGTGTGTGTGTGTGTGTGTTTTGTGTGTGTATGTGTGAGTGTGTATTTGTGTAAGTATGTGTGTATGGGTGGGTGTGAGGGTTGGTGAGTTCGTTGGTGGGTGGGTGGGAGTGAGGTATGGTGAGTTCGTCCGTGAGTGGATGGTTGTGTATATAAGGCTTGTTACCACCCTACGGTCTAGAATCTTTGATGGATCGAATTGATACTTCACACAAAAATAGATACTGTGGTGTATATGTTCTGAGTAGTTTGCGAGCAACCATCAATAATGGAAAAGTCACTTTTTTTTGACAATAACCTTTTTTCAGACATTTTTTCTGAAAATAGTAAACTACTAATTCTAGAGGCTTGAAATTTAATAATTATCTTTGAAGGTATAAAAACAATAAAACAAAAATGTTCTCAAACTTTTAAAACAACGAATGATATATTTTTTTTTCAATAAAATGTAAAAATGTTCACTTATAATTCAATCTGAAAGCTTGTGAAATCGATACAAATCATAATGTTTATTGGATCCAAATGAAACTATACCTCAAAATACAACTTTATGTGTAGAATGAGCTGAGGTAATTTGTTTAAAATTTAATTTAATAAAAGGGCGTTCGAACACATTTTCTGTTTTCAGAAAAAGTTTTTTTGATAAAAGCAGCTCATTAAAAAACCATACAATTTTCCCAAAACATTAATCAGAAAGTAAGCAATTAATAAAAAAATCGTGTAACATCCATTACGTCAAAGAGTAATTTTCATAAATCTATGAAAAAGTTTATCATGGACTGTTTATTTACTTACTATACTTTCGCATTTGTATAGATTTTTTACATTGATTTAGACATTTTTTGATTGATTCCACTGAAAAAAATATTCACGTTCAGTGGTTTATTGTAAAATTTGTAAGTAACTTAACAATGGAATATTAATTCAGTTAATGTTAATATGAAATCTAAATGAAAAAATCCTTACTTCTAAAAAATCAACGGCAATCAAACATATAATTTTTGATGCTTCCATGGTATGATGGAATTGTCTCACATAATGCTTTAATACTCTTGACCTTGACTAGTCAAGGCTAGTAATTGACCTTGACTAGTATTCCTGAACAAAACGTAATGTCAGATGAACATTTTTTGTGTTTATGAATTATGGTATCTTTGGAAAATATTGAAATGTGAGGAACTAACTCTCTCCTCAACAAAAAGGAGTTACCTTTGTTGAAAAATATCTAGTTTTTTCACTATTCTAGTCTAATGGTCCATACCTATAATTTTCAAAAATTAGAAGCTCACAGCTATGAAAGTTTTAAATTATACTGATTATCCGGCTTTGACTTTTATTGGGTATGTAAAACTGGCTAATCAATAATATATATTTTTTTTCAATATATGTTCACAGCAACATAACAACAGAGTACTAAATGTTATTACTGCTGTAGTGAAACCAGTTATATTAGTTGCATCAGTGGTGTGATATACACATACAAGCATACATATTGATAAGTCGATCAATATGTATAGCCTTTCGAACAAAATAATATATCTTTCGTTGTTTTAAAATCTTTCACTATCTGTACTACCTCCAGGAATGAAAGACTAATAAACATGTCGCATTTATACATTTACATTATGCGTAATGGAACATATAAGCAAGTAATATACCCAAGAAACATGATATTATTTTTACTTATAGTAAAGTTGAGTGCAGGCCACTCCAGATTTATATTTTGCTACCGATACAATTAGTTATAGTTTACATATTTTACATACTACATATTACATACTACACAATGTTAATTTGTTTAGAATTTTGTAATTACCTTTCTTACCAGATTATTAATATCCATTTTCTAACTAGAGCGCGTTTGCTGCACAAGTACACTATCTATACGCAAAAGGCATGATATATATATATATATATGATGTAATTTTCTTGAGGTTTGAGGTCCAATGATAAAAACTAGTCCATTTGCCGACGTTTCGACATATATTTATGTCATCTTCAGGGCTACAACATGATTGTTTTACAATTAGCACTACTATTACTACTATTTGGTAATTTATTACATTTTAATATGTTCGGTAACAAAGAGGAATTTTTTGATAAAACAGTTATTACGACTCTGGATTATTTTGTTATACATTAACATAAGGATATTGTTATAATTATTCTATTGCTTTAGAATTATTGCATAAGTATAGAGATCACTATTTGATTACCTTGGAAATCTGTTTATGTTGCAGCATTCTTCTTTAATACTGTTTCATGATGGTTACTATTTGTTTTCTGGGAGGTTTCTTTACGGTTATGTTCTGTTTTGCTTGTTGAGTACACAGTGTTTTTTTTTCCCTATTTTTTTTCTTATTTTTATTTTTTTTTTGTTTTTATTATTATATTATTTTTACTGGGTTGCCTATTCTTCATTTGTTAGTCCCTATGGTTTGTTTTCTTGTATTGTGTAAAAATGTTTGTATAAATTTGGCTAAATTTTTCTATGTCTGTTCTAGAGTTGCAAGTGTTTTTCGTTTGTCCTATGTGTATTATTTCCTTTACTAGTCTCTTTTGGGTGTGTTTTTCTTTGTCTATTATATGTGGGTTTTGAAAGTCAAAGTTATGTTTTTGTGTGTTGGCATGTTTAGCTAGGGCGCATGTTATTTTTTGTCCTGTAATGTCTGATTTATGCTGTGAAATCCTGTTTGCTAAGTATTGGCTGGTTTGCCCTATATATTTTGTATCACAGTCGTTGCAGTTAATTTGATAGACTATATTGCTGTTTTGTAATGTAGAGGTTTTAGATTTAAGTTTGGAGAAAACTAAACTATTTAGTGTTTTGTTGTTTTTGTGTGCAATTTTGCAATGTATAGTGTCTTTTAACGTTTTTTTTTAATCTTTCCGAGAGGCCTTTTACAACGTTTTTAACGTTTTTTAAAAAAAACGTTAAAAGACACTATACATTGCAAAATTGCACACAAAAACAACAAAACACTAAATAGTTTAGTTTTCTCCAAACTTAAATCTAAAACCTCTACATTACAAAACAGCAATATAGTCTATCAAATTAACTGCAACGACTGTGATACAAAATATATAGGGCAAACCAGCCAATACTTAGCAAACAGGATTTCACAGCATAAATCAGACATTACAGGACAAAAAATAACATGCGCCCTAACTAAACATGCCAACACACAAAAACATAACTTTGACTTTCAAAACCCACATATAATAGACAAAGAAAAACACACCCAAAAGAGACTAGTAAAGGAAATAATACACATAGGACAAACGAAAAACACTTGCAACTCTAGAACAGACATAGAAAAATTTAGCCAAATTTATACAAACATTTTTACACAATACAAGAAAACAAACCATAGGGACTAACAAATGAAGAATAGGCAACCCAGTAAAAATAATATAATAATAAAAACAAAAAAAAAACAAAAAAAAATAAAAATAAGGAAAAAATAGGGGAAAAAAAAACACTGTGTACTCAAACAAGCAAAACAGAACATAACCGTAAAGAAACCTCCCAGAAAACAAATAGTAACCATCATGAAACAGTATTAAAGAAGAATGCTGCAACATAAACAGATTTCCAAGGTAATCAAATAGTGATCTCTATACTTATGCAATAATTCTAAAGCAATAGAATAATTATAACAATATCCTTATGTTAATGTATAACAAAATAATCCAGAGTCGTAATAACTGTTTTATCAAAAAATTCCTCTTTGTTACCGAACATATTAAAATGTAATAAATTACCAAATAGTAGTAATAGTAGTGCTAATTGTAAAACAATCATGTTGTAGCCCTGAAGATGACATAAATATATGTCGAAACGTCGGCAAATGGACTAGTTTTTATCATTGGACCTCAAACCTCAAGAAAATTACATCATATAAACATTGGGTCAAGAAAACAAATCATGATGTATATATATTATATATATATATTATATATATATATATATATATATATATATATATATATTGATAAAAGTATCGACCGTGTAATAGAAACGAAACTAAAATTTATCGGGACTCGGTCAGTTCTTCAGGTTCAAATTAAACTCTCATTGCCAACGTTTTGGTCATTATTTAAAACCTTTTTCATAGGCCTTTCATAGGTCTATTTATATTTTCATAGACCATGAAAAAGGCTCTAAATAAAAAAAACATATACACTTTTTCGATGAAAATACAATCTGAAATGGACAAATACAGTTCAATGTACATAAAGAAAAATAGAGAAATTAAAAACACACACTTACAGTCTCTAATTTTTGAGATAAATTTTCGACACACTGTAAGTGTGTGTTTTTAATTTCTCTATGTTTCTTTATGTACATTGAACTGTATATATATATATATATATATATATATATATGGGGAGCAGGCCTTCATTTATAAAAGTTCTATTGAAACCTATTTCTATTTCCAGTTTTCCTTAATGAAAATTGGAAAAATTAATTCGAAAAGGTGTTAAACTGAAAATAGGCATAGGTTTCAATAGAACTTGTATATATATATTGATAAAAGTACTGACTGTGGAATAGAAACAAAACTAAAGTTTATGAGGACTCGGTCGGTTGAAGTTGACGTCTCATTACCAACGTTTCAGTTTTTTTTTAAACCTTTTTCATATTCTTACAAAACAGAGGAAATATAAGAAGATTAATCATTCAATAATCAAACATACATAACAAGCGCAATTAGATAGAAAAAAAAAAGAATTATAATAAAAATTTTAACAAACGGTTAATGACAAAACTTTCAGAAGAATACAATTTTGGAAAAGAAGAACTATGTGTTACATTAAAAATTTTTTACAAAAAAAATATAGTCTGTGGATTTTATCAACTGTTTAGTTTGAATGAACACGTGACACTGAACTGAAAAACAAGCACGGCAACCAAATTTCACCAGACCACCAAAAAGTCACTAAAACCATTTTTCATAGATCAACAATGTTTAACTCAACACTCCCGAATAAATGCTATTAAAGTTTAAAATGTCACTTCTATAATAAACGGATGACTGATGCTTTGACTGAGCTCTGGAAATGTTATATATTTTAAACAATCAATCACCTGTTAATTATAGAAGTTACATTTCAAATTTAAACAATATTTATTCGGGTATGTTAAGTTAAACTTTGTTGATCGATGCAAATTTGTTATAGTGACTTTTTGGTTGTCTGGTGAAATTTAGTTGCCTTGCTTGTTTTTCACTTCAGTGTCACGTGTTCATTCAACAGTTGTTGCTGAAATCCACAGACTGTTTTCATTATAAAATAATCTCTATTGTAATACTTAGTTTTTCTTTTTTAAAATTGTATACTTCTGTAAGTTCTCTCACTAACCTATTGTTAAAATTTCTATTATAATTTCTTATTTGTCAGTAATTGCGGTTTTTATGTATATTTGATTTTTGAATTATTGAATTATTTCTTATATTTCCTCTGTTTTGTAGGCCTATGAAAAAGGTTTTAAATAAAAGCCGACACGTTGGCTGTAAAGTCCTTTGACTTAGTAATTTAGTTTTGTATATATATACTCTGGGAGTAAGTTATCATCATTTCATGAATTGAGCTAAGAGATTATAATTTTAGAATTTGTAATAATACAATCCATCATACCTCGTAAAGTCTCAGAAAAGTTCGACCGGTTTCGAGTCCGTCTGGATCCCATCTTCAAGAGCACCTAACTGACTGTGAATGTTATTTTCCTATAACCTACCTATATATATCGTCTACATTGTGGAATCAGTGCTGTCTGTGTAGTTATTTTTTTCATATTTCTTTAATTGCTATGTTTTTTTCTTTTATTTCTTATTTCATTATCTATTTCCAGTTCCTTGTGTCGTCTTTTAAATGTTATTAGTGGCTTTGTTAAAATGTCGATTTGGTGGTTTGTTTGTTCATTGATTTTATTGTCTGTCATTTTATGTTTGTATATTTATATTTGTTTCTGTATGTTCATTCGTTGTCCTTTTTGTCCTGTCTGTAGTAAGTCCATTGTGTTTTCCATACTGTCTTGGTTATGTCCAAATTTGATTAAGTGGTGTGCATAGTTCGATTTGTTTGTGTTGTTGGTGTAGTCTTTAATGTGTTCTTTGAATCTGTCTTTTAGTGTCCTTCCCGTTTCACATTCACAGTCAGTTAGGTGCTCTTGAAGATGAGATCCAGACGGACCCGAAACCGGTCGAGCTTTTCTGAGACTTTACGAGGTATGACGGATTGTATTAGTACTAATTCTAATATTACTAACCTCACTGGAAATAACCCATTAACTAGATTGTAATTTACTAACGTAATAAACACATAATGAAGAAAAAATTCATTGAATAATAAAAAGTATGAACTTTTACTTTACTGGAAATCTTGTAATATCAATCTTACAAAAAATTTCAGCAGACTGAAATTAATACAACAATTAATACAATATAGCTATAATATGAAGCAAGTAAAGTAATGAATTTCTAACATTTGAACAATTATATACTAAAAAATTATATTCAAAAAATCTATTAAAATGAAATTTCAAAAAAATCATATGATTTTGCAATGTTTATGATGTCGGCTCATATTTAAGTTAATTACATATTGGGAATTTCATTACGAGAATCTTAAGGAACCATACGAGTTTTCTTGTTAGAAATACAACATGCAAATCAACCCTTTCATGATAAATATACACTCAAACTTGAATTGTGTTCTTTTTCATATAACAATAATTGTATAACTTTTTTTGAAAAAAAAAAAAATTTTTGTTTAATTAGTTTTAGTTAACAATTAAAAACAATTTTGAGAGTGTAATATATCTTACGAATTTCACCAAGAAGTTTTCTATAAGTTCAGTTAAAGTTATCAGTTAGTTAAACTTGCTGAAAACAAGAAGATTGTAAATCAAATTGTTTTCGAAAACTGTTTTCGCTCCGTATTTGTCACCTAGTAGAAGTTGCCTGAAGCCTATAAATTCATCTGTTTTCACAAATCGAAAACAACCGAGAAGCACATGTTTCCGAGTAATATTGTTTATTCATTAAATACAAAATACCAGTTTATGAACTGTTTCAACAACCAATTATAAACGTTTCCTTTTTTTTTTGTATTTCATGTGAATTGAGCTATAGCTGAACCGAGGCGCTGACAACTTTGATGAAAATGTTACACTATTAAAACTAATTTAAACAGATAGCTACATATAAACAGTTTAAAACATCTGTCAATATATTTAGATTTATAACTTTACCATTTAAATAAAAAAAAAATTATTAGAATATAAACTAAGGAATCAGTTCACTTTCATGAATATAATCAAGGAAGATTACATTATAACAATATAACTTTTATTGATTTAAACTTATCAATAAAAACTTATCTCTTTTGAACTGATTTAAAGGAACTCCAAGAGAAAGAGGTTTCAAAAATTATCAAGAGTAAACTAGTTAATGCTTAGTAAAGAATAGGTGTAACTCAAGAGAAAAAGAGTACAAAAGAATGTGTACGCTGTAGAATCAACAATACGATGAAAAAATTACTGACAGTATGAATTGATAAGCTAAATATTACTTGAATTACTTGAATGTAACTATGAAGAATTCAGTGCTTGTGAAGAGAATAAATGGACTATAGAAAAGTAGTTAATAATGCATACCTTCATTTAGGGCACTGAGTGCTATCGATAAGCATTAACGTTTCCAATAATCCAATACCAAATAAAAATAACAAGAAAAGAAGGGATTTTGGTAGAGAGTACAAAGATAAGAAGCATCAGCTCTTCATAATAATCTGTTAATAAATAAATTAAAAAAATTAAATAAAAATAAATTAAATTAAATAAATTATTTTCAATATGAAACAAAACAACGCGTTTTCAACATATTGTATTTTTTCAGGTTAATGATTTGGTGTGAGAAGGATAAACAAAAAGACTAAAGTCTCTCACTCCTACTTCATAAGCAGATGTAATCTGAAGTAATCTGATGCACTGTTTTTTTATTTTTTTTTTGTTTTTGTTTTATAAAAGTTATTTACGTCTAGACACCTTCTTTAATATTTCCATTGCAGTTATAAAGCTAGTAAATTAGTAAGGAAAGACAGTAAAACTATAATTTCTATTAAAGGGTATAAAAAGTGAGATACAGCAATAATGTTGAAATAGCATGGTGTAAGTAAATTAAAACAACTTTTGGTTGAAAAAAGTATTGTACATATAATATTAAAGAGCTATCAAATATATTAGGTAAGTCATAAAAAATGTTAGTACTCAATAAAATTTGCTACTACATTCTCAATCTTAAACTGGGTCGAAGAATTTTAGAAATAAATAATTCCAGAGAAAATCAAAACCATAGCATCGTTTATATCAAGAATCCATATCGTGCAAAAATATGAAATGAATTTATCATATTTCTAAGCTTAAGATATTGAGATTTTAGTTTTTTTAAATTTTTAAAGAGTTTCATGACTGTTGAACCATCATAAATAAAAATATATATTCAACATTATAAATCACACAGAGCGCTTTAAGTCAATATTGATCAAAATACATCAGTCATTTGAAAATACTATACAGAGTATAGTAGCGCAGTGTCGGAAAGCCTCAACAAATTATTTAAAACAAATATTATAAAACTGTTCCTATGGTAAAAAGACGGGGATTACTACTTAGAGATCTATGGTGAGTTCTATGCTCACCACAATGAAGAGCAGATGTTTAATTACGGAGAAAATTTTTTTTTAGAAATTTTGTAATTATTTTTTAGAAATAAAGGATGATTTAAATTTATAAATTTTAAAAAAATTACAATTAAGGCAATCAATTAACCTTTAAGAGACTACAAATACCACAAAGGATTGCTTTTTTTTTTACTATTATTGTTAAATTGTATAAACAATTGAAGAAGTTATTCAAGTAAATTCAATTATAATTGAAAAACTTCATAGTAATAATTTTAAAAAAGAAAACACTACATGAAAGTGAATCCGTTTAACTGTTAGACACAACTGTTTTCAAGGTTAAATATTTAAGAAAATTTATAAAAATGCAACATGATGATTATGAAGTTGTTAAAAGAAACATCAAAACGTTTTTTCAGAATGAATAGTTTTACATTATTTTGAGCATCATATCACACATACTAAGAGTGTTTACTATTTTAAGCAATATTTAACAATTCAAAAATAAGCCTTCAAAGAAATGAGAACAAAGAAAATTCTGTTTTATTTCTTTTAGTCATGAACAAACAATTTTCTAGAATTCGACAACAATTAGATCGATCTCTTTAGCTTAATTAACATTTTGAGATTGCTCTGAAATAAATTTTCATTAACAGAAAGTGCTAATAAATCACAATGTTGCAAAATGCTGTTCACCATTATTAATTAATAAATAAAAAAAATGTTTTATAATGAACAATTCAATTTAGGTTCTGTAAAAAAACTGTTTACTGTTTAAATCTTTTTCTTAATGCGTAAGAAATAAAATTTCGTAAAACAAATTCAATCTGATTTCATAAACCGGAAAAAAATGTCAATTGTAGGGCAAAAAGTAAAAAAACAAGTAAAATAGTCTTTACATAAAGAAGTTCAAGAGTCTGAACAATGCGTTTCGAACATTTAGTGTTCCTTTTCAAGAGCGTTGTTTAGACTATTAAGCTTGTATATGAATAGATTATTTTATTCGAGTTTTACTCTACTATCAGAAAACACCACGCGTAACTGTTGCACTACCATCGAATTGCAAAGAAATATTTAACTTGTGGTAAATCATAATATGTTTACTTAATAATAATTTGAAGATATAATTTGATTTATTCTTTAAGTCAACATGTTCATAAAACTGGTAAGAGAATCGCTTCCTTTAAAAAGTAACAAAGTTAACAAACGTTTTTTTACCTCAATAATTTAAGACTTGTATTTGCTACCTTTTCACTCTCTATTTGTTTACAGTAAATACACTGTAGTCAAAAAGTGACCAGTAAGCATAGTAGAAATATTACTTATAACTACACAATCATTGAATGCAAATAAAACAGACAACATGTGCTTCAAAGAGTAATTAACATTGTGCTAATCTACTATTATTAATTACTTCGTATGTAAAACCCACAATTACTGCCTAGTTTTCACTACAACACCTGTAATAAAAAGGTAGTTGTAGTAAAAGGCCGTTACTAAGCAACGGTTTTCTGAATTATACTTGATATATTGTTTTTAAAGTGTTAATAGAAATATCAAAAGAATATAAAAACTGATATACAGATTAAGATAATAGACATAACTTTAATATACTTTTCCATTATATGAAAATTATTATTCCTTATAATATAATAATCTCTTTCGTTAAATACCTATAAGTAAGGTAGAAACTTTAATAAGTAATAGTCGAGCTTTTCTGAGACTTTACGAGGTATGACGGATTGTACTACTAATTCTGTATTACTAATTCTAAGATAGAAACACTTCAGGCACACAGACAGAGACAGACAGAATGACAGTATAAAGGAAAAAAATATATTAAATCACAATTTACTAATTACTGTTTTTTTTTTCAAATATGCATTCAATTTGAATATCACAGGTAATACCTAAAAATTAAAAATCATTAGGGAGCATTCATATTAAAACATTTAAATATTCAATATTACTCCTAATGTTTTTTTGGATATCTAATTGTATTAATAACAGTTTGTCTGAGTAGTTTTTATTAGTTATTGTCAGATTATTAATTTTAATTAAACTAAACATTTAAAGTTATATTTAACGAGATTATTTTTCTCCTTTACAAAAAAAAAATTAATAAATTTATGATATTTAAAAAATTAATTTTAATACGTTTGTAACATTGAAAACAAAAGTCATGGATGATTCATTGTTTACATACAAACATATTTATGTGCGTGCGAAGGTTGACATTTGTGATACGATTATTTCGTCGTTGGAGTTTGTCGAAGCGGAGTACACACTACAATACAGCGAGCGATCGGGCAACTGAATCACCCACCGACCTTGCAGCACATGCGTCAAATAATCTAACCATAAGACCATGTGACTCTGCCAACTGCGGCCTTTCAACTAGCCTTATTTACAATTCAATGACTAATTCATTCATTCCGGTTAGCCATTCATATATAAATATTTCATTGAATAGCTAAAATATTTCATACAGATTTAAAATACTGAACACCTTTCTATTATTTGACTTATCTTCTTCCTTAGTGAGAATTTTAAATTAAATCTAGAAATCATACTTTTGTTTAATTTTTTTTAAAAATCAATTTATTTCAGACTCAAACATATCTAATTTGATCTCAGGTTTTTATTTTAGAATTCAACCAAAATTAAATAAATCTTTCCTTTTTAATTGATTTTTTGATATGGCTCTGAAAAAAAATTTATTAATAATAAAAATGCGTTTACCTATTAATAAGCAATGCTGCAAAATTTTATATATTAATTAATATTTTTTTTTTTATGCTGAACAATTCAATAGATGGTCCACATAAAATGTTTGCAGTTTGAATCTTTTCCTTTCTGCTAATTAAATCAAATTTCGTAAAATGAATTCGATTTGTTTTGGAACTTTTATTCATAAAATGAAAGGTCCAAATTCATAAAATTTAGGTCACAATGTATTTAAATAAATTTAAATTTTTGAGATACATTTAAATAAATGTATGATCAAACCACAATAAGAAATGGGAAAACAAGACTAAGATCTTTCAACCGTAACAAGCGGTCTTCGTCAGAGTCAAAAACCCAACTGAATAAATGTATCTATGTAATTGGTAATTTTATGCTGTTTTTTTCCCTTTGTATATTATACCTTATTTATAATCTACTCTTTTGTCTGTCATTTTCCAATTTATTATATTCCATAACTTAGTGAATTCCATATTTTTCATCCTTATCTTAATATTTATCCTCCTGATATCCAGACTTTTATAATTTCCTCAGTTTTTCTTTGCCCAACTCTGCTTTGATTTATTCTTTTTTAACAGAGCAGCTGTGTGGATAGGCTGTTGCTTTCCAACTGTCCTTCTATCGAGGTCACTCCCGCATTGTTCTCCTAAAAAAAAGGGTTGAACCGGAAAGTTAGACACCGTAAGTTTGTGTTTTTCTTTCTATTTGTGTTTCCTTACTAACTTTTGACTATTGCTGTTCATTCCAAATCGTTTTTACAACATTCAAGTTTATTTCGTTACGTACACAGCTGACTGAGAAAAATTATATACCTCAAGTTCTTCGCCTTTTTAACTTCTTTGCATTGTTAGGACTACAACTGAAATAAAGCTCCTTCAAAGGACTTATTATCAAATTATTTGAAAAACAATATAATTAATTGATTAATTAATTAATTAATTATAACTTTGACTTTTGTGTAAAGTACCATCAAACTATATAAAAAAAATATTATTAACATTAATCAATATGAATTAAACTACTTCAAGTAATATATGGCAGCTATATTAAATGATAAACCAAAATGAAAATTTAATAGTAATTGTAGCACTACTTGACAAGTTCTTGTAGATGCAACTTACTAATGCTAAATTTTCAGATGGCAATTTAACTACATCTTTGTCAATGTTCATTAGAGTAGGTTAGGTTAGATTAGGTTGCAGTGGCAGTTCCTCAAGGGAACACACGTAGGCCGAGCATTGGCCCTTTGTGATACCATACAATGAAGCTTGTACTACAGTGGGAGTACTAAATTTTGACTAACTCAAATGTATTTAGAGTAAGGATCTTTAACGAGTACCTGACATCGTACAGGCTCGGGACCGACGGTTTAACGTCCTTCTCTGAGGGACGACGCACTCAGATTTATTCACCTCCCACGTGAATAAATCGAGGGCCAGGTGAGGATCGAACCCTGGTCCTATCAGTTCAGAGGCGAGCACGTAACCACTGAGCTAGTCTTAACTAAATAAATAATTTCTTAGCAACATCTCAAGATTTTAAAAAAAGGTATAGAAAAGTAACATAAATCTATGAGCATTTAAATGGAGCCTGAGAAAATTTATTAAATGTTGATATAAACAAACGCAAGAAATTGGAAAAGTAGGAATTCTTCTAAGTTGAATTTTGCACTTTTATGACTAAATCATCTATTTTAACAGCCAAAATTTTACCTTTTTTTTTCATTTATACATATTTTAGAGAAATGTCATATGTAAATTTTAGTTCGATATCAGTAGTAGAAAAATGTTCTATTATTCATAGAATGATTCATATTAACATTATGTTCAGAAGTTAATGGTAATATTAGTTTAATATACACTCTAAAATCACAACTCTATAGATGTTTAATTAACTCAAAAATACTGATCACGCACACATTTAAATCTTAATTGCCTAAATGGCTAATAACGCGGATTTACTCGGAGGCAGACTTGTCCAAATACTATTTATATCATATATGGTACAACAGCTATTTTTAGATACAAAAAAATGTATGCAGCATATCCTCTCATTTTCAGCGTGTTTCAAAAATTAAGATAGACTTCCATCCACTTACCAAACACATACTAACAAACCAAAAAATACATAAAACATTATTATTTTATGCATAGAAAGCAGTCACTATCTCATAAATAACACATAATATAGTTGTTTTTCACCTACTAAAAAATAGAAGTTATAAATATGTACCTAATGGTATATTACACATAATTATGTATACATATTTTTTTTTTTATTAAAGAGTATGTCGATTTTCATGTTTGTCCTTTTTCTGTTTAATTTTTCAAGTTTCTTAAACTTAGTTTTCAACTCCTCAGGTAATATATACATCAATTCTCCAAATGATTTATTACTAAACTCCATAAAATTAATCGAAGTTATAATTCTAAACTATAAAACTACGCAATAAATTGTCCAACGTTTCAGTCGTCATAGACCATCTTCAGGGATATAAGATTGTAACTAATTAATAAATTAAATAAAGAAAAAACACTATCAAAAAGTTATTATACATATTCTAAATACTAAGTAGTACATCGCCATATTAAGGAATTAACATCATTGAGAGACTCGGAAAAATTACAAAAAGGACTGCTTGAAAAATTAAACAGAAAAAGGACAAAAATGAAAATCGGCATACTCTTTAATAAAACATGTTTAAATGAAGGTCTGCTCCCAAAATATACTAATATATATATATATGAATAATAATCAATATAACACTTGATATAATAGATGGATTAATTTACCACAATGAAAACAATTTTTGAAACAATGCTCTAAGGCCTTTCGTTAACACATCTTCGGAGAGCAAGTAAACTAAAAAAAACAATAAAAAAAACTGTTTTTTTAGTTCACTTGCTCTCCGAAGATGTGTTAACGAAAGGCCTTAGAGCATTGTTTCAAAAATTGTTTTCATTGTGGTAAATTAATCTATATATATATATATATATATAATACTTTTTACAGAGTTCAAATACTTAAAACCGTCCCTCCACACAATAGATCCGTAACTTTAAGTGCTTGTGAAGGAGCCCATATATGGCTCTTAGGACCTCACTCTAATCCTGGCATCAACCTGATCCGTAAAGATGTATTCAGAGTTGATTTTGTCTTAAATTTAATGTTTTTATAAATTTAATTTTTTAATTTATATACTCTTATTATTTATTATAAAAAAAATTTCAATTCTTAATTTTTTGTTTTTTTGAATTTTATATTTATGAAAATTTCTTTTTATTATTAATTTTTTACTGTTATATTTTTTGTCTCGTTTTAACGAGCCGACCGTTAAACGGGTCAAAAAATTGAATGTGAGTCCTAATTTCTGTTTTCTATTCGTGTTTATCAAATAAAGTATGTATATAATTGATACATTGATAAAGATATCAACACAATATGTAAAGAGTATTTGGTACTAGTACTAATTAATCAGTTTTTACGTATAATCATCATTTATAATATCTCTAAAAATAATAATCTTTTTGAAATAATTAAAGAACAGAAGTTAATTATTATGAAAACCAGTTATTACATATATAATGTATCGTTATGTAACACATTTATATATTAATCACTCTGTTCAGTGATATTTATGTTATAGTAATTCCTTTTCCATAAGCAATATACACCACTCAAAAAAAAATGTTTCTAAATTTTAACGAATTTATATGTCCAAGGTATCTCTGAAATAATAAAAATTACTGAAAGTTTTCTTGTTTTTCCTTTTACAAAACAAATAAACAGAATATTAGAACAAAATATATATTTACAAACCTATTAAAATATAATGATTTAATTAATGTTACAATTAAAACTTTCTTTGCGTAAAATTATATTACACCGAAGATTGAAAATGATGTAGAACCTGAGTTACAGAGGAAATTACTCTAACACAAATAGATATTGTAGAGGTAAACTAGGGAGTATAGGATGTGAGTATGATATCGAAGGAGATGACTTATCATTCAGACTACTATATTTGTCTTCACTTTCAATACGCCTCATCTCCCAAGAAATATCTCAACCAGTAAGGTCAGGCTATTGTGTCACTGGGAATATAATTCAGATGGCTTAAGTTCAGCTATGTTGCGATTCAGTATTAGACTCACAAGGAATATTAAATTCACATTGCATAACAGCTTTCAATTACATAAACTTTGTTCAAGCTTTTCCCCAAAACAATTAAAGAATTGTATGAAAATGAATCCTCGAATTAATGGAAACCTTTTATAATAAAAGAAAAGGAAAAACTTTATTTCAAAATCTGAAATGAAAATTATCAAATAATTACAAAGGAATGATCTAAATGCAATAATTACATCATTGCACTTTTATGTAATGACTGTAAAAAAAAATATTATGAAGTAAGAACCCGTTTTTAGAAACCACGAGGGGCACTTGTACTGATACATGTATCGTACAAGATAACATAAAATTACTTGTTCTGTGCTGGAAGCCCATAGCGTGAGGTTCTCAAAGTCTGCTCATAATGAGGCTATAACATTGCTTCGAATGAAGCAAGAAATGTAGCTAAAGAAAAAGATGAGCTATGAAGAAAAAATTTACAATCACTAAACATCAGAAAGTATCAGTTAGTGTTTAGCTATGAAGGTGATATTGATAATGATTGAAATAGTTTTTATTTTACGTCAATTAAGTCCTAGTTATTGGTAAGTACAATTTTATACTGTTTAGTAAAAAATGTCTCTTGGTTGGTATTGTTAACTAGTACAGCTGTTCATAATAACTAGTTTCCATTCCTGAACTAACTTACTTTAAATCTGTAATGCAACACGTATTACTATACTCTCAAAAACAATACGCATTGTTTTTTTATTTCAAAATGTCAAACTTTTGAAAATTTCCACAATTTTTAGTCCAGAAGATCACATTTGTAATATTCAACACGTAGTAACTATTAGTTTTTTGATACATGTATAATTTTGCGGGCATATGATTGCTTATATTTTTTTTCCTGTTGAAAGACTATCAAAGTTGTTTTAAATAAAGAAAAAAGTTTTGAAATTTTAGCTTCAAAACTAAAATTGTCCAATTTATAATTCCTGGAAACTGTCCAATTCATAATATTTTTATTATAGTGAGGAATGAGATTAATACAACCAATCTTTCAACCAATACACCTGGTCTTCACCAAAGTCACATTCAAACTTACAAGATACACACACATAATATTTGTGTAGGTATATACCTATTTTAATATATATATATATATTTGTATAAATAGATATAAATAAAACATCCTCTTTTAAACAGGTATCATTAAAATTAACCGCAGTCTCGGCATTCACGATCTTAAGACTGAGAGATTCGATCCTACGAACTAACCTCCTCCTAACAGGGTTCAACTGGAAAAGGAGTTGGCCAAGTGACATGTTAAATTAAAATCGATGAGATAGTCAATATATATATATATATATACATATATAAAAAAATTTCACATAAACACGTGAAATAACAATCAATGATCAAACCCCAATAAGAAAATGGGAAAACAAGACTAAGATCTTTCAACCGTAACAAGCGGTCTTCGTCAGAAGTTGGGTTTTTGACTCTGACGAAACCGCTTGTTATGGTTGGAAGATTTTAGTCTTGTTTTCCCATTTTCTTATTGTGGTTTGATCATTTATATATATATATTTGGAATTATTATGTACCATCAATTAAATTTATATGAATCATAATACCCAATATTACAGAAATTTTTGTCATGTAATTTATTTTTTTATGGTGTAAAAGCTATCATAATTTATTTGCAACATTAATTTGTATATTTTATTTGTATAACGAATCTGTAAAAAGTACAGATTATTCTGCAACAATTCCTGGTTTGATGCTGAAAACATTCACTGGCGCTCAGCCCAACATAGAAAGGCTTCACATCCTGATTTACCTCAGCATATTTAGGATTTTGGTCAGTTCATTACAAATATAAGATAGAGAATGTAAAGAGTTTGCTGCTAAATATCGTCCTGAGGAAGCAATCTCAAAATGGTCACAATTATTGCAGGAGGAATCCATGGGATTACTGTACCCATTGGCCTCTAGGTTCTCGTACCATTTTCTTTAAGTAATATTCCTGCATCATGACACCTGATGATAAAGAAGTTCCTTCGTAACAAGTTTTGCTTCTGAAGAGGGAAGAGTGCGGTTAAGTACAGAAGCGCTGAATGCTCTTTACCAGAATATTAAGTCTTCCCATTTTCAGGGCATCGTCCAATTGGCATCATTCAATTGACATGAACTTGACAATTGTATTTATTTTTGGGAATATATATTTAACAAAAAAAGAAGAGATGTACTAAATGCGTTGAATAGTTTCCTTCAAAAAGACTTGAGAATGCCGAACAACTTTCAGCGAAACGTCGGTGAGTAATTTGGAGTAATTAATTTTTACACCTAATCCTCAGGAACCAATTTTATATTTGAAGAATCAATGGTCGATAACCTATTCAATATTTATAAATAAGTGCGTTAAATCATATTCTACTCTGTGATAATACAGAAATGATTTATCACATACGTATAAAGTAAAAATCCGAATCTCGTACAGTTTTAAATAAATTATATTAAAATAAAGGAAACTATCAATTGATTTATATTATAGTTATTTTTCACCCGAACGAAGCCAGGATTACCCGAAGTACGAGTACGTATTATAATACTCGTATTATAATAAATTTGCTGTGGAATGCTAAAAATGTGTAACGACAAATTTTTGTAGTAATATAGTTAAATCCTCTCCAGTTCTAACAATAATATTTATTTATTGTTCTTTTTGAGAAAAATAATAATTTCAGCAAAAATTCAACAATTAATTTAACGTTGAATATGGCCATTGAAAGGCGTATTATTCAATTCAGACGTCCTTTCAAAATTCTGTTCAATTAGCACCATCAATCTCCTGACTTATTTCTACTTCTTTTATATTAATTTCCTCAAAACTCAGTTACTCAACAAGACAAAAGGAATGTAAAACAATAAACTCATTTCATTTTCATGACACAATTAAATAAGAACTAAATAAAAATATTCCTTTGTAAAAGAATTCACTGGTTTACAAAATTCATTCCCTCTGTAATCCATAATTTATTCTTTTTTTTTTTTTTTTAAGCAACTTGAATTTATTTATATAATTTCATCATAATCCTTATCAAAAGAGTGAGTAGCCTTATTTGTGGCAGAGCTTTAAGTGACATCTCTGACATCTATACAAATTAATTCAGTGATAATCGAAAATACAAATGAATAATTCAAGTTGTACTAATCAAATATCAAATCGTAAGTTCTGATGAATTTATATCTTTTTAACTCAAGCTCTAAGTAAGCAATTATTGTGTTGTATTTACTCATAATAGTGAGGAGGACTGCAAGAGGTCTTCAGCACAAGGATTTTATTTTACAAATCGTTTCGAACACTTAGTATTCATCATCAGATACATCTACAATATAAACATAAAAATATATAAAATTGTTGGAAGTGAAATAAAAAAAAAAACCGAAATTTTATCTGCAGTTACATACCTGCATTTTATTTTAGTTAGAATTTTGGTTTATTCTTTATTTAAATTCAAAAAATGTAATACATTTTTGTGTTTATATTGTAGATATACTTGATGATGAACACTGATGGCAATGAAAATCCTTGTGGTAAAGATTAACATATTTTTCTTCACTATTGTTTATTTTTACTGTTAACATAAACTAAACGTCATTTAAACTCAATTTAATATCAATAACATTTATTCCATTTTATGAAAACTCTATGTACATCAACTTTTTTTGTAGATCATGGTAAAAACAAATGTTAATCAAATACCAGTTTGAACTGTTTCAAAAAGTTATATAAATTTACATGCAATACCCAAATATTCTTTAAAAGTTTAATTGTATTTTGGCAGATTTAAGTATACAGATTTATGTATGTTGTTTTTTTTTTTTTTAGTTTCACCATTGACGGAGTGAAGCGGAAGAAAAAAAAGTTCATAACCAACAAACACAGAACATACAAAAAGAAACAAACAGGGAAACACATTACTTAACTCGAAACTGTACAATGTAATACATAAAACAAAGTGTAGTAACGCATGGTTGATTTCGTATAAATAAACGTATTTTTATATTCTTGTATGAATAATAATAAGGAATCACATTCACTCTAGAACTATTATACCGATAATAATAAAATGTTAATGGTATTGTCCCGAGGTATTCCAATCGACTGTAGATAAGCTACAATTTGGACTATAAAAGGAAGGTTATCTTGTGGACTTGACAAAAAAATGTTTAAAGGAATAATGTTAAATATTTTCGTTTATAATGTTTAAATTAAATATGTTGTAATAATTATAATATATAACTATAATACTTCAATTGAATTGAATATTTTTTTAATTTATTAAACAGAACATGTTATATTGTGAAAAAATTATAATTGTAATATTGTATGTGAAAATAAGTATTTTAGAAAAAGTTCAATCAATGCATGCAATAAAACGTGGAACATGCTGCAATGAAATAACAATATTACAAAGGAAAAAAAAATAGTTGAATAATAACAACTAAGTTCAAAGATGGTTTCTTGAAGATTTTTATTCTAAAGAAATTACACCCCTGTTTATATGCCAACGTTTCGACAAAAATTGTTTGGCATTTTCAATGCTAAAAACAATTTATTAACGACATAAATAGTTAAAACAAATACATCAACGGAATATCAACCAACAGAAAACAAAAACACAATAAACCAAACCATAAAACACCAAATAAAGTAAAAAAAATGGCAAAAACACACAAATTAACCAGTGTTATTGTTTGTTTAAAGCAACCATGTGTTGTTTAAACATAATTAATAATTGTTAATTATTAAGGCCAAACTGTATTTTAAATATGCAATATTACAAAATAATTCTGTGAGGATATTTCCAACAGAGCATTCAAGGAAACAAATAGGCAACAAACACAGTAAGCAAGAAAATTACAAAACAATACCAACAAGCAAAATAAACGAAATTAAGGGAAGAAAACAAAATAATTACTTTTTTTTTTGGAAAAAACTATTTATGGTCCATGTTACTATCTACCAGCATCATGTCAGATACGAAGACAAACTAAGGTTACATAATCAGAAAAAAAAAGAGTAAAAGACGTAGTTGGTCTAAAGACCAACTAAACTAAAGACTAAATAAAAATAATAGCAAGCAATCTGCTACTGAAATTGTGCTAATTTATTATACTACGTAAATATAGAAAGACTATCTTGTTGATAAAACTCAAACAAATTGATAAATTCTTAACAAAATTATTCTCAAAACGAATGTTTGTATTAAAGCGTACAAATTTCACTTGTTTTACTAAAAAAAGCTCTACCTTGGCTTGGGGTTATTTGATTTGCATGTTTTTTAATCGGAATGTTCTTGGATGTTGAGTTCCTCAGCACTATTATGAATCCTGAGATTGTTTCTGATAAACAAAGCATCGTTGAAGTCCTCTGTAAGGATTCTCTCGGAAATAGGTATATTGCGGAAATGCAGCTCGCTCGTGATAAAGGCTTTGAGAAACCTGCCCAACATTATGCTGCTTAAGACTACTCAAGACAGTATGGCATTTACATTGATTTTAAGACTAAGATGTCTAAAAGATTAGACATATAATATATAATACATAATGTATTATACATTATTGGAGGAGACTAAGATTGGAGTAAACGAGACTAAGACTAGATATATCAGATCTCCTATTACAGGCCGTTAGTATTTTCATAATATTTACCACTTCTTTGAAATATCTCTTTTTTGTGTGTTTATCATATTCTAGAAATTTTGTGTCTTGAAACGTAAACGAATATCTCTTTGTACATGCATGCCCGACTAGTGCACAAACTGTTCTTTTGTATCTTATATCATTTCTATGTTCTATTATCCTATTTTTCAAGTATTGACTAGTTTGTCCAATACACTAACCTCACAGTCTGAAAATTTCACGGATAGACGAGATTACTGTTACTATTGTAAGCAACAGGACACTTTAATTTTGAAAATATGCTAGTGTTCAGTATGTTTTGTTTTTTTTTCAGCTAATTCACCGTGAATTTTATTCCCTAAAGCTTTTTTAATTCTTCGGATAAACCATTGACATAAACCAAACTTCTATATTTGTTCGATGTCTGCATACTACTAATTTCAGTATTTCTGAATGTTGATTATTGGCAAGATGAACATGTTATGATATCTATAAGACATTTTGGAAAATTGTTGTATAAATATCTGTCTGACTATTGCAATATTTTTACAATAATATGTTCTGTCACTTAGGTACAATGCTCTATGAAGAAGGCCTATTGCAGTGTTCAGTTTCTGTTGGAGTGGATGGAGGGATTAAAATTAAATACCTATCACTTTTCACTAGTTTTCTCTACCAGTCTACACTAATAGTACCATCTGTATTACATATTGTTAGCATATCAAGAAAAGGAAGTTCATTATTATTATTATTATAATTATTTGACAATTCTATGGTAAATTGGAGTCTGTAAATAGTGGTGGAAACTATTGAACTTGTTTAATACTATAGATTCAGGTGATATGGAAAAAATACTCCTTTTATATGGAATAAAGCACAAAATACTAATTTCAAATGGATTAATGCACAGATTTCTTGCTTGGATACAAGTAGGAGCTATATAATTTATTAATTTAACAAAAAAAAAATAGCTACAAAATGTCCTCATGATTGGTATTGTGAAGTGAATTTTTTTAAACTACATAAATACAAGAACTGACACCCCGACCAACTAATGAAAATATAAGTATCTGAAGAAACATCTGCATTTCAGCCTTACTGAAAGTAACAATTATCTGAAACATGAACTATCTATAAATTTAACATCTATCTATAAATTTAAGAATGAATTATCTATAAATTTAACTAAGTTATTTTTTCTTTTAATCACATGTTATAAATATGATAAAAATGCAATTTGTATAGTTTTTTTTTTAGAAAAACTGGTAAACAATTGAACGGTATATTGTAGCTGAAAACTGTGAATCAGTAATGAAAATAATATTTACAACAAAATTATTTGAAGATTCACTACTAAAAGCTGATCTTTAAAGAAAAGTCACAGAAGAAATTCCAAATAATAAATAAGAATTGCTAAATTTCTTATAACATATTTTTAACCAATCATTAAATCCAATGAAAGAGATTTGATATATCATCTATTGTTTACCAACTACAGAAGATATATTCAGTCAGTTAATAATATTTAGAACACCTTTGGTTTTAATTTTAAGCAGAATATAAAATCATAGTGTATTCACAAGGAATAATACAAACATAATATAGAAATATCAAATATTGATAAAAGTATAGACCGTGAAGCAAAAACAAAATAACAGTTTATCAGGACTCGGTTAGTTCTATAGGTTCAAAGTAATCTCTCATTGCCAACGTTTCCGTTATTATTTAAAACCTTTTTTATACTTAGAAGTATCAAATTTTAATACAGGAAAACTAAGTATTACGTTAGGGATTTTTTTAACAAAGGAATCACTTAGCAGATTTCAGTAACAGCTCTCTGGATTGAATGAACACGTGGCACTGATATAAAAAAAAAAAATTATATATTTCATACTTTAATTATAATTAATATATAATTAATACTATATTAATTAATATTAATAAACAAAAAAATATTAAAATATCATTTTAATACATGTTATTTTAATTGGCGTAATTAGGTAGTATTTTTTGAAAAACATTTTTTTGATCATTTACTCTTTGAATGATTAGCTCATATATTATCCAAATTAATAACAACATTTCAATGCTATATATATAAAGTTTTAGGTTTCTATTATCACCTGTTTATATAAGTAATTTTATACATCATTATTAAGATGCAATTCTGATCAATTTGATATTTCTTCACCCTTTGATATTTTGAAGTTCCATTTAAATTAAATTAATAAAAAAAAATTAAATTACTTTTAAAACACTTAAAAATTACTTTTAAAAAGGTACTTCTATTGAACTCTGAGATTGTAATAGTATTATGGAAACAAATCTCACAAGGAAACTTTGGGGCAACTTAAGGTTTTCTCAAACCAAACAACTATTGAAATGTTATATTGTGCATTGAAATAATCAAATTAATAAAATATTCATTATACATACTCAGATTATACAAACGACACATAAAGTCTAGGAAAAAACTATATGAAAAGAATTCTTGACTATTTTATAATTTTTTAAGTGCTTGAATATTGTAAAATATGAAAAACTATCAACTGGAAACAAAATAATAAATTTCTACAGCCAGGCCTAACGCGTAATACATTTCAATAAAGTCGGTTTAACGGTTCACCTACTAAAGGGGTGACATAATATTTGAGACTCAAGCCACCCCACTAATTTTCCTACTTTCCAATATATCTTCAGACCTATCGCTAAGTCTGTCTACATTGAAATCATAAAACTTCAAAACGTCAGCAGACTGTTCTTTCATGTTGACAACATTTCATCGAATTTAGAAATATTGTCAGAGTAAATATTGGTCAGTGTTAAAATGATTTTCATTGGATTAAAAAAAAAATATTTTTGAATATACATTTTGTTTTGATTGGTATGAAAAAATATTTTAGTATGCTTAATATACTTACATTTAGGGCAACAAAATAATGAGAGAGTCTTGATTTTTTCCACAATTCTTATGAACTTGCTGAGGGCATCAGAATCATGCTGAAATTACATTTTGAAAGTCAAAAAAAATATCTCACTATCAAAATATTTTCAAACAATGTATCTCAGGAATAAAATATTCAATTTCTTCATGTCGAAGTGAAGAGTTATAGAAATATAGATTATATTATATTATTATATATCATATATATTATTTATTATATTATAAATCATTATGATTTGATATCGTTTGTAAGACATATAAATTCTCTCACTTTCAATCAATGAGTTACAAACATATATACGTTTGTTTTGTAACAAAACTATGTCAATTTGCTTGTAATTTAAGTATTGTAAGTGTTTGTACGATTTTACATGTACCAAGTAAATACATGCAGTCACTTAGCTGTGTTTTGGTTTCGTTTATTTTGAATTTTACCTAATTTGCATGTGTTAAACATTCTTTTAATTAAATGTGTTGTAAACACTGGTTGTTACTATATAATCGAACTGACATAACACTGGATATTTTGTCTAATCGGATCAAGTGATATTAATTATCTCTCAGATTGATAAAATAATTACTTATAGTGAAGTGGTATAGAGATTGGGCAGATATTAAGGAATATATAATGCTCATCACATATATTTTAAATAGACAACACTTTGCATGGAAAGATTAGGTCTGAATGTTTATATTCAAATATGCAAGAGAATTACCTGACTTTTCAGTTGAATTAATTTGCTTAAAACTTTCACCCAAACATTAATAGTAATCAAATATTAATTTTTGTGAATTCCAGTTTGTAAAAATGTAGTTCATCTACAAACTTCTAAATTGAATAACGGATATTTATAGTTACTTCTTGATTTATAAAATTAATACCATAAGCACATATTTTTAAAATGACATTAATTTCTTTCTGATAACATAAGAGTATTATACCGATAATTTCAAGTAATGTAAAAAAAAATACAACTCCAACAAAAATCATTAATATGAGTAAATCTTAGCACACTCTACCACCAGAAACCTGAACGAATTGTTTTTAACATCCAGCACTAGAGACCACTAGTGCTCTGAAACAATGTTATAAATTCAGATAAATTAACAAATTACCCTAAATCATTTACCCAACGTCATTATAAATATTTTAATATTATTGAAACCTGAATGTTGCATGATATTATTAAAAATCTAGTATAATGTATTTATTACTGACTTATTTAATCATAGTAACACTGTTAATCTTAATTTTGTATAAGTAACCGTACAAAATGTATCAACCGTTCACGTAATAATATTATAACTTTTATATAATACTCACAATAAGGTGAAAGATGAAATTATTTGAACTAAATATTATAGGAGATTCAACAAAAAGAAAAGTAAATAGTACTTAAAGATGTTAAATGGAACACATGTGTTATTAATACAGTAACACATAACAAATAAATTATGTTTGATATTTGAAGATTACCAATAAGAAATATTCTATTTCAAAGCAGCATATTTCATGATTGAAGATTAATTAATGGAATGAATTATTATTACTGTGTTTTGATGTATATTTTTATCACTATATTAGAACTTTTTGTTTAAAAACCATTTATGAAGACGCAAATTAATTTGCTTTCTTTTTATCACATAAGATGGCATGAAGGAAAATGTGAATGAATTAAAATGTAGAAATTTAGACCAATAATGAATATCAAAAATATAATGTTCATATCTCGCTTTAAGAAATACATGTCCCAAAATCTTACATCTGTCATGATCAGAGTAGTTCCATTATAAAACGTATAGCTAAACATAACAGACATTCTATAAATCAGAGTGGCAATACAACAAAAAGATGTAGTTGTGGTAATTATTTTTTGAAAAATGGTTATTCAATATAATTTTATTTTTTAGGAACAATTACTTCGTCTTCTTCTAAGAGAAGATATTATTACTTATAATTATTAAAATAATAATATAACATGTCAGGAAATAATGGATATTAACTTCCTTTGAGAATACAGTTATTCATGTTAATAATTTCAGAACGATTTTTTAAAGGTGCTAATCCTTAACTATATTGCTTAATTTAAATATATTTTAGCTTTAATTCTGGGCATAAATATGTTCAATAATATCTTTCATATATTTATTGAATCACCTGGAAAACATCAATTTTTGTCGCTTTCCCATTTTGTCATGCTATCTTCTCTTGATAACGTAAACCATGGAAATCGATTTAATAAGTGTATTTTTTTATTTTTTTGTGTCCTCTACTGACTTTAAGTTCTTAATAAATCTGTTTAGATTTAATGTTTCCATTGAAAAATGTATATGCAGGAAAATCACAATTAACTTATGATAACCACAGGGAAAAGAAAAACAATGGAAATAAATGCTCTGGGGCCTTTCACTTTATATCATCAGAGAGCAAAAAAAAAGCTTTTATTGTTTTTACTTTGTTTGCTCTCCAATGACATAAAGCGAAAGGCCTCAGGGCATTAATTTCTATCGTTTCCCTCTTTCTTTGTGGTTTTATAATTCATATTCTACTTAAAAAAATAGACATAAATAAAAAAATACTATTAATTTAATTATCTATGCAATTAAATTCATAAATATAAGTCTAATGTATATTCTGGAACAAAAACTATATACTTACAAATAATCGTACATTCCCAGTTATGTTTATAGTATGTACAATGTTTTTTAACTCCACAGATACAAAAGTGGTGATATTTCAATGGGGAATTAATTACTGGGCAAAATTGAATCCGGTTTGCACACCTCAATGACACAAAAATAAAAAAATCGTATTAATTCACTGTTTATTCACTGGGAAGATAACTCAGTCAAATTATTTGTTTTTAAAAAGCTTCTAGATGAATATAAGTTTGTTATTTAATCATTCAAACATTGGAAAAAGTTCCGATGAATACGTTGTTAATCTAATATAACAAAAGGTTACCTTCAGAGAAGTTATGAACCACAGAGCATGTAACAATAACAGATACTAATTTTCAAAGAAGAGATATTCCCTCTTTGAAAAAGGTTTTTATCAATACCTAAATTTAAGTAATCTGAACACTGACGACCTTTTTTTATTATTATTTTGAAAGAAACTAAAATACTGTATCAATATAACATTTTTATTTTTAGTACCACAGAGGTTGTTATAACAATTAAAAAATATTGTACTGCATCGTACTTCATAAATTTTTTTCCCTACATATCAATTTCGGAGTTTTACAATTATTATTGATCAGTTTGACATTGAATATTTGAAAATGTTCTCTTGTATCTATTTTCCGTATTCGATAATCTAACTACTTATCTGATACTAATTATTTAATGAAAGATAATATTTAATAACAATTAATTTTTTAATTAATAAATATTCCATTTATATACTCTCATATTATTTATTTAATATTTTTTACTACATTCTTATTTTGGAACAGTTAATTAAGTAGACTAAGAATAGGATGAATCAACACTGAAATATAAATATAGAATAAGTGTTTTGAAAACACTAAACACCACTGATGTTAAGGTCCGAAACTGATCGAGTTGTAAGACAATTTACGAGGTAAGATGGTTAGTTAGTTTTTAATATTTTTTCAGCTATGTACTTTAAAATAGTTAACTTTGATGTGCACAGAATACTTTAATTAATAAGTACAATATGTAATGTACATTAATATTTTTTAAATACTGGTTAATATGACCTGCTGTTCTGGAAAAATTTCTTAATGAACAAAGCTGGTATAATTATATTTTTTTCATCGGTTTTGATAGACATTTGAACTAAATAATCCTCATGAATACAGCATAAGAAGTTTTTTAAAAGAAAACACTTGACATTCATTATAAATGTGTGAAAATGGTGAAAAAACTCATAGAGGTAAGTTCATCATGCAACCTACATAAAAATAAGAAAAGGGTAAAAGAGTTACTACACAGAAAAAAAATTATCCAGGAAAATTGATTGAACGTTTTTGTTCAAAATATTTAAGGCAACAACAAGAGCCAGAAAATGGTACAAAAACAGACTTAGAAGTTCATGATAAAAAGTTTTTAAATATCCATATTGAAGGAGTATAATAAACAGTTAAAAAATTCTTCAAAAGATACTTACCTTAGGTTAATTTAGCGTTTTATAGCAAAAGAAAGGTGAAATCCATATTTTCAAATATAAAATAGAAGATTCTAAAGGAATTACAGATTAATGTTACATATGCACTAAAGTGCATTGACTAACAAAGTTTGTTATGGAGAAAACAGTCGTTTTATGAAGGAAAAGACTTACCAGCAAAGTTATTCCATAAGAAAAAAAAATTAATGCCAATGCATTAAGACCACATAGTATTAATGAAGGCCATAATTTTGATTTTGTTTAAATAAAAATAATAGCCAAAGAAATGGATGAACAGAGAAAGGAAACTCTGGAAATGTTACATATTAGAAAGGACCAGTAATACGTTAATTATAAAAGTGACATTTCAAATTGAAATAGTTTTTATTCGGGTGTGTTAAGTTAAACATTGTTGATCGATGAAAAATTGTTAGTGACTATTTGGATGTCTGGTGAAATTCGGTTTCCTTACTCGTTTATTTTAGTTCAGTGTTAGGTATTCATCCAAAATAGACAGTTGTTGTTGAAATTCCCAGACTATTTTTCTTTGTAAAATAATTTGTAATGTAATACTTAGTTTTTCTGTTTAAAAATTTATACTTCTGTAAGTTCTCTTACTAATCTATTGTCAAAATTTCTATTAGTATTTCTAAATTGGAACTAATTGAGTTTTTTATGTATGTTTGATTTTTGAATGATTGAATTATTTCTTATATTTCTTATATTTTATTTGTAGGCCTATTTAAAGGTTTTAAATAAAAACCGAAGCGTTGGCATTGAGAGTTTAATTTGAACCTGAAGAACTGACCGAGTCCCGATAAACTTAGGTTTGTTTCTATTCCACGGTCGATACTTTTATTAATATTTATATACATATTTATACTTGTAAATTTTGGTAGCAGTCCTTCCTTGACACACACATTATTGAAAATGACACCGAGTTTCCTAACAAGTTTCTCAATTTTCCTAAATAACACTCTCGTTATTTCGTCTACGCAATAAATTACATTTCCTATAGTCGACATGTTTCGTATTAAAAGACATTATTATAAGAAATTATAAAAGACATACATTATAAGAAATAATGTCAGTTGCAAAAACGAGAATGAAAAAGTAACACTGGTTACTTACTATAAAAGCCCACTTGTGAGTAGCCTGTTTATAAAAAATAAGAACCAAGAGAAAAGCTCACCTTTAAAGGAAACAAATTTAGTGTACTAGTATACATGTACTTATGGGGACTGTGAAACCCAAAAACCCTCGTACATTCGTATGACTACCACTTCCCTATCAAGAAGGCTCACTATGCACCTAATGGCCAGAGCACCCAAAAAACATATAAAAGACAAACATAATGTTAAATTAACCCGAGAGATACTGGTTACAAATACTAAAATTATAAAAAAAAAAGTAACCACCATAAACTGAGAATTTTAGAGGCTATACCATGTTAATCCAAAAACTGAAGTCACTCCTGAATATTCAAGTTGAAAGCAGTAGCCGTATTTTGAGGCTGTTTAATTCACAACAAGGGTATCTAGAATCCCTTGCAAGTAGTGACTCAGGCCGAGACACTGCTCACCCCACAGGATTAACGCCCATTTTTTCTTAAATTTGAAGGAAAACAACCCTCTTCTATTTTCTCCGTGTATATATAATAAACGAGATAATTCAGCCTAGAAGTTATTCACGTCCTGATGATGAATATTGATCGTTCAAAAAATGTCGACTACAGGAGATATACTTTATTGTGTAGACGAAATAACGAGAGTGTTATTTAGGAAAATTGAGAAACTTGTTAAGAAACCGGTATCACCTAAATATATATACATTGTTCAAATTATCAGTAGCTTTTGCTCTCATTATTGTGCTAGTGACCTCGATCCTTGGTAATTTGTCTTGCTTCTTTGTGAAGTGGATGTTATACATATATATATATAAAGTTCAAAATTGAAGATGGGTAGCACACAAAGTAAAGAAACACACTTAGAAACTCACATTTTTGGACAATCCGTCTTCAGGAGAAAAGAGAAAGGGAGACCAAGCACGTTGTAGACGCAACGGCTAGTAACCTTAATATATATAATATATATATATATATATAATATATAAATGTATATATATTTTATGAATAGTGAGAAAGGGGAGTCTATTATCTGCTCACGCAATAGTTATTAGATATGTTGTTGAATAGTAAGAATTGATATGGAGATATAAATAATTGGAAAACATCATAAGAACTCATAGTTACTCTGAAGTATGAAGAAAATCAAAAACTGGCCGGGTGGGTATAAGGAAATATTTAAAAACAGAATAGTTTTTCTTTTTTACAAAAAGTTGTTAATATGAAAAACTATATGTGTATGAATGCAAAGCCATTCCTATCAGGAGTTATTAGTTTCAAGCTACTCAAAATTCAATTACAATTAATTCATATAAAAAAATGTTAAAATGATTAAAATATTATCAAAAAAATATAACATCTTTTTAGAATCGATAAAACTATGATTACAAACTATTATTGAAATAATTAGTTTTTAATTTTTTCGATTGTATGATGTAAAAATTAATTTAAATATGTTTCTCAAACAATTGAATGTCACAATGTTATGTAACAGTTACCGGTTTTAAGTTGATTAGGTTGATAACTTGTTGAATTAAGTTGGCAACTATAACGTTCTTAAATATGGTTATACTTTAAGTTAGTGGTTAAATGAATAATTTAGTGTAATGGTGGTGCAAGGTAGAGCAAAAATATTTTCTTGAAGACTATCTGAATTGGTGCTCGGGTAAATTTCAAAATGTAAACAAATGTTAAGGTATCTTCTGTGTAGTACGATGAGTAATTAAGGAGAAAAACTTTTTCAATCACAATGAAACTTTTCAGTAATTATCTCCAAATTGGTTGAAGGTTAATTACAAAAGTTTGAGACAGATAGATTCAAAGCACTCGATTTCTACGATGGAATTACATAGATAATGTCTTTCTTTTAATATTTGTATTTATCTAAAAGGTCATTTCTCCTTTTAACTAATTTGTTTGTTGTGGTGTCAATATCTTCCCTCTGATGTTGCAGATGCAATCAGAGAAAAAATCCTAATTTCTTTAGAACAACTACAAATATCTTTTCAATAAAAATTTCAACTTACTATGGGAACTAAAAGCTTATGAGAAAGATACAAGCCATATAGTTAGAATTATTAAAATTAAATTATACTTGAAAATATAGCATTATGGGCGGATTAGTTAAGGTATTTTCTTTGGAATTACATTTACCAGATGGTAAATATTTTTTGTTTTCGCAAAAAGTTTTTTTAACATTAAACATCCTATTATACAACAATGAAATACTATCAAAAAATAAAACATAAAATAAGTAATTTTAGATTTCAAAAACTGGCGTTTTAGAAAGTTGCATCTTTCACGTAATATGTACAATTCACCAAACGATTTATTGCGGTAGTAATAAAGTTACACACTATTTCATAAAACATTTTTGATTGAAAATCTGTTCCATATATATATATATATAACGGAACAACAATGTTAACTGGACAAAACCTTCGACTAGACTAATGTATATATATATATATATATATACATAAGATTTCACATAAACACGTGAAACAACAATCAATGATCAAACCAAAATATGAAATGAAAAAAAAAAGACAAAGATCTTTCAACCGTAACAAGCGGTCTTCGTCAGAGTCAAAAACCCATCTGAAACACTAGATGCAGAAACATCTGGTTTCAGTTGTGTTTTTGGCTCTGACGAAGACCGCTTGTTACGGTTGAAAGATTTTAGTCTTTTTTCCCATTTCATATTGTAGTTTGAGAATTTATATATATATATATATATATATATATATATATATATATATATATATTATATATATATATATACTTTACTCTCTAATTCAATATCAAATTCTAAATCTTACTTAAAATGGTACTATTTCTAATATGTTATTTTAAACTTATAACTTATTTAATAATTGTGTAAAAAAAACAAGTTTTAATTTCTTTAAGTTGAACTCTAGTAGTTTTCCCTTCAATAGGAGATTTCACATAAAATATATTTTCACAAAAAAATATTTGCTTTTACTGTATAGTGAATATATACAAAATAAATATGATAATTTTAGTGTTAAGAAAAATAAAATAAAGAAAGATTGATTGAATAACAAGTGTTTTGCAAAATGGTTAAATTTGCAGAGTTTAAAATAAAACTGTAAAAAGAGATAATAACAAAACGCTTATTTAGAGAGTTCGTGCATCTCTTCACTATAAAGCAAGTTCTTCGTCACAAAGAATGGAAAGCAAAACAAACATGGTGGTATTACTTCAAACTAGAATATTCTCAGACACGTATAATCAATAAAACAATATCAGGAATGCACTGGTTTCAGTTTAGCATGATATCTAGCGCCGTCAGAGCCAGCATTGTCGTGGGCTGCGCGTGGTGACGACAGCTTTATGAGGCCTTCCCTCCCGGCAACCCCAGTTTCCATTACCTTAAACAATCACCACTCCTGTTTTTAATATTTTTGCTTTAAATGTGTTAATTCATGCATTCCTTTTTTGACATAAATAACATGAAATACGTAACGACTAAGTATATTTTGCACAAACTTACTTCCTCATGATTTATACATACACTTCCCCATAACATGATATATATATATTATTAAAAATTATGCCAATTTTAACTTTTGTTCTTTTTTGGGTTAATTTTTCAAGTTTTTTGACTATGGATTTCCGCCTTTCTAGTAAAATATAAAGTAATTCACCAAAAGATTTATTCTTGACATCAATTTTTTTCTCACTAAACAAGTTTTAACCATAAAAAACAAATTAACAATAAATACAAATTATATACGACGTTTCGGTCAGCTCTGACCATCTTCAGGAAATCTTCAGGGACTAATAACTAAATCATCACAGAACTCAAATACATGTTTGATTGAAGGTCTGCTCCCAAAATACACAAACATATATATACTTTAAATAAAGTAAATACTGATTTATTAGTTATACAGTAAAACAAAATAATTTATCACTATATAACTGAAAAAAACCCGTAATAATTAAGATTTTTTGAATCTTTTAGAACTTTAATCTTTACTGCGATTTAGTAGCAGTAACAAATTTCACGTTGTAAAACTTGAGTGCCGCAAAATGTTCAACGGTGCACGACTCTGAGTTCGTTATTTCCACAGATACGCCATAGAGGGGGACATCATGACTGGGTGAGGTATTGGGGCGTCTGTATGCTGACCACGCGTAGCATTGATTCCGATCCACTTATCTGTTACCATTCAAACGATTTCAATGTCCCATCAGCGTCTGTTTTGTAATGACGTAAGTAAGTCGCAAGAACAAACTCTGTCTACGGTAGGAGTATAAGTGAGTGAAACCATGTTTTTCTAACATTGTCAACTATAGTTTGCTTGCTCAAGAGTCAGAGGTTTCAACCCTTTGTTTCTTCATGAACCTGAAGGATAGACAACTAACGTGGTGTATACAGAGGCATTTACTTAACACTGTACTAATAATGATATTTTCTACTATTTTATAATTTCTAATGATATTTTGTAATATCATATCATTTGCGAATTTTTGAAATTCGCGTCATGACGGGCACGTTTGCTGCTAATATTATAAAATTAATTTGAACAAATTAACTTTATAGCTGTTGACGTTTATATTAATATGACTTCATTTGTAAATATTTCCCTCTTTGTGATATGAATAAATCTCATTTAAGACTTCTACCTGAATGATGCAGATTTTTTTTTGAAACGTTTTAAATAACCAGGTTTTGAATTAAAACATGATTTGGAATTCAAACATTTTAATAACCAGGTTATGAGAGTTGAATTGTCCTAAGAAATTCTGGTTAATAATGTCAAGTACAAGAAAATTAATGTAAAACAAATTTACTTCAATGCTTTCTTTCAGAATAGCAATTTGAAACAATTAATTTACCAAAAAGCAAGAGTTCTAATAAAGGTAATTTGTTTAAAAATGTTAATTGGACAATTATATCTGAGTCAAAGTCTCGTTCATACTTTCTTGTTGAGTGTAAAGTAGATGCTACGGAATAGTAGTTTTGAAATTTTTAAGTTATGTACAAATGAATAATTTGATATTTAAGTTTTAGTGAACAATGCATGTGTGCTATTTTTTATGTTCACATCATAATGCTATTAAATATTATTGCCAAATACTCAGTTATCAGTTTTTTTCAGTTACATCTTTCATACTTCATAGTTCTTGATCCCTTGTTTCCATTTTTCAGTACAACAACTCAGATATAGAATACTTTTTGAGAAATAGTTTCTTAACAAACTAACTACTTTGTTTAACATTGTTAATATTCTTTTTTCCCAGACATAACCAATGTTCAATGCTAATTAGTATCTAATGACATTTATCTCTTTGTGATCAGAGTGTAATATTGATTGAAGTATAAAATTCACTGCATTAACAATAGGAAACTAATTTAGTTTGCATATTCTTCAAACTATTGAATAAAATGTAGGAAAGAAAGATCAGGGTATACATCTAGCTAAAATGGGCCTTACATCTTTTTTTTAGGTAGATAGGAAGGATGTATGGAAGACCCTCTTAATTCTAATTAATAAACCAGATGGGATAAATAGTATGGGAAAACCTTGCGAAGTTTTCATTTTTCATTGTAAATGAAATGCAGTCCAAGTTAGCGCAAGAAACTGCAAAGAAAGCGTGTGTATGGATAACAGATGTAAAAACCTATCATACCATACAACGAAGAGATAAATGCTTACAGTTCTATATATTTTTATAAACAAACATTTTTTGTTTTCTGTGAAAAAAATTGTATAAAATAATGTGTCTGGGATATACAACTACAATAATTTAATAGAAAGAAACCTTAATATTTTGGTCTAAATGTTGTTAGATGGACAATTATATAATCCATCTAAATGGATTATATAATTATAAAACTTGAGTGCCGCAAAATGTTCAACGGTACACGACTCTGAGTTCGTTCTCTCCACAGATACGCCATAGAGCCAGCATTGTCGTGGCCCTGCGCGTGGTGACGACAGCTTTATGAGGCCATCACCCCCGGCAACCCCAGTTTCCATTACCTTAAACAATCACCACTCCTGTTTTTAATATTTTTGCTTTAAATGTGTTAATTCATGCATTCCTTTTTTGACATAAATAACATGAAATACGTAACGACTAAGTATATTATATAAACAAAACATATAAACAAAAGATTTATTCTTGACATCTATTTTTTTCTCACTAAACAAGTTTTAACCATAACAAACAAATTAACAATAAATACAAATTGTTATTTTTGGCTACATATGGGTTTATGTAACCAAAAATAATAAGAAGCTCAAAGTTTTCAAACAACTAATATTGATAATATTGATTCTAGTACTAAAAATTTAATTTAACTAATGGATTTTAAATTGACTTTGAAATAAATTAAGTTTGTTTTAATTGTATAATATATTTACTGTTTGCAATAGGATAAAATACTTCAATTTCATATCTCATAGACAAATAATTCCCACTTATTAAAAAAGTAAATATAAAATATTTTCAATAAGATAAGTTTCAAAATTAAAATCTTTTTTACCAATGACAAAGGTATGCAATAAAGGGTGTTTTGATGTATTTCAAAACATAATTATTGAAATTAAAAAAAATTACATCAGAAAGCCCAATGCATCAATGCATTTCATGAAATATTTGACAGGGTGTGTCACAGTGATCACAAATGATCACCTTGGTTGGATGCTTTCTGATTTTGAGGACTATATTCTTGTCTGGTGTACCAACAGGTCAAAATATAATACTTAGAACTTATTTGGTATTGCAGGTCTAAATTCAAACATTTCAAAAAAAAAAATTTGGGAGAAATAGCTACAAACTTGTAAGCCGGATGACTTGTGATGAAATTATGAATGGAACGAATTCTAATAAAAGACGACGATACGAATCTAGGATACACCTTTCATTAGCCAGTTAAACAACAGTAAATCATTCAAATCCACGTTTCTATTTAATTGAACATTAGTGTCAGAATGTCTGATTGCTGTTGATAACATAGCGAGTGGCAATATGTTAACTAATATGTTTGTGAGAACGAGGCACCCGATGAGTTGGAAAATGATGAAGCTAGACAATGTTTTTTTGGCCTGGAGATTTTTTGCACAACACACCGCAGTTTTAGCAATGATGTAAGGAATAAATGGATGAAGAAGGAAGGATAAAGGTGGCTTCAAAAATCTTCAAAGGTGGGCTTAATGAAATATTTGACATATCCATCTGGACATTGTCCTTTTATGCGGTGGTGCAATTGAGTTCGGATGAAGAATGAAAACTGTCTGGAGGAGGCAGCAATCAGTCAACAGATTCTATGTAAATTCGAGGCAATTGCTTTTAAGAAGTTAAAAATTTTTACAAAATCATACCTAAAACTAATAGAAGTAATAGATACCTCTACCTGGACAATTATATTGCTCATTAAATAACTTAGAAACTAAAATCTTTTTTACCAATGACAAAGGTATGCAAACACGGATGTGTACACGAGTCAAATGAAACTCAGACCTTACCGCTAATCTTGACATTACATGTAAACCATAGTCACATTATAAAAAAAAATATAGTCAACTGACTTCCGACAAAAGTAATATCACGCTTACATTTTGTAAAGTAGAGTATGGGACAATCCAGATTTTCTATTTTGCAGTGAAAAAAGTAAAGAAACAACAAATTGATAACTACTGAACATCATATGTAACATTAAAATTTATAATAATAATCAATAATAAGACCAAATTATTAATGATAGAAAATTAATTAACTAATTTGGTACAATATGATAAAATTGAAAATTGTAACATACGAGAAACATAATATTCATAAAGATGGGTATAGTAGCAAAAAACGATATGCAATAATGGCTCCGTGAATTTCAACCATATTTTAAGTAACATATAAACGGAGATAAAAACATTTCTCTGCTTTGATGCTAAACAAAGGAATTTTTTAAAAAAATAAAATGACATAAATATAGGTTTATGTAATCACAAATAATAAGAAGCTCAAAGTTTTCAAACAACATATTATTGATTCTAATAATTACAATTTAATTTAACTAATGGATTTTAAATTGCCTTTGAAATAAATTACCTCCACTTTAAGTTTGTTTTAATTTTATAATATATTTACTGTTTGCAATAGGATAAAATACTTCAATTTCATATCTCATAGATAAATAATTCCCACTTATTAAAAAAGTAAATATAAAATATTTTCAATAAAATAAATTTCAAATAAATTAAACAAATGTAACTACACTCTATTTCATTACATCCGAATGACCTTTAAAATATTTTTAAAAATTATATTTTATATATCTATATATTTTATATATTATATATCATAAGGATATCTTATCTGAATAATTGTAGATTTGTATAAATCTACAAAAACATATTATTATTGTGAAATTTATAAGTTAAGATACATTTTTTGTGCAGTCGAGACAAGGTTTTCAAAATCTCACCAATTAGTTATTTCCTGCCATTCGACATTAATATAATTAAAAGTTAAATAATTATTAAATTATTTTAAATTAATATTAAATAATTAAATATTACATCATCATTATTATTATTATTATTATTATTATTATTATTATTATTATTATTATTATTAAATATCATTATTATTACATCAAATAATGTAAGAGGAGTTATTTTAATGAATTACATAATGGTAATGATTTTAACTTTCATAATTTAAAATCAATAAAATATGTGATTACATATTCACATTAAAAGTTCTTTTTGTTTTAAGAATATAATATAACCAATTCTGTTGTTCCTATTTTGAAGGAGCATTTATATATTTGTTGTCAGTATATAATTATTGAAATGAATAAAAGTAAGTTCATATTTTCGATTTGTATTCAAATGAATTCAAAATATCTGCAAAATCTGGTGAGATTCTTTAGAAGTTAGTCAAACATGAAGGTTTTCATTCAGTTATAACAAAGAAGGAGAAAGCCCAACTTTTATTTATTTTTCTTTAAAAGAGTGGAAACCATTTTAAAAAACTTTTGAGTATTTTATTTTTTGTTTAAATCACTTTTAAGCAGTTTGCAATGTGTGTCTGTCAATATAATGTTGGGCTTCAACTGAACAAGCGGTTATTTGTTGTTTTATTTTTGTTTGATACAGTTGTCCGTTCTAGTTCTCTAATTATAAAATACAATCAAATTGAATCGAATGCTTGTTTTTGCTGCAATCATTCAAGATAAATTAAGTTATCTTATGTTGAATCATATAGTTTTAATAATGAGTTTTACATATTATTATGATTGATATTACGTTATTTATAACTAATTTCAAGATTGTTAATTATTATTAAATATATTTGCAAAGAAGTGTGTGTATTTTGCTGATATAATGCAGTAATTTATAGCTTTTCAATTTTTAACTAAATTATAATTATAAGTATATAATTATACTTATATACATTATTATATAAGTTTGGATGGCATAACAGAAGTATATAATAATAAGTATATAATTATACTTATATAAATAAGTATATTAGTTTGGATGGCATAACAGAAGCATTGATGACTCATCACGGTGCAAAATCTTTAAGGTGAAGAAAGAAATTAACATCTAAAGTAGATTTTAAATAAGAAAAAAGGAAGCTAGTTGAGTCAGACATGGTAGCACTGGCCTCAAATTTGTTGAGTCTCTGGCTCTAATAATAAGATTTAAATAAACTGAGATAATTTTTTAATATGTAATTTTATTTCCTCGTAGGATGTGGAAAAATCTGTTCAGCAGATCCCTTAGCAAAACATCTTGCTTAGGGTATGTGGGGTTGGGGGTTCCGACCCACTAAAAAAACCAAATCTTATATCCTGGCAATACTCGACACGGAAACCGTTTGCACATTACTTCATGCCGGTGCCTCAGTCCTCCTGAATAGGATTCACCTCCTCGTCCCTATTCATTCACCTATGAATTATCATTGTCCTTGTCTCACGCTTTCATTCTTCTTATGACGTAGAACCGTCTCTACAAAGCTTGCAACTTTTGATCAATTTTCTTCACTCTGGAGCATCTTTTGAACTATGGTCGCTGGACTAATCTCACCCAGCGATTCTATTAATCCCTGGCGCAGCACTCCCCACTTAGCACAATGAGGGCTATCAACTTTACCCATCCTGTGTAAATATTTTCCAAAATACCGGTGGCCAGTCAGCATCTGTTTTAAGTGGAATCCAATCTCCCCATGCTTCTGGCCCAACCATTTGGGGAGGTCCTGGATGAGCCTTGCAGTCCACCTGTCCCTTAACTCTTGCTCCCATCTCTCTTTCCATTTCCTCAGGGTTATTGTTCTGGCTGTCGTTTTGCCGCTTTTCGGTCTTCTACCGATTTTTCACCTACACTCTTTCTCTCTTGGGCCAGCAAGACGATAGGAATCATTCCCGGAATGACCAATATTGCTGGCTCGGAAACAGTGCGGTAGGCACATGCTACTCGTAATGCGCCAATCCTTTGTACTGCAGCCAGTTTCCTTCTAAATTTCCCGTATCTGAAACAGTCAGCCCAGACCTCAGCGCCATACTGCATTATAGACTGTGCCACAGACATCAGTAATCTGCGCCTTAACTGCCTTCGCCCTGCAGTATTAGCCATAAGCCTACTTAGCTGGGCTGTGGCAACAGCAGCCTTCTTTGCAGCTCTACTTATGTGTTCCCTGAACGACGTTTTCCTGTCAATGGTGATCCCGAGATATTTAACAGACCCTCTCACGGGCACCTCTACACCACTGATAATCATCTCTGTGCAAACTGGGGCTTAATTTCTCGTTATTATTGTTAGGTCCAAATTGGACATTATAATAAATAATTAGCCAACGTTGGGAGGGTCAACGCCATTGTAATTATGTAATTGTATATTATAATATATTATATAATTATATTAGTATAACTTAATATAATTATATTAATTTTGATATTATAGTTTCTTACAGTAATGTTGAGTGCAGGTCACCCTATATTTTTTAATAACAGTACTGTGTATTACCTCACACTTCATTAACACTACAAAAATTAGCCGTGTTTCTAATAAAGTAGTTAAAAAAACAGCTCCTACGGAAAATGTATAACTTTAGGATCATTTAAAATATTCAAAAGGCTCTTGCTGAATAAATCAAGTAGTTCTGTTAAAACTTCTAGTATTATTTGAATCAACTCAATACTACGGTAAACAGGTCATAACAAAAAGCAACCCAACCAGACAGACACTTCCACAATGCAGTTTTGAATATAGTCTACCAACAACAGCTGGCTTATTGAACGGTCAAGTGTTGGAAAATTAATTATTCATGAAAAAAATATACCTTTGATCTGCCATGAGATAACAAAACTGGATATAGATGCAAAGGAATTTAATCATTAGAACGGTCTGCAATCGAGGCATGACATCATTTAGGGAAGTGGATATGTAATTTTAGTAAATCTGGGAAAGAGATTTTAAGTAAAATCAATTTAATGATGGTGACAACCAATGTAAAATAAATTACACAATTATTCTATGTTTTCAATAATTTCATGGTTATCTACAAATTAAATCAACCTAAGTGTATAATATCTCATATATATGAATATATGTGAAGTGGTGTATGGAACTTCAAATGATGCTTAAAAATAGATTCAAATGATGTTACTTAAGAACCCTTTATTAACACTAATAATACTTCTTGAGTTAATTTACTGTTTTGGACTAAAAGTAAATGAGATATACTTTTAAATGTTATATATTACTGCTCAATTATTTTACATTAATTGGGCATTAACATATATTTCCACTTATAAAGGAAATTATTTATGGTTGCATGGAATATAGATTGCAATTTATACTTTCAAGTGTATAAGCCTATTTCACCTCATTTTCAGTATCAGCAGTTGATTTTAATGATTGTTGTATTTAACAATTATCATTCAATTATGACAATAAACAAGTAAAAGAGTAAACTGAATAATTTCATTAGGAGCACTATGATAATCCATAATTAGGTAAATAAATCGCAGGTAATATGAAGTAAGAGTTTGAGAGGGGTTCAGCAATATGTGTGTGATACCTGCTGTTCTCATTATAACTCATCTACCAAGGAATTATGCACCTGGTACTGGACATAGAATATCGACTGATGTGATGTTACCAGAGATCATACTCAGAATATTAGTGCACTAGAGTTACATCAACCTCTTCTTGCAAAAGCCGATGCTAGATTTATTTCTATTCATGGCGGGTCATACTAAAACATGTTATTGAAAATTACTCTTTAATGAGTGCTTTGGAAACGCACTAAAAGAAATTTAATTCCAATTAAGTTAAAGTTTGTTATTTTCAATTACACGGTGAAAGTAAAACAATTCTGAATTGCATGAAATTTCCCCAGTTAAAACAGTAAATTAATTAGGGCATTCATTGTAACAACAAATTGTTTAAAGCAGAATGTAATATTGCATTAATAAGGAGTGGTCTACACTTAAATAAATATTAACTATATTTGTACGATTTATATAAACTATAAACGAATATAATTAAGAACTCGCTGATAATCTACTCAGATAATTTTTATTCTGATGTGAAGATATGTATAAGTAATATCAAATGTGACTAAAAAAAACTTATCTCATTCTCGCATAAAATGTTATTTTTGGGAATAATTTCACATAGATCTGTTATATGGATCAATGATCAAACCACAATAAGAAAATGGGAAAACAAGACTAAGATCTTTCAACCGTAACAAGCGGTCTTCGTCAGAGTCAAAAACCCAACTGAGTTTTTGGTTTTTGGGTTTGGTTTTTGACTGACGAAGACCACTTGTTACGGTTGAAAGATCTGAGTCTTGTTTTCCCATTTTCTTATTGTGGTTTGATCATTGATTGTTATTTCACGTGTTTGTGTGAAATCTTTTTACTGTTATATGGAATAGATTGGGTCCTCTTAATAAAATTTTCGTTTAATTCAAAAATCAAAAGATTTATTTTATTTTATTGAATAAAGTATCCTTTCAAGTGATTCAAAAATATAAAGATTTTTCTGGTTTTTGCATCTCTGATTTGCATGATGATGCTAAATTTCAATTTCAATACCCTAGAATTAGTAGTTTAGGAGAAAAATATGTTGTTTTAAAACACATTTTAATCAAACCAGTGACATTTTCATCATATAATATTTCCCCCAAATAATTGAGAGCATCTCAAATAATTGACAATAAAAAGCCCATTTTGTGTAAAATATGATTTTGATCCGTCAAACTTTTAGATTCACATATCCCCCCTCAGCCTCCTCGAATACACACAGACTTATTGTGAAACATCAAAAAAAAAGTTGGTGTCCTCAAATCATGTAAATCATTGAAAATATTGAGGTTGACGATCAAAATAATGACAATAACTATACCTTACATATACTAATGTAACAAATTACATCTAAGCTGAGAAATTTTTTTTCTTGATAAATAAACATTCTACTTCTAAAATAATTACTTAAGCATAATTACATAATAAAATTAAGTAAAAGAAAATGGCAAAACAAATGGCAGAGTTAATTTGATTAAAACAATGAAACCCATTAAGTTAGTTGCATGGATGTTTATCATGGAAAGTGTTTTCATAAATAATACCACCCGTTGTGAAGTCTTTTAATTAAATTAATAATATTAATAATTAAATAATTGAAATTTATTGGAGTTTACTTATCATTCATACGGCTTCCATAATATCAGAAAGATTTATATAAAAAATTATGGTATTTTTACCTATACAACTGTATAGTTGTGATATTAACATTTAGAAAATAGTAAAACACAAATTCAATAAGACCTTTATACAATTTCAATTCAGCATAAACTTAGTAGACAAACTCTTAAGTTTCTCTGATCTGATTGGTGGATAAATCTTTAATAATTAATGACTGCATAAGTAGGTCTATTAGTTATAGTTCTTTGAAAGTCAAATTCACTGGTTATAGTAGACCTGAATTCTTCTAATAATTAAATTCATAATTAATAATATTTATTTAATTTAATTAAAGCAATATTTGAAGGAGAATCCTATTTATAGATCACAAGATTCGATGGAAAGTTTGGCTTAAGTCAGTGGCAATTTAAACTGAAGTACGGCATTTTAAATGAAATTTGTGCTTTGAGCTTGTGAAGGTTAATAATGAGACTAACATTTTTGAATTAAGGATTAAATATAGAGACTCTCCTACACTTCACAAATTAGTGTCACATGTTCATTTAAAATAGACAGTTGTTGCTGAGATTTGCAAAGTGTTTTCTTAAAAAACTCATCTCTAATGTAATACTTTGTTTTTCTGTTTAAAAATTTATACTTCTCCCTATCACAAAGGTTTAAAACAAAAACCGAAACGTTAGAAATGAGAGTTTAATTTGAACCTGAAGAACGGACCGAGTCCTAAACAAAAATTTGATTATATATATATATATATCAAATATATATAGAAAGATTTCACATAAACACGTGAAACAACAATCAATGATCATATATAATCAAATTTTTGTTTAGGACTGGGTTCGATATTTAGACATCTGTCGTCATCGGGAAGAAGTGCAAAGTACTCGCGTTGAGAAGCAAACTGCTACTCAATTATATATATTTATATCAATGATCACACCATAATATGAAATTTCATTCATAATATGAGGGAAAAGAAAAGACTGGGTTCTTTCAACCGTAACATTTTCCATTCCATATTGTGATTTGATCACTGATTGTTATTTCAGGTGTTTATGTGTAATCTTGTTATATATATATATATATATATATAAATATTGATAAAAGTATTGACCGTGGAATAGAAACAAAACTATAGTTTATCGGGACTCTGTCAGTTCTTCAGGTTCAAATTAAACTCTCATTGCCAATGTTTCGGTTTTTGTTTAAAACCGTTTTCATAGGCAGAAGTATAAATTTTGAAACAGAAAAACTAAGTATTACATTACAAATTATTTTACAAAGAAAAATAGTATGTGGATTTTTAACAACAACTGTAGTCTGAATGAAGACATGACACTGGCTTGATTACAACGATGGGAACAAGAATTGTTATCTTGTTATTATTAAACGGAGCGTATACAAAATCGTTCTTTCCTACAACCAAAGAGAGGAAAAAAAGCGACATGGAGCTTTCACACAAGGTATCACAAGCTCTTAGAGGCCATGGTGAGACTAAATCTTACCTCAATACATTCCATATCATTGACAGTGACAGGTGTCTCTTGTGATAGTGTATCACCACAGAATTGGAACCATATACTCTTCAACTGCCCAATTCTTGACCAAGAACGATAAGGATTTATGACGACATTTACAATGACAACTGGTTGTGGCTGGCCTCCAGCAAATAGCACGATAGTTCAAAACAGTGAACTATTTCAACATTTTAAAAAATTCATAGACCTTAAAGACTTTAAAATATTTTATAGTGTGTATCTTAATGTTTAATTTAATGTAATGAAAAGTTTAATGTAATCTTAATATAAAGTATTCTAATGTTAAAAAGAGTTGATAGCATGTAATATATATATATATATAGAGAGAGAGAGAGAGAGAGAGAGAGCATGCTAAATAAATGGATGAAAAAAATATCTTATGTTGAATGTAGAAACATAATTATTGTAAATATTTTAAAGTTAATTTAAATAATATATATTTTAAAGTAATTTAAAAATGAAAATTTTTCAATAACATTTCGATATAGATTTTTGTCAAGATAACTATACTTTATAGTAAAGTAATGAGTTAAAAGTACTCTTAAAGTAATTACACAACAATTTGATATTCGAATTTGATTTCTTTACAAAGGTAACTTTCCAATCAGCTACTAATAGAACAGCTCAAATACGATACTTAACAGGGTGTTATACGAAAGCTAAAGAACAGAAATAACCTGGAACTGGCTCATCACTTTTTCAAAAAAAAAAAAAACCTAGAATTAACAACAAAGAGACTAGAAACACAGCGATCTAACAAAGATAAACTAACAGTTCCCTGAATGCCAATCATGAAAATGAAACTTAATCGCTTGAAACTACATTTTATATCAAGTTCAAAGGAATAGCTATAACAATGTCAGGTGATCGGGATGCTTTTTATGGTAGGCAGTATTTTACTGTTACACAAACATCCACCTTGAGCCAATGTTTAGTCGCTGCGCCATTATCATTTTTGTTATATACCAATAATTCCTTTGTGATATCTAACGATGCTATTATCCTAGAGTCAAAACCAAAACAACTATCACCACCTCCAATATTCATAGGCAGAAGCAATCAAATATAAAATGACTCAACTGAAGGCAACCTCTCTACATACCTGCCTATATCTCCGTTTTCTCACATTTTCAGCATTTCACAACTTACTTCATGTCATTTTTAATGAATCTTAAATCAACTGTCATACCTCATATCACTCAATTTACCTCAGTATTAGCAAATTTTGAGTCCTAAATGAGAGCTAATCTACACAAGGAATCAATTATCATCCATTCCCCTCTGAAATGTAAACGGACTTACTCAGCATAGACAAGAGCTTGACATTGTATTACTGTCAACACAATTGTGCTAATGTCAACATATAGCACTGACTACCCTGACAACACCACTCATGCTGGAGTAGCCATACACATACACAAGTCCCTCAAGCACTAATCTTCAATTCTGTTTAGCTACATCTTTTATACTGGTTTTCTTAATATCAATAGAACCAAAACTTTTCAATTACATCATTTCTTCCCTAAATTGTCCCCCTAACCAACTCATGATCCATATAAAATATTCAAACTCTGTCATACAAATTTATTTGCCGCAGAATCTTTATTTAAAACATCAGTTTTAGCCTGCAGGTTAAAATGTTTTTAGGGTTCTATTCTTCATAACGCCATAAACAGTATCTACTATATTCAAAAAGTATTTGTGAATATACGATCAATATTATAGTCAAAAAGTCTGATATACTTGATATTTTTGTGACTTCCCAAAAATCTTAGAGTCACAATCTCTAAGATTTTTGGGAAGGATCTTGTCCTGGGCTCCGTAATTTTCTTTTCTGATGAGGGTTGAAATTAAAATTAAATTAAATTAAAATTTGAAACTACAAATATAATATTCCGTTATTTTTATCTATCTACTCATATTAAAATATATTCAGATTTATAAATAATCATAATAAGCTGCATTTTTAGATGCTGAAAAAATTTAGGTATGCGAAAGCTTAATTTTTGAAGTTTAATTGCAAAAAGAAAGTGCTGTGTGAGCTTTGCGCATTAGTGTATAACTGTTTTTTGCAACAATTATACTTCATTGTAGACCTTTATATGAATAATACTATATAAAAAATACCAGATAAATTAAAATTCATATCTAAAACAAAATTGGCTATCATTAGAAATAAATAAATAGGTGTAGATATTACTAACCTCTATAAGTTTTGATATTTATTTGGTGTTAGATCCTTACCTGTAAAAACAAATAATATTAGTTTCATTATCATTATTGTTTACATTGTTAAGTATAACATATCATTTGCATATAACATATTAAAATGCTATAATGTATATTTGCTTTATACAATCATGACTGAATTATCAATAACCATCCACAGGGTTCACTACAGGAACCCATTCTATATGAAAGAATATAAAAAAAAACATTAAAGACTATGCCGAAGTAGCACATCATATGTACTAAATCTGATGACCACCAAACTAAATGCAATATTTTTTTGTCTGATATAAGGATATGAAAAGTAAGAAAGTAAAATTTACAGTTAGTGATTAATGTTTGTATGCTCTGCAGGCAGCTAGTATTGTTGAAGCCATTTATTAACTTCACGTCTTTGACTTTTTCAAAGCTAGGCTACTGATATTATTGCCAAGCAAGAAGTCAAGCAGAGCCATTCATTTCTCAGTTTGAACATTAAGTTCAAAGCAAAGAAGACATGAAGACTATTTGGGTGAGTTCATCAGTTTGGGATGTAGGATAGACGAGTGTTTTTAACCTAAGTGTTGCCTTATAATAATTCCATACCTGTCTATTGTAAACTATTTTATTTCATTTCTAAAATATTAGTATTACTTACTTTCTTGACCCTATATACTCGTATGGTCAATATTTGTATTAAGCTTTTTTTGCAGTTATGGACGATGATCTTATTGTCTTTATTGTCAACAAATATTTTTGATGCTTTTGAAGTTTAATTGCAAAAAGAAGGTGCTGTGTGAGCCTTGCGCATTAGTGTATAAGTGTCTGTTTGCAAAAAAAAACCTAGTAAACAAGATTCTGTTGTAACTTCCTGCAGGTAATTATTTCGAGGGCGATTTCATTTTCATCTTCAGACAAGAGAGTGCATCTTAAAACAGCGTACAAAACATACATGTTGTAGGTTGTTTGAAATAATTGTAAAAAAAGGCTTTACTTTTGACTATTAGTCTATGTAACAATCGCATCGCTTCAATATTCATCATTTTCAAAACATTAGGGTCAATATTTTTATATGATCTTCCATGGATAATCTTTTAATTATAATCACAGCAAAATAGATAAAAAAAAACATGCTACTTTCAGACAAATTATTTGAACTGTGGAAATCATCATGATTCTTGGCGACATAGCATAGCACTTGTAAAATGGTTTTCAACTATAATCATTAACTGCTGTTTAATTCTCGCATGTCGGTCTCCATAGGTTCTATTGACTTTCATTCACGGATAATTTGAGTGTCTGTTAGTCAATAGTTATCACATAGACCACTAAAAATATGCAAATAAAAGGGATGCGGTTCTATTCGGTTTCATTTTCTTATTTATGAAGGTGACAAAAGGAGTGTAAAAAAAGTCTCGTTTCCGGTTCGTATGCTCTGTCTGAAATGACAGTGATAGGAAGTAATTCCTATACATTAGACTTTTTAAACTCATAATTCTTAAAGTGTACTTTGCACTTTGCATTTGTTCCAAATAACTGAAAATTTTGAGGTAAAATGGATAAACAAACAAAAATCTCCACACAAATGAAGTTTTATTCAACGCGTTTCGAATACTTTGTGTTCATCATCAGGAAGATACCAAGGATGTGGTGCTGACGGGTTGGTCCAGTGAAAACAACCTGTTCGAAATGCGTTGAATAAAACTTCATTTGTGTGGAGACATTTGTTTGTTTATCCATTTTACCTCAGAATGAGTAAATACCACACAATTATGGATCGCACAACTAATGATTTAACTGAAACTTGTATACTATAACTATCAAGTATACATTTATATTGTAGAAACGCTATGTTTAAATCCGGGAAGACTGTTAGAGTGGACTTGCTTGACTAATCGTACAACTTGGACCATTGTCTAAAAATAATTGCCTATCACTGAATACAATCAAATTTGGTGTCATGATGTATCGTTAGTAAAATTAGCTCTGCTATTTTGGGTAAATCATAAGTTCTGGTATGTCCAGCTTTAGGATACATATAGCTCTTCTAGGATTCTTGGCGATGAACTCCACATTCATATTTGAACTAAACAACTACTAAACCCAATCTGCATTTTAGAATTTAAAATATAATTTTAATAATAAGTACGGAATTTTATCATAATAAAAATGAACAAAAAATAATGAATCAGAAGATGAATTGAAGTCATTAACATATTCTCAAATGAAATATAACCATTTATAACTTTTGATCTTGTTGACAAAAACTATTCATTTCCATTCAAACTTTTTTAATAAGTTTCAATATTATGACGAATACAGCAAACAAATATAGCGTTTATTGATTTATAATTTTTTAGTAATCCTGGATTTGGTACATTTAATTAGTGTTCTTCTTTGTGAATGTAAGAGAATTAAATATTAAAAATAAGATGTATTATGTGTAAATCATTATGGTGATACGTGTCTATCATATGGAATAGTTATACGCCATAAGGTCTCTATATTAAAAACAACTATAAATTTATTTGCTATACATTACTATATAGTTTGATATATTAATATGTGAATCTAAACGTGCTTTCATTATTGCAATGTCAATATTAAAGTGATTATTGAACTGTATTGTGCTGCAGCCTTTAGAAGCCAGGACAGTGTTCGCAGTTAACTTATCCAACAAAGACCCTATTATCCACTTGGGTTAATAAACACCCCAAATCTGTTCATCAAATAGAGATTGATATAATTCTGGATAAACTTTATAATCGTGGTTACTTAAATAAGAAATTGAAATTAATTAATAATAAAACAAAAATTATTTATATTAAATGGAAAGATGCATAGTAAAGCTGAAGAATTAAACCAAATTGAAAAAAAGCTGGAAGAAGAAAAATAATTGTAAACTTTGTACAAAAATAACATATCAAACCTAATTTAACAAAAATTATCAGTTTCTTCAATAAAAACGCTTTTATTCTCTTGGTTGGTATATTTAAAAATGAAAATGAACGTCCAAAAGACAGTTGTGTTAAAATAAACACGATTTCTCCAATTAAGATAGTAATTTGTACAAATATGTAAGTTTATTTGAAAATATTTAAAAAAGAAAAGATTTCAAAGGGTTAATAATAATGCAGAACTATTGATATTGGAGAGATTGTAATGGTGCAGATGTAATATCAATGTAATTGAGCTAAAAAGTGTTTAAGCTCTTCTCATGAAAACATTCTACGTTTTATAATTTCATTACAATCTGTCAATCTTCCATTGCATCCACAAACTGTCAGAATCAATCATAAGTTAAAAATTTTACTTTCTATAGTAAAACTGAAACTTGAGATAATTGAAATGTCTAAAGTTTTTTCTTTAATATCATTATCAGTTGTTTGATACCCCAAGGTTTTAACACTCTAGATTTTGTTTTTTGGAGAACAAAATATTGTCAAAAAGTACATTTTGGAGATAAAAGTCACTTTGCCATGATGGAGTCTTGCCTTAAAATAAATACCTAACAAATGGTGTGTAATTATAGCATTCTTAAAGTCTTTAGGATATACACTCTCTCCCACATACACACACACACCACACATGTATATATAAATCCAGTGTATATCCAGTTGGGTTTTTGACTCTGACAAAGACCGCTTGTTACGGTTGAAAGATCTTAGTCTTGCTTTCCCATTTTCTTATTGTGGTTTGATCATATATATATATATATATATATATATATATATATATATATATATATATATATATTATATATATGATGTAACTTATTTTTTGAGGTTTGAGGTCCAATGATTTAAAAACTAGTCCTTTTGCCGACGTTTCGACATATATTTATGTCATCTTCAGGGCTACAACATGATTGTTTTACAATTAGCACTACTATTACTACTATTTGGTAATTTGTTACATTTTAATCTGCACAAAAACAAAGAGGAAATTTATCGATAAATCAGTTATTAATGTAACAAATTACCAAATAGTAGTAATAGTAGTGCTAATTGTAAAACAATCATGTTGTAGCCCTGAAGATGACATAAATATATGTCGAAACGTCGGCAAAAGGACTAGTTTAAATCATAGGACCTCAAACCTCAAAAAAATTAGTTACATCTTATAAATATTGGTCAAGAAAACAATTCAGGTTAAAGAATATATATAATTATATATATAAAATATATAATTAAAATAATAATATATAAAATAAGATCAAACCGCAATAATAAATAGGAAAACAATACTAAGATCTTTCAACCGTAACAAGCGGTTCTTCGTCAGAGTCAAAACCCAAAATAACCAACTGACAGTTGGGTCAGAGCGGACTCTGACGAAGACCGCTTGTTACGGTTGAAATATCTTAGTCTTGTTTTCCCATTTCTTATTGTGGTTTGATCATTGATTGTTATTTCACGTGTTATGTGAAATCTTTTATATATATATATATATTATATAATATATATATATATATATATATATACAGTTCAATGTACATAAAGGAACATAGGGAAATTAAAAACACAAACTTACAGTCTCTAGTTTTCGGTTGAACCGTCTTCAGGAGAGATAAAGAAGAGAAACCAAGCGCACAGGTACAGAGACGATTGGAGTCTCCAACCAGTGCGCTTGGTTTCCCTTCTTTATCTCTCCTGAAGACGGTTCAACCGAAAATTAGAGACTGTAAGTTTGTGTTTTTGATTTCTTTATGTTTCTTTTTATATATACAATTAAAAGAAACGGTCCAGCGGACTTATTTAAAAAAAAATAAATTCAAGACGGAGGAAACACACAGAAAGACACAGACATAACTCACATCGATATTTCGACCATCGTCGTCATCAGGAGGTGTGAAGAGCGAAGAGCGAAGAGTCCCGCAGGAAGACAGGGCGGTACTCTTCTGAGTGATGTGAGTTATGTCTGTGTCTTTCTGTGTGTTTCCTTGTTTTGAATTTATTTTATTTTATATATATATATAAAATCGAAAAAACGTCAGGAAAGGACATTGTGCACATAAAAAACCGTCAACATCTCGAAACTTAATTGATTTATGATTACTAAACTTCAATTATAGTGAAGTAAAAAAAAATTAAATTACTTGATTAATCTGAAAAATCTATGATCTTAAGAGATAAACGTTAATAAATACTAAAGACGTAAAGGTAAATGAGAATGAAAGAGATCTCAAATTACATAGTAGAAATTATAGTTTCGGTTGATATTTTAAATCAAATGAATTCACAGTACAAACTTCTTCAGCCTGTTTAGTGAAATTAACACAAATAAACTAACTCAATCATTCTACTTACCTTTTTGGTTCTGAAAAATTATTAACTGAAAACTATATAATTAAAGTACATGTAACACAGAACGTTTCAACGAACTAAGGACAAGAAAATCTGGGAAGGAAAACACAGAGACCAATACAGAAAACCACTCTATGGCATTTCAACATCTGATGTCATCAGAAGGATGCAATGAGCTACTCGGTAGGTAAACAAAGACTGATGCTTCTTACCCTGAAGTACATTGACAGTGTTTCCTCACCGGTAGAGGAATGGAGACAAGGAAAAAGATAATAACAAATAAATAAAAATAATGTTTCAAAATTATAAGAAAATGTAAAACAAAAATAAAATAAAAGTTAAAATGCATCTAAATAAAATAAATTAAAAACTTTAAACAACAAAAAATATCTATAAAAGAAAATGTAAATTCAAAATTAAAGATATATATCCCTGGAGGTATATCTGTTTCTGAACTTAACATTAATTGATAATCCTTCACAATTATTATTCTTTTTTTTTATCATATGATGTATTTTATCTGAATTATTATTTCTATTTCCATTAATATGTCTATTATTTTATTTGTTGATAACTTATTTATATATTTTATATTTTATTTATATGTTTTATTAGTTTAATGTTAAATATTATTTAATACATTTTTAAGAGTATATTATTTTGTGCTCAACTGACCGGTTTGGCACTAGATGATCAACTGAAGTAAAGTTTTTTCTTTTAAGAATTTGAAAGCCTTTGAGAGCAGACCTCAACTCATATCAATACGTGGACATTTATTGAAAAGACTTCTCTGTTACGTCAACATTTCTTTACTAACCTATTTTTTGTTTTACTCTAGATTTATTTATTTTACAAATACTGCACCTATCCCAGTTAGTTTTTATTAATGTTTGAAATATTCTCGAAATAAAATGATCCTTTATCATGAGTTTTAACCTTGAAGCATGTTCAAATTTCTTATTGAATATTTCATTAATTATGTTGCATCATTCTTCTTCAAATAGATTGATAAATGTCTTGGCAAACAATCACATTCTGTTTCTTGATAATCTTGTTCATTTCAATTAAGTCCATGGTTTCAAATATCTCTTTCTCTCTCAGATTCCAAGATTTTACTTTGCCACAAGGAGTGAGTGTACTTATTGTCATTTCCTTTTCTGTTAATTAAATTCTTGTTATTTTGAGATAATTTATTAACTAAATCACCCAATGCAGCAAGCCATTATATGAGGTTTTATGTAGTCAAGAGAACAAGAATCTGGAAACGTAGTAAAGTTATTGTTATGAATGAAGTAGCGACGTAACAATTAAATAATAAGAAAATGTAAAATAAAAATATTATAAAAGTTAAAATGCTTCTAAATCAAAACATTAAACAACAGAAAATATATATAAAAGAAAATGTAAATTCCAAATTAAAGATATATATAGCCCTGAAGGGATATCTGCTTCAGGGATATACTGAAGCAGATTATAAGGTTATTATATAAGGTAACACTTAATATATCTTAATGTAACTACCTTATATATATCTAACAACATTGTAGGGTGCTGCTTTCCAATATGAGACAGATGTATACTCTATACCCTCACGTACCTTAGATACTCACTCTTAGGTATGTACTCTCTACCTTATCTTATTTTATTTTGTCCCATTTACCTTATACTATAGATAACTCCCTGTTGACATTCTATTTTTTTTAGTTAATGCTTGAAGAAGATTCCTAAATAGATTAAACATTTTTTTTTCGATATTTACTATTTCCAGGTTTTACAAAGGTTGAAACTAAAAGAAATCTAAAAAAAAATTATTATTATTATTATTTAACATTGTTATTAGTTGCTATGAACTACTGTAATTATTTAGAGATGGCATACAAGCACTGTAATAGTTTAGTTTTATTACATGGCTCTTGTTAAGGGTGTTAAGAGTAATGCTAAGTCTTGTTAATACGGCTGAATCAAACCCCGTTGTATAAGGTACTATAATTTAGTTTTTTTAATGTCATCTTATCATCAGAACTAGTGTTGTGTGAAATAGTTTCATCACTGAAATTAGGTCTTATTCTATTTCATATTCCTTGTTTATTCATGCGTACATTTTCTTGGCAATAACGTTGAATGTAGCCAAGGCAGTCACAGATGGTGCATGTTTTTATTTTAAGATGCAAACATCTTAATATTTTATGTTTGGTTACTGTATGACTTCCCTTGGTATACCTTTGCTGGAATATTATTATGTATTTGTTTTCCAAACATACATTTTTTATACACACTTAGGTATACCGTTTTCATGTTTTACATGTAATTTAGAGTTTTTCATGTCAGGCATCTATAACTTACACACTGCCTAGGATTTATTTGTTCATGGTTAGAGAATGGTAGATTTATCATTATTTAATTAATTATAATTGTATCATCTATTTCCTCATTTGTATAATAAAGTATCTTTTTTTCTCATTAGATATTATTTCAATAATTTGTATATTTAGAAGAATGAAATTTATTCTAAAAAGTAACCCTAAAAAGAAGAATTTATAATTTATTTTATGAAATTTCTATTACCTTAAAGGACAATATCGCAATACCTCATAATTTATCTTAAATTAATGAATCACCTACTTTTCAGGTTCGTTTTAGTTTTTTTACATTGTTTTACATTGACTTAGAAATTTTCTAAGATCGTTTTAAAATAGTTTTGTGTGCGTTTGGTGTGTTTATGAACCAAATTATCTTTGGTACTACTCCAGTACGAGATCTACTCCTTCATGGCAGATATTAATTTTAAGCTAATACTTTGTTGATTCAATAAACTTGGCATTTTTTTTTAAATTTTTATGATATTTTGAAATAATAATAATGAGAAATGATAAACATTCTAAAATAACAAGGGAATCACTTTTGCTTAATTCATTCATGGTGAAGACGCTCATGTTGAAAGCAGTTGAATCGTTCAGTGGTACTAATATATATATATAGATGAATAATCAACAAAATATAAGATCGATTAGAATAATATTTGCAAATAATGTAGTAATGTGCAATATTTATTTTGTAATAATTACAGAATAATGAGTGTAAGTATCACATCTACGAAGTTGTAAATACCAAATTCCAAGGGAGGAATGCTACCGCTCTTACTGTAGAGATTAGTAATGGTGAAGCCACTGAATTCACATAATGATATTTATGATACTGAAGGATATGAAAAAGACAATTAATTATAAGAAGAGTAATGCTTACTGGTACTGCTTCTTGGATAATGTGATATTCTCCCAAAACTGTGTTGAGAATGATAAAGTTGAAATTTCTGGGTACAAATCAACCTAAAACGGTTTTTATACTTGTACCTATATGAAAGAGAGAGAAAAATTAACCCAATTCCATCATAGTTAAGGGCACACTCATATCCACTATAGAAATGAATAATTAATTTGAAAAAACATGTCACGGCTACACTGGCTAAGGAATCAAAAGTAATGTTCTGATGTAAGATATTATTTTGTATTGCCTAACACAACATGTAGTGCATAACACAAACCGTAGTTTAAAACACAACATATAGTGCATAACACAACGCGTATTGCATAACGGGTCATAACACACGTCTTAAATTTGGTTTCACCAAAGTATTATTACTGCTATGGTTAAAATAACTATATCATATGAATTGACTATGTGATATACAAAAACACATTTGTATAGGGATAACTGTATAAATCTTCAAAAACTAGCTGAAATATTGATCGATTATTTTAACACCTCCCACATAGAAAATTTTATAAAAATGATTAATTTTCTGTTTAATTTATGAAATAAAAAGACCACTAAGAGAGATGAAATATCATGAAAAATAATAAAATGAGATATTATTAGTAGGGTTTATATATTGGTTACATACCTTCATAGATTATTTTACACGGGGTGACGAAATCAACATAGATAATCCCCTACACTGAATGCATTTTTACTTCTACAAAAATACTCGTCTGATATACTCATCAGTCTAAAAGAAATAATGAATAGAACTTTGTAAATAATTTAATATTCACATAAGTACCAGGAAATATGGAAATACCTTAGAAAAAAATAGGAAAGAATTTGAAAATTATTCGAACTATATAAAAGTGTTCCAGTCTCCAAAATTTTTGTACAACACATCTAAACTTTCACAGGAATCGAACAGACAAATAAATTGTTAAAGGTTGTAAAAAAAAAAAAGGGTTCAAATTATTTTAAAATGCCTATTCTAACTCTACTTACAATTGTAAAATATTCTTCATTTTTCAAGGAAAATTATAATAATTGAGAAATATATGTCGTATATACATCTGTTAGGATTTGTTCGTCTTAGCTATTATGAATGAAAGCAGGATTTGAATGCAGCTTCTTGAGCAAGAAGAGGTAGAACACCTTGACTGCATTATCTCTGTATTCGAGAAATCGGATTAGAGATAAATAAAGATATTTGTCAAATCATATCTGAAGCTGTGGAAATGAGGTATACTTGTTATATACATTTATGAAGGGCATTAAAGAACCTAAAATCTCAAGTTGATTTGAATTACAATGGGATACAATATGATTGTTATGTCCGTGGAGCATACCAGTTTGATGAATTCTCAGTTTAGTAATTTGAATAACATGTTAGATTGATTAATGACTTCATGTTACTTATAACTATTAAAATTATTATAGCCACATGTTAACAAATGATACAGAATGTATTTAACCTTAAAATATAAGAATATAAGAGTATATGCTTAAATACAGAATGTATTTAAGTTAAGCTACATAAAATTAAACAAGAAGGGTGGGTGTTAAAAAGTTTGATATTAATGTTTACTTATGGTAGAGTTGACTGTAGAATACTCCAAACTTTTTTTGTAGAAGAAAATTACTGTTGAAATATTTAATAAAAATCAAGTACATATAAGAAATATAATAAAAAAATATTAAATAGTACTACAAAATTGACAGTCATTGTGGTATAAATATAAACAAACTCTGTTTCTTTAATAAATGTGCACAGTAATTACATTATAATTTCATATCTCTCATGACATTTATAAATTATAAAATAAAAACACAAATATGATTTTATTAACACAATGAATACTGGAATGCGTTTTCGATGGCAAAGTTAGAAATATATTCAAATGTGTATCCCTTATATTCAAATATGTTTCTTTATATATACCATCACTCTATACATTTTCTCTCTCATATAAATTTGAATTGCGATTCTATATAAGTTTATGACACCGAGAAAACAAAGTAATAATATATACAAGGAATCTATTTGTATTTCATGAAAGGAGAGAAATTCAAGTAGATGGTTTTGAGACACTAGTCAAGGCTTTCTTATATTTGAAGCGATTGGATTGACATGCCACCGAGGGTTATTTTCCCTACGACAAGTATCATATTTATAGAATCACTTTCACAACTGTTCTGTTGTTATATAAAATAGCTCACCTAATATAACATAATTATCATACAATCCAAATATTAGAGCTGCATTAATGTTAGCAATCTGTCATTAGAATTTTCATTGCATAGCTTGATTCTTCTACATAAAATTAGCAATACTTACAGTGATTCTACACCTGAGGTGTTGATTACTCTACAAAACAGCGGTAGCACTACCAGTATAATTATAAAGAAGCTTTAATTTCTCTTCATGACATGAGCAACGCTATCAATAAATTTCACACCGGAGGCATTGATTCATCTATAGAAAAATCAGTAGACACTATCTATAAAAAATTATATATACTATCATTTGATTTAAAAATACAACAGCAGCAATATTAGTAGGATTAAGAACTCAAGGTTTGACTTCTCTAAATCACCTAAGCCATTTAAAATTTCTTTAAGAGATTAGTGCCAGAAATAGTATTAGATATTCAGAATATGCTGTAGGGTTTTCAATAAGAGAATTGGATTATAAATTGTGTGATATATTTCTAACTGTTAAAAAGAATACAAATTGCCCATACATAAATATAAAAAGGGTATAGTTTTCGCTATTAGCTTAAAGTGAAAGAAGTATCCCACTGTCATTGTTTTCAAAAGCCAGTTTTATGTTAATAAAAGTAAAATATATACAGCATGCTTATATTCTATGCGGTATTATGTCAATCTCTATTTATCATATTTTCTTTTATATATTGCATGTGTATTTGTGTAGTTTCTCGTGCTACGTAGAAAAGAATAACTCACACACTACTTACAGCCCCTTGACTAGTATAATCTGAAGAAATAAGGATCCAGAGTGGTGTCATAGCTCACTAAAAACTAAATAACTATAGCTTAAAAAAACAAATAAATAAATAAAACATCAGAACACTGTCAGATTTCCAATAAAAACACTGAGACCCTCACAAAATTTGGTCAATTTAAAGACTTGAAAGAAAATTATAAAACCAGTAACATTAAAATAGTTATACCTACTTTAAAATGTTTAATGGGACAATAGACTTCAAGAGGGATTTCAGATATAAATAGAAATAAACTCTGCAATGGAGTAATGATGTGACAAATCAAGCAGCTTTTGCTTCTAGAGTCTGTACTGAACTTTATAAGTTAAAATCTGACAAATATTTGTTTCAGTTAAAAGATATTAGTCACGTATCTGATTTTATTATATATATATATATATATATATATATATATATATATATATATATATATATATATATAAACACTAATAACTTCTCGACCGTGTGACAGATATACAACTAAAAAATGATTGATCGGGATGCGGTCAGTTTCTTCCACTTTCAATTCAAACTCTCATTGCCGACGTTTCGATTTTATTTAAAATCTTTTTCTAAAGGCCTACAAACAGAGGAAAACAAGAATTTTAATACGTACATTTTTTTTTTTAAAACACAAATAAAAGAAGTACAATATGAAAAATTAAATACAATCTTGAGTATTAGGATAACAATGACAGAATAATAAAAAAGGAGAAAAAGATGGAGTCTAACTATAAAAACAAAGTTTTTTACAATGTACTTACACAAGTTTGTAGGCCTTTGGAAAAAGATTTTAAATAAAATCAAAACGTCGGCAATGAGAGTTTGAATTGAAAGTGGAAGAAACTGACCGCATCCCGATCAATCATTTTTTAGTTGTATATATATATATTTGTAAAATTTAGGAGCAGTCCTTTATTTAAGCATATTTCATTGAACAACTGACCGTATTTCACTGATGTCATTTTCTTCATCAGTTTTTCAAGTTCTAGTAGAAGAAGGTATTCAGAAACCTTCTAGTAGAAGTAGGTATTCATAAACCTTGAAAAACTGGCGAAGAAAATGACATCAGTGTAATACGATGTTGTTCAATGAAATATATAAATATATATATATATATATATATATATATACAATAAAATAAATTCAAAACGAAGGAAACACACAGAACGAAACTCCCGCCGTACCGCCCTGTCTTCCTGCGGGACTCTTCGCTCTTCGCTCTTCACACCTCCTGATGACGACGATTGTCAAAATATCATGTGAGTTATGTCTGTGTCTTTCTGTGTGTGTCCTTCGTTTTGAAGTTATTTTATTTTAAAAAAGTCCGCTGGACCGTTTCTTTTAATTCTTATATATATATATATAAGGGCCAGGCTAGCTCAGTGGTTACGTGCTCACCTCTGAACTGATAGGACCGGGGTTCAATCCTCACCTGGCCCTCGATTTATTCACGCGGGAGGTGAATAAATCTGAGCACGTCGTCCCTCGGAGAAGGACGTTAAACCGTCGGTCCCGAGCCTGTACGATGTCAGGTACTCGTTAAAGATCCCTACTCTAAATACATTTGAGTTAGGCAAAATTTAGGACTCCCACTGTAGAATCAATCTTCATTGTGTGGTATCACAAAGGGCCAATGCTTGGCCTACGTGTGTTCCCTTGTGGGACTGCCACTGCAACCTATATATATATATATATATATATATATATATATATATATATGTGTGTGTGTGTGTGTGTGTGTGTGTGTGAGATTAAATTTTCTGCCCACTTTTGTAGGCAGAAGGACTGTTCCCCAAATATACGAATTTCAATATATATATATATATATATATATATATACCACAATTAAAAGAAACGGTCCAGCGGACTTTTTTACAATAAAATAAAAAACGAAGGAAACACACAGAAAGACACAGACATAACTCACATCGATATTTCGACAATCGTCGTCATCAGGAGGTGCGAAGAGCGAAGAGCGAAGAGTCCCGCAGGAAGACAGGGCGGTGAGATTATTATATATTATATTATTATTATTTTATTATTATTATATATATATTATATATATATATATATATATATATATATATATATGTTAAATGTTAACATATCTAATCTGAAATCATAAAATAAATTTAAGTGCATTGTAATAAAAATAAAATGTATTTTTAATGTTATTCAACTTTATAATATATTACGAGTTTATTGGAGTTGAACTATTTAAAAAAACTCGTGTCTCATTCAATCAAATATATTCAAGGAATATATATCTATGCATGGACTACATTGAATGTCACAGACTCTTTTACGTCTTGATGGCCGGAGACAACTTCATTCCTTCAGCATTACTACACTTTCAAATCATGACAACCAAAATTCAAATATTAAATTCTGTGTGAAGAATTTTTATCATTGTGTTATCATTTGTGTTATCTTTATAATTTTAAACAATTACAAAAAGATTATGATAATTGGTTTTGATTAATATTTATTACTGTTTAACTGCAAGAAAGAACTAATTATTTATATAATAGTTATTTATGTATTGCTATTTTTTCATTCAATATAAAGTCCTGATCAAGCTATCTAATGTTTGAACATACATGCAAATATATAATATTCATCAAAGAGTGGTGGACATTTTCAATCAATCAGTCTAAATACCAATATTAAATTTTAAAAGCTTATTGAAATAACTTTACCTGTAAAGGGTTTTACGATTATTACATTTTGGGAATTACTTTATCAATTTTTAAATTGTAATTAATACTGAAATTCAAATTAAACGGTTTGCAATGTTAATAATTAATTTTCTAAGCAAAACATAAAATACACAGAATAAACATAATCCAAGTTTAATATTTCAGGAGGTGATGATAAAAGTTGAAATATTAAGATCTATTACTTTGTAATTTATCCTTGTTATTCTTGAAATATAGCACTCATATATGTACCCATGATATTAAGTAACACATAAGATATATTTCCAAACATGTTCAATAAACAGTAATATATGAAAAACAAAATACCATGATCTTTATATTAATACTAGGTAAATTTCAGCTTTGACGATGAGTAGTTAAAAAAAATAAATAGTATCAAGAAATAAAAAAATGAGTAACAAAGTGATCGTCCCATGAGATAAAATTATCTGAAGAACATGTTAAATAGATTGTTTATTGCAATATACAATATTCCAACTGACCTCAGTTCGGTTTTTGACTCTGACGAAGACCACTTTTTACGGTTGAAAGATCTTAGTCTTGTTTTCCCATTTCTTATTGTGGTTTGATCATATATTATAAATATACAGAATACAAATGAAACAATAATTAACGTCTAACTATAATAAGATATTTAGAAGTAGATAAAGACTATTTGACCATAATAACCAGTCATTGCCAGTTCAATTCTAATTCCGAAAAGGTTCAGTTAATTTGGTGGAAAGATGTTCATTTCTGAATTTCTTACTGCAAAGTAAGACATATAATTTTTGGATTTTCATAGAGTACTCTTTCATATTTATTTACTAATCTAAGTAAAGTAATAAAGAAACAATATTTTCATAATTTCTTCACGTTTCAGCGTTTATAAAACGAATTAGACAGGAATTTCAATCGTTCAAGTTCCAATATTGATTGTCGTCAATAATGGAACTCCCACACTGTCTATTCCACTTCATACATTCCAAAAGCTTCGTCCCTTATAAATTTGAAATCACTTATTATTTGGGCTTATGAAATAGGTGTTTTTATTACAATGATTTTTAATTCTGAAATCTAGCGTATTAATGAAATACATACGACTCCATTTTAGATAGCTTTATTAATTCTCAAGTGCATTCATTCATACAAAGGAATATCTGGTTATGACTATTCATTTATTCAGTATATCAAATTATATTTTGAGAACAATATTTCATCATTTGAAGTGATATTTGGCAATACTTCTCAAATATTTTGACGATAATAAAATCAGTAGAATAGTGGTCCACTCTCTAATGTAAAATTTCAAGAAGATCATCATTTATTTCCCAAAACCCTAATTCGAGTATGCTCATTGACTTCTTTAACTCTTAAAAGAATTCAGTTTTTTTATCAGTCACAATAAGTTTTTTTTTATCAGTTATTTAGATCTTCCTGTTGACCTACAAAGACGCTGATCAGGCAAACAGATGTCAGCAGGTGGGCAATCTAAGCAAATTAAGCAACTATCTAAACTACTACGTAATAGAAAGAAGATCATGTTTTCCTCATTAAATGAAATTTATTGTAATGGACTTAAGTCAGGGATAGAACATTGAGACTAAGAGAGAAAGGTGTTCCATAGTTATGACATTAGTAAAGTCAATTAACTTTGGTTTAGATACATATGATGTAGACTCTAGGTACATGTTGACTGTATCTTCTGCAATTGCATAGATATATGTAATTTAAGATTAAAAAAAATGTCTATAATAAAATTAACGTTTAAAATTAAGTTGGTGCTAAACCCTGATATATATTTCAGTTTTTTTTTATTCTTATTACAGTGCATTACATTCATATGTGATAAATAAGTTTCATAAGACCTAAACAACCAATTTAATGATAATCTTCAAGGTGGTTGTGACACATTAGGTAAAGTGTGTCATTCTGCTTCTTTACGACAGAATTTGCATTATTCGTGCGATATTTATTGTATCTGGTATAATCAGCAGTGAAAAAGACATGTTGCGGCTAGAAGTTCTATATATATTTATGATTCTTTCCTTTAGAAAAATAGTATTTTCTTATAAACTGGAGTCCAGTTAGAATTATTTTTTTTAAATGATATTAGACTTGGTTGAAAATAACCAATTTTTATCTGCTTTCTTTTTCATCTATTTATTAATTTTTCCTACTTGTTCCTAACAGTTCATTGTCTCATTCTCTAAAATTCATTATCTCATATGTCATTAATAAATTTCATAAGACCTATACAACCAATTTAACGATAATCTTCAAGGTGGTTGCGACACATTAGGTAAAGTGTGATAAAAGTTTTCTGCTTCTTTTTCGACAGAATTTGTATTTTCTTTCTTTTAGGTACTCACATGGGAGTTAATTTAATTTTTGTTATTTCGTATTAATTTTAAAATAAAATATTGTAGGAAATATTGTAGGACAATATTTAATAATATTCTCTACTTTTAATTTAATAGAATTTCTACAAAGAGCTTTACAAAAGTAGCCAAATTGCCATAAAGTATGGAAATGCACATTCTTCATGCTGCAATATTTCTAAAAATAATGGAGTACACAAAGAATGTATGTCTGATACATGTTTTCCTTTTCTGTTCAGTGTTCACATGTCAGAAACTTGAAATATGCAATGGTCATCCCAATAGCCAATATATCAAGGTTAATTACATAATTTAGTAAAGTATTCAGTACTAACGGTAATAAGTTTACGTTAATTAGACGATAAAGTAAATCTTCTATGAAGTAAAAAAAAAATTGTTTATTCCCTAACAATTACATAATATAATATAATAATGTAATATATCTGAAGTCTGCCAGCTTCCTAAAATGATGCAAAGTTAATTATATTTATTGCATAAGAGGATTATTAATTAGTGTTGGATTAATTTTCAACGCAACAAGCAATTAAAAATCAGTTTAAGAAAGGTTATTCAATTTTTTGATAGATTTAAAAAAAAGGCTTTAGTATTTATCATTACTTTTTATTTTAATTGCACCATTTACTTTAATTGAAAATTATTACCAGTTAGTACGGTATCTTGATAAATTTATTACATAACTTCTGGAAAACCTTTTTTTAATCAATGAATATAATCAATTTTTCCCAAATAATATATTATGGTAAACTAGATCAAAGAGTGAAATTAATCATGTGTATGTATATCTGGGATGAGAAAACTGGATGTTTCTGATATAAATATTCACAGTTGTCATGAAACTTATTTTATTTTTGGATTCCAAAAAAAGTAGATATTTTTGAATTCATGTAGAATGTAGTCCAACTTATGAGTGAACTAATTGTAATACAGTCAAAATTGTAATGAAATAAGGATTTCACTATTTTGAAATAAAGATTTCACTTTTTGTCACTATATCAGGTGTGTATAAGACCAAGAACCTAATAACTGGCAAAAAAAAACCTTTCTTTAATTAATCTGTTAATAAATTAGCGAAGGAAGAGGTCATCATTGAATAAATAGAAGTAGGACTGGTTCGAAGGTAATAAAACAACCAACCAAAAGTCATTGTGTTTGGGGTTTAAGTTAACTAGTAAAACAAACATAAGTTAAAAGAAGTCAAGGAGAAGTCTGTGATTAAGATAGTATCTTTGAGCATCTGAGTTTTCGGAGTAGTCGATAGATAGATAGGGTTTAGTGAGAAGTAACATCCATAGCAACCATGAGAAGAGTAAAGTCTTTCCTTCATCTCACAGGTTCTTTTCTCGTCCCTCTTTTCATAATTATTTGATACTAATATATTCATTATCCTACTCATTTGTCAATAAGTATCAACTTATCTAATCTATAATTTCCCTTCTGATGACGACAGATATCGAACTAATGATGTTAGTTATTTTATTTCATAAAACTTATGATTGAAACTAAGTATTTTTGAAATCCCTTTTGCAATATGTTACCTAATTATTTTGATATTAGTAAAAATTATTAAAACAATACTTTCATAATGAAATTTGTATAAATAATTTTAAAATTTCGATGACTTATCATCTTCTGATGAGACAATTATTTGTGCATAAATATTTCATTACTCTGTGTCATCTCCAGTTTAATAGATAAAATGTACCAACTACAAAGGAGGGACCAATTTTAATGATCATATGAAGATTAGATACTAACAAAAACATATCTTCCGGCTTTTAAAACACATATTTATATAATTCATATATATATATATATATATATATATATATATATATATATATATTCATTCGTTCATATATATTGTGGAATAAAAACAAAACTATAGTATTATATAACTTTAAAAGGCTGTTTGCAGAACAAAGGATACTGAAAATTATTATTAATAGAGTAATTATTATTATTACTCATTATTATATTATTATCATTATTAGAGTAGTATATGTTAGCAACATACGTAGTATGTTCGTCAAGAGACCGAGAAAAATTAATATGTTATTAGAGATATAAGTTAACAATTAAATAAAATTATTAAATTTTTGTACAAATTAATTTTTCGTTATAACAAATAATAGATGTTTCAACATATTACAATTATTTTAGTTTCATAAAAAGATCGTTGAATTTTTAACTTAATGTATCCTTATATTCTTTTTAGAATACAAGATTGATTTAATTTTATGTTAAAAGAAATCATTTAGCAAAAGAATTGTACTTAAATGGCATAAAAGTTTTAAAGTGCGTGCACCTTAGGACATTAATCATTTACTATCAGGGGTAAGAGAGTTTGTTTTCCAGATAGCCTCATTACTAGTGAGAACACGCTTTGTCTGAAGGTGCGTTTTACATATTTAAACAACCGTTGCCATTACATTACACCTTGATATTTTTATAAAACATCTCACTCGCTACTCTTAAACCTCCATTTTTTTTTTAGAAAAAAGTGTAGTTCTCATTATAATAATTGCAAGGTTTTATTCAACTATAAAACAAAACATAGAGCTAAATATGTTTCGTTCGCATTGAATAGTTGAAAATACAAACTAATGTTTTACCAGCAACGATTAATATGCATTTAATCGTAATCTATATAATAAAAGAAAGATTTTGTCAGTAAATTGCTTAGAACTGACTCATTACAAGTTATCTTTACGTTTTATACATTAGAGAAACCAAATCACCCCTTAGAAATATTTCTGTTCGTTTATTTGTTTGTCTGCAAAATTTTATCAGAAGTACATAATCTCAGCCACCATAAGTCATAACAACCTGAAACATTGAAATTTAAAACCTAATATTTCATTGGATGTGAAATTCATCGTAGAAGAAAAGTTATGGACTTTTAAGTTCTGTTCCGATAGCAACAAATACATTTTTATGTTGAAAATATACAGGAAATTTTAGGTGCCTGACACTATAGCAAAATAGGTAACGTTAATTGTTTTTAATTTTGTTTGCGTTTATCATAATTTGCTCACTTTAAAAATATAAGTCATACCAACTCGTGTACTAAATTAAATATGTATTAAATAATAAGATGTATGCTTAGAATATAAAATAATTTTAGATAAATATTTAAAGGTACAAAACATAAAAGTAACTCCAGATATAATGACAGTTATGAACTGTCATTATGACAGTTATAAAAACATGTTTTAGTAACATCTCTAACATTACTTCAGAATTTGTGTAATGTACCCGTCAAAGACGGACACGTCTTTTAGATTTTATATTATTTTTGTTATTTTAATGTATTATCATGTTTCAGTCCATCTAACTTCTATCTATTAGTATAAAGAATATTCATTTTTATTGTTTCTGGTTAATTCTAAAATATTCCCATTCATCTGAAATACTCCATGTAAAATGTTGAGTTCCTTTAGTTTTGTTCTAGTACTCTATTTTTTTAGTGTGCATTCTGCACAAATACATACAGTCTTTCCTAATACTGCAAAATACTAAATTTCAGTGATTCTAAATTTTTGGAAGCAAGATAGATTAAAATAAAGCTGTTTTAAAATGTACATTACCATTTTTTTTTGGATACAAATATGATACATCACTTAAGAATAAATCATGTGCACAAAGATCTCATACTTCATTAAATTCATAGGAATTGAAAATGTTATATTTTTTAAATTTTTGACTGAGTCTAAACTTATTATTAAGAAAGCAGTTAATTTTTTATATTATATTTTCAAAAGATGCTATTGAATAAATATTGGACTTTTTTTTTAGTATGTTTTAAAAAGTATGATTCAATAATTTTATATTCTCTAGAAACAAATATACATTTTGGTGCATGCAAAAATATGGTATGCCTTTTTTAAATAATTCTAATTTTATAAATCTGAATCAATATATTAATTTGTATAAGGGACAAAGTGAATAAAGAACTCTCTGATTTAGAGGTTACTGTTATCAGAAAAAAAAATATTATAATTGATATATTACTACAAAAGTCAGGTGAGAAGTGTGAGAGGAGAGCAAGATATAGGGTGTGAAAGTGAGAAGGAGAAGAAAGAGAGAGCAAGATATGAAAATAGAGAAGGGGAGTGAACAATAGGGATGACGAGGGAGTGGAAGTAAGAGGGGAAAAGCGAACACAAGATGGAGGCATGATTAGAGGTTTTATATCAAACATTCAACTAGAAAATTAAAACTGCAATTCTTTAAACAATGCAATGTTTTTCAGAATCATCTAGTACTTTATTTATTAACTAGATAATAATATTAATTTTGTTAAATCAATTTCAAAAATTTGTTAACCATCAATCAGTAATAAGTTGAAAACTTCCTAATTTAAAGATCTATATTCTAAATAAATAAATTTCAGACGCCTTTTTCAGAATGTTACAAATTATAATAAATAGAAGTGAATATCTAATTAGTGAGTGCTTAGTACAATTATGTAAAACAACTGGAATAAGAAATTTGATTGTGTATTGTTAAATTCATTGTAATCAACTTTATTTAAATATTGCAAAGAAATTATTTTAGATTAGCATTATAACTTAGAAGTTTACATGATTTAATACTTGGTTTGATATTGATGGAGGAAAAGGAAGTCAAATAACTTCTTTTTAACTTTTAAACAGCTATTGCTTAAAATGCATGTGAAAGTATGTATAAGGAAATTGATGAAAAATAATGTCATAGTACATAATCTATGAGGAAATAGAAATACCTTAGATTGATGAGACGTAATCTTGTGATGTTCGGTCTGTCAAAGCGCGAAGGCAACTGACAAGTCGGTACCTGCAGCCAACTATAGAGTCCAAAGGTTCGCTTACATTCATTCTACTCGGAAAACTACCCCCCACTATACCTTACCAATTGCGTCTTAATTTATTTCGAAAGCAAATAAATGTCCCTTAATATTTCAAGTTGCACTTTTATAAAGAAATTGTCTGCTGTTTTATTCACAAACAAATTGTATTTATGACTAGTTCTTTCTTGCATTGATTGGAACTCAGTGCACTAAAGTAAGAAGAAAGAAGTTTAGCAAGGAATTTAGTACCAGTGTTTACTTGCACTAAACTTCTAAGTTTATATACATTGCGAGTGAAATTGACTTAAAGTAAATTTCATATTTTACAACCATCACAAATTAAAAATATTAATTATAATTTAATATCAGCATAATAACTTTTCAACTTACATGGTCACAATGACGTAAATGTAACATTACCAGTGACAGTGACAAAAGATATATATATATATATATATATATATATATATATATATACTTGCAAATTGAGGCTGGAGGGAAGAATAATCCAGTGGTTATACCTCCTGGCGTGACAAATAATTTATAAAAATTAGATTAAATTTATTTTCACTAGAATAATTCACACTAATAAGTCTCTTGGCCACATTCTCTGATTTTCAAGAATATTTGTTGAGACGATTAGGACTAAGGGATTATTATTGTTAACAAGATTTTTATGGAAACTTTGATATTTTGCTATTTCTACTTGATGAACTGTTGAAATCCTAAGGTCTCAATAATTTGTTTCATTAGGTGTGTAATAATTATTTTCTGTTTAGTCATTAAATATGTTTTAATTACTATTTTTGAACGACAATCATCACTCAAAAATCGTTATTTTGTAAACAGTTTTATAGTGGAGGATGGGTTGATGGAATTAATGCTGAAACGGGTCGATTGTACAGGAGGTTTACAAGGTAATTTACTAACAATATCTGAGGGACTAATAATATTATGATTAAATTAATTTTCAATGTGTTCGATGTCATGTCAATTTTATCAAAATTTAGTACAGTCTACTCCATTTTTTTTTTTTATTGTTATCATCAAATATTTCATTTTGAAGCAAAAAAAAAATATTGCTTGCTATATTAGAGGCATTTATTTCTTCGATTTATTTTGAATTTTACTTCGAATTGTGCCAATTTAAATGTGTCTCATTGAACAAAGGAAGTTAAATTTCTTGGTCATTTAATTAAGGAGTGCGACTGTTGGTTCTATTGAGTCATTATCGGCATGCAGAAGCGAGACAAGGTTGCAAGGTGGCTCATTGATGTTGCTCAACCGTGCTTCTTCCTTTCATCTACCCTCGTTCAACCATAAGCCCAATTCTCCTTTTAATGTACCACACAGATTCCTCTTTCCAAATACTCAAACTGAAATTGATTGGAACACCTATTCAAGCACATAGTACTTTAAGCTGTAGGCAATTGTTGAAATTATTTCCTGGGCATTGAACAATTTCAAAGGAATCATTTATATTCATCCTTTGTACAAGTATTATACAAAATTATTTCAAAAGCTTAACATTTTTGACGAAACATATGTTTAACATTAATAAAATGTTAACTACACTTAACAATATATGTTTTATGGATAATTCATAGAAAAATCTATAAATGGACACTGTTGTTAATAGATGCGTAGTAACATATTTAAAGTCAATAGTATGCATACATTTATGTATGCTATTAGTACATATAGACTTATGATTTGAGAGTTCTACTTGATAAATGGATAGATATAAATTTAAAATAATAATCAAAATGTCTTTGTAGTTATTTATATAAAAAAGATACCAAAACATATCTTCCTAAAAATTAAATTTATACCTATACTAATATCTATAATGATAATATATAATATTAGTATAATTATACTATAATAATTATATATAATTATAATAATTATACTATAATAGTACTATAATTATAATACCTATAATGAATACTAATGATATATTAGTATTCATAAAGAAAATAACGCTAATTGAATGAAAAACAACTATTTTATATTTATACCTATTTCATATATAATAAAATATCTATTTAGAGAATGGTCACAGAATGGTTTGGAGAATGAAAACTGAACAGCTGAATGATCTAATCCTCGATTTATGACATATTTCATTATACAATTTCAAATCCGTCTGCAGATTTCAATTTATATTTTTTTAAAATGAGGTAATATTCTATTTTTATACAATCTATTCAAATATAATTATATTTATAACCTACTTTATATAAAACGCAAAGCCCGTTTGAAGAATAGCTCCAGTCAACTTAGTGAGAGTTTTTAGGTATATAATCCTCATTGAACAATTTAGCATCTCACATGCATGAAAATTGACGTTTGTTCTTAGTGAAACCTAAATTTTGAATGAGAATTTAATTTTAATATACAAGGTTGGAGTTCAGAGTAGGCTTATTTATTTTTATTTGAATACTATATTCTAATAATATGTGCATTTTCTAACAAAATCTATGTGCATTTTCATCCTAGAATTGATTTATCTTCATAAATTGAACATCAATTGCATCCCTAAATCAATAACAATCCAGACTATATAAAAGTAATTGAGTTCTTTGTGTTTCTCATAACTGTAATTGCTATAATTTCATCCCTAGCCGTATGAAGGAAGAAAATATCTTTGCAGATGATTCCAAGAACTCTCTGACATGCAATAGACACTAACAAGAGCGTTGAAAATCTCAGCTTTATTAACGTATAAATTCTGATTTTTTTGTAATTACTAACACTCTTCTATACTAGTATCTTCTCCGTTAATCTGAACGAGGTCGTAATATACCACTAAATTCAAATTGGCATTGGTCATATCGAGAGAAGTAGTAAATTACTGTTCTGAATTCATCACCGGTTCTCAATGAATCAACGAAAGTGAATGAATGAATATTTTATTGAGGGCTTTGCCATGATTTATATTACAAAAGTATCCGTGCGGTGGTGACTAAGTCCTCTCTACTAAGCTTTTTCCTTCTTAAACAATATTTGCTACCATTCAGCTAATTAAATAATTATTACTGTAGTTAATAAAAATAATATCTAGTATTATGGTAGTTATAAGGGAACTCAAATAATTAGTATAATAATAAATCACGATAACAGTAATAATAATAATAATTATAATAATTACTACCACCTCAGTAATAATAATATGACAATTATTGTAATAATAATGGTACACTTATAATAATTGCATACATTTTAATAATTATTAATAATTATAACTGTTTTGCATAATACTTTTAATTATGATGACGGAATAGAGGTTGAATCAGGTAGGGTTGGAGCTAATGAAACTTTTCAGCACCTCTTGCAAGTAGTGATCAGCTGCTTCCAAACCCTCTGTCAGTGCGACTGGGCTTGTGTTTTCTCTGCCGCAGTCAAAGTTTTATCCCTGAACATCAGAAGATCCTCTTCCTCCTGGACATCTATTTGTTTAGCAGTGGGTTGAAGGAATCTGCATTGCTGCATCATAGAGGTGCTTCATCATAACCTTTCAGTAAAGAAATTCGTTTGGGGATAACGTTGTGCATCGAGGATAAGCTGGAGGGTTTTGTGTTGAAAGGGATAAGTGCGTCTCATCAACTTACCTACTTGATTAGACCAGTCAGTTATCTTGTATATGAGGATCAGTGTCATGTATAAATGACTGGTTTGAAGATGTAGGCCACAGCTGGGTTTTAACAGGTGATTCACCCACTCCTCGCCTCGTCATCAAGAAAATGCCTATATGCCAAACACATTTAAAATCCTTGTTTGAAGTGATGATGACTATTGTATATGTTTGGAGGTTTCTGAGTAACTGAATATATATGTACCCTTTTTTTCTCCATACTAAGTCTCTGTAAATCTTAGTATCTTGGACACGTGTTAGAGTAAGACCTCATTAGATAAGTTCTTTAGAAAACGAAGTAAGCTTATATGCTTGTGGTTCTTTTGTATTCTAGGATCATCATACATCTTTAGAATAAGGACTATTTGTACTCATATTCAGATTCACGAAAATTAAACAATTTTGATTGTTAACCATTACTCGTACAGTGACAGGTCAGGGAGCTGATTCAGAAGATCACCCGATTCCTGTACGTTGGGTGGCATTTCAAATTGGCTTAATTTCTTCCTTACTTAGAGGGATAGGCTCCTCTGGAGATGAGGCGCAAACAGAGTTTATAGCTCTCTGCGTTGCATATTTCACCATCTATATTTCTATTCACAATAAGATTTGATATTTGTTTGTCTAGAGACTACTTTGAGCAACTAAGATTTTTGTTAAAGGTTTCGTGAATCAAGTCAATGAGATGCTGAACCTCTCTATACATTCCTGGTTCTCTAATAAACTCTGCTGGGCAGGAAATCTCACTTGTAACCCTTTAAGCCCTGACCCAGTCTGTAGTGAAGGGTTTAGTTTAAAACTATTTTACCACATAGCCAGTCATCTTAATCGGAACAGGATGGTTATCTGAAGAGAGCTCCTGACTACGGGAGCTCTGGACTACATAGACAACTCTTTCATATAATATAAAATGTTCTATTTGACAGATTTCAGACATTTCCGCTGATAGACATTTCCTGATTGTACAATAGTACTGGACGTCTGGCCTTATCACGCTGTGCATTATTTTACAGGGTGTTTAGCTCCTACAGGAGAGTGCATGACAATTACTCTAGCTTGAACATTGACAGAAAAGGGAGAGAGAGAAAGATATATAATTAATTTCAACTAAATAATATAATAAATAAATATAAGTTTGAAAGGATAATGATATTCATGTAAAACGTGTTAAAATAAAGAACTGGAAAGATAAAAAACATAATGTCCCTTAACCTAAAGAACTAGTTCGCCATATTATCAAAAATGGTCAAAAGTATTACATTTTACTGATTTATTTTCAAATAACTACACTTTTGGAAGAGGGAGAAAACAAGGTTTAATTTTTAGTAAACATTTTTGTTTATAATATGAAGGTACAAAAATCCAAGTGTTACACTCAAAGTTATTTCTGAATTAATCTAACTTTACTTGCATATAAATATTAGAAGCTTAAAATTAGAGATGTCCATACCCTATTCAACAACATGGATAATATGATACTATAAACAAGATATTTGCATACAAAAAAAAATTTTGCATACATATTATTAATGCCACCGAAGTTACTAAACATCATATTGTTATAAAAATCCATCAAACGTTAAAATCCTTGTTTCAGTCATCCGACAGGTTTTAAACGTAGTTCATCTACTTCTAAACTGGTCGGACAGATAAATATATTTACAAGGTAAAACGAATTTATTTAAATTACTGAAAAACATTATACTTGGGTTTTACATCTTAGACAATTATTGAGATAGTGATTGGCAGTAAGTAAGATTCCTTATATCTCGTATATTAGAGTTAATTTTGGGCTAAACATATAAATAATATTAATAATTTGGTCTTTCCTCCTTAATTTTAAAGAATAAAAATTGTTGTCAATAATTGAAATAGTCTGTGCTTTTACTTTGATCGAATTCTATAAAATATATCCAGAAATTCTTTAGACTTAAAGCCTTAGAAAAAGGTGTGAGTAAAAATAGGTGGGTTGGGCTTTATTTATATTAAACTTTCATGTCAAGTAGGGGGCCGGACTACACTAAATTCCGTTGTAATTTAGAGGATCATTAAATATCCCGTGAGCTGCAGTGAGCAAACTTTATAACTTAAACAAGGTAGGTTGGATATAAAAGGAAACATTTATTGCTTTGAAGATAATATAGTATAGTTGGAAATATAAAGAATAATTATGTTTGATAACATTCCTGAATAAGATAGGTTATCTGATAATTCAAGAGGGTAGGCTATACAATTAAATTAATATGTATATAATAATTTAAAATAAATAAAATAATAAATACATATAAATTTGAAAGGATTATGATATTCATTTAAACAGTGTTAAAATGAATAACTGGAAAGATAAAAATAACACCATAACGTGCATAACGGCACTTAACGTAAAGAACTAGTCTACCATATCATTATCCAAAATGGTCAAAGTATTACATTTTGCTTCTTCATTTTCGTTTTCAAAAAACCAAACTTTCATTATTTTGGTTTTAACTTTCATTATTACATTGTCACATTGTTGTTCTTATTACCATTGCGGATTATTTTCATTATTTTGAATTAATTTCTAATTACTGAGGTTTGTGTTAATTTAGTTTAGAAAATATGGATAGTAGAAATGTTTTGAGTGAATGTAAATTTCATATCTTAATAGGGAAATAACAGAAATAATTGCGCTTAAAAATATGTTCATTTAAAAATAATAATTTTGCGCTTAAAAATAAGTTCATTTAAAAATACTGATACGGATGTTAAAAATCAAAGCCTTCTTTTTCCGTATATTTTAAAGCAGACATCTAAGTTAATGCTATAGAAAAGAATTTAAATTATTAGTTTGGTTTACTGAAGTTTTTACAACTTATTTTTATTTTAATACAGACTTCCACTTTTAGAAAATCAATAAAGTGCGTAAATTACTTTTGAAAGATCTTCACTTGAGCAAAAGCATGCTTAAATATAGTCAAATTGATATAACGCAAATGCAATATAGAATTACATATGACCCAATTGATAAGATATTTTTTTTCATATCATCAATTGAAAGAATTCACAAATCATTACTCATTATTTTCGATAAGAATGCCATATTCGAAAAATAAATAGCCTCATTCTAAATAGCTTTTTTTAGAACTATATACAATTATATATAAATAAAAAGATTTCACATAAACACGTGAAACAACAATCAATGATCAAACCACAATAAGAAATGGGAAAACAAGACTAAGATCTTTCAACCGTAACAAGCGGTCTTCGTCAGAGTCAAAAACCCAACTGAACACTAGATGCAGAAAACCTAGAGCACTCCTCACCAGATGTTTTCTGCATCTAGTGTTCAGTTGGGTTTTTGACTCTGACGAAGACCGCTTGTTACGGTTGAAAGATCTTAGTCTTGTTTTCCCATTTCTTATTGTGGTTTGATCACAATTATATATATGGATTAATAGTAAAAGTTCATTTACTATTCTCTTATAATATAAATACATGTAGCAAGGTTTTACGGTAAACACGTGAAATAGCAATCAATGTTAAAACCACAATAACAAATGAGAAAAAAGGCTAGGATCTTTCAGCCGTAACTAGCAGTCTTCGTCAGAGTCAAATCTCATCTCTCACTGACGTCAGAGTCAGTTAGAATTAGTCTGATGAAGACCGCTTGTTAAGTTTTTTTTTTTTTCATTTCTTAATAAGGTTTGAAAATAAATACTAATGATTACATATGAAAAACCAGTGATTTTAAAAAATATTATAAAATCCTCTCTGATTAAATTTAATAGATCAAATATTATAAACATTAGTAATGGTTTAGTCAAACTGGACTCTGTCCTGACGAAGGCTATGGACTCATATAATAGGGTTGACAGCTAGTGGATAGTTCTTTACTTCTTTTTTTTTCCACTTCTTTGTTTACCCTGACATCTCTCCCTGGACTGTTGTCGTTTCCTGCATTCTACACCCTTTAAAATACATCTCTTTTAACTCATTTCTCTCAACTCCTCACGAGATGATTCTACATCTTTGGTTTCAGTTGGTATTTGACTCTGTTCAAAACTGCTTGTTCAGTTGGACATACCTTAACCTCTTTTCTCATTTCTCATTGTGGGTTGAACGTTTATATATATATATATTAAATTTTAGTATATAAATACAATCCTTAAATATTATAATTTTTCATTAAAATTTCTGTTACGACTAAATCACTCAATCCTTTATACTTCCTTGCAATTATGATGCAGTAGTTATTAAATACCAATAAGTCCAAGCAGTTATAAAATTTCAGGTATTTTATTAGAAATATATATATATATATATATATATATATATATATATATATATATATATATATATATATATATATATATATATATATATATATATAAGTATCAATGATCAAAGCACAAATGAAATGGGAAAAGAAGACTAAGATCTTTCAACCGTAACATGCGGTCTTCGTCAGAGTAAAAAACCCAACTGAAACCTGACTCTGACTCTGACAAAGACCGCTTGTTACGGTTGAAATATCTTAGTCTTGTTTTCCCATTTAATATTGTGGTTTGATCATTGATTGTTATTTCACGTGTTTATGTAAATCTTATATATATACCTCTCTCTCTCTCTCTCTCTCTCTATATATATATATATATATATATATATATATATATATATATATTCAATGATCAAACCATAATAAGAAATGAGAAAACAAGACTAAGATCTTTCAACCGCAACAAGTGGTCTTCGTCAGAGTCAAAAACCCAACTGGATCGCACATGGTATTCATCGATAAAAAGATTTCACATAAACACTTGAAATCTTTTATATATATATATATATATATATATATATATAGGTACATATTGCATTGGTTTTCATAACAGTTCTTAAAATAACTCTTCCTTATGTACCAAGAATTGGTGCTTGAGCAGCATATTATTTCTTTTTTATTTAACAGAATATATGTGATAACAGAGAGGCTTCTATAGTGTTCTTATTTTGTCAAACCTTGACTGTCACTATTAAAAATGAAAGTAACAATATAAAATGATATAATAAAATAATATAATTTTTCAGCTTCTCTTGTTGAGTTTGAAGTAGAGAAGGGTTCATTCCAAACATAACTGGAAACCTAAATTTATAGATCTCCGGGATGCTATAAATAATTTTAACCCTTGCCTTATAAACGAATAACTACTGAATATGTTTTATATAGAACTATCAAAATTGGGAAGCTTGACGATAATATTACTTGTATTGGATATGATTGTAGAGCTCTTCTATTAGTAGTTTACGTTGGTTAGAAAACGACTAAGTATACTCTATGAAAAGAGAGAACCTTAAACATGTAATTTCATCATTGCTAGAAAACACTGGTATTTAATAACTACTGCATTATAATTTCAAGGAAGTAAAAATGATTGAGTGATTTAGTCTTAACAGAATTTAAGAAAACCCAAACTGATGGCTTTTTCACTCCGAGGAAGACCGCTTATTACGGTTGAAAGATCTTAGTCTTGTTTTCCATTTCATATTGTGGTTGATCATTCATTATTATTTCATACATGAAATAACAATCTTTTTGCATTGAATCATTTAGTGAATGTATTGATATCTTTTTATCTTTTTATATATATTTATAGGAGTCGCCGCTCTGCCTTCCTGTGGGACTCTTCGCCTCCTGATGACGACTTTGGTCAAAATATAGAAGTGAGTTATACCTGAGTCTATCTGTGTACTATCTTTTTTTTAATAGGTTTATATATATATATTCATATATATATATATATATAATATATATATATATAATAAGATTTCACATAAACACGTGAAACAACAATCAATGATCAAACCACAATAAGAAATCTTCAAACTTGATACTTTCGTCACGAGGGCAATAGCCTCTTCAAAGAGGGTTGACAGCTAGCGGATAGTTTATACTTTTCCTTACTGTACTCCTTTGTTTCCCCAAACATCCCTTTCTGGACATTAGTCCTTTCCTGTGCTTTCACCCTTTTAAAATACCAGTCTTCCTCCCACTCTTCTCAACTCCTCACCAGATGTTTTTCTGCATCTAGTGTTCAGTTGGGTTTTTGAATCTGACGAAGACCGCTTGTTACGGTGGAAAGATCTTAGTCTTGTTTTCCCATTTCTTATTGTGGTTTGATCATTGATATATATATATATATATATATATATATATATATATATTTACATATTTGTTTAAATATTATATATTGTTTTGTGCATCAAGTTTACTTAAGTAAAATATAACTATAACAACGTAAGCAAATTTTGGGGTAGTTAGGAGAATGTGGTTTGTCCCGTAGTTAGCTGTGTAATTGCTAAACTAATTGAACATGCAAATAACTTTAATGTATGAAAAGCCATCAGATTGTAATTGGTTTTGAGATTGGTTATGATTTAATAAAGATCAACACATTTTGAGAAAGTTGAAATATTATTGTTTCATGATTCGTGTTCGCTCTTAGCTTGTTTTAGTAAATCGCAAGAAATTTGATCCTAATTATCATTTCTAAATTCAATTTTAAATAATTTATATTTATTTAAATAGAATAATTTATCATTATGAAACAGCTTATCAAAATAGTAGCATAATATTTTATATGTAGTGATGTAACTTCAATTAAAGGTTATTAATTCATTTTTATTGCTGTAGGTGTGTTATAGCTTCATTGAAACTATAGATTGTTTCAATGAAATTTGATAAAATGCATTTAACATATAGCATCAAAAAATAACTTAAATTGTAATTCAATTAAGATGAATGAATGGTGAATCTAAAATAAGTAAATTTTTTATTGATATTACTGTTGATGGTAAATGTCATATTTAGATGCATAACAGTATTTCAGTATTATTTGTTATAAAACAATGACATTAATTATATATTTAACCAATAATTCTGCACAGCTCATTGAAACTAGATGATGATCGTGAATTTAGTTTGTATATTTCACTAAATACTCGTACTTTGTCAATGTTCATATTTGCATATTTTGTTGTTGTTTTTCAAGTTGTCCTAAGCTTGTTCTCCTAGGCTCAGGTACCATAAATCATAATTCAACATAATATTACGCTTAGAGTATTTCAATTTACATGAAAAAACCGAAATTATAATGTTTCAGTCAACTTAGAATCTCTTCAGGCAGTAGAGTTTAATAGCTATAAACATGCATATAGTTGTTTATACAGTTTTATACAAATTGTTTTTTAACTTTAGTTTAACTTTAACTGTAGAATTCGATTCAACAGTCAATATACATAGTGTACTGATATTTTATCTATACAAATTATTAATTTGTATAGATAAAATCTGTGATTGAATATTGGCGAACATCAAATCAAACTTCCTCAGTTTTCTATCACAAGAAACGTCAAACAGAAAGTAATAACACCTCATTTATTAGAAGAATACACTTCCTTGTCATAAGTTATATATATATATATATATATATATATATATACCAACCAACCAACTCTTTCCGCGTCCCACCTAACACCTCCTGCACATCCAGGAATTGCGTCTACCGACTGAACTGTAGACAATATGGAGCATTCTACATTGGTATGACTTCTACCAAGCTCAATGAGCGTTTGAACAACCATAGAGCTTCGGTCGGTCAGCGCAAACAGCTTCCTGTAGCTATCCATGCCAACAGCCATAACCTTTCTTTTAATGACTGCTTTACTGTTCAAATCATTAAGCTAGTGACCACTGATGACCGTAGTTTGACATTAAGAGCGTCTGAGGAGGCCCACATATGGTTATTGGGGGCCCGATCAGATCCCGGTTTAAATCAGAAGCGTTAACTTTTATTTGTTTTTCCTTTTATTTTTAACTTATTTATTCATATTCATATATATATATATATATTATTTTCCCTTTTTTTCTTCTTCTTCTCTTTTTTTATTATATTATATATATATTTATTTTATTATTTTCTTTTTTTATAATTTTTAATTATTTTTAATTTTATATTTTTATCTATTGTTTTTGCTTTCTCCGTTCTCCGACGTTTAGTGCCTAGCTCCTTTTTTACGCTAGTGCTGCTCTCTTCGGTTGACTCTTTATTTCTTCATTCACGCTCCGTTCTTCGACGTGGGGAGATCTCTCTCACTTCGTCCTCTCTTCAAGTCTACTCTCCTGATGACGAACAACAGTTCGAAATATTGAATTCTGTAAGTTTTCTTTGTATTGTCTTTTCTGTGTCGTGCTTTGTGTAATTTAAAGTGTTATATATATATATGTATATATATTGGTATATATTGGCAGCAGATCTTCTCTCAAGGATATTTTATTGAAAATGATCGAAGTTTCTGCGTTAACGACCTTTTTATAAACTGATTCTAACCGCCTGGCTATTCTCCTTATTGTAGTAGGTAAACTATAAATCATTAAACTATTTTTTATTAACCTGAAGATGACATATGAATGTTGAAAGCTCGTTTATTGGTGTAAAGTGATTATAGATTTAGATCATGTTTTTAAATTTCTTTCTTAATTTGACCCTTTTACTTGGAAATGTCATTGGCGAACCTGATTTATAGTTTACCTACTACAATAAGGAGAATAGCCAGGAGGTTAGGATCAGTTAACAAAAAGGTCGTTAACGCAGAAACTGCGATCATTTTCAATAATATATATTATATATATATATATATATATATATATATATAATATAATTAAATAAGCAGTGACACATAAACAGAAACACAACAAAGACTCACTTTTCAATATTTCGACCGCCATTACGGTCGAAATATTGAAAAGTGAGTCTTTTTGTGTTTCTGTTTATGTGTCACTGCTTATTTTAATTGTTATTTGTCCAGCCGGACCGTTTTTCGTTTATCATGGTAACTAAAAAATATATATATAAATTATATATATATATATATATATGTGTGTGTGTGTGTGTTTGTATGTATGTATGTGTGTTTGTGTCGATGTGGGGTTTAATAGACATAATACAAGAACAAAGAATACAATAATAAAAGAACATGATTTTGCTCATTTTATGAATGATCACAATTAATTACATGTGTTATTAACAGCGTTATTAATATTTCGAATGACTAAATAAAATCAATGGGTATTTAGATAATAACAATTCATTAAAGATGTTTAATTAATTACTCAATAAAATACAACACAATCTTTTTTAACTCTTAGACTTTAGCCAAGTCTGATTCAATTAAAATATCTCAGATTCTCTAATATGAAGAAATCAGAAAAGTTGTATAGTAGAATTTTAAACAAAAACAACAATCAGTCAAAAGAATTATGATTATTTTTACTCACACATATGGATCAGCTTATTATTTTATGCGGCAAATAATATTTCCTTATCTCACATATGTTTTTCCGTATTTTTTGTTCTTTTAAAAAAAGAAAAGAGTTTTAACACTACACCTGATACATTCATTTGTTTCTCTTATTTAATATACTATATTTAGTCTTCGTTTAATTTTTTTTATAATGAGAAAATTTATTTAAGCATTTACAATTTTTTTCTGAATTTAGAATATTTACAATAAATATTTATATAACATATATTATATGGTAAAGATAATTTTTTTATTTAAAACTTCGGAAACATTTTTATTTACTCATTTTTATTTACGGAAACACTTTTATTTACTCGGAAACATTTTTATTTACATTCGCTAAAGGGGCATTACAGTACGATTTGTGTTTTCAGAAAATGTTTTTTTGACGCTAAACGGCTCGTTAAAAAATAATGAAAATTTGACCAAAAATGGAACAAAAAATTAGCAATTCATAAAAAAAAAATCATGAAGTTTCAATTACGGGAAAGAGCAATAACGATATAAAAACTCTTTGTTTATGCTAGACTAAGAGATCACCTGCTATACTTGTCGAATTTTTTGTATTTTTTTACATTGTTTACATTGACTTAGAAATTTTTTGAGCGAATCCATTGAGATAAAATTGATGTTTCTAATGGAAAAATGAAAATATATTATTGACTTATAAGAGATAATATTGTAAGAGGAATAATATTGTGCAGGTAAATAATAACACTCATTAAAAATAATTTGTATATATGTTATTTGACAAAGGGGAAGGAAAATGATCTTATTAAATACTAAGAAGCCATAAAATTCCAAGTATAATAATTCTGTTAAAAACCAAAAATGTAAAAGATAATTCAAAATATAAATCTTTTGTTTAGAGATTAATAACCGTAATTATCGTACATCTTTAATTAACAAATCACATTAAAACAACATTTTCTTCGCTGTTTAAGATGGTTTTCAGTGAAAAAAAGGTTATTTTACTGTTTCAAATTTGAAAGTTTTACATTAATATTCAATGTAGAAGGATGTCAAGTAAACAATGTAAGAAATCTACTGGCTATTTGAACAGTAGCCATGTTCTCTTGTATTATAATATTTCGTTTCAAGAAATGTTCACTTTGGTTTGTCTGTCAAAAATGTTAGTACTGCTGTAGTTATACTAATGAAATTATTTGCAAATAACAAATTATTTGTGATGAACAAAAATAAGCTTATAAATTGATATGTCCTTCAATCACTATCTGTACTACCTCACGAATGCAATGCTAATAATTATATCCAATTTAGATATTTATGTTATGCTTAAATGATACGTTATGTTTTATATACTCAAGAAATTTGACATTGAGTTACTTATAGTAAAGTAGAGTGTAGGCCACTCCAGATTTTTTTTTCAATATGTTTCCTACACTTAGTCTAAAAGCAAATGTAAAGGCCCAGCCTAACTTTTAAGAGAAAAATATACCTGCCTTCTAATAAGAAACAGATGTACCCTATACCCCCACCCATGTCCATTCCATTTCCAGTCAGTCTTATTCAGAGGCACTCATCCTTAGGTTCGTACTTTCTGCCTTATTTTATTTTATATTAATTTTTGTACTTATTTACTTTGTACTATAGATAACTCTCTGGTGTCATTGTATTTTTTAGTTAATGCCTGAGGAAGAACACTACGTGTTCGAAACGCGTTGTTTATATCATTAAAATTTTTATATGTGGAGACCATTTCATTAGATTTTTACCCTACAATGAGTAAATACCACATAATAACTGATTGCACTACATTAGAATCTTATTATCATTGCCAGTGTACTAGTTATACTAGTAAATTATAATAATCTCTGTAATATAATTTACAAATAATGATTGTTTATTATCATGAAACAATAGATTGTAATAGTGGCATAATTGTAACTTTAGTCTAATGTTATTGATTTATTGATAACCAACAAATTAATGTTAAAGTTAACCTCCTAATCACAACTAATTAAATTATGGAATAACTTGGAATAAATTGTATCACTTTATTCTGAATTTATCAATATACATATAAATATAAATATTGATTAAAATGGGAATGCAATTGAAAATATGTTTAAATACTTTTGTACCAACAAATATAGATCTAAAGAAACAGTTAAGATGAAAATGCAATAAGGTCTATTTGTTGTTAGGCGGCATATCTCAAATATAGAAAATGTAACAAATTATGATACAAACGACGTAAGATGTCGTATTTTGTTAATTGAAGCAACAAGTGAAATTTGAGATTGCTAATACATTGGTAATATTGTTGTCTTGGAGAAAATGTATACCAATATAAATAGAAATGAATGAGATCTCCGATATTCTACATCCTCTTAGATATTTTCATACCGATAAACTATTCAAAGATTCCATTACCAGCCCTCTAAAAACGACTCAAAGGTCAAATATTAGTGCATTAGTAAAATAGATTGAATACTTCAGTCACAAATGCACGAACTCATAATGTACAACCCTTCCATTTCGAGGCGATTAAAAATGGAATATCCACAAATAGATTTTCAATCAATGCAAACATGCACCAGACATGGAAGTGTGATGAAGTTTCTATAGGGATTAGGCATTTTATCAACACCAGCTTGAGGTACAAACATTTAACACCACTCAGGATAGATCATATATTAAAACTTTATTTAACCCATAAACAAATTAACAAGATTTCAGTCACTTCTTGGTTTTCTCTACAAGCTTTTAAAGACGACTATGTATTTAAAGTGAATTTTTAAATAATTTGAATCTACAATTAAAATTTACAATGAAATGAAAAAAAAAATCAATAAACCTACCTAAATTTAGAAAAAAAACTGGAAACAAAGTTATTATACAACATTGTTGAAATTCACTAACACTAATTTTGGTATCTTTTCCATGATAACTTTTTCCAATAAATGTCAATTGAGCTCTTCTGATCTGTGATTCACCTTCTACTATAATCTCAAATGTGACCAAAAAGAATTTCATTTGTTGAAGCCATAATAAATAAATAATAAAGTAACAGATGTTTAGTGTAACTTAGTCAATGTTAATTTATTAAAATAATTGGATAAGTAAAATAAAGTCATAACGCAATTATCAATGAATTTCCTCTACCAAGCAGGTCTACTTAACTAACAAATTTCTACTTAACAGAAAAACCCGGGTTACATCCATTTTACAAGTAATTTGTTCTTGAAAGTAGCAGTAATAACAAAAAAATCTATTTTAATGCCAGTTTGAAAAAAAAGCATTCAAGAATCTCCACTGATGTCGAAAATTGTTAGTGAATATATGCCATTTAGTAGAGTTTTTAACCTGCCATGTTAAAATAGCTCTAGTTTTTTTTATAAAAGCGTGACAGTCGTATCGTTTAAAAAAAATATCGCTTTATACATAAAAGAGTTTAGCTTGACATTTTACGGAGAAAAACAATGCTAACTCTCACTACAATGACCACCAAAATTTCGTCAACACTTCGTATAAGCATAAGAAGTTTATTTATTAACTATTCGTTTTATCTTATTTTTGTTCAACATAGAACACTGAAGGTTTTAAAACAGAGGTAGTATTTGAAATAATACTTGTTTTTTTTAATGTCCATTTAACTCTTCTACTATAAGAAGTAGAAGCGTTTTTATTTAACGCTTCTAAGAGACTACTAAATAAACACTCACAATGTTATTTTCCTCTCGTCTTTCTAAATATCAGCCATAACCTTATCTACTTCAATTTTTACATTGTAATTAATGTAATTGTTTGAACTTTAGAGTTTTTGTATTTTACATGGAACGTCATTATGAAAAAACTCATTCAAGACACACTGTTTCTATAAAATCTTTTTTTATTGAATGATTTTTGTATTTATTTCTCAAAAAAAGGACACGAGAAAAAACTCGGCTATTGAGATACAACTCTCACTCTGAAACCTAATTAAACTAGAAATTTTTCAAATTTATTTCATTTAACCTTTCACATTTAAAGTTTTTGCTTAAAATATTGAGTTGTGCAGATGATGCATTCCTTTTTTTTTTAACATAAAGCACACTCTGAATCAAAGAACATACTTTGTTTTAATTTATGCTCTAATTTAGTTAATAACTTCACAAAAACTATGTTTCTGTCGATATTAAAATGATATAGAAATATATTTGGAAAGAAGTAACACAATTTACTTATATATTTGGGACACAGTTGTCATCAAGAGAAGAAGTAGCTTGCTAGGTGGTTAAGTGTCGTCTTCATTAAACAAGTACTTTGGGCTTACTAATATTTGTCCCTCAAGAGGTTCACTGATCAACGCACATGGAAAGGAAATATATTATACTCAGAAAGGATCTGTCACAATGGGAATTAAAATAGAGGGCAAAAGGAAATTATAGTCACTTTTGAGAATGCACTGTGACAGTTATTGCATAATTAACCACTTTAAGAACTACTCAAATGTAGAATAAAGATTTTAAGTTACGTTTTATACAATAGAGAAACCGAATTCACCCTTAGACAAATTTCTGTCTTTTGACCACAAAATTTTGTCATATGCATACTAAGCCCCCCAGTAATTCATAGCTAGTTCGAAATTTTTTGTAGATTTCTGTATGTCCAGCTCAAAATCTAAAATTTGAATGGATTGGTAATTCAGCGTACAAGTGAAGTAATGGACTTTTATGCTGTGTTTGCCTAGCTTCTCAGATACACAGATGTATAGCTAAAAAAAAAAAAAAAAAAACAGCTTGTTTTAGGTGCCTCATACTGTAAAAAGGAGTTACTGTTAGTTGAATTTAATTTTGTTTGTGTTTATCATAATTTTCTCGCTTTAAAAAATTGTCCTACCTCCCCTTGTACTAAGGAAATAAGTATGCCTGGAAAAAATGAAATTTGAAAATTGACACAATGCAGATTTAATGGCAGTTGTAGACTGATATTTTCTACTAATCTATGATTTTTAATAATATTTTTGAATACCATATATCATCTCAGAAAATTTGTAAAATACGAGTGAAAGACGAGCACATCTACTAGTCTATTAAAAAATAACTGTATATTCTAGCTTTGCATGATGATCTGTGCAGGGTTACAAATTATTAGTTTAGGGTCACTTCTATATTAATATATCAACATACGTCATCATCAATAAAAAAGTACTGCTAGCTGTTTATGCTAGCTTAAACAGACTGTATATTTTTGGCTAACGCTTTATGTTTCCCCTTAAAACAGACCGTATCTTTTCTAGCACGAATATGTTGAATCTCTTTTTAGAAGTTTTGTATAGTGTAAAAACAAAATTTTTATTCCCTAAACGCTTATTGCTTAATGAATATACAGCAAGAGAGTATATTGTTTTATTTATCATTCTTATAAAATACTTGTTGTATAAAACAAGGTGTTTTGTTAAAATATTTGCAACTATCATTCTTTCGAGAACTCTATGACGTACTATGCTGCAATTAAAGTGACATTACACCATTGGGGATTTGAAAAATTAAGACCCCACGCATAAAAATATTTAGTTGAACGTCAAAACTAAAAATGCGTTTTGAACACTAATTACTTTTATGTAATTTTATGTAATTTTCGGAATTCCCCGTTGTGAGTGAATACCACAATATAATAGACTACACAAATAATGACAATGCTCTAATAAGAATATGAATTTTAATCAATTGTTAAATTAATTTTTCATTTCAATTATATCAAGTAATAGTAAAAATGTTTTCTATAATATGATTATAATCTGTAATTAAGTGTCAAAGTTGGATGATGTTATACAATTCCAGTTTTGTTTTCCTTATATACTAGCATGGTATTGTAAGTCATTATGATGTAATATTCATTAAATTACTTGCGTTTTACTGTAGTCTTTATATTTATCCTGACAATAGACTCGAGCACAAAGACTGTTTACTATTTTGTAAGACTTCATTTAAATTTTCTAAAATCTCGACACCTTATTTCATTGTTTCCTGCAAGTATATAGTTTTGAAGTGAAGTTTAGGTTTAATTATTTTGTGCTTGTGAAGTTTTAATTGGAATTCATTTTGAAGTTTGACTAACTGCTGTGCAACTTTTACTTTGAAGCAAGGATTTGAACTTATAGAACAAGGATAACAAACTCCTGTACATGTTCTGCATTCAATTAAATATTTCTCATTGCTATCTAAATTACTAAAACTATCTGGAGATTATTGAAATAGTTTAATTAGTTCTCAATATATGTTTAGATACTTCTAAGAGTAAACATACTACCAATAAAACATCAAATTATTTTAACAACACACCTTTATTATTTTCAAAATGCTAACATAATTACCCATAATTAATACAATTTTCTTATACGTATAATTTAATTATCATGAAAACAAACTTGAACATTTAACAGATGATTAAACAGATGATTTTATGATTTAACAGATGATTATGACATTATCACAATATTTTCAACACTTCTAAGTTCCACGCAGTTTTAAAAAGATTTGGTTTTAAACCAAATGAATAGCACATTAATTGTAATGAAGAGTAGAGGGTTTGAATTTGCTAATTGAAATGATGAAAATATATAATTAGATATCTTTATAGTCATTGGTAGCAAATTGTAGTTTTCTCCAAATACAGATGTAATATCATAAAAAATGAGTCTTAAGTTTTATTGTATACTAATAAATTAAACAACACCTCAGATTTGTAGAGATAATTTTGGTATGTTCTGTAAGTTCTAAGGGTATTATAAACAAATTAAAATAACAAAATATGATTTTATAGGAAAAGTTGTCCGTTCCACTTCGGAAAACATAAGATACAAGTTAGCATATTTTTTTTCCAAGAACACAATATATTTTTAACAAATAATTCCAATTCTATTAGTTGATGAAAATAACTGCCAAATATTTTACAAGTTGACTAGGATTATTAGTGAAGTATATACAAAAACTACGATATAACGATATTATATTGCCATGATTAATGAAGATTAAACCAACATATAGTATGCATACATGATTTCAATTCAGTCAGATTGAACTTCGAATTTTCAGTTGCTCAGTTATGTATACTCCAGAGAACTATATAATTCATTTTTGGAGCCCCGGAATCTTTAAATAGGCGTCAAATAATCGTCTTTCATAAGTATGAGATCCAAGCTAGTGATTAATAAGTCATAAAAGGACAATTAGTTATTTGTCCTTTTCATGTTAAATGTTATAATGTAATCTCTGAATATGCAATGGATCTATTTGCAAGGAAAACATTATTAGACACACAGTCATGTACGAATAGAAGGTAATAAGTTAACCAATATAACTGCAAGAGGCATAGACAAGGAAATGCTTTAAACTTGAAATTTATCAGCCTGTAGTCTGTTTGAGGACATTTATTGTTCTGAACAGGTTGAGAGTCGGACATTCCAGTTTAGTCCACACTTCCATGTCACCAGGTGGCATGGTTAAACTATTGCCATTGTCAGATACCTTTGACAGTAAAGTATTTGTTGGAAAGATCTATTACTTATACGTCCAGGAAATACAGTTATACTAACTAACTCGTACGAGTAGTCTCAACTCAATGCTACTCGTATAATACTAACCAACTATTTAAATTTGCAAAAGAGACTATTGAGTATATAGAGTTTAGCATTAACTAAAAGTCATTCCTTAGTATAAATAAAGTGCACCATAAATTATTCCTATTTACATTGCTAAACTTTAATAGGAATTTTATTCTTTGCTAAATATTTATTGGAAAATAAATATTGAATATTTATTAAATATTTAATATTAATACTGTGAAGGGAAATTAAGATCTCTTTTTTTAAATAAAATATAATTTAGAAATTAAATTGAAGAAACTCTTTTAAAATTAATAAATATAAAAACTTCTTTTTTTATATCTTTTACATAATAAGAAAGTTGTATATACCCAATAACATTTATATTGCGCACAATATATATATATACATATATATATAATTAAAATAAGCAATGACACATAAACTGAAACACAACAAAGACTCACTTTTCAATATTTCGACCGTAATGGCGGTCGTCCTCAGGAGAAGAGAATTGACGGAGGGATGACAGTCAACTCAAATATTTATATATATATATATAGTTTAATGTACATAAAGAAACAAAGAGAAATTAAAATCACACACTTGCAGTGTGTGTCTAATTTTCGGTTGAACCGTTCTCAGAAGACATAATAATAACTGACATAATAACTAGGAGAGATAATAAGTAATAATTATTAGGTGCCAGTGATGTTTATTGGCAAATGTTTGGTCTTAATTAAGAATTTCACAATTACTATAACGCTAATACTTGAATCTAATACTATTAGAGTTAGCTTGATATATTTTTAAACTAAAGAGTGTATTTAGTTTATAAACGAAATGAAACTTTAAGTATAACAAACTTAATACATGAATTAGTTAGTATTGTTTCTAAGTTTTAGAAACAACTTATCATTGTTTTGTTATTTAGAGTGACTTCCCCCCGCCCTTCTTTACAACCTTTATCAAAGTTTCGAGCGGAAATGGACCAGCAGAGGTTATTTACGTAGATATGGAATTCTTTAGCAAGCCTATAGCTCATGCAATCCATGAATTCACATCCATGAATCTGCAAATCACAGGACACTTAACAACAGACATATAACAATATTTTTGTTAAATAATAATCTCTTTACACAAGAAAAATAGCTAAATGGCAATACTTCCTCAGTTGATCACCATATTTTGATAAAAAAGTACTTTAAAAATTATTGTAATTTTAAACAGAAATCTAATGTTAAAATATTATATTTTAAAATGTTATATTGTAATTTAAATCATAAGCTAAACATTTATTTCCCCACTTTACAAGATCTTAGTTCAACCAAGTTTTTTTTTACTTTTTTAATGCAACTAACTATTGTAACATAGTTATTTTGTTCCTCGTTGTGTTGTTTTTGTAGTTGTAGTTTTTTTTAATCAGTAAATATTATTTTCATTATTTAAGATATATTACACATTATGTATTGATTAAATTTATTCTGGAAGTGAGCAGATAGTAAAATAAAATCTCTCAGAATAAAGGTATTACTGAGAGAAAAACAATTATTAGACTTCATGCTCCCCAAAACTGCAATTATTTTAGGTTGGATTTGACCATAGATACAAAGAACTTACTTATCTCTTTTTTTGATTCATGACTTAGAACCTACTTGTGCATTTCACGTGCAAGTAGCTTAATTTATTGACGATAAATTAATGATGATTAATTAATTTGTGATGAAAACCTCAAAGATATTTAAAAAATTTTAATTTTAAGGAGATAAAATTTTTTCTAACGGTGTTTTTATTTCTAACCTGTTCTACCTAGTTTAACATTGAAATCGATGTTATATTGTCATCTAGGTCTACATCACAGTTCCGCAAACTTTTTTCTATCACGACCCCATTTTTAACTTGAATAAATTATGCCACCCCATTAGCATTTTTTGAAAAAAGTTAAAAATCAAAAACATATTTTAGCTATAGGTTTAAGTAATATAATATATAGTTAAAAGAAAACTAACGATAATATTAATTAACAAATATATTTAAATTAAATAAAAAATAAAAAAACATTATTAATTTAAAATTGAAATTTTAAAAAAGAAAACAAAAATTAATATTAATTCACAGTCATATTAATTAAATAAAAATTAAAAATGTTAACTTAAAATTGAAAAAAAAATCAAAATTAACATTATTTCACAGTCATATTTAATAAATATTAATTAAAAAAAAACATATTGCGCATAATGGACGATGTTCATCATTGATAACAGTGTAAGTGAATCCATATTTAATATAATCCTGTTGATATTTTCTGGTAAGGCCATAATATCAAATAATCTTTTCTTTGCTTTCACATGCTGACATCTTCTTAAACAACACTTAAACCACAAATAATTAGCTCTTCATTTAAAGAGAATATAATAACAACTAACTAATAAGGGAAAGAAATTAGTACATTGTTTTAAAACTAGGGGAAATTTTATTTGGTTTTGACTTTGTTTTACATAAGTTTGATACAATACGTACATATATACAAAATTTAAAGTTTTGATTTTCGAAAACAAAATATAATATATATGTACTCCTATTTTAGTAGCATGTATGTATCTGTTTTTGTTTTTATTTTATATTGATTTCTAAATAGTGCAACAAATTTAATATGAACGAAAAAACGACAATTCAGTATTAAATTTACGATACAAATTTTGCCTCATAAGCTTGAGGCAATAAACCAAGCTTATTTTTTATCTATAGGCATGGATGAGACGCATGTGAGGTTTTTGGAAAAAGTTAAGAGGTTCAATGACTACTTTAATTTGTTTAATGTTAATTATGATATGAATAAACTTATTTTTTTTCGCGACACCAATGGAAAAATTTGCGACCCTATTTGGGGTCGTGACCCACACTTTGCGGAACACTGGTCTACATGATAACTTCTTGTGAATCTATTAAAATAGTATTCCATAAAACTGGATACATCAGATCTAATACTTATGTATCGGCTATTATTGATTTTTTGAGAGTTTTAAAATAAAGTCAAATAGACAATAATTATATTCTTATCATTAAAAATATCCATTATTTAATATTCAGTTATTAAAGTTATTAAAGTCTACTGACTGGCAATTCATTTGAACTCTTTGTTTGAGAGGATTTAAGTTCAAGGCAAGAGACTTCATTTTATATCTGAGTCTGGAGAAGCTTAGCCTGTGTCGTTTTTCTTGCGACAGGGTGAGAAAGTCAACGAAATAGTCAACAGGACATGAGAAACGACATTGCACTCTTCGACTTATTTCTACAGTCCTACAAAAACCAACTAAATCTTGGTGATAAAGTAGCTCAAAAGAACACCCTTTTAAATATGGTACATATAAACTTAGAAATAAAGCTACCGAACATGAATATTTATAGATTTATCAACTTTTATTAGGGTTCAACCCCCTCATTCTAATATAATAATATGACTATATAGCAAATATGATGGAATCATGTAGTAATGTCCCAAATATTTTCAGCAAAGTAATTTGGAAACAATCTTACCATTCTTTCCTTCAACTGTTATATAACAGTGCTTATGGTACAAGCATTATAACATAAATAATATTTCAATTTTCAAAAGTTAGTAAAATATTCTATTATATGGATTGTATATATTATTTTAAACTCCTATTAAACAAGATAGAATTGTTAATGTAAAAAATCTAAAATTGTGTTAAGCTATTTCAAATAATTTTACAAATAATCATTAAGACAGCTAGGAAAATCTACGAGTAAAATGGCATCATGGTATCAGTTTTATTTTAATCATAGAGTATTTTAATTATATTCATATTGAAAAAGTTGATTTTTTTTTATTTTGACATTAATAAAATCGGAAATAGTCTTCGTTCAGCTTTAGGATAACTAAACGTTATATCTAGTTATTGGAGATCTAATTTGTTTCGCACTAATTGTCTTGCACATTGTTCTTATGTGTGTTTTTTACAGTTAAGTACGTAGTTTACGAAGCAATCAAAAATTTATTAAATTAATAATCCTTTTTGCTTCTAATTACCCGATAAATATGTATTGACTATACATTTTTAAAATTACATAATTTCTTCATCACATTATTTAAACAATTATAAGAAAAAAATGGAAGCACCTTTACATAGTAAATGTCTTTAATAATAAAGGAGTTTTTCTATGAAATGTTAAACTTTTTTTTACTTTCCATGGGTAAAAGTTCATTGTATTGAATATCTTTGGTGAAAACAGTTTTCGAGAAGTTAAAAAGTAAGAGAAGTCAGAATATATTTTGTTATTATTTATTCATTTTATTTTGTTCCAGTAACTACTGAAACATTTATATTATTCCAACTTGATATGAATTTGAAAAGAGTTGAAGATCGATAGGGTTCAACAATAAGATTTACTGTTTAAATAGTTTTGCATCTTGTCTTTCTTACAGCTCTCCGTGCCTACTCTCTCTGCTGAAGGACTTAAACAGTATATCCTCTGAAATGAGCTATTTGATTCTGTCTCTATAAAAGATTGTTTTAAACAGACTCAATTATATTTCATTATATTGCTAATAATGTTTTGTCTATCTATATTATTAAAAATTTTTTAATTAATTACTTTATATTGTGCATGAAATTCAAGAAATCAAGTAAACGTAAAATTATGTTTATAAACAAGAGTAAAATTCTGTAAATAATTGACCAAAAAAATTGCTAAGGCCTAAACTTAAAAGTAAAATTACTGTTAAAATCATAACAAAATAATTAGTTTTATTAGTTTATATTATATTATAGAATAATAGTTTTATTACAGAATGTTAGTTTTATTAGTTTTTTATTACAGAATGTTAACAATAATGTACCTCTCAATGTCATACAATGGTCCCTAGATAATTTTAAACGTTTGCTCCTGTAAAATTAGACCCATGTCTTCCTGATAAAATTAGACCTAAACATTAACATCCTTCTTTATATGTTTCAATACTGGTAGCAAGGATTCTCAGAAATATGTAGTCCCAAAGAGTAATGATAACCGCATTCTGGTCTTCTTCGATAGAGGTTCATTGGTTGAGTATATTATTAGAAAGTTCTACTAACTTTTCTGATTGATGAATTGACTTTTCAGCTTCAACAGAAGATGATTTTTCAGGAATGCAATTCTAGTAACTTTTAACTTCAAAGCAATTTCATTTAATTTATTGGAGAATTTGGTAAACTATGGCTGTTTAAATCAACTGTAATTAGCTATATATGTAATCAAAAATACGGTTTTAAATCTTCTAAAGATTTTATTTTAATTTTATTATTTATAACTTTTCGATAAATCCTTCCAACTTCTTCGCATAGTCTTTCATTTACTCATTGACTATAATAAACTTTTTTTTAAATACAGGAAATGTAAGAACTATCCAATTTGCAAACTTCGATCAGATAGTCTCGATTTGTTCATGAAGCTGAATATTGTTTCAGTAAAAGATCAGAAATGATTCTTTTCTTTTCCAATGATAATTAGAAAAAACTATATGGTTTATAATATTACAAAGAAAAATATTATGCATTAATTCATTGTTGTCAAATGATTTATACCTTCTCTATTTTACAACCAAGAATTCTCTTAATCCTTCAATGCACTCAACAAATGCCTTTAACACTTTCTAACTGACAACCATCTCACAATGCAGTAAAACGAGATCTTTTGCTATTTAATTCTAACACTTTAATAAAACTGTTGAAATACCTTTTTCAAAACATGTATAAGTTTTAATAAATTTTGATGTTATGTATTTTCTGCTGATTATACCATTCACCAGCCATGAAGCCAGGATACGTTGAGACAGTTTTTAACGCTCAGTTAAAATTTCAATGAGACCTTTGTACTTTCCTATCATCGACGGTGCGTTATCTGTAGAGCTACTCTTTAGATTAGCTCAAAAAGTCCTGTTCTAGAGACTGTATTATCCAGAGCACATTTTTTGTCAACAAATTGAGTAGTTTTACGCAATGCCACCAAGTCCAGCATCCATTTTTTTTTTATTTCAAGATCTAGTAAAACTGAAATTGGCAAAAGAAAATTCTAAAAGCATACATAAAATTCTAACGCACAATTATGTGAAATTGTTGTTTGTCACTGATAGTTGTAGGCTCATACAATTTAAAATCAATGCACAACAATGTCACTGCATTACCAGCTCCTAGTGCAGCTTTTTTGCACAGAAAAAAATACAATTATTTATACTTTTCTGCATAATTTCTCCATAACTATATGAACTATTACCAGAGGAAATATTCTAAGAAATTACTTAACTTGACTCAGCTGCAACTTCGGCGTGTTTACTAAAAGATATCGTCACTGCTTACTGACGCAGTTCTGAAATACAACATTTTTTTCGTAACTTTGAATATAGAGGGTAACCTCTCAAGAAGATTTTATGTTTGTTATTGTAATGTAGAGCTACGTCAGTGTTTGCATACTGAGGAGGGAAGCATTACAAATCAAATATGAGAGATAGGCAATATGACAAATAAAACGTATTATATTACTAAATATCCCACCACTAACTGCAACAAACCTTAAAAATTATCACACACACATATATTTTAATTCAAACAAACCAGAAAAAGTCACAAGTCACTAAGAACATCTATTTACCAGCTGTCCTTTTAGTAAACTCATGGCCAATGTACCTTCTGAATGAAGAAAATTAATATACTTTTAAACAATTAACACAACTTTTTAGCATATTTTACCTAAATAACCAAGAACCACAAACCATCATGAAGTTCGCGGTGCAGTATTTAGACACTGTTTGTCTGTAACTGCAGCTCTGAAACCCGCTCTCCATTAGGAGATATTAAAATTGTCTGATTCCTTTTAGAATTTAAGGCTTACTTATTAAGTAGCAGCAAACATATTTTTGCTTTGTGACATGTCATTACTTTAGTGGCATACAAACAAAAGTTAAAATCATACTGCTGAATAAAACCAAATGTGAACTCATCGAACTTAAATAAATTTGCATTTATAAAAAAAGTAAATTGCTTTCATAATTTTGTTCTATTTAATGAAACATATTACATTTATTACTGGCTCCAAGAAGTCATTTTTACGTATCTGCAAAAAGTAATCATGTAATAAGATTTAGATTTTTTTAAGACATTTTGTGCTTTTTTCTGTTTCTATCATTCATTTTTTTATGATTTCTTGTGTGAGTGTATACTATTTTTCTTCAACATGCTGCAACTTCGACTGCAGTCGCAGTGTTTGACAAATTACAGTAATATTTCAGGTTTAAACAAACCTCGACTACTAGAAAAACTATTCATTTTTTGAGGTAAATCAAAAAAATGTTCCAGTTTATAACATTAGAAAAATTTTTTCTTCAATTTTTTGTTCAGAATATTCAAATAAATAAGATATATATTTAATTACACAAAATAAGAACGACCATTTGCCTGGTAAAGTTTCAATCATGGTAAGTACTCGGCTATTGAACTTAATTAAAAAAAAAAATGCCAAATACCTTAATTCAGATTCTGTTCTTAGAATAATTTCTAAAAAAAATTTAAGAATATAAAAAATTGATTACATCTTTTGTGTTTTAAACAAGATTATCCAGCGTAATTATGTTGATAAGATATAAAAAGTTGAATGGATGCTGGATGAATAAATGGGTAAAGATGCGTTGAATATATTAGTGAAAGTTAGTTAAAGGTCGGACGTGTATTTAATGATTTGGCTTCATATGGGACTCACAAGCATTTCATACCATTCATTCTCAACATCATGTACAGCAGAATCACTCTGAAATTAATTCACTACAAACATATATTTTATTGCTGGAATGGCAAAACTATGGTTGTCGCAAACCACTCTCTTGCATATCAATTGCTTTCATACAATCTAAGTAAAATCAATTGACTGTGGGTCTAGTTAAACAATGATTAACTATTATTATATCGCTAAGGTAACTTTATGAACTGTTATTTAATATGGGAATGGAAAAAAAAAAGAAAACTCCTAGAAGAAAACACAAGTAAAGTTTGTGGGCTAAAAAATAAAGTGAAGTGGAAAAAGAGTTGTTCAAGGGAATGTAAAACAAATAATAATACAGAAAAAAAAGTTGAAGTAAGATCTCTACTCTAAATGAAGCCACCAGAGTTAAAGATATGTATAAATTATTATAGTGTATTGTATTATTTTATGATTTCTAATAGATAAATTTATTCACAAAAAACAATTTTTAGCCCAAATTAAACTAAAACATATAATATTTCATCAATGCACAATAATATTAATTAAAAAAACAAAACATTTGGAAGTATACTAGAACATTGTTGATAAGTGGTACCAATAAAACACTACTTAACTTCAGTCATATTAGTAAAGCTGCAAATTCATAAGCATATAATAACATGATTTCACAAAAAACGCATAAAATAAATATCAACGTCTAAATCGCTGTAAGAAATCAGAAAAATGTCTAAAATTTTTAACAAAAACCACTGGTTTCTGTCAGAGTCCAACTGATACTGAAAAAAAGGTATGATTATCAATATCAGTTGAACTATGACGAAAACCACCTGCTTTTGTTGACCGATCATAATCATTTTTCTGATTTCTTACTATGGTTTTTATGTTGAGGTGTGCATACATAAAAGATATATAACATACAATTTATTTGAAATAATCAAAGGTTATCAGCACTACTGTGACGATGCTAAATTTGAAACGTCTTGTCTCTTGTGTAGCTCCCGAGGGCCAGTCATAGAGATGCCTATGTTCAACATATCTTAGGCTCTATTATATTAGAATGTTAAAATGATTAAACATAGAAAAAGAAATTTTAAATTCTTTTCAGTACCATCAAAGATGCTACGCTAAACAATGATCCCAACTAAGGATCTACTTTGTGCTAAAAGAAATAAAACTCCACAATCAGACACATACAACCAAAGTTTATGTTAAATCACCTAAATAGGTATTACTTAAATTAGAATTATCATTTCTATAGTTAGAGAATGACTGATATTTTGAATTTATAGCATTTCTAATGGTTTTATTACCTTCCACTCTTGTTTCTCTTAGACATTAATTTTTGATTCATTCAAATGAAGCTCACAGCTTTTGTTAATACTGCCAAAGCAGTGGAATTAATCATATTAGTCTTTATATGATTATATGATTTTCATGCAATTATGACTGTCGTTACAACAACAGTTATCACATATTAACAGATTGACATATGAATTGCAGGATTACAACTTCAATATTCTGGTTAAAGCTTGATTAATTTTTCAAAAAAATAATTTATCAATCCATATAGTAGATCTGAAATATTTTTTCAAATATTCGGAAAATAGTAAGAGTGCAACCTTTGAACGACTTAACCAGATGTATATTTCTTATAAGAATGACCATGTATTTCTTATGCATTTTATATACCGATTTAAATTGTGTCAAAACTGTCTACATTAATACACCCAAATATTTTTTTAAAATTGTTATCATGTCAAAACGTGAAAGTATGTTTTTTTTTTCTTTTCGAGTTTCTATGACAAACTTAACCCAGTGAATGTGTGTAATGGCTATATATAAGAATTACTGCCAATGTTCCCTCTACATGTTCAAACACTTGCGCACACACACAAGCTCTCTGAGCAAAGTTCCCTCTAAATGTTCATGGATCTGGGCACACACACACACACACACACACACACACACACACACACACACAGCTCTGTGAGGAGACTAGGGACCACAGAAAGTGATATATATATATATATGGTATATATTCCTGACAGGAAAATTATAATTTCTATGATCTTGAAATATCATCAATGAAATTAAAAAATGTCTTGTCTAAAAAACAAAAGTGAATAGAGGAATTTTTTTAAAAATACATTATTTGCAATTTTTTTGTTCTTGATTTTATTTTGTATTCTATTGAATTTAACAAAATAATAAACTAGAAAAAAAGCGCTTTTCACGATTGTGCTAAGTCGATATCATAAGAAAAATAGTGTATTTCACTTTTCAAAATGCTACTTCATTTTTTCAAAGGTTAAAAACATTTTTTGGTGAATATATGTTGAATTATTTTGTGCGCTAGATTAGTTTTGTTGTGCGCAGAGCATGTGGGAGCAGTGCGCGATTGCAGCTTATAGGGAACGTTGATTACTGCATTAATGAAATTGATATGACTAGTTATTCAGTTTTCTCAATAAAACATTTACTCAGTTCTGTTGGCTAAGTTACTAATCTTCTAATGTATATCTAGTTTTTTTTAAAAAAAAAAGAATTACCTAATCAATAGCAATTGAGTACACGCAGTTTCTCGTAGTCACGTATGATAACAGTAGGAAGTTTACACGAATGATAAAAATACATATAAAGTAAATAGAATTGTGTCATATTTATAATGTTTTGAAAAAAATAATGTTTTAAGTCAATAATGTATACGCTAAGTTAAATAAATAATAATATTTTACAACTAAGTTAGTGCAATCAGTTATTATGTGGTATTTACTCATTGTAGGGTAAAAAGCTAATCAAATAGTCTCCACATATACAAATTTAATCGTATAAACAATGCGTTTCTTCCTTATTTTATTTTATTTTTATTTTGTACTATATTTACTTTGTACTATAGATAACCCTCTGATGACACAGTTTTTAGTTAATGCCTGAAGAAGAACAATACGTGTTCGAAATGCGTTGTTTATATGATTAAATTTTTATATGTGGAGACTATTCTGTTAACTTTTTACTCCAATATTTTACAACTTCTCTAGTTATGTAATTATATTGCATTTAATAGAGGAGCTCAAAATAGTCATTTCACTAACAAGTATTCTAACGAAACAGATGCCAATTAGAAGTAAAAATCACTTGAATTAAGATTAGAAGTAAAAATCACTTGATAAATTCAGATTTACATCAGCCAAAGGAAAAACGGTTTAAAAATAACTAAGTCTAATTGGACTGGTGGTGGTTTGATCTGCACAATTGCCAGACATTGAATTTTTAGGTTAAATCCCAAAATCCTTGTTTCTTTATCCAGTACAGTTTTGCCTGGATGACTTGTTAACATGTCAGAAATAACAGCATATTCGGATGCGCCAAATAAAAAAATCTTTCTATAATTTCAAAAAACTTGTTAATGGAAAGTAATTTACTGAAATAATTTATTATTGATTTTTTACACACATTAGAATTAAAATATGAAAGCATGTTTGATATATCCATAATAAATTCATAAGATATTTGAATTTATTTCAGAAATATAGCAGAATTTACTGATGAACTAAGCTATCACAATTGTATTCCTCTATATAAAGTTTTTAATGCCACAATACCCCTTAAAAACAATTCACATTAACACCTCCTGAATAAATGATAACAACAGACTTTATTTGCTCAAATGGATGTAATGTAGTCATCCTTCTTTAATATATTCTATTAATAATTCATTTAATGATTTCATTCTTTCTTCTCTTTAGCCAGTTTTACGGTAGCTTACTTACTAGTTATTTATAGAAGATAAGCAAAGTCAGGGATTTGATGAGATATCTGATAAATGCCTGTGAGACACCTGGAAATCTCAACAAAATATTGTTGCTTTGTCCGTTCACTGAATTAACGCTTAAGTTTAAAAAATTAAGATTTTTAAAAGAAAGCTTCTCTGCCCACTGTAAAACTTAAAATTACTCAATTATTTGTAGTTTAAACGAAAGAAAGAGTCCTACTTCGGGCAAATGGTAAATTATATCGCCTTTTTTTTAAAAAACCAATTGTTAAAAATGAAACTGTAGTGTTTGAAACTATCAACACTTTAAGGGGGAAAGGAGAACTTGTTAGTGTAAACTAAGATATAAGAATTTAAATAAACCTCTTAACAACATATTTGTAGTGGCCTACACTCAATTCTACTATAAGCGAAATCAATTAATTTGATATGGGTATATTACTTTTATCAGATATAATCAAGTTACAAACAATGATAACAAAATTCTTGGAACACAAGTATTATTACAACCAATACTGTTTGAGGGCCCACCGGGAATGTTGCATCTGTTATATTCAGTTCCTTTCTATTGCATTCAAAATCTTCTTTCGATTTTATGTTCTTTTTCAACTTGATAATTCTCTTTAGAGAAGTATCCTTCACAAGTATTAGTTTTAGATATCATTTTTCAGAAACCTGAACCACTTAAAAGAGATTGACCCATATTCGCAAACCTATTAAAACTGATCCTCTGATTCTTTCTATGCATTCTCATTTGATCAGGTAACCACATGAGTATTAACAGGTATTTTTTACTAGAGTTTTAGGTAAGATCAGCTATTACCATACTAGTTTTGAATTAATAATCATGTATTTCAAAGCCATCAGTTTGGTCTGAGCTATCACTAAATTATAGAATAATCTCTTTTTTTTAGAATATATTAAATAAAAGTTTTGATCACAAATATATTGGTCAGCAAGATCATTGTTACTCTTACCTAACTTTTAGAAATGTTGAACAATATTCCTATAATACAAATTGTCATTTGTTATTAATTTTTATATTACAAGTATTCTAGATAAGAGAAAATTTCTTGAAAATAGGATGGTTTTAATCCAGGTTATAATTTATGCTCACTTAGCAGCCCATTATCATGTTGTTGACGAAGGGGATTCGTCTACAAGAAATACATGAGCCAATCTACTAATGTTTGGTTGTATTGTATTTTTGAAAATTTCATCATCTACAAAGGCATTATTACTTCCAATTAGTCTTATTGGGCTACAAATGTCCACTAACTTGATAAAAACAACTAAAAAGATGAAGATTATTAGCATTTCTATACTAATGGATGAAGACCTTTAGTCATTGGACTGTTATTACTATACAGACTTGTATTGGGGTTCGTTAAAATTAGTTTAGTTGCAGTTTTCAAAAATAATATATAGAAACCATACCACCGATGCAAGACATAAGATTGATTCTATCATCCTTCTTTAATATATTCTATTAATAATTCATTTAATCGTTTCATTCTTTCTTCTCTTTAGCCAGTTTTATGGTAGCTTATTTACTAGTTATTTATAGAAGACAAGCAAAGTCAGGGATTTGATGAGATAGAGAGCCAACGTGTATATGTTTGGCTAAAACCCAGAGTTCTACTCAAGATTTTGTTATACAGAACATTCTATTTGTTGTCTTTACCAAAGCTTCTGTTAAATGGTTATTCCAGTTCAGTCTGGAAAACCAGTTGAAAAATTGGTAAAAAAATCATCTAATTTTTTTATTAGCCAAGAACCTGATTCAAACATATACATTTTAGGAGAATCACTCATAGCAATCTTCACTGTATGGTACTACCTCATCAATTTTTTTTTGTTAATGTAATTTTATATCACTGAGATCCATATAAATAACGTCACATGTTGAGCTGCATCAACAAGTCTGTCAGCTTTGATATTAACAAAGGAAAGGTAGACAAAGCTCCTTTATTGTTTGCGTATACGTATAGCTAGCTTACGAAAATTAAAAGTAAATAAGCTAATTGCACTCTTTAAAAAAACTTTTAATGATATTCATTTAATTTACTTATGTGCAAATTAACAGGAAAACAGGTTAAATAAATAAGAAACTTTAAATAAATTTTAACACCATGAATTATTTTAATTCAGACCTTGGATAATTTGTTTTGAAAGGAGAATAAAATAACGGTAATGGTTTATTTCACCACCTGATGTGGTGAGATTTTCTGTTTAAATGATGCAAATAAACCCACGACAAAAAAACATTGATTATATATAAATGAATAATTTCACTGAGGTTTCAATACAGTTCCACATTTTAAAGTTACAATTCTAACAAAGATCCAGAAAAAAAAAGTTGACCTAATTTAATTGCACGAGAACAATGAAAGAATCT